>UEGL01000008.1:0-1317500 GCA_900465325.1 Zygosaccharomyces sapae | reverse complement strand
GCCTCTGCTTGCTTTTTTCTAATACTGAAAAGATAATCACATCAACCTCTCTTTTCCCCTTTAAAAAAACCTTAAGATGAAAAATCTTCATTTTATCCTCTATTCAATTTCCTCCAAACCAGAAAGTTTTTACTACTCACATTATAGGAGATTGGGATGTCCTGATTTATGCCAATAACCTAAAATTCGTCGCAGGGATACGAACGTTTTTCCAAATTCAAACCAGGTAAATTTGGAGCTAAGAAAAAGGAAATCTCAAGGAAACGGCTCTTTGTGTTATTTCTTATTTCTACCTCCGCTACCAAAAGGAAAAGAACAATTTCACGCATTATCAGCCCCCTCTAATTTCATGTATAACGGGAGAACAATAATTTGGCACAATCACGATACAGATGACTACAATTCGCATCACATCGACAATTTTAATGAATCTATTTTAAACATCGCATAAGTAATCTTCTCGTTTCCCCTGGAATGTCTACTCAAAGTCATTATCAAAACTCGTGAGCCTGACTTCTGTTCACTGCATGCCTTCATTAATATAAATCATCACAGTGCCTTCACAACACAGGTTTTTTTGTACAAGCCCATTACTATCTATTACTCACATCACATTTTAAACTTTCCAAAACATTATGAGCTCCAAGTTGAATGGCCCATTTCGTTTCGTATTCTCTAAAACACCAGGTTCAAAGTCGAAATTTACCCCATCATCTACCATGGAAAGCTTGAAAGCAGCAACTATTGGTCGCCAAACACAAAACTCTAACATTTCTATAACTACGCTTGTCAACATAATTTGGTTATTCCTTCTTATTTCCGACTTCACTTCTATTTGGCTCCTTTGCAAAACCGCTATGACGAAAGGTGATCAACTCACACAAAGACAAAAATCACACAGAAATGTCCTTAAGCCACAAACATCTTGTATGCAATGTTTGGAATGATCTGATGCTATCGGGCTATCAGTGGGATAGTTGATTTAAACGCACCACCTTTCCTACTTAACATGACCTCATGTATGCATAGAAATAATCCTTCACTTTTGTTTCTCTCATTCAAATAACTGCAAATGACCCTGGAATATGGGTTCATTCACATCAATTTTACTCCTATGGAACAACGGGCCTACAATTCTGAACCGCAACGGGACACAAGGACAGAAATCGTACAGTTTGGCTTTTGATACTTCTTCATACTACCGCTCCAAATTCATCCTTATTCTATCATTCAATAAAGATGTCTGTTGCTATGCTCAATGATTCGCTTTGCTGAACTAAGGTTATGTATGAAAACACCTTTGTCATTCCAAAAATCAAACCGCCTATCGACTCTAAAACATGATTGCATATGCATCTGGTAAAATTCCTGGTAATCGCACAACACCAAAATCAGAAAATGTTCATTTCTGTTTTATTCACAATTTCATCAATTCCATCACAATACATATAGTTGTCCATAGGCTTAGAGTCACAACCTTGAGCGCTCCACCGCAGAAGTAAAACGACATTATCCACCGGTCGAAATATTCTCTGTACACGTATAATGATCGCCATTGTTGTAAGGCAGCTAGTGGGCACAAAATACTACCCACAATGCATAGAGACCCGATCCATTAGAACAACAATGTCCAACGTTATCTAACCGTCAAACTTTCATACATGTAATAACAATGACTAGTTCACACGCACACTAAAAACAGGTATAAACAGTCCAAACAGTCCACTCACCCATGTGCTATTTCAATGTTAAACGAAAGGAAGCATTACACAGCGTCAATATATGAACGGCTAAGCTAAAAAGAAAATTATACGAAAATTTTTCAACGCGTGATATCACTTCCTGTAGTAACCTGACGAAAATGTGACCAACATGTTAAAGTCATGCGTGACTCCTTCACAAGAAGAAAAGTGAAATATAACAGGTGAACATGTATATAAATATAGAGAGACATCAAGGGCAAGTATTGTCTAAGTTTTTACAGGTTCTGCTTTATCGAAACTGTATACCAATAGAGAAATAAACGCTATGACTAGAGTTCTTCCCAGTGCTCAGCTAACTGCTGAGGCTTATCCAAAAGTTAAGAGAAACCCTGATTTCAAGGTTCCTGATTCAGCCGATTTGGAGTATTTCCATTCCATCTTATCAAATGATGAGATCATCGAATCACAGTCACCTGAAGAGCTTGCTTCCTTCAATCAGGATTGGATGAAGAAATATAGAGGCCAATCCAACTTGATCCTCTTGCCAAAGTCCACTGAAAAAGTCTCGAAGATTATGAAATATTGTAACGATAATAAGCTGGCAGTGGTGCCACAAGGTGGTAACACTGATTTAGTAGGAGCTTCCGTACCTGTATTTGACGAAATCATCCTCTCTTTGAGAAACATGAACAAAGTTAGAGATTTTGATCCCGTTAGTGGAACTTTCAAGTGTGACGCAGGTGTTATCATGCGTGATGCTCACCAATTTTTGCATGACCATGACCATATCTTTCCATTAGACTTGCCTTCAAGAAATAATTGCCAGGTAGGTGGTGTCGTGTCTACAAACGCAGGAGGTTTAAACTTTCTAAGATATGGTTCTTTACACGGTAACGTTTTGGGTCTAGAAGTAGTTCTGCCTAACGGTGAAATTATTAGTAACATTGATGCTTTAAGGAAGGATAACACTGGTTATGATCTAAAGCAATTATTCATTGGTGCAGAGGGTACTATCGGCGTCATCACTGGTGTATCTATAGTTGCGGCAGCTAAACCTAAAGCTTTGAATGCCATTTTCATCGGTATTGACAGCTTCGATACCGTTCAGAAACTATTCGTTAAGGCCAAGGGCGAACTATCCGAAATTTTATCTGCTTTTGAATTCATGGATCGTGGTTCCATTGAATGCACCATAGAATACTTGAAAAGTTTACCTTTTCCCTTGAACAATGAACACAACTTCTATGTCCTCATCGAAACATCGGGATCTAACAAAAAACATGATGATGAAAAACTAAATTCTTTCCTTTCGAGCGCTGTGGATTCCAAATTGGTCTCTGAAGGTGTGATGGCCAAGGACAAGGCTGATTATGATAGGCTTTGGACTTGGAGAAAATCAGTCGCAACAGCTTGTAACTCGTACGGTGGAATGTACAAATATGACATGTCGCTTCAATTGAAGGATTTGTACTCAGTGTGTGATGCTGTGACAAAGAGATTGGATGCAGCGGGCTTGATTGGTGATGCACCAAAACCAGTTTTCAAATCTGTTGGTTATGGTCACGTAGGTGATGGAAACATTCACCTAAATATCGCTGTAAGAGAATTCACAAAGGAGATTGAGAACTTACTGGAACCATTCGTTTATGAATATATCGCCTCCAAAAAAGGTTCTATCAGTGCGGAGCACGGTGTCGGTTTCCATAAGAAGGGCCATTTGCACTACACCAGGAGTGAAATTGAGATCAGATTCATGAGAGACATAAAGCATCACTATGATCCGAACGGCATCTTGAATCCATACAAGTACATTTGAGCTGTGTGCTAGCTTGTCATTTTAAAATACTAAGCTTAATTACGTTTTATAGAGAGAAAGATTTGTATATGAGTTATCTTGGTTGAGAAAAGGAGGAGGTAGAAACAAGAAAGAACATTTAAATCAGGTTTTTTTTTTTTCGAAAAACCACTAAGTATTTCATCTCGCCCCTTCTCAAAAATTACTATATTTCATATCCTATGATGATGCTTGAAAAGCTCCTCTAACTATTGAGGACAAAGAGCTCTGTGCACAAACTCTGCTGTCCAGTCAGGTAGCTCAAGCTGGAAATCTTCACACCTTTGCTTCCTTGGAATATTCCTTCTATGTTTTGACTGAGATAAGATGGGGTATGGGACAATCAAGTCTACCACAATAATAGGGGTTAACTGTACTGTTATGTTATGCAGACCCAACTTTCACCAGTAGCAACAAGGCTTTTATCATGGCACTCATAGATTTAAAAACTAATGGTTTCCGTATGGAGCTTGTTCCACATTTGTAATGAAACACCACGCAGCTGGACGAGCTTTGATTCTGTTTGGTGGAACTAATCCAGTACGTTAGACTGATTTGATGACACTTCAATGCATTGGGATGACCTATTCGTTTGCGCGAAATATATATTGGGTCACCCTTCATGACACCTACGTTGCAGATATGATGCATGAGAAAGTGACACAGCTTTAACCCACAATGGGCTAGAAAGCTTACTATTAGAGTGGATGTGCACTTCTGACTCAACGATGAGCCGTGTTTACACTAAATCTGATCTAATAGACAGTAATCTTCAAACTTTTGTTGTACTTCAGCGGTGCAATACACAAAGTACGAATTTTTGAAGGCTGGTGTTAATGCTGAATAGACTTCCTTTCTTACATCGTTGCCTCATATTCCTCTGACTGTCCCCCATCCGAATCACTTGCAATATTTCAGCTGACAAGTTATTGTCCAGAGCGCCACGGTGACGATCAGTATCACCCTAATTCTTTCCACGATAGCTACAATGAATCGAGTATTCGCTGCATCAAAGGAAATTCTGGTTAAATTGCCTTCGAGATGCAGGTTGATATCTGTTAAATGAGACAGCCGAAAGGATTTGAGACATTTAGGCCATATTCATTGAACTCAGAAAATGAAGCATTATACTGTATAAAATGGAGTCGGAAATTTGTGTCATTCCATTCTTGCAGTTCTTGCAGATACGCATGTCATCTAACTGAGTTCGGGATCTTTTTCTTAGCCAGCTGGAATTTGAAAATATGTCTTAATGCTACATCGTCGAAGAATAAGGATCAACAGGTCTTGAAAAGCGAGATGTGTTCCCAATGTTCCTCTCGAAATGAATTGACATAAAGATGTTATGCTCTACTTACGTGTAAAGTTTGACTACGCCATAAACCTTCATGTTGACAACTTGCACAAGATAAGAAATGTGTCAACTACTAGAAAAGTGTCAACCACCGGAATAGTGTCAACTACTCGGATGACCGGCAATGTTTGTGGGATATGTGACAAAAATAGGTAATATTCTAAGAGAGAAATGAGCCGTTATACTGCAGAGACCCATACTACGAATATTTTGCAGTCTTTACAATCGCAAATCTTCCGGAGTTCTATCGGCGGAGCAATCACCCTAGCTTAAAAAATTCGAAGACAACCATTTAGGTATAAAGTGTTGCACATTACCACTTATCCATTATCTTATTGGATATCCATACGCATCATCCATGATAAGTCCACAAAATCATTGCCGTTCGAGAAAGAGATCGACAGCCATTGTTGCAACCTTCATGCGTATAAAAGTGAATGGGGACGTCAAAAAGTGAAGATGCGGCCAGTATGCGGCTAAGAAAAAATGCGGCCAAGAAAAAAAAAGATGCAGCCAAAGAAAACAGAAGATGCAGCCAAACAAATAGAAAAAGTATGAAAGGTGTCAAGTATTTTGTACACATATGGGATTGTCATATAAACAGGAGCAAATCTACTCGAACAAATCGGCTATGTTTTATTTGAAGCATTTAAAGTAGCTAGGACATAATCCTCGATTATATATCCAGACCATTGTTTTCGCCTAACTCCAATAAGGCATTCCTTCTGCCAGAAAAATATTGCTAACGATGTCAGGACTAGTTCCTATTGCAAGCTATGGCTTGTCTCCTAATGCCTCGAGGGCCTTCGATGAGATGGAAAAAGAAAAAGCTCGTCTATCTCCTCCAGATCATGAAAAGGGAGACTATGTTGATGTTTCTGGCCGTGAGATCGTTTCTGATGAAAACGGCAAGGGGCGCCATTTACCGCTACAAGCTTACTCCTACTATGCTGATATTCAGCGTGAATATGAGGAATCAAAGGATTACGATGGACTTTACGCTGTTCAGCGAGAACAGATGTACACAGACACCCACAGTAATCTCACACCTTCGAAGCTCGATTCGCAGCGGATGATGCGTCTCGCAAAGGCATATTCGGTTTTCTTTTTAATTACTACAGACATTCTGGGTCCATCCAATGCTCCTAATGCCGTCTCCCAGATGGGCTACGTGCCTGGAGTTATCCTCTACGTACTATTCGGTGTAGCTGCTGCATTTGGTGGTTGGTTGCTCAATCGTTGTTTTTGCAAAGTTGATTCGAATAATTATCCTATCCGTACGTTCTCCGATCTGGCAGCGCGTATTGTAGCGCCTTGGTTCCGTTATCCGTTCGGACTTTTACAGTTTATTCAAATGATATTGAATTGTGGTTTGATACTTCTAAGTACTGCTCAGGCAGTCTCTCAGATGCTAGTTGTCAACAGGGGTAAAGATGATTTCTGTTTTACCGTTGACATTCTAGTGTGGGCTCTCCTTTGTATGATCGTTGGCCAAATTCGGTCTCTTTCCAGATTCGCACACATTGCGAATTTTGCAGTGTGGATGAACATCGCAGTTTGCATTATTACAATGGTAGGTGTAGCCGTGGGCGGTCCTTACTACGGAATTTTCAATCAGTACGGAAAAGGGCCACCTTATTTTGAACCTGGTACTTTCAATCCCTTGCCAATTGCAAAATACGCTATAACGCCCGGTAGTACTGCTGATCGTATCGCAGGTATGAACAATATGGTTTTTGCTTGGGGTGGTGCGACGATTTTCTGCGAAGTTATGGCAGAAATGAGGCGGCCAATGGATTTTTGGAAAGGTATGCTATGTGCACAGTCTTTTATTTTGGTAGTCTACCTATTTTTCGGGCTTTTCGTGTATTCTTACAATGGACAATTTTCTTATGTCACTGCAAATCAGGGCATAGGCTCCAAAGCCTTGCAGAATGCTGGTAATGTGCTCACTATTGTTTCGGGTCTGATTGCTATGATAATGTACGGAAATGTTGCTATCAAGGTTATTTACCAGGGATTTCTGGTGGCAGATTTTGGATTCCCTAGTCTTACTTCGCGCATGGGTAGAATCACATGGGGAATTTTTGTGGTTGTTTACTGGGCCGTCGCTTATATTCTTGGTACAGCTATCCCATCCATCAGCGCTCTAGTTCAGATCGTTGGTGCTTTCTGCATTCTCAATTTTTCATACACATTCCCATTTTTATTTGGTTTCTGCTTATTATGCCGCCAAGATGCTGCTACTGCCGACGAGTTCGATCCTAAGACTCTAAATGTCGTAAGAGTTGACTCGTATTTGCGCAACTGGTCGAGATGGAAGCGTGCTATAACACATGGAGGCACTCTCCGCATGTTGGTCAAGATTTCACTCTTCTTGCTGTTCCTTGCCTCTCTCGCAACTTGTGGTTTATGTTCTTATTCAGCAATTACGGGAGCTATCCAGGTCTATCAGACCAATACTGCGCAACCATTCACGTGTAGATCTCCTGTCTCTTGAGCTAGTGACCATTGACAGCACAACGGAGGACTGCATTAACCAATGTAGAATGTAGCTCTTCCAAAGGTAAGCAATTTTAAGTAAGTATGTTATAATGACGTTCGTTTTTTTTTTAAAGATTTAACCCTTAAAATCAAAAAATATAAATCCGAGATAAAATCCAAACGTACAATCTCTTATCCCTTTGTAATTTCATCATTGCGACTTTTGAAACTGCATGAATTGAAGTTGGCAATATGGTAAAACTGACGAGTTAAACTTTTGAATTTCGAGCCGCCGTTTTTTGGTAAGTAAATCTATGGTAAGTATCTTTAACTCTCCAACAGCGTTGGCCGCTCCGGATTGCTCCTTGACTTCCATTTTTTTTTAGAAAAGCTAAAATCATAACAATTGTCCGGGAATTATATGGTGATGAAAAGCAGTGATGTGCTTTGCACTATAGGTACAATAACCTGTCAACCTAGAGATTTCCAGTTGAAGATTAATGCAAACACTGTGTGTTCCGCGAGTCATAGGGTAAAAAAAAAAAAAAAAAAAAAAGTGAAGCCAAATAAGTGCATATTAAAAAAAAGCTGCTATTGGAAACGGTTAAAAGGTGTCCAAGTTATTTTCTGTGAGTTCGTAAGTTTCGGTTTTTTGATAGCTATTCTTCTTTTGAAAAAAGAAAATTATAAAATCCATCTGGACATGGATATTATAGTGTATATGTAGCGTTCTTTCATCCTTTTCTCTCGATATTTAAATTAATAGGACGCATGTTTGACATAGGAGTAGAAATAGTTCAATATTGTGCCCCCTTGGTCCTACTAGGTGAAAATAATAAACTTTGGAAATGATGAAATTATCTTCTCGAAAACAAAGATACAAACAACTTACCACTTAATTACGATGTTGATCACTAAAAGTTGTGTGGCAAAAACAACCCCATTGGATCCGATGACTCTACGTTTCCATCTCGTCTAAAGGTTTTATCAAAAGACCACCTCTAATGTCTGCTTCTGAAAAACAATTTTTATGGGAACATAAATTAAAATACCTAATTTTGTTTGCAAAAAAAAAGTTGACATTTTTATTCAAAAACTGTATAAAACAACTTTTAACCGCCATGATTCAAGTAGCCGCCTTAAATTCCTAGTCAAATGTTTCTATGGATCTGGTCAGAGGATATTCACGTTCTGGAAAAAGCAAGTGAGATCTACTTTCTTGAGCATTTGACGACTGGTTTGTGTCAGTGTGTCGCGCGACAGAAAAAATAGGACCTTCAGATAATTTGACCAAATTCGTTGATTTAAGCAACTTTAGAGTCATCAAAATTTCAATCTTAGAATCATCGATGGTATTTTCAAAATCTCTTGTCATCATTCTATGATGACAAGAAACCATTTATAGAAGTTTGAAGATAACATTCATGGGCTTGCGCAGGAGATCTAGTAAAAAATTCGAGTAATACCTTAAATTTGCTAACGGCAGCATGGTGAAACGGAGCCACTGCAATCTGGACAAATTTTGATCGGATGAGGATTTTATGACCAAATGTTAAACATTGGAAAAAATCTCCATGGACGTCGTTGCAACAAAGCATCATATCTTTATGTTCTTGATAATCTTCCTGACCAAAGTCAAACTTACATGGCAAGATTATGCGTCAGAACAAGGATAGAAAATATTAAAAATTTCTGTGGCCTTCATTTACTCTCGTTCTACCTTTTGTCCAGTTGTTACCCCTTCAAGTTATTTTCATGAACCCAAGTGAGTTTTGAAAGCCCTCAATTTCACAGGGAGAAGTAGCACGCACTAGTCGCATCTCAGTATTATACGAAGACCTCTGGGTCTTCTAATGTTTTCAGAATTAAGAATGATTTGGAGCAAAAAGCTCCTCGTAGGGGGCTCGAACCCCTGACATTTCGGTTCCTCGCTTCCGCTTAAAAGCCGAACGCTCTACCAACTGAGCTAACGAGGACGAACAGTCCAATCCCCGAGAGGGTGCTGGTATAGTATTCTCGAGTTAAAATGGTGATTTGTTGTAAAGGTTCAATTATTAGTTCAAATAATAAAGAATAACTTCCTAATATCGCTATTTTCTGATTCTATGATCTCTAGAACTTATTGTCTTCTTTGATCAATTATGTTTCGAATCTTACTTAAATCTAGGACCTCTTTATATATCATTATCTTGTATGATCATAATCGTTCATTCTTCCCGTTATTAGTTAGATGGTCCTTTGGTCAATTACTTTTTATTTTTTATATCGTTTTGATCAGTCATGGCTATGGTCTTCGATAATTCTTTGATCAGTCGCTTTTATCATATAGTGATTTCTGATCACATGTTATCTCAACTTGGGATGTTTATGTTCGTAACATTTGTAATAAACCAAGGTCTAATTACCTATCAATATAAATAATGTACGGTTGCCTAAGATCTTCAGTACATGATTCTACTATCCTCAGGGCTTTTTTCTCCTGAATTATATTTTGAGTCTTACTTGGATCTAAGAGCTCTCTATATATCATAATCTTGGATAATATTTCGGTAGTCCTTTTCTCCATCATTACTTAGATGGCTCTTTGGTCAGTTGCCCTTACCATGAAAATAAATCCTGGTCACCTGTCATTTTTAATTCAGGAAATGCATATCACTTCAGGTTATATCGTCATGAACTGACATGAATATAATGACTGGGAAAGCACATGTCCAGGATATTATTCAACAGACATAAGTTTACTCAGCCAAGAATTGTACGAATCATGTTGAGTAGTCTTGTTGATTATTGACAAGACATGTATTCAACAATGACAATATTATATAAGGAGGTCTTAGGTGCAGCTATGACTCGAGAGATGAGTCAACAAAAGACAAGAAGCTTTAGAGATCATAGAATCAAGCACTAGCAATCTTAGGCAATTACTCTTTGTTATTTTTACTACTAATCGGAACTTGTTTACCAAATATTTGCTCATGATACTTATTTATTAGTAAAGATATCTTGTGGTGATATAGAGTAAATTGTTGACAATTTGGCCGAGTGGTTAAGGCGAAAGATTAGAAATCTTTTGGGCTCTGCCCGCGCAGGTTCGAATCCTGCAGTTGTCGTTCTTTTTTAAAATCCACACTAGCCTTTTTTTAGTTTCAAATATCTTTAGTCAATCACAGAGAAGTCATTTGCAAATAGTGCATACAAAAACTGATATATTTTAAAATCAATCAAATCAGTATGCCCAATTGATCATTTATTGTGCAAAATCCTGATGAAACAAAACAGGTAAAAGGAAAAAGAAGCGATGGCTGTCGCCTAGTTGGAAGTTTTAGTCTGCCGTAATAAAATTTCGGAAATACTAAAAACAATGTGCTCTGATATAGAGTGAGGTTTCATATATGCAAAATTCTTGATTATTTTGCCCTTCATAAAAAGCTTTCTCAAATAAAACAAGAATTACCATAGCAATGGGTAAGAACACAGTGACGGACTAAAGAAAGCTGGGTGCTTAGGCGTTCCCGTTGATACCAATATCCCCGGAATTGAAATTTGTGAAAATTATTGGTATTAAAGAAAAAGAAGCAAAAATTGGAGGTAAAAAACAATAACTCGGTGCTTATCGAACAGACCAAAAATGAAAAACGAAAGAAATTAATTAATATGCATCTGTCATTATTGTAAAATTTTAGATTTTGAAGGCGATACGTTTCAAACTTTGGTTGGTACGATAACTTATTCTTTATCTAGTGTCCTCCTGTAGCTACCATTAACTTTCAATAATGAACGTAAAGAACAATGCTTAAAGTGGTACTCAGTGCATCGTTGCTGTTTCTCTCTTATTTGGATCTCAAGATTCGCGTCTATAACATATATTAATAATGTTTTCAACAAATACCTTTCACTTCTTATCTTCTAATTTTAAACTTTATCACTAGAAAACGGCCTTTCTATAATTCTTGCTTCTATTCGCTGACAAAGAGTTTTTGGAGGAGACCAAAACACATCCACCAATATTACGAACACAAAAAAGAAAAAAAAAAAAAAAAAAAAAAAAAAAAAAAAATAAATAAAATCAAATTATATTAACCTTTCTTTTTCTATTCTTCCAAAAAGGAATCATCGGAGATCCCGAACATTCTTTTCGATTTTCGAGAACTTAGAACATCGGAGATCCCGATTATTCTTTTTTTCGAACATCGAAAACGTAGATCTCCGGAGATCCCGAATATTCTTTTTCCGTTGTAGGAGTATCTTGACGTAATGTTGTAAAAAGTTTGTGACATTTGAGTTTCATCAAGGACACTCTTACTAACTCTTCTACTAACTCAAAAAAGTAATCATTCTTCACAGGAACAGACTATTGAATTGCGTCTCGGAGGAAGTTCTACATGTAGCGACAAGAGTAAACCCATAATGGACAATGATGGAAAAAGGATATAGTTCATTTTTTGAGCTAGGTGTAGATCTCCGGAAATCCGAAAAATCGGGATGGTCCACGGTTCTTGGCAAGAGTCACCCACCATTACGCATTAGAGGCCCTTACATACTAGTCAGGACAAAAAGGAAAAAAATTACAAGATCTACTAAAAGTTCGAAGAAAATGGGGAAGTCCATCTTCTGGAGTAACGTTCGACTGCCGCTACACGTCAAACGCCCTTGCTTACTAGTCGGGACAAATAAAAGTGGAAGTCCTCAATGGAAAGTCCGAACAAGTTCGACTAATTCAACTGTCATTGCAACTTTGCACTCTAGAAGCTTTTGCATATTAGTTAAGACAAAACAGATGGGAAATAGCTACTATGATATATGGCTATTTTGGAAGATGGAAACGGCCTTAGATGAATGTCCTTTCCATTTTAATTTTTTTAATGTCCTTCTTCCTTAAGACTTTTGTCTGACCAACGTTGATTTCTATTCTATAATTCATTGCGCAGAAACATGCTGTGAGCCCGCTAAGATAGCTGCTTCTTGCCTAGTAATTTTCTTTTTCTTTTTCTTTTCTAGTTTGAATAAGATTAGACTTATAAAATGAGCTGTTTGAGACTTTCAGCTAGCTTTCTCTAATCATCACCAATTTCAAACAATCCCACCATTGAAGGAAGAGCGTTGTGAAAGGCTTAATTGTTCACTGAAGTCATCTTTATTGAAATCTACTTTCTTTGCCTTCTTTTTGACTACAGCTCCCAAAGCAAAATGGTCCCGAAGATGATCATTTCTCAATGGTTGATGTGGTTTAGTATGCTGGGTATTGTAAAAGTCCTAGCAGCTACTGCTTGTTTACCACAAAACAATCCTCAAGGTGGTTTTAAAGCAAATTTCTATCAGTACGACTTTGGAGATGAAATCACTTATGCTGATCCGGTTTACATGGCTGGAGGATATACTCAGAGGCAACTCTTGGCTACGAAAACCAACATTAACAACATTGTGATTGCCTATGGTATGAAATGTGAGTTATGGAACGGTGAAGTTGTCATACCAAAAGAGCCATGGAATTTTAATTACGGTAGATGTTTCAACAGCGAGTACATTCACAGTCAACAAAAAGGTAACATATATGGAGTTGATCTTTATGGAACGGATTTCACCGTTGAATTAACTGGTTATTTCCTTGCTCCTCAGGATGGTACCTATACTTTCGCTCTAAACCATGTTGACGATTCTGCTATTCTCAGTTTTGGTGAAGGTGTTGCCTTCGACTGTTGCAACCAGGATGAGGCAGCTAATGGCAATCAGGAATTCTCCATCAACGCCATCAAACCAAACAAAGGGAAAACAGGACACATGGAAATTAATGTAGAACTTACCGCTAACTATTATTACCCAATGAAAATTGTCTTCACTAACACTGAGCAAATTGCAATGCTTTATACTACTGTGACTCTACCGGATGGAACAATTATTGCTAATGACTTCAGTGGTTATGTGTTTTCATTCGACAGTGAACCCCAACAACCTAGTTGTACAGTTACTAACCCTCTGCCTTTTGTTACTACCACTAGTACAATTCCTTGGACTGGATCATTCACTTCCCTCTACACGACTATGACAAATCTTGTCACGGACTCCCAGGGAAACGATGAAGGTCAGGTAGTGGTAGGAGTCGAAACACCTACCACTCCACCGGTGCTAACTACTGAATACACTCCATATTCTGGCAATGAGACTTCAACATATTCCACCGAAAGTACTTGGGTTACTGGCACTGACGGTAAGACTACTCCAGAAACCATCTACCATGTGGAAACTCCAACTACTCCACCAGTGCTAACCACCGAGTACACTGGATACTCTGGTAACGCTACCTCGACATATTCCACTGAAAGTACTTGGATTACAGGCACTGATGGTAAGACAACTCCAGAAACCATCTACCATGTGGAAACTCCCACTGCTGTACCAGTCTTGACCACTGATTACATCCCATATTCCGGTAATGCTACATCCACGTTTTCCACTGAAAGCACTTGGATTACAGGCACTGACGGTAAGACTACTCCAGAAACCATCTACCATGTGGAAACTCCAACTACTCCACCAGTGCTAACCACCGAGTACACTGGATACTCTGGTAACGCTACCTCGACATATTCCACTGAAAGTACTTGGATTACAGGCACTGATGGTAAGACAACTCCAGAAACCATCTACCATGTGGAAACTCCCACTGCTGTACCAGTCTTGACCACTGATTACATCCCATATTCCGGTAATGCTACATCCACGTTTTCCACTGAAAGCACTTGGATTACAGGCACTGACGGTAAGACTACTCCAGAAACCATCTACCATGTGGAAACTCCAACTACTCCACCAGTGCTAACCACCGAGTACACTGGATACTCTGGTAACGCTACCTCGACATATTCCACTGAAAGTACTTGGATTACAGGCACTGATGGTAAGACAACTCCAGAAACCATCTACCATGTGGAAACTCCCACTGCTGTACCAGTCTTGACCACTGATTACATCCCATATTCCGGTAATGCTACATCCACGTTTTCCACTGAAAGCACTTGGATTACAGGCACTGACGGTAAGACTACTCCAGAAACCATCTACCATGTGGAAACTCCAACTACTCCACCAGTGCTAACCACCGAGTACACTGGATACTCTGGTAACGCTACCTCGACATATTCCACTGAAAGTACTTGGATTACAGGCGCTGATGGTAAGACAACTCCAGAAACCATCTACCACGTTGAAACCCCAACACCAACTGGCGCCTTGAGTACGGTCTTCACTGGTTATCCCGGTGACACCACTTCCACCTTTTCTACTGAAACCACTTGGTTTACTGGTAGCGATGGCAAAACTACTCCAGAGACAATCTACCACGTTGAAACTCCAACGGCTCCTGCAAATGTGTCAAGTCCAGCTGGAGTCTTGACTACTGAGTACTCTCCTTATCCCGGTCACAGCACTTCCACCTTCTCTACCGAAACCACTTGGTTCACCGGTTCTGATGGCAAGACAACTCCAGAGACAATCTACCACGTTGAGACTCCAACACCAACTGGCATCTTGACTACTGAGTACTCACCTTATCCCGGTGACAGCACTTCCACCTTCTCTACTGAAACCACTTGGTTTACCGGCACCGACGGAAAGACTACCCCAGAGACAATCTACCATGTTGAGACTCCAACGCCAACTGGCGCCTTGAGTACGGTCTTCACTGGTTATCCCGGGGACAGCACTTCCACCTTCTCTACCGAAACCACCTGGTTTACCGGTACTGATGGTAAGACAACTCCAGAGACAATCTACCACGTTGAGACTCCAACACCAACTGGCATCTTGACTACTGAGTACTCACCTTATTCTGGTACTGCCTCTTCCACCTTCTCTACTGAAACCACCTGGGTTACCGGTACTGATGGTAAGACCACTCCAGAGACAATTTACCACGTTGAGACTCCAACACCAACTGGCATCTTGACTACTGAGTACTCACCTTATTCTGGTACTGCCTCTTCCACCTTCTCTACTGAAACCACCTGGGTTACCGGTACTGATGGCAAGACGACACCAGAAACAATCTACCACGTTGAAACTCCAACGGCTCCTGCAAATGTGTCAAGTCCAACTGGCATCTTGACTACTGAGTACTCACCTTATCCCGGTCACAGCACTTCCACCTTCTCTACCGAAACCACTTGGTTCACCGGTTCTGATGGCAAGACCACTCCAGAGACAATCTACCACGTTGAAACTCCAACGGCTCCTGCAAATGTGTCAAGTCCAACTGGAGTCTTGACTACTGACTATTCTCCTTATCCTGGTACTGCCTCTTCCACCTTCTCTACTGAAACCACTTGGTTTACCGGTACTGATGGTAAGACCACTCCAGAGACAATTTACCACGTTGAGACCCCAACGGCTCCTGCAAATGTGTCAAGTCCAACTGGTGTCTTGACTACTGACTATTCACCTTATCCCGGGGACAGCACTTCCACCTTCTCTACCGAAACCACCTGGTTTACCGGTACTGATGGTAAGACAACTCCAGAGACAATCTTCCACGTTGAAACTCCAACGGCTCCTGCAAATGTGTCAAGTCCAACTGGAGTCTTGACTACTGAGTACTCACCTTATCCTGGAGACAGCACTTCCACCTTCTCTACTGAAACCACTTGGTTCACCGGTTCTGATGGCAAGACCACTCCAGAGACAATCTACCACGTTGAGACTCCAACACCAACTGGTGTCTTGAACACTGACTATTCTCCTTATCCTGGTACTGCCTCTTCCACCTTCTCTACCGAAACCACCTGGTTTACTGGTACTGATGGTAAGACTACCCCGGGGACAATCTACCACGTTGAGACTCCAACGCCAACTGGCGCCTTGAGTACGGTCTTCACTGGTTATCCCGGGGACAGCACTTCCACCTTCTCTACCGAAACCACTTGGTTCACCGGTTCTGATGGTAAGACCACTCCAGAGACAATCTACCATGTTGAGACCCCAACGGCTCCTGCAAATGTGTCAAGTCCAACTGGAGTCTTGACTACTGAGTACTCACCTTATCCTGGAGACAGCACTTCCACCTTCTCTACTGAAACCACTTGGTTCACCGGCACCGACGGAAAGACTACCCCAGAGACAATCTACCATGTTGAGACTCCAACGCCAACTGGCGCCTTGAGTACGGTCTTCACTGGTTATCCCGGGGACAGCACTTCCACCTTCTCTACCGAAACCACTTGGTTCACCGGTTCTGATGGTAAGACCACTCCAGAGACAATCTACCATGTTGAAACTCCAACGGCTCCTGCAAATGTGTCAAGTCCAACTGGAGTCTTGACTACTGAGTACTCACCTTATCCTGGAGACAGCACTTCCACCTTCTCTACCGAAACCACCTGGTTCACCGGTACTGATGGTAAGACTACTCCAGAGACAATCTACCATGTTGAAACTCCAACGGCACCTACAAATGTGTCAAGTCCAACTGGAGTCTTGACTACTGAGTACTCACCTTATTCTGGTACTGCGTCTTCCACCTTCTCTACTGAAACCACTTGGTTCACCGGTTCTGATGGTAAGACCACTCCAGAGACAATCTACCATGTTGAAACTCCAACGGCACCTACAAATGTGTCAAGTCCAACTGGAGTCTTGACTACTGAGTACTCACCTTATTCTGGTACTGCGTCTTCCACCTTCTCTACCGAAACCACCTGGTTTACTGGTAGCGATGGCAAGACTACTCCAGAGACAATCTACCATGTTGAAACTCCAACGGCTCCTGCAAATGTGTCAAGTCCAACTGGAGTCTTGACTACTGAGTACTCACCTTATCCCGGTGACAGCACTTCCACCTTCTCTACTGAAACCACTTGGGTTACCGGTACTGATGGTAAGACCACTCCAGAGACAATCTACCATGTTGAGACTCCAACACCAACTGGCATTTTGACTACTGAGTACTCACCTTATTCTGGTACTGCCTCTTCCACCTTCTCTGCCGAAACCACCTGGTTTACTGGTAGCGATGGCAAGACTACTCCAGAGACAATCTACCATGTTGAAACTCCAACGGCTCCTGCAAATGTGTCAAGTCCAACTGGAGTCTTGACTACTGAGTACTCACCTTATCCCGGTGACAGCACTTCCACCTTCTCTACTGAAACCACTTGGTTCACCGGTACTGATGGTAAGACCACTCCAGAGACAATCTACCATGTTGAGACTCCAACACCAACTGGCATTTTGACTACTGAGTACTCACCTTATTCTGGTACTGCCTCTTCCACCTTCTCTACCGAAACCACCTGGTTTACTGGTAGCGATGGCAAGACTACTCCAGAGACAATCTACCATGTTGAAACTCCAACGGCTCCTGCAAATGTGTCAAGTCCAACTGGAGTCTTGACTACTGAGTACTCACCTTATCCCGGTGACAGCACTTCCACCTTCTCTACTGAAACCACTTGGTTCACCGGTACTGATGGTAAGACCACTCCAGAGACAATCTACCACGTTGAGACCCCAACTTCAACTGGTGCTTTACCATCACCAACTGGTGTTTTGAGTACCGTATTCACTGGTTATCCTGGTGACAGAACGTCTACTTTCTCTACCGAGACCACCTGGTTCACCGGTTCTGATGGAAATACTACCCCAGAAACGATCTACCATGTTAGAACACCGATTTCAACCTCTACCATAAGGACTCCACACAGTTGGTCGGGAGGCAATAAAACTTCAAGTACCGGTGGTAAGACCTATTACACCACAACCACTGATATTGTGACAACATTCACGACTTATTGCCCATACCCAACGACTTTAACCACAAAGAGCCAAACATTCACTGTGACGCAACCAACGACTTTGACCATCACTTGTACCAATTCAGGCGTTACCCAAATTTTGCCAGTTTCTCAGACGACATCTTCAAATTGGCAAGATACTGTGAACCCACAGGCAACCTCTACCAACGGAGCATCTCACCAAGATGCAAGCACTCAACAAAGCAACGGTGGTTCTCCAGCAACATTTACATCCTTTGCAACCTCTACTGAAATTGTTACAGCGTTAACCACGTATTGTCCAGGTCCAACGGTGTTAACCACTAATGGTGCCACATATACAGTCACAGAGGCAACAACATTAACCGTGACTGACTGTCCATGTACAAGGACGCACACTAGCACGATTACAGGAACCATCGATGCAAACACGCCTGCTGCCACAGCGTTAGCTACTGGTGGTAGCTCCAATAACGGCAACAATAATAACAACGGTGAACAAGATGGTGCTCAAAGAAACAGTGTAGTCGTCACTAGCACAGAGGTCTTCGAAACTTTGACCACCTACTGTTCCGATTACACCGTTTTGAGTACCAATGGGGCCGTTTACACCGTAACAGCACCAACAACCTTAACCATAACTGATTGTCCATGCACATTGACACATACCAGTACCGTCGCTGGAACAGCCGATGCAAACACACCCGCTGCCACAGCATTAGCTACTGGTGGTAGCTCCAATAACGGCAACAATAACGACAATGGTGGACAAAATGGGGATCAAGGAAACAGTGTGGTCGTCACTAGCACAGAGGTCGTCGAAACTTTGACCACCTACTGTCCAGATTACACCGTTTTCAGTACCAATGGGGCCGCTTACACCGTAACAGCACCAACAACATTAACCATAACTGATTGTCCATGCACGTTGACACATACCAGCACCGTTAATAGTGCACAACCTAACAATAGACCAGCAGCTGCTGGCTTCACCACCACTAAACCCTATCCTTTCAGTGCGGCTGGGTTCGGCTATACCAACAGAACACAGACCCTCTCTGGATTGACATTTAACAATGGAAGCACCGTTTTAACAACCATATACGGAGGTAACAGTTCATCAACGGCTACAACAAGCTCGCCATTGTCGATTTCTTCCTCTTCTTCTCCTTACACAGAACAAAGCGTTTCTTCTGAGAATGAGAACGAAATCATCGTTACTCAATACAATACTGTGACTGCCAACGTTGATAGTTCTCCAATTACCGAGCCAACAAAAGTCTTAGCAACCACGCCTGTTGCCTCTGAGGCTACTATAACTGAACATATTACTGCATTTACGACGACATCACCATCCCAAAGCGCCTTCGCTAAAAGGGATTACAACGGAAAGAGTAAGTTTTCTGTGACCATTAGCTCAAATGCAGCTAATGGCTTGAAATCTCATTCATTGATTGCCATCTTAGGCTTCCTTTTCATGATTTTGTAATTTATTTAATTAGCTCCCTTCTCTAATTCATTTTTCGATACAGTTTTGAAACTTTCCTGAAGTTCCTTGTATTTTAAGCTTTTCTCTTCAATTGGTTATTTAAGTTGTTAAAATCCCCATGATTATGTTTATTCCTTTCCTATATATTCTCTATATCATGTGTTGTGATATGCAAGATATTCTTCTTTTCATACCGTATACGTCCTTTTTTCTTTCCTGTTAAACGAAGATGCCACACGTATGTAATATGTGATAATTTCGAATAACATCAATCTCTTATGAATGGCAGAGGAAAAAGACAATAGGAATTTTCCCGAAATACTTGGGCGAACGTAGGTATTGATTTTTACTTACCTGTTCGTTTAAGGTAGCCAAAACTGTGGAAAACAATCGTGGAGGTGAAATCGGTGCAAGCAGCATTCTGTGCACGTATTTGTTCATCGCCAAGAAAAAAATAAAACAATTTCTGTCGTGTATGCATAAACGTTCTAGTGAATCCTATTTCTTTTAGCTGAGATACCGCCTTTTGCGGAAGAAACGACTCTTGGGTCTGACACAGTGCTTTACGTCAAGCTCAAGGTGCTATATGTTGATAATAGTATTTCAATGTAATTGTTACCTCTTTCTTACTTTTACTCTTGAAAACTTGAATTTTCAGTTACATTCTTTTTCTTATATAAGCTTGTTATGTCCTCCGAGCTATAGGGGCACTTCTTTAATGATGGCCCAAGAAACTCTAGTTAAAGCTCATCATCATCATCATCATCTCTTTTCTTTTTTGAGTATTGCATTGTTTAAAAAAGTGTTCTATTTTACTACTTTTACCGCTAGTATTAGGTTTTTAAAACTGCTGGATGCTGTTATTTACTTTTTTTATCGTTTTGGTCTCTTGGCGCTGTTCATCGTATCTAGAATCCTCATCAAAATCCACACATTCAATTAAACAAGAACAAGAACAATAGCACGTCACGGACAGTAAATGCTTGAAGCCACCGTCATTGATTGTTAACAACCAAGAAGGTACAATGAAGGTGTATACAATAGAATCATCTTGTCCATCATATGACCTTGTCACCCCACACTGGTATTCCTTAAACTTCTTCTTTCTTCCCAATAGTTCTAAAACGTTACACATCCATTATCCGAAACCAGCATATTCTCACACTACTTAGGTGTATATCCTTTTCTTACCTCAGAATTTTAGTTACACACCGAGCCGCCATCAGCTTTGCTTCGCTACAATCAGCCGCTCGCATTTCCGCCTTCCTCTTACCACATCCCTGGAGGGTAAAAATCCCATAAACATAGAAAGAACAGCACAATAGAACCCAGGATTTTGAACAGAGGAACTCTATAAGATTTGTTCGGATTGTCTTTTGGTCTCGGAATTCTTGTCTCTGTCTAAGACTCCCGCCGATGCCGAAAAGAAGAGAAAGTAAACTCAAATACTTTCAAAATGTCAACAAGAACTGGGCTCTTAAAATTGGCTCATCGGTAGTAAGCCAAAGGAACTTGACAATTTAAGCAACGAGAATTGGAGTAGTAATAAAAAAAGGACACCTCTTTTTAGTTCGTTATTATAATCAATCAAATGCCAATTTTCCTTCACTACAAGAAAACAATAATTTTTTGTGGGGATTAAAACTGGAAGACAGTGTGTTTTTAGGATAAAGATTTAGTAGGTGTACATTATGCATGTGTAATTGCTTTAAAGCTCTTCACCAGAGGAAATTTCAGCATTGGTTTCTACAAAATGTCTTCTGTGTCACATTAAAGCTACAGGTACTACTAGTTTTACCCCGCTGAGGTTAAACCGACATGAAAAATCTTTCAACAGCACCCGTCGCCGCTCTGGTAGTACTCATTGTTTGCAACTGATGATCCAAGTATTTAAACAGATCTAGAATCAAGATTTGGTAATACGAATTTATGACCTTTTCAGTTAGAAAAATGAATTAAAACAAAGTATAATAATAATAATAGGACGCCCTTCCTTTCTTTTCGAAACTTACACATGTGTATACAGAACATGAATAACTAGACAAAAAGAGAAACAATCAACCAGTGACTGTGTATTATTAGACTTAATCTTATCTCTTTTCCAAAGCTGGCGCATCGGTGGCTACTTCCTTTTGGAAGACTGGGGCATTTGTGTCTTCACGAGCTAAAACTGGGGCAACGACCAAAGCAATGAGATAAAAGACCTTCATTTTAATTTTTGTAGACTGAATAGAAGAGGATTATTAGTTGAAAAGATTCAAAAATGATTGTGGGATGGCGATCCTAGAACTTGACGAGAACGGCTTCTGATCTGGAAATTATCTGCCCTTTATATATGTAACTCCAGTAGGTATGCTATTTATATGGTTGATTGCTATAAGACTCGATCAACCCCCTCGAGCCACCAGAGAGAGCAACTTTGGCAGAGTAATCACCAAATGCAGATGGTGCGTGTCTTTGTTCGAGCTTGCAGCCAAGATAACTGATAGTCAACCGAAGACAGCAAGACACGCAGACGGGCAAAAAACACAAGATAGAAAAGAAGGGTGATTACTGGAATCCCTTATTCATGCAAGCAAAACCCAATATGCACTGTTGGGAGTCACATCCTCTGATTACTCGTGAATGTATGCATATAACCAGTGTTGATTTTTATGTTTTCCTTTTTCCTTTTTTTTAGTTATCGGCACTTATCAAGTGTATACACGTCGACGAATCAGCAGATCAACTAAGATTCATTTGCCAATCAGCAACCAAGTTGCGCCTTCGAAGAAATGGAGGAAGGGGAAAAATTATTCGCTGAAATCTTGAAAAATCAAATACACTCTAACTCTCTCCCCCTTGCACTTTAGTTCTCCAAAATGAACCAGAGCCTAATATTAAGCGTGTATTTTCATGTGTCCTAAACGATAGGCGGTACCTCTTGACAAGATCGTCCTGTGATAAAGTTCAGTGCTTTATTACGGTCAAGCAATTCTTTAGATCTTACGTAAATGGGTTCATGAGAATCTCACAAGTGGTGCTACATCTTTAATCATTGAACGCAACGATTATTCTGTAAGGGCGCGTGGTCTAGAGGTATGATTTCCGCTTAGGGTGCGGGAGGTCCCGGGTTCGAGTCCCGGCTCGCCCCAACTTTTTTTCCGGTTCACGGTAAGGAAGATCGACAGGATATAGAAATAATAATAATAATAACAATAACAATAACAATAACAATAACAATAACAATAATAATAATAATATAAAAATTCGTTAAAATATAAATCATAAAAACGTCATAGCACGTATATAAACCGTACACAGAGAGGCACCAAAAAGTAACCCTGAACAACCAGGTCCAGGTACGGTTTCCGGCCTCTGAAAATTGGTCCAGTAGACCTTCAGAGAACTAACCTATACTGAAGGTCTACGTAGGAACGTGGAGACACTAGAAAGTCTCCGTCTGGCATTCTTACCAGTCTTGGAATTGTTAATCATTGCAGTAAAGTCTTGTTTGTAGCACTTCATGGTTGGCTGTTGTTTATTTGTATTCTATAACTTATAACTTGATCTGTCGGTAAAAGATCCAGTTACAGAATTACATGGTTCTGTCATGGTTCCAGTTCTTTATATACCTTTTCGACAGCCTTGTTTGAGGATCACATCGCCAGCTTATTCCCCAAGGAAGGTACCATTAGTCCGACATGCCGCCTTAACCGCTTTCTCCCCACTCTAAGCTCACTTTTGTCCCTTATTATTTAAAGGATCCTACCTATTGCAACTACAAAGTTTCTATGCGTTTAAGGGTACTCCGATACTGGACTTCGATTACCCCGGATTTCTACTCCGCACACAATATTCTGAGTATGCAATGCCGAAGCGGTGGTAGTAAAGGGCCGTGCAAAAGAAACCGGAGACCAGAATTTCACTACCCTATACTATCAGTCACGAACATTGATGTAACTGTGATCTCAATTCCTTCTTGATGACGTTATCACATTATAGGAAACATAGGTGTTTCTAGCAGTAATTGCATGTGATATTGCTGTCCATTGTAAGAAAGCACATCATCAAGAGCATGGCTCTCTTCCCTTGTTCATCTCAATATACGAAAGGGACGAAAGGCCTGCATCTATCCATTTATCTACCTATCTGTTTATCTGCCTATCTATCTATCGTTCTATCCAGGTGCCTTTTGATTTCGCTGAATTAAACGGAGTTAAGAGCGACGCTACAGATAAAGCGGAGAAAAGAATTTGCACGGATGGAAAAAAATCGCAGATACAAGTGTTCCGCAAATTTAGCTGTGGATTATATATAGGTTTGGCGGGATTCTAGCCTCTGGCGGCATTCTTATTCTTAGCGGGTTTCCACCCCTCCTTCACCATGACAACGACCCGAAGATTTCGAAACCTTTGTATTATGTTCGCCGTCCGCTTGAAAAGTTCGTTTATCGAATCGAAATTGATTGATAGTTTATCTATTATGTAGCAACTTTTCAGCTTGGCTTCGTTCGACGTTCAGATGAGATGTACTAGAGATGGAATATATAATACAATCCACGTAGAAACTATTGGTAGTCGTCGCCATGTAATAATGCCAAACTCGCCAGTCGAGCATTATCAAGATGCAAAATTCCAAAGAAAAGAGTAATAGTAAAGTGTATGAAGTGATAGATGTAGAAGAAGGTCACTTGGGTATAACAGATGAAAGTAAGGGTGATCAGCCAGTTCGCCTAGAGAAAAAATTCAACCTTCTCAGTGCCATTGCATCTGGTATCAGTACTGGGAATACTTGGACAGCGCTCGGTGGTGCTATTGTAGCTTCGCTGTACAATGGTGGACCGCCGGGGATCATGTACGAGTTTATCGCTGTTAGCGTTTTCTACTGGGCGATTGGCGCATCGATTGCGGAATTGGCCTCATCTGTACCAGCATCCGGTGGTGTTTACCATTGGGCAAGTATGACACCCGGGAAAAAGTGGGGACCCATTTGTGGATGGTTTGCAGGATGGTTTGACTTTTTAGCATGGAACTTTGGTATTGCGTCAAACGCTAATATGGTTTCCAGTATGATCGTTTATTCTTACGGTTTGTTCCATCCAGAAACAAACTTAGAAAGGTGGCACGTTTACATCTGCTTTCTAATCCTTTGTTGGTTATGCTGTTTCTTAGTGATGTTTGCCGATTGGGCACTACCGACTGTCAATAGGATTGGATCATTTTTAATTTTGGGCGGATGGTTTGTTACGGTTATAGTGTGCGCGGTTATGCCATCGAAAACAGGTAAGGGCTATGCATCTAATGATTTTGTTTGGAGTAAATGGCAGAATAACACTGGGTATAGCAGCGATGGATTTGCTTTCCTCTTGGGTATGCTCAATGGTGCATTTTCAGTGGGTACACCAGATTGCATAACCCATCTAGCTGAAGAAATTCCCGACGCAGGTAGAAATTTACCTAAAGTTTTATTTTGGCAAATTCTAGTTGGTTTTGTTACGGCGGTTACCTATATGATTTCCATGTTTTATGCAATTAACAACTTACCAGTAATTTTCAATTCGAATGCTATGAGTCCACTAGGGGAGATCTATTTGCAGGCAACTAATTCACGTGGTGGTGCTATTGGACTTTTACTCGTAATATATCTTCCTATTATATGTGCATGTATTGGGTGCTACATTACTGCTGGTAGAACTCTTTACGTGCTGGCTAGGGACAATGCCACGCCCTTTGCCGAACATTTGGGTGCCATTCATCCTCGATTCAAAAGTCCCTTCTGGGCTACCTTTGCATGTGGACTGGTTTGCACATGCTTAGGCGCAATTTACGTCGGTTCTGCTACTGCTTTTAACGCATTTGTTGGATCATTTGTTCTTTTGACTACCGCTGCTTTCTTCTTGGCGATGCTGCCTAATCTTCTAACTAAAAGAAGTAAGCTTCCACTGGGTTCGTTCAATATGGGAAAATTTGGTTATGTGGTCAATATTGTTTCGTGCCTCTACATCTTGGTTTTCTTTGTGATTTACTGCTTCCCCTACAGTTTACCTGCTACCGCGGAGAACATGAACTATACAAGTGTCATGGTTTGTGGACTCACACTAATGGTTGGAATTTGGTGGGTGATCCACGGCAGAAAGAATTACCAAGGTCCCACACTTGAAGTGATTGAAATGGACAATCTCAGTATAGCTACGGATGACTATCAGGTAGCTTCAAGCTCTTCTAAGAGTTAGCGTTGCACTTCGGAGTTTTATATAATGGGTAAATAACAAGTGAATTTTTATCTTTACATGAATGGTAACGGTGATATACATATGTGCAATACATATATCTACTATAATAAATAATTTATCGAAGAATATAATAACCGCTAGTGATCGAATAAGAAATCCAATCTCTTGTTGCCCTGGTCCGTAGTGTTGTTGATATATTCCACCTGTTCCTCTTTTGACATATTGTTCCAGAGGTTAAGTTTCTTCTTGTTCCTAGTCACATAGTAGAATTTCGTTAGTAGGAAAAGTGGAATTGCACCCAATGAAACACAGAACAATTGCATGTTACCTCTGTGATAGTAAGGCATATCGTCCTGTCTGTAAATCTGGTTGGCACAGATACTACCTAATTGCACGAACATATTGTACATTGCAGAGGAAATTGCTCTTGTTCTGATAGAATTGGAATTGCGAGAAACCCACGAGACACAGATGGCGTGCACATACGGTTGTGCATACATTAACATGACTAAGACGTAGGTGCCCCAGACGTCGTGCATAGAACCTTTCCACCACCTGATAACCCCCATAAATATCGCTGCCCATACCGGCGATATAGTACAAACAAGACATCTTTCCTGAATATATTCTGAGAACCAAGTAATCGCTAACAAGAACACAATTTGGAGAACGTATGGCGGAATGGTTAATAACTGAACGTCGAATCTACTGAAATGGAGCTGCTTTAAATTTAGAGTCAAATACGACTGAATTGTATCGTTGGGGATGTATAGCAATAATCCAACAGCATAGATAGGCCACAAGTCATAGTCAGTCAGCGCCCTCCAAATCATTTTTGGTGTCAAGGTTTGTCTATTGTGCATGTCACCCTTAGAAGGATCATCTCTTAGAACCCTATTTACGACAATTTTCTCTTCTCTTTCAGTGAACCAACCTTTAGGATGCATCCAATTTCTAGTTTGCACTGCAGATGGAACCATCAAGTAAAAAGCTGAGATACCAATGAGGAATGTTATGGCACCCTCAATCAAAAATAGCCATTTCCAACCTTCAAGGCCCCCAATACCACGCATTCTTAAAATTGCAAATGCTAATAAAGCAGTACCAATTTGAACCACCGACAAAGTAGTCCAAAACCACGACAGTCTAATGGTTAATTCCTTGCTGTTGTAAAATAACTTAACCAAAGAACCAAATCTGCGATAAATCCACCTTCTAACATACCGATTAAACAACGAGTTGCAAAATATCCTCCTTTACTATTCATTGAAGCTTGACACATTGAGACAATACTCCACAAAACCATTTGTAATGGGATGAATCTATCGGGCCCTAATCTCTTGGAAATCAATTGCGAAGGAATCTCTGCAACAAGGAAACACACGTAGAACAATTGATTCCCCGTGTTATAATCATCCGTAGTCATACCTAAGTCAGATAACATATTATCTGCGACAGCCTGTGCCAAATTACCGCGGTCAATCTGCAAAGCTGCAAACATAACACATGCCACTAATCCACATCTGAAGTCCAGCTTCCGGACTAGTTTCTTTTCCTCATTTTTCCCCCAGTAAAACTTAGGATTGTATGCCTTTCTTGATTCATATCCAGCTTCCTCATACAATTTAGCGTAAAAATCCGCTGTCGCAGGATCAGCAAACGGATTCTTTGCAATAGCTTCTGCTGATTCCAAGTCATCCAGTTCCAAAGAATACGACGATTCGACTACAGAATCAGTGATGTTGACGTTTACCTTGATGTCGTCATTCTTCCTAGGAGACTGTTCATCGTCGTGAAAGCTCTCCTCCACTTCTTCGCGACTGTATTCCCAACTACGGCCACTGGCTGACATTTCACAGGGTTAATAGTCGAAACGTGTCTATAAGCGTGCTCTTCTCTGGGAGAAAAGTGTTGAAATCTGATATCTCCTCCATTTCTACCGCAGAGTGAGGTTCTTATATCTTCCCTATGTTCCTGCTACTGGTACCAAAATTCTTCCCTCTAACAGAACCTTAATCATCTACTGGAACAAGTAGACAATCACAGTTACCTATCAAACTCTGTCATGATTAACCACCATGGTGAATGTACTTTCTCTTACATTTCGTTCTACAATACAGTAACTCCCCAGTGTCTTTCAAAGTCTTTTAAGCTTTCTTCGTCTTTACTAGCTAGCTAAAGTCATTCAAATACCGGTTTAGAATTGTGGCTTACTCATTGACCTTTTGCTTTATTAACTTGACGAACAATGTTATGACTATTATGATTGCTAAACTTCTGTGCCAGTGTGTCGCTCGGAGTAAATCAAGTGTGGTACATGGTGGGGCAAGGGACAATCTGCGTAAAGTCAGGTGCGTGTCTATTAGAAACGTTGGAATGAAAACTGCGATTATTCCAATGAGTCAAACGGAACAAATCAAGAATATTCTCACTAGCTACTAATCGGATACTGATTAGACAGATCGATAGACAATACGCACGCATAGCGCTTAGACAATCACTAATGTTTGTAGTATAAGCATTCGCTTCGCTGAAAAAATTCCGTTGTTAACCTATAAAAATCAAATACTTAAGAAAAACTGTACTCTTTGATATTTTTCAATATCTTGTAACTTCTTGTGGAAAGTAGTTCGGATCATTGTAATATTCAGGACCCTCTACAGGTCTTTCAGCCTGTGGAGTGATGCGGAAAGCGTGTCTGTTAACGGGCTCCTCCCAGTCGATAACTGCAGAATGGATAGTTCTTCTATTATCCCAGATGGCAACGGTACCTGGCTCCCAGTTTGCTCTTAGTTGTAAATCCAAAGCGTTGTTAAACAAGCTGTACAGGAAGTTCAACAGCAAATCAGATTCTGGTTTTTTCAATTCCACAATTCTTCTCGAAAAGGCCTTGTTAACGTAGAGGACCTTTCTTTTCAAAACAGGGTGCCAACGAATCAATGGATGAATGTGTCCAGTTGGTTCTCTTCTTTGAATACCACCTTGTAACTTTGAGTTTTGGGCTTGTTCCACACTGCTATGGACAACGTGCAAACCCTCCAAGAACTGCTTCAAAGTTGGGGATAATCTTTCGTATGCCTCAACAGAATCGGCGAACAGAGTATCACCACCACCCTGAGGTCCTTGTAAAACGCTGAAAAAAGTGTAAGATGGAGGTTGCAATTCGTAAGAGACATCGGTGTGCCAACCAATGGAAGTGTGACTATCTTCGAAGACCCTTTCGAATTCAGAATGGTCTGGTCTACGGTACGTAATGTGCAATTCTGGCGCATTTTCTGGGTGACCACTTGTTTGATGGATGTGCAACTTACCGAAATGTTTACCGTATTCCACTGCAAAGTTAGGACCATATTTAGGAAAATCTTGGTCTCTAAAAACGACAATACCTCTCTGAGCCACCAGCAAGGCCAACTCATCCTTAGCCTCAGAAGACAGTTGAGATAGTTGGACACCTTTGACTTCGGTACCTAGCTTAGGAGTGATTCTCTTTGTTTCAACACCGGAATCCTTAGGGAGTAAATTAATTAACCCTTCATTAGCTCTCAATGCTGGATCATCATACTTGTGGAAAGTCAATGGCGGATATTTTTCCTTGGGGTTCCAAGTTGGTAAGAAATCAGGAAATTGAGCCTTTGCTCTGTACTTTGGATCAATCCGCAAGACACCATCATCTGAATACTCATCTTGTCCCTTATAGAAATGGGTGTCAAAATTAGCATAGGTCCCAGCTGGGCCACCATAGTTCAGATGCAATTTACCCAATCTTTCAAGAAGTTGTTTCTCTTGAGCACTGTGATCGACAGTATCGGTTGTAGAAACGGTTCCAACAGCAGATGGGGGTGACATTATTTTGACGGAATTTTAATTTGAAATTTCTTATCCTATTTTTTTTCTTAATAAGACCAATAAGTATTAAACTGTTCTTGGTATGCTTATACTTCTTGTTCCAATATAATACAAAACTTGAACCAGAGTTGATATAGAGGATAGGTCCGATATATATACTTCTCGATCATCATTACCGCACCTATAGTTCTAGAAAAGATCCATCAAAAGGTCCACCACAATGTCTTATAAGCACCTGGTCCCTTGAGCAGTATCACTTCTATAGTACCTTTCAGCTTGCCTCCGTCTTCCACAGGTTATAGTTAACTGAGAATACTGTCACAACGTCACATGCTACTAGAAGTCTTGATGTCTCGCTGCCTCATCGAGACAAAAGGATGATAACCGGAGTTGAAAAAAAAAAAGACAGAAAAAAGGAAACAATAGTAAGGTGATTTGAGATCGATAATCGATTAGGTTCTTGAATCAGCTCAGATTAGACTGGCTTCTGTGGTAATCACAAGCATAACTTTTCATGAGAAATGGATTCCAACTTGATGGAATGCGTACAACAATTTGAGGAAATCCGTTTGATCGCATTTACCGGCTCTTTGGTCACCGAGCCCTGTCTCTTGCAACACAGTTTCAATCTTAGACTTTACTATCTGTGTCATGGAACCCTTGGTATCATCAACCATTTCATCATTCATTGCCAAAAAAGTCTTGTAATTCTTTTCAAGAATGTCTATAACACTCGAAGATTTGAAGCCGGCAGCGATTGTTTTGTTTTACGCACAAAACAATTCTCAGAAGCCCATCCCACTCGTTGAATTCGATTGGTGGTCTTGGGTTTTGATCTCTAGTCTCACCACACTGGATTCGACCTGTGGTGGTGGTCTGAAATTGTTTTACTGACTTTCATGATATGTGTAACATTTGCCCACATTTGGACATTAGCTGATAGTCGGCAGTAAAGTGCATCACCTGGTCTAGCGACTAATCTCATGGCGAATTCCCTTTGAAACATGAGGATTGAAACTCTTGGTGGACGTGGTTGATTAATCAATTTAAAGACCAGTGGTGATGAAATTTGATAGGGCGTGTTACTGATACATACATCAAAATACGGTAATTCAGTTTTGATGAAATCACCAAGTAAGATTTCTAACTTCTTCTCACCATTGGTACCTCTAACTCTTTTAGTCAATTCTGCTGCCATTCTGGGATCCATTTCCACGGCATAGGCTTTCTTGACTTGTTCAAGAATACGGACGGTTAAATTACCAGTACCTGGACCAACTTCTAAAACAGTGTCTGAATGTCTTAATTGTGCCTTGTCCACAATACCTTGTGCAACTAATGGATTTTTCAAGATGTGTTGCCCAAGATCAGTATTAAACTTGAATACTGACCCTAAGTGTTTTGCAGCATCAACTTGCTTATTAGTGCTTGGCGCACCAGTGTAACTCCTCTTAGCAGCCTTACCCATTGCGATTTTGCCTCTGTTGCTCTGCAACTATGAACTCTAAGTGCTATGGATCAGCGATGAGATGTGATTAGATGAGATGAGCACAGAAATTTTTTACCTGTTGACAAAAAATGACAGAAAATGTCCGGGACCCCGGTATGTCCGATATACATAATTACCGTCACACTACTACTACTACTAATAATAATAATAATTACAAGATAAAAAGTTATTGGTATCATATTATCATTAAGTTAAAAAATTATTTATGCCTCTAGGTACTAATTTTCGCAAATTTTAAAATCAAGTTTACGAACCACTTTATCCTTTGGAATATCATCAGTACTTTTAGAAATGAATAGATGTGAATGACCACCATCATCGTTTCGTGCAGTGGAAAAATACTGTCTTAATTGCTTATCTCTTGGAGGTGTTACAAAATTCGGCAGTCTTGTCTTCCTTGTATAATGTAAAGTCAATGGCGTAGATTCTCCGGTTCGAGGATCTTCAATGGAACCCTCATGTTCGGATATGCTTAGATCCCTTAGTGGTCTCCGCACGGCAGAAGAGCCTAATTGAGATCTTCTGGGAGAAGAATTTTTTGTAGGTTGATTTAACTTACTTGGAGACATGTTTTCTTTAACGCCACTAAAATCATTTTCATCCTGGTAATTCCTTCTCGAACGTGATAATGACATGTGGTTCATTAGCGTAGCCGTACGTTCTTCAGGTGTCTCTTCATGAATTACAAACGGAAGTGAGGGAGCTGGAGCCGGGTTTTATCTAATGACGATGTGGGTACATTTCTCACTGGACTGTGTCTTAAAGCATAATCCACACTAACTTGTGAACGTTTAGAGGGTGATATTGAACCCTTACGAACAGTACTGCTCCTTATATTTGTACTTTTGCCAACTAGAGCTGTCCTCCTCTTAATTGGTGAGGACATGATATGGTATCGTATGGTATGGTATAATATACTATGATATGGATACAGTTTTTAAAGAGAGGAAAAAACTTATTTTGAGATACTCTTCTCTTGAGTCTGTTAGCCCTTTTAAACTACTAAACTGTGAAGCAAAATTAAGAAAGCTCTTTTACCTTTTACTGCAAAGAAGTCGTAAGTCTACCACGCGCGAAGCGAAAACTTTATCATTGAGTCTTCCTTAAGAACAAGAACGCGTACTCGAGAAGAAAAAAGTTCATAGCTCTGAAATACGCCAAGGGTCCCCGAGAGTTTCTTCTCCAAAAAAAAATTGCACTTCAGTTTTGGGCTAACAAATGATGGTAGTAAACCCTTTCCTTCAAGATATCTGTATAGAGATAAATAACGTAGAAAATATGTACAGTTCACCTTCTTGGTTGTAGAGTGGAATATGTCTATAACCCCTTTTCAGTTGATCAAGCTTAAGACACGACACGGCCAAAACAAACTCTCCTGTTTTGATAGTAAATTTGACAAATGCAAAATCTGTATGTCTTAATTTTAAATGCATTTCAGTTCCCCATACAGGATTGAATCCGTTTTCCATGCACACCTCTGTCGAGATTGAGTTAGGTGATGAGGGTTTAATACTACCTTTAAGCACAGTCGGTGTTTGTAGAAGTTCTTCGTCACTGATAAATTCAATCTCAACAAAGGGCGCGAATAGCTCATCCTTATTATTTTTAGTCTCTGCGGGCTTTGGAAGTAATTGTGCTGATAGCACTTTGAGATGGACCTCGACGGGAGTTGGATAAAATGACTTGTAGCGAGCCGGTATATCTTGTAATTTGGGAACGGGATCTCTTAAACTAAGTGGTTTGAGAACATACCCCGAATGTAGCATACCGTTCTTCTGGTTGGACAACTGGAACATGGCTAAATTAATTTGTTGGCCCAGATCATTAGTTTGCCAATTAAGAGCTACAAGCTGAGTTCCCAGTCTCCAGAATTTTATGGGGTTAAAATTGGATGATTTATATCTAAATGCATGAGGGTACACACGCATTAAATGGCGCCTGTTATGTTTGTCAATGGACAATTCTTGGATTCTATCATTGCAAAGGTTGTCAATCTTTCTTTCATTTAATGAAAAACAGTGTGTAGTGGTCTTGGAGCCTGGTAACGAAAAATTCCTAAATTTTAATCCATAGATGGCTGAAATGGCTAAAAGTTTTTCACTTACTTCTACACCTTTCCTTATCTTCACTCTCCGTATCCTGCGAATACTCGTTGGGCTGGCAGTTGATGTAGATTTGGATTCCTTAAGCTTCATTATATTTTCTAATTCCGATTCGTAAGATGAACTATAAGATGAGGAAGCACCCTCCCAAGACACAAGTCCTCCATTTTGTAAATCTTGATTGAAAGTGTCAGACACTCTTTTCGTTTTCTTAACCTTTAAAAGGACCTTGTGTCTTAATTCGTTGGGTGAAGGTAATGGCCCATCCTCATTGATATTTTGGTACAACATGGAACCCAATGAATTCACCAAAATGGACGCTGCAATAGCTTGATTTTCTTTATTGCAATTGGTTTCCAAAGATATAATTAGGGGATATGGTGATGTAATAAATGCGTATTTGCGAATGATTTCCATAACATTTATCAAAGGTATTGCTGCAGTGAGAAACCCGTGGCATACGACTGGACCTAGATCGTCATCCCAGATGTCAATTTCGATACATCGACAACCTTGTTGTAAAGCTTGCATATAACCCTCCACAGAAGGTGTTTCGCCTACCTGCTTGCCCAACAAGTAGGTATTATGAGAGGATGCCACGAAATACTGATTTAAGGGTTTATCATAATCTTCCTGCATTTCTACTGCATGAGGCTGAGCGCCTAGATATTTAATGAAATCGTCATAGGTAAAACTGCCATCTTTTGCCTTCTTGAATCTGTCAATTATAGCCTGTGCATCCTGTTCAGACGCTTGTTCGCCCTGTTCCAGTGTCAAGAATTTGTGGAACTCCTGTAAAGTCATCGTAGAGCCGCCGTGTGTAATAGATTTCCATAATTGCTTAAGCTCAGGTCTGGTCTTTAATAGCGTTACAAAAGTTTGAAACTCCTGAAAGTTCAAAAGACCATTCTTATTAACATCTGCCATGTGAAAATATTTCTTTAAATAATTCGTGGAGCAATATATGTGAAATCTGTCGCATAATTTTCTCACATCTTCAAATGTTAAAGTGTCTTTAGTTTCATCCTCTTTCCTACGGGAAACGGTACTATGCCAATGAATATTCGCAAATTTCTCATTATCAGGAACAGATATACTTTCCATTAATTCCATCCTTAGTTTAACTAACCCACATATGCAATTCAAAAATATGTCAAGTTCCTCTTGATTATTTGCTACCACATGTAATGCCTTCAACTTATTCGAAACGTAGTATATTACGGTGACCCAAAGATGCGACACATTAACAGATACCCCATATTGTTCCCTATAGTTACTTGCTGCCTCTCCAGTACGAATGTCCTTGATAGCGTCCAGAGGTAATCTTTTACACCCATCTTTCCAAATAATAGCACCACTGCTCTCCAATTTGAAAAAATATTCCACTTGCTTTTTTCTCCCGATCCTTCTCATCGATAAACCTCTCTTCATTGTTTCACAGCAAGCTGCTAAGACTTCTGAGCTTGACCCCATATTGTCAATATTTTCTATTATATCGTAAAAGGCATAAGGATATGCAATTGATAAACCGGAGTGTCCGTCAGAATGTGAATCTTTCAAAGTAGAAGTTACAAATCCAGAAGTTCTTCTGAATATAGATCTTAAGTTTCGTGACATGCTTGAATCTGTATTAGCTGTAGTTATCTTTATTCAGTCTCTCTACAGACATTTTTACAACTAATACTACTTGAGAGATACAATTCTCTCAGAGCAAATCAGATATTATTAAAGGAAAATTCGAGTAAAACTGTGATAACACACAGCAAAACGGTACTGTCTTGCACTTAGATTTCCTTTGGGTTCCTTCTGGATAGGTTTAACTGCCTTTACTTTACATTTCTACAAATTTATCATGATTTTAATGTTTCGGGGCCAGCGGTGGTTTGAGATGAAATAAAATGTGACGATTTACATCAGCATGTGACTCCGGAGATAATGTATATTACAGGTTACTTAAGGTGATTATATTTTGGTCATTAAACTATTATCGTTAGTGGGTAGCAAGCGTTTTTTAATCGTCAAGATATCTGCTAATGGTGTGGGAGGTAAAAGACGACCACTACCATTGCTGTTCTTGTTGTATTTGAATGTATAAGGTGCCCATGGTGGATCAGATTTATCAGATGGGTACCAATTGTATTTAAAAGATTCTTGGTTTCGTAATTTTGGAATTCGAGATGGTATCTGTGCATAGTAGTTGATTTTATCCGCTTCCAAACCTTCTAAGCGTGCATAATTTTCCATAGAGGTAACAACATTGGTGATATCACCGTCTGCGACTGGGGTTTCAGGCATTTCTGAAGGAGTCGCCGATCTCTCTACTGGGGTTTCGGGCCTTTCTAATATGACTTCCGGTTTTTTAAACACAAGGTTTGGTACAGGCTCCATCGAAAGACTTGATGATCTCGATATTACTTCGTCCTTCGGTAAAGGTAAGTTGTTCAGAAATGGATTCTTAAGATCGTTGGCTGTGGGTGAAGTGACCATCACTGGTTTAATATTCATTTTCTTTAATAGTAAAGCACCAAATTTACCTCTTGCTGGTGGTGGGGGTACTGAGCTTTGTTCAGTCTCTGACGTTTCCGTACTCCCCATCGAAAGCGATCTGAACCTTGATGACAAGGAATCGAAGCTCGTTTCGTCGACCAATGAGGATGAGGTACTTAATACTCTATCACTTTGTGGACTCATATCCAGCCATCTCTGTGCCAGTTCATTGGTGGTAGATGCGATATCAACATCTAACAAAGAGAATTCTAGTGCCCTGTAAATTACGTTAAATGTTTTGGTAACCGTGCCAGTCTTACTTCTTAATTGTTCTTTAACTTTTTCTTGCGCTTCTATGTTGTTTCCATAATCGTGCACTTTAGATTCTAAGCGTTGGATTTCATCTAGTATCGACTGTAATTCGTGATTCAAATTAAGAAAAAGTAAATTCCATCTTTTATCTACTAATTCTCTCTTCAACTCTCGTACTTCCTTCACCATTATATTGTATTTATCAAGCACTTCTTTATGTTTTTCTTTCAACAGCTTGGTTAAATGGTCGATGTGTATTATGGTGCGTTTACTAAAATGCTCGATTCTAGCAGGTATAATCTCTTTGAGACTCTTACAGATCGGTGGAACGGTTCGCTTGATATCCAAATATTTCCTAGAAAGAACCTCTTCTATAGGTGAAAATGTCGGTATCGTTGCTTCAGCGGTATCTGTATGAGATGCCAGTAATCTAATCACTTGCTTTAGAGTAAATGATGGAGGATGTCGTACAGGTGAAGTGAATCTTTCCTCCTGAACTTCAAAACATAAATTAATGTTTGTATCAATGACTGTTCCCAACGTATCGATATTATCTTTAGAGATTTCATCGAATTCAAGTGAAGCTTCCAACAATGGCATCTTGGAATTTAGCCGTATTTTCAATTCCACAGCAAGGCCAGTACAATCTTCAATTAAGTCAAAAAGTCCGTCGAATTCGCGAGCTGATCCTGATGATATCAATACCAATTCCACTAAATCTAGTAAGTGCGACAATGATGGTTCGATCTTGTTTATTATGCCCACCAGATCATAATACCTCTTCTTATCCTTCGCTAACCGTTCCATAAAGCATAACATGTGACGTTCATCAATGAACGCGTCAAATACTTCAATTATTTCATGCTTGATCGAATTCAGCTGCCTGGACAGCCAGATTAACTTGCTGTGATGATCTTGTTTTAGAGACGTACTTTTACCGATGTATTTCACCGTTTCCTGGAGGTCCGGAAGAATTTGTTCAAAACAAAACTGGGCATTAGGCTTGGAACCACTGTCCATAATCCTTTGGCTTTAACCACAATAACACAAATGAATATTCGATGAAGCTATTCTCTTTTTATTTCAATTGACCTCCTCATCCTCTTTGTTTACGAAAGATTGGGAATCCTTCGAGAACGCGAAAGTTAAAAAGCTACTTCGAGATGCAATTTGGCGACTTGATATTTACAGAAGATATAAAGGCCTGAGAAGGTCCAGAAAGAATAATATACTTGTTCGATTCATCCAATCAAGGTGATATCTTGACAGGTTTGCCTTCACTAGAGACATCTTTGAGGATTTCTTTCATTGTGGCATCCGGAGACTGACCAGCCTCCGGGAATCTTTCCAAAATCTTCTCAGCAATTTGTTCCACTGTTTTATCTTGCGTTGTATTGGTCATCGGTGGTGGCGGGCTTTCATGACCATCTGATCTACTTGATTTCTCTGTTAGCAGTTTGCACAGTTCACTGTTAGGATTAGCGAACAATTCTTTGAATTTACCGGCTTCAATTACCGACCCATCTTTACCTAGTACAATAACATTTTCAGATCTTCTTATTGTACTTAAACGATGAGCGATGCTGACAATGGTCATCGATCCACTTTTCATTAATTGACCAAAAGTGTAGTTAATAGCCCCTTCACTTTCCACATCAAGCGCTGAAGTAGCCTCGTCTAAGACCAGAATGTTGGGTTTTTTGATCAAGGCTCTAGCAATCGCAATACGTTGTCTCTGACCACCACTCAACAGTGCTCCCTGAGCACCAATCATGGTATCGTACCCATCAGGGAATTTAGTGATAAAATTATGGCAGAAACATTGCTTGGCGACAGATCGTATCTCCTCCTTTGTAGCCGGTTCAGTCAAACCGTAAGTAATGTTGTCCCTAATGGTACCTGACATGAGAATCGGTTCTTGTTGCACTAAACCAATATGACGCCTCAACGATTTGCAATTCACTTTAGAGATATCCTGACCATCAACCAAAATTTGACCAGTCGTTGGATTGTAATAACGTAACAGTAATAGAGCAATGGTGGATTTACCTCTACCACTAGGTCCTACAATGCAAACGTTGGATCCTGGTGGCACCTTAATATTAACATCTTTAAAAATTTGATTTTCTGGTCTAGTCGGATAGCTGAAGGAAACGTTTTTGAACTCAATGTCACCTTTACCAGGGATGTATTTTTGACCCTTTGTGGGACTAATTGACGAGATGTGGTCAGTTAAATCGAATAATCTGGATGCAGCACCTACACCTTGCATTAATTCTGAGTAAAAAGTCGTCAATCCAAACACTGAAGATCCCGTATACTCAGTATAAAGCATGAATGCGGTCAAATCACCAATGGTTAATGAACCTTGTAGGACCAAATACGATCCATATAGCAAAACTACAAGAAATGACATATCACCAAGCGTGGTTGTTGATGTGAAGAATTCTGCATTTATGAAAGCGGCTCTTCTTCCCACATCATAGATCCCCCTAATTGCACCATTGTACCTGTGCAGTTCTCGTTGTTCGGCCACAAAGGATTGTACGGTCTTGACACCACTTATTTGTTCCTCAGCGACCCGAGTCAATTGACCTGTAGCCTCTTGCAAGTCCTTGGAAGTATGTCTAATTTTTTTCCCGAAGACAGATGCACTCCATAGAATGGGAGGTGCAAAGAAAAGAAGTACCCCTGATAGTTCAGGAGAAATGGATACCATCATACCAATTCCGACACCACCGCAGATGAGCGCTTTAAACCCATCTGATACTTTTTGAGTCATTGACCTAGAGACCACGTATGCATCTGATCCCAATCTCGATATTAAATCACCGACCTTGTGCGTATCGAAAAACTCAGAATCCTGGTGTAAGGTCTTATTCATAACACTGGAACGTAATCTGGCAACTACCCTTTCACTTAGAATTCTTAACATAACAATTCTAGTGAAATTAGCAGCAGTTCCCACAAGTAATAACCCTGCAAATACACCTAAAAATTGATAAATCGTAAGACCAAATGCAATGGGACCCAGATCATCCATACTAACACTCTGCAAATCTTTGTCTTCAAGTCCCTTTCGTAAAACATCAAGAACTAAACCAATCACCTTAGGTATACTCATACCAACAACACACGAGATTGTCAATAATGCAATCGCTGCACAAAGTAGTTTCCAATCCCTTTTAGCTAATGAGAGAAGTCGTACTGCATCCTTATATGAAGAATCTTTCCTCCGAATCGGTTCTAATATCTGCTTAACTGGTTTTCCTCTATTCTCCTCTTGCGTTGGTGGTAGCTGTGAATTCCATCTGACGCTTATCCTAATTGATATTGGTGCTATTTGCGGGCGTACTATGTTTAGTGGTCTAATGTAACCTAAAGGTCTCAGTTGAGACTTCGATAATGGCCTCAGTATCCTCGGTACTGGCCTAAATAGCATCAACATGGTCACTTTTGAGGGGAATTTTTGAAGTCGTTCGCCGCAAGCAATCAATGTCAAAGTTCGGAGTGTTAATCGAAGTTTTATGGAATCAGACGTACTTGAGTATATGTATAGATGAATATTCATATCCTAAATAGAAAGAGAAAAAAAAGATGAGCGTGGCCAAGGAAATGGTTGAATTGGGTGGGTCATTCTTAAGATAATGCTCTTCTGTGAGTACTTATCCTTCCAATCCCATCAGGGGCTTTTAGCTATTTACTCCCCTTCATTCAACAACGCTTTCCTGCAGTGAAACTCATCTAGTTAGTGAGAGGCTTAGGATCACCTTGAGGTTCACCCTTTTCGAATCTGGTGTATTTTGAGTCGACTCTGTCTCTGCTCAACACAGCTGCAGTTTGTGCTTCTGGTTTCAATGCAGAACGCACGGTCTTTGCAGCGATAGACAAGTAAGCGTTGTAGGTTAATCCGGCTTTCCTCCAAGCAGACATTGTTAATATCTTCAATAATGAATAGATGGCAATGGATGTGGGTCCACTTTAAAAGTTATTATTCCGACAAAGGTTAGTTAGTTCTGAAGTTCGCTTACTTGCTCCTACGTTTTTCTCTTTACGCTTTTAGGCTCCAGTATTTCATTGGTTCGTGAAGCATGAGGACATGTGACCAAAAAATAGAATTAGCCGCTAAAAGATCGAATAAGACCATTTGGGACTCTTGGGAAGGGATTATATACTTCATGGTGGTATTTATTTAGTATAAGGGTAGGACCTGCATTTTCCGGCCCTTTTTTACCAAGCTTTCCAATTTTTTAAAAGAAACACAGGGAAAGTGTATAAAACCACATCAGTGAAGGAGAAAAGAATAAGAACTCTACCTCGTTCGAAAATTGGATTTGGTACGGCTAGAACTAATAAAAGAAATAAGAGAAGTGTGTATCACCACGTGACCTTAGATTACGCGGTTCAAAATATAGATTCCTCCATATGTTCTTTATAAATGTATGGTTCAGGGGATGTACTAGTCCTTGAATCTTCTGGTTCCTTTATGCCTGCTATTCTTGGAGTAGTCTGTCACGTGGGGATAGTCTGTACTTACGATCCGGGTAACCTCTTCAAAAATCTTTTCTGATATCTATGAAGATGGATGCGATGAGCTCGACATCAAGTAGCTAATAAGCCATTCTATAGAGCCTCTCAAAGTCGCCTCGAGGATGTCTGGTAAAGTTAATAGGGATTGGTTTTATAGACTAGCGTCTGATTTACAGGATGAGCGTGTTAAAGCAGCAGTATCACTAATTGAGGAGTTGTCAGCCTTAGAATTGCCAAAATACAATGAAGAATGGTCCTATGTCCTGAAAAGATTGATCTCGGGTTTGGCATCGGGTAGAAATAGTGCTAGGTTAGGTTTTTCTCTATGTTTATCTGAAGTGGTTAAGATGGCACTGGATAAAGGTACCTTAGCACCTCAAGAGTTATCTTCTCCGGATCAATATTTGGAACTACTATCCAATAATCTTTGTGCTGATGCAGCTGCTGGAAAGAGTAAAAAGGATCTGAAAGGTAAAGATGAACGTGGTATTCTCTTTGGTAAAATGTTCGGTCTTCAAGCCCTTTTAAATGAACCCCTTTTCTCGAGCATCTTTTATAATGAAGAGGGCAAAGTTTCGACCTTTGCACTCAGATTTGCTCAAGAATTATCAGAATTAGCTGTTAAGAAGAATTGGTTGAGGGAATCATGTCTTTATACATTGTTCCAAACTGTGCAAAGATTGGTACATGCTATGGAAAATGAAATTGTTAGTTCACTGTTACTCCTTTTGGATAAATATCAGTTAACCATGACGAATGAAGGTCTAGCGATATACCTTCTTTTGTTTCATGGTAAGGCTAGGAAAAATGGGAAATCCTTCAAAGTCCCTACAGCGTTGGTGCTGAAATCTGCCGCTTGGAAAAATAATGATCCATTGTCAAAGGGTAATTTACCTCAGCTGTCTCGTGTTCTTCGTGATGCTCCAGTCAATGATTCTGAGGTTGGGGATGGTCCACACCCTAAATCTGCTAATTGGGTTCCTAGACTCCATTTCGTCTGGGACATTTTAATCCCCATCATGGCTCCAGGAAAGTCGGATGAAGAGATTCCTTCCAAGAAGAGTAATAAGAAGAAAAGAAGGATACTGTTGAAGGGATTGAGTTTCCAGAATTTTGGCAGGCAGCAGTGGATGAGACTTTTTTCAGTGAAAAGGCTTCCAGTGAAAGGAAGTATCTCGGTTTCCTCGCTTTCATAAAGGCCCTGGAAGTTGTCTCATCTCAATGGCTTCAAAGTTGCTTTACTCAAAATTTTATGAGAACGTTGATCAATCAATCGAGCGATTCTAAACGTTTGCTGAATAGAATATCTCAAAGGGCTCTTGATGCTATTGTGAAAACCTGTGAAAAGGATTCTTCTGAAAAAATAGCACTTTGCTTAGAGGCAATGTTGTTTGGACCTCATGGTTCGATCAATTTCGATAGGCTAACAAAGTCAAAGACAGCTTCGAGGCTTGTGGCTATCAAGAATATCTCTGATGCTGGACTTGATAGGCTTTTCAATATGCTTTCGATACAATTAAATCGCGAAGATGAACAAAATAAACAACATTTCCAATTTGTCTTAGACACTGTGCTTCACGCCGTGAGAAATCACAGACTTGAAGTTTCACAAGGGATCATTGTGCACCCCCTGTTGGATTCTATCGTAACACTTGCTTTCTTTTCTAAGAAAGGTGAGGATATCAGCGATTTGGCTAGAGAAAGACTTTTCTCGATTTTGTCTGAATTAACGGTTCAGAAAGATGGGCAATCCTGGCAGTATTATACTTTAAAGATGATATTATCTAAAGAAGCTGAGGGCAATGAGCCAATCAATAAACTGGATGAAGATTTGAAAGCCATTGAGACTGAAGCGCTAGATATTCTTCAGAATATTTCTTCGGATAGTCCACAATCTCGTGGTCTTGAATGGTTGCTCTCCAACTGCCTACTGCAACTATATGCAGGTGATAGCGAGTCTCTTTCCATTATTGATGAGTTGTGCACCTTTTACCGCCAAGGTCTTAACGAGTCCAATTCCTTAGTTGGAATCACTGAAATTCTATTGTCTTTATTAGCTCAAAAGAAAGCTCTTTTGAGGAAATTAAGTCTTGTCGTCTGGGAACAATTTGTCGGTGAAGTGGGTGAGCAAGAATTGAAGATATTGCTTGAGGTTTTGGACACCCGTGAGAACAAAGAAGGGTTTGCAAAGTTGTTTGAGAATATCGATGACTATCAAGAAGAAAGTGCTGACGAAGAAGAAAATTCCGAAGATGGCGAGGAGAAGAGTAAAGAAAGTGATGACAAATCGAAATCTGGAAATGATCCAAGCGATGAAAGTGAAGACGCTTCCAGTACATCAGGGGAAGACTCCTCAGACGATTCTGATGGGGAAGATGACAGTAATGTTGCCAAAATTGATAGAGAAGCAACGAGTGCTTTGGCAAAGGCATTGAATCTTCCCGAAAATATTGTTAATGATAAGGGAGAAGTTGATGTCGAGAGATTAGAAGCTGAAAATGGTGCAGATTCCGGTGAAATGGATGAGGAGGAGGAAGAGGATGATGAAGAAGAGGAATCCATGGATGATGAACAGATGATGAAACTTGATGAACAATTGTCCCAAATTTTCAAGCGCCGTAAAGAGGCTTTATCTGGTGTCACCACTGGCAATGAGAGAAAGGTTGAAGTTAAAGAAGCTCGTGAAAATGTTATCACTTTCAAACACAGAATTGTCGATATGCTAGAAGCTTATGTTAAACATGCCGACAAAGTTGCTCTCCAAGATAATAATGATGAGAGTAAAAGTTACAATTCGAAGAACACGTTTAAAAACTTATTCCTTCTGATCGAGCCTATGATCAGATGTTTGCAGATGACTTTAGATAAACCGCTAGCTGATAAGATATCAAAATTATTGAAGGGCAGACTTTACAAAATCAAGATATCAGCATTTAAAGGCGCTGTTGACTCTAACCGCCTTATCGAACAATTGAGATTTACACATGACGCCTTGCTGACTTCTAAACCTGGCCAGTTCCCAGCGTTATACTTTTCAACCTCTTCAACTACGTCGTTGTTTTTGGGTAAAGTTTTGGTGGAGAATAATAGTGAAGATCCTAATGTTCCGTATGGTCAAATGATCGATCTTTACGCAGAAACTACAAAAGAGTGGCTGTCGAGAGGTAAGTTTGGTGCCAATGTGTTCTCAGACTTCCACAACTGGCTACTCTCAAGAAAGAAGACACCAAATGCCTGAATTTGAATCTTGTATATAGGAAAGTCCCCCCCCTCAAGTTGTAATTTTATGACATTCTGATGAGCACTTCCTTCTGTGAAATTATTTGAATGCTGACTTTTCATCGTACGTGAGAGTGTTGAATAAAGTGAATCGTTTACGGAGTAGAAAAATGCTTAATTACAAAGTCGATCATCTTGTAGTTACTCTAGTAGTTTGGTGTCTACGCTTGGAGCACCTCCAATTCTTGGTAACTTACTTGAAGGCTTCCAAACTTGTACAATATTTTCTTCTTCTGTGGTTGCTGTTAACCATGGAATACTGGGGTTCAGAGAAAAGTCATTGATGGAGCTACGGTGACCTGCATGTATCATCATGACTTCAGGAGATCCATCATCAGCATCATCTGGCACTTGTTCTGCGCCAATTTCTGCTAAGTCCCAAAGAATTGTTCTTCTGTCGCTGCCAGCAGATATTAAAACTCCGTCCTCCTTGGGGTGGAACTCCAGGCAGGTAACTGCATCCTCATGGCCTGGCATCATGTGAAGTGGCTTTGAGGCCCTCCTTCTATCATAAAGGTAAACCATAGAATCTGTGCCTGCTGCTGCAAATAAATTAGTTGAGTGCGCACTGAACGCTAAAGTATTATATGGTTTCTTAGATTGAATTCTTTCAACAGGAGAATCGCTCATCCTCTGGTCATGTAGCTGTAAGGTGTTATCCTCAGACACTGAGCCGAAGATGTTTTGATCAAAATTGTGCCATTTACAATCGTTGACAATATCAGAATGTCTATCTGTCAAAGTCAAAATTGGTTCATGAGCTTTGCCTGAAACGTCCCATAGGGCAATATTGGAGTCATCGGAACCACTCAATAACCTCCCTTTTTCATTAGGATTGAAAGAAAGACCATAACCATTCTCATTGTGAAATTGAAAGCTGGACAAAAGCCCAGATTCAACATCATTGTTTCTGTTATAAAGATATATTGTACCAGAACCACTAATTGTAGCAATTAAATTATCATCCTGGGGCATATAACGAGCTCTAGTCACTTCATTTTCATGCTCAAATTTCTTGACGATCTTTACATTAGATTTCATCACTTCTTCCTTCTCTGTAGGTTCCATGCCCGGTACCACTTCATATGGTAGGTAAATTGCAGCTATTTTGAGGTAATTTTGCTCTTCATCTGAGGTGTGAGTCCCTAAAATCATTTCCTGACGATTGCTAGATTGGGAACCTGGTAGCCATTCCAATGTTAAAGATGGCCATGTAAGGTTGGTCTCACTGACAAAATCATACATTAGTGGAACATTGGACTTCCATAATTCGTATTCTTCATCAATGGATAGTGGCTTTTCAGCTTGGTTGCTAACACTCATGGCGATTAAAAGCTGTGTATTACTGTTTGTCTTTTATGGTCTTTTAATTGAGTGAAGCTTAAAAGCTTCAAATAACCTTCTAAGCGCATCGCCCGCTTCAAGTCTAAAACCTATAAGCTTATCATGTGATCTATATCATCGTTTATACCGCTAAACATATATATATATTTAGTGTTTACACATTGGAAAGGTCTCTAAGAAGTTTTCAATTTTACTCATCAACGCCTCTTGGTTTTTTGAGCGGGATTTCTCTCTACAATATCGCCTACACCGCCCAATTCTTCCATCTTGTCCTCTTCAATACGTACTTGATCTCTCCTCTCCCACCAACGATCTTGACACAAATCAAAAGATTTCGTCTTCAAATGTTTACCCCTTGCCTCTCTGTTATTCGAAATGGCCCACTCTAAGAATTGAGGACCAGCACGAATGTAAAATGCACGCAAAGACTCGAAAGCCTTTGGGTGCGGTAACCACGGTCGTGGATCCGGAATTCCCATTTCTTCTTCTTCGACTTCTTCTTCTTCGACTTCTTCTTCTTCTTCTGCATCATCTTCCTCTGCGACAAGGACTTTGTCTTTGACCTCCTCTTCACCGTCATCCTCCTCGTCCTCATCATCCTCATCTTCATCTTCTTCATCTTCATCTTCAGACCCTTGTTCTGCCACCTTTTTGGCCTTCTCTATTTCTGCAAGGTTTTCCCAGTAAACAGTAACACCATCGACTTTGTTCAAATCAATACCATAGAAGGAATCGATATTATAATCTTTTTCACCTAATTCCCATAAACCACCATAGATGAACAAAGTATCATTAACAACTGCCAAAGATGCATTAAATCTTGGATGAGGTAACTGATTACTAATTGTATGTTGCTTCTTAGAAGATTCTTCTTCATCGTCGCTCTCGTCTTGGTTCTCATCCTCAAATTGTTCACGGATTGCCTTGTCATCTTCATTGTCTTCGTCTTGGTCATATAGTTGAGCCTTCTGTAGAATTTGATTCAAGAGACCTTGAAGTTCTTTTTCTTGATCCTTTGTGCTCGATTTACTAATCTTCACCTGCTTCTTTCTTTGTGGTCTCAGAGACAAGCTGTACCAGCGATTGGTTTTAATCTGAAAGGTGAACAAATCGTTGTAAAAATTCGAGTCCAGACTCTCTTCAGTTTCTTCAAAATCATAGACACCACCAAATAAAACACCTCTGCCCTTATGAGGCACCATTGAGCAACCCACACGAGGTGATGGTTGAAATCCTTGTTTCTTTCGTCTTTCCCACCTTATGGAGCTCGGTGTACTGTTCATTTTCAAATACCAACAATCGGTGAGAATCTTACCCTTCTGCAAACCTTTACCGGCCTTCACTTTACAATAACCACCCCACAAAATAGCACCTTCTTGATCAGGGATAAAAGAGTGACCGGACCTAGCGTCTGGTATAAGATGGTTTCTGGGAAATTCCACTTGAGTCCACTTGTGAGTGGTAATGTCGAAAAGCCAACAATCGTTGAGGTATGTGGTAGAAGTACCTAGATCTCTGAAACCACCATGCATAATAAAGAAATTTTTCCATATAGTCATTCTGTGACCTGAACGACTTGAAGGACCATTTTTCTGATCCAGTTTAGTCCATTCCTTCGTGGCACAATCCAATAACCAAGTATCCGAATAATGATAAAACGTATTCTGCTTAGGAGAAGAGAACTCACCACCGTGCAATAATGCAATACCGCTTGGATGAGCCGCCATGGCGGCGGATGATCTTGGCATTGGAGCATTTTGAGAGGTTATCTTCCTCCATTGATCATTATCGGGTGTGAATGTGAACAATTCATTGTAGAAATGGGTAACGGAGTTCAATTGGTTTGTGTGTTCACCACCAAAAAGAATTAACTCTTTCTTACCATGGACGGGACTTGAAATCAGACATGGATTGATTCTGGGAGAAGGCTTGTCTACTGATTCCACGACAACTTTCTCAAATTGTTCCTGCTCTTTCTTGAAACTGGCCAATACTTCTTCTAAATCCATATCATCATCCTCATCGTCTTCCGCAAAAATTTTCTTCGTTTTCTTCTTATCTTTCAATTCCGCCTTCCCTTGATTCTTCTTCAACTTCTGTTCGGCACGAGCCTTCTTTGCATCCTTATCCTTCTTCCCCTTCTTTGCCATGATCTTCCAATGGATAGAATACCAACTGATCGATTTCAAGGCTCTATAATTGAATAATTTAGGACTTTTTTGTCTTCAACGAACTTCGAGATGATTGAATTCTTTTTTTTTTCAATTAAAGCTTTGATGTGAAAAAAAGAAAAATGCGATGCGATGAGATGCGATGAAAAAACCTAAGCTTTATTAGAGTTTATTCAGTTTTATGATTTACATATATCAGTTCTGGACGCTTTTCACGACTAATTCTTTGATTGTATTACTCAATTCCTCAACTTCTTTCACACTGGCAGCTTCAGCGTAAACTCTAACTGCGTCTTCAGTACCGCTAGCTCTAACAAAAGAACGTCCTTGTTGGAAGCGTTTGACAGCTTCGTCAATTTTTAACTGAAGTCCCTCTGGTTTTAATAGTCTACGCTCTTGATCAGTGGTAATAAAGACTGATCTGTCTGGGACGACAACCTTGGCTAATCTGTTGGGTAAGTCTGTAAATTCTTGTCCCCAATGTTGAGGGCTCCATTTAGAAATAGACAAAGCAGCTAAAACCCCTAGCATATCTGAGATTGCATCACCTACAGTTTGATTGATCAACTTTGAGAATGCTTCCAGTGTTTCCACAGCGATGGAACGTTCCTTTTGTTCCTTGATCACTTCGTAAAATTTAGGTGAAAAGATGATGGTACCATGTCCGTTAGCTTCAAAATAAATACCGATATCATACTTCGTCACGGCTTCATGATGAAGGTGCTTGACACCCGTCTTGGCACACGATACAGGGACTTGCAACTTTTTTTGTAGATATTCTGTAGAGTTACCATTGGCATAAGCGGTTTGCACAACACCTAGTGACAGTTCAGTTTGAAGCCCCGCTTGCTTTAGCATACCTGAGAAGAAATGAGCGAAAAGTCCAGAAATTCTATCACCATCCAAAAGACAAAATTCATTTGCCTCATTGATGTAGTAAAATACCACACGATCAGCGTCACCATCGTAGGAACATCCTAACCCTTTGGAGTCATTAAAGCCTAGTGGGAAACGTTGGTTTGACTTGACAAAATCTGCACCACACTCGTGGTTTAGAAGTTCGGGGTTGGTCCATTTATCGTTGATTAAATGCACTTGACCTCGGCAAGCCCATTGAGATAACAACTCTTGAACTTTAGGAGCACCGATACCATTAGCTGCATCAATAGTTAAGTTAGAAATAGTTGGTAATGAGTCCCCAATGCCATGTAATTGTGCTACATGGTTCCATGCTTGTAAAAAGTGCTCGTAGTAGCATGACTCCGTAACATTAGGAACACCATTGGCGGTTTCACTGGTCAAGAAATGGAGTTGTGGAGTAGTTAGCAGGCCAAGGTCGTCAATCTTAGCATGAAAGAGTTCCTTGGCACCAGCTACAAGGCATGATAACAGTCTAGGGCCAGATTCTCTCGAATCACGTCCAACCACCAGTGTAGGGACAACACCTTCATTGTAATAGTTGTATGCAAGTTGCAATTGATCTTTCAATTCTTTTTCGAGCCAAGCGTGAGTAGCTTGTGCTCTTTCATGAGAACTACCCTTGATGGCAAGGGTATTAGCCAGTTCAGTTGCCAGTGGTTCCCATGATTCTGGCATCATGGATCCATCCGGTTCGACCACTTTAACACCATTATCAATAGGTGGATTATGAGATGCAGTAACCATCACACCAACGGCATTACCTTTTAATGCCAAAGATCTGAGACATGCTAGAATCCCGGTCGTAAATAACACAGTGTCTAATGTAGTAGCCAGTCCACGAAACCCAGCGGTACCGTACACATAGCATCGATCACTGTTAGAGCAGTACTGGTCTATTAATTTGCTTAGAGTATTGACAGATAACATCCTTATGAGGTCAATTGTTGCTCAAGAGTCGCTGGTTCTTACGATTCAGCTAGTTGTGGTTTGTATTCTATATTAAGAAAGGACATTTTTATATCTGATATTTCAAAGGCGAGAAATACATGATATTGATTTTAATATCAAGAAACTGCGAAACAAAAACAGGAAAAGTTGGGTCCCTTACACTTTAAATGGCACCACCAACTCCCATTTTAACCCCAGAACAGGTTTCTAGGGAAAAAGAAAGGATACAGGTTTTGAAGAAGAAGAACAAGTGTGAATTGAAGTCGTTGACACAACATCTCTGCCACGCTGAGCGACCCGGAGAATATATCTGCGTACCATTTAAAAGAGTTTTTGAAAAATGTTTGGGTCGTGCATTAGAGGTCACTGATGCCGATACAAATCGTATGGGAGAATCCTAGATATTTATTAATATCATGATTATTGTTATTATGTGTTACACAACTGGAAAAAGACGTGCAAGCGAATTATATTGAAAGTTCATAGGTTCGTGTTCATGTCTATGTTAAATAGTCTATTTCTTTACTGGTGACTATTCTCAACTCACCTAGAATCGGTTTCGTGGCCATGTAAGCGGTAGCATACGCGGTCTTAGAGGCAGGTACACAATATCCTAGAACTGACGATCCCGGCTTTCGATACATGGCTCTTGCAACCAATTCAGAGGCCTTTGTCTTAAACCCGATCTTACGTATTTCTTTAACAAAGGATTTTTTGTATTCCCAGCACCATTCCCTATAATTTTTCAATTGTTCGCCTAGACTGGGGGAATAACGAAGCCTTAGATCTCTGTCGTCCAAATTAGCATGGTTACCAACGAGTGGACCTGGTCGTAAGACTACAATCTGGCCCAAGGCAGGTGTTAGTTTGTTTTGCAAATCGTTTTCTAGCTGATATTTCGTTTTGAAATAGGGGAATATGTGACTTATTAGTGAATTATTGAAAGAGGTAATGATCACTAGTCTCTTACCTTCACAATTGGTGAAATTTTGTGCGATTTGGAAAGTTAAATGGTAATCGACAAAATATCGATCGTAATTGTTATGTTTGGCACTAGATGAATTAGTTCCTAAGGTGCATATCATAGTTTTTACTTCATCCAGATGGGGCAATTTTAGAGGTGCATGATTCGATTCTTTAGGAGTTAATTCCACTTCTTTTGAAAAAATGCTGGGTAGCAGATCTGCCCATCGGGTAGAATCTTCGAAGACTAATTGAACTATTGTAAAATGGAATGTGATTAGTAAATTTTTAAGATCTTTTGAAAGGTACTCGAGTTGATAGCTTTGTCTGGTTTGTCTGAAGCTCAGCGTGACACGTCGGTTGTCCACCGTTTGTGTCAAATAAATTGTACCATCTTCTTCAAAAACATTATTTCCCAATGATGGGTTGGAGGATTGTGAAGCTGGTGGTGTGGCACTCGTATTATTATGTAAATAATACTGTTGTCCTCTAAATATTAAAGGTGTCGCCTTACATCTTTCCATCAAATATTCATTAGTTGGTGATCGTTTTTCGTTATTCAGTTTTCGATTAATGCAGTAGAAGAATTTGTTTAGAGTGAAATGATTAAAATCAGAGCTTTCGTGCACTTTTAATTTTGATTGTAGATCATTGCCTGCATCCAAATAAAGTTCGACTTTGAGTAATTCTTCAAGTGTCAAGGATCCAATCAATCCTGTCGAGCCGAATAATAAAATATGATCGTTGAAAGATTGATTTTTGGTTAAACTATGGTTAATTGACATGCTTAGGCTTATCTTTGCTATTAACTGCTGTAGTATTGTATTGTACTTTTCGTGATTAGAAATTATGCTTCCTTTTTTTTTTTATAATATTGTATTTTGCCTCTTGTACCGCCGACGTGCCACAAAAATTGAAAAGAAATGACAAGGAGAGTAGGTTAGTAAGTGAATGATAAGAATTTGTGGAATTTTGGTTTTGCTAAATCTATAATCGTACGGTTGAATTATGTAGTTCTTGCAATTAAATAAATTATATATATATATATATATACACGTGTTGTAAAAGCGGAAAGTGGTGGCGCTGTAAAACCAAAGGGCCAACAAGTCAGAAATAGCGGATTTAGCTCAGATGGGAGAGCGCCAGACTGAAGAAAAACTTCGGTTGAGTTATCTGGAGGTCCTGTGTTCGATCCACAGAATTCGCATTTATTTTTCTTTTTTTTTCTCCTTCTCCAGAAAACTGGAAGTTCCAGAGCTACTGTGTAAACTCCAAAGTCCACTTAAACCGCAGGAAGTTTCAAGACACTAATTGATCAATTATGTGTTATTGTTACAGCTGCAACTCTACTACCTTCTAAAAGCACCTACCTGTAACCAAAACGTGAATCCACCAGTATACGTACAACTGCACGTAGGAAGTGAGCTCAAAAATAAAAAAGATAAAAAACATGATTTCGCCCGGGATCGAACCGGGGACGTCCTGCGTGTTAAGCAGGTGCCATAACCTACTAGACCACGAAACCATACTAATTGCTGCTAGCTTTTTGAGTGGAAGATTTTTACCCAAGTAAAAAAATCCGTGTGACTTTACTATGAGCTCAAAATGTCATTGATGTTGAGTGTAGAGAGTAATACAAATTAAAAAGTATAAAACTATTATGTTTTAGTTGGTCCAAATGAGCTCTAAGCCAAATTTCAAATGGATTCCTCGTTTATGTATAAGTTCCTCACAAGAATGAAAGTATAAGAACTTAGGCGGCTAATTAGCAAAAATAAAAAACAAACTACGTGGGCGGAGGACTAATAACTATGAGAGAAAGCACCAAATAAAAGCAGGTCATTCCATGTGTAGCATATAGTAACGTCAATTTCACGAGAACCGTCCTTTTATAGATGGCTAATGAGTAGAATTTACACGTGACACCATAAAAGTTAAAGATAATACGACTAGCTACGATTTAAAAGAGTCAGGACAGCTGAAGTCCATAGCTGTGTCGGCCCAACCAGAATAGAACTGAGGCTCTCTGGTATTTATACTATTTTTTTTTTTTAATTTTCAGCCTTTAATTTTTCATGTTCTTAATTTGTGTAAGTCGAAAAATTTTTCAGCGATGAGATGAGATGAGATGAGATGAGATGAGATGAGATTAGATGAGTTGAACCAAGATCAACGAACGACATAAGATTGTAGACAAGAGACTCATACTGTCGTATCTACCATGGCGAAGAAGTCAAAGGAACTTGCTGTCTCTAGGAAGAGAGCCGCAGAGCCTGAAGATGAGGTTGATTCACCTCAAGAAGATAATTCGTTAACGGTTAACGGTCTAATCGACGATGAAGCTAGTGAAAGTGAAGACGATGATAATGAGGAGGAAGAGGCAAATGAAGGTGGAGATGAGGGAAATCAGGATGATGCTGTTAAAGAAGAAGAAGAAGAAGAAGATGATGATGGTGAAGCAGAATTGAATAAATTATTAGCTCAAGAAGAAGGAGAAGACGAAGATGAAGAATACAATACTTCCGATTTCTCTGACGACACTGCCTCTATGACTGATAAGTTGTCAGGTGTGAAATTGGATACTATTGCTGATCCTAATATTTACACTAAATATGCTGACGGAGCTCCAAGGGTTATGAAACCTGAAATTGAACCCAAATATGATAGTGACGATAGTGATGTGGAGACTCATAATACTATTGGTAATATCCCATTGTCTGCCTACGATGAAATGCCACACATTGGTTATGATATCAATGGTAAGAGAATTATGAGACCTGCTAAGGGTTCAGCGCTAGATCAACTTTTGGAACAAATTGAATTGCCTGAAGGTTGGACCGGTTTATTAGATAAGGACTCTGGTGCTAGTCTAAATTTGACTGGTGAAGAATTAGAATTAATCTCTAAGTTACAAAAGAACGAACAAACTGATGAGAGCACCAACCCTTATGAACCACTTGTCGACTGGTTTACAAGACACGAAGAAGTGATGCCACTTTCCGCAGCACCTGAACCTAAGAGACGTTTTGTTCCCTCGAAGAATGAAGCCAAGAGGGTAATGAAGATAGTTAGAGCTATCAGAGAGGGTCGTATTGTTCCTCCAGAGAAATTGAAAGAGATGAGAGAAGCAGAAGCTGCTGAAGAGTACAAATACGATCTTTGGGGTGACTCTAACGAAAGTGTCGACCATGTAATGAATCTGAGAGCACCTAAATTGCCACCACCAACTAACGAGGAGAGTTATAATCCACCTGAAGAATACTTGCTAACACCAGAGGAGAAAGAACAGTGGGAAAAGGCAGATCCTTCTGAAAGGGAAAGAAATTTTGTTCCTCAGAAATATGGTGCGTTGAGAAAAGTTCCTGGTTACACGGAATCAGTTAGGGAAAGGTTCGAAAGGTCCTTGGATTTGTACTTGGCACCACGTGTTCGTAGAAACAAGTTGAACATCGATCCAGAATCTCTAATACCCAAGTTACCATCACCTAAGGACTTGAGACCTTTCCCAATACGCTGCTCCACAGTTTACGCTGGTCACCAAGGTAGAATACGTACTTTATCAATCGACCCATCAGGTCTTTGGTTGGCTACAGGTTCTGACGATGGTACTGTAAGGATATGGGAAATTTTGACCGGAAGAGAAGTTTACAGAGTACAATTGATTGATCCAGAAGAAAAGTCTCAAGATCACATTGAATGCTTGGAATGGAACCCTGAAAAGGAAAGCGGTATATTAGCAGTAGCCGCCGGTGAAACTATCTATCTAATTGTTCCTCCAATCTTTGGATTCGACATCGAAAACAACGGTAAATCTAAGATAGAAAAAGGTTTCGGGTTTGATAAGTTTGGTGCAGAGAAAAAATCTAAAGTTGACGTGAATGAAAGTGACGATGAGGAGCAAGATACTACTGCAGGTGTCAAAAAGACGGTTGCACAATGGCATAAGCCATCAAAAGGTCAACAAGAGAAAGATATTTCTATCACGATTACTTGTAGAAAGACGGTAAAGAAGATTTCTTGGCACAGAAAGGGTGATTATTTCGTGAGTGTACAACCGGAATCTGGTAACACTTCGGTCTTGATTCACCAACTCTCCAAACACCTGACCCAATCACCATTCAGAAAATCTAAGGGTATTACAATGGACGCTAAGTTCCATCCATACAAACCTCAACTATTCGTCTGCACACAGAGGTACATCAGAATCTACGACCTCTCTCAACAGGTGCTTGTTAAAAAATTGCTACCAGGTGCCCGTTGGTTGTCAGGATTCGATATCCATCCTCACGGTGACAATTTGGTAGCATCATCATTTGATAAGAGAGTCTTGTGGCATGATCTGGATTTGGCCAGTACTCCCTACAAGACATTAAGATATCACGATAAAGCCGTTAGAAGCGTCTCTTTCCACAAGAAATTGCCGCTATTCTGTTCAGCTGCAGACGATGGTAACTTACACGTTTTCCACGCAACTGTCTATGACGATTTGATGAAGAACCCATTGATTGTCCCATTGAAGCAATTGGTCGGTCACGATGTGATCAATAGTCTTGGTATATTAGACAGCGTGTGGCACCCAAGAGAGGCATGGTTATTCTCCGCAGGTGCTGACAACACTGCACGTTTGTGGACCACTTGATGTATATTAGATATAACTATTATTATTTACAAATGTATTTCCTTTTTTTCTTTAAACTAAAAACCCAGCTCTTTCATTACTTCCATAGCGTCTTCGTCCTCTTGTAAATCTTCGTCTCGCGTCTCCAAGAGTGGCCCCTGTGTATCTAAACCATCCTGTTCTTCCTGCTGAATACCAGTCTCAGCGCTAGGGGCACTTCCGTCCTGCCTGTACTTCTCGGGTTCCTTTTCCGTTGTTGTCGGCTCTCTTATCGATGATTCTTGGTAAATGTCATCATCACCATCCAGCGACATGGATCTGGCGGGATTCATCTCCCTTAAACATAACTCAGTTCTATAGCTCCTGACCTCCTTATTATTTTTCATATTTTGACAAAGCTTCACAAAATCTTTGAATTTTGCCCTTGGATATAGTTCATGAGCCCATAACTGGTAAAACTGAACAATATGTGACAGATTGTCGTAGGGTTTATTTCTACTGGTCGAGATTCTAAGTCTCTTAGGGCCGTGTTTGACTAGGTACGGCAAACCCCTATCACTCAAAAGTATATCTGAAGTTAATTTCGGCTGTACACGCCTTGTCTTGGTAAGTGCATCTGCCATCGTAGGATCTGCCATCGTGGGGTCTGTCATAGTCGGGTCATCGTTGTTGGGCCCCGATGGACCCGACCTGTCGTTACCATTTCCATCGAAATCTGCCGATTCACCGACAGGATCTAATCCCATAAGCATTGGATCTTCCATGCTAATCTGTTCGGTTTGTGTTGAATTGAGACGAGACGAGATGAGATGAGATGAGATGAATTGTATGTAGTACGCGTATTAGCCGGAACGACCGAGATACAAGAAGAGCATGTGCAGATCCGCACCATACACGAACCGGTGGTCTTGGGAGAGAGAGCACTATGCACTGGGGTATACCACCACGCCAAGCAAGATCAGCACGTCTTATCCCTCTTTACTGCCCTCCCAATGCCACGTGACTTGACCGTTTGAAGCCCAAGGGCTCTATCACGCCTCTTATTATGCTCTGCTGTGGACCCCAGACCCTCATTGCGCCTACACTGTGAGCCACAGGACACGGTAACCCCGACGGTCACTTCACACGTGCTTGTCGCTGTTACAGAAAGCCCCTCGAAGGTGTCAGCCGCACCATACAAATAAAACTCCGATGGAAGCAAACTGCTGTGGCTTCCAGAAAACTGTGGCATCTCGTGATCTCACAGTAAAACTCACAGGTCCCCAAGTCTCATCGGTGCTATGGCTGCCGGCTGTATAGCACAGCTCTCACACAACATGACACAACTGATGCATATATATATATGCATATGTATATCGGGCAGAGGATGCAAAGAGAGCTAGCGGGAGGTATCCATAGCATCCATAGCATCAATAGCTCTCATTCAACCTATATTCAAAACCATCAAGCATGTCTGAAACCGCATCTGCTACGGCTACTTCTACCCACACAAATTGGGCTCCCGTGAACGCTGGCGTCCACGTCCAGTATGATGATTCTGAAGACCAACTGGTTGATCTGAGCACAGGATCACTGGCACCGGTAGACCTGCAAAGCTGGACGGTGATGACCCAGCTGGTAGAGAAACTGGGCAAGATATAGGGACACGGTAGCTACAAAGGGCCTCAGAGCTCATCAATACCGTAACATCATTTTGGGATTTTGGGTTTAAAACTGCATTTATCATAATATGTACATGTGTATACATAATTCGTACTTAATGAGTACTTAAGTATATTGGGACTAATAATTTTTTTCAAGGAATAACTTCTCGTGTCCAGTGATGATTGGAGAAATACGGTTTGGGCTCAACATAAGGAAGAAAAAGTTGAACTGGATCCAGTTCAACTAACAAACTAGTGTCAACTCTTGTGGAGTCAAGGATTTTAAGTAATAAAGAGATCGACAATTGGATATTGATCCAACAGTTGGCAATGTTTGGTAGTAATAGAACTGCCTTTGGTGGAGGTTCTCAACCATTTGGATCTACAGCATCCCCCTTTGCCTCTCAGCCTCAACCGCAGGCGACGACGACATTTGGTAGGGGGGTCACCAACAACAATGCACAGTCAGGATTCGGTGGGTTCGGTGCGGCTAATAATGCAGGCGCCGGTACTGGTGGCCCCACTGGATCGTTATTCGGTATGTCTACCAATAATACAACCCAAAACAGTCCCTTCGGTAATCCTACTGGGGCCGCCACAACAGCAGGCAGTAATTCTGGTACTGCAGTCAAACCATTCCAAGCTTATGAGGAGAAAGACCCGACAACTGGCGTGCAAAATGTTTTCCAAACGATTTCTGCAATGCCAGAGTACAGAGACTACTCTTTAGAAGAATTAAGATTACAAGACTATCAACAGGGTCGTAGGTTAGGCCAGGGGACTGTTACGCCATTTGGGACAACAACATCTACGAACAGTAGTAATACTAACCAAGGTTTTGGTATTTTAGGTAATACGAATCAACCACAATCAGCAGGAACCGGGACTGGTGGTTTATTTGGTCAGCGAGCCAATACCGCCCAGAATTCTCCGTTTGGATCACTGTCCTCTGGAAATAACGCTTCGACTACTGGAACAGGACCATTTGGATCCACAGCAGCCGCTGGCGGTAATGCATTTGGCGGTGGTGGCACAGGACCGTTTGGTAGTAAGCCTGCGGGTACGACCGGTGGTGGTCTATTTGGTCAAAGTAACAGAACTAACTCAGGTGGCCTCTTTGGTCAAAACAATAGTACTTTTGGTCAACCTCAAACCGGTGCTTTTGGATCCGGTGCTGGTACTAGTGCGTTTGGCAGTAAACCTGCCGGTACCGGATTGTTTGGCCAAAATACTGCAGCAAACCAGCCGTTCGGTTCGAATGCTGCCACTGGTACTGGGGGTGGTCTCTTTGGACAGAGCAATAACACTGGTATGGGAAATACAGGCAGCGGTGGCGGCCTTTTTGGTCAGAACAATACTGCTGGTAGCGTATTTGGTCAACCGAACAATCAAGCTAACACCGGTGGTGGATTATTTGGTAGTAAGCCTGCCGGAGGTGGATTGTTTGGACAGCCTCAGAATAGTACGCCATTCGGCGGTGGCGGTGGTGCCACCGGTGGCGGTGGACTATTCGGCCAAAACAATAACCAACCTAGCGGTGGTGGATTGTTTGGTAACACTCAGAGTCAGGCAGGTGGTGGTGGTGGTGGGTTGTTTGGTCAAAACAATACTCAGCCAAGTGGTGGTGGATTGTTTGGTCAAAACAATAACCAACCATCTACCGGTGGTGGACTTTTTGGTCAAAACAATAATCCGCCTTCCACTGGTGGCGGACTTTTCGGGGCTAAACCAGTAGGTGGTGGTGGTGGTTTATTTGGTCAAAACAACAACCAGCCTTCTACTGGTGGCGGCTTGTTTGGTCAAAACAATAACCAGCCCTCTACTGGTGGTGGACTCTTTGGTCAAAATAACAACCAACCTTCTGCTGGTGGTGGTCTTTTCGGTAACAAACCCGCAGGAACCACTGGTGGTGGATTGTTTGGTAATGCAAACTCAAATACTCAATCTTCGTTAGGTCAACCATCTGGGGGTGGATTATTCGGTGCTAAACCAGCTTCCGCCGGCAGTACTTCTTCCAATACGGGTGGTGGTTTATTTGGTAACACAAATAATACTAGCCAACCTAGTGGTGGCGGCTTGTTTGGTCAAAACAATAACCAACCATCTACCGGTGGTGGACTTTTTGGTCAAAACAATAATCCGCCTTCCACTGGTGGCGGACTTTTCGGGGCTAAACCAGTAGGTGGTGGTGGTGGTTTATTTGGTCAAAACAACAACCAGCCTTCTACTGGTGGCGGCTTGTTTGGTCAAAACAATAACCAGCCCTCTACTGGTGGTGGACTCTTTGGTCAAAATAACAACCAACCTTCTGCTGGTGGTGGTCTTTTCGGTAACAAACCCGCAGGAACCACTGGTGGTGGATTGTTTGGTAATGCAAACTCAAATACTCAATCTTCGTTAGGTCAACCATCTGGGGGTGGATTATTCGGTGCTAAACCAGCTTCCGCCGGCAGTACTTCTTCCAATACGGGTGGTGGTTTATTTGGTAACACAAATAATACTAGCCAACCTAGTGGTGGTGGATTGTTTGGTAACACAACTAACACTTCTCAACCAAGTAGTGGGGGTGGACTGTTTGGTAACAAACCAGCGGGCCCTCTTGGTTCTACCAATACGAATAATACAACTGGTGGCTTGTTCGGTTCTGCTAACAACAATCTCCAATCTGGCACTGCCGGAACAGGCGCTACCGGTGCTGTTGGCGGTGGTCTGTTCGGTAATAAACCCGCAGGTGCTACTGGCACTTCTGGCGGTTTCGGTGGGGGTTTGTTTGGTAATAATAACAGTAATACCAGTAATGCGCTGGGAGGTACAACCCAAAGTAACACTGGTTTTGGGGGTGCCGGTGGAGGTGGAGGATTATTTGGTAATAAGCCTCAACAGCCAGCTACTCAACAAAACGATTTCTTGCCACAACAGCAACAGTTGAATCAAAATCAAGCTAACAATCCGTATGGTACAAATGAATTGTTTTCTAGAGTTGTGGTTCCTAGTTCCATCACTCAACCTACGAAGCCAAGTGCCACTAAGGTTAATGCTGATATCAAAAAGAAAGCAAGCCTAACAGGGGCTTACAGATTGGCACCAAGACCGCTTTTCACTAGTAAGAGCCTTTCAGGTAGCAGTACTCCTAAATTAGATTCTTTCTCAGGTACGAGTACCCGCAGTTCGTCAGAATCATCTAGTCCTGATTCTATTGGTAAGGAGCTAGTGCCTACATCGACGGGTTCTACCCTTTTCAGTCCGGAGACGGATGAGGCTATCTTATCCGCCGATAAACTTTTGTTTAACCCAGATAAGAAATCTTTCAAGAATTTGGTTATTAATAAGAGAAAGGCGGGCCAAAGTCCTGCGGAAGATGACGGGGAAGTTAAGAAAATCACCTTGCAGTCCACTTCCAGCGTTGACTCCACATCCGTCAATAAGGGCTTAAATGAATCAGCTGCATTCGGTGAAGTTTTAGATAGTCCTACAGTAGGTAAGGATTTTGGTGTTAGTCGTGACAGATTAAGCATTTCGCCGGCCAGAAATCATTCTCCTGAATCGGAAGAGTCCGTATCTGACAGGAATGTTAAAACTCGTGGAATTATTGGCGAAGATGTTTCATTTACTGATAACGGCTACTATATTAGCCCTTCTTTTGAGACTCTATCAACAAAATCTTTACCACAGCTTCGTAAATTGTCAGGGTTGGTTATTGGCCACAAAAATTATGGTAAAATTGAATTTTTAGAACCTGTGGATTTGTCTAACGTTCCATTGGCACTGTTATGTGGTAACATTATTATCTTTGAACCTAAGTCTTGTTTCGTATACCCTTATTCATCGACGGTACCGGGGCCAGGTGAAGGTATCAATGTACGTGCCAGAATCAGTTGTTACAAGTGTTATCCAGCTGATAAGGCTACAAGAGCACCTATAAAGGATGCTAATCATCAATTAGTTAAAAGACACATCGAGAAATTGAAAAAGTTACCAAATACTAAATTCGACTCTTATGATCCAGTTACGGGCTGTTACAGATTTGTGGTAGAACATCCAATTACCTCCTGAGTTGAATTTGTCATTTATTAATCTTCTTTCCCGTTTGTGTTATCATTTATTGTCATCGTTCTCATACTATGTAGACTAGTAAGTAGGGAATTCACATAATTATATATATAATAGAGCTACTATTTAGCATTTCAAGTAAGGTTTCTCAATTATGGCAATTATGGTTTGAGGAGTGTCCCGCTGTAAGCAGGAGAATCACAATTTCCCGCAAAAAGTTTGCCATTCCCAGGAATCGAACCTGGGTCTGCTCGGCCACAACGAGCTGTACTAACCACTATACTAGAATGGCTCTTCCGAATGCACTTGCCTAAGTGCATTATTTCAATATATTGTCTAGGCAATTTTATCTGGTATAGTATTCAAAGTTTTTCATTAAACTACACCTTCTATTTTAGCTGCGTCTATGAACTTCTAGATAATATTATCGTTGTGGGATATATGTCTTATTTATTTGAATAAAGCCCCGAATAATGCTTGTTTGTAGAAATAGAAGCTGAAATTTTTAAAGCTTAGCTGTTAAATGGCTGTGTCTTGTTAGATAAAAATTGGAAGCTACAAGCACATTTTCTCTAGCCTCTCCGATCTGTATTTGATGGAAATATTACCTTATTTGATTAGCTGTCACTATATCAATTACTCTTAGTTCATGGACAGTTCTTTCCCTTCTTGTTCTAGAAGGTCTCTTTTTGAACTATTTTCTTAGTTTCAATTTTTAAGATCTATGGTAGTATAATATCTGAGTTCCTGAGACTATTGGAGAATTCGACTTCATATGCATTATAACTGGCTTGTTTGATTACTGTAAATCAGTCTACATATTGAAGTAACGATACTTTTAGATCCCATATAAAGTAAGCATTTCAAGATGAAACATCTCTTTTTCCTATCTTCAACAATAATTAATGCCTCCTTTTTCCTCTTGGATATTCTAGTAGACACTAACCTTTATTCTAAGACTTCCTTGACGTTCAATGCGAACATGTTCATTTTTACCTTTATTTCGTTAGTTATCTTACCCTGATACCATCAATGATCTTTAATCTTGGAAATTAGTTAAAAGTATAACATAAATCAGTTTCTTATAGTCTACTCTGTGTCGTAATATCCTAAGCAGGATTGAAGATGAATCAAATGAAAGGTGATGAAATTCTTGATTCAAAAATTGTCCGATTGGGCAACATATTGTGTTTGAATTCAATCTAGTCTAAAGCTTCTTGAACGTTTATTGGGCTGGTGCTCACATTTTCAGACCTATAGTTTCGTGAAGTGACCTACTTTGTCACTTGTGAAAGACCCTTTATTTTTAATCAGAAAACAGCTAACCAGTTTGTCAAATTTTTATCCTTCATTCTTTACAAAGACTTCAAACTTCTTGTAGTTAGATTTTTGATGATTTTTATTAGTTGCCCTAAACGGCACTTCTAAAGGCTGTTCATCGTGGAAAGTTTTAAAACCCTTAAGAATACTTTCTTCTTTGCTTCAATACAAATTTCACGACTTTCTAAAAGGAAAGTCCTCATTATCTTATGTTTTCTAACCTCTATCAAGCACTTCTACGGTCCACTTTTCTTCCGTATGTGGAGTTACTCTTTCGCCTTTAGGCATTTCATCATCAGGTCTTGAGGCTTCTTTAGCTGGGAGTTGCCCAGTCTTTTGGAATCACCAGCAAAACAATCACTACCGTGAAGTATAAAACCCTCAGATTGACATTCTGTTCTTAACTTTTTTACTCATATCTTGGATGGTCCTTTGAAAGGCACTTTCATGTTAACGCTCGGACGACTTGATATACTCTCAGGTATAAGCAAGCGATTTCCAATCATTCGTAAAAATGCCTGAATATTTGAATCTCAGGTCCTGTTTGAGATTAAGACATTTTTACATACTTTAATCACCTTAGTTGATACATGTCCTTGATTGTTTGGGCTTAAGGGAGGGGGGTTGTTATGGTGTCTGAGTATGATACAATTTCATTTCGTATGGCATTTGGTAAAGTGCTAAACTAGTGTATGGAGTAATCCTTCACTTCTACCTTATTTACATAATAGACAAATTTTTATGTCCATGCTTCTATGCTTCTACACCATCGTTTTCAGGCGGTAGTATTTCCGTATTTAGCTTCCAATGCTCTTGATCTGGTTCAAATTCATGCTCATAGATGGAACTGAAAGCGGATTGAAAAGGGTTCCATAGTCCCAACTTTCGTAGTTCATCAGCCTTAAGATTGAACAACGCTCTAAAATTTATAAGAAGTTCACTATTCATATGAAAAACTGTCAAGAATTCATCGTGTGAACCCTTAGTTGCCAATGCTAGCTCCAATTCGTCCAAAATTAATTGATAATCATCCCCCGTAGGTTTAGTCTCAGGTACTAATACTTCTAGAAATAACTTGTTCACACTTAGTAGACGGTCAATAATATCTAATTTAATCTCTGTATGGCGTTCTAAATTTCTCTTGTTAGAAAGCTTGTTCACCAGAGGACTGACGTTCTCTTGAACGGATAAATCTTGGGGTCCTAACCCGACAAGGAACAAATTCTCGTCATCTTCAAAGTTAAATTTTTGTTCTTCTGTACGTTTGGTATTTTTTCTCTTCTTAGGTTTAGGTTCTTCTTCTAGCGGTATCTCCTGTGGTTCTGCAGATTTAGCTGATTTGGATCTAGACCTAGTAGCTCTCGTATTTTCTTTACTTTGCTTCTGTTTTTGTCTTTGAGAAGTTCTAGTGGGTCGTTCTTCCTTTTCTTCTTCATAACTTTCACTAACGTCACTTCGTGCAATTTCTTCTTCCTCTTCTTCCTCTTCTTCCTCCTCTTCCCCTGGTGCTTCCTCCTCTTCCACGTATTCTTCATCAGGCCTACCAGCAGACCCATATTCTACAAATTCCCAAACATCAATGCCTTGGGAACCTTTTGATGCCATTTCGAAAGCTTGCACTAACTTCTTATTCTTCTTCTTGCCGCTTTTTAACCAGGAATCGCAGTCTTGAACACCCAATGGCTTCATATCATTTGGCTTTAACCAAATGTAAGAATCATCCCAAAAAAAAATTTAACACAGTATTGATTCTTAGTCTTATCAAATTTCCTGAATTTCAAGCTCGAAGAATATTCGATGTATTTACTCTCATCATCAGTGTCTTCTTCTATTTCTTGTTTGCCTTTCAAAACATTGCTTGGAATTATCTCGGTTGGAATTATCATTGCAGGCCATGCTGGAAACCCTTTCACTTTGGCCAGCACGACATCTGTAGGTTGATACATTGCCGTCATTCCTTGCTTCTCCTTTCTCCTGATTGTTATTTCTATTATAGTGACAATCCGTTTCGCTCGATTGATATTCTACATAGAACCAGTATCTAGTCCAATAACTGTATACATAAAAAAAAAAAAAAAATATAATAGTAACAATAGTTGGAAAAAAAAAAAATCCTTAGTAATGACCCTGTTGAGATTCTTGGAAATACTGTTGATAAACTGCATTCTGTTCAGGATTCAAATATGGAGATGCCGTATTGGCAAAACCTTGCTGGTGGGGTGGAGGAGGCATAACTGGGTGAGGTTGATGAGCTGTGTGTTGAGTAGGTATAGGCATCGTAGGTGCACTTTCATGTCCTTGCAGCGCATGCGCTGCCTTCATAGCATCAGGCTTTAGGCCACCAGCAGCATGAAGCTCGTGTGGAGGTTGACCCAGTCCTGCTGCATTAGGTACGTGTGTTGGTTGGCCTGCCATTTGGGCTGCTGCTGCTGCTGCTGCCCCATTTGGATCTTCAGGTGCTTCCTCCTCTTCTTCATCGTCATCCTCGTCATCATCAGGAGCATTCAAGCATGCTTGAATTAAATTCCTACCCTCTTGTTGTGTGACTATAGGCTCAAATTTAGGCGTACTGAAAGTGTACACGAGCCCAGTTTCAGACACAACCAATAAAAGAACTTGAGTACCTGTCAGCACCGAAAGCTCAAATGCCTTCTTCATAATACCATGCTTACGTTTAGAAAACGTGACATGACGCCTTGTTTTATTCTCAATAAATTTGATTTCAATCTTTCTTCTCTCTTTTTGTTGACCTGCACGAGAACTGTTATCTTCCACGTCGTCGATATCTGACATTATGTTATATAAATGTGCTTCTGCTTCAAATAGTCGTCAAGTTTTACTAGAGCTTCGACAACTTACTCTTGGAATTCCTTTTGCCTATCTTGGGAGTTTTTACCCGTTATGAACAAAGTTCTTGTAGTAGTGTTCAAGTCTTCCCTTATTGGAAAGGTCGATCCGGTGTGAGTAAGTTGTTGCAGTTTGGGGGGAATAGTTGAAAAAAAAAAACATCCCCAATTACTCGTGTACAGTGATGTGTGGTGGTCATGTGATATGGTTATGTATGCATTTATGAGGATGGCGGCAAAAAATGGCAATACCTTCTTTCTCATGGCGTGGGTTTGCCGTTTATACATTTCCAGACGAGCTCCTTGCCATCCTTCTCTTTAACAACAGGCTCTAATTTTGGTGTTGCAAAAGTGTATACCAGCCCGTTGCTCGAATAGATGAGAAGTAGCACATTAGCACCCGTTAGAACTGATAATTCATAAGCCTTTTTCATTATTCCGTGTCTTCTCTTGGCAAAAGTGACATGCCTCCTTGTTCTGTTCTCGATGTATTTTATGGGATATTTACGTTTTTGTTGATTGGCATTCTTTTCTTCTTCGTCTTCTTCATCATCCGGTTCATGGGTATCTACTGAGAGAACTTTTCTGCTTCTTTCCTCATCCATATCCACCTAATCGTCCTTACAGTTTAGTTGAACTTGATCTGCACAGTGTGTGAGTGCGATGAGTATACTACATGAATCAGTTATTCCAAGAAATGGAAAACGTATTGGGGTACTAAAGGAAAAGAGCGCATGCCGTAGACTGCTGCTTGTATTCTTAACCTTATCGTACCAAAGCCACGTAGTTAGTATGGTTTCGTGGTCTAGTAGGTTATGGCACCTGCTTAACACGCAGGACGTCCCCGGTTCGATCCCGGGCGAAATCACTTTTTGCTTTTTGATGAAAGCACTAACAGCACACTTTAGACAAATGTTTGTATGTCTCCTAACATTTTTACATTTTGGTCACAACGACACGCTTTAAGACCACAGCAATGCCACGGTGCTTGGGTAAACATACAGACCAGCACTGGCGAGGAAGCCATCGAGCTTTTTACCTGGGATAGCAAAAACCACGAACCAGTATTGCATGGTTTGGGAAGAATTTGGAAGAATTTAGATGCCCAGAACATGTTCCTAAAATTTTCTAGGCAAGAGGAAAAAAATGCGAATTCTGTGGATCGAACACAGGACCTCCAGATAACTCAACCGAAGTTTTCTTCAGTCTGGCGCTCTCCCATCTGAGCTAAATCCGCATACTAGTAACTGGAAGAGGAAAGCAACATTTCAGCACCAAATCTATATAATAAGCTGTTGGGACGTGTGTTTGAGATGGTTCATCAGATATTTTAGAGACCAAATCGCAAACGCCAGCTTATATGATCTATAATTATTCATTGCTTCACTAAAATACTTATACATAACAAGAATTAGTGCTTTTTTCTATATTAACGCCCTTCCAATTGACACAAAATCTCAGGTTAGGATATTTATTACCAGTCTAAGGTCACATGGCTACAATCTCACAACACTTCCAGAACGCAGAGTAATCTAGAGTATACTCCACAGGCGTATCAACCTCAACGGCGACTAGACTCTACTGTATTTCCAAGAAACAGAACTTTTAGAAAACTGACTACCTAATGATGCGCTATGCTGCGGCCCAAATCGAACAGTACATAAGAGGGCATTGACTTCGAGAATGAACCGTGCTGTCAACCAACTTGAGTTCGCTACGCGACGTCATCATGTTAGCCTGTTTATCATATAGATACAGGTTACTATCTTTTAGAATTTGACGCAGCTCCGTTGAATTGACATGTGACAATCAATCCACCCTTTATTAGAATCTCGCTCGTGATGCGTGCTAGTTTCTTCTTGACTCAAAAATGTGTACATGTGAAAACTACCATAGTCACATGACATCCACATGCACAATTTTTGAACCAATCACGAACCACAAAATTTTCAGTTCGTTCCGCGTATCCCATCGAAACCCAAACCAACGAACGACTTTGACCTTCACGACCTCACCCCATCTAGTCTAATCTCATCTAATCTCATCTCACCTCATTCCACCTTGTTTGCGTTCAATTCGCTCAGCTGTAGTACCTTACATCTCAATTAATCAGTCAAGCAGGCCTAATGTCTAACAACGAAAGAACTTTTATTGCTGTTAAGCCAGATGGTGTTCAAAGAGGTTTGATCTCAACCATCTTGTCTCGTTTTGAAAACAGAGGCTACAAATTAGTAGGTATCAAAATGGTAACTCCAACCGAAAACCTTTTGAGACAACATTACGCTGAACATGTTGACAAGCCATTCTTCCCCAAAATGTTGAATCACATGATGTCTGGTCCGGTCTTGGCCACCGTCTGGGAGGGTAAAGACGTGGTTAAACAAGGTAGAGCTATTTTGGGTGCCACTAACCCATTAAATTCTGCCCCAGGTACCATCAGAGGTGATTACGCAGTCGATTTGGGCAGAAATGTCGCTCACGGTTCTGACTCCGTTGCCTCCGCCGAGCGTGAAATCAACTTGTGGTTCAAGAAGGAAGAGTTAGTGGACTACCAATTATCCCAATTATCCTGGATATATGAATAATCCTAATTAAATCGGGTTTGTAAATAAAATTATTTAATATTCTTGGATAGCAAATTATATTAAGCTCGATTCATATTAAACAAAAGAAAAGAAAAACTAGATGAATTTTATAAGGGGAAAAATAAAGGAATTAGTCTCCCCACAAATATTTTGATCTTTTTTACTCCCATAGATGCACATAGCTCCACATATTTTTTTTTTTTATTCTCCAAGGTTACTATGTCATTATATGAAAAGCTCCTGATTTGCGCTTTAAATTAATCTGGGGTTATGCCAAAGTGGACTGACATTTCGCGATGTCAGCGCCAGTGAATTCACACACAAAAAAAGCCGATAAACTCCCAAAAACTAACTGTGTAGGAAAAAAAAAAAAAAGAAGAGAATAGGAACCAATCAAACATAATCTGAAAATGGTCTGATTTAATACAGTGGCATTACAATTTTCCTTGGTGACAGACAGTATATAAATGAAGCTCTTACTACATGGAAGCCGTAGATATAATTCTCACCGGGGTATCACTCAATTCAATATTTATTTAAAGAAAAAGAAAACAAGACTCTAAATACATAAGAATACTTCAAACATGAATCCAACTTTACTGAGAAGCCTCTCAAGATCCGGCACTAAGATGTCGTTCATGAATAAAGGCAGCGTTCGTTCAACTGCTGCCAACTGGGCCGTTAATCTACTCGGCGTCTCAGCAGTACTGGGCAGTGGTACGGCTGTAGTAGCATGGAAAAATAACGAGAACAACAGTCACATTCGTAACATTTTCAAGAATGAGAGAGCATTGACGAGAGCTCCACACAACTAATTTTATAATTAAAGATCACTCACTTATTTAGATAGGGTTTTATGTGTATATGTCCGTTTTACGAGAATTTAATGCTAATTGTTTTGTTACTCTTCCGAGTTGGTTAAAGCGATGTGAATAAAACTCCGGTCAAACAAAGGAAGAACAAGAGGAGAGAAAATCGTCGAGCAAAATGACTGGTGAAGGAGTTATCCGTTCTACTGTTGATCACGGGGACATTACTAAACTCCCACCGTTGGTTCTTGGTGGTGCAACGGTAAACACACAGTATAATGACGATCCGGCTAAAATTCCCTTGGTAGATATGTTAAGATGTGGGTTCAGCCATGGAATTAAAGCCATAGATACTTCGCCCTATTACGGTCCGAGTGAGATTTTCTATGGAAATGCATTAGCACACATTAAGGATGAGTTCCCACGTAACTCTTATTACATCTGTACTAAAGTTGGTAGAATCCAACTCGATGAATTTGATTATTCTAGAAAACATGTTAGATACAGCGTTCTAAGGTCTTGTCAAAGATTGAAGACAGACTATTTGGATTTGGTTTACCTACACGATGTGGAATTCGTCCCCATGCAACAATCTGTCGAAGCCTTAAAAGAATTGAAATTGTTGAAAAATGAAGGTATCATCACAAATTTCGGATTATCAGGATACCCTGTGGACTACCTGTACCATTTGACCAAACATTGTGCTCATAGTGAACCGGAAGTCGGACCATTAGATGCGGTCCTGTCTTATTGTAACCTGAATTTGCAAAATACCAGGTTACATGATTATTGGCCTCACTGGAAATTCGAAGCCCATTTGCAAATGATCAACAATGGGTCTATTCTAAGTATGTCATTGCTTAGATCCCAAGAGACAAGAGATTTCCATCCGTGCTCGCACCGACTACGCCAGTTGGCTACTCAAGCTGCCGAGTACTGCTCCAATCAAGGGGTGGAACTAGCAGATCTGGCAACCAGGTATGCTCTATCTGAATGGTTAAACAAAGGATCTACCGTCCTCGGTGTGAGTAATGTGGAAGAGCTAGAGGTCGCGCTAAGAAGTTATTGGACAGTGCTACACCACAATGGTCAGCTGAGCCAGAGTGATCAAGCGTTGGTCTCCCACATTCAGAACAACATTTTTGGTCCCCACATGAACGAAGTGTGGCCTTCAGGAATCCATCACCCTGAGCTAACTGGAAAAGATGATAAAGAATAACCAAACACTTAAGAATAACTAACTACTTCGCATGTATATTTTCTTATAAATCCTTCTTCTCACTAGCATTGCTAGCGACTCTAGGGTTCTTCTGGTCATTTTGCTCATCGAAATAATTTTCCAAGTTTTTAACCTGCTTTTGGATAGCTTTCAAGTTGACTTCCTTCTTTTCAAGATCATGCTTCAAATGGTCAATTTCACGATCGTCAATAATCGATGCCTCACCAGCCGGTGAATGCTTCTCATCCTTCTTACCGTGAGCAATTGGTTGCGTATCAGGCGTAGCATCCTTCACTGGCTTACCTTCCGAATTGTTTATCAGGTTTTGATATTTGATCAATCTTCTGATAATCGAAAATACAGCAGGAATGCATACTAGGAAGTACAAAATAAATCCAGAAATATACAAATTTCTCTGGTTGTAGGCCCTTGATGCTAGTGCCTGTGTGGGAGTAACTGCGCTGTTATCATCGATGTCTTCACTTTGTCTTTGATAGTGATATAACCGAACTTTAAACTGAGCTCTCCTCCATGAATCAAAAAATAAAATGCTAACCAAAGTTGCAAAAATGTAAACCGCAGTTTGTACTTTGCGGTTCGAAGTCCACTTGTAGTAGACACTGTAAACCTTCCTGCGAACCTTGAATGGTAAAGGCAGGACCACTAGAAATAGAATCGCCATCTCAAGCGTCAACAACCCAAATAATGAACTCAAATACAAACTCATTCCCGTTCTTTCTCAGCCTATTCGCGATATCCCTGAGCATGTAACTTGTTAAAGGGTGAATCCTATCCCTGGTATAATTCGCTTTATATGTCGAAAACACGGAGCAAGAAGATTTACAATAAAGCCATTCTGAAAAAAAAAAAAGACAGCCTTAGAACACTGAGAAGGTATCCTTGAACGTACTTGTCATTGTATCCATCATACTCATTTTACGAAGGTTATAACTTCATGGGTAAACTCGGCATCTAATGTCCAAATCTTGAAGCTAGTAAGCCAGTTACATCTTTGCCAAGAAATATAGAAGTATAGTGAATGACACTTCAAACTCGATGGCACAATACGAAGGACACTACAATAAATCACCTAGAAGTAAATGAGATCAACTTGAGAAATTGAAAATACCAGAGGATTCTTGACAAACGGGTCTAAAGAGTCACGTGCAAAGGGATCCGAAACGTCACATAGTCCATACTTGGAATGCTCATCTGAATCTTTTAATTACAGGCTCAAATGAGTCCTCATAAGTTTACAGTTCCCCAACAGCCGCTCATATAAAATACTACGACTAGTCCTGATTACCCGCATTCTGCCGGGTAACCTAGCGTTTTCTTCCTAGTCTGGTGAATATGACACTTGCGGCGAGGTTTTGTTTGAACGGATATATAGCTGAAGTTTAGATTCCTTCTAACATGTTTCTTAACACATACAAGAACTTCTCTTGCGTCGTATATCCCACGTTGATGGCTCGTAGTTTGGTCTGGGAAGTGTTCAATTCGATAGAAGATTGTTCACCACCTTAGTCTTTCTACAGTAACTTTACTGTATCCCATTGGTAGCTTGCCCGGTGCAAACGCCAGCAGTATGTCTTACTACAACAGGTACAGAAACCGTAAGAGGTTTGACGGTACTTCAGCAGGGCCAACAGGGTCGAGTAGTGGCTCGGGCTCCTCTAATATCACGCCTTCGGATGCTATTTTTGATTTAGGTAAAAACAAGAGAGTTACGGTGAGGCAGTTTCGTAATATGAACTTAGTTGATATTCGTGAATACTACATGGATACTTCGACAGGTGATATGAGGCCTGGGAAGAAGGGTATATCATTGACTGAAGATCTCTACGATGAATTGTTGAAGCACAGATTAAATATTGATGAGGCATTGAGAAGGCTTGGATCGAAAAGGCCTCGCACTAAGACAGTCCGGCTGCTATCAGATGAAGAAGATGAAGGTGCTGGTCAAGAAAATGTTAAGGAGAAAGAGACGTTTTCTCATAATCGTAGTGAGGATGAATCGCCTAAAAAAAAAGTGAAGCCTGCACCTCCTACTCTTCTTCCTCAGGAGGAGAAGAAGAAAAACGATGAAAGGGAAGCGAATGCGACTCTGGTAATACCTGGTGCTGGTAAAAAGCAAGAACCAAAACCAGAGCCAGAGCAGAAACAGGCACCACCACAGCCAATGCCAGCAACGGCTGCATCGACATCTGCTCAAGATGAGGATGCGTCGGATGAAGAATTTGTTCAGAATCTAGAAGAAGAAATGAACAAGGCGGATGATGATGTAAGTGAAGAGGAATAATCGGATCTGAATTGCAGCATATATTTGCATTGACGAGTCAGACACAGAGATACTCTCAGAAACGTATATATACTCGATAGGATCGCATATAAGCGAAAAGCAAAAAAAAAAAGAGAAAAAAATTTCAGTTTGAATCTTATTCTCCTTTGTCACTAGCGTGTACCATGAGCTCTAATATCGCTTTCTCGGGGTGTTCGAGATACTGGGAAAATAAATTGGTGAACAAAAGTTTTAACACCCTTCCCTACAACTGGAGGGAGCGAATGAAGGCAGGAGTTATCAAGATATAGTTTGAAAGTTTGTTGATGACCAAACTAGATTGAAATAAATCGCTAAGGGTCCTTTTTTTTCAGTCAAGAATACGTTACATAGCTTAGTATCATTAATAAAGGCGATGAGTGACGAAATAAGACCTGAGTCGCAACCACTACTTTCACCCAAGACTAGCAGGTCTTCTTCTGAAGGGTCTAAACAATCTGAACATGATCTTTTACATCACTGGAAAGGACAAACCGGTGAAAGGACAGACAAGAAATTACCAAAATTTCGTAATGGATTTCGTACCAGCGGTGGTGAAAGTTTAGTAACAGATTTTGATCAAGCTGATTCTTGGGGGTTGTTGCACGAGGCTGACGATTCGGCCATCTCTAAAGTTAACACTGATAAAGATAATTTTATTGACCATCGACCAATATTAGAAAACATTGCTGGTGATAGATCGAAGAGTATTCCTGCAAAATTCCCATCATCTCAACGTAGAACTTCCCTATCAACTACGAATAACGGTGATCAACCCCAGGATCAAACGGAGAAGAGGAGGTTATCACCATCGGAGTTGGAGGAGTGGTCCAAACGTTACAACTATGGGAGTATTCCCAAGGGTCATAAAGTAAAGAGGTCGATGAGGACCCATAGAAGAAATACAGTGACGGGTGACGATGTTGTTGTTGATGTGGATGAACTGATGGAACATGTTAAGGGAAAGAATAAGTCTGGTTCCAGTGCCAAGAGTGGTTCATCAGACCATTCTGGAGGAAATAGTAGCCCAGGCGATGGTTACAATTCTCGTCCAAGTTCGAGGGGTTCGTCGAGTAACTCATCACTGGATGACGTGTGCCTTTATTTGGAACATGAGAATAGTCCAGAAAGCAAAGTTTGGCCCGATATTGCTGTCTTGGAGGAGTTTTCTAAAGAAGAAACTGATAAGTTAAGGAAACAAGCGCTGGAAGATGCTGAAGAATTTCATTTCCAATACGAGGATGAAGAAGAGCCCGATGAGGAACCACAAAATAACAACAATGATGGAATTTTCTTCTCTAAACCGATTGTCACTAGTATCGACGTGCCTGAATTGGGTAATAGAAAAGTGAATGAAGCTGAACAGTTGAGAAAGGGTAGATTGAGACCAAGAAAGCTAGCTCCTTGGCACTTGAGAAGACAGGCTTTGATGTCTTCATCTTACCAAACTTTGAGAGATCATACGAAGCCGCCTGATGATGATACCAACATGCGCGACAATTTCTTGGTAGGTCGTAACATCCAATATCCCCCACACATTGTTAATAACAATCCTGAACACTTCAGGTTCACTTACTTTCGTGTCGATTTAGATTCTACGGTTCATTCACCAACTATTTCGGGCCTTTTACAGCCAGGTCAAAAATTTGAGGAACTATTTGTGGCCCCTATCTACACAGATACTTCTTCCAAGAGATCTGTGAATACCTCTAATTCAAAAGCCGGAACACCTTCCAACCAATTGTCTTATAGCGGTATCAAGGCCCTTAATTCCCTGGCAGCGACCACCTCAGAGTTGGAGAATGTACAACCTTTCTGGCTTGACGTTTTAAATCCTACTGAAGAAGAAATGAAAGTTTTAAGCAAAGCATTTGGTATTCATCCGTTGACTACAGAAGATATCTTTTTAGGTGAGGCTCGTGAAAAAGTAGAGCTGTTTAGAGACTATTATCTGGTATGCTTTAGGAGTTTTGATATTGTCGCCGAGAAGCATATACGCCGTAGAAAGGAAAAGCAACAACAAATGGAAGCGACATCGCCATTGTCTGAACGGGAAAGTTTACATAGATCACAACATTCAGGAAAGCACCCATCAGGTTGGCTGCAATCGATTTTACGCCGCCGTCGCAGATCATCGGCAACAAGAACTGTAACCAATTCTGACGAAAGACGCCGCAGGTCGGAGAAGGAAAAGGAGGAGAAAGAAAGGTATAAGAGGAAGTCTGGTGATCGCTACAAACCTCGTGAGGGTGAACTAGAGCCATTAAATGTTTACATCATTGTGTTTAGGACAGGTGTATTGACTTTTCATTTTGCGCCCACTCCTCATCCGATTAACGTTAGAAGAAGAGCTAGGTTGTTGAAAGACTATTTGAATGTAAGCTCTGATTGGATTGCCTACGCATTGATTGATGATATTACGGATGCATTTGCTCCAATGATAGAGCTTATTGAAGATGAGGTGTACGACATTGAAGATGCTATTTTAAGAATGCACAGCACAGACGATTCTAGTGAAGACTCTGATGATGATAGTGACAACAGCGATTCGGATCACGAATCTTTTCCCTTTGATAGATCTTCACGTCGCTCTACCGTCTCAGGGGGATCCCGTTCTGATAGTTCAAGATTTACTCGATCCCATTCCACTGGTGAGTCTACTTTTAATGAAAACCTTATCGGTTGGAAGAAGAAAGGTGACATGTTAAGGCGTATCGGTGAGTGTCGTAAACGTGTGATGAGTATTTTGAGACTGCTAGGATCGAAGGCTGATGTGATTAAAGGTTTCTCTAAGCGTTGTAATGAACGCTGGGACGTTGCACCACGGTCAGAGATTGGTATGTACTTAGGTGACATCCAAGACCATATTATAACGATGGTATCATCGCTAAACCATTATGAAAAATTGCTAAGTCGTTCCCATTCCAACTATTTGGCGCAAATCAACATCGATATGACCAAAGTCAACAATGACATGAATGACGTTCTAGGTAAGATAACTATCTTAGGTACTGTCGTCCTGCCAATGAACGTCATGACAGGTCTATGGGGTATGAACGTCCTCGTTCCAGGCCAAGAAAGGCCAACTTTAACTTGGTTCTACGGTATCTTTGCCACTATGGTCGTTATGGCTTATACCGCTTACTTGTATACGAAGCGGAGGTTCGGGTTTTGAAATCTTACTAAGGCCTCGTCAGCGACATGCGATGAGTATAATACCACAGCAATAAGAATTATAATAGTTAAATAGATACAAGAACAAGACAATTGGTCGGCGACTGACGTTGACTTTGAGAACTGAAGGATTCTAATCCATCATCATGACTGCCACTAATTTGACTAACGATGTATTTGAAGCTACGTATGCTGTTCCTATGCATTGCGAAGGTTGTACCAATGATATAAGGAGCTGTTTAAGCACGATACCTGGTGTCAATGAATTGAGTTTTGATTTAAAGCAACAGATGATGAGCGTCAATGGTAGCGCACCACCTTCGAGCATTATCAGAGCTTTAGAAAAATGTGGTAGAGATGCTATTATAAGAGGTACTGGGAAGCCAAATTCATCTGCAGTGTCGATCCTGGAGACATTTGAAAAAATTGACCTAAGGAATGATACCCCTGTTAGAGGCCTTGCACGTATAGTACAGGTCGGTGACAAGAAGACGTTTTTCGATGTAACATTAAATGGTGTCCCATATAAGGGGAAATACTATGCAAGTGTTCATGAAAGTGGTGACATCTTAGGCGGGCCAGGAAGTACAGGCGGAATATGGCATCGCTTTGAAGAACCAATTGACTGTAACGAACCAAGTGACTTAGATCCGAAACTTTACAGTGGTCAAGCCTTTCTAAAGGCCCCTGTGTCAGTTTGGGAAATGATAGGACGCAGTTTCGTCGTGACTACTAGTGAAGATCATGCAACTGACAAGCCTGATCAACACGAATACTGTGGTGTGATTGCACGCAGTGCCGGCATCTGGGAGAACGACAAGCAAGTGTGCGCATGCAGTGGTAAATCCATCTGGCAAGAGCGTAAAGATGCTTTACGTAACAATATTAAATGAATAAACAGTTAAACAAATGACGTTAGAATACGGTAGAGAAATAAAACCTCTGTCATATAGTGAAGATTGTAGCTTGTCATTAGTCTTCTTTAGGGAACTTAGCTACCGAATCCGCAACAACACCAGCACCAGCACCGGCACCGGCACCGGCAGCTCCTCCTGGACCTTGCGCAGCACCGCCCTGAGGTTGTTGTTGTTGTTGTTGTTGTTGTTGCATCAATTGTTGAGGGCTCTTCATCGCCTTCTCAAAATCCTTTTGTCCGGCTGCTCCTGCCGCACCGCGAACACCGCCAGCTGCAACGTTTCCAGCACCAGGTGCTGCTACGCCAGCAGCACCGTCAGGCTTGTATTCCTTCACAAGATTTTCAACCTCTTGTTGTAACGCAACTTCATTGTTGAATTGAGCTCCAGAAGCACCAACTTTTTCCATTTCTTCCTTTTCCTTATCCTGCGATGACACAGCAGCAGCGACTGCTGCTGCCGCATTCAACCTCTCGACTGAGGATGTCGCCTCTTGATCCAGCTCATACTCGCTTTCTTTATTCAGGTCAGAATACGCAAATCTGAACAAAAGGAAAAACCCCAGCAGCACTGAGCAATATATCAATATTTTCTTCATCGGAGTAGTTAGGTACCCATTTTTTCTCTTGGCACCACTACCATTTTTGTATCTGGGTAAAAGGTCTCTTTTCCTCCTAATTCCGCCCTGCATTAGAAAACCAACTTGACAGTCTCGAGAGCAGACGTTTTTTCGAAACTCAAAAGCCAAGTCTATATCAGACGTGCGTATAAAAGTAAAATTTTCCACTTTACGCTGTAGAAGTGAATGTATTCGGTACTCGACGAAATTTAGGCCCTTCCGGGGAAAACTACTTAAACGCGCGATTCCACGTGACACACGAAACAACCGAAACCTACAGCAAATAGCCACATACTTTGAGGAACCTGTTTCATGTTTACGATGTTCAACTATACCAGGATACTCTACCACTGAGCCCTCTAATTCACGACGTTTATCTCCATTTCTAGATATTCACACTGCGTATTGTCTTTGAACGAGCAGTAAAATTTGTAAGGTTGTTTGGCCGAGCGGTCTAAGGCGCCTGATTCAAGAGTTCGACTCTTACCAACGGGAAACCGTTGGGAATTCTCAGGTATCGCAAGATGCGTGAGTTCGAATCTCACAGCAACCATTTTTACTGAACAAAGCCCTCCAAAAAGGGAGCGCAGGGAAAGGTAATTAATTTGATTACCTTCAAAGCAAAAAAAAGAATCGTAGCGATCCACATTGCATCACTCCACAAGAGGTGGAGACCAGAGAACCCTTGCAGAAGCGCTCTTCAGCTGATTTTGGAAGGCTCGTTTAGAACCCTTCCCCCCGCCATTGCTGCTGTTATTACTGGTACTATATACTATTATGACGCAGTAGCAACTACGATTGTTACTAACTTTACACTGCTGAGCTAACTTCTTATTGTAAACCATTTTCCAAAATCATCCGGCATAGACAATACAATGATAAACTCTCCAGCAATGGGCTAACAACACTCTTGATACACAAAAGCTCCACATGTTTTTTCTCTTTGCCCTGTCATTTTCCTTGGAGATAATTTTTGCGCTCAGAGCAAAGTCAGAATCACACTGTTTGTTCTTCACCAATATCATTACGGATAATCATTGCAGCTTAGCAAGCTAAACAGACCAAGCAAGATTACATAATTACAACCTGCTGACCATGACGTCTTTCGCACTAATTTTTTTTTTTCCGCATTATCCGAATATGTACTTGTATTCATGTTGAAGTATGTGTAGGTGTATGTTGGTGAATCTAGTATACGAAAAGAGGCAAGGATACATACAATATGAATAAGCTATAGTCATCTTTCACTTTTCGATCAACAAGAATTTTACAGAATAGTTTTCTCCTATCTAATAACAGAAATGGATTTCCACTTCTTTATAGCTTATGGCCTCAATCTGTTAAATGCTTAGTTTTCTTGGACTTAGGTAATTCGTAACTGTTAGAAAACCGTAGTGAGAGATAGTCCCAGGCAACCGTTGTAAATCCGGCTGGCCAATTTTGGAATGGGCTCACGCTCTTCTTGCGATACCCAGGACACATTTTTTTTTTTTCTATTGTAATACAATGAATACCAGAAGTGTCACAGTACGACCGCTCGCAGGAACGCTACTGGTGCGTGCGTCTCATACACTGCGGCTCTATCGAATTATCATGAGAATTCGTTAACATTCATCAGTTTACCAATCCAGCCGGCTGGTGGGGTCACCCCACCATAAATAGATGTCTAGAAAGTGACCTACTAAAAGCGTCCTATAGGATTAACATCCTGAATATAGCATCTACCTATACATAGCACAGATAATTATAAAGTAATTGCATTATTGGTACAGTATCTGTCCAATAGTTCGTTACCAAAATAGTTTACGGAAGCATTTGGTCAAGTGCTTAACCGACGTTCGTACTAGGTCTTAATAATCCAAGAGATAGACAGTCGAATAGGTATTTCAGTACCTTGTTATTTTTTTTTTTTTGATAAGTCAGGGTTAAGTCGAAGTCAAGCTTTCTGTCTAGAGGTACCAACCAACTAGTAGCAAGTAATAGGGTTAATAAGAGAGGAAGACGTGGGAACAACTATAATGAGCGGATTATTTCAGGATTATAATTTAGACGCAGCTGCAGTGGCAGCCTCAAATATGCCTGAAGTCATGTCTAAGGAACTACCTACGGATGACTTGGCTACAGATTCACATAATGACACTGCAACTTCACTTTCCTTAGATTTGGGCAGAGAAGTAGGGTTGTCATCAGCAGGTGATAGTGGGTCTAACTCAGCTTCTGCCGAGAATGATCATGGAAAGCAGCAGAACTCAATAGATACCTCACCGTTAGAAACCCTAGAGGCACCGAGGTTGCCACTATCTACGCCGATGTCTATGGCTGATAATGCGACGGGTAATCCTAATGTGGGTAATGGTAGTGGTATAGACCCGAGTCTTTTGAATAACAATCTGTTTATTGATACATTTGGATTAAGTCCATCAAATGAGGAATTGAGCGGAACGGAACCCTATTCACAACCAAGTTTTAACTCGCTGCTGGACGATTACGTTTCTACGGAAATGCTTTTGAACAACAACCAAGGGCCAACACAGGAGACCATCACTAGCCCTGTGCCGGGAATGGCCGGTTCAAGGGGTTCAATTTCACATTCGGTGGACTTTTGGAATTTGCCCAACAACCCCAGCAAGTCGAGAAGGCGTACTACTGGATTTACGGGAATTGACAGCGAACTATCTGATGTTTTGAATGGGTACCATCTAAATCTGAGACGGAACTCTTTGAGTAACAATGTGAGCGGACCACCGCCGCCATCGCAGCGGCATGGGATTAAAAAACAGCCGCAGAGAAGTTCAATGTCAGTCTTGGATGGTTCTCTAAACACAGATTTGTTCAATAAAATATATGAGAATGGGGTTTCTTCATCAAATCTAAAGCTGGTCTCCCCTTTCGACAAGAATACTGACGGTGACAACGAACAAAGCTTGCATTCATTGCCAAATCTAGAGCCGATGGTTTCACCAAAATCTCCAAAGACCGTTATCGGTACTGGTACTGGTAACGGTACTTCTGGTAGCCAGAAACCAGCAGCAGCTAACCGAAACTTTATTAATCCCTCAATGGTTCTATCTGATAATGCGTCCGCATCTGCAAAAGTTGCCACTACAGGTGGTGGTGACAACGAAGCATGTTTTGATTTGTCTCTTAATCCACAGGCGATTATGCGCGAGTCTCCAAATCCAGGTCAGGGTGAGCTGGGCGTACCTTCCCCATTGGTGTTGCCACAGGAGCTTTCCTCGCCATCGCCCAAGGCTCAAGAGATTACGACACGAGAACAGCAAGATCCGCTATCATTCTCAGTACCACAGACGCCCTTACCGCTAGCGGTACCACAGCAATCACAACCACAATCACAACCGCCACTACAAGCACAAGCGCAACCAGACGTCCAATCACATGGACAACCACAACCGCAAACACAACAACAACGTCAGCTCCACCATTATTCTCAACAAGTGCCGGCACCTGCAACAGCGAAAAGAAGAATGTCTACTGCTAACGTAATGGCTATCCAGAACGGTAGCAGTGGGGTCAATGTTCAAAATCAGCCTGCTGTCTCAAGCAGAAACAACAGTAGGTCTATTACACCCATGAACACATCTGATGAAGATGCTAAACCTTTCAAATGCAAGGAGTGTTCAAAGGCATTCCGCCGTAGTGAACACTTAAAAAGACATATTAGGTCTGTGCATTCAAGTGAACGACCATTTGCTTGTATGTTTTGCGAAAAGAAATTCAGCAGAAGTGATAACCTCTCGCAACACCTAAAGACCCATAAAAAACATGGTGACTTTTAATTGATCTTTTCTCCCTTTTCTTTTCCACTTTTTAATAATAATTTTACTATTGTTTCCCCTCTGTTCTTTTATAGCGTGCATACTAGATAGATTTGATACCAGGCGATATGAGTAAACGGTAAAAAGAATTATGATTATGAAATTCATTATTACTATGATAGTAACAGTGATAAAGCGACAATTGAAGTCATGGAATTTCAGTTATATATATATATATATATGTATATTTAAATTTCACCATGGTAATTTCATTTTCATATTGTTCTTATTGTCCTCGGGTTCTTGTTCGCGTTAGCTTCTTTGAGATGAGATGGTTGAAAAAAACAGACATTCGTTAATACTACAAGAGTATCAACGGTTCAAGAAATCTAAAATATACCCCTTGACATAGGTCTACCATAAGCATGCCTGAACGATTATTAATACCGACTCTAGTACCTGACTGGGCCAATTCACCGACACCAAATGAATCCGAATCGTTAACACCTTTAAGGCGAAGTCAGTCAAGGGAATCCTCATCACAGTTAAGACCCACCTACCATGGAATTATTGGGTCAAATCTTAACTCCATTGTCACTCAAATTAAACCATTAGCATCTTTAATTGAGAGTGAAAATCGTCGCGAGATTAACGAATTCAATTTGGGCTCTTCCATCGGATACGGTCAATTTGGTAAAGTTTATAAAGCCCGTTTACAAAATCACATATATGCCATAAAAAGCATTGCTAAAAAACCCTGGAATACTCAACAATATTCTATGAACCAAACAATGAGACAAATTAAATTATGGAAACAACGTAGTGGCGGTTATAACATTACAGGAGATGAGGCGGTTATGATGATGAATGTACAGAAATGCCGATGGGAAATTTATATCCTTAGCAAATTACATTCACCTTATGTGGTACGGCTACATAAATTCTTGGATTCACCTGTAAGTAAAGCTATTTGGATGGTTAATGAATGGTGTAGTTTGGGCGAGTTGGAATGGAAAAGAAATTCTGTAGATGAAATTCCATCGCAATGGTCTCAAGTGGTGGAAAATTGTGAAGAAGTATTAACGTTTGTGGAAAAAGCGTTACACGATTTGACACAGGGTTTATCGTATTTGAAGAGCCAAGGTTGTATTCACCGTGATATTAAGCCCTCAAACATTCTAGTTGATGGAAGACAAAAACTGTTGAAATTATCAGATTTCGGTTGTTCAATTTTATCACCATCAGTATTACCATTTCAAGATGATTCATTAGATGAATGTTTTCGAGCGGAACTAAATAAAATTGTGGGCACGCCAGCTTTCATTGCACCTGAATTGTGCCAATTTGGTAAGCCAGAAGCGGATGATGTCAGAGATGGATATAAATTAGACGTCTGGTCAACGGGAATAACACTATATGGATTATTATACAACGAACTCCCGTTTTATGGTGAAAGTGAATTTGATACTTATCACAAAGCAATTCATAAGTCACTGGAAAACCGTCTAAATGGTAACAGAGTTAATGATTTAATCATTGGTCGAATGTTAGAAAAGGATCCTGAGATTAGAATAGACACGGAGAAACTGCAGGAATTGGTAATAGTCGACCGTAAACCCTTTATCACTTCTCTAAAACAAGGAAAACCCATAACTGCGACAACAGCAAGAAAATCACCTACTGAGAAGCATCAAACAAGCATGCAGAAGTTCTTTGCCAAGTTTTTCAAATTAAAAAAGAAGGATAAAACTAAAAAAAGCTCCATAGCCGCTGGATCTGCAGATTCTTCCTCTGCCTCGCCAGCTGTATCACCAGGAACTTTTGTTTCAACGGCGGGCGTGCTACCTAACAGTGGGCCCTTAAATAAACCGAGCCCAAGCCCAAGACCCAGCATTTTGCCTCAAGAAGATGAATTTAGCGAGCCAAGTTTACAGTCATCATTGTCGTCTTTTGAAGAACCTGTACAAGTATCAAACCTTCTCAAACAAAATAGTGCATCTTTAAATAGTCAAGGGGGTTCTCCTCCAAGTGATAGTGGAATAGTAGAGAGTACAGTTTCAGGATCCGAAAGTGAGCCCCATCGAATAGATGAATATCGACTTCCACCTGCCAGCAGCAAATCTTCCCAAGTTATCGTACAGGAACCTGACCGTTCGCATGGAAGAAACGCAAGCATAGCCGCTGAAAACGTCAATGTTGATTACGAGGATGAACCAAGAAGACTTGACCCTTACGGTCTTCCGAAATCTGATTTTACAACCCATTTACGTCAGGAAAGTACGGATATTTCAGAAATACATTCTGCTAATGATAGTCACGAATTTAAGACACCGCCAAAACCAACTGGTATGAGCCACTCTCGACAACCGAGTCATTTGGACAGACAGACAACTAGAGATATTAACCCGACGAACTATCCACAATCCGGCTTCCAAATGAGCATGAGAGAGGAAACACAGGATGATTACTACGATATTAGCATCGATAGTAAGCAGCCAAGTTTCCAATTAAGCGTACCACCGGAAATAATTCAAGAAAGAAGTCCGCAGCCTGAGATTTCATCATCGCAACCATCAAACGGGTTTACAAATCAATACCAACACCGTCATCAGCCTAAAGCTAGCATGTCAACATCCTCCAGTTCACCGATAAAGATCCCAACCCCGATGAAAGCTCTTATACACATGGGAAATTCTCCAGTTAAAGAGAAAGAGGGAGCAGCACAACATGATTCGCCACTAGAGAACCAAAATCACACTCAAGCTCATAAGACCAATGGATTAGCTCACTCAAAAGATATTTCTAATTTCCAAAACTACATATTTCAGCAAGGAACTAACGACGCGACACCACAGGACAAGCACAAATCTGTTCTTACAGAAGATTTAATTGAAAAATATCTAAACTACGCCGATAATAACTAATCGCGATCACTAAAAGAGGTATCGATATCATTAATGCGTTCTTTATCGGATTAACAGTGTGTATATGTGTGTGTGTGTGTGTGTGTGTGTGCGTGTGACCTCATCGCGAGATTAGTGAGCGCCGCGTCTGAATATTTTTCTTTTTCATTATTGGAACTCAAAAGTTGTCTTAACATTAAGATCTCGTGTAGGTCGCAAACAGAAAAGATCTAAAGGGGATCGTTTTTGAACAACTTTTCTAACTTTTCATTTGACGACAGTCCTCAAAAGAAAAAACTGAGTGGAGCTGCTTAACAACGTTCTGGTAACGTTGAAAAAATAAGCTGAATTCGGGAAGGACATTAGTAGCGTCTTCAAGCTGGAGGAAACCCGGCCAATACCCACATAGAATTAGTATTAGGGTTTATACGTATGAAATTTTAACAAAAGGTAAGAGATTTGATAGAGAATATAGGAAGATAAAAAGTAATAACCATCAAATCCAAGATCTCGCTTCAATTCATAAGATTAGTCCGTCGATCTCTAATTGGTTGTTTACATCACTAGTTACAAGGTGAAGTATTGATTTCCTTTTGAAGTCAGATCAAAACCTAATCATGGTAAGATTACTACCTTTTAATGGTCCAAACGAAAATAATGTTGCTGACGACAATAAAAACAACAACATTTCAATGTGTAAGATGACGTTAGGTAGTAGGTTTGGGGATGAAAATGGAGGGTTATTAAAGAATATTCACTCTTTTTTAAGGCCAAGGAGAATAAACAGTGGTACAAGTGGTAGTACGAACTCAAGTACCGATAAAGAAAAAAGCTTAGATCATGATCAAGTTGAAGATATGAATGTTATGAATTTCAATTTTCAAAATGAAGAGAGTTCAAGTGCGTCGTCGTCATTTAGTCAAAGCGGTGGATCATCACCACTACCAGCCATACAAAAGAGTATTTCCACGTTGATAACGGATACGAAGAACACTAATGCCAGTGGTAATATTAATACTAACGCTGATTCTGTGGAACAGAAGATGACAGTAGAGGATATTTTCAACCAGCCAATTCCACCTTCAAGATCTTTACACAGAAGCCGCAGTTCTGCATCTGTAAGCCCTTGCAAAAAACAAATGGGCCATTTGAGAAGTGGCAGTCTAAGTTTAACTCGTAAAGATCGCAAGTCAATGAGATATGGCTCACGAGTGAGTGGGAGCTTGCGTAAAATAAATACAATGGATTCACCTACAAGTGATATCTTTGTACCACCACCTTCTCTGAAATTTCATTCGAGGTCAAGTAGTAGCTCGCTTCATACCGCTAGACGGGCGGCTATGGAATCTAGACTTTCGCAGAGTTCAATTCCTCATTTTTATGATGAAAACTGTTCATCTGATAATTATCCGAGAATTACTGCTGAAACTTTACAAACAATTATGGAGTACGGTGCGCATAAACCTCAGTATGACTCATATTGTATCATCGACTGTAGATTCGAATATGAGTTCAAAGGGGGGCATATAGGTAGTGCGCTGAATATCTGTTCTAGAGAAGAATTAGAACTTGAATTCATTCAAGATATACGTCCTTATCCCACACTTTTGATTTTTTATTGCGAATTTAGCGCTTACAGGAGCCCACTAATGGCGTCACATCTCAGAAATTGTGATCGCATTTCTAATTACGAGGAATATCCAAACCTTTTCTATCCAGATATCTTAATTTTGGAAGGTGGTTATAAAAGCTTCTTTGATAAATTCCCTCACCTTTGTTATCCCTGCAACTATGTGAGAATGAATTCTACAGAAAATCTAAACAACAGAGATCAGGAATTGGACAGATTTAGACAAGATTCTAAAAAATTGGTTTCTAGAAATAATTCCTTAAGTCGGTTAACTTCGATGTCAATGTCAACTTCATTTGTTACAAATAAACCATCCCAACAGCTACAATCGAGGGGGGCATCACATCCTTATAAAACCAATAGTTCGACATCATCACCTTTCTTCAAATATGAGCCTCCTCCAAAACTTTCATTGTTCAAACAAGGAAGCAGCCCATTTCTTAGCAGCGATGAATCATGTTCTTCAAGCCGCGTTTCTTTCACTAATAGTCCTAATTTGAACTCCAGCAAGATTCTTTCCGCTGATGCAATGGATCTAGAATCTTGTTACAGTTTTGATGACAATGAGAGTACTTTTACAGCATCACCAGGTTTATTTGGAACATCAACAATGAGTGGCAGTGGTGGTACCAACCATTACAACAACCATGATGTAGAGTACAACAACAGTTCATTAAATCCTGTAAGGAAATCGCTCTTCCCCAATATTTTACTGGAAGAAGAAAATGAAAGGGTCAAATAATTTTTACGATAATAATGATTTTATGTTCTAATTTCTATTGCATATCCATACCAATTTTAACTATAACCGTTCAGTTCAAGGTTCGTATTCTTCATTTTATTTTAATTTTTTTTTTTTTTTTTTTTGGGTTTTATTGTTCAGTTCATTAATTTTACCACCCTGAACCTTTTTTAATATACTACATAGAAATTGAGAGATTGGAAACAATATAATTTAATGTAATGCAATATCATCTTTAAGAATTAAAATTCTTCATTCGCGCACTGTAAGAATATCCTGCCTACCAGTACTTAGTTTTAAATCTGCACCCCATCGAGATGGTGGCCATATGACTTTAATAGCCTTACCAACTACTAAGCCAGTAGACACCGATCCAAAATTATTGCTATCCAAGCTATGCAGAACATTATCGCCTTCAACCCATATATGATTCCTTGGTATATTAACCACATTACGAGGATACGGATGTCGCGTCCTTATAGAATCATATTGTACACCTTTAATTCTCTTGCAATACACCTTATCTGGATCCATTGGAGACTTGAAAAGAATAATATCATCTCTGTTTAAGTTAAATGCTTTCTTACAGTTAAATTTCCAAAGAAATATCCAATCACTTGTGATCGACCTTTCGTTAGCATTCAAAGTCGGTCTCATCGATGATCCTTCAATTTTAGCAACATGACAGACATTGTCATTGATCGTCATTAGTACAGGAATCCATGTCAGCGTAATTAGACAATATCTTAAGGCTTTTTGAGATGACATTGCCAGGGAAGACAATAAGATAGATCAGATCTTGACCCGATGTTTCCTTATAATTGGAAGATGGGACCGCTTTTCATGTGTCATATTAGTTTGAAATTTCGCGGATTATAGAACATTTCATCAAATGACATAGGCTGACCATCACAAAATATACAAGATTGGTAAGAATAAAGAATAGATTCTTTAACGTGACAGGCTATCTCCCATTACAATTTACACTATGAGATGAAGACTAACTATGAAAAACTAGCAATTAAGTGCCTATGACTTTATGTGTCTCGAAAGCTTTATTAAAGGAAGGGCCCAGAATCTCCTCGACAGAACTACATACAGGTATTCATCAGAAGATAAAAATTTAGCCAGTAATGGCCATTTTCAATTATCGATCCCTATTCGATTCGTGAATTATAGCTCATTGTTCTTACGAATTTTACATTTTATCACTTCGGGCCGAATCTTAGTTAGATCGAGATGATAATCAAAGAGCTTCCGAATCTAATGCCGATTGAATCTACCATATATTAAAGAATGATGGATATATTTTATAATGAAAATATGGCAGACAATTCGTCGGGTATCTAGCAGAAAGGTCGGTATCTTTTATTGTCCAGAGTTTGTGAACCGTTTCCAGTGGTTTGATACCCCAGCGCCGTTCTTCAAATATGATGTCTAAAAAAGACGGGTTTCTGAAAATATGGAACCATCCAGTGACAGAATTTCTCAAGGGTAAATGGTTTTTTTATATTCTAGCCATTTTCATAATACTGGCGCATTTCTTCCCCAATTTTGCAGGTGATGATGGTATGATCAGAGGTCAGTACAGTATTGGATATGGAGCAGTCGCATGCATTTTCCTAAACAGCGGTTTAAACAACAAGACTAAACGATTGATAGCAGAGATTTCCAACTGGAGGGCTCATATTACAGTAATCTTATTAAGTTTTTTCATAACATCTACTATTGTATTTGCATTTTGTTGCGCAATAAAGAAGGCCCATGATAAAAATATGGACGATTGGGTTTTAGTAGGGTTTTTGCTTATGGCGGCATCACCGACTACTGTTGCTTCTAATGTTATAATGACTGGGCAAGCTAATGGAAACGATCTTTTATGTACCTGTGAAGTTTTCATAGGCAATATATTAGGGGGATTTGTTACTCCAGGTATCATTCAACTTTTCACAGATTCAGCATATTTCAAATTTGGTAATCCTGCAAATAAGAGTAGTGTAAGAGACGTGTATCGTCGTGTTCTTTTCCAGGTGGGTCTAACAGTATTTGTACCGTTAGCAGTAGGTCAAATTATTCAAAATATTCTACCGAAGATGACTCAGACGTACACGAACTTTCTGAAGAAATATCATATAAAGCTTGGTGCCTACATGCTGCTTCTCATCATGTTCAATTCTTTTTCTACCGCATTCAAACAAGAGGCATTTACCGATGTCTCCCATGCATGTATTATTTTTGTTTGTTTTTTCGATTTAGGCCTGTACCTTTTTTTCACCGGAATCTGCTTCTTATGTGCTAGGCCTTATTTATTGCTGGTGATCTTTAAAGAGAAGCCAGTTAAAGGTAAATCGTCCAAAATTTACTATCATTCTTACAAACTCTTTCGACCTTTTTATTACAATAAAAGAGATACTATATGTCTACTATACTGCGGACCTGCCAAGACTGCAGCCTTAGGAGTCTCTTTAGTCACTTCACAGTACGGAAATGAAAGGTCAAATTTAGGTAAAATGTTGTTGCCACTTGTCTTATACCAGGCAATTCAAGTTTTGAGTGCAAGCTTCTTTGTCCCGTTATTTAAATGGTGGTGTAGTGACGAGGTTGCAGAACTAGAAACGCAAAAGAATGATTTAGAAAAGAATCCTGTGGAAAATGGCGAGCATAATAGACTTTCGAAGCAAGATGGTAATAGTAAAGAATGGGACAGGATTGATACAAGTCCGAACCAATCTACCGACGATTCTAAATCTCGGTTTTCTGTTACTTCTAACGAAAATACAGCTCACTAAGTAATCAAACATATTTATTTGTCTGCATTGTAATTAATTATAATACTACATTTCTACAATATTTATTCATCTCAAAATCAGAAAAACACGTCCCAAAGAGAACTTGGTCCCATTAAGTCATAAACCTCTCTCGACAAATAAAAGGTGTCTTTCGAGTGTGCAAATATCTGTTTTGAAATAACTTGAGCACCCAAAAATGGTATTTTCGCATACCCGTATTTCTTCCACTCGGGAAAGTATTCAGGATACCTAGCCGCCTTTATCACTGTAGCAGCCTGAACATATTCCATATTCGATACAGATCCACTGCCCATGAATTTATTTTTCTGCTTTGCAGTTAGTGACTCCATAGCATCCTGTTCCCTTTTTGACTTCTCTTCTTCAGGCTCCGCTACAAGATGATCCTTCATGAGTCTACCTAAAAGCACATCTTTAAAACCCTGAATAGATGAAGTTCCACCGACAATAATTATGTTTTCCCATACGGCTCTCAATTTAATCACATCATCAATTTGATCCAACACTTTGCCTACTCTGTCAGAAATTTTACTTATCAATTCATCACAACCTTGAAACCTCTGCTTCCCCACGGTAACAGTATTGCCTTCTTCATCTATGAACGAATTTTTCTCCATTCGTGCATTTGTGATATTATTTTCTTTCTTTTGCCTTTCCCTTTCTTCTAGAATTTCACGAGTATCACGCCCACTTGTCACAATGGCAGCCACATCTAATGCACCTTCATCTTCTTCCGGATTTTCATGGAAAGTAAATGCAGAAGATTTTTTAGCATCATCACTCAATACTTCAAAAATGGAGGATTTTTTCAAATTTTCTATTGTTTTCTCCGACAGTTCTGGAAGGATCCTGGCTAAATTTTCATTTATCGTATTCCCACCATAAGGTATCGTAGATGCTAGTGGAGTAATTGGTGCATAATCCACAACAGGGACAATATCGGTGTGTGTAGTTCCAATATCGATGAGACAACAGTTTTGCAAGGATCCCATCGCATAAGTTGAGCTAAGTGCCGTCGATAGCAACATGGTACCGTTAACACGTAACACTTCAAACAAAAACTGTACAATAGATTCTAATTGGAACTGTGACCACGAATGATGTGTTACTATGAAAACTGGAATGTTAGATAACTCAGCTTCAAATGAATCGGGACCTTTCAAATCTGATCTCTTAAAGATAATGGAAACATATATGAGTCTTAAAAAGAATAGAAATGCTTCTAAGTCCACGATAGAACCATTTTTAATTGGGTGTATCTCTTGAGATGTCTCTGTAGCTGAGGACGAATATACCGGAAAACCATCCGAATTTATAGTTTTAAATACACGTGTAGGGAACTCCATATCTGGAACTAGGAAAACATCATCGTGAAGACCAAATTGAACAATTGTTGTCTGAGATTTAGGGTAAATTATCTAGGTTTCATTGAGAGCTATGTTAGTAACATGTATATTAATTTCACTAGTGTAGTTTAAACTAGGTTAATTTCTGGGAGAAAGACGAATCTAAACATACAAGTATACTATCCAGTCTAAAAGGTGCCATAGTGCATTGAAGGGAAGGTTACTTTCAATAATTTCTAGATGTTTTCTTACCATTAATCTATATCTTTACTCTAAAGCTGCCAAACCTTTGACTTTGAATTGATGTTGAAAAAAATAATGCATATCGTTAAAAGTGATTTATCTTAACACATCACATTGTTAATCAAGAACGCGTTTAGCGACTATAAGTATACAAATAATAAGGTTAATTGACTGGCAGCAAATTAAAATACCTCTCTAAAATACGATTTGTTGAAAATTGTTCTTTATATGTCAAGATTTTATTAAAGAGAGCATTACGAGAAGCGTTAACTCGAAAACGAACCGTGTGAATATATTAAAAGGATGGAAACTCGCCAAATGGATGGTCCAGCTTCTAACGGCTCGAGGCTTTTAAGCCAGTTATCTGTAGAGCAGGAACGTATTAACGAAAGGGCATTCCAGCTGCTGCAGCGTAATAGAGAACGTAGAAAGTTATTGCAACGACAATACGAGAAGAGACGATATGAGGGCCCTCCCAGATCGCTAATTAACCACGATTATGGTGTTCATAGTATAAATGTAGACAGAAACGGGGAAATAGAGAGAGCTCAAATTAGACAAAAAAGACAAAGAATCAGATCTTCGCATAAATTATCACAAAAGAGACGTACACCTAGTGATCAAGCTCTCTATGAGATAAGAAAATACCAGAGGTCTACTGAATTGCTTATCTCGAAAATTCCATTTGCTAGACTGGTTAGAGAAGTTACTGCACAATTTACGACCGAAGAACAGCAACCCCGGTGGCAATCTATGGCGGTTTTAGCTCTCCAAGAAGCCAGCGAGGCCTATCTAGTGGGATTACTGGAACATACAAACTTATTAGCGCTTCATGCCAAAAGAATTACGATCATGAGGAAAGATATGCAATTGGCAAGAAGAATAAGAGGTCAATTTCTCTGAAAACCAAAAGGCAAGAAGAAAAAAATTAACGAATTGATAACTAATGGATTACATATGAAGACTCATGTACCATGTTCATTATGCGTCGGAAATAAATACACACTTTCAAGTCAAAAGTTTGATGAAGTTATGGGGGATCAAACCGGAATTTCCACCTTGACTAACATAGTTGTTACTGTACACTTCACCTGCATACCACTCTTCGTTGACCTCAGCCGTGATGAGTAGATAATCGCCTTTTTGGAAGTGCGCAAGCTCGGGAACGCTCTCTTCAAATAACGGATAAACAGCTTTAGCGTATCTGACTACGCGTTCACCGCTGTTTGTCACAAGCGGTAGAGTAACCGTGATTCCACTGTCTCTTATACGACCAACTTTAACATCAGAAGCAGCAAAGCCGTCGCTACCAATCTTTTGCATTTCGTAAAGCGCGTCTTCAATTGGATTCATTGAATTTTCTGCCGCCAAAGATTTACGACGAGATCTACCTGCACTCGCATTCATTTCGGAATTGATAATTGTGGTATCTGTACTAACGTTTCTTAAATTTTTCTCATTCTCTTCACGAAAGTCATTATCATGCTCATGATGGCCGGATGAATAGGGCATCTCAACATTGTCTTTGGGTGAATAAGTTGTTTGTGAAGGTGGACTCTGTGGTGGGCTCTTTTGATTCACATAACTCATTGATTTGCGCTTTCTGTTAGATGAATTCCAAGATTTGGCGAATCTTTGGGAGTCATCTATGCTGTTGACAAACGAACTTACAGATGTTGCCATTGAATCTATACTGGAGCGGTTCTTGACATGTGCTGTAAAATCGGTAGGATTGGATGATGATGCTGAAGACGATGATGATAACTCTTTAGTATGTGCTGGAGTCGGGCTTAGTCGTGTCGGAATGTACCTTGAATGAGGGACCGTATCATTCAGATCTCTTGGTGGGGATGAAGGATGAATTACACGTGCTTCTCTAACGGTAGATTTGCATAATTTTTCTCGAGGGACTTCTTGCTGAGGTTCTCCATCATAGTGTATAACAGGGGGTTCTTCAAGTGAACTTTCGTGCTGTATAATTGGTGGCGTACTATGTCTTTTCGCTTTAGTTTCACTTAAATTGCCCATACTTTGTAGATGAGAGGATAACCTCCGTAAATTATCCATATATGAAGATTTTCTCGATTTAGAGGCCGCAAAATCATCATTAGCATCATGTGTAAGATAAGTATCACCAAAACTACCCTTCCCATCAGTCGCTGGGTGGTCTCTATGTCTACGAGAGTGTGAACTATTATGCTGGGTTTTTCGCTTTTCTCTTAGTCTACCTGTCCCATAAGCGCTGGAAAAATCTGAAATATCATCTCCAGGCGTGTACGTGACTAACTGGTTTGTAAGTGAATCCATTCTTACCTGTTCCAAGACACTTGTCTCCATGGTGCTTTCAGCATATTGTTGCAGTTCATTCTTTAAAAATGAAATTCTAGCGCTATCCATTTCTTGCAAGTCCCGAGTTACATTTGCCCATTCTCTAAACCAATACTTTTGTGAAGCCTTATGCTCTTGTCTTAAAACATCTAATTTTAATTCCATCTCTTGTGCGGTAGTCTCCCATTTGGTCAATTCCTTTTGGTTATGTTCATTTCTCTTGGCGCCAATGACGTTATCGGAGTTCAACTGTAGATCTCTAGCTCTCATTTGAGCTTCTTCTAACCTTTTTTCCAAATTCTCACATCCAACTTTTTTGTTATATTTATCCATTCTTAGTCTTTCTACCTTACCGCTAAGTGTAGTATATCTGGCTTGTAATTTTTCAGCATAAGATTTGATATTGCTGAAAATTTGCCTATAAATAATTTCACTTTGCTTCGAATGTGCTTGGGCCCTGGCTTTTTCGTTTGTGAGGGCTAATTCAAAGGATTTACTCAAATTCCCATACTCTGGATGATGATCCATGTCTTTACGCAATTTATTATTGATGGCACCAAGCCGCCTTGCGTAATCTTTTTCTAATTCCCCTCTTTGTTTGAAGAAATTCACCATGGAAGTACAGGATTTAATTCCATCTGAAATATGTTCCAACAAAATATTGACCCCTTCATCGTTGGGATCCCAAAAGCATAGTTCGTAATTATAACTCATCTTGATGTTCTTTTGATTGAGTTACTCAAGAATTATCCGCCAAAGGAAACAAGGAAAAAGAGAATAAATTTTAACAATATGATCTGTGAACAAGACAAAAATACTCAAGTAATTCTTTGATGAGAAGAGCAGAAGCACTTAAACGTATACTCAACCTTTGGATCGGGAGAGTTTCAATAACCTCGATCTTCGACTTCGTTTTCCCTTTCTTTACCCAATCTGTTTTGTTGACATCTTTCCATATGTGGAAAGATAAGCTCACTTCAACAATCAGAAATCCGAATTAGGAAAATGTGTTTTCTCCAGCGGTAACATGGTTACCCGGGTTTGGTGAAACGGAGGGTATCTGCTACTGTACCCACGACGGTGGCCGACAATCTCTTAAGATTTTGTTATATACTGCGCTATAACGAAGAGTAGTACATGAGTTCCCATGTATGTCTGCCGGAAACTCAATAGACTCAGATGTTTTCGACAGAGTACGTTCAGTTGCAAACTGTACCTGAATAATTATCGACTTTAATTTTCCATTCTTATTAGACGAAAACTGCATCAGTCGAAATTCCATTATCTTGATTTCACTATTGTATCATTTTGGAAAGTTGTTTTTTGTATATATTCGTCAAAAGATTGCGCAGTTATCAATAAAGAAAATTCTTGGCGTTTTCTATGCATCGAACAAACAGGTAATTACTTCGAGAAGTTGAAAGGTATGTGACACTAACGGACCCTGAATACCGTTTAGGGTACAAGTAGACAAAAAGAACAAATAAAGTAACATAATGCGAAGCGACTTTTGTCCGAATCCAAATTTTTATTGGAAAATACTATCACATGATCTAAGTGGGCGTTCCCTAACCAGAAGCATTGATATATTACACATGATTGTCACATGCTCTCGAGTACATAGCAAAAACTAATTCGACCACTAATTTCCGTAAAGGTTATGTTGCGGTGTACGAAAGAGGAAATTCTGTTCTTGAGAATTCTAAACAGCACTCACAATTCCCAAAATAGTAAACGGTTGTTTTTTTGCTTACGGATTGGATTCAGTGTGTTCAATAGCCCATGGAAGGGGCAGTCTTTGCGGGTCTCAAGTCGAGGAAAACTCTTAAAAGAACAACCTCCTTCAGATACAATGTTATACTTGGATTCTTAGATAGTTAGTCAAGTAAGTACTAGTGTGTATTTCACCAGTGAAGAGACTAATTAATCAATTTTCGATATGTCTCTTGTTTCTACGGTTAATGATGAAGAGCGAACCGATATTTTGAATTCTTCTGACAATGCAAATGGTACTATGGTGGAAGGTTTGACTGTCACTCAAGAAAGGCCTATTACCACTAAGTCTGTTAGAGGTTTTTCTGTTTACCACAAGGGTGGCGGTGCTCAACTAAGTAAGGAGGCCCTCTATAGAGCCAAGGTCAAATATGGTATTTACCAATCTCCAGCCAGGTCCTTTACAACAGGGGTTGCTGAGCCTAAAGTTGCCTCAGATGTCGCTGCGAATTTGGCTAATGACAACAAGTCTACCATTGAGGCGTACAAAAGACTCTTTGTGGATCCCAATGCTCATACGGCAGCCAGAAGGTCGCTTGTTAATGGGGGTCCCCGTGTGGAAGCTGTGGTCATTCCTGAATCCCATTATGGTTCACATCAAGCTGCAACCAGAGCTTATTCAGTTGCCTCAGTTGCTAGTGAAGAAAATGCTAAACGTCTGCAGAATCCGCCATCACCTCCTGCCACCAGAGCTCACTCTTTGAAATCTGCGAATAAGGCATACTACGGCACTAAGCTTCCAGAGCAAGAGGAGATTGTTCCAAAACCAGTAGGTAAGAAACCAATGGACATGTCCAAAGTTTTAAGCAGTGCAGAAAATCGTGCTCAAAGCCGTGTTACGGGTAGATTAGATCCGGTCAAGGTGCACCAAGGCATTAGTACTAGTACTCAGAACTTGCATAGGGTTCGTTCCACGAGTCTCACAGGGGCTGTGTACAAGGAAAAAGGTGATTCTAAGGAAGCTTCCTCTAAAGAAGCTTCTGAAGCTCAGGGTGACCGCAATCTGTATGCGCAGTGGGCGGCTTTCGCGGTTAGAGATATGGATCCTACTGCCCTAACAAACAAAGAATTCGAGGAAAAAGAAAGAGCCAGACGCGAATTGTTGTCTCAAATCACTTCTCAACAAGTTTTGACCAGGGCTAGACAAAACGCTGATAGGCAGCTGGACGCTATTGATGCCCAGGACGTTCACCGTGTTCTATTTGGTAACGACGCTTACAATAGAGCTGCCATTGAGATTGCTCAGCGGAACGCTCAGAGACAGGCTGGGGAGACTAATGTAAACGAAGGTAAAATCAACATCGGTGGGGGTTTGTGGCTATCACCTGATGATGTGCATACCATTGCTAGGGAAATGGTTGACCCGGTTTTGGGTGAAGTTCATCAAAGGGCGGATGACCAACGTGCTGCTGATGTTGACATCAAGGATCGTAACGACTACGTGACGAGTGAATGGAATGCTTGGTTGGCCATGCACAAGACCAAGGAACATAACAATGAAGCACTTTTGATCAATTCCCATAACAAGCGTACTAAAGAAGCAGATTCTGCTAGGTCTGAAGCTGAAAAGAATTTCACTGAATTATGTGACAATATGGATAAGCAGGTCGCTGAAAGAACCGACTTGTCGAACCAAACTAAACAAGCAAGAGAACAAATTGAGAAGGAAACTGAAGAGAAATTGGCCCAAAACAAAGAGGATAACAAGAATTCCTTCAGAGACTTTAAGGGTCAACACGCAAAGGAGTTGAATGTGGCCCGTGAAGAGCAGAAGCAGCTAGTTCAACCATACGAAGAGCGTTTGGAGGAGGCCAACCGTGAGCACGAAGCCTTGGTTCAAGAACGTACTGCAATTAACGAAGAAATTGCTAAGTTAGTTGCATCGATCGAAGAACATAAAACTCAACTCTCGAAATACGAAAGAGAAATCAAATCTCAGGAGGAACAACACGCAAGTGCTGAAGAGGCATTAAAGGATTTAGAAACTAATAGACAGGGTATTCAGAGCCATTATGACGATACCCTGGTTAGTAATGCCAACAAAGCTAAGGAGCAAGCACTCCTATCAAGTGAGGAGGCAAGGCTACAAAACCTGAAGGTCGAAGCCATCATCAATGAGAGGAAGAGTGAGTTGAACCGTACCGAACAAGAACTGCAACGTGAAAAATTGAACATGTTGGAAGCTATGCGGAAAACTGCAGAGGCTCTCGGTGATGAGAATCTTGACGAAGAACGTGTGAAACAATTGATTGGCATGACTTCTGCCGAATACATCAAGCAGCAGAAAAAATCACAAAAAGGTGAAAAAGCTGAGAAACCAAATGCCTCTGCTGCTGTTGATAAGCAAGCAGTTCATGGGAATGCTTCAGCTGCTGGTCACGATGACCTGGAGGCAAACGCTAAAGAGTTTAGAGAAAGAATCGGAGAAAAAGCAAGCGAAGCTAAGGAAAAACATCCGCAGACGGTGCCTCAGTCAACGACTGCATCTACAACCAAGAAAGAGAAAAAGGGCGAACCATCTGCTTCAAAACGTAAATCCAACGGTGGTGGAGCTCATCTTGAGAATTCCTCGGCTGTTTCTCAGATTTCTGAGGCTGTAGAAAATGGTAAACACTTTTCTGAAGAAGAGTTACATGAGCTCGCTGAGGATGCACAACAAAAAGTCAGTGATAAACCTCAATCAAGCTATTTCAAAGAGGTGTTCTGACTGCGTTCATTAACAATTACTTTTTGTCCCTTATCTGTTCTTAATATTTTCCTTTAATTATGGTTTTTGTGTGTATTTCTATGTAATTGTAAATCCACGTGGAAGTGGAAACTTTATTTTTGTTACCTTGCGGATCCCGCATTATCGCACTATTGTTTCTCTTCTGACAACCTCGTCACATTAATATTAAACTATTTAATAACCTACCATCTTATTCATCTCATATTTATTACTGTACACTAGCCTGGAACGGGCTTTTTTGTATATCCTTTTCTCTTTTAGTTTTTTTTCTTTAACTTTTTTTTTATGCTTCCTATTCATTCTCACTTTCATATCGGTTCAATGCTTGGCGACAGATTTCCAAAACCTTTTAAGACTGTTCCATGTTTTAAGACAAATACTAGTAAATGGAGTGAACTTGTATTGATTGAACTGTATTCATGAATCTTAGATTGAAAGGAGGGGAATAGAAACTAGCGTGAGTATTCGTCTGATGGGCTGTAGCGTTGAGAATCTAAGTCACCCACCACCATCTCGTCATCGATAGGATCAACGATGTGGGAAAACTGAGCTGAACCATTTTCCCTATCATACTTGTAATAGCCTGCAAATGACCGTATTTGGTGAAAGTAGCGCGACATCTTATACCTACCACCTGCATAAAAGTCACCTGCCAAGATAATAAACCACAGACCAAACCAGAACGCTAATAGCCATTCAAATACAGCACTAGTGGAGTTATTAGAAATAGCACCGAAGCAAATGGCGAACACTGCAGCCCAAAACAACCAAGCCACCTTGGCTAGTCCCGACATGGTAAATTTATTCCAAATATAACCCTTCCATTGGAACCATTTCAAATCGCTGTACGTTATTTTCTCAAGTCCTTCGACCTGATTTTGAGCCGCTAATGGATGCAACAAGGCGTAATGTTTACCCATGGACAAATATTCACCAATGTTACAAACAATCGAAATGCACATGAATCCGACAAAGATTGAAACCATTGTCGTGTGAACAGCTGGGTATTTGGAGGTAGTGAAAATCGAACACATTAATATACCAAGTTCACCAATTAGACCTGCTGCAAACGAAGCGAAGATTAAGTTTCTTTCGTGAACACTGTACCATGGTGGCATCAAAAATTTGGGAGATAGAACCATCGTACTGTACTCATTCTTCATCGAATCATAGGTTGGATCCTGCTCATGACCTTCATCCGCCGCCGTTCTATAATTCGACCTTAATTTGAATGGCCAATAACCAGATCTTTGGAAAAACTCACATGCAATTGTTAGCACGTAGAACAGACCTTGCCAACCGGCACATGAGATGAAAAGAGGATTCAGGTTTGTAGCACCCACATCTGAAATGTAAACCGTTTTTTGGTCAGGATCCATGAAGTGATAAACAGGGTGACCTTGTCCTGCCCAGCACGCCAACATGGCAATAAGCATACCCCACCAGGGGATGAAAGCTATGATAGGCAGTAAGAAAAAATAGTTACCAGGCTTTGGAAACATAGAATATGCGTACTTGTGATTCTTTTGCTTAAACCTGTGTCTATGCCTGCAATAGTTGGATGTGGCGGTGTATTAAAAATGAAGACCCAACAGAAAAAGCTTGATTCTAATCACTAGAGTTTGTTTTCTCTTTTCTACTTGCAGGAGACGAGTGGATAACCTGAGATGCTTTTATTTGAGCACCTATATGATATGGCAGACGAATAGAGGAGCGAACGTCCTTTAAACAAACAAACCTTAGTAGATGGTCCTTAGCTTGTATGTATTTTATTTTATCTTCTTTTTTTCTCCTTTTGCTTTTCGATGTATGCGCGATATGAGATGAAAAAAAAAAAAAAAAAAGACTAAGCCCACTGATTTTACCGTTTCCCTTCCGACGCGAAGGGCTGGACAGAAAAATATTACAAGGGGATCAAATCAATAAGATTAAGCCAGCAGCTTAGGTAGAAAGGTACGAAAGTGAGAAAGTATTACTGCGGTGCAGTTGATAGCCAAGAAGTACTTTTGTATATGGAACAGATAGATCAAGAAATCACACTACAACTACAGAGGATTGATTCAAATCTGAATCATTGTTTTTCCAAGATCAGTCGTGAGATAATACCATGTGTCGAAAAATATGGATCAGTGTGTGACGAACTGGTGGATAGTGTTTCGCATTTAGGCGGACTGTTTCGGGGTACTGGAGATGTTACGCTACAGGGTCAAGAAAATGTAATAAGCAAGCCCCAACCGATCGAAGAGGCGGATCGTGTCGAGGAGGGTATCAATGCTGATGTGGATACGTTAGAGACCAACTCAACGAATGATTCTACTAGACAAAGAAGGAAACGCAAGGTGTCGTTGTTGCTGCAACAAGAATATGGATCGTCTTCTCCGCGTGAGGAAGAGGAGGGGAACACCACTGCGGAGGGTACACTACCTTCGGTAGCTGTGCTGAAGTTTAATACTGGTAATAATAATGTTAATTCTTATGACGACAATGGTAGCAATGAAGTTTGAAGGGAGGGGGGTGTTGGCCGGTTAATCACATCCCCGGCCAAAGTTTTTGGTTTTTTCTTTTTTTTTCTGGATGTTGCAGTGCTTGGATGATTGACGTTCTATTGTTGAGTGGTCTTTCCAGATTTGAACTTTCTGTTTATGTCCAAAATGGGAACGGACGTGGTTGAAGCGTGTATGAAAAAGGAAAAAAGAAACAGACTTTCTGCGGTAGAATAGAGACTAGGCGAGATGTACGTAATAGGATTACATCCGTAGGTGATTGAATTATGTCTTGGCGCTAGGACTAGTTGTTAGGGAGTACGAGGAGAGGAGTTTATGTGTGATTGAAGAAATACATGTATGTATTATTTTCTTTTGTTGGTGGTGTCAGGATTTTACAGATAGCCGCCGACTACGGAGTGTCAAGGAGAGCGGCATGCCTAGAAAATAGGAATAAGGGGTTGTGGGGACAGTAAGTGGGGAGTAGAGAATAGAGAGATATAAAAGGGGCTATGAGAGGCCCAAGAAAAAGTTCTTTTTTATGATACTCTTGTGAACATGGTGAGCGAGGGTAGTTTTGGCATTTCTTCTAGAGACAAAACTGTCTTGATTTGTAGTGTAGTCTTGTTGTGCAGTGGCAGTGAAAGCGGAGTTGCGTGGGGAAATTCCGAGTTGTACTTGAGCGTGGTAATTGCAGGGTGTTTGTTTAGATCCCGCGTCATTGACACATGATTTAGCGCTTCGGCTAAATGTTCGGGTAGCAGTTACCGCTAAAAGTTGAAACTTTCCCAGCGCTGGACTTGGAGGGGGAGAATATTTACAACGGGTGTGGGGTAAAGTTTATGAGTGAGTTGGCCAGGCGATATACCAGCGGAGGTTTTTTTTGTTTGTAATTTTGTCTCAGCGGCCTCGAGTCGCGTGATCATGGGTGTGATTCCGCGTGGTGACAAGTGAACCGTATGTGTTTCTGGTGACTCTTGCCTGTGTGTTGCGGTGATACGGTTTGCATTAAGGCGTGGCGCATATACAGCTGCGTCATGTGCTCTTTAGTACGCTTCTCCCCTTTTTTATTAGATTTGCTCTTCTCGGTTCGAACCTGTGATTATTTTCCGTGTCTTTTATTTTTTTTTTTTTTTTCTTTTGTCGTTCAATTTTTTTTTGTGCGTAAAGAATTGCAGGGAAAAACGATGCAAAACCTCATCATTATTATTATTGTCAAGGGATAAGAACACCAGGGCTCGAGTACTTATACACCTTCTACCACAACAATTTTTTTTGTTTTTCTACCTAAGATGTTAAGGTCTATTACTAAGGCTAGTTGTAGACGTCAGTTTTCAGCATCAACGATGACTTCGAACAAACCGGTTCTCTTCAATGTGCAAGACACTGCACGGGTCGTTAGTTTGAATAGACCCAATAAGCTTAACGCTCTCAATACTGAGATGACCTCGTTGGTGTTTGAAACCCTTAAGGAGTATGCTAAAAGTGACAGTGCCCACCTGGTTGTTGTCAAGTCTGTGAATTTTCCAAGATCGCTCTGTGCAGGTGGAGACGTAGCCGCTGTAGCTAATTTTAATAAAGCAGGCCAATACGATCAATCGATTGCCTTTTTCCAACACGAATACTCTGTAAATTTCCAATTGGCAACCTACGGTAAGCCTATTGTTGCTTTTATGGATGGTATCACCATGGGGGGTGGTGTCGGCCTTTCTATCCACAATCCGTTCCGTGTAGCGACAGAATATACAAAATTAGCCATGCCGGAAATGGACATTGGTTTTTTCCCCGATGTAGCCAGTACGTTTGCTTTACCACGTTTACTTACACTGTGCAATGAGAATGCACAATTGGCCCTTTATTTGATCTTAACGGGTGAGGTCTTGACGGGTGAAGAAGCATACCTACTGGGTGTCGCATCCCACTACGTTCCCCACGAAAACGTTGAAGATTTGCAAAATAGATTAGGTGAATTAGTTGCCAGGGATGGTCGTTTTAACGATGAATCCTTCTATGATACTGTCAATCAGGCCATCGAAGAATTTTCGGCACCTTTGCCATCTGGCAGACAGTTACTAAGGTATACAGTGGATCAATTGCGTGTTATCGAAGCTTGTTTTGATGCTCACAGCTTGGCATCGATTCAACAGCTGTTTGAAAATTTGGAGCGTGTAGTTTCAGACGCATCAAAATCTGAGGAGGCTAGAAAATTCGCGCAATTTGTTCTGCAGCGTCTTTCGACTAAATCACCTACTTCTATGCAAGTGGCGTTAAGATTAATTCGTGAAAATTGTAGGGACAATCTAGAAAATGCTGTTAAAAGAGATTTATACACCGCTGCAAATTTCGCCTTAGCTTCGCAGCAAGGTTCTGCTTTACCGGTAGAATTTAATGAAGCTGTCACCCATAGATTGATCAACAAGAGAAGGGACCCATATTCCTGGAGATACAAGCTGGGGGATTTGTCGCCATCTCAATTGACGGCTCTGGTGTCTCCAAAACCTTCAGTCCCCATTCCTCTCCTAAGGAACACAAGAAACATTACTTATAAGGATTACCCCCATCATCATAGATACCAGTTGCCTAAAGAACAACAAATTGTAGAATACGCCGTTGGTGCACGCGAGCAAAAACCACGTACAAGACGTCAAGTTGCTGAATATTTCGCCAATTCCTATGGTCCATCAAAGGGTAAAGTCGGTACAGATATTTTGGTTAATCTAGTGTTAGCTAAGAACTGTCAAGAAGATCCCATTACCGGCCATTTAACTCCTTCTAACAAATCTTGAAATGTTACAAATCGTGTAAATACCTACTTAAAAATCGACTAAATTGTGTTTATCTTCTTTTGCGTTATTCTTTGCTAAGTTTGTCTTTTTCTTTTTGCCTTCGTTGTGCGGAGGCGCTCTCCGACTGTGAAGACTTCTTCAGCTTCCCTTCAACTACCTTTTAACCACCAATTAGTACAGGACAGAGTCTTCACGGATCCATCGATAAGTATTATGGCCCAAATATTGGAATCTGTTTCGGTCCCATCAGTTATATCGAAGGAGGAATGTATCTATTGTTACCAATCACCCTATAACGATGTCACCCTTAATGAATTAACATGCTCACCTCATCATTCTTTAAATGTATGTTTGCACTGTTTCCAGGCAGTCTGCGGTAGACATTTAGCATTACATTACCAGGTCGTGTTAAATGTGACCGGTTCGGCTCATTCCACTTATTTTAATTTAGCCAAAGTGAAGAAGCCAGAGGATCGAGCAGAGCAAGATATTAAGAATAAAAAGATAAAATTGCGGGTGGTAGAAAAGTCTGAGGATGAAATCTATGAAAATCTGTGGTCAATAGGTGAGTTCGATGAAACTACACTGTCATTACAAAATTTGTGCACTTCAAAGGATGCCAATTTGTCCGAATCAGTGATCTCTAAGGCGAACCAGATTCTAAGCTCTAAATCCCAAGATATGGTGGATCAGACTTCATCTTGGGAATTAACAATTAAACCATGTCCTCATGTGGAAAGTTTTCAACCTCCACAATCAGAACTTGCCAAGCAAGCGGGTTCCGCATGTACTGATTGTGGATTAACTGGAAATCTTTGGCTCTGTTTGCATTGTGGTAATGTTGGTTGTGGTAGAAATCAGGTGGGTGTGGAAGGTAACACACATGCCTTGAAACATTATGAATCCAATCCCACTCATCCCATCGCAGTGAAATTGGGGTCGTTGAGCAAAAATGCTAGTGACTTGTACTGTTATTCGTGTGATGACGAGACAAAGTTTGAGGACCAAAGACCTTTTATGATAGCATTGAAATCTCACGGTATTAATTTAGAGGATAAAATGGCTAGTGAAAAGACCTTGGTAGAGTTGCAAGTAGAACAAAATATGAATTGGGACTTCCAGATGACCGACTCTGCGGGTAAAGATTTGTTAAAATTGAAGCCAAATCAGGAACACGGTTGTGGGCTAATTAATTTAGGTAACTCCTGTTACTTGAACAGTGTTTTGCAATGTCTTTTCAATGGCGGTGTTAAAGAATGGTCTTTAAAGGAATTAGGACAAGATTTTCCGCAAGACGTCGTCTATCCTACGAATAATCTAAGGTGCCAATTAATTAAACTAAATAACGCCATGAAAGTGGAACCTGAAAGGTATCCGGAAGGTATTCGCCCTAAAAGTTTTAAAAAATGTGTGGGTCAATCACACCAAGAATTTAGCAGTGAGAGGCAGCAAGATGCTATGGAATTTTTAGGCTATCTTGTGGATTTTCTCGACAAAAATATGTTTAAGAGTGGTTTCAATCCTAATGATTTGATGAAATTTGCCATGGAGGATAGATTGCAGTGCGTTAATTGTGGTAAAGTTAAGTACAGTTCAGAAGCTGCAGAAAGTATACAACTTCCAATGCCTGAAAATAATGATCCTCAGGATTTAGTCCAGATTATTACCCAGTACTTCAGCGGAGAGGAAGTAGAATTTACATGTCCTCACTGTAAGACTCTTGTCAAAGCTATCAAAAAACCAGCATTCAATACTTACCCTAATACCTTGGTGGTTACTCCAGCAAGGATTAGACCTATCAATTGGGTACCTGTTAAGACAAGCAATGAATTGAGCCTTCCGGGTCTTCAGAATTCGAACGAAACTTTAGATATCTCTCAATTTGGATCTGAGGGATTCGATCCGGCAAAAGAGGAACTAATGCCTGAAGATGAAGAGAATACTGGATTTGTGCCAAATCCAACTGCTGCATCACAACTGGCTGAAATGGGGTTCCAACCTAATGGTATAGCTAGAGCTTTGTTCTCGACGGGTAATTCGGACGCTGAATCTGCAATGGAATGGTTATTTCAACATGTAGAAGATGCGGATCTGAATGAACCTTTTGAACCGCCAAAGAGTTCTAATTCTGCAAACGGCGATACACTTAAAATTAACCCAGAGCTTTTGACTAACATGACTGCCATGGGTCTTGACCAAAAGTTGTCCCTAAAGGCGCTGGTTTTGAACAAAGGAGATGTTAACCGTAGTGTCGAGTGGGTTTTCAATAATATGGATGATGATGGTGAATTACCTCAGGGACCTACGGTTCGTAACCCCAAGGATTATGGTCATAAAATACCTGAACCTTACGAATTAACTGGTATCATTTGTCACAAGGGTAATTCCGTGCATTCTGGTCACTACGTTGCTTTTATTAGACAAGTTGTCGATAATGAGAAGAAATGGGTATTATACAACGACGAGAAAATAGTAGTGGCAGCTCCTGAAAATTTTGAAGAAATGAAGAAAAATGGCTACATTTATCTGTACTCAAGAATATAATTCTTTGCTAATTGTTTGTAGTTTGTTTTTATTGATTTACGGATGCTGACGCTGTGCCCGAAAAAGAGCATATCGAAACTATAAGGGAGATTTGTTTGAGTTTTAAAACATGATCATATATCTACCACTTTCTGAGAATATCAAGGTAAATTTCAAATTTTATTATGAACTACATGAACTATGGATATGATCCTCATCAAACTCTTGAGTCTGCATTTACAAATATGAGGCTTGAGCAACCTTATCCCATATATGAAACAATGGATAGAGATGGAACAAAGATCCCCCTACTTAATTCATCTCAACAAACTCCTTTGAGTGCTAATGCTCACTTTATTCATTCGTTTCCTACACCGCTATCTAACAAATCATCAAATTATATGATTTCACCTTCGGTTAATAAAAGTCAAGTCACGTCTACTTCTTTAGCCGCTGCCGGCCATAAAGGAGGGGGAGGTAATTTAGCAAACCCAAGGAGTGCTATATGGGGACAAAATTCCTTGGATTCAAAGGTTAATAATAATGATTTGGATACCAATTCTATTGGTAACGGAGAAAATGGAGGTGGTAGTACTAACACTAACGTGTTAAGTGAAATTAGTACTTCCACAACAGGAACAACATCAGCATCCAAGAATTTAATGGATTTTAATACACAAGTTAATAGTAGCAGTTTTGATACTACATTTGGTTCTTTAGCTAATCATTCGATTGAACAACAGCAACAAAAGGTGAATAATAATGTGAAAGATACTAAAGCAGAGTTAGAATCGTTGAAATTGAAATTGCAGTTCAAAGAGACTCAAAATGAAAGTTTAGAGAATGAAGTTCAAATGTTAAAAGGTATTTTCAATCAAGGCTTGGATCACAAGCAATCTGAATTCAAAAGTGAAAGGCAAAATGCTCATGTACCACCGCTGTGTCTAGAGATTCCCGACAGTGTTGAGAAAATGTTTAAAAAAATGGCCGATTCCTTGCAGAAGAAAGATGAGGAATTGATTGCCGCGAACCAAACTTTGGAGAGTATCTTAACAGCGCTGGCGTTAAATCCAACAAACTCTATGACAAAATACGGAAGGTATGATCCTGAGGCACTTGCGCATAAAACAGTTGTGAGAATGGAAACTCTTACTAAGGAAAATCAAGAAATGTCCAAGATGCTTGCTTATGGTAGGTCTAAGGAAACGCAAATCGAATTGCAACTAATGAAGAGGGAAAATGAAGAGTTAAAGGCTAAGTTAATGGAATTTGAGCAAGCTACAGTTAATCCGACTCCTTCATCTAATTAATTGGTAGATGAGACAGATTTTAAAAAAATAAGGTTTCTATCGGTTTACCTCCACAAGCCGCCTTCTCATGTTTTTCTTCGCGACCACCTTTGTACAACCTCACTTTTAACATTTTGCTAATATAAACTGTCTTTGTACATGTTACACACTGATACATCAGGAACAGTATATCTTCAAACAGAGCACTTGAAGGATTTTTAAAAGGAAAATTAAAAATTGTTTATTCCAACTTACAAATATAATAAATACACAAACGGTTTCTCTTTTCTTCATACACTATATCTTATTTTTTAGCACGGACAGCTCTCTTATTTCTCACACCTTCCGCTAAAAGTTCCAGCACTTCTTCAGTGGTTTCCCAGCTGATACAACCATCGGTAATGGAACAACCATATTTTAAGCCTTCACGACCACCCTCTGGTGGGATATTTTGTCTACCTTCCACCAAGTTAGATTCAATCATCACACCGCACAAACAGTTTTCACCTGCTGATAGCTGATCATAAATACATTTAGCAACCTTAGGTTGATTTCTGAAATCTTTACTACTATTACCATGAGAACAGTCGATCATTATTCTTCTCTTCGTTTCCTCCTCGTCAACCAAACTAGACTTCTTTAAATGAGATTTAACATTTTTCACGTTTTCAGCATCGAAGTTGGTACCATTCTTACCACCTCTTAAAATAATAAAAGTATCCTTGTTCCCTTCAGTACCAACAATGGCAGTGACACCAGGTTTAGTAACTGACAAGAAGTAGTGTTCATGGGCAGCAGACCTCATGGCATCCACAGCAACTTGCAATCCACCGTCCGTACCATTCTTGAAACCGATTGGGAAAGACAATCCAGAGGCTAGCTCTCTATGCAGTTGAGACTCTGTAGTTCTTGCACCGATAGCACCCAGGGAGAAACAATCACTCAAAAATTGTGGGGAAATGGTGTCAAGCATTTCACCTGCAATAGGTAATTTTTCCACCAATTTTGTAAACATTTCTCTGGAGATTTTTAAACCCTTGTTAATTTGAAATGAGTTATTGATATCAGGATCATTAATTAAACCTTTCCAACCTACTGTAGTTCTTGGCTTTTCCAAATAAGCTCTCATGATAATAAGCAAATCTTTGGATAGTTTTTGAGATAGTTTAGCCAATCTATCAGCATATTCGTAAGCTGCTTTTGGATCATGAATGGAACAAGGTCCAATCACAATTACTAAACGATCATCTTTACCACTTAAAATGTCGCATACTTCCTCTCTAGCTTTAACAATAGTCTTATGACCCTTTTCAGAGACTGGCAGTTCATGTTGAAGTAGATCAGGAGGAGTTAATGGGTCATAGCCCTTGATTCTCCAATCTTCTAAGCGATTTCTGTCACCTACGTGATCGTTTTTAATGAACATTTTCTAACGTTATTGAAATTACTGTTACTTCGACCTTTCCCTCAAAGATCCAACTATAGAAAACACCGAAAACAGCCTTTAACTAAAGGTAAGCTTAGCCGAACGTAGACTCCAAACCAAACCTAGCCAACTATTTTATATGCAGCGATGTCCGATGACTCTTCAGTTCGTTATGACTGATTTTTTTCAAAATTTTTCAATTTTTGCCAAAACATTTTCAGGTATAACTGTCTATTCTTACCGGGGTTGGCTCGGACATCTTAAAAATGTCCGAAACCCGCCCAACCTACCGGACATGTGCTCAAGCAACGAGTTTGGTAAGCAATAGTAGACAGTCTAGTCAGTGTAGGTAATCTTGCTTAGGATTGTTTGACAGATAAATGCCTGATGACCTACTTCAGAGTATCAAGTTCCAAAAATGAAACGACAACAGGTCCTACCCGGATTCGAACCGGGGTCGTTCGGATCAAAACCGAAAGTGATAACCGCTACACTATAGAACCATCTAATTGCACATCCAGGAAATTACATCAAAGAATCTTAGTCATATATGGAAAGGATTAACTCCAAGACGGGAACACTGCCGTTACAAATATCATTCAGTGAGTCAGACCCCAATTTACTTACAAAAAACTTCTAATTAATAATGATTACACTCATCAAGGCCCTTTTGGTACCCCTGGTCCCACTCCCACATGTAATCACTATCACCCTTTTGCTCAATATACTGCTGTCTACGTTGGATTTTCCAAGAGTGCCACCTACCAACTAGAGAATTGTTAAATTCTGCAAATGCCTTAACATCTGCAATAGAACTTTTTAAAGCATCCTCATATCTCCAGTGTTCCATCTTATCTCCGCCTTTATCCTTCCAATAATCACAATGTTGCTGAACAAGTGATTGAATTTGGCTGTCATCCAAAATAGAACGCATCTCATCAAGTCTCCTGGGAATCGAAGAGCTGTTTACCATCGGTATGAACCCCCATTCACCACCGTCACCGTGTTGAAATTGTAGAGTCCAAAAGAACCATCCCCAACTAGCATTTGTGGAGAAAACAGACGTCTCAGTATTACCGTACTCACTAACCAGTTGACCACGATCACCCTGGGTCTTATCCCAAATTTGGGTATCAAGAACACATGAAAATTCGCCAACCATATAATCTGCTTGATCTTTTGGCAAACCTGCACTGTTAGGTAGATCGTTAATAATTTCTTGCGCATTCTTCTGCTTATCAGTATCAGAAAAGCAACGGTAGACATGAGAATCCACAACAACGTCCGCGTCCAAGCCTTCTTGCTGTAACCAGTCAGCCCATTGCTGAGGCCACCAACCATCAGAAATAACTATAGGCAGGTCATCGTCAATAGCTCTAATAGCCTTTATGGCCTTGTAATAATAATTCTTATGACCGGAAGCCTTATTGTCAAATACGGCTTCATTGACAATTTGTAGTCCAATAACATTGTCCTTGTCCTTGCAGATGTCTTTAACAATAAAGGGTAAAACTTGATTACAAACTTGGTCCACGTAACGATTGTTACCGAAGAAAGACGCACTTTTTAAAATACTGCCGCTGTGGGCATCAGCATTAGCACCGCCCGGCAATGCATGCATATCCACTAGGATCCCGATTCCATAGTCACTTGCAGTATCAATCAATTGTTTAAGCACATCCCAAGCCTTTGCACTCTGGTAAACCTTCTTCAATGGGGAATAGGGAAGGCCGTCAAGAAATTGACCGTTACCCACATGCCAGTAACCAATGGGCACCCTAAGTGCAGTTACACCTGAATCGACCAGAAATCCAAAATCAATTGATTTCACATACGATCGATAGTGTTCATACAATTTTTCAGCGGTCACCTCAACACCGGAAGCTTTCATTTGACTACTGACAGCGTCATATTCAGTATCACCACCTCTATCAAATAGGTCGTCATAAATCCAATTTTCCAACACAAACAAGGCTCCTAAATTTACGGCATGGTTGTAACGATACTTGTAAATAACCTCTTTACTAATTTGCGATGAACCTGGAATTTTAACTTCAACCTCCTTACTACCGCGTCCCTTGCCCGGAAGCTTCCTGTCAATTGCGTCTTCGAGCTTGTTCTTTAGTTTATCAAACATTAGCGACTGAAACTGATTATCTTGTCTGTCTTGCGAGAGGATATATTATCACTAATCGACCCTACCTCTATATGTAGATTCCAATGTTTTCATTCAGGGAAAATAAAAGGGTTATGAGGCAGTGTCTCCAGTTCTGGACCTTGTCAATGAGTTACGTGTTGAACATTAAAGGTAAATACTGTCATTCGTCACGGGTCCAAAGCATGTTTCGATATCGATAGCCATGATGACAATACCAATTTAGGTTTACTCGTGAAGAAACAGACCTTTCAGATGAAAGACTCTATTTCTTGCAGGGGTATGACATTGTAACCGAGTCAGATAAGCTGTCACTGTAAGTGCTCTTGGAAGAAGAAGGATATCACTCAGTCCGAAAAGAAGGTGGTATCTACACGCAGACACCACTCTTCCGTGAACCATTAGTAGCCAGCCTTTGCATTCCCAAAGCACATCCTTGTCATCACCACTTTTCAGTGTTCCAATGGACAAAAATGGAGGGTGCGAGGTTCGAACTCGCGCGAACAACTGTTCAACAGATCTTAAGTCTGCCGCCTTAGACCACTCGGCCAACCCTCCCAACAAACTAAGCTGAGCAAATGGAATAACGTAAAATACTTTACTTTACCACATAACTCCAGGAGATAACCTCGGAACTACTTTTTGTACAGCTTATTCGCTGTTAAAATAGCATCCCTCTGTTGCCTCTTCAAGAAGTATAATATTCTAAACTTTAATCAAGTTTTAAGCACTTTTTTAAGGAATCCGAAACATTCATTTTAATACATCTTCAAAGGAGATCGACTTGTCACTCAAGTTCCGTTAAAAAACTATCAAAATTTTAGCAAATAGCCAAACTATTCTGCACTAGAATGTTTGTCTCAATACCTATGTATTTTGTATTTTTCCGTAATATTATTATTATTATTATTATTATTATTATTATTATTATTATTATTATTACTATCACTATCCAAAATGTCACACTGACACCCGTAAGCGATGACTCCAAGTTGAAAAATTTTCCACTTCTAAGATATCATCAGCCTGGAAAGAGATGAGCTTTGAAAAAAAAATCATAGTGATGCTAAGCAGATACAGATCAAACTGCAAAACACTGTTTGACGCCATTATTGTCTTTCAATTTCCTCAATACAATGGGTAAGGAAAGCAAAGAGTCCAAGGAAACTAAGGAAACCAAGGGTGAAGACAACTACGAAGCTAGATTGCCAGCGGTGTTGCCGTTTGCCAAACCATTGGCTTCCAAGAAATTGAACAAGAAGCTATTAAAGACTACAAAGAAAGCATCAAAAGCTAAGAATGTTAAGAGAGGTGTTAAAGAAGTGGTAAAAGCCTTAAGGAAAGGGGAAAAGGGTCTTGTTATTATTGCAAGTGATATTTCTCCGCCAGATGTTATTTCCCATTTGCCGGTACTATGTGAAGATCATTCAGTGCCATACATCTTTATACCCTCCAAACAAGATTTAGGATCTGCAGGTGCCACGAAGAGACCAACATCTGTCGTTTTCATTGTACCGGGTAGTAACAAAAAACAAGAGGGTAAATCTAAAGAAGAAGAGTACAAGGAATCCTTTAACGAAGTGGTAAAGGAAGTGGAAGCTTTGTGAAGATGCACTTAAACGTCAGGTCAATTTTTTTTAAAAAAGTATTCATATACTTTTTCTCTCTGTAAAATATAAATAATTAACTATAAAAATAATTATGTCTTAGCGAAAGTTCAAGTACAATATCAAATACACTAATAATTAGAACGATAGTGGACGTCCGGAAACTTTAAGGGAAAATTAAGCATATGGCACCAAAGAAGAGAGTTGCAACCGAAGACTCAGTACCGAAATTTTCGAAGAAGGGTCGAAAACAAGATGTGATCGAACAGCAAGACATCTGGAAGAACTTAGACGGAATTAGAACTCAAAATACGAAATCAGAAAGTATCATACCGAACAGTTACCTATACATACCCATTTTTAGCGAACCTAAAGATTATGAGCCCTGCATCGATGCATTACATGAACATGTGGATTCCAGCAAATTAAAATTGCATTTGTGTGATGATTGTGTTATACCAGGCTATGTGTGTTTACAAGGTTTTAGTCTTCTAGACTGTTGTCTAGTGATTTCTATTATATTTGGGTACAAAAATAAAAGATGGATTTCACCCGAAGATTCCGGGGATTTCTTCACCATACCCAAGGGTCTCAACGTTTCAGGAACTTTTTACCTACCTTCAAGCTGTACCGGTTATAGCGCCCGTGATATTCCCAATTTACGTGAATCACAATTTCAAACCCATTACAATTTTAAAGAATACTATATCAGCTCCACGAGTCTTTCACAAATTTTCCAAAGCCTAGTAGCATTTTTCCGTGGCATTAAGTTTGGTAAGCCCGGCAAGGTTACTTCTTTCCATTTCTCGAAAACTCTGAACCAAATTTACCAAACGATAGATTTAAGTGTGAGGGAACTGCCATTTTCAAGAGAAGACCTTTATAATCCCAAGAGTTTAGCCAAGCTCAATCTACCCTCTATTGAAAAATCCAAGAATAATCTACAAAGCTACGCTCAAGAGTTGATCAAGTACAATTTTTCGTTAGAACCAACGTCGTCACCACCAAATAAAAATGGAGGGCAGACAACGATTACCCATTCCTCCTCTAGACAAAGCACACCCAGCCGGAGCAATAGCAGTTTTGCTAATGCCAACCATACTACTTCTCACGGATCTAGACCCAACTTCATGACACAGGACCAAATCAAACAACACTGCATTGGAACTGTCAAAGCATCACAGGAGGTGGTCAGAGCAAAATCACCCTACCAAATCTTGAAGACTTATGTCAAATGCCCGCGACAAGGCTACATTGATCAAGTGTACCAGAATCTCAACGATTTACGTGCTCAAACCAATTGTAACATAGTGGTTTTGAACTTAAGTAATTTACATGAATCTCGACCTTGGTTTGACTCGTTGGATGTATCGAGATTTACTACCTATACTCAACAACCTCATCCGTCTACGGTTAGAGTAGTAAGTATTGGTGGTGTCGGCGAACATGTTCAACAGGCTCTTGAGCTTATCTACAAAATTCTACTACAGGAAAACATACATGTGTAACACAATACCATCAGGAATTTCATCATATTATTACTTTCTACTTTAAGTTGTATCATGTAAAAAAAAACGTTCGAGAGAGGTCAAAATGCAGTTGAAATCAGGTGGGATCCCACTTGTAAGCCCTCTCCGAAAACGGTTTCAGCGGGCGATGTTTTACCTTACGCTTTCAAAATTGTGCGCGATGCTTCTATAATAGAATATTTGAAACTTGACAGAGTTAGAAGTAAAAAAAAATAAGAAAGAAGCAGAGAAATACTACACTTCAGGTTGTTCGCCAACTGTAACCAGCGTCTGCATGTTTAGTAGTAGCAATAACATCGGCGGAAGTAACAAAGTTAAGAGGCGCTCCTTCTTTTTGTGGGGGAACAGTGGTACTTCTAGCAGTTCTGATGGTCAATCTACTAAAGCGACAAATTCAACTTCGAATAGTGGGTCTAGTAATGGTAATAGTAGTAAACTTTCAGCTCGTCCGAGTAATACCAAATCATCACCTATGAAAACTGCCCTGGATAAGAAGCCTATTAGCAATAGAAATCCATTTGTGCAATCTGATAATCCTGCCACCACCAGTCGTGGTAAATCAGCTACAGAAAAACATAGTACACCCAAGAAGTCATTGACTTCAGACAAACATAAGATCTCTTCTCCTCAGGATACCTCTATTGCAGGTGTTCAGAATAAATATTCATCCTCTCGTCTAAGCTCAAATGATAAAAGAAGGGATTCACCTTTGGCTTACCACAGGCGTACTTCTTCTTCGCATACCACCTCTTCTGAAAAGACGAAGGGTTCCTCTTCTCATGAACAAGCACCCTCACAAACAAGTTCGTATTCTCAAAAGCGAGCTACAGGTTCTTCCGATAGACAAAAGCCATCAGCTTCCTCAACAGTTTCATCATCACCAACAAAACTAACTGATAAAGATATTTTTTCTTCTTCATCACCTTTCAAGCGTGAACTAAATGGACCATCGTCAATGTCATCGTCAATGTCATCGCCATCACCAGTTCAAAAGCCACCTAGGGTGAGAAGACCTCCACCTCCGGTAGACTTAAGTATCCTAAGAAACTCCTTGAAAAGAGTACCGGAAGATAGAAAATTAGAAGACAAACAAGTTTTCAAGAAGGAGGATCTACCGCTTCCAGAAGAGTTACCAGAAGACGCTATAAATTTGAGTTATACAGAAAGGGCACTTCCACTATTTACCCCACAAGATGCAAAGAAAGAATACAAAGAAAAAGAAGGAGGAGAAGCACGAGATACTGAAACCGATTTTAATCCAAAACAACATAGAAGACAAAGGTCGGAAGCTGAAAAATTCGAAGAAGAGCTAGACTATTTCATAAAGGAGCATAGTACTGTCCAGGACAGCTCCGCGTCGTCACTTGAAAGGTTTCCAGAAGAAGAATTAAATCGTGAAACTGAATTTCAAAACGATGCAAATTCGAATTTGGTTCTCCCAAAAGATGTAAATTCCCAAAACTTAGGGCGAAGTCTTTCGACTTATGTGGATCCTTTAAAAGTTCCTGAAATTTCACAGCATGATGGATTATCATCACCATCAAGATTAGCGCCACCTCCTGTCTTGACCTCACTATCGACTGCGCGATCAGAACCGTTGTCAGGACCGCCGCCACTTCCACCAAAGGAACCATTGGAATCAGTGAAAACTATATCTTCATCACCACAGTCAATGTTTAAAACCGAAGGAGAATCTAAAGGACTTTCAGAAGCCGAAGTTGGAAAACGCGAATCCGGTACATCCGGTGCTGGTGATGAATGCGCGGATAGGTTTTCATTTACTGATTCATTAGCTGACAATTCTGTGAAAAGTATTCAGCAAGTAGCATTAGATGATACTAGGGGTGCCGCTCCGATTGTCAGTAACTTGTCCTATCGAGATTCCATTGATTTTACTGCTTATGCAGATAATAACAACGATACATCTCATATGCATGCAAATGGTTTGGATAAACCGCCTCTCATGAATAATTTTCCTCAACAACACAATCAACCTAATCACAATGAAGATTACCAAGGAGAAACGAAATCTTTTAAACACCCACCTTTAGATATTGCAACATATGATAAAAAAGGTGAACATAAAATTGTGGATTTGGACGGAAATTCTTCTGGTGGTATCTTTGATAAGAAATCCGCTATGCACCCTGTGAAAAGCGAAAAAGTTCCGCCACCTAGAAGAAAGTTTAGAGTAGTGAACGAGGATCGCCCAACTTTTTACATGAATGGCTATGATGAACCACTGAGGAAAAATAACAACGATTTTGACGATACAGCAACGGATTATTCTAGTCGAAGCCAGGAAAGTGCATATAGTAAGAATGATTCCATCACTCCTAGCGAGAAAAGTAATACCTTTGTTCCTATGAATTCTAGCAATCAAGGTCTAGATAGGAAGCCAGCAAGCTTTGGTATACGATCAGGGTACATGAATTTAGATTCTGAATCTGAGAAAGAAATATCCAAGAGTATAGACAGCTCTTCAAAAACGAAAGAAAGATTTGATACTCCCAGTAGTTTGTCTAATCATCAAAGCACGAGAAGCAATAAAAGCAATAATAGCTCTACTACTGTCTCTTCGGGCTCTCCTTGGCCTGATAAGTCAGTTAGGCTAGTCTCCAGTTACGTGGAAGAATTAAGGTTAAAGTACTATAGAGCTTCAAATTTTTTACAGGCTCCTCCAAATTTACCTATTACTTTAAAACAGAAAAACAACTTGGTGCAACCCAAAAATGTTAAAGTTAAAATTAGGACCAGTTCAAAGCAAATTGGTATTAAACATGGTAGAGCTAAACAAAAATTACTCACTTTGGAAACTACAGATGAAGATATTAATGAAGGCGGTCCTATGAGAGCCTCTGGTAATGAGAATAGAATTAATGTTGACCATACCAGAGAATTTCACAATTTGCTGAATCATAAGACAAGCTCAAATAAAAGTATTTCACAAGATCAAAGTCCCTCCAAAAGCAAGGATGATGACGATCCCGAAGAATATTTACACACCATTCCCGGTGATGACGCCTATGACTCTGATGACGCCATGGCTCCATTAAGAGAAAGGGAAGACTCTGATGATGCCGGCGTTACAAGAAGCAACACGGTCAAAAGTTATTTCACAAAGCAACAAGAAAAGTTGCAGCACATTAACGACAGTTCACGATACGAAAAATTACCTTCTAACATTAACATCCAGGACTACTTGGATAAGGACCCAATAAGTAAAACTTTGTCAACTCAAAGTGGCGATTCCCGACTCGAGGAACCTTTCGCCTATGGGCAAGGGCTCCGTGTGACTAATCCTGATTCCTCACCCGACTAATGATCCTCAAGCAGTTAAGCTGCACAAGATTAATTAGTAGTTACAATTAAATATTCTATTTAATATGAGTTTATCAAGATCAACACAACAGTTTGGGTTACCCGCTCATAATAATTACGCGGTATAGTACTTTTTTTTCTAGCTTCAACAAATGAGATCGAACAAGGTGGCAGGCAGAATTCAACCAGGTGTAAACAGAGACGCTTAGATAAGTTGAAGTAACGTCCCACTGAAGAACTCTAAATACTACTTTAACAATAATCCATGACTGTAGATCCGCAGCAACCAGCATATACGCTGGTTTTTGATCCTAGTCGCAGCAATGCCAATTACACAATTACTGAATTCCAAAAAGCATTGGAGAGGGGATCTGATGAGGATAGGATCAACACCATGAAACAAATTTTAGTAACCATGCTTGATGGAAATCCTCTTCCTCAACTATTAATGCATATTATTAGATTTGTTATGCCATCAAGAAACAACAAATTGAAGAAACTACTTTACCTTTACTGGGAAATTGTTCCAAAATTAGATGAGGAAGGTAAATTGAGACATGAAATGATTTTGGTCTGTAATGCTATTCAACATGACTTACAACATCCCAATGAATACATTAGAGGTAACACTTTGAGGTTTTTGACTAAATTGAAGGAAACGGAACTTCTAGAACAATTGGTCCCATCTGTGATGCCATGTTTGGAGTACCGTCATTCATATGTGCGTAAATATGCTATTTTGGCAGTTTTATCCATTTACCAAGTGAGTGACCATTTGTTGCCCGATGCTAAGGATATCATTAGTTCATTTTTGGCTGTAGAAACTGATCCAATTTGTAAAAGAAATGCATTTTTGGGTCTAGCAGAATTAGATCGTGAAGCTGCATTGGCGTATTTGGAAGAAAACATGGCTGCAATTGAAGGACTAGAGGCTCTTCTACAAACTGCCTTTGTACAATTTATTAGAAGAGATGCTACACAAGTACCTTCATTAAAACCTCAATACGTAGAATTGCTACTGGATTTACTAGATTCTACTACCTACGATGAAGTTATTTTTGATACTGCATTGGCTTTGACCACTTTATCTGTCAATCCTTCAGTTTTGGCTAAAGCTGCTACTAAACTCATTAACCTGGCTGTTAAAGTGTTTGACAACAATGTCAAATTGATTGTTTTGGATAGAGTGGAAGATATCAATAACAAGAATCCAGGGGCCTTAGAAGATTTAACATTAGAAATTCTACGTATTTTGAACGCAGAAGATATGGATGTACGCTCTAAGGCCTTAAATATTTCTATGAATCTCGTATCATCAAGAAATGTGGATAATGTGGTTAAATTGTTGAAGAAGGAATTGCAAACTACCGTCGCTAATAGTGATAAAGATAAGTCTATGCAATACAGACAGCTTTTGATTAAAACTATTCATAGTGTTGCAATCAGGTTTGTCGAAGTTGCTGCTAATGTTGTTTCACTCTTACTGGATTTCATTGGTGATTTGAGCTCTATTGCTGCTAGTGGTGTCATTTCTTTTGTCAAGGAGGTTATTGAAAAGTACCCTCATTTAAGGGAGGATATTTTAAGTAATTTGATTAACGTTTTGGATAAAATAAGGTCTGCTAAAGCTTACCGTGGGGCACTTTGGGTATTGGGTGAATATGCGGAAAGCTCTTCTGATATCCAAAAGTGCTGGAAACACATCCGCTCTAGTGTTGGTGAATTACCAATTGTCCAATCTGAACTAAAAAACAGATCTCAAAATTCTGAAGAAGATGAGAAAGAAAAAGAGGCACTTAACCAGAGACATGCAGGTCCAGTAATTTTACCGGATGGTACTTATGGTACTGAAACTGCTTTCGATTTTACCTCTAATACTCCTACTGAGGATCCTGATTCTAGACCTCCTATCCGTCGTTTCGTGCTAAATGGTGATTTCTACACTGCTTCTGTTTTAGCTAGTACGATTATTAAATTGGTCTTAAGATTTGAAAAAGCATCTCAAGACATCACTGTTTTAAATGCTCTAAAAGCTGAAGGGTTATTGATTTTAGTAAGTATCATAAGAGTCGGCCAAAGTCCCCTAGTGGAAAAGAAAATCGACGAAGATTCTCTCGAAAGAATCATGTGCGCGATTACCATGTTGTTAGATGAAACAAATCCAGCAGAAAAAACCTCTGAAAGAGAAATCCTAGATTTAGCATATTTGGATGCTACCAGATCCTCCTTCAAGTCTCAAGTTGCCATTTCTAAGCGTAAGAATGCTCAATTATCTACGAAGAATTTGACAAAGACTGCTGAACCGATCGATAAATCCATTGTCTTCAGACAATTCACTCATGTAGAATCCAACACCTCTAAGAATGATCTGATTGAGGAAGATCTACAAGCGGCTATAAAAGGTGAATCCGAAAAGCCAAACAAGAACTCAATTACTTCAAAATTAAAGAAAATCGTCCCACTAACGGGGTTTTCAGATCCTGTCTATGCTGAAGCCTATATTACCAGTCACCAATTTGACGTTGTGCTTGATGTTCTTCTAGTCAACCAGACAAAAGAAACTTTGAAGGGTTTGCACGTCCAATTCGCTACACTTGGTGATCTGAAAGTAATAGACAAGCCACCCAGTACTAACGTCGTCCCCCATGGTTTTCACAGAATTACCACTACTGTTAAGGTATCTTCTGCGGATACCGGTGTTATTTTCGGTAACATCATTTACGATGGTGGCCATGGTCAAGATGCACGTTACGTTATTTTAAATGATGTTCATGTCGATATTATGGATTACATTAAGCCTGCCAAGACTGACGATGAGACTTTCCGTACCATGTGGAATGCGTTTGAATGGGAAAACAAAATTTCTGTGAAATCTCAATTAAACAGTTTACACGCTTATTTGAGAGAATTGGCTCACGGTACTAACATGGGTATTTTAACACCACCTGAAGCATTAGGGGAGGAAGATTGCAGATTCTTAAGTTGTAACCTTTACGCAAAATCTTCATTTGGTGAGGATGCACTAGCAAATTTGTGCATTGAAAAAAATCCAACAAGTGGCCAAGTAGTAGGCCATGTTCGTATCCGTTCCAAAGGTCAAGGTTTAGCACTTTCGCTTGGTGATAGAGTGGCGTTAATTGCCAAGCAGCATGATAAGGTTAATTTGACCCATATCTGATGGTTAGATAATTAGTTTAATTCTTATCTTTTTTTTTTTTTTTTTTTTCTTTTCAACTTTTATATACATATAAGAAATAAGTGGGCAGATCTCAGACACCTAAAGAGCATAGAATAGACAAGCAAAACCTTCCAGACACCTAAAGGCAATAGCGTATTATTGATCAGTTTTTTTTAGAGAAAAAAAAAAAAAAACCTTATAGACACATTTTTTTTTTGTTCAGATTATTGTATACTAGTGTGCAATAACAGTACAGAGGAGGAGGGGAGAACAACACTATAGATAAAAACGTTATACTAGTATGCTAGCGTATTCGTCACATAGCTTACCATGCAACAGCTTCGGTAGTTTCTTCAGCCCATTCGGTAGCCTCAGTTTGTTCTTCAGTAACTTCTTCCTTAGCTTCTTCTTCTTCAGCAGCGGCACCAGCGTTTTCTTCAGCGACCTGTTGCTCGATTTCTTCAGGGTTTCTGTAGAAGTACAAGTCTGGCATGACAGACCATGGTTGAGTTCTGTCAACCAAGGCACCTCTTAGTCTCAAAACTTCTCTAGCCAACAAGTACCAGATCAAACCGATGGAGTGCTTACCTCTGTTGTTACATGGGATAGCAACATCAACGTATTCGGATGGAGAGTCCAAATCAGTCAAGGCAATGACTGGAATGTTGACGTAAGAAGCTTCCTTGATAGCTTGGGCATCAGATCTTGGATCGGTAACAATGATCAATCTTGGTTCCTTGAAGGAACGGGTGATGTAGTTGGTGAAAGAACCTGGAGTGAATCTACCAGCAATTGGAGTAGCACCAGTGTGAGCAGAGAACTTCAAAACAGCTCTTTGGCCGAAAGTTCTGGAAGAGATGGCGACAATGTCCTCTGGGTTTGGGATAGCAGCAATGATTCTAGCGGCCAAAACCAACTTTTCCCAGGTTTTACCGACGTCAACGACGTTAACACCATCTGGTCTAGTCTTGAAGACATATGGTTCTTGGTGCACTTGAACGTTTCTAGCACCTAGATGAGCGTTGGCAGCCAACAATAACTGCGCATCCTCCGTGGTCAAGTCAAAAGTAGCTGGTAGAGACATCTTTGCTTCGTTGTTGTGCTATTCCTTCTTGAGCTTGTCAACACACCTAAATTGACCAACTTTTAATTTTTGGACAGATAATTGACTACAATAATCAAACGTTACCACCTTGCGTCGCCAGAATGCCCGTACCTCTCCTCTGCGACTTTGGTGATGTCCAATTTTTTTTCAACCTTCTGTTTGCGTGGGAGCTACTACACGGAGAGCTTAGGCAGATTCTACACTAACGGTAGGGGGGCATCGGGCCTGGAAAGGAATGGGCTTACAAGGAAGCTAGAGAGCGCCCGAGAGAAAATTGTTAGAAGGAGTTCCGCCTAGGTTACGAATTATTGTTCAGTCTCTCAGACAAATTCGGAGGACATTCGATCGCGCGTTTAAACGCGTCTAAAAAAATTCCACACCAACGCAATTTTTTTGTTTAAAAGAAAGGTTTAGAATATGTACGGGTGTTACAGTCATCTGAAAACTTTCTCAAGAGAGTCATGTGATCACGATGCCCGCGTCTGAACTCCTACTAGTAACTAGTATGTCGTTCGATATACTGCTATTAAAAAGGGCACTTCTAAGGATTTTCAAGAGCGTTGACTACGGTAGAGATTTAATTACAGAACTGATATGAGAGTCCTGAGGGCAACTGACTCAAAAGACCGCTGGCTTCAGTGAGAATTTAATTGATTTTACCTCTACGCATTGAACATTGACACTTTGAGAGAAGGCCTTACCGCGCGGCGCTATCAAACAGTATGCGGCTGAACAATAGAGTAATTACAATACAAGAACATGAAGAGATTAATTAGCAACTGATCAGGATTACGGTCCATAAAAGGAGTACGATACTCGAAAAGAAAAGCATATTAATGTTATTTTACCTAATCCACCTCCACAACGACAACAACATCTCTTTTTTTTTTTTTTCATATTTTAGCTTTGCTGTTAAAGGCCTAACCTAACGGTGTATATAATTTCGCATACCAAAAGATATGCAACCAAGATAACCCCATCCATGATTATTAATTGTAGCATAAGTAGGAAGAGGCTTTTATTCGAGTTTCGATAATCTCTCCAGTATGTATGTAGTACTATATAAATGATTATGTCACATAATCTGCTTGTACTTTCCATGTGACCGTTCGAAATCGCACCCAAAAGATCGGAAATAGGGAATTAAGCACAGAAGATCAAATTTGAAATGTCAGACATAGATCAAAAATGCTGGAGTATGATTAGAATAATCCCTGGGAAAAGGAGCACATAAGAACTGGGTGGATATCTTCTGTTTTTTTTATTTGTTTTTTTTTCTTCAATAAAATAGATGCATATCCTTTCAGTTCAGGATATCATATTTCTGTGAGTTTAAGTAAGATTGGTATTTCAGCAATAAGCGGCAATAGTGACGCTAATGTTGGAGGTTAGAAGAGTTTTGTGCCTTCTTGTAGAATGGCTTGATGGAAGGCTACCTACGTTTGATGATGACACAGATAGACATGTGCGGAGAGAACGTATTATGGAATGCACTAAGTTATGTTTTTCCTTTGCTAGTTGCTTAATATTAGTGGCATTGCCGTTATGGAACACTTTAAGCTTAACTAGTGGATTTTTCCGCGTGTCACATTTCTTCAAGCGTAATGTTTTCAAGAATCACTCAAGGCTGCATTCATGGCGTATATGGCATAATACTTCTTTGCAACAGCTTTTATTTTGGTCGGTCTTTGTGGGGGTTTGCACCTTCGTCGGTGCCGGTAGAGATTTAATTCAAATAACAAAGAGAATGGGAAGACTATCAGTTGCACTGATGCCGCCGCTGCTGTTTCTCACTTTACGGCCCTCACCTTTACCGGAAACCTTGTATTTGAGTTTAATTCCTATACACAGGTGGTTATCAAGAGTTGTAGTGGTGGAATCTCTTTTGCATACTATATTATACGTTTGGTTCATGCATTTGAGGGGTTCGTTAGTGAGAGTTTTTAAACCTGCAAATTTCGCAGGTGTCATTGCTATGGTACTATTCGGACTTATTGGTGTGACATCCGTAAGCAACATGAGGAGATGGAATTTTCAAGTGTTCTACTACATTCATTATTTGGGTACATGGATGACAGTGGGTTTACTTCACTATCATGCAAGACCTTCTATTCCATTTTACACAAGTTTAAACGTTGCTATTTTGTCGTGGCAGATCATTTATCGTGTTTCACATACGAAAATTACCACCATTACGACTGTTCCCATTTCACCTTCTTTGACGTTAGTGGAATTTCCAAGGAATGACTTAAGTTCAGCGCCGATTCTACCCTCTGGTCACGTCCGTTTGAGCCAGCAACACGCGAATTGGTTGAAATGGTTATTTCACCAACTGCTACCTCTACAACATCCTTATACTATTGCAAGTTTACCTACGGATGACGTTGTTAAATTGATCGTTAGAAATTCCAGTTTTCCTTTTACGACCAATACTAGATACAGAGTTACAGGTGCATTCGAGCCTAAACTGAATTTCATGTCCAAAGTCAAGCCAGGCCAACTCTTGAGATCTACAAGTTCTTCTGGAAACTTGAATTCCGCTTCACTCTTGCAATCACCTTTAACATACTTCCTACATGCTCGCAGAGCTCTAATTTGTGTTGGTGGATCCGCAATTTCATTCGCACTTCCATTATTGAGAATATTAAACTTTAATGGTGTCACTGTTAAATTGATCTGGGCCTCTAAGGATTACAGGGATTTAAAAGTTTTGAATCATTTCAAACACAATTTTGAAGGTATGGAGATCTATGTTTCCGGTGCTACTGGTAGTGAGCAGGATATCCAAATTGATTACATCGATACCTGTTCGGATTCGGACGATGTATCGACCGTCTCTAGTCTTGATGAAAACGATCATGGTTACAATGAAAGGACACCTTTAACTGGAGGTACTTCAGCTTATAGTACTTTGGATACTAATGGTCATTTATCCTCGGGCCAAGGTACTAGCAGAACTAAAAACTATGATTCCATTATAAATACCGATGGCGGTAATAGTAATGGTAAGAGGGCGGCTACGGGTGCTGTTGATCCTAACGATGAAATTGATTTTACAGAAATTTTCTCATTGGGAAATTCGAAATCGACTCAAAACCTTAAACCCAATTCCCAAATACCAAAGCCCATATGGGCGGATGAACTATTCAGAAAACCTTCTTTGATTCAAGCACCAACTGGTTTGGAAAGTAATGAAATTGACGAAGAGTCTCGTTTAGTTCCTGATAGTGATAAAGTTCTGAGAATTCCATCTGGTATTAAAGTTTTCTTTGGTAGACCAAGTCTTGGTGAAAAAGACTATTTATGGTGTACGGAAAGAGAGTGTGCCTACGATGAAAGAGTCGATGATGGTTGTGAAATTTATAACGGTGGTAATACCCATACACATGATCTTTCAGATGTGGTTGTAATCGCAGCAGGTCCTGTCGGTCTTGTCGAAAGTACAAGACGGTTTGCAACTGACCATGGTTTGAACTTTCATGCTGAATGCTTTACAGTATAATTACATGCTACTTGGTATGGCTTAGTTCCGTATGTTTCTTCATCCATCCTTTTCTCAAAATATTTTTACGACTTTTCAATATATACCAGTTTCTATTGCTCATAAGGTGTAGCTCTTCTGAAGGCATGCCATTACGTAAAAAATATATTCATGCTTCTATAATTCCATCCCTTCATAAAAACAAATATTAATAATGCTAGTGATAATAACATTTCATCCCTTACCTTCCCAGTGTAGCCAGTTTTCTACAAATTGTATACAAGGTAGTAAATCTTCTTTCAAATTTCTAGGTATAGTGACATGACAGTTGAGTCCGTTATTAGTAGAAATTACGGAACAACAGAAATTTGAAGAAATTCCTTGAGGCTGATTGAAGAAGGCATCTATTACTTCAAAAGAATCTTCAGAGTTATTAAAGGATTGGAAGCCTAAATTAGATACTTCAAAAGTATCGCTTGGATGACTTGCTGCAATTTTCGCCGCAAATAGTTCCTGTATATTAACGACATCCAAAAAGCTGCATTCATCAATAGCAGCTTGAACGTCACTTCCAACCTTTTGGGTAATATCCTTTCGGAATAGTTTTGATAATTCCCATAGTGATATTTCATCATTAATGCTCGAAGCCAAATTTACAGTCGCGACAAAATTGCCTAATTGTTTTGTATAGTCATCGTTTTGCAAATATTTGTTGCATGCTAACCTCGTATTTATTGGTAAGCAAATCTTTAGTTGGCAGCCAGTGTGGTTTGCTGGATTCGAGAACTTTATCAAACTTTGAGCAAAAAGAGCTGTGAGTAAAGAGCTTAAAGATACTTTCCGCTCTCTACATAATTTTAGAACATTTTGCATTTCTTGTGGAGTTAAATGAATATTCCATTGCACACTATCGCATCTCACTTGATAATGATTTCTAATATGGTCCGGAATATTTGCTATAAGATGAGATAGTGAGTAATTCTTGAACTTAAAATCTTTTTCATTTGGTCCTACCATGTCCGCATTAATTGGTTTCCATTTCAAATATTGGCCAAAAAGGAACCGTAAAACTTTAGTTTTCAAACTAATGGGCCAATCCTCATACGGGTGATGATCACTTGTAAAACCTTGTGATTCATGAGGTTCATAAATCCTTTCACTATGACTTTCTGTAATATCCTTGGGTTCATTTAAATTCTTGAGAAACTCTTGCCAAATTATGACACCGGACATACCATCAAATAAAACGTGACTCATTAAAAGAACTAATTTCCTTTCACTAGGAATAATTAGGATTTTCCAAAGTGGCTTCTCCGTATGATAGCGGAAGGCATAATTTTGGAAGACGTAATTCATTTTATCTTCATCAAATCTTGTCCAATCTACAAACTCCACAACATCTTCTAACCCAAGACTTTGATCGACTATCTTAAGATACGGTTTACCATCTTCCTCATCAAGCCCTACATTACAACGTAATTGGATGAATTTGTCGATCGTGCGCTTTATCGAGCTTCGTAATTCAGCCTTACTTGGTAATCGATTCAACTGGATACCTACGTAAAAACATGAATGGAGATTAAGAACACTTCTAATATAGTAGTATCTTTCCAAAGAAGATAATTTTCTGGTATTTATTCTCATTAAAACTTTTCCTTAACTTGTTCGAGAAAATTTCTATGGTTGTAGGTAAACATCCGTAGTGTTTTTATTTTTTTTTTTTTTAAATCTTCTATTGTCCCATCTAACGGGTCCTGAGAAGACACAGACGTTGTTTGTTTTTTAGAAACAATCTTCATACTTATATACACTATATCATACAGTGTCGTGTGTATATCCTACAAATATTCAAGTGGTATAGATAACAGTTATCAAACGCTCAATGAATCATTAAATCACTAATCCACTTTAATGTCATTTAGTCCCAGTTCTTCATTCTGTTCTTGAGTCCTTTCGTAGTCTACAATGGTCATATTTGGATCTTCATCTGGAGCGTAAACATTTTGGATGTATGAGCCAGCCAATGGGTCTTCCATGATAACGGTAAATTTCCTCTTTCCTTCTAAAGCATCTTTCAAATTACCGAAAAATCCTTGCCAACGTTGCTTTGTTACTTCATCCATAGAATCTGAAGTTTGCGTGTAGACACGAGTTTCTAATTCTTCATAAACTTGTTGCAATAGACCTTCTAAAGTAGTGAATCTACCACCCAATGTTCCTTGCTGGATTTCAACGTGCAATTCAGGAATGCTTAAGGTACAGGTCTCAGATTTCAAAATGTCACGTGTTAAGTCTGCAGGATCATCACAGTACAAGGTGGTTTTTCTACCTTTATCTGGGATAGCACCACCAGTCTTAACTTCGTTGGACCTATAGCCACAGTTTTCACATACCGTAGACATGATGATGACCTCCTTAAAGTGTGGGATGTTAACTGGCTTCATATGAGTTTCACCTTCACGTAAACAGGATGGACAAGAGGTCTTGAAAGTTTGGACTTCGTTGTTAAAATTTTCAATTTCAGTTGCATCTGATAAAAATTGTGAAGCGGACGAGCCAACCTGTACTGCCTCTGAGGGGTTTCTTTCACGACTGGATAACTGATTCAATTTTTCTTGGCGACGCATTTCTAGTTGGTCCCTTGTAATTATACCAACCAAAACATTTTGTTCATCCGTCCTAAAGTAATCAGTGTGAGACCACTTGTGTAATGGCTCACCAGGTCTGTATTCAATCCAGGAATTTCCGGCAGGATCATCCAATATGAATGTTAATGGTAAAGTACCTGGTTTACACTCAATATAACTTCTAACTTTTTCAATAACTTCCTGGATTTTATCGTGTAGATTTTGATCAATCGATTTCCTGGCTTCCTGGTCAGCTGACAGATCATCAATCATTTCTAATAGTAAACCTTCCACAGTCGTTAAATGACCTCTTTTAGCTGGAATTTCGATGTCTAACTCCACAAATTTACAAGAGGCAGTTTCAGATTTAATGACCTGTCTGTTAAAGTCAGACTGATTTTCAACCTTCAACATATATTTAGCACCTTTCTCTTGAATTTGGGAGGCTGCTTGGATTTCGGAATTTTTAAATCCACATTCAGGGCATTCAAACGACATGATAACAATTTCTCTGAAAAATGGGATAGAGGTTAACAACAATCTAGTAATACCATCGGCATGACAGTTCATACATAGAGATTCAATCTCTTGTACGGGATGACCCATGGCATCCGCGGCACCGGTATTTTTAACTTCAACTTGTTGTTGTTGTGGGGCCTCATCCACCTCAATATCTTCAACTGTATCACCAACCGGCTTGAACAAATTCTCCTGTTGACCTGACATACCAGAACTTAAAAATGAGGAATATAGTAATGGGAAAAAACTGGAATTTTTAACGCAGTCAATTCAAATGCAAGTCAACTGCTTGATTAAAAAACCAATTCCTTAGAGTTATAGTTTATTACTCGAAGTGGATGCTCGACGTATACTTACTTCTAGTGTTCTCTAGAAGAAGTCTGTGATGAGCTTTGAAAAAAAAAAAAGACAAAAAATAGGGTTTCGTGAAAAGTTTTTAGGGCGTAATAATTAGAGGCTTTCTAGTAGCATTTAGGGCTTATTTGTAAATTAGGGTTAAAGCGTATTAAGCAAGCGTCGAAGAAATGATCTATTCAGTTGGCTTGTAGAGTTCACTGTTGTCAAAAGAGATCCCCGATGTACTTTGTTCCAGTCTTGATTGCTGTTTCGCCTGTAGACGACTTTAGTATGAGCTCTGTTCTAATAATTTGTAAAGATTCTCTGAAAGGCCGATCATATTGAAACTAATGGAAAATTCGTATTAAATATCTGGACTCCCCATTGCTTGCTATTCGGAAGCTTGTAGAAATTCTACATGTATTACCACATTTATGATTTTCCAGTTTCTTTTTTGTTCCTCTGATAACCTGTCTTAAGTGGTATGTTACAGCCCATTAGTATATTTATCAACTTGAAATGAGCATACCTAATGTGTACCGGGAAGTTTTAACTCTGTTGGATCGCAGTTCTTCTACTGTGTACTGTATTACTTCATCATCTTAGTTTTGTGAATTACATATAATCACCAAACCTGAATTTGGTCTGAGATGTTCTTAATCAATTAGGAAATCTGGAGTTTTATATTGGGCTCAGTTTACTATATTAGTGGAGCTGTCTTTCTCTACTGATAGACTTAGTCTGGTTTTAGGGTTTAATACTTTTACAGTATGGAATTTTTCAACATGAAAAAAAAAAAAAAAAAAAAGAGATGAACCGCACTAGAACCTTGAACACTTCATTCAATCTCATCTCGAAAAATTCCTAATAGGTCTGATTTTCTCCTCGTATTAGGATCCTAAGTTGTTAAAAAAAAGTTGGGAGATTAAAATGCCCAGAGATCCTTTGATTGGTATCGTCGGTAAGCCATCATCCGGTAAGTCTACAACTCTAAACTCATTGACGGATGCGAGTGCGTCGATTGGATCATTCCCTTTCACAACAATCGATCCAAACAGAGCCACTGGATATGTGCAAATAGATTGTGCCTGTTCGAGATTTGGGAAAGAATCACTTTGCAAGCCAAATTATGGTTGGTGTGCTAATGGTAAAAGACATGTCCCCATTATGTTATTAGATGTAGCTGGTTTAGTCCCGGGAGCTCATATTGGTAGAGGTTTGGGTAATAAGTTTTTGGATGATTTAAGACACGCAGATGCATTGATTCATGTTGTTGACGTCAGTGGTACCACAGACGCTGAAGGTAAAAATACAAGGGGCTACGATCCATTAAATGATATTGAATGGTTACAGGATGAAATTAGACTTTGGATTGAAGGTAATTTAAAGAAAAGATGGGGGTCGATTGTTAGAAAGCATACGGCAACAAAAGCGAATCCTGTAGACACATTACAAGCACAATTCGGTGGTTATGGTTCACAATTCTCAATGATTCAAAGAGCATTAGACCGTTTACAGGGTTTACCTCCACTAGAACATTGGAATGATGATTGGATAACTAGGGTTGTTAAGTCATTTATGATAGAGAAGTTCCCTACAGTACTAGCATTGAACAAAATTGATCACCCTGATGCTGATAAAAACGTCTCTAAAATTATGTTAAAATATCCAAATACAAAGTCCGTTCTCTGTAGTGCAGTAATGGAAATTTTCTTAAGAAAATTGCACAAGCAAGGGTTTGTTCGTTATGAAGAGGGTACAGAATTTGTTGATACTTGCGAAGATGATCCTGAAAATTTGAAACCGTTGGATGACAAGATTTTGAGCAGAATTGAAGGTATTCGTGATCTGGTCCTCTACAGGTTTGGTTCTACGGGCGTTGTCCAAGTGTTGCAGGCTGCAACTGACATCTTGAGTCTAATACCAGTTTATGCTGTAAGAAATATTCAAACGTTCCAAGGTGGTAACGGTCAAAATGTCTTCAGAGATTGCTTTCTTGTAAAAAGAGGCACTCCCGTTGGTAAAGTTACAAGATATATTATGGGTACTGAAGTAACTATTGCAGCTATTGAAACTGTTGGTGGTATTAGAGTTAGTGAAGACGCACCAGTAGAACCTGGTAAAAATGACATTTTAAGCTTTAAGATTGCGCCAAGATCAAAGGATACCTAGGCTTTATAGAATATAAGTTTTATAGAAAAGCGAAAAATCTACGAAAAAAAAAAAAAAAGGAAAAAAGGAAAAAGTGAAGATTAACTCAAATACCCATTCCGAAAGGCATGGCCAACACCAGACAGACTTACAAGACTACTAAGGCTTCATTCAATCAACTCAGTATCTGTGTACCACATTCTACCTTTATAAACTATAACTATTCAAACACATTTATTTATACTATTTCGTAACAACGTCAAAAGCTATGCCGTTCCACTGTTTATTCGACTATGATACTACACTCAATAGTGTCCAGCCACTAAGCAGCTTATTGCTTGGCGTTAGTAGCAGCAGTCAATTGAGCTTGACCAACCAAAGAGGATGGAGCATCCATGACTTCTAGCATAACTTCGATCATTCTGATTCTGGAACCCTCAGCGAACTTTGGATCTTCGGTCAACTTCTTCCATTCACCGACAGTGGAAACCCTGTGGTTTTCGTAGTCCTTAGCACCGAAGGCGTTCAACAATTCCAAGTGCTTCCATGGTTGGATACCGTTGTATTCAGCATCTGGACCGTGAATCAATCTTTCGATGGTGTAACCATCGTTGTTCAAAACGAACAAGTATGGCTTTAGACCCCATCTAACCATGGTGGAGATTTCTTGAACAGTCAATTGCAAGGAACCGTCACCAATGAATAGGATAACTCTCTTCTTTGGATCGATTTCCTCAGCAGCGAAGGCAGCACCCAAGGTAGAACCAGTGGTGTAACCAATAGAACCCCACAAAACTTGAGAAATACCGTAAGTGTGGTTAGGGAAGTGAGCTTGGTTGATACCGAAGGCAGCAGTACCAGTTTCGGTAATAACAATATCACCTTCTCTCAAGAATTTACCAACTTGTTTCCACAACCATTCTTGCTTCAAAGTAGCGGAGTCTGGGACCTCGCTGTTTGGAGTTGGTGGAGCTGGAACTGGACCTGGCTTGTAGTTCTTGACAGCTTCTGGAACAGTTTGCAATAGCTTTCTCAAAGCGAATTTCATTTGGACACCTGGGAAGGTGGCATTTCTGATCTTGATGTGGTCAGAGTGGAATTCAACAACGTTCTTAGTCTTGTAAGAGTAGGAGAAAGAACCAGTGTTGAAATCAGACAATAGAGCACCGATGGATAGAACCAAGTCAGCAGATTCGACAGCTTCCTTGACAGATGGGCTAGATAGGTTACCAACGTAGACACCACCGAATCTTGGGTTTTGTTCGTCGATGGAACCCTTACCCATAGGAGTAACGAAAGATGGGAATTGAGTCAAGTCGATCAACTTCTTGGTTTCAGCCTTGACATCATGTCTAGAGCAGCAGGCATCAGCCAAGATAACTGGGTTCTTGGCTTCTCTGATCAAATTCAAAACGGTTTCAACAACCTCGGATTCAGCTTCTGGATCATTCTCCTTTAGAGATAGATCAATTGGGGTCTTCAACAAGCTAGCTGGAACCTTTTGGTCAACCAAGTTGGCTGGTAGACCCAAGTAAACTGGTCTCTGGTTGACGTAAGCAGCTCTGATACAGCGGTCAATTTCAGCTGGAGCAACGTTGATGTCAGTCAACATGGAAGTGGTTTCAGAGATGTTGGCGGACATTCTGTGGAAAACAGTGAAGTCACCGTTACCCAAAGTGTGGTGCAACAATAGTTGCTTAGCTTGAGAAGAGACAGATGGAACACCAACGATGTGCAAAACACCAACGTGTTCAGCGTAAGAACCGGCAATACCGTTCATAGCAGACAACTCACCGACACCGAAGGTGGTGACCAAAGCGGACATACCCTTAACTCTGGCGTAACCATCAGCAGCGTAAGCAGCGTTCAATTCGTTGGCGTTACCAGCCCATCTTAGACCTTGAACTTCGTAAACCTTATCCAACAAAGACAAGTTGAAGTCACCTGGAACACCGAAGATGGTGTTGGTGTCAACCTGCTTTAATCTTTCGAACAAGTAGCGACCTAGAGTGATTTCGGACATATTGATTATTGATTAATTCGGATTTATTTGTTTTGGTTTTCTGGTTGTAATGGTTAGAATTCGAAACCAGAATTAAAGAGTACGATCCTACAGAGACAGTATCGTCAAATTTCTATCCTTTTTATACCAATTAACTGACCCTTTAAGCTAACGGTACCTATATTCCGCTTTCTTTAACCCATAATTAACGTATTGTGTAACCACGGCATAGCAAAAGTGGCATTATTACAACAACGAAAACCACCGACACGACCACCCAGAATTACTTCACCATGAGACCCTCTCAATAGTTCTCCGAAAAAGAATTTCTATTCATTTCCGTTGTCTCTTGTTTCTTTTCTTTCTCCAATAGGGCATCGTATGCATTCCGAATCTATTTTAACTCAAAATGTTTGCATAATTAGCCCACAGCTCATCGCATCTCGTATCAATTTCATTCATCATCGTATGTTAAATTTCGCATTAATCCAATAGTCGGTGGCATGTCCACTAAACGCATATGCATTTAACGGAAAACTGGAAGCTCGTATAGTGATTCCTAAGCATAATTAGTGGAATCTGACAAATCGGAACCGCTTCGTGCGTGGGGATTTTCCACTAAATGCATATGCATTTAGTGGAAAGGTGCGCGGGGATACATTAATTTTAGTAAAGAGCGCGAAAAAAAAAAAAGTTTCGAGAACTTCGGAGTTTACATACCGACGGCCTAAATTTACTAATATTCGTTGAATCTCTTACTTTATTCCCCTAGTCTTAGCCCTCATTCTTTCGATCCTTGCTTTTAGCTGCGAAGTTACTTCGGCGGCACGCTTCCAACTTTCTTCGTTGACAGCGTCGCTCGATGAGCTGCTCGTGGTCGCAGCAGTCGTGTTGACTGTGTTTGGTAGTGATCCGGTAACGCCGGTTGCGTTTGTCGCACCAGGTTGGCTGGCGGATAGCTGTAGCGAGTCAACACGGCGTGGTAAATCGTCACTGGATTCACTTGGGGTTCTTAGATGTTTAGATTTATTTGAATGATCATTTCCATTGGCACTGATGGGATCCATCGAAGATGAAGAAATGGATCTTACACCAAGATTTGTCGATATGGCCGATGCGGGCTCCGAAGAGGAACTCTGGTGTTGCTGTACCTGCATGTGGGATTCCCTCAGGTCTAGTTCCAGTTGAGCAATACGGTCCTGAAGTCTGGTGAGCTGTAGGTCTTTGGATCTCAGCTGTAGCCCGCGTTCGTGGAGATCTGTTTGCGACAACTTCAACTGTTCTCGGAGGGCTTCGTTTTCACCGATTAATTGGGTTTGAGAATTGGATAATTTGTTCACTTGAGATAGCAGTTGATGACGTTCCTGAATCCATTCGGACTTATCCTTCTGCAATTTTGCTAATTCCGTGTTGACCTGTGCTTGTGCTTGCGTTTGTACTTGTGCCGTAGGTGACGTGGTTGTAGCTGCAGGTTGTAAAGGAGCGTTTGTCGGTGGTGTTCCTAACGTTCTTGACGTCAAAAGTACCCTTGATTTTGGTACATTGGGGGAATTGGATTTCTTCAGCGGTGAAGTAGGGCCTCTTTTCGAAGGAATTGTGGAATTATCTGTAGGTGTCGGCGTCGGTACGGCCACCGGTGTTGGTGCCGTCGCCACTGGTCTCTCTGCCGTGCGGGCAGGATTTACTGTCAATTCAAATTCGGGCAGTTTATCTAATTGCTCCTCAATCTTTTGTCTTTTCAAATTATCCAATTTTTCGAGCGCAAAATGCAATTCTTTTTTGCTCAAGATCTTGATCAAAACAGCAAAGCATTCAAAACCACACTCTCTTATGGTTGGTTGAGTATCGTTTACAATCTTTGTAACCGTGGGACAAACCTCATCAGGTAGGTATTTTTGTAAGATCCTCTTACCCCCGCTACCATCTGTTTGGTGACCTACTTCCTTCAGGATAAAAGTAAAAAGAAGCGTTGTTTCTTGTCTAATCTGTGGGGTCTTGTGTTTCATAAAGTTTAAGATCTCCTGCAACATGTCCTCATTGTGACCGTGAGAGGCGAGCGGATATTGTTGTCGGCATAACGCTTGTAACGCATTTCTAATGGTCTCCACCACTGTAGTCTTCTTCTCTTTCGTTCTTTCCAACAGCGGTGTGAACACAAACCCCACATACTGTTTATTAAAATTGGCATTTTTCATCTTTTGACAAATTTCTCTAATGCACTGTGCCGCCAAGGATACGGCTTGAACGTTGGCGTCTCTTTGAATCACGTGACCGAAGATGGCCAACAAGTGGCTATAGTCCTCCCGCTGGTGCTTGAGTTTCTTCAATGGTACCAGCACACCGTCGTGTAACTCTTGTAGCGACTCCACCCTATCCTTCCATTTGCTTGAGCCTATTCTGTCGTAGAAGTTTTCTGGTAACTTGTCAAGAATTGTCTGTTCTGGCAAAAGATCCAGCGGATCGAGGGGGGCAGAAGCGCCGCCCGGCACAGGTGCAACCGTGTCCAGGTCCCCCAAATCCTGGGGAAACTGTTGTTCCATTACTGTGTCACCATCGTGGTCCTTGGTATTGTTCTCTTGCTCTCTTCGCTGCCACACAAACAACCTGGCTGACTGGCCTTCAGAAGTTTCCGTGTCTGCCGCCGCAAACAGTTTGTCCAGCTCTCTCTGTTGAATGGGTTTCAACTGGTCTAGCAGTAACTCCTGTAGAAACGCCCTGTTTTTCCCAGTACACTTGTAAATTTCTACAATCAACCCCAACGTTTCCGATCTCACGTTTTTATCTGCGTGTCCCGCCAGTTTGGCCAGCGGCGCTAGCAGCTGCGGCAGCAGCTGCTGTGCGTTGCAGTTCGTTAGCCCAAACGATCCAACCAGATCCCTCAGACTGCGCACCGAATTCGCTACCAATTTCGGCATCTTCTTCTCACAAAACGGCAGTATCAGTTCCGTACAGTGCACAATCGACTGATCCAAAGAACATAGCACAAGAATACACTCACTCGCTTTTTCCTTCGTGGTGGCCCTCGACGAAGATAGTCCTTTTTCCGCCAGCGCTGGAATCCAAACCTCGAAAACGCCCTTCAGATCAATTCCCTTCCCAGGCATATCAACCTCTTTGAGAAAGGTCTCCAAACTGATAACCGCCTGCTCCTGTGCAACTACGTTCGAATCCATTAGGTATTTCCCAAACAGCTCGGGCCTCTTCCAGTATTCCTGTCCTTTACCGCCTTTGAAATTCTGATTTAGCTCTTGGTACCCGTTAAGTCTCGCCTTCCATAGTTTGTGATCCAGTTTCTGCTCCAGCGGTAAACGCGTAAAATCCTCCTCGCTCATCTTGCCTATATAAAATCTAGTAGTATCTCTCTTACCACTACTAATCCTCCTGTTACTACTCTTGTTGCTGCTCTTCTCTATGCTTTGGTGTTATTGTAAACAAGATTTCCTTCGTGGTAACCGCCACAATCGATTAACACACGTCGTTTCTTACGATCCTTACCGTTTTAATATAACATATGCTCTGCAAGACCTACGTAGATAAGATGATTCTCAATAGTATCAGTATCCTCGGCGGTTAATTGACCTTTCGTTTAAGATCGTCCACCTTTTATTAATCTGTACCGTGATTTTCACCTTCTACTATGTTCTAGTTCGTTCCCTCGTTCTGACAAATGTGTCTCTAAAAAGGTGCTTGCTGCTGACTGTTCGGTCGCTTAGTAAAAAGTGACGGGCGAAGCCAAAAGGGTGGGATATAAAGGACGGATGTTCTCCAGGCACTCAGAGCTTCTGTCCCTGAGATCTTCACTATCACAAGTAGTTTACTCAATCTACTAGATACGTATATCAACAAACTAGTCCAAAAGATCAAAAATGGTTGTTTCCGAAATTCCTTCTGCTGCTGACTTTGACAAGGCTTTGGCCGTCGCTGGAAAATTGGTGGTTGTCGACTTTTTTGCCACCTGGTGTGGTCCATGTAAGATGATCTCTCCAATGGTTGAGAAGTTCTCTAACGAATACACACAAGCTGATTTCTACAAGGTGGATGTCGATCAAGTACCCGAGGTTGCTCAGAAGAACGAAGTCTCCTCTATGCCAACTTTTATCCTATTCAAGGACGGCAAGCAAATCGCTAAGGTTGTCGGTGCCAACCCAGCTGGTGTTAAGCAAGCAATTGCATCTAACGTGTAATAAGCATTTTTTTTCTATACGAGTTTAGCTTATGTATCCCATAACGTATAAGAGATTGGTCATTGATTCAGTGTTGAGTTTGCATGGCGCTAGTTGTTGCACTCTGGGCTTCGCGTGCCAGGCGACTCCGAAGCCGGCAGCAGCCATGGCTGGGAGGTCGTTACCACCGTCACCGACCATCAAGGAGTCTTGAGGGTGGATTCCGTATTGCTTGCACAATGACCTCAGTGTCTCCGCTTTGCAGTTGCCGTCGACGACAGGTCCTTTGGTGGTACCTGTGAGTTTGCCGTCTTGAGTCTCGAGATTGTTAGCTCTTGCGTAGTCAAGGTGCAGTTGGTCTTTGATGTATTCTGCAAATGGAGTGAAGCCACCGCTTAGGACGGCTAGCTTGACACCATGTGCTTTGAGAGATTTGCACAGTTCTGGCACCCCGTTGGTAACTTGTAGTCTGGGCTTAATGGCGTCGTAGAGAGGATTGATTTCAAGACCTTTCAAGAGCGAAACCCGTTCCTGAAGCGACTGGGCGAAATCTAGTTCGCCGTTCATGGCACGATTGGTGATTTCAGCAACCTGTGGTTCTACGTTGGCATAGGAAGCAATCATTTCGATAACTTCTTGGTATATCAGAGTCGAATCCATATCGAATACAACCAGTTTCTTTTGACGGTGGGAATCGTCGTTCTGTACAATAATATCGATTTGCTTCTGGGAGTCTATCAGGGGCGTCAGAGCTTTCTTAACACTCGACCAGTCTGCGTCTATGGTGAAAGTCACGTCCACAGCATGCGGTGCCAATCTCTTTGAGCAGAGTTCTGTGATCGAGAAAACCGACTGCAATTCATGGTTTAGATATGCTACCTGGTGTTCATCCAGCTGAGTAGAGTGCGAAATGTAGGTGGCGACAAATCTTGGCATGTTTTGAATCTTTTCCGCTGGACTACCTAGACTGGTGAGGAGTGCTTGGAAATAACGAGCTCGACAATTTTTCAATCAACCACACATTGTTCATCAACGCACGTGAGCATGTTAATTGCCTCTTGAGCTAACTTTAGTCCAATTCATTTATTTACTGGGGCTAAGTGGGCATCGGTTGCCTTGCTTCGGTTTACGCTGGCTCCATTTTTTGGGCGTGGCTCTCACGGTCAACCTTTAGCTCTTGTAATTCGTTAACCATCGAAGACCGAAGTTCACCAACTAAACAATAAATACCACGAGTCAATCGTAAACACTTTTATTTAGACGGGGAAAAAAGGCAAGCCAAAAGTCCGCATTAGTACCATGTCGTATTATCAGAATCCTATGGCTAATTCAGGCTTCTACCAGCCATCAGCCCAATTCGCCTTCCCGCAAGGGTCCATGTCGTTTCAAGGAGCGTCTTCAGCGAGCGCAAATGGTGCTGATTCGTTAGGCGTTAATCCTGATCCATTACCAGCCGGGCTATTCAATGCACTGTCGACAAAGGGATATGCATACGAACCACCTCTTCTAGAGGAAATTGGTATTAATTTTGATCATATTATTACAAAGACAAAAATTGTATTTAATCCTGTTAGTTCTAGAAACATTCTATCCGATGAGATTTTAGGCGATTCAGACTTGGCAGGCCCATTAATTTTTTTCCTGCTATTTGGATTGTTTTTGCTGCTCGCTGGGAAAGTTCATTTTGGTTACATCTACGGTGTAGCACTATTTGGTACAGTCTCTCTGCATAACTTATCCAAATTTATGGGAAATAATGAATCTGGTTCACCTGCTAAGTTACAATTTTTCAATACTGCATCTGTTCTGGGTTATTGTTTTCTACCATTGTGTTTCTTATCACTAATTGGGGTATTTATAAGTTTGGATAATACGTTGGGTTATGTCCTAGGCCTCACATTCGTAATTTGGAGTACTTGGTCATCATCAGCATTTCTTAATTCCCTTTTACAACTTCACGATGCTAGAGCTTTAATTGCCTATCCACTACTCATTTTTTACACAGTCTTTGCCCTAATGGCTATCTTTGTATAAATCTACCTTACATAACTTTTAACTTATCATTATGCGCATAAAATTGAAAGTCGAACAGAGCTTGACTTCCAGTGAAGCGGAAAAGCACAAGAATGCTTTTTGGCAGAAGTTTGATCCAACGTCGATTGGTATCTCACATAACTACCCCTATCTTTTACCCCAACGCCAAACCTCATTTAGGTCATCTTTACTCGAGTTTAATATGCGATGTCTTTCACAGGTGGAAACTGCTACAAGGTGAAGAAAGTCTGTTCACCACGGGTACTGATGAACACGGACTAAAGATTCAATTAGCTAGTGAAAAGAGTGGTTTCCAGAATCCCAAGCACTTTGCAGATAAACTTTATAACGATTTCATTATACTAGATAAATCCTTCAACATTGACTTCACCAGATTTATAAGAACTACAGATGCGGACCATATCAAAAACGTGGAAAAGCTTTGGAAATTATGTCACGAAAGGGGATTTATTTACCAAGGTGAACACAAGGGTTGGTATTCTGTTTCTGATGAAACCTTTTATCCGGAATCTAAAATCATTGAAGACCCAGTGAACTCTAGAAAATACCTGAATACAGAGACTAATAACGAAGTAATTTATCATTCCGAAAATAACTACTTCTTCAAATTATCACATTTTAATGATATACTAATCGACTATATTCAGTCAAATCCTCAATTTATTTATCCTGAAGTTAGAAGAGTGCAAGTTTTGAATGAACTACGTAACAGTCGTTTGCAAGATTTATCCATCTCAAGACCTTCCTTTCGTCTAAAATGGGGAATTGATGTGCCTGGTGATCCATCCCAAAAGATGTATGTATGGTTCGATGCTCTTTGCAACTATTTAACTTCCATTGGTGGTATCGATGCTGTTATGAATAATGAACCCTATAATAAATTGCTTCATACTATAAAAGAGATTCAAAGCCCAAGAGATTGGTGGAATAATACAACTCATGTTATCGGTAAGGATATCATTAGATTTCATACCATATATTGGCCCAGTTTCCTCATGGCGGCAGGATTACCACTACCAAAACAAGTGGTAGTTCACAGTCATTGGATATGCAACGGCACGAAGATGTCCAAGAGTTTAGGTAATGTAGTTGACCCTCTATTGATGAAAGAGTATTACGGATCAGATCCCATGAGATGGTTTTTGTTGGAAAATACACAATTAGAAGAAGATGGAGATTTCCAAGAAGATAAACTATTCTTACTAACAGAAATGTTCGCATCCAAGTGGGGAAATTTGGTTAGCAGATGTTGTAGCCCCAAATTCAATTTACAACGTGCCGTCCAATTCTTTTCAGATGGTAAAAATCCTTTGCTTGTCAACAATAGGACTTTACAAAATGAAGCTGATAATTTAGTCAAAAAACTAGGTAACCTTCCCTCACTCATGGAAAAAAAGATGAACGATTTCCAAACTGCATCTGCATTGAGACATGTATGGTCTACTATAAATGATGCAAATGCATTTATGCAAAATGCTGAACCATGGACTAAAGAACCAATTGAGCAAGATACCATCATATTTCTCTGCATGGAAACCTCTCGTATTTTGTCCATCTTGTGCCAACCGATTATACCTGATTTAGCGGCGAAGTTGTTAGATCGTATCAACGTGGGAAAAGAAAAAAGGACAGCAGAGTTTTTACGAATTAGAGCAGACACCACATATGGTGTAGGTTCCAACGTTAAAGGCCGTGAGGTACCTATCAAAAGAGTAATAAGAAGGATATAATAAGTATTATTGAGTATTTGTAAATATTCCAAGTTATAACTCGATATTCACGGTTTCTATCTCTAAAGTTTTAATATCTAATAGCACAATTGTCCCCGTAGTACTAAACTCCGGTACAGATATTAATTTTATTCTTCTCCCCTTGAGATCTATTTCTCTTGTACCGAACTGCGGTTGATTTCCCACAGCATATATATGTGGCCACTCGGTGAGCAAAAATGGATCGTCATTCTTGTAAGGATAAGTCCAAAGAGTGTCAGGAGCCGTTGGTGCCAAATTCTGCCATTTCATAGTACATTCCATCAAATCTAATCGATGCTCGACGGTGTCTGCTGGTTGAGAGTCATCAAACATTTCCTCCTTTTGGTAAGGAATAATATATTTACAAATATCATTGATATTTTGTCCCGCAATCGCTAACAATTTAAGCCCTTCAAAAGTAAAGCTGTATGGATTAGTAACCACATTGAAAAGTTGTTTGTTAACTTCTTCAAAAAGAGGCTTTAGAGAGGCCCTGAATAGAGCTTTATGTAGAGGTTGTTGAGGTAACGATTTATCTGTGGGATCTTTCATACCAGGCATTAGATCGATCGATATCGATTGTAAAATATTACTTAAAAATTTACCCAGTTCTTCCAGACAATTTATCATATCACCAGGGCCTTTTTCTTCAATGTTAGCATCTACAGAATCCCCCAAAATAACCAATTTTCCAATGCTTACCACTTTTTCATCATTGCATATTCTACCAAGTAAAAACTCTTGTAAAAATTGTAGTTTCAAAAGAAGCCCTGGTGAAGTAGAATTTAAATTGAGGCCTGATATCAACGCAATTTTCTTATTATTGTGTTCACCATGCTTTGGTAGAGGCAATTGGGGCAAGGGAGTAGGATAACAGATATCTAAAACTTGAAAAGTACCAGCTTCAGCTTCCATCCCTAATACTCCAATCACTGTTCCAGTAACAAAAGGAGTTTTCCGAATGTAATCACCCACGAGAAGAACTCTACCACTCTCATCTTCAAGCATTATTTCATCACTACCTTCTGCATCAGTATAACTCTTGGTAAGATCCGGTGCCCCATAGGTATCATTGATTACTTCTTCCAAAATGTTTGGTTTATATTTCATTTCACAATAGATACTACCAACAGCCCAACATGGTTGGCCAGCTTGAATATCCAAAACCTTCTGCTTCATTACAACAGAATTTCCATTGAGTTTAAAATCATCATTCCATCTCTCCACACACTCTTTCCTGACTCGTTCCTTCATTGTTCTCAACCTATGCTCATACATGTGATAATATTGAACATTGTAGTTTCTAGAGCCCGCTGGCAATGCAAAAGGATTTATATTTTCGTACTCCTCCTCTACTGTGATCCTCGTTTGAGTCTTAGAGTCATCTGGGCGCTTTTCACTTCAATTAAAGGTTATATATGTTAATATTCATCCAAATTCAACGGTCATCCAATTATCAACTGTAACATACTTAAACCTCTGAAGAAGTTCATCCATAATTTAATTCAAATTTCAAAGGCCTACAGCTTCCGTTCTTTTGTTCTTTTTACTACTTGAAGTTATTAGAAACTTCGGAAGCAAAGACTTGACGCGGAAGCATTTCATCGCTAGTTTAAAGCATAACTAGTTAAAATTAGCAAAGAAACAGTTGGAAAAGTAGTAATGCAATTTTTCTCCTGATTATATGTTGAAAAATATTAAGTAAATTATTTAATTTGACACCCTACTAAGATGTATATGCAAAACTTTCAATGCCATCGTCATTACCATCATTATTATTACTATTTCCAATGGTTATTGCACACTCACTATCCACTACTGGAAGGAAATGTAGATAATGAAGAATTTTCCACTAAAAAGTCCTCTGCTGGTTGGTTACTACCTTGTTCCTCTGAAACTATCTCAGGTTCACCATATTCCTTTGTAATAAATTTTTCCAATACTCGATATTGCCAAGATAACCTGTCCAGAACATCTGCGTTTTCATGTTTGATACTAATTTTCCTTTTGACACTCTCAAGTTGTTCGGAGTTTTCCAGCTTGACACGTTCTCTTTTGTACTCACTGATGTCTGGAGTGTGTCCTACACTCATTCCCACCTTTACCAAAGTTTCGATACCATCCACAGAGTTTTTAGAAAGATCAGGATCAAATAAAATTCTATCTGATTGAATAACAACAATAACTGTAGATCCCCCAAATTTGAAATAACCCAATTCTTGACCTCTAGTAATTGTATCGCCCTCATTACAGGTTAACACAATAGATCCTACCATCATAGCACCAATTGGAATACACAACAAGGTACCAAATTCCGGAGATTCAATTGGAATTATGACCCGAACATTCTCACAAAAAACATCTAGTGAGCTACGGACCGCCATAGGATTAACCGTATAGTATTCACCACTTATGTAGATGGGTTTTCTAATCGTACCATTACATGGGGAGTGGAATCTATGATAGTCTTGCGGAGCAAGTCTAAAGACTGCAATGCTGCACACTCTGTCATCGAATTTTTCTGGAGCATACCCCCTTGTGAGTCTGAATAGGGTGAAATTTGATCCTTTTATCCAAATTTCTTTCGATTGATGCACACTGGAAAATACAGTACATCTCGAATCTGCTGGCGACACAAGTATCTTAGAAGTATCACCTTCTGGAATTCTAGTACCTGGTTTCAGTTTTCTATAGAAAAATTCGTTGAAAGTCTTATAATTTACAGTCTCACACTCGGACATATTCAAAGAGTGATATCTTATGAAAGATTCAATTTGCTTGACGGATGATGGATCATCAAATTTTTTCCCCTGCCGGATTGAAAGTGTTTTTAACAATTGTCTGAAATTTTTTGATTGTTTCCCCTTTCCGTTGTAAATAATCCTCATACCAAGTTTAACATGGGCACTAATTTTCTCTTCAAGAATAATACCAGTCTCCCTATCTTGCACAAGGATATTCGCATTATTAGACCCCAATGCATATTTTCCATAAGTCAGTTTAATAAGAATCTTGGAATACCATTTCTTAGAAGCAAAATCAGACGAAACGTAGGAAGGCTTCAATAATTTGTATTTTCTTTCATACGAACAAACTGCAAAATGAGTGATTAAATCATTTTCCAACACCAATTTAGACTTCATGGCATTTCTAGTTGGTTTACAAGATTTAGCACAACAAGGACACTTCCAAACATTTTTAAAACCCGACGATTGATTCCATTCCTGTAAATATTCTATCAGTTCATCTTTCGTAATACATTCACCACTCCAGGGTGACCTTTGAAAATGGGTGAAAAATTCACATACTTCCTTGGTGGTAAAAGAGCCAATTTTATCTAAATAGAAAGATAATTGAACAATATCAAATTTCTTCAGTCCAGTTCCCATGTTAACGGCATTTTTCCAAAAGAATTTCTTCAAACTAGTATAAGGTACAAATTTCATCTTTACCAGAAGCTTAGGAATTTGGTTATTTAAGTTAGCTTTCATAGTTTGAAGTGGTAATTCGAGTTCTGTCCAATCTACGTCTGTACCACGTTGGGAATCCATCATTTCTGACCAAGAAATATGGCACCGAGCTACTTTATCGTTAAAGGAAAATGCATCTTTATCCATTACATTGAAATAGAATCCAAAATGAGTTTCATCTGGAAACACTTCAAATGCAGCACATTCATTAAAAACAGGATTTAAAGTGTGTTTTCTCCATGATGTCTTGAACACCCTTCTACCAAACACTGCTACAACAAAGGGATCCATATCATACTTCCTTCTAGAAACTTTTGTTTTAGAGCAAGGGAGATCCTTTATGCTTTGAATTTCCATAAATACTATACCAGCAGCGTGCTGCTTCTTTGAAAGTCTGTAATTAGCCCAATTAGAAAGGTAAATTTTCTTAAACTTACGATTATAATTTCTTTTCCTTCTCAAATTTGTAAGACGATTTTTCGACTTCTGAACAGTAATATCAGCGGTATTATCATTTTCATCTTCACTATATTCATCAATAGTGTCAGATACTTCTTCCGGGTCATCCTCGAAGGCATCATGAGGAGTAGAATCCTTTGATTCACTATGTTCTTCGTCAATACCTCCACTAAGTCCTACCGTGCTTATTGAAGGCAAGACAGAATCTTCCTCTGGTCTAATAACTTCATATTCATCTAATGCCGATACCATTGATGAAAGGCCAACATTATCGGTATCAAAAGCCGCATCATCGCTATCGTGGGACTGGAAGGCTGCTAAGAGTTCATAATCTGAGTCAAGATCAGCTGCAGCATCCTCATCTGAATAATCTACGTAGGAGTCATAACCATCATCCTCGTCTACGTATTTCGTCACCGGGTATTTTTCCAATTCAGAAGTAGATCCATTAGTTTGTTTATTATTAATATCACCAATAGCGGCATTAGACTTTCTCAAAGTTTTCTGATACCGAAGGTCGGCAGATAAACTATTTTTCCACTGATTGTAGGCTTGTCCTAAATTATCCTGTTTCTGCAAAGTAACTAAATGAAATCCTAATTCTACTTGACCGCAAGATTCATCAATCTGACCACTTGTGTGCCTCCTCTTATCATAGATTTTATACCAGATAGGTGGAATGACAAACTCGGTGCTGGCTGATTCATTATGATATTTGAAAAGATCTAGAATTGATAACTTAGCCTCTCCAACATAAAGATATTTTCTTTGTCTAGAGGGTTTCATATCATTTTCACTACTGGTATTATACTCTTGGCCGCTTCCAGCGCCAGCGGAACTGCCACGTCCACTTTGTATACCTTTTGATTGACTTTCACCTTTTACCACCTCTTCTGAGCTATAATTACCACCTCTAACATCTTGAGTTGGTGCGCAACCGGAAGGTAATTCATCATAAATAATAATACGAACCCACTCAGAAGTTGGTTTCCTTGGTAGTTTTATCTTTAATTCCTGGTCCCATTTAGTACCTCGATACTTCAATTTACCGGTTCTCATACTGTTAAAGGTATCCGTAGTCACTAAACACACAGGGTGGCATTCGAAATCTCTAAAGAGATCGACATCCTTGACTTGGATCACATTAACCTTTAGAGCTAACCTAGGCTTGGTGAATAACTTCTTCTTCCTCCCCTTTATAAATACCATATTATTACTAACACTATTGAGACGGTTGTATCAATTGATCAAAGTAAAATCTAAGCCTAAAGGGAATTAGGCCCCAGGAAAACTAGAATTGAAACTCTGTTCAAATATTTTGAAAATTCTCCGACAAGAAGTAAAGAGGTTTTAAAACGATCTCCTACAAACTTCCCCTGGTGAGGTAGTTTATAACATGAATTACAGTTAAACAAGTGATAAACATTAAATGCCAAGAAAAAAAAAGCACTACGAAGGAATAAAGTGACAAGGTACATGGCGTTATGATTAGCATATAAATTCCAGTATATGATCTATGAATGTCGACTCTAACTTGAAACATCTGCAACCATGACAATCTTTAAGAGATTTGCAAGGTTGATTTTTCTAACATGTGTCATCTCTGATCCATAAATGTCCAACATAAATAATCAAAGTAAATATAACAAGAGTTGATGGGTTAGTAATGCCTACACGATTCATAAGCAAAACCTACAAAAGGCCAAATGTTTTACCATGCTTTCCCTATCAAAACCAAGTTACATGGGAAAGGACTGCACTTGTTTAAAAAAAGCCATTAACAATAGGATAAAGACATTAAACCAACTGAACTGAATGATCCTGAAAAACTAATAATAGCAGATTATATCAATGAATCCTATACGTCACAGTTTGTGTTCATTAAATGTTACTAAGATTTTAAGGCGTTATAATCACTATGTTCTTGACATCATAATTGATCGATGTGAAAAATTACACACAATCAAGTACACGCAACATCCTGTATAAAACACAAGAACCGCACATCTTTCACCTGAATGACTAAGCTACAGGCTATTGAATTTGCTGCCGTAAAGATACCCGATATTTTACCTTTAGAAGAATCAGAGGTAAGAGCATTGTGTGACCAGGTCCTAAAGTCTTCGAATGGTAATCCTGATAGAGTAGCAGAAGGTTTTCTGGATATACTAGGACACAGTGACCTTTCATTCGATTTTGTTATTGGTTTTAATAGCCTCTTGGTGGTAGAGGAACAAAAGCCTAAGGTAGAAGTGCAACCCAAGTTTGCCTCTTCCAAGGAATTGAAAAAACCCGTGTACAGAGAGAGAAGTACGCCTTCACTGCCGTCAGAACATGTGCCTAAAAGGCATTACAACAGCAGCAACAATAATAATAACAATCAGCAGGATAAGAAGAACCAAAGGGATAAAAAGACTCAAAAAGGACAGTTACTGCGGGAAATTGAGCAAGTGTCCAACTTTTTAGAGCAGGAAACGAACCCTAAGGATACACAAAAATTTGCATGTAATTGCCAAGGGAATCGACACCCTTTGTTTGAAGTAGCTCCAAATTGTCTATCATGTGGTAAAATTATTTGCATTCGTGAAGGACTTCATCTGTCAAGTTGTTCATATTGTAACCAAGATTTCATATCCCTAGAAGAAAGGTTCAAGATTTTACAGCTTCTGAAGCAAGAGAAAGAAGAGCTTGAAAATGGTTCTGCTAAGCAACTTGAACCTGCTGAGAGACAACGTGCTGGTAAAAGTAAAGCTGGTAAATCTTACAAAATTTCTACTGGTATAGGTACTAATCTTTTCACAGAACAAGATAAATTATTTGACCTTTTGGAGAGACAGAAAGAAAGAGAGAAAAAACGTGAAAAAGTATTGAGAACAAAAGAAGATGAACAAAATCAAGAGAAACAAAATAAGATTGTCCAAGAACAAAAAACTAGTCTAGACCCAGAATTGGCTCAGGCACAGGAGAGATTGGATAAATTACTGTATTTCCAAGACACATCTGCTGAACGTACCAAAATTATCGATAATGTAAGTGATTTTAGCATGGATAATAGTAGTAATCTATGGGGTACAGCTCGTGAGCGAGCACTTATGTTAAAGAAACAACAGCGTAATTTAAGGAAATGGCAAAAATTGGAAAATGAAAGAAATGGTCGTCGTGATAAATACGTTGTTAGTATGGACATTGGTTCCAATGGTAAAGTTACAATGAAAGAAGTTCACAAAGATAGAGGAGACGCGATAGCTCATTCAGATGAAGAAATAAGTGATGTTAGTGACGAAGAGGATGTGAAAGATCTAAAAGCCATCCATCTATTAAAAGGAGAGATTGAGTCTGATAGGAAAGAGAAAGGTTCCAAACTAGAAAGCAATGTCTGGGATTACGAGCGAGATAAAAAACAATTTAAGAGACCTGTTTATGTCGGTAAAAATACTGGGAACGTCTCTAATTCAACTAAGCAAGAAAATGATCACGTCAGGAAGCCTAGGGTACAAGCGGATGGGAGTGATGAACATTTTTGGGATAAACTTGTTTAAAATTAGAAGAATAGATAATAGTACTAAATATCAGGATTGCGCTGCATGCTCCCGATCTTAGTGAATGTGAAAAAAAGGGTAAAATTTGAACCAAAGGTAATATGGAACCGTTAGGAACCACCTCTTTTGGCAATTAAGCAACAAACACATTACGAATAAAGTTGATTATTCAGCAACAATTCATATTCACTAAAAACTGTCTAAACGTCATTAAATTAGCTCTTCCTAGTTTCTTTGGTTTAGAATGATAGATGTTCTTGAGGAAAATCTTAATATCCGAAGATACTTTAATGAACCATAAATTCAATAATAAATCCTCTTCGCTTCAAAATTTCACGTAAAAACTAGTTAATCAACGAAACTCATCGATCATTAAGCACATTTCAGCCGAACCTCTTTATCTGCAGGTTGGCATACAATTTATTGATTCGACATATTTTCGAATTCTAAGAGATCATTGTAAGACAAGTTCTTATAACGATAAATCCTTTAAAATCATGTTGGATGCTACTGCCTCATAGTTCGGTATGAAGAGTTTTCAATAGATCTTACAGCATATTATAATTGTTATCCTCTCATCATCATTTTCCAAATTTGACTTTCACCAAAACTAACCAGTTCCCTCTATTATGATCTCACCTGTAACAACTACTTAAAACCTTCTTATACAGACGGTAATAGATCCCTATTAGCTTCCTTATAATTATGATTTATCGAATTCTTTTTATTAGATAATTCTCAGGGTTTTGATCAACAGGAGTAATTGAAGGGTGTCAGCCTCAAGCCTGACTCATTCTGGTGTGTATAAGGATGTTATTGTAGCAGGTTCTATTACTTAAAGCGTTACATCTTTCGTGAATATTATTGGAATGATGCAATGTTTATCTGATTCTTTATTAGCTATGGGGTTTGAAATTGAACGAACATCAGCAAGCCAAGTCAAATTCAAAGAGATATCAGGTCAGAAATCAGTTTTCACAGTTTGGAATAGAAACTAAATTTTGAAAACCATAAACTAAGTCGAACAGTTCCGGTATAATTTTTCAATTATTTATTAAGGGGAATGAGATGCCTCTGTTGTATTCAAATCATTCGGAATAATCTCGAGAACTAGACATGTTATACCATTTAACCGCATATTTTCAGCATTCGTCCTTATACTATCAAATTTTTGTTTTGTATCAACTGTCTTACCCGCTATTGATTCACTCAAAAAACTTAGTTATTATGGTTTCAGCGGTTGCATGTGTACTTCGAAAAAAATCCTTGATATTTGAATTGCTTTTACGAATAGATATAAAATCTTCTGCAAATCTCGTAGTTCTTATAGTCGTTTCTGTGGTTTTATTATCTCAAATCATTACATATGAGAAACCTTTTCTGGAATTAACAGTATCAAATTAATGGCTAAACAACTAACTTTTTCCTGTCAAAATCACTAATAACAAATCTCTTTCTCCCTCCTTTAGTTCGATTTCTTCAACAAGCAGCATTAATTCTTCGCAACAATTCCGATAAGATCACCCAGCATTATACTGTAAAGGTTTCTTCTGGTAGAGTCTACTAACATTGTGAATGGGTTTCCTAATCAGTTTCATTCTAATGAAAATTTCTTAGTTTTGTTTAACTCCCCCTTTCAATTTCGATTATTCTTTGTATGAAGTAGACATCTGAAGGCCACGAAATTGTTCCAATCGATTCACCAGATTAATAGAAACATTTGGCTCAATTTGGAGTTATTTAAGACCAAGTTTAAATCTTTAGATAGCCCTTATGAACCAATAAATTTTATAAATACTCTCAGCTGAATTTATTATGAAGGATTCTTAAAAAATTTGCGTATTACAATTTGCTTAAGGCTTGTACAACTTCGAATATTTTTAATTCATCAGACACCAAACCGCTACGCTACGGAATAATGAAAGAAAAATAAAAGTGCTAATAATTGAACTCACTAGCACTCTGTTTAACCGCAAGTCTGGCCATTTTTAACATTTTATCTTTAGTATCCATCTTAGCGGTATCTTTCTTGCTTTGAACGGTTTGTTTGGCACCATCTCTAGAGCTTTGTTGAGCCAAGCTTTTGGGACGTTCCCTTAGGGCAAAACTCTTTGCTAAATGTCCTAAATGTAAAAATTTTACATTGAAGTATTGCTTTTCAGCCCCAATGTGTGTAGCATAAGCTCTGATGTGACTAGTAAAGCCCTTAACTGCAATTCCCTTCAGGGTTTGATCCTCTAGGACCCTTCTTTCTACATTTAAATGCCATGTAGTAACATTACTATCCCAAGAATCTTCTTGTTTTTTAGAATCACCCTCTCTATCACTCTTAGATACACTCATAGATTGGAAAACAGGTTGAATAATATCCTTATCAAATTTAAGCAATTTCCAACCCTTAGGATGGAAACCTTTAATGCAGTTCAAATATCCTTCTTCTTCACCTGGTAAAAGAAATAAAAGAGCCTCTCCACTCTGACCAGCACGAGCGGTACGGCCAATTCTATGCAAATGGTCTTCAGTGGAAAACGGAGGATCTATTTCAATGACTGTACCGACATGAGGCAAGTCAAGACCTCTACTAGCCACATCTGTACAAAACATGATCTTGTGTTTGCCTCTACTGGCTTCATCATCACGAGAAAAATGGTCTAACGTAGCAGAACGCATTGGTTGAGACAATGAACCATGCAGTTTATAAAAGATGGTTCCGGGGTCACTATTGCCAGTGAAACTTGGTAAAATCTTATTGCCTTTAGTTAATAACCGTACTGTGTCGCCTACTAAATTACGATGGTGTTCATCACTGGAAGAAAACGTTTCATAGTGGAACTCTACACTATCAGAACATGATAAAAACACCATAGTTCTACGAGTAGATTCAGATCCCTTATGAGACTTTGTAATTTCGTCTAAAGAGCCGGCTAAGGTCACAAGTCTTAATTTAGGCGGTACAATAGCAATTTTCTGTAATAACTGATCAGGAACTTCACTTGCGGTAGAGCTACCTTCCATTTGGCGATTACTCAAAAGCTTGTAATTTCGAAGAGCAACATCTCCCAGTTTTTTAACACCACCTTTTAAAGTGGCACTACAAAGAACATGTACAATTCTCGATGGCAATGGTGGAAAAATGCTGTTATCTAATTGAAAACCGTGTAAAATACTCAAAATCTCTGTAATTGTCTCTTCAAATCCTAGTTCCATTAATTTATCACCCTCATCTAAGACTACATATCTCAAAGATTGGGAAAATTGTTCACGAACTACCTTGGTATTTTGAAGATGATCCAAAATACGACCTGGTGTACCGACAATAAAATTACAACCTTTGCGTAATCTTGCTTTCTCAGATTTCTTACGTTCACCACCAATCAATAGACAGGGAACTAAGTAATGGCAACAATTGCTAATTGTCAAGGCTACAGAGTAAATCTGGGAGGCAAGCTCGCGGGTAGGGGCCACTATAAGAGCAAAGCACCCAGATTTTCGATCAACTCTAATTTTCATTCCTAAAATTCTTGCAAAGATTGGTAACAAATAAGCCAAAGTCTTACCTGAGCCGGTTTGCGCATTAATGAAAAGATCATCATCTTGACCTTTCCATTGAGACAGCAGATGTGATAACACCAATTTCTGGATACTTGTAGGTTTTTGAATTTTCATTCTCTCCTTCAAGTGGGTTAATAGCGATTCCTTAATACCAAGAGCTTCAAAGGAATCACCAGACAAAGGCGCATTAGATGGTGCTTGTTCAGCTGACTCATCACGCTCATTAGTATTTACAGCTGTTGAGATCTCACGGTTAGAGGTGAAAAGGGAGGAAACCACCTGATTATTGTTACTGTTAACATTGTTTGACTTACCGCTATTCTTGAACTCAACTGCTTTTTCACTGGTGGAATCTTTTTCATTAGTAGCAGCATCCATGTTGGGATCACTGCCTGAATTGTTTTCTACAACAGCTGTACCAGTAGCAGCATTTTGCTTTAACTTACGTTTCTTATTTGGGCGTCCTTCCATCATCATCTTCATTTTACGACGGTCTCTCCATCTCCCACCGGTAACTTTAGCAGAAGAGGGTTTAAAGCCACCTCCACCATCTTCATTGGTGGAGAAGTTCAATAGCATACCATCATCATCACTCATGGTGGTTAAATCTGCTCTAAAGTAGTTACTTTTGCAAGCGATGAGCTTTTGTAGTTAGTAGATACCAAGTGAAATTTCATCGTTTGCAAAAATTTCACTTACGGGAACACATTTTTAGATCTCAAAAGTTAAGCAGCACCCAAAGAGATACTGTTGCCGGTCATTCGATAATGAGTACTAAATCTGAGAATAGGTTATTTGTTACAGAGGATGAAGATGTAGCACTTGAATCTTCCGTTCCTGGGGGTCAAATGGACGCAGAAGGTGATATTGATCTGCGAGGGGAAGAAATTGATAATAATGATGATGAAGACAATGATGATACCGTTATCCAAGAGATTCCGTTGAACTTAGCTGGTCAGAATGAAATTCTACATATTTTCCAGTATGCTAATAAGCCAAAAAAGATTGGCAGACGAGCTGCTGAACACCCATTTATAACTGGCGCTAGGTACAAGGGCACATCATCCGTATGGGAGTTGGATACTCCTTTAGATGAAACAGCATTTTACAATAAGGATAAAAATGAAGGTGAATGGAAAGATGCCAATACTCAAACTTTAAGAGGTGTTGGTGTAGGAAGTGAAGGACAGTATGCCGCATTTGTTGCTGATGGCCAAGTCTACCTGACTCCGGTAGAAAAAATTGCGCAACTACGACCATATTTCAAATACATTGATGATTTTGGTCAACAACGAAAGCAAGATGATTCAAAGAATACTGCGACACCCGCAAATCAGAAAGCTCAAGTGGTTACAATGTCGGTAAGAAGCGTCAACGATCCAGTACAAAGTAGGTTAGCAGGTTCTCTGTTGGCGCACAAGATAGAAGAAGAGGAGGAATTTGTTGACTTAGCATGGGTTGAAGGTGCATTTGAACAATTTAAAGAATCCATGGTCGCTGATTCTTCTAACCATGAACTAAGACCGATCGGTGACGAACATGACTACTTAGAAAATTTAGTTTGAAGACGACTATGTTATTGTACATTATTGATTTAATTTATAATTCATGAGCACAGAGCATGTAGTTGTTCAATCATACCACATCTTGATTAATTCTTCACTTACTGCACTTGGGGTTAATACACCCAAATCTGTAATTAGAGCTGTGATATACTCTTGTGCAGTATAGTCTAGTGTAGGTCCACTTAGTGGTTTTTCTGCAGGTTTGCTGAAATTTAGGGCTTCTTCAGGTAATGATAAATCAACTGGTGAAAGTGGAAACATACGAACGAATTTATGACATTCAGTAACAACATAAAATGGCTTTCGTGCATTTCTGGCAAGAACACCCACAGAAAAAGTCCCTACTAAGTTGATAATACCACCGGATTCTGCCACACCTTCTGCACCAACAAACACTTTATTGACTTTATCAATAACACTACCAACGGCGCTATCCACAATCATAATCACTGGAATGCCAATCTCTTGTAGTAGAGAATAAAGTTGCATCCCTTGAGTAGTTGGTCTCGATTCTGTTACCACAACTCTGAATCTAATATACTTCTCTGCTGCATATTTGAACAATGAAAAAACCGCTCTTGAAAAACCGTGCACTAGAATAACATCATCATCTGCAATAAATTGACAACCAATTTGAGCTATCTTGGTACGAGACATCTTAGATCTGGAAACAAATAATTGACCATTTTCAATCAAATGCTGCTTACAACTTTCCCAATCACCATATATGTGCGTATTTCTCAAAACAAATCTCATGAAGATATCACAACCTGCTCTCAAAGAAATCGAATTAGGAATGGAATCTGTTAAATCTTTAGCGGCAGATTTAATGGTATTGATCATCTCAGCAGCCGTCTTGGGATTCTTCACTCGCAGAAGAGTAACCAGCGCCTCAATGGCAGCTATTGGCATAGTAATGTCAGGATCTTCTTCTAAAAATCTCAAATAAGTATCAGTAATGCTAAAATCAGACATTTTGGAAGCTTTTGGTTTTTTAAATCACTCTGAATAGTATTATGCTACTAATCTTGAACATCTCATGTATTTTTCATGAGATGATGATGAAAAAAAAAAAAATGAGATGAGATGAGATGAGGCATAGATTCGAAAATAGGAGCCTCTGTTGAGCAGCTAGGTTGGACTTATTCAATCGATTGTTATTGAATTCGAATTTCTCAGATTCGAATGATGTTGAGTAAGCTTTTTTGTTCTTTACGAACTTATGCTACTAGGGCAAATCTTTTGAAACTGAGAAATATCGGTATCATAGCTCATATTGATGCTGGTAAGACTACTACGACTGAAAGAATGCTATACTATTCTGGTAAGATTAACAGAATTGGAGATGTAGATCAAGGTGATACCATTACTGATTTTTTACCACAAGAGAGGGCGAGAGGTATAACCATCCAGAGTGCGGCCATATCTTTTAATTGGCAAGATGATTACAAGATAAACTTGATAGACACACCAGGACACGCAGATTTTTCATTTGAAGTGATTAGAGCCGTTAAAGTTTTGGACGGATGTGTTACTATCTTGGATGCTGTAGCGGGTGTAGAGGCACAAACTGAAAAAGTATGGAAACAGTCAAAGAATATTCCTAAAATATGTTTTATCAACAAGATGGATCGTGAAGGTGCTGGATATAGTAGGACTGTTAAGGAACTTATTACCAAAATGCGGACCAAAGTTGTGTTGATTAATATGCCTCTGTTCAAATACGATGCTAAGACCCAAAGGAATTCTTTTGAAGGTGTCATTGACTTAGTCAATCAGAAGGTTTTGAAGTGGTCTCCGTATAATCCTGATAACATTCAAGTAATCGAGGCCATAGATACTACTCCAGAAATTAAGGAACACTTCTTGCGAGGTAGAGAATCTCTTGTGGAAGCTTTGGGGGAGTTTGACGAGAGTCTAGTGGAATATTTCTTGGATCAAGCTGAAGGTGATTACTTAGCTATTCCCGCTAATCTATTGAATCAATCTATAAGACGGGCAACTGTAAAGCAGCATTTGACGCCAGTATTGTGTGGTGCTTCATTCAGAAATATCGGTGTGCAACCTTTACTTGACGCTGTGGTAAATTACCTGCCATCACCTTTAGAGGCTAGAATTCCAGAAGTCAATCATGATAATTTGCCTATGTCCTATGATCCTAAGGTAGGTGTCCTCATCAATGGCAATAAAAACTTGTGTGTTGCATTTGCATTTAAAGTAATAACAGATCCCATCAGAGGAACAATGATTTTTATTAGAGTATACTCGGGGATATTGAACAGTAATAACACCGTTTATAACTGTTCTAGAGCTAGCAAATTCAAACTGGGTAAATTAGTTTTGCTACATGCCAATGTCTATGAGGAGACATCCCAACTATACCCAGGTGAGATTGGTGTCTTGACAGGTGCTACCGTAGCTAACAATGTTTCTACTGGTGATACTATTGTGAGTCATTCATTAAAAAAAGATGGGTTAAAATCATTAGATAGAAATACTGAATTGACTTTGAGAATTAACCCAATCACTGTTCCACCTCCCGTTTTTGTTGTTTGTGTAGAACCAAGAACATTGGGTAATAAAAAGTCTATGGAGGAAGCTCTGCGTGTCATTGTTCGAGAAGACCCAAGCTTGGTAGTTTCAAAGGATGAAGAGACTGGTCAAACCCTTTTGGGTGGTATGGGGGAATTACATTTGGAAATCGCTAAAGACAGATTATTGAATGATCTGAATGCAGATGTTAATATCGGGAAAGTGATGGTTTCTTATAAAGAGGCTATTGATCATTCAAGTCAAGAGTTTACTGCTGAAAATGATAATGGTTGTAAATTTACATTGGCAGTTGAACCGATATCGTTAAATACTTCGATAGAAGATACAATTGCTTCAGATAAAAGTGGTTCTAAATGGTATTCACTCGGTAGCGATAATAATTACCTCGTGGTTGAACCCCATGAGACTTACAGATTAGATAATTGGGATTTATTGGTGCCTTACCATTCTATTATCAATGCAATATTATCCAGTAGCATTGCGGCTCTACAAAAAGGTGGTAAAGTGGCAAATTTTTCCTTGCATTCCTGCGCAGTTAAATTAAAAGGTAATTGGAAAATACCTTCGGATATGGAAAACGTTAGCGAGATTCTGCCGCTTACGAGAAACCAAATAGTGGGAATTCTTGATTCTTTACCATTTGAAGTCTATTCTTTACTAGAACCTATAATGCTCTTGGAGGTTAATATTCCACAAAAAGATGTGGGACCTGTAATGCAAGATCTTACTGGGGCCCGCAAGGCTAATATTTTGTCTATTGAAGACGAATATGAGGTGCCAGAATCGAATGAGGATCTAAGTAGTATTGACTTTCATAGAATGGCTCAACAACAGTATCTACCACCAGATATGACCCTGAAAAATGCGCAACTAGGGGACATTGGTAGTAATAACAAGATTATCAGAGCTTTTGTTCCGCTCAGGGAGATGGTTGCTTATACCAATAAGATTAGAAGTTTGACTCAAGGAAGAGGTTCATTTCACATGAACTATCATGGTATGGATAAAGTTACGCATGATCGTCTGGGATCAGTACTTAATGAATAAATTCTTTAGATTTCTTGTATATAGATTTTTTTGTGAGGTTAATGTGATAAATATGGTCTGCTTATGTATGAAACTAACGCTTGGTGGTTTATTGAGTCATAGCCCAGAATTCAATGAAAGGTAAAAGCTCGTCAAGTTTTAACATTATAATATATAACACAAAGTTGCATAAATTAAATTGTATTTATTAATAGTTCAAGATCACATGTTATGCAACCTCCTGGTGGTATCATTTTCGTAGGAATTCAAACTTTAAGGTTAGAATTATTCCAATTACCAGGTAAGATTTTCCTACTATTTTATAGAAATGAATACAAGTCATCTTTCCATATCTAGTGTTTCTACATAGAAAAAATTTCTTGTTTCTACCACCGGCTAGAAAATTGTTTAGAGAAATTAATAAGATCATGGGAAATCTTGTGGTTGAGGAAAGTTCATCTGATTACCTAGTTTCATTGTTGGGAACGATTTTCGCTTTATTTAAAATGGTCGTTATGACTACTTAGGACCCTTGATGATCCATAGATAAGCGATGAGCGATAAGCGATAAGAGAAATGTTATAAAAATGCTAAGTTACTGTACGGTGATTACTTAGTATATATAATTACGTTTGGAAAAATGCCATAAAAATTACTCAAGAATTTTGAAAAATATGTTGGATTTAGTTATAAAAGTATTATTGTGCACTATTGATGTTCTCTAGTTTCTCCTGTAGAAAATTACTGTGTGGAACGGAAATACTCTGGGATGAAAACTAGGTAAAGAGAAGCGATATTAATAAAATAGTGATATGATTGGTAACTACGAAATACTCAAGTATGGTATCTAGATGAATGGGAAGGATACAGAAGTGAAGAAGGTTTGGCGACAGAGCTTTGAAATTCTCTGACTTATCATCTTCTTTGGTTTTGACCTTAATGATTTTTGATCTTTTTATATTTTGTTGTGTTTTTATGGGCTATCTTTTCAATGGGAGAAATGTAAGTATTAAGGCAAATATCTAGAATTATTATCAGTAGTAGCTTAATGGGTTTGATGAGATATTACTAAGTTTAACAGAAACACATTCAAGGTGATGAATAGTTTAGTTAAGTAGTTGTTGTGATCATAGTGATGATCATAGCCTACATAATATGGTATTAGCAACGGCCGCCGAAAAGAATAGTTTTGTTCTTTCAACTAACTCAGCCTGCTGCTCATTGTAATCAACCATCTTATGGATAGCTTGAATTCCCATCACTTTGCGGGAGTAAACAACAAGTCTTATTCCTCGTGGCCCAATGGTCACGGCGTCCGGCTACGAACCGGAAGATTCCAGGTTCGAGTCCTGGCGGGGAAGGCTTATTTTTCCAACATCTCGAAAGATGGGGTGTTCTGGACTAGGACTGGTATTCGCCACCAAACTGTTCTTTTTCGTATACTCATCGTTAAACTCTTATTTATCGATACATTACCACTTACTTTTATCTATTTTTTCAAAGTTGAGGAAGGAGTGGTGGATTTTAGATACTCTGCTAATTCTGTACCAAAGAACTGTGTCAGTTCCTGTTTTGAATCATCCAAACGAGTTAGTCTATCACACATCTTTAAGACATCATAATTGATCTGCATTGATACTTTAGAATCCTTTTTATAATCACTATGTTCAAGGACAGATAGGCGCAGAAACTTCGCAGTACTCGGTATTTTACCACTAGTTCTATCAGACAGCAATCTCAAATAGTAATAAAGTCTCTTATGCTCATTGGAAAACTTCAATTCTCGCCAACTCTTTGATACAAAAGATTTGTGACGTAACAATGGATCCACGAAAATGGGGAATATTCCGCATTGTGGTGAATGGAAAATTTCATTCATGGATTTTAATGAATACCTTGTTTCATTAGGCTCAAACGAATCTTTCCAAGCAAATCTACCTTCCACTATGGCATCTCTTGCATGAGCTCTTGTCATATTTGACCACACTTGAGACATGGGAATGTAAGCATTGATATGATTATGGAAAGTTAGTAGCGACTCTACGATCAAATAACATAGGGATGTGTATGCAGCATTTTCAAAATCTGTCAGTTGAACCTCTAAAGTTCTAAATTCAACCCTCCAACCAGGGACTTCTTTGTTTTCTGGAACAGCTTCCTGCGTGGGAGGTTTAAACCTTAAAGTTTGCCAGTTGGTACTCTGGATGTTTTCGAAATGGTCGGTAGAATGGTCATTATCTTGATCTAATAATTCTTCAAAAATAACCAACGGGTCTCTAACGTACAAGTGTGCAAAATGTTTAGCTAAATCGTAATCCATGGGAGCAATATCATTTTCTACCAATCTTTCTAAGACGTTCTTGTTAATAGGAACGTCAGTATCGTTATAAAATCGAGAAAAAAATTTGTTACCCCCAAGATAAAGATCCTGCGTACTATAACGACTCTTGGGTAATCTTTGTACACGGTGATATTCTTGTGGATCAATGCCACCTAGGCCCTGCGAGTTATATTTAGGTAATAACGGGTCTTTACTTCTTTCGAAAGGCGTTCTATCATCAACAGCACCTGATATCACATTCCACCTTACATCCTGATCCGCTAACCAACCTTTAAACATTGGTGATGCTGCTGAGGCAGCTAGCATGATTGGAGCAAAATTAGCTAATGAATCGTACAAATATCTTGCCAGTTCTAAATTGGGAGCTTGGAAGGTTGCTTGCAGACAACAGCATCCCATGCCAAAACCCATTGCATCCATGTAAATTTGACGGGGCTCACTGGCGAGAACCGACTCTTTGTCCTCCGGTACAAACCAATCCCTTTCATAGACAGTATCATCCACCATAGGAGTCTCTGAATCCACATACATCGGAACATTCATACACACTTTTTCACCACGACGGGTTTTAATATTTGCCGTCAATGTAGGGAACCTCATGTGTCTGTTAATAACCTCATCTGGTAGGAAAAGTGACCTTGATGTATTGTTTTTGTGGGCACGTAATTCTGGTGGTAGATTGATGAATTCCTCACAACCCATTCGAGGGAAAACTGCCAAAGTGAGTATTCCTAATTCCTTATTAATGTCCATCTCCTGATACTTTGTAAGAGCTACATGTCGTCTCTGACACATGTTAAACTCGACATACTCTCCACTATAACCATAATAAGGTCTATGAGGTGTTGCTTCAAGCATGAATCTACCATATTCAGGATGGAAATGAACATTATGTGCTGTACAAAATGGTAAATGCTCCGTGTTTAAACTGGTAAGAATTTCATCCCTTTTAACATCGAGCATCACATTGCCATTGCCAGTATGAGAATCATATTCAACCATCATGTATTCAACTTCATCACCCCAGGCTAAAGGGTCATCTTCTCTAGCACTTGCTGCTGCAAAAACCTTCAGTAATTGCTCAATGCCATTCCTTTTTACGTGCTCATTGTATTTACGAGATTCTAATCAACTAAGAGGAGTTCCCAACGATAGAAGACCCATATCAGGCTATCGGATCCATAAATAGGATGCCACAGGTAATTGACACTGCCGAAAGCCCATATAAAGATTTCTGACAAATCTTACTCAGCTTATCCCATTTTATATCAGAAGTACCTTCATCATCAGTTGAAAAAATTCGACTAAAGGCAAACTGTGGCTTCCACGTGATAGAACAATCCGTTGCCCTAACGATTGTTAATCATCTCTAATATTGGACCCTTAACCGTTGGCTACTAGCACAAGTGTTCTAAATTGCTATTCTGATATCAAAATCCTTCTTTTATTGCCGGTTGTATTAGTTTCTTTAACCGACCCTTAATGTCCCAGACAGACCATACGGCATCACCAGGACAATTAGTAACTTCGAATACGTACGATTGGTTACAACTACAAGAAGGTCCGTTGCATGAGAACAAACAGTACGAAGTTCATCATTCTGTGTTTAAGCCTCTCGATAGGTATGCACACCTATCTAATGATCCCGCTTATGAACAAGAACGAAAAGGTAAGCGCCAGCAAACTCAACAAAAATTCGAATATGTTGTTTCGGAGTGTCTCGATTCCTTTAAAACTTACCATGTAGAATTGAGCAGAATTAAGGCGGGTTCCAGTGGATCGTATTTTGTTTACGGTAGAGATCCTCAATTGGGACCATTAGGCGTGTTTAAACCTAAGGATGAGGAGCCTTATGGCCCTTTATCACCCAAATGGACAAAGTGGATGCATCGCACTTTTTTCCCCTGTTTTTTTGGTCGGTCTTGTTTGATACCTAATCTTGGTTACCTCTGTGAGTCTGCTGCTAGTCTGCTGGATGAACGATTGGGACTTGGTATGGTGCCGCGCACTGATACAATTGTACTTGAATCGCACAAATTCTATGATCAAATGCAAACGTGGTTATTTTTATGTGGAATGGAACCGAGATTACAAAAGAAATTGGGATCGTTTCAGCTGTTTCTTGAGAATTATATGGATGCGGAGCAATTCCTTTCGAAATATCCGTTACCTGGAATGTATAGAGATCAACCACCGTTGCATCAACAATCAAGCCACTCTTTGAACAATAAGGATCAGAATTGCTCCACAGAATCTCAAGAGAAATTTGAGTGGACTGAAGTTAATCTTACGAAATTTCGATTGGAACTAGAGAAATTAATTATACTAGATTACATTATGCGCAATACTGACAGAGGACTTGATAATTGGATGGTTAAACTTGTTCCAATTCATAAAAAAACCGGTATTTCGTGGGAATTTCATTTAGCAGCAATAGACAACGGCCTAACGTTCCCTTGGAAGCATCCGGATGAGTGGAGATCATATCCATATGGTTGGTTGTACTTACCAATACACATGCTAGCACAACCATTCTCAGAATCTACAAGGCGACATTTCTTGCCACTTTTAACCAGCGAAGAATGGTGGTCAGAATCCTATAAAGAGTTCACTGCATTGTTTAGCAGGGATTCTGATTTCAAGATACGTATGTGGAGAAAACAGTGGGCCGTTCTCAAAGGACAAGCATACAATGTTGTGGAAACTTTAAGAGATATTAGACAGGGACCACTAGAACTTGTAAGACGTACGAGGTGCCTGGTTCTTGATGAAAAAATGCAAGTTCCTTTAGCGGTGCCTATCTTAAACACCGCTATCAATGAAAGAATTCCCGTACAGGCGGGATCACCAATGAATCTTTATAGTTCTTTCCCAGTCGTAAATGAAGTAACACATCAACGAGACGATGATCACAACCATTCAATGGCTCAGTTCGCCTCAAAAACGGTGATCATTGAACATTTGCAAGTTGTGACAAATACTCCAGTACTGACCTGGTGTTAGAAATTGTTGGCAGAAATCGTAAAACGAAGCAACTGCATCCTTTTATTCGTTGTGTTTCCTTGTACTATTCCTGATTGCTCATCGATCTATGTTTTTTCCTTTCAGCGATTTTTTTCAAAATTAACATCGAAAGGTAAATACAGCATAAGCATATGAATTGCAGATTATTTTGACAATTGGCGAATCATAGAGTAGTGTAAACGTTCCAATGAGTTTTCTTTTTAAATCTAGAAGTAGGAAGAAGTCAGTAGTGGCTAAAGATTTGCAAAAAAATGGTGCCTCAGGGTTTTTTCCTGAGGACCAAGTGATGGAAAAGAATGATGAAGGTACAAATGTAAACTCTCACAACGGATCCAATGCTTATACCTTGATAGAGTTTCCACGGATTCTAGAGAGCAGATTTGGTGAAAGTTTAGGTAATCGTACTAGGATGCTTAGCGAATTGGTAACCAATGATAAATTGGGATTGGGACCACCGGATATGGTCCATGCTACGTTGTATGATAAATTCCACAAGGAAGAAATAGGCGAGTATTTTTTTATTACGGGTGTTGATCTTTCTAGCGGATCTATGCCTATTGCTTTTCTAAATATGCTAAAGTTGAATCAATTAGAGAATCAAGCATCAAGAGAGGGCCAAATTTCCACTTACTGTTGTGTTAATATCTTTAGACAGTTGGATATCAGAATTCGCTATGAATCTGATAAGAATTACCAAATTAATGCAGTCGATTGTCATAGCGGTACGTCTACCGTACAGTTGAGTGATGCCATTTGGGAAGAAACTTTTGTCAGTGCATGCATGAGAAGTTTTTTGACCAATGTTGATGTGGAGAGGAAATTACCGGGTTTGATGGAATACCCTTTTGCCATTGCTCAAGGTAGCACTACAAACTGTAAAAGGGCAATTCAATCATTATGCAAATTTTTGCCAAGATTGGTCGAATGCGGATGGGATTCCACAAAAAGTGTTCATCCAACAGTGTTACATAATAATTTGACAGAAACTTTACTAACGCTACTTTCAGTGGCACCAGATTTAGTTGCGTTCGCCCTACAGGTATTGGAAAAACTGGGGAAAGAGGATCCTAACAATAAGGTATATTACGACATTGCTAAAGTTGCCGTCATGCGCGTCCATGGTGAAAAGGAACTGGAAATGATTACATTGATCGAGAAAATTTTATCATCTCTGTTTCCTACTTTGGAGCATGCCCCACCGAAAGATAGTGATTCACTGCATTTGATCAACTGCATAACTGATCTGCTTAACTTACAGGCCAAATTTTTATTAGAAAGAGGTGATAACGATTTAGCGTTGGCCATTTCCAAATTTGCTACAGAATTTTCATCGGATACCTTTGATTCATGGTACAATTTAGCCCAATCTTACATCCAGTTAGAACAATATGACAAGGCGCTGGTTGCTATTAACTGTATGCCTCGGCTAGCGGATACCGACAAGTACAAGATGGCACTTTGGAGTCAACCGACGCTAGTAGATTACTACAAAAGACCGTTAGGGGGTGCCCAGTCACGTTGTGATTTATCCAACAACGAAATCAATAACTTGAGCGGTACAATGAAGAATCAGAAAGAATCGGATTTGTTAGATTTGGTGTATGGACGCATAGTCATGGCAAATGAATCTGGAAGGGGTTGCATTAAAGAACTTTGGGAAAAATCTTGTGTTGACCTGGGTCCTATCTACGGACCTCAAGCTCACAACTTAATTAATTTCGTTTCACCACAGGAAGTTAAATTAGTTGCTGATATCAACCTGTTGGCTCGTAACACTGTCGCCAAGAGTCCCAGCTGGTTCGAGGAGCAAGTTTGTGATTTACTCATGGCGCTGGCCGCACGTATCGGTTGGAATGGATTGTTGCAGTTGAGGTCACGATTGTTTGTCATGGAGAAAGAGTATTCTGGTGGCACTCAGACAGAGTTAAACAACAACGGTAATGCTCCTCTGGAGATTCGTCGAAAGCGCCTCTGTGAAAGGTGGTTAGATCAATTATTCTTAGACTTGTACGAAGATTTGCGTATTAGTGCTCTCTCACAAGAACGTAGAGATGTCAAATACAGCGGGTTGGAATGGGAATTACTGGGCATCATCCTTCTAAGGACATGGAATTTACAGGATGCCGTTTCGTGTCTACGTACCAGTATCATGGCAAGATTTGACCCCGTTAGTTGTCATAAATTATTACAACTGTACATGAAACAGGATTTTCATAATAATTTAACCTTGGACCCTGACCTGGTCCTCGAACTAGTTACTATGCAAATTGCGTATCAATCAAGATTTTATGATAGCTTCCAAGTACCAAGCCTCACAGTTCTCTACAAGCTATCTAATTACATCGATCCTGATACCATCCGCAACAGAATCATGGCATTACCTTTTGCTGAGAGGGGAATCCTAGCAATGGTAGACAGTATGATAAGTTGGATAAAGCAGATGACTCAAGATGCACCGGCTGATAGCACGCGTGCAGTTGCATATGTATAATTTTATTTCTCTCGTTGTATTTTGTTAGCGAACCTAACTTGAATAGCTAAAAAGGCTCAAAGTTCTTCCATCGTTGTCTTGCTCTTTTTTGCCAAGTCGTTCAAAAATTTTCTCTTTCCTGTTTTCTTTTGTTACTCTGCGTTGCTATGACGTTCACTATAACTCCGTGGAAACGAATGTTAGTTTCAAAAATTGTCGAAAGCGAAACAATTGCAGTAACCAGAAAGCAAAAAAATCGACGTTTGTCCAAAAAGAATACCAACCTTTGTACATTTGACCTTCCTGAGAATTGTTGACTGACAGGGAAACAGGTCCAGACACTCGTGCAATGATTACTTGGCGATTTACGGTAATTTACTTCGGTAAAACCTGTTAAATGCGAGATTGTTGTCACAACATGCACCGTGATTAATGCATTAAAAGCAAAAAATCAGAAGATATCAATAACAGCGAGAAAAGGAACAAATTTTTACTGCATATCATGAATTACTCTGCTTATTTTTTTCTTTTTCTTCCAAATACTCCGATGTCTAAAATCTAATTTTTCTCATACCGACGTTTGTCTTAGGTACACGTCCACATTAATGACAGGACAGGAATTCAAATTTGCACTGTTCACTGTAGCTTAAAATTTCTTATTTAAATTTTGGTATTTCTTTTTGATGGGTATGGCTTTCCTATACCCTTTCCTATGTAGAGCAGATTTGCTTGGCAGGTCGATTACACTGGTGGGACGACTATATGTTGGACAGAAGCAATAAAAGTGCAACGTGTAAATCCAGGAATTCGTCTTCGAGACTGCGAGCTGACCCGTTGTGGATGGGTAGTAAACCCAGTTCGCGGTTGTTAGCGGAGGCACAGGCACCCAAGTACTTCGAGGTGCCTAAAGCTTCATCGGAGGATACAGTAACTTATAGCTTTATTGTCGATAAAGTTCGACAACGATGTAAATTGCTTACTTACCTCGGCGATCCGGTTGCAGATCTCATATATCCTGATTGTGAAGTTACCTTACCGCAATCAGTAATGCGTCTTAAAGAGCTCGACGCAACTGGAGATAAAACTAAAAGCTTCAGGCCCGTCAATCCGTATGAGCATGAAACAGAAGGCCTACTTTTCGATGACCGAGGTAGGACCATTGACAAGGGTGGCAAGGTCAGTAGTAGTGGCAACAATGAAAACGTTATGGATAATGATGAAAAGATTAGCCAGTGGATTGAAAGTTTACCGATTTTTGAAACCGACGATAATGAATGGAAATCTTACTGTTATTACAGTGATTTTGCACCCAATTGGGAGACAGTTGACTTCGGAAACTAAACGGAGGAAGTTCTACATCCATGTTTGGAGAGATGTTTGACCAAGTGGAAAGGTAGCTACTGTTAGAAGCAGTTGGTTTTCTTCGATCTAAGATCGCTTATCATTTTTTGATGATTGTTGGCGATTGCTCTCCAGCAGCCTTTCTGTCTGATCAAACCAGCAATTTCGCAGCACTTGAATCTGTCAGGAAATTCTTGTCCTCTTCTACAAGGAGTAAATTTCTACAATCACAGTTTGTCGTCTGGTGAGAGGGAAACGACATAAGTTTCATTAGCACCAGAATCGCTTCAATCAGAAGTTCTGTGGTTCATTCGATTCTAGTGGTTAGCGATAGTTGAGTAGCTGACAGTTTGGGTGATTTCAAAACTAGCCTCGACAGCACCCGATGGTACAATTTGAAGGTCTGGTTCATATGAATTAGAGGTAATGATAGACTAACCAGTTATAGTTAGGAAATAGTTTGTGTTTAGACACAGCTCTTGTAGTGCACTCTCTTGTAACATCAGACACGTCGCGGATGGTATTGATCACGAGAATCGGATCATGTTGGATGCGTTAGACTTAACAATAAATGGTTTTTATTCAATCTCCAGGTGAGTGGTGACTTTTTTGTCTTTTTCTGTTAGAAATTAATGGTATTAGAGGAAAGCATCTTTGAGCACTAGATTCATTATGGAGATTCTTGTTACTTTTATGTATTAGCGCTTAAAGTGTCTTTGGTGTCGTTTGTCCGGAATACTTAATGATTAGCAAATATCCTAGGTGTAGCACTTGCTTTATTTTATGCAATCTCGATGAAATAGTGGCACCAGCAGCATCAAGGGAAGTCCTGACGGATTATACCATCATTGTTAGCGATTGTAATGTAGCCGATAAGTCGGAATATTTGTATTATGGCTAGTGTCTCGTAATAAATCCTAGAGGAGTTCTATTATGTATTATATCAAAAAAAAAAAATTCCAAAAGGTTAGTAACTAATGGTAGATATTTTAAGAGAACTATCTGTAGGGTACTAACGGTTTAAAGTCTTACATGTGCCCTTAAATTTGTTTTGCCTACTGACGCTAGTACAAGATGTCGTGAACATTTTACATTTTGTTCTCATAGGTGTAGTTTCCTTCAAAAAAAAAAATAATAGAAATGTTATATTAACTAACCCTATTTATCAATAACGGGTGATGTTTGAACAAGCAAACCTGGTTTCGTTTGCATAGTGAATCACAATAGAGCGGTTGCCAATGTAGGCGGGATCAGTCTTATTCAAAGAGAGGTATGGATCAACATAAGAAGTCTTGAAAGATCTTTTAGTAATATTACCGTGCTTACCAGACAAGTCACCAACCTCCTTGTAAGCTGCCTCAGTTGCATTTGGACTTCCGTTATACGGATTTAAATGTCCCAAAGTGGCATCGCAGCTACCATTAGCAGGAACTGGTCTTTCATGGACATGGTAAAGAAATGGTCCACCTTCCTCTGGCAAATCATGCAACTTGACATTGACCTGGACTTCTCCTTCTGGGGTAGCTTTAAACTTTATAGATCCCTCAGGAACCTCACAGAATTCAGCCTTGTACTTTGCGTTCCTTGGAGAGTCCATCACTTGCGGAGCAGCATCGGCCAATACACACAAGGCTAAACCCAGGGAGTTAATGATTACACTAGCTAAATGCATTATTGCTTAGAGTACTGCCGGTATTATGAGACAGTATCCATGAATGAACAAGAAAAAAAGGATGGAAAGTAAATGTTGAACCTTGGACTTTTTATAAGAAGGTTTTGTAAGAAAGGCAGGAGAGCAAAAAGACCGTCTCAGAACCATTTCTCTTTCTTTCGCCATCTAAATGAACATAACAAAACATTTTCAGTACTATTATTTGCATCATCATTGTGTTTCCCGCTGTAATTGAAATAATGGTATTTTTTTTTTAGTTTTAGTCTTGGCAAAAGTGCCATGATTAATTCTACTCCGAGATGATGTACGGCGCGACAATGGAGAAATAATAAGCTCTTACTAGCCTGATTTATCTCCATTTTCACGCAGCATAAGTGAATAGCATCCCCTACTGATGTTGCTGGTAACAACGAAACAATATTTGAGATTACAGTGGGCCCTTTGTTTTTTCTTTGAGAAACGAAAACAACAACAACAACAACAACAAAATAATTAAAATGTTATATCGACTAACCCTACTTATTAATTATGGGTGATGTTTGCACAGGCAAATCTAGTTCCGTTGGCATATTGGATTGCAACGGAACGGTTACCAATAAAGGCAGGATCAGTCTCGTTCAACGAGAGGTATGGATCAACGTAAGAGGTCTTGAAAGACTTCTTGGTGATGTTACCGTGTTTACCAGACAAATCACCGACCTCAATACCAGCTGCCTCAGTTGCATTTAGAGTTGCATTTAGAGTTGCATTTAGAGTTGCATTTTGGCTCCCCATGTATGGGTTGAAGTTTCCCATGATAGCAGCACAGTCACCGTTAGAAGGAACTGGTTTCTCATGAATATAATAAAGGAATGGGCCACCCTCCTTTGGCAATTTCTGAAGTTTGGCTTGGACTTTGACCTCACCCTTAGAATCAGAGTTGAACTTTATAGAACCTTTGACTCCTTTGTTAAATTTAGCCTCGTATTTCTGCTTTCTAGAGTCAGAAACTTGTGGGGCCACTGCGGCAAATGCACACAGGGCTAGAGACAATAAGGTAATAACTCTGCTAGTTAGACGCATTGTTGTTTTATTTGCTAGCTTTAAAGGAGGGCTTTTCTCTGCAAACAGGAACGATAAATCACGGAATAGATGGCAACGGTTAAAACATGAGCCTTTTATAAAAATATTCTGTGTGAGGAAGAGGAAAAAGATCCTATCAGCCTCATTTCCGCTTTCCAACATACACAGACAAAAACGGAATCTTCGATATTATTACCAATACTCTCCCACTCCTCACTACAATCGTTTAATGGGTATTCCTTTTTTGCTAATCCTCTCGAAACAAACGTCGCAGATAACCTTGCTTCCAGGTTATTCGTGCCACAGTAATAGGGAATGGTCTTTTACCGGCTCATATTTTCGCTACTTTGGTTTTTGTGAAGAGAGAATAAAACCGATAGGTATGTTTGGATGACTACTCTGAGCGAACAGAACACGGGGGAGATTTCGATTAAATTCCGTGTTTGTTTTTTGTTGTTGCATCAGAGCTATTTTGGAAATACGTAAGGAACTTTTCATCCAAATCCCTGACTGAACGGTCTTTGCTTGTTGCCAAGCCTTTTTTTCTCGCTGGCAGCTGCCGTAAATCTTTTCTTGGCAATGTTTATAGGACCGTAGGCACTGCCCTCGAGAATAAATGAAAGAGGAAAAAGGAAGTCACACTGCCAAAAAGCAACATGACTTTCCTCTTTTTGAAATACTAAACAGAACAGAACAGCTGTACGAGCTATTTCTAGTAGTTGTGTTCTCTCAAAGAATTGTGCTGACCAATCCCAATGTGACACACAACCTAATTAAAACCCGGATATGCCTTGATTATGAGGAAAAAAAAAAAATCGGTTATTATCTTTACAGATAAGTTACACGGCAAAAACGTCAACTTAAGAACCGTTCGATATATTCATAAACAATGGTCTCGTTGTAAGCATACAGATTCACGCGTATCATATATATCTGGCATGTTTGTCAAAACGGGCAAAAACATCTTCAATATCTATTCATTAAATTATCTTGACTTTCTTTCGAGGAAATTATCATCAAAACTTTTGTAGGAATTCATAACCTCCTGGCCGTTTCCTATGTAGGCATCTTCAATATGGGCATTATCTTGGTCATCAACACGGTCATTATTATGGTCATTATCGTTAGCTAAACGCGATTGGGAAGAATTAGATGGTTCACCATCGTCAAAAAGATCACCTCCACCACTCTTATAGTCTGTCTGTATAATCGGCGTTACTGTTGGAATCGTTATTTTCATCCCCGGAAATCATGCGATCCTCATAGACAATAGCGCGCCTAGACTTACTACGAATACTAGGACCAAATTTGAAGAGAACAAAAGGTAGTAAACTTAAAGCAGTACCCACCAAGGAACACAGCAGACCAGCCCATTCACTATGCATATTTCTAAACATCTGAGCAGCAAACAATGGTGCTACGGCACCTAACTCATTACGCAAATAACTCTGACCCGCGATAGCTGAGGAAGCGCTTGGACCATAACAGTCGGATGTATAAGAATAGCATGATTCAAAGATAAAGAAGATACCAAATGCAATACAAACCAAACCCACGTTCGGACCAATCCAATGGAGCCAATGGTACTGCGTAAAGGAGTAGATGAATAAGCCAATTGGCAGAAAGATTCCGCCTGCCATTACCCCATATAGACGATGCTCCGGAGCAATCGGACCCGTCGCCTTGGCTCTGATCCTATCGTATTTCCTAATCTGCAGGAAATTTAAAAAGAATCCTGCAGTGACACCGATACAAAGTGAAATATATGGCAAACCTGCAACACCCTCAGACCAATGCTTTTGCTCAGAGAAGGTGATGGTAATGACTGATAAGAAAAGAAAAGTAATAAACCAGGTAAAGGCAATCCACATACCAAAGAAAAACACAACTGGTTCAGACAACAACATGGCAATGGCCTTCACGGAGGAATTGTAAAGAGCATCTTTTAACCCCGGTGCTTCTAGTTCTTCTTGCGCCACCCATCTCTCATCACCGGTATCTCGCCGTAACAGTTTGGCCCTCTTCTGTAGGAAAACACCACCACGGGTCTCTTTGAAAAACAGGACTACAACCACTAACAATGGAATGTTCGACAAACCTTGAATACCTTCCAACCAGCGCCAGCCGATTCCTTGGTCGGCAAACCCGGCGTAAATTGGTGCCGCCATCGTACCGAAAATGGCTATATGGGAGAAAAGCGCCATGGGTACAGCCCTTTCCTCCGGTATAAACATATCATCAAACGTACCACCAACTAAAATGGTACCAATACTACCACAACCCCCAAGAATTGTACGTAAAACCAATATCGTCGCCATGTTCTTACCCAAAGCCAACCCAATGAAGCACAGACAAAACCCAACAAAACCCGAGGTGTAAACCAACTTTCTACCAACAAGTTCACAGAATGGCGCCAAAAAAAGAGGTACTACACCCGAAGTCTGGTTAAACACAAAAAGCCCCAACTGGCCGATCTCCGTAGATCTGTGTAAATCCTTACACATGCTGGAGATCGTAGAGTTATAAACTGTATTACCAAGTCCGATCATCAATGTCATCAAATTCAATATCCAAGTGTAAAACCACTTGCGCTTGGAACTCCAATTAAACGGATTTTCCTTGTCACCTGGTGCATATGTCAACATAACCCATTCCTTACCATCTCTTTCAACAGATTCCGTGTATGTCAGCGGCACGTCGCTCTCAACTTTGGTCAACGGACGTTCAAGTGCCTCTGGCGACGAATCATCCATTTGAAGATCCTCTAAATACTTACCACCACATACTCTACCTAATCTCTTTTGTGGTGGTGCCTTACTCCAGTCTGTATCTGCTGCACTGTCTATTTTAGCCATACTCCCTGCCGATGATATGTGTCAAGGGAAAATAACCAACGCTCTACGGAAAAACTACAAGAAGAGGGGAAAAAAGGAAAAAAGGAAAAAAGGAAAAAAAAGACCCCGGAAGGAACATTTTTGTGACTAGCAGTGTAACAAATGTTCCACCTTTATATCGTTCGGAAATACTCCCAACCACTAAAGCAAAGGAACTCCTTCACCGGAAGAATGTGCGTTACTCCCATAACGGCCTGATCCTCCCCGCAGGAAACTGAAATTCTTATTACGTCCTATTATGTGATTCCCCTCCTCTTCCTTAAGAATGTGCGGTACACAAGTCACTACGCTATTTCTCACCCCAGATTATTTTTAACCTGACAAAAAAGTGTCCGCTATCTGTTCCCTCCGCAATTTTTCCGCATTTCCTTCATATCGCCCCTCCTATCCCCTACTTTTAATATCACCTTTCCCCCGGCCCCCCCACAGGAAAAAAAAAGAAAACTTACCACGGGGACGAAGTTATTCCGGGGTGACACGTACGACAAAAAAGCATCCATGCCACATACGTGAATCGATATCACCACAACGGAGCGACAGCAGCGGAGAAACGGAAGAGAAAAACATTCTGATTTTTCCGAAAGTGTCATCACCTATTGTCTCTGAGCGTTGGAAAGGGTTTCCTTTTTTCCTTACGAACCAGCATGAAAAATAAACTAACCGCCGCAGTTTGCTATAACAACAATGTAATTAGCGTCATAGGAAAGAAAAAAAAAACAAAACAAAAAAACACACACACAAAAAAGCATACTTTCCGTGGAGTCAGATATGAGATTGCTTTCAAGCCGTAATCTATACCCTGAAAAACCGCCACACGGATGAATCCTCAATTTAGATTAATTCAGTCTATACAAGGATTACGAACAAGTAAGTATCAGAGATCAGCTAACAATGACGTAACAAAGTCGCTTCCCATGCAAAAATATCAGTAATTAGCCTTTTTCTTGAGGAATTTTCACTGATCCTCTCTCATAAGGGGCCCCAAACTACGGATCTTGGTGAAAGTCCATTATAACACGTTTTTGCAAGAAATTAGAGTCGTACCAAATAATCGATCAACAGTCCCTGGCATTCCAATTGAAGGGTTGTCGTAGACAATTGATCAGCCGAATTGTTATTGAGAACTGACTATATGTGCAAATTTGGAATATTTCGGCGTTAGGTCATCGCATTCCTCTCTGGTATAAAGGCCACGAACCAGATTCGATCCCAAGATCAGCATTAATATATCATATTTGCCGTATGGGGAAGTGTAGAAGAATTCGGTCCCGTCTAGTACCCCTCTGCACTGACGGTTTTCTTCGGTTAGCTCATGTTCGGAAGCCGCTCCACTGTCAGCATATCAGAAGCTATAGAACGTTTTTCCTTTTTTTTTTTTTTTCGATTTTCTGAAGATCCAACAAAAGGGGACTTACCCAGCATACGTTTAAATCCCCAAGATTCGTTTGGAAATACTCCTCTAAGTCACTATGTCTGTATGTGTGCGCGGATCCGTCACTTGCAAAAAGGAAAGAGCCTGGCTTTTCAAAGAAATAGACGATCGGCAGTGACCTTTCGGATGATGAATTTCCATGGTACGGAGGCGGTAATTGTTATGCAGGCTTATGATCGATAGTGTTACTACTGAAAGCCTCCCTGTATGACGGAGGTGGTAATGGTTTTGGTTCCATTTTTCTTACCGGCTGGTTCTTATGGCTTGTTGTCGGTAAATCTATACGTTGTCATGGAATATTGTTGTACTTTTAATACTTGAGCAAACGGTATATCTACCTGTGAAACACAAACCGTATTCAATTATTACCAGCACCAACTCCGTGGTTGTTCAGTAACGAACTCTTGCCAGCAAGCTCTCTTAGTATTATTTCCTTTAGTATTATTTTTTCAATCCCGCGGTGTAGCGGTGCTCCGTGTCTCGATAAATATTTTGTCACTGGCGGCACATTCCGAACTCCGAAACCAAAAACACCTCCCGGTTCCACAAATGAAAGCACTTTACATTTTTTCCTTTTTTGACCTCGAGCTTCTCCAGTTTCTAATATAAATCCTTGTTGACGAAAGCGCATCACCCTTGCGATTGTCATTTCTTGATTTTGAATGCGGCAGAACGTCGCAAGTAAGCAGTCGATGGATATCATCGTAGTTCGCCAAACGCTCACTCTGGCCCCCCGCCGCCCTCCACATCGGACTGCAAAACATTCTCCAAGATAGGTCGGACCCGTCAACCGAGCCGAAATCTCCCCTTAAGGCCCGTTATGCACCAAATCGTATTTACCTATGTGACTAAGTAGCCCTAAAGAAAAACAACACCCGGCGAAGTGCAATACTTCCGATAACGAGTGGAAACTTTACGATGTCCAACCTTGTAGGGGGCCAAATGCCCGACCTGCTTCTCAATTTTATACGACAACTCAGGTAGAGGATCTCTAGCGTCTAGTAGGATGTATTTTTCTACCATAACAGACGCTTTCTTGAATATTGAAAAAGTGAAGCCAACTTGTTATACTTGACTATTGGCATGGTTCGAATGATGACATCTTGTCTACAAACCAAAAGAGGTCCTCTTCTTGAGTTCCAAAAGCTTTCATCAACTTTTCCATATCGACCACTTCGACTTGACCGAATTCCTCTTAACCACTGTACTGCCCCTAAGCGGTAACAGTACAAGAGACAAACAGCTCCTGTGTTCTTTAGCGACACCACCTATTAGAAGTTGAACAAGACGAAATTGAAAAGTTATTTGTTCTCCCCCTCGCCAGTACACCAGCCGCTTGCGCTACCCCGTTTCGATAGAATACGAGGACCTGTCTTATAAGCAAGCTCTCACTACGTGATGGCGCTAAGAAGGCGTAGGCCTTGTCCCCTACACATACCCCGCCCATCTTCAACCTTCAGCTTTTACGTGCGGCTATACCCCATAGACTGTCTGTGTACCCAAACCTTCTCTATCAATTGCGAATTCCATATGAATCCCTTCTTTGAATTTGACAGCGAAGAAGGGAGGGACCGGAGAATGAGGAGGGAGGCGGAGGAGGGGGAGAAGACAATATATGACGTAGTTCTAATAAAACTTATTTCTTTTTTCTTTTCTTTCGCTTCATCGAGCCGTACGAATTTTGCTGACATACAGCCGTCTTAAGGGTTCTATTTACCCCACATCTGTATATCAAGAATGATCACATTGTGTCATCTGTCGGTATAGAACAATGTTCCATCAGTACACCACGAACAAGATGTCTCATGCATACTTCCATACTAGAATTAGTTGAGCCCGAAATGAAATCTGGAAGGTCTATACTCCTCTATTAGGACACATTCCTACTCTTATTTTTGTATTTGTATATCAAGGTCAATAGATACATGGTTTGCAATAATCAGTTGAAATAAGGAGACTTGTCTTGGTATAGTTCACGTATTTTTCCACTTGGCAGCACAAGCAAGCACCCTTGTATAGAAGAAAACTCTATTTTTAAAACTACAAGCAATGATGGAGTGGGATCCCCTTCCCACCGTCATACATATAAGAGAAGTAGAACAGTGATCCAAGGAATTCATGTCTCGAGGCTTCGTGCTCGAAACCGGAAGGTTGTCTTGAATATTATTTTCTTTTTTTTTTTTTTTTTTAAAAGAAGCAACTATTAAAATGCCTAATATCAATAGTGAAATCGATGATCTTAGTACAAACGGGCACGGGCCTTTAGAAAACACGAGTCCGTACTACGAGACCGATAGCGACCGGTATAACAAAAGTGTAGAGGACGATGAAGCGGCTGCTAATGCCGCGAAATTGGGCATGGATAACGGTGAAGAAAATACCGTTAGTCCCTCCGGAAGCGCAAGTCATCGCGGTAAAAGACGCAAGTCGCTGGTCAGTACTCAAGAATCTGTTGCACATGTATCACCGTATGAACAGGATTCAGATCCGGAAAAACATGTACTGAAAGAATGGGACTGTTACGATCATCTAGGATATTCATTTTCCACTCGGAGAAAGTGGTCCGTCATAGCAGTTATCGGAATCTGCCAATTGTCAATGAATTTCAATACCAGTGTTTATCCTCATGCAACCCCTCTGATCGCCAAGGACTTCAACATTAGTGACCAGGCAGCAAATACTTCACAGATGATTTTCCTAGTAGCATACGCATTTGGTTGCGAACTATGGGCGCCATGGTCTGAAGAATACGGCAGATGGATTGTCATGCAATGTAGTCTTTTCTCATCTAACATTTGGCAGATTTTGGGCGGACTGGCTCCCAATTTCGGTTCTATTGTCGTCGCGAGGTTTTTAGGTGGCATTTCTCTGGCCGGGGGTTCAGTGACACTGGGTGTTGCAGCAGATATGTGGGATCCCGCAGACCACGGTTATGCCGTAGCATTTGTGGTATTGTGTTCGGTTGGTGGTACCGTTATCGGTCCTGTTTTCGGTGGGTTGATGGAGGAACATCTCAGTTGGCATTGGAATTTCTGGATTCAGTTGATGTTTAACGGTGTGACTCAAATTTTGCACTTTTTCATTGTTCCGGAAACGAGATCTACAGTCATCATGGATCGCCTCGCCAAGAAATTGCGTAAATCCGGCAGCGATCCCCACGCATACGGACCTGGGGAAGTCAAACCCTTTTCATTAAAAGAGCTGCTAAAGACATGGATACGTCCCTTCCACATGTTTGTGTGTGAACCAATAGTCTTATTCTGTTCTCTGCTGTCAGGGTTTGCCGATCATCTGATCTTCATTTGCAATCAAGCATTCGGTCCAATCTTTGAACAATGGCACTTTTCAACCACCGCTCAAGGCCTGACTTTTATCACGCTGGTGGTCGCATATCTGATTGGTTATGCGCTACATCTGATTGATATTCGAGAACAACGCAAAATTATGGACAGAATGCTACATAGTCCAAGGGGCCCTGAAAGAAGGTTACTTCTCTTACTTTTCCTAGCTCCCATGCTATCCATAGGCCTTTTTGGATTTGCTTGGACTACCATGGGTCCTCATTACACCCCATGGATCGCACCTTGTATCTTTAGTGCGGTGCTTGGGATTGGAAATTACAGTATTTATATGGCTACTATTGATTACATGGTTGCTGCTTACGGTCCTTACTCTGCCTCTGCTACAGGTGGTAATGGTTTTGCTCGTGATTTTTTAGCGGGCATTGCCGCTATGTATGCCACACCACTTTACAACAATATCGGTCACAGATTTCATTTCCAATGGGCAAGTACTTTATTAGGTTGCCTAGGTATTCTTTGCACAATCCCAATCTATGTTTTCTACTGGAAGGGTCCCATCATCAGAAAGAAGAGTAAATTTGCGCAGGCACTCTCTGAAGAATTTGAAGAAGAAAGAAGGAAGGAGCACAAGTACCAGCAAAAAGAACAAGAAGGAAGTGCTACTAGCACCACATTAGGAAGTGCGGTGGAGGATGTATAGCGTAAATGATGTTACTCAAGAGTTTATTCAAGTGAAAATCCAAAGGAAAAAAAGAGACACGCTGATATTCTATATGGAATCATATAATGTAGTATACGAATTGATGAACAAGGCTATCCTTTTTTTTTTCAAAAAATAATTATTATTAGCGTGGTAGTGTGTCCTACGCCCAAGCAAAAAACGGAAAGAAGTCCGTAACCCTTCCAGTAATGTATGCTACCCTTGATTGGCAGTAAAGAAAACACCTTAAAGGTACAATGACAGCTTTTGACCGGGAAAGTGACGACAACGAAAATGATTTTGGCTTGAAATGAAATGATAGAAATCAAAGCTCTTGAAGATCTACAATGCCTCATTGAAACGGCTATATAATGATTTTATAATACCAAAAGTTGACTGAGATAGCATCACAATAATCAAGATGTCGAGTTCCCACGTACAATCCCAACCCTGGTGGAAGCAGTGGAGCCCCGAGAATGTCACCATAGCTGATGATTCTGTTTCTGACGCCTGGAAGTACTGCACTCTACAAGGTGTATATTTTGGCGGTAACGAATACAACGGTAGTCTAGGCGCTAGAATATCATCCATCTTTGTAATTTTAGCTGCAAGTACCGCACTGACACTATTCCCGCTAATTTGCAAACAAGTATCCTGGCTTAGAATCCATAAGTACGTATACCTTTTTGCCCGCAGCTTCGGTACAGGTGTCATTCTAGCTACTGCCTTTATCCATTTAATGGATCCTGCGTACCAGGAGATTGGTGGATTTTCATGCGTAGCACAAGTTGGCAATTGGTCCCTCTATTCATGGTGCCCAGCCATCATGTTGGCTACCGTGTATTTCACATTTCTGGTGGATCTATTCAGCGGCGTCTATGTGGAAAGGAAATACGGAATCGTACATTCAGAGGACCATGACCATGGCATGGATGCGATAATCGCACCTCACATACATGACGATTCACACTTACACAATATCGACAAGGAAGCCAATGACGAAAATTCTCTATCAAAGAAGGATTCCGTCAACGTTTCTATAAAAAGTTCTCAGGAAACTTTGGAAAGAGAGATCTCGTTCAAAAGTGAATTCTCTGCGTTCTTAGTGCTAGAATTTGGTGTTTTGTTCCACTCTGTCATGATCGGATTGAATTTAGGTACTACTGGTGACGAATTTTCCACTTTATACCCAGTACTAGTTTTCCACCAATCTTTCGAAGGTCTGGGTATTGGAGCAAGATTATCTGCAATAGACTTCCCAAGTACTAAAAGATGGTGGCCGTACGCATTATCTGTGGCTTACGGATTAACAACTCCTGTCTGTGTCGCCATCGGTCTTGGTGTGAGGAAATCATACCAAAGCAATTCATATGCAGTTAACGTGGTATCCGGTGTTCTTGACGCCATTTCAGCTGGTATTTTATTATACACCGGATTGGTGGAATTGTTGGCCAGGGACTTTCTTTTCAACCGTCAAAGGGCAAAGACTCTTCGAGAATTATTTTTTAATCTATTCAGTTTATCGTGGGGAGCGGGTCTTATGGCGTTGCTAGGGAAGTGGGCTTAAACGAACGATGACGACATTGTGGTTTATAGGATTTTTAACTTACAAATCAATTTCCCCTTTAATAATCATATATAAAGACTCTATCAAATGAATAGGAACACTCCGGAAAAATGTAACCAAAGAGAACAAGATGGTTCAAGCTAAAAAGTGGGTTTTGAAAACCCCTCCTGTACCTAGTGAAGAGCTAAATCTAAACACTGCAGATTCGAGGTCAACATTTCAATTGACCAATAAAGAACTATCGTCTGAACAATTAAAAAATGGAGACGTTTTAGTCGAAGTCATATTGCTCAGCAATGATCCCGCTCAAAAATTTTGGATTGCATCTTTCGACAAGGGGTATGGTAACCGTATAGGACCGGGTGAAGATATTCCAGCCAGAGGTGTTGGTAAAGTTATTTCCTCCAAGAACAACTCTTTTAATGTGGGTGACTACGTGTCTGGTAAATTATGTTGGAATACTCACACTATAGTGCCAGATTCTCCTGAGTACGCTTTGAAAAAACTGCCTGAAACTACGGAGGACAAGTTATGGTATCATTTGTCAGTCCTTGGCAGTACTGCATTAACCGCTTATTTCATATTTTTCCATTATGCAGGCTTAAGGGAACGCCAAGAGGACTACGGCAAAACGTTCCTTATTTCAGGTGCTGCCGGTGCCGTTGGTACGGTTAGCATCCAGTTAGCTCTAAATGTTTTCCATGCTAAGAAAGTAATTGCCATCGCAGGTGGTCCTGAGAAGGTAAAATTCGTTGAGTCTTTTGACCCCAAGAGAGTTGTCGGTGTCGATTACAAGTCACCAACTTTTGAACAGGATTTGTTGAAAGCTGCTGGTGGTGATCAGAATATCGACTATTTTGTTGACAATGTTGGTGGACCTATTTTGGATGCTGGTGCATGCCTCTTAAAGATACATGCTACTATCGTTGCATGCGGTTCCATCAGTGGTTATAATGACAAGGAAAAGTTTATGTTCAAGAGCTATGGTGTTGTAATTACAAGACGATTAACTATTAGGGGTGTCCTGGTTAGTGACCACATGGATAAATTTCCTGAGGCAATTAGATCCTTGAAGTCATTCATTGACTCGGGTAAGATAAGTACCAAAGATGCCGTTACCTTTAGAGATGCTACTGGTGATAAGTTCAAAGAAATCCCACAAATCTGGAACGGCCTTTTCAACGGTACCAACAGGGGTAAGTTGATTACAATAGTTAGAAACCCTCAATAGACATGATACTGTATAATTAACCATTTACATTAGAGTAGGTCTTTAGGACCTCACCATGATATTCATTGGAAGGGAGGCCAGACTCGTTCGAACACAGAATCATTACATGTTTATACACCTGCTATTCGTATATTCCTCTAATCTCTTCGGTACCTTGTCGAATTCGCGATGTTGACACAATGGGACTTACAAAGTCGAGTAATCGACTTTGAAGAAAGATAAGACTGAGAAAAATACAGGAAAAAGGAAAACGTCCATCATTCTGACGAACCTAGGAAAATGAATACCTTAGACGGTGAAGCTGTTATTGTTGATAAAGACGCTTTGTTAAAACATGAACGACAACTTTTGAAACAATTGGTTCTCATATCATCTGAAGATGAACTCTTACAGGGTCCCATCGACCAGTTCCCCTTAAAACAGATCGATGTACCTGATTATGCAGGTGAAAAGAAGAAAGATGAATCCAATTTGGCTTATGTTATGACAAGGCATGATTTACAAGGTGAAAAGCGAATTTCTGATCGTGGTCAGTTGCAAGATGGTAGAACATGGTTGTTTAATACTTTTAAGTTCAGTGGTAGCAGCAATGTATCTAATCATTGGTTTGTTCTCCTGAGTGATTTAATGAAATCCTTGCTCTACGATGGTGACGAAGAAACTTTTATTAAAGAATATCATCAACTATTACCATTGGAAGCAGATGAGCAACAAAGGGCCTTTTTGAAACAAAAGAAACTTCTGGATCAGAATACAACACTGCAGCAGCCAGTTAGATTCTTCACAACGAAGTCTGTGTTTGTTCAATTTGGAGCTGCTGTCATACTTGGCGGTTTAAGAGTCTTTGATGACTATTGGGAAAGTCTAGCAAGAGAAAAAAATTTAACGCCTCATCATAGAGTATTCAAACTTAATCAAAAATTACTAACCGTTTTACAAAAATTGAAACCTTCATTATTTTTGAAGTTAGATTCTAATAATGAAAACGAGGAGGACGATGTTAATGGTTCTCCACTTCATGGAGAATTATTTGAAACACCATATTCCACAATTACAGAACAGGCTTCTTCGGAAATTAGAGACGAATATGGTAGGCAATTTGCTGAGGGACAACATACTGGGGCAGTAGTTCCCGGCCAAAGTATTAACGGATCACTAGAACTAAGTAGTCAATTCAAGCTACCGAAGTACCATAGTAAAAATTCTTTCCAGCAAGCAGCTCAACTAAATGCGTTAGATACAGCTATCAGTGGCTCAACGGAAATGATACAGAACCATGCAGGTTCTCACCCTCCTTCCACGTCTAATGTGGACGTGTCCACTTCATTAGGACCTTCAACATCTAACAAATCTGGAGGTAAACGACTGTTGAGCAATATTATGGATACAAATATTTCTAGTGCAAAGGGGAAAAAGTCTGAAGAGCACGAATTGATTAGTGCTGGTAATGGTTTAATCCCTACCAATGTCCATTTAAATGTTAACGGTTGGAAGTTTGAAACTTTACCATTGCGAATTCTTGGAAATGAGCCTGAATTTTCAGTTAGGGGTCTACCATTTTATGAAAAAGACAAAATATTGGATAGATTAAAAAAATTATCGCCTAATCAAATTAAAGAATTAGAGCATTTACATGATTCAGTGACTCTTAACAAGGGATTACAGAGTGTTCGGAAAATTAGGTCCAAAAAGTGGACCAAATATTGGCAATATAAATCCGGATTGCCAATAGGAATTCTCAAGCATGACGTTGAAAAGTCTCGAGACAGGTATCTGAGGGATGTTTTAAATCAAAAAACGTCAACTACAATCTATAACGATGCTACTTTAATCGACGAAGTCCAAACTACAAGCAGAGTGCCCAATGCTAACTTTTTCAACAATTCTAATATCAAGGGCTTTAAGCCTCCCTATGCACCCCCGGTACAGAAAGACCATAGAAACTAGCCCGTAATAGTTATGCATTATAAATAAGAATTTTTTTTATTTTTTATTTTTTTTTTTCTTTCTAAAAGAAAAAAAAAGAATTGGCAAATCTAACATACAAATATGTATACATTTATAAGCGGTACTCTTCAATAATAAATTCACCTTACATGCTGTCTCCTTAAAAAAGTCTCCCCTTCTATTAGAATTTTATCTAAGTTCCCTCCACTTCATAACAATTTAGTTTTAACGATTTCTTGTCTAATTCTAAAAGTATAGTAAGCCATAATTAACATTATCACCAATAATGGTAATAACCAAACTGCCAACTTACTTGCTATTTCATCGACATGAGGACCCGCCTGACCAGATGTTTTTGTTGCATCCCTAATTTTTTGTTGCTCTTTAATCATTTCTTCCATTTTTTCATTCATCGATATAAAATCACCAAAATAGTCACTACCACCTTCAGAATCTTGTCTTTGAATTACCAATTGCGTCATACGTTTGACCACTTCCTCTTGAATTTCGAGAATTTCATCCAATTTCTTTTCTAGTGAAACAATATCGTTGGCCAACACTTTACCTTCAAGTTTATCCATTTTTTTAAACAAATCATAATTAGAAAATTTCTCACTTTGAGCATCGAATGCATCATTTTCCAACAAGTTTTCTTGACCGGTATTTGGATCAATAACCTTCGTGTATATTTTTGGTTGAGGCATGGAATGGACATTGGGAATCCATGAATCTTGGATAGCCCCATCATAAAATTTCATTTTCAAAATTTCAAAAACTTCCGTAGTTTGAGCATTATCAGCACTAACACCAATCTTATAGTCACCTTGAGGAAAGTTCGTCTTTTTAGTTTGAAAACAAACTCTGTTATCAATTTGTAGTTTCAACAGATTATCATCTTCTCTACTGTATGTCAAACGTGCCGTTGATGGAACTGATGATTGTTGGTATCCCATCAAACACGAAGCAAAGCTCTTCTCGTGGACGTCTTCCTTCTTTAAGGCAGCAGATCCATCACTAAACCTTGCGCTAACAAACGAGCCCAATGCACCGTTATTATCCACTAAAATCTGCAACCCATCGAACTTTGATGGTCCGTTGTAAAGCATTTTGTCGTCATTCTTACTACCTGCCGAGTTAATGATCCAGAAGGCCAATCCACCTTCGGATTTACCTGAATATTCCACACTTCTAAATGTCCATTCAACAGTAAACCCATTTTTCAATTTGTAATTATTTCGCTGCCATAACGAGCCTTTTGATCCTTTACGTGGTGTAAGTATCATACGACTTTGTTGTAAACTTGCGTCTTCACCTACCATCCAGTTAGACGGCATTTTCTTAATCGACAACAAGTCTGGTAAACTTATATCTGCCTTAAACTTTTCTTCATCACTTTTTGAGGACTCTAATCCATGTGCATTAACCACCGAACCAATCAATAAGAGTGAACTCGACACTATGTGGGTTAGCTTCATTTTGCAAGAACAACGTCAACAACAACAATAAAAAAACTGCTAGAAAGCTAAATCCAGAATTCAGATTCTATGATCAATTCACCTTCAATTGAGTTCCCTAAGCGTCTCTTCTTACAAGGATGTAACACGTATCGATGTTGTTGATCTTGTCAAGAATGTTCTATTCTTAAAAAAGCCTTCATAGGAAACATAAGAACGGATACACCGTACATAGCGACAGAAAGGAAGGACATAAGCTCTTCAAACTATATTGGCATTATAGAATAGCTCAATCGGTTTGGCAATCTTTGCAATCAGTTCCGCAGGCATCATTTGATCTAAGAAGTTCGAAATTATCCGAGCTACCTTTAGCACCGCTCTCATTATGCTTACCAATAGAAACTTCATCGTGAAATAAAAGAGCCTTGACCCTTTGTTTCAAGTATTTACTATCTGGAAATCCACCATTTATAATCCTATCCCAGATTAAAATCTCCTCATCTCCTTCTTTCTCTTGTCCTAGTATCTTAAATTGACCCTGGGGTCCGGGAATTAGTGAAACTTCACCTAGCTGGTCACCAAAAGTCTGGAGGAGCTCTTGCATGTACCACGAACTCCTTAGATTCCATTTGCATTTAATGCAAAATATTATACTGACCTTCGGAAATGGCATGTCTACTCTTGATCTTTTCTTTCATTTTCCTAACAGCTATCAGTGAAACAAGTATAAAATTCCGAAACTCGATCTAACTGATGAACCATAAAACAATCTACTCAAAGATCATTAAGAAAAAGTTATAAGCAAAAAGGGCCTACGATGCCTTTATTCGCGGATAGTTTTTGGTCTGATGATTTAGATTCAGGGTTAAAACTTCTTTTTGAAAAGCTTCTCCAAGGCTGTGAGCAATGTAACCTTTTCATACAATTGTTTGCCTCGAGAATGCAGTTTGAAGTTAACTATGGTAGACAGCTAGGTGGTATTAGACAAGGTGTAGATAATTTAGATAAGTTTTCCAATGATTCTGAGACATCCATATTGAGTTCATTACACGGTATCATTGAAAACATGTCACTTGAAGGTAATCAGCATTTAATGATAGCGTCAAATATCGAACAATTGGTGTTAACGCCATTTAGCAAATGGTGTCACGATCATAGAAAAAGAGTTGAATATTCTGCGAAGATTTTGAAGACTAATGTATCTAATTTTGATAAATCGAGAAACTATGTCTCCAAATTAGAAAGGGAATATTTCAATCGCTGTCGACAGTTGGAAGATTTTAAAAAGGCCACCTATGCCAATGACGACGAATTGATAAAGGCAATTTCATCACTGAAGCTGCTACAGAAGTACGAAAAGGACCTAGCCAGGGAAAAGGAATATCAAAAATTCGCTACAGTGGGAAACATTGATTTTGATTATAAAAGTATGAGAGAAGTGCTTCATTTGCTGCTTACCAAACTGCCTAAGCACGATTATAAAGTTCCATTTATTAATTACACTTTGGAAAATACTAATAGTGGCAGCGATATTACTAGATTTTTATTGGAAAACATGTCTTTAAAGGATCTTGATCAAGCCGAAGTTTTTGGCCAAGATCTAATGGATTTGGGCTTTTTAAAATACTGTAATGGTGTTGGAAATACGTTTGTAAACTCTAAGAAATTTCAATACCAGTGGAAAAGCTATTCCTACAGGTTTGTTGATGTACCACAATCAGCAGATGAAAACGATTCTAAAGTGTTGCCAATGGAACCGAGACTTTCTGCATACATCCAAGATTTTAACCTACAGCTCATATCTTCTGATACTACTGAAAATAAAGAAAATACTTCCACGAGTGACACCACAGTTATAGAACCAGAGATTGAAGAATCCGAAAAAAACTTGTTTAAATTGATGAAAGACGTTGAATTGGCAGATAGGAAGTACTATAGAGAATGCTTCAAGATGGATGCCCTTAGATGTTCAGTGGAAGAGTTAATGGTTGATCATTTAACATTTATGGAAAGATGCGAACTGGATAGATTGAAAGCCATTAAGAAGGCAACGTTTGATTTTTGTGCTACCGTCAGCAATAAGATATCCAGTTTGAAGATCAGCGCGGACAATATAATTCAAGAGGAAGGTAGTATGGATCCTAATGCAGATTTGCTGCATTTCCTGGTGAAGTATCGAACTGGGTATTTTCAACCTCATGTCATTACTTATAACAATTATTACAACCCGGGTGCATTCCAAAATTTTGGCATAGATTTGGAAACAAGATGTCGTTTGGATAAAAAAGTGGTTCCTTCAATAGCGTCTGTCATTTTATCCTATATGGATCAAGTATACCCTGAGTTGCCTAGCGACAAAGTAAGGATATCTGTATGGACAGCACCCGTTAAACTAAACCTTTCACACCAATTAAGAAATCTTTTAAATAGAAGGCGGTTTAAAGATGATGCTGAAATCCTTGAAGTTATCAAAGAATCTAAATCTGACCCAAGTACAGTGGCAAGTGTTCTCAAAATCTATTTATTGGAACTTCCTGAACCACTAATTTCCAATGACATCTACGATGTGCTTAAAATGCTTTACGTCCAATATGCCACACATCCGACCACTGAAGAAGCTTCGCAGAGCTCACGTACACAGGAAGAATTACAAGAGACGGAGTCTAACAAAATCAGAGGTCTTTACACCACACTCTCATCATTACCCAAACCTCATATTGCTACTCTAGATGCCATAACAACCCATTTTTGCAGATTGATCAAAATTTTGAAGATGGGCGAAAATGGTCAAGAGATAGCTTCGGAGTTCACGCATTCGATATCACAAGAATTTGCCAATTGTATCATCAAGGTAAGTGTAACTGATGGTAACGATTTAGGTTACAAAATCTTTTACGATCTCTTGAAACATAAGAAAGAGGTTTTTGGCGTATTGAAAAGGCAAGGTTCAAAAGCCAAGAGCGAGAATCCTACCTAACATTTTTAGACTCGACTTAAATATTAATATTATCTATCATTAATACTGTTATTATTACTATACTGTTATTACTCTTTTTATGATAATCAATTGTAATGTAAATCCCCTAATTACAAACTTTAATTCCTATCTGAACTTTCTGCTGCCTCATTTCCGGATTCCAGCTCCTGCAGCTCCTTCGTGAACAAACGTCTCGGTTTAAATGATTCCTTTTCCACAGTCGATAATCTGCGTCGTCTGACGACTTCACCATTCTTATTAAGATACGTTATAACGTCTTCAATATCAGGAGTATCTTTAAGCAGTGATTCTTTACGTGAATTTCTGGTTTCTTCGCTAACTGAACTGGAACTTTGAAACGGATTAGTAGGTGTCATCCGCCTTATTAGAACATCGCTATCACCATCATTATCGTCGTCGTCGTCATTATCACTGTCATTATGCCATTTCCTCGCCAATTCAAAACTCGTAAGCTTATCACTGGGTGTACCCGGTGTCTGCTTTGGTTGCTTAAAAGATTCACTCTTATATTCATTCGGCGACTCACTAGAAAATTTCCTATTTCTTCTAGATGTCGGCCTAGTAGGCGGTAATAACTCAGGCTTTGAAGATGATAGGTCCTCTCTAATTTCATCCCCGGAAGATTTAGGGAATAGTACTCTACTAACTTTCTGTAATTCTTGTGGTGGGAATTGTTCCTGTTGCTCCTGTTGTTCTTTTAGCTCACGAAACGGCGTAAACTCTGGTGATTGGAAACCTTTAAATGGAGACTTTTCTCGTGGTGGGCACAGGAAAGGCGCAGCCAAGTCCTTATGTGACTTTGTCGCTGTTGTGGATGGAGTAACCGGACCCCTACCTTGGAAAGTCCTGTGCGGTGTCTCAGGAGGGGCTAACCCAGTTTCAAAATGAGGAAGCTCTTTCTCGTTGACCATGCTAGATCTTCTTTCTCTTGATCTGGGCGGTGTTGCAGGAGTCATGACCACAAAGGTATGTTGGGTCTTTACTGCTAATTAAGAACCTTCTTTAAAGGGCAAATTTAAAGGTAAGCCAGTCGTAGGAGATCCTAGAAATCGCTGAGAATAAACAAATTGTTTAGCAGTTAAACGTTGATTCTTATAGTAGGCTTCCTTCAATTGAATCTTACTATTTTTTTTTTTTTTTATAATTTCTTTCTTTCTCCAAGCCAGGTGGTTTTCAGTTTCCAACCAGCCATTTTAATTTCATCGGGTTACTGAAAAATTGTAAAACTATCACCTTGTATGATGATAAAAAATACAGTCAAGGATCCAACCAAGGTAGAACCTTCTTGTTTCTAGCAGCTGCACCTTTGAATGGCTGGCGAACCAGAATAAAATAGTAAATTAATTCAGCAACATTTTTATTTTTTTTTTTTTGGATTCCATACGTCTTTAACATTATAGATCTATATCTAGTTCGATGCGATCACCGCGCTGTTACTTGTACAAGTAGTATACGTTCACTTGCGATGAATTGCATGAATAGATCAAGAAGCTATCCTCAAGATATCGTAAACCAGGCCGCAACTCCTTAGTAATGGTATGTTTTGTTATTTCAAATCAATATTAGAATCCAATACTGACAAATGTTTATTAGAATGCTCTCTATAACCATGCCCTAAAGCAAAAGAACCAATTAACACAAGATTTGGCCAAATTTGAAGGTAATGTGTATACTTCCCCTATTTCTTTACAAGGATCTATTTCTGCTACTTTAGTTGCCTTTGAAAAAACTATATCACAGTACAAAGAGCATTTGAAGAATTACAAGTCATCTCTAGGTAAGAATGATGACGGTCATGGTAACACAGAGTTGCTCAAGTATGATAGTAGAGCGAATTCACTAAATCAGGATTACCAAATGTTCTCAAATAAATTTAAAGAGTTGAAGCTACAATACCATAACAACGATGCTCGCAACCAACTTTTTGCTCCTGAGGCCTCTCCGTTCAATGGAGACTCTGTGGTTAACAGACGTAATGTAATGAAACAGTCCCCAGAAGCACCAGCTCAGGAGTTTTCAGGTAATGAAAGCAACAGTTTGCCCCTTTACCATGGGTTACAAAAAGAACAATCGGTTTTCCAACGAGGCAATGCTCAATTAGAGATGATTCTAGAAATGGGGTATCAATCGTTAGATGATATTGTAGAGCAAAATCACATTCTACAAAAAATGCAAGACAGAATGACACGCTCTTTAACTACACTCGGTGTTTCCCAAGGTACAATCAGCAATGTTAATAGGCGGCTCTTTAAAGATAAGCTCATCTTCTGGATTGCTTTAATTCTAATGCTCTTGGGTATGTATATGGTACTTAAATGGTTGAGATGAACAAAAAAAAAAGCAAAAACAAAAAACAAAAAAGAAGGTAAAGGAATAATCAGATATGTGTATAAATATTATTTCTTCCAATATATACAAGTCGATGTTTCTCCGGTTGCCATTGATTGTTGAGGTTGTAAAAATAATTTAGTTTGGCATAGTTGACCAGGTTGTATTTGATCGCCTGGTTTCAGTAGTTCAGGTATTGGTTGAGGTTTGTTTACTTTGATACGTTTACCAGTACCTAGTTGCCCTCTTTCATTGAAACCCCAGACTACGACTTGTCCATTAGCCAACTTACACCAAACATGATGGCCACCACAGCTCCACTCTGCAACGGGTGAACCAACGAATTTAATACGAGTCGGTTCTGTTTGACAGTTCTTGTAGTTACCGTTGCCCAGTTCGCCGTTCAGACCATCACCAAATGAAAAGTACAACACATCTTTTTTACCATTGTCGTTTAAGGCCTCCAATGCCACAAAAGAAGTCTGAGAAGAACAATTGATATCCACACACTTAAATTTGGAATTCCCACCTAGATACGAACCAAACCTGTTTATGGTTTTTGGAAAGGGTATTTGTTCATTATTGTAGGATATCGGTAAACCTAACTGGCCATTTTTATTGATACCAAACCCATACAACTTACCTTCCGCATCCCTGGCTAAAGTATGATGATCACCGCAAGACACCTGGAGAATATTTCTGTTATAGATGGAATTGTTGCTGTCTAACGCCCTGTTTAGAAGTTCAATTTCATAAAGTTTGTTACAAGGTGGAAATTCATCAAATTGAGATAGCGTTGGAACACCAAATTGGCCGTATGAGTGTAATTGGTTTCTTGATTTGGGACTACCCCCAGTCGCACATGAATACGCATTTCCCTTATTAGATACAAGGGCTAGATGACATTTACCGGTGTCGAATTGGACAATCCTATTTTCACCTTTGGTTTTGAAACTATCCTTGGTATCCAATTTCCATTTATAATTGCAGTAGGTTTTCCAAGGTAGAACCCATGATCTCTTGCGTTCTATGTGATCTGCTATGGATAACGAATCCTTCACGGGAACCACTAAAATTTCACCTTTTTTATTAAGAGCGTAGGCAAAGCTGTTTGACAACTTAACTTGAACCAAATCCTGATCGGGCAGAATGGTACTGATGGAATCTTGATTCCATTTCAGTAAATCACCCTTCTCATCAATAGCTAGATTGTCCTTACCGTTAGCTTCGTCAGATAGACAGACGTCCCTCAGAACCTTGTGATCGAAAAGGGGGATTCTTTTGGGTAAAACGTAACCGATTTTATTGCTACTGGAACTCTCACTAGATCCTGTTAGATATAACCCAGAAACTTCAGGACCGTATTTCGCATCAGATATGACTGCGATTTCATCCATAGACCTTTTAGTCTTACTTCTAACTAATTTTTCAATGGTGTTATCATCAACTTTGTAATCGTCCTTCGTAACCCACCAACTTTTCACTTGTGGCCATTTCATGTACGTAGTTGTAGCGGCACCAACACCTAACAGAATGAGCAGCCCTTGGAAAACGGCAGACAGTCTCATCAATTTCTCTACACGAACCTCATGAGCTCTTCTGGCCTGTTCCCCGGTTTGATCCGGCCACTCGAATTTCTCTTTTGAACTTTTCTTCGCCTTATAAGGTTGTGAAGTCAGGTTGGGAGCCCAAAGTTCGGCTTCATCAATTTGTTCAGAGTTCTTATAAAGCCTTGTACAGCTACTGAAGTTTCTTAGGAGTGGGATTGGGGGAATCAGACTATTGTAATGTCTTATCAAGCTCCTCCGGAGCATCATTAGTGGTTATTATTTCCCGGTGATGCTGCCTTTAATACTTGTAATGTTCATCATGTTCATCATGTTCCGCGTAGTTGAACTTTTCGAACGCTAATTTCACAGAAGATTGGTTACCCCAGAGTTCAAGTATACCGGGAACATCTTTGCAGAGATGTTATCAATGAAGTTCGTTGGTTTGAACTTAAGAAGAGGATTCCATGTTACAGCTAAACGCTTAACCAACTTTGAAACGGTTCACATACAAAATACCAATAGGTATAAGCAACTACTAGTAGAAAAAGGTAAGTTTGATGAATCCCAAGCAAATGCTATTGTGAATTTGATGTCAGATGCACTCAAAGGTGGCATATCACACATATCACAGGACTTAGCCAAACGGGAAAGGTTAACACAGCTGACTTATCAACAGAGAGTCGATTTTGCCAAATTGAGGGATCAATTATTGACGGCGGATCGAAGTGAGTTCCATAACCTACAGAATGACTACGAGAGGGTTCGTAAAGACCTCGACAAACTGAAGAATAAAGTTAGAGAGGAAATTACGAAGGCAAATGCAAGCTTTAAACTCGATCTTTCATTGGAAAAAGGTCGTATAAGGGAGGAAAGCAGCCATCACGACATGCAAATCAAAGAGATCGATACACGCATTGACAAAGAGATCACTAATATGAGAATGCAGATCGATTCTGTCAAAACTCAGGTTATGCAATGGTTAATTGGTGTATGCACCGGTACTTTCGCTCTAGTGCTGGCATACGTTAGGCTGCTGTCATAATGAAATTCTGCCGCACAAAAGTACAAATAAAAAAAAAAAAAGAAGCAGGAGTATGTATATTTTATACTATTATGAGGTCGGATATGGAGATTTTACACTTTTTTAAAATTTAAAGATTTCTTTCAAGATTCTAACGGTGTCTTCAGGACTAGTCACAGAATGACCAATGGTTCTTGGATCCTCGTAAATTTCCCAGTCGTTACCACCTTTGTAAGTCTTGTCCCCAAAAAAGTGAATCTCTTTGAAGCCGTCTTTCTCCACATGCTGTAAACAGTAGGTTTTATCCCAACCAGTGGGGAAAACGTCAAATGAAATTTGACCACCAATCGAGTAAGTCAGGCCCAAATCTGGGAACTCTTTCTTCAGTGCTTCAACAAATTTGGCTCTAACTTGGTGTTCTTTATCATACGCTTCGAACTCGTTACGTTCAGCAGTGGACGCATTTCTACCTACAGGAGAAACATTGATCATACCGTTTCTGAATTCCAAAAAAAAGTACCTCTTCTTCTTGGCAACTCAATCTTACTTAAGTAACCAAGGATGAAAACTGCCAATTTGTTGTATTTCTCTTCACCAATCCAATTGATAAACGATTGCGTAGCCATCTCTTTGCCAAGTCTATAAGCTGTCAATCCATTCTCGGAGAAGGCATAATCAAAGTTGTCCAAAACATCGTCTCCCAATTGTTCCTTCTGTTTGCTCAAATCAGAACCACCTACAAAACCAACGCAAACCTTCTTTCTCAATTGCTGTAATACGTCAATAACCTCATTAGATACGTGCAATCTTGCAGGTGTCAAAGTACCATCAACATCAAACAAAACCAAAGTATCTGGCTTTTCCTTGTGAGCGAATTCTGGAATATCAACCATCTTGACAATATCAACTACTCAATTCGACGTTTCGAATCTTCTTCAGAGCTCTTGAATCAAATTCAGATGCAACTTGCCCAAAGAAAAAAAAAAAAAAGAAAGTTCTGAATTTCAGCAGACTAATGTTTCAACGAACCTTTTCATTATTATACGTTTGCACAATGTTGGTGATGCCACGTCCTACGGAGGCCGACGCCAAAAATGAAAATGCAAAAACGTATCTTACTAAACCGGGTAACAGCTGCAAATATTATGGACGCACCCACCGGAGCACATGGCACATGTTCACCAATGGTGGCCCACAGCTGCTGCAACACCATAGCAAACCCAAACTCGAGAATTTCAGATATCTAAGTTTCAACTATAAACGGCCGTACTTAAATTTACACCTGAGCTTTAGACAAGAAGTAGTCTGGGAAGTTGTTGAAGTTGTTTTCTAGAGAACCCTTGTGAGACAAGAACTTGACGTAAGCACCGTCGTCCTTGACTTGGCCAGCCTCTCTTCTCTTAACGTATTCTTCCCTGTCCAATGGAGTGAAACCCCACTTCTTGGACAAAATGATCTTTTTGTTGACCTGGGAACTTGTATCTGGATCTTCTCAAACCTTCAACAACGACATCCCTGTTGTTGTCTCTGGTTCTAACTGAGAACAAAATTTGACCAATGTCAACACGAGCAGCCAAACCGTGAGGCTTACCCCAGGCGTTTCTCATACCTTGTTGCAAACGATCGGCACCGGCACATGACAACATCTTGTTAATTCTCAAGACGTGGTATGGGTGAACACGAACCCTCAGGTGGAAGGCATCTCTACCGGACATCTTGGTGATGTACTTGTTAGCACAGATACGAGCAGCTTCCAAAGCTTCGGAGGTCAACTGTTCCAATTCGTTAGAGACCAAGTGGACACACAATGGGAATTCATCGACGGTGGCCTTCTTCTTACCCAAGTCGAAGATTCTGATCTTAGAGTCTGGGACGGCTCTGTTGTATCTAGACTTTGGGAAAGGCTTGTTCTTTTGATATCTGTAACATCTAGCTGGTCTTCTAGCCATTGTGAAAAGTTGGTCAGTTGTGGCTCTTCCGTTTTAAAAGTAGCCCTCGAACTACTACGTAGAATGATAGTACGTTCTGTGGTTCTTTTAAAGGCTCAACTCATCGCCTTTGGATTTGTCATCTTTGAAGGATGTTTGCGTCGGTCTCTGAACAGTAGACGGATAAGGAAATTCGCCGTAAGAAAAAAAATTGGGAAATTTGAGCATGTACGGATGTAACAGGTTAGTAAATGTACGGATGTAGGGTGTCGGGATGTTTATGGACAGTCTTTTGAAAATTTTTGTATTAACTCATCTCTTCTCATCTCATCACATCTCATCATCTCATCTCGCAAACCTTTGTACATGGAGCACTGGGAAATCACACTTTGCGTGGAAAACACTTTGGATAGCTTCGTTGAACATAGTAGTTTTAAGTAGTAATCATGGGACGTTACTGTGTGAAAAGGTACAAGACTAAGAGAAGAACCAAGGATTTAGACATTATCTTCGATGAGTTATCCTCAAAGGATAAGATTCAACAACTCCTAAACCAACCGCTTGATGAGACTAAGCCAGGGCTAGGTCAACATTACTGCATACATTGTGCCAAGTATATGGAAAGTGCCATTGCTCTAAAAACGCATTTGAAGAGCAAAGTTCACAGGAGAAGAGTGAAAAATTTAAAGTCTATGCCATACACGCAGGAAGTTGCAGACGCAGCCAACGGTGTCAATTTGAATAAATTTTTGGACAGGGTGGAACAATTGAAAAATAAAACTATTCCTGAGAAGTCCGAGAATGAACAACTTCTAGGTGGCCATTTGGAACAAACTCTGGCGAATGCCAGGACAACCGAACCTACGCTGCCATGGGCTGACAGTGAGAAGGGACAGGATGTTAAGGATAAGGACAATGACGAGGTTTTCATGGGTTAAAAAAATCTAAGATTCGATCTTTTGATTTTACTGTTATTTTATGTTTTTTTCACTTTTTTTTTTTAGCATCATTAATTCTATGTACGTGGGGTAATAAAATGAACTTACATCAATTCTTGGCTTGGCCGAAATCAACGTGGCCTGTAGATTCGGCATGTCTGGCGACATCCCTTTCACCTGTTAGAATGGTCCGACAGATGTTGCAAATAATCCTATCTCTGCGTGTGTTGAAGGAGTGACCGCTTCTCTTCAGCTGCTTGGCGATCTCTAGCGCCGCTTCTAGCACAGCTTCGCTGAATATTTCATCACGCCTATCAAAAACAGTCCTTTGGTTGACTAGCTCTAGAGAATCATAATGAACTCCGTTGAACATAACAATGACGAATTGGTCAAATTGATCTTCGTTAAACTTTTCAAATTTTTGTGCATCCATGTCTAGTACATATACGGCTACACCGAAATTCTTTGATAGGATGGCGATTTCAATACCACCACCCCAAGAATCATTTTTCGAAATCCATTGCGCATACTCTTCATTAGGTCTGTCTAGTACTGCATCGGAGTAAAGTACTTTGTCATTACGGATGTGTTCAGAACAAACCGTACGCAGGGTTGATGACAGTGATATATCTTTGTACACACAATATGATAGTGAATGGAAAAGGCATGAATTATCGTCTGGTATTTGACGTACATGTAAAAAAGTCTCCTCTCCGGTTGGTAGAGATATCTTGCACTTATTGGGTGGTAATTGATTATTGGAAGGTTGTGATGACGATGTTGATTCTGGCATCGCTTCAGGTATACTACCCTCATCTTTGAATATCAATACGATCTTTTCACCAGAACTAATACCAAGTGAATCTAGTTTTAGGCGTGACATCTCTTGGTTGTTATCCACTTTCTGTGGCGGATACCCGTACCGGATTCCCAGCACTGATGACGGCGCATCTGATACTAGTATTAATTCTTCTAAGGTAGCCTCATTATCTATTGATACCACCTTATTATATCCATTTGTACCACTAAGTTTCAACCTCATTTTCTTTTTTTTCCCTCTCCTCTGGTACTATGTACTATCTATATGTGTGTAGTAAGTATTGTTGTTTTCAAGGGTATTTTGTAGTTAAAGTAATGATGTCTCGGGATTTTAAACCAATGTCTACCGTCCGAACATCCTAGAAGGAAAACTGTTTGTAACTTGATTCAAAAAGCGATGTTACAAGATTTTATGATATGGAGATCCAGGATAAATTTCATGCACAACTGATCGTTATTTCATACTATTAATAATGGGGACCTAACATTATTATTAATTTCGTTTCTTTTTCTGGAAAAAAATGTAAACCATAAAACAAATTACGAACTTTTCCTCCACGGTGTGCATTTAAACATTGGATAGCTCCTGTTTAATTTCTGCTAGTATTTGATTCTTCATGGTGTCCTTCAAACCAATTTGTTCCCAAGATGGCTTAATGAGTAGTCTCTTTAATTCTGTTATTTCTCCTCGTAATTTCACTTCATTATAGATTAAAATTAGAAGTGAGATAATGAATATGAATAATAATTGGTTTGTGGTAAATCTGGATCTGTCCACTTGTTCAGTATTCCTAATAATTGCTTCTTTCAATTCGTGAGCTTCAGTAGAGGCTTTTGACGTTGATGCTCCCGCAGCCGCTGCAGGGGTGGATTGTTTAATAGGCTTTTTGTAGTTTTTACCAGCGGACACACTTACCGTGCTTTCCATGACATAATTGTCCATATATTGTTGAATTAGTTTTACTAAATCTTTGGTGGCGGATATCTGGCCACTTCTCGCACTAGATTCCACCATAGATTTGATCCAACTACTTGCGGACCAGTCTATAAAATAAGATACTTTTAACATGCATGTAGTCTTCGATGCCCATCTAAACATGTACCTAGTCTTGGTAGCAAAACTGCCACCACTTGGTACATCCGGCGTCCTAGTGGTATTTAGTACATGGATGAAATTAGAATAATCGCATTCTAAGATTTGTTCAGAGACCACACACTTTGTAGATTTAGGACCTACAGGAAAATGCAGGCCTTTGGCATAACTGAAATCACGATATTTTTTGCCATCCTCATTAACTTTATTAAACTCACCAAAATCTGTGAATTTAGAAGAATCTTGTGAGATAAAAAATTCTATCCAAAAGGACGGATTACTACCGAATAACACTTGGAACACAACACCAGGAGGCGCATTCAATTCAACTTCCGCTAACACAAATTCCTTATTATCCTCGGGAGAGTATTTATATTTTGTAGGCGTACCGCGCGATGGCCCGTCATAAGAATAATGTACATCTGGTTTAAATTTATAACAAAGAGCACTCTTTGTAAGTTTGTTCCCGCTGTTTACTACTGCAGACTTCTTTTCACTTTCATTCTCGGATGCATAATCTTCGACACCTTCTTCAAGGGCTATACTTTCATCATGCAATTCACCGTCTACTTCATCCTCGCTGTGAGTTGGTGTTACGTCGTCAACCGATCTAATGGCGTCTTCTATTGCTGCATCATTTTCGCTAGCGTAGGAAGCTCTGCTTGGTGGCCCACTAGGTCTCTTACTATCCGAGAAGGACCCAGAATGCAATTGAAGATGTGGATCTCGAGAAAAGTTCGCAGATGTTGATCTCGTTTCCCTCTGAGAATTTTGCTTGTCACCTTCTGCTAATAAGGTTCTCGCCCAAACTTCTTTCAAAAGCGTAAATGCAATATCTCTCGATATAAACCCGTTAAATTGTGTTTTACCGGTCGCAGTCTCAATAGAAACTGCATTTTGAAATAAGCCTGCTGTTGAAGTCTTTTCTATGAATGTAATATCCTTAAATGGGATGATAACCTTTGCGATCCACCCCAATAAACTTGAATAAAAGCATACATGAGACTCAGAAATGTATAGTCTACCTTGATAAAGAAACTCTCTGCTTAATGCACAACTAAAATCATCTAGTAGTCTATCATCTTTGGGAATATTCTTGAAAAGTGAGTGAAACTCAGCGCTTCTTTCTATTACAGCATAGTGAAACGGCGTATCCAAATACGTCTCATCAACAAATTTTGTGGTATCGTAGTTGTGAAATTCTTCCAATTGGATCTTGCTGGGAAGTTCCTTTGGCTTCTCCGGTTCATTTGCAGAGCTAGATGTAGGTGAAGTGGGGCCGACTACAGGGCTTGCTACTCTTTTCCCATTCTTCTTTTGACTCGACACCTGTCGTCTATGAGAAATTATGTTTGGTGAAGAAATCTCTTCAGGTGCATTATTGTGAACTTGTGTTTGTAACGGAGGTGGATTCTGGGGAACAGATGATTTAAACGAAAACGTAGAGATCATATTCTCGAAGAACTTAGTATTACCATTAGTCGTTTTATTATAATTATCGACAGCATTCTTATCCAATGTATCACCACTTACCGGTGTTAGTACTTCCTTATCAAAGTTCCTTTCGACTGCATTCTTTTCAATAATGTCGTTTACAGAGTTTAAAGCCGTGGTATTTTCATTGGTACTAGTATGACTGGAAACTGAGTTAACATCAGAAAGATGAGGATCAGCTGGCGTAGATTTCATATTAACCGGACCTGTGACATCTAATGAAGACGATGATTTCCTATGCTTGTGATGAACACTGCTACTATTACTACCATTGGAATTCCTCACATTTAATGAATCACGATGTTCACTGGAATCACTATTATTTCTTCTCGATGTAGGATCTCCATTCTCGGAATTATTATCATTACTACTTCCTGACCCAGTTGACCCCTTCAAATCGACACTCGGCAACAATGACATTTATAGAATTGGAATCTCTCGTTTCGAATCCAATATTTTATTAAAACTAAGAAAAAGGAAAACGCCTCCAAATGCACTTCGGACTTTCGACAAAAGACTCCTATATGCTGCTATGAAAGTGGTATTGGTATTCTAGTTTCCCTTATAAGTTTCCAATTCACTTGTTAATTGTTTGGATGTTATTACCCGCCTTTCAACCAGAAGGTTGAAAAAATATTAGGCAACTACCATACATAGTAATGATAGTATTGGAATCAGTACTCAGTAGTGCCAACAACTTTTGATTTGGGGAATTTAGAAGGTGTTATTAGTCGGGTGGAAAGAATTGGTGATTAGAATTTCTTGTGTTCACAGTCTGTGTGTTGGAAAAGTTTCGGATAAATGACCGCAGAGCCCAATTACGTCGAGATGTACGGTAAGGACGATTCGGGTACAACGACCGCTACCACTGTTACTGCTGCTGCTAATGATAACATTGGTGCTGACAACTCGAAAAAGGAACAAATCTCCAATGGTATAACCGATGATTCAAAAATGGCTGTGGAATCAGCGGGAGCTAAAGATATGGGTCCAACTGCCTCACCACCTCCACCAATCCCGCATGTAGAGATCAATCAAGTTCCATTTTCTCTGGTGATGAGAAATTTAACTGTATTTACTATTAAAGAAGTTTCGCAGTTTATGAAGACCAATGTTCACGTTAATCCAACTGAACCATCTACAACAAAGAAATTACAGTTTTTGCATATGATTATCTTTCTAAGAAATCAATATTTAAAAATTTACGTTTTAGTGAAATGGTGTCGAACCATTAAAAATAACAATTTCCATATGATGATAGACCTTTTGAATTGGTTTAGAATTACTAACGTCATTGTTAACAATTGCATATGGGCGATAAAGGCTAGTTTAGCTGGGATGGCGAATGCGAAATTGCCAAACGTTGATTTGGTAACTGCTTTAGAAGTTTTGAGCTTAGGTAGACCAAACTTGCCTACTCATCAATTCAAATTAAGTGGTGAAGGCAATGATTTATATCAGTTATCGGGTGGTATGGTAAAAGTACCTCCAAAAGTTGTCTTACAAAAGTTAAAAGATATGAATCTTAGCATTTCTATCAAAATTGCCATGATGGATGTACCGGATGCATTCCGCAATTACAGTTTTAAAAACGGTCGAATATACATTTTTGTTCCTGAGGAATATGAAATTCAGTTAGCTACGACTGATTACCGTGCACCATTGTTCTTTGTGGATATGAATTTCTTGTTTCGCAAACAGTCGTTGCCTTTGGATAAATTAAAGTTGGAAAAAGTGATCAATGAAATTTTATTCAAAAGTGTCAAACCGCTAGTAGCACTGAACAAATTTTTACGTAAGTATGTGCTGACACTCAAACTTTATATGATCTACCTTGAACTTGTGGAGTTGGAAGAAGGTGGTAAATTTTCTGGTGGTCATCTAGCGCATAGATATGATTCGAAGAGAAGCATCATTTCCATCAGGTACTGGTTACATAGTAAGATGGGGAGAACGAGTAAAATCACAATTGGAGTAGACCGTCGTACTGAAAATTTAATTTTGAAATGGGATAACGAATTAGCATTACAATCTAAGAGAATGCCAGTGGCTTATACTGATATTCTTGACAATTTAGAATCGATTTTAGACGAGATCATGTTCAACCACTCCCACATCATTAGAGCGAATCTTCTATCTAAAGGAGTCTTCTTTGAAGATGAAGAAAACCTGGACGTTTTACTTTTCCAAATTCCCACTACATGCATTTCCATGGCACCGATTCAACTAAAAATCGATTTAATTAGTGGGGTATTTTATTTTAAAAATCCAACACCATTGCTGTTGAGCTATGTGTCCCAAATCAATAGAGCTGAAAACGCAGATGAATTGATTAACGTCTTACAAAGGTTAAAAAGAGACAAGATTTCCCAGGTTTTACGTAACATGTTTGAGAAAACCGGTTGGGTCTGTAGTAAAGTCATTAAACTGGATCACCCAATAGCGACTCAAATCAACACTACAGAGCCTGTAAATAATAATGAACTGGTGCCGCTACCTACTAGTCTTTTACAAGATGATCTCTTCATAAGGCTACCTAATTGGCCTGCAAATTGGTATTTGATATTAACTGTGGTTTCTTCGAACGCATCTTGTGTGGTCGAAAAGCGTATTGGTAAAATTGTTTCTAATAAGGGACATTGGAAACTATCCTACTTGGGAAATTCCAACGTTACATCTGCCAAATTAGAATCAATGACTTACCAAAAGGTTCTGTACTTGCAGAAGACCATCTTACACAGGATTGTTAATCATATGATTATAGATTCATTGAACCAATTGAAAATCTCCAATAAAATTAGTACAAGTGAAATGCTGTCTTCACTTCCAGACTACGTTGTTCATGGTGCGCACCAAGATAAAGCAAGTGATGGTATTCAGGATAATAACCACGAAAATGATTATACTTCTATCATCATCTTAGAATTGGAATCGTTTTTGGGAGGTTCAAAGGCATTGAACAATATTCTGGAAAGTTCAATGTTCATGCACATCGATTATTACAATTCAGAAATTAGTCTCTTTGGAAAATTTAAGAGGGATACTACGATGATTAAATGTAAATGTGATGAATTATTAATTCATTTCGTTCCTGGTGAATCACTCGCATTCTATTTGACCGAAAAATTCACCAACTTAAATATGATTGTCGATTACTTGGTTAAATTCCGCCAGAAACTAATGCAGTTAGTAATTTTAACAGACGTTGTGGAAAGACTACACAAAAATTTTGCCTCTGATGACTTCAAGATCGTCGCCCTTAAACCCAATGAAATTTCCTTCAAATATTTGAAAAATAGTAACGATTTGCAAGACTGCACCATCAGTATCGTCTCTAATGAACAGATGGTAGAAAATTTAACGGTTCAACTATCTCCTTCTAATCCCCAACATATAGTCCAGCCATTCATCGACAGTGGACACATGGATTACCACTTCATTTTTAACTATTTGCAGTTTACATCTTCGCTATTCAGTGTTTTAGAGAACATTATCAAACAGCAGACAATGTCCGGCTCTTATACAATGGTCTCATTGAGTCTACACAACGTCTGCGAATACCAATTGGTATATCACAACCCGGAGGCGGGTACCAAGATTACACTAATCATTGAATTGAAGAATGTCTCTCACAATGGTACAAAGAAAGTCCAATTTTATATTCATTTTTCAGATGAGGAGCATATCTCTACGAAATCATTGGCATATCCTTTAGTACACCAAGTGCGTAATCAAGTGTTTATGCTGGACCCTAAGGAATCTCCTGCAAATTCCAGTAAGAACAAGAAGTATCAAGGAGCTATTAGGTTGGTCGATGGTATCTCGTGTGATCCCACGAATATTGAACCTATTCTGTTGGAGATTCATGACATCTTGAGAATGGATAGTAACGTACAGGCAAATTCCTCAACGTCGTCAAATGGAATGCAACAGCAAACTCCGTCAGCAGCTAGAATCCCAACTGCTTCTTAATTAATATTCTATTCTGTTTTCATCATAATTGCACTCCTCGGTGAAAAAATCCGAACAAAGAAATCGAGCGGAATAAGAAGAAAGGGGAAAGTGTAAAAGGAGGTTACGGCAAAAGAGCGAGTAACAAGTGTCAACTAAAGAGACTGGTAAATTTTATTCAGGGATGAGACGTTTTTTTTTACTTGTTTTTTTTTGAGGAGAATCCTGGTGCCTTCTGGATTGGGTTAGTGTACTAACAATCAATGTGATGGAGTTGATTTCGTATATAAGGGCGAAGTTCGAGGACCGGAATTTTAATAGTTCAATAAACTACAACCCTAATCTCGAAAAAAGATGTCAAAGCAAGACGCAATTGTTCTTCAGAAACCTGGAGTTATTGCTATAGATAAACGTGATGTTCCTGAAATCAAAGATCCACACTATGTGAAGTTACACATCAAGGCTACTGGTATATGTGGATCGGATGTTCACTACTATACGCAAGGTGCCATAGGTCAGTTTGTTGTTAAGAGCCCTATGGTCCTGGGCCATGAATCAAGTGGTGTAGTGGCAGAAGTCGGTTCTGCTGTGAAGAATGTAAAAGTTGGTGATAGAGTTGCAATTGAACCTGGTATCCCCAGCAGATACTCAGACGAAACTATGGCAGGTAACTATAATCTGTGTCCGCATATGGTTTTTGCAGCTACGCCTCCTTATGACGGTACCTTAACCAAGTACTACCTAGCACCTGAAGATTTCGTTTACAAAATGCCAGATCATTTATCATTTGAAGAAGGTGCTCTTGCTGAGCCTATGTCTGTTGGAGTTCATGCAAACAAGCTTGCTGGGACCCGATTCGGCAGTAAAGTGCTAGTTTCTGGTGCCGGTCCCGTGGGTTTATTGGCGGGGGCTGTGGCTAAGAACTTTGGTGCCACGGAGGTTGTTTTTTGTTGATATCTCTGAAGAGAAGCTGGAGAGGAGCAAGCAGTTCGGCGCGACACACACTGTTCTTTCCTCCACAGATGAAGATCGTTTTGTGAGCGAGGTTTCGAAGGTTCTAGGTGGTTGTTTACCCGATATCGTATTAGAGTGTTCTGGTGCACAACCTGCCATCAGGTGTGGTGTTAAGGCATGCGGTGTGGGTGGTCACTATGTTCAGGTTGGTATGGGTAAAGACAATGTTGACTTCCCCATCAGTGAAGTGGGCTCTAAGGAATTGACGTTCCACGGATGTTTCCGTTACAAGAAAGGTGACTTTGCGGATTCTGTTGCATTGCTTTCAACGGGTAGAATTAACGGTAAGCCATTAATCTCCCATAGGTTTACGTTTGACGAGGCACCTGACGCCTACAAGTTCAATGCTGAGCATGGTGGTGAGGTCGTCAAAACCATTATCACTGGTCCTGAGTGAGAATAGAGTTAGAGTCAAAAACTGGTTCTCTTGAGTGTGTATGCTTCTGTACTTCTAGGTAGATTTTACTTCTCATGGCAGGAATTTTTCAGCCGTTTTTTTTTTTTTTTATAATAATGGATTCTTAGGTGCAGACGACGGCACCTTTTTTATCCTTTATAAAGGTAATAGAAAAGCGGATCACTTTTATAATTTAGAAACTGCTAACATTGTGTACTACTTATCTGATTCTCAGTTTCTCATAGTGTCTTCAGGAATATCTGTGAGGGATCAAGACAAAATGCTGTTTATAGCAGTTTGGCTAATAACCATATTAAGTTCTGTTGCATTTTCTAATGCCAGGACTAATACGTTTAATTTTACTGCTAGTTGGGTAAATGCCAATCCTGATGGGTTTAAAGACAAGAGAATGATTGGTTTCAATGGCAAGTGGCCAGTCCCGGACATACATGTTAATAAAGGGGATCGAGTAGAACTATATCTGACTAATGCCATCGATAAAGATATTGAGACTTCGTTACATTTCCATGGATTATTTCATAACACTAGTTATGGCAATCAAAATCAAATGGATGGCCCTGTTATGGTGACGCAGTGTCCTATTTTATATGGCGAAACGTACCTATACAATTTTACCGTTGGCGATCAGGTCGGCACTTATTGGTACCATGCGCATGCAGGTGCCCAATACGGTGATGGGATGAGAGCGGCCTTTGTTATTCATGATCCTGAAGAACCTTTCGAATACGATAAGGATTTGGTGATCCAACTATCAGATCTTTACAGACAACCCTATTACGACGTTAGCGATGCATTCCTTTCTAGATATAATCCCACAGGTGCTGAACCAATCCCGCAAAATATTCTTTTCAATAACACGTTAAATGGTACCTTAGATTTTAAACCGGGTGAGACATATTTACTAAGATTTATCAATTCAGGATTATTTGTATCCCAATACATTTCTATTGAATCCCATGATATGGTAATTGTTGAAGTAGATGGTGTTTATGTGAAGCCTAATACCACTGACTTAATATATGTGGCTACAGGTCAAAGGATTAGTGTATTGGTAAATGCTAAGGAAAAAGATCCTGGCCGCAATTTTGCTCTTACGCAAATAATGGATGAATCAATGCTTGATGTAGTACCACCAGATCTGCAATTACAGTGGACCCATCAAGTTGCATATAATAGGGAATATTCTTGGCCAGAGAGCATAGATTTAGGTGATTTGGAAAATGCAGCCGAAGAATTTTACTTGCAACCACTGGATAATAGGGAACTTTACGATGATTATGATGTTCAAATTACATTTGATGTTAGAATGAAAAATTTAGGTGATGGGGTTAAATATGCGTTCTTTAACAACATTTCTTATGTGGATCCGAAAGTCCCAACCTTAACTACCGCTTTGACATCAGGTAAGTTGGCTAATGATCCACGTATTTATGGTGATAACATTAACGCGTATGTTTTTGAGAAAGATGAAATTGTGGAAATTGTTTTAAACAACTATGATACTGGTAAACACCCATTCCATTTACACGGTCACAATTTCCAACTTGTGCAAAAGTCGCCTGCATTCCACGAAGATGAAAACTTCCCAGAAGAAGATCAAGATAAGATGACGGTGCCATATAATGAATCAGCACCGTTGATGGATTTCCCCTTCACATCCTGTAACCAGGGATACTGTCTTATTAGAACCTAATGGTCATTTGGTACTTCGTTTTAAGGCAAACAATCCCGGCATTTGGTATTTTCACTGTCATGTCGACTGGCACTTGGTCCAAGGATTAGCGGCAGTTTTCATTGAAGATCCCATAACGTTACAAGAGAGAGAAAGATTGGGTTTGGATTATAGAAAAATTTGTAAAGCTGCTGGTATAAAAAATGAAGGTAATGCGGCCGGCAATTCTAAAGATTGGTTTAATTTGGAAGGTTTACCAAGACAGCCGGCCCCCCTTCCTAGAGGCTTTACTGCTAAAGGTTATACTGCCTTTATAGTATGTACTCTGGCAGCACTATGGGGTATTTATACCATTTCTGAATATGGTCTCTCAGAAACCATTCAAAATGATCGGGAAGTTTATGATCATTTGAAGGGAATTTTGAATGTTGAAGATCCCGTAATCTCCTCAGTTCCTACTAATTCCGCTAGTGTTGAGTAAGCTACATTTACTTTTTTGCATAAATATTCCTAAATACTGTTCTTTTTGGCTTTTGGCTGGTACTGTTACTCTAATGGAAATTATATAATGAGGTGCAAGGGTTTTTGTCATCTCTGAAACTTTTGAGTATGAAAAATTATAAGATCGATGAAAGCCCATCCCGAAGCAAGAACTTTTCAGATATCAAAAATTGAGTACTGAGTAGACGCTGGTCATTGTCATGAACCTTGCGAAATCTACTGGTGCATTGCGTGCTGGGGTTTCGCTAGCCCCAAAAATCCTCGGCGTAGGTTGTAAACCTATCAATTTGACCCATAGAGTTAGATTATTTCATGTTAATAAGGTTTGTAGAGATGGTTATGAAGAAGAGAAAGCTACATTGGATGAAATTCATAAGTTAATGAAACCCCAAGATTTTCAAACTATTGATAAAATTCGTAACATCGGTATTTCTGCTCATATTGATTCTGGTAAGACAACCTTTACTGAACGTGTTTTGTACTATACTGGTAGAATTAAAGCGATTCATGAAGTCAGAGGACGTGATAATGTTGGTGCAAAAATGGACCACATGGATTTAGAAAGAGAAAAAAGGTATTACTATTCAATCCGCAGCCACTTTTTGTTCTTGGGATAAAGATAACAAGAATTACCATTTCAATTTAATCGATACTCCTGGTCACATTGATTTTACTATAGAGGTGGAACGTGCATTAAGAGTTTTAGATGGTGCCGTTCTCGTGGTTTGTGCCGTTTCTGGCGTCCAATCCCAAACTGTTACTGTTGATCGTCAAATGAGAAGGTATAACATTCCAAGAATCACATTTATTAACAAGATGGATAGGATGGGTGCTAATCCATTTAGAGCTGTTGACCAGATCCATTCCAAGTTGAAAATTCCTGCTGCAGTTCTACAAGTCCCTATTGGATTAGAATCTGATTTAGAAGGTGTTGTTGATATCATTAATAGAGTAGCTCTTTATAACAAAGGTGAGCATGGTGAAGATTTGGTATCGGGTCCAATTCCTCAAAATTTGAAAGATCTAGTGGAGGAAAGAAGGCAAATTTTGGTAGAGACTTTGGCAGATGTTGATGAAGAAATGGCTGAATTGTTCTTGGAAGAGAAAGAACCAAGTGTGGATCAAATTAAAGCCTCTATTCGTAGAGCTACCATTGCCAGAAAATTTTCTCCTGTTCTGATGGGATCTGCATTGGCTAATACTGGTATACAGCCAGTTTTAGATGCTGTTGTGGATTATTTGCCTAATCCTTGTCAAGTTTTGAACTCTGCATTGGATGTTGTTAACAATGAAGCCAAAGTTAACCTGGTTCCTTCTGTTACAAAACCATTTTTGGGTCTGGCGTTCAAGCTAGAAGAGGGCCAATATGGTCAATTGACGTACATTCGTGTTTATCAAGGTCGTTTGAGAAAGGGTACCTATATCACCAATGTTAAGAGCGGTAAAAAAATCAAGGTTTCTAGATTGGTGAGAATGCATTCTAATGATATGGAAGATGTAGATGAGGTCGGCTCTGGTGAAATATGTGCAACTTTTGGTATTGATTGTGCATCCGGTGATACCTTCTGTGATGGTAATATCCAATATTCGATGTCGTCCATGTTTGTTCCAGATGCCGTAGTTTCTCTGTCGGTAACTCCAAACTCAAAGGATGCTGGTAATTTTTCTAAAGCCTTAAACCGTTTTCAAAAAGAAGATCCTACCTTTAGAGTTAAATTTGATCCAGAATCTAAACAAACAGTTATCTCTGGTATGGGTGAGTTACATCTAGAAATTTACGTAGAAAGAATGAGACGTGAATACAATGTGGAATGTACTACCGGTAAGCCTCAAGTTTCTTACAGAGAATCTGTTACAGTTCCAGCTGAATTTGATTATACGCATAAAAAACAATCGGGTGGTGCTGGTCAGTATGGTAGAGTCATCGGTACTCTGTCTCCCGTTGCTGAAGGGAATAACAATAACAATTCTTTCGAGACGGCGATTGTTGGTGGTCGTATTCCGGATAAATATTTAGCTGCCTGTGGTAAGGGTTTTGATGAAGCATGCGAAAAGGGGCCCCTAGTTGGACACAGAGTACTTGGTGTCAATATGCTAATTAATGACGGTGCTATTCATGCTGTAGATTCTAATGAACTCTCTTTCAAAACTGCTACTATGGCTGCTTTCCGTGATTCATTCCTAAAGGCACAACCAGTCATTCTGGAGCCAATTATGGTCGTAACTGTTACCGCTCCAAATGAATTTCAAGGTAATGTCATCGGTACTTTGAACAAATTACAAGCTATGATTCAAGATACAGAAAATGGTCAAGACGAATTTACCATGAAGGCGGAATGTCCTTTGAGTAACATGTTTGGTTATGCTACTTCTTTAAGAGCCTCCACTCAAGGTAAAGGAGAATTTACGCTAGAATTTAGTCATTATGCTCCAACTGCACCAAATGTACAAAGAGATTTGATCGCAGAATTTCAGAAGAAACAACAGCAACAGCAACAGAAGAAATGAATTCTCGGCGTATTTCTCAAAAACAATTTATTCCGATTAAAAAAAAAAAAATCCGTGTAAATATTATACAAATTATTCTGATTCCACTGTAAATGATATTGTCTTAAAATTCTGTTTATTTCCTTTTCTCTACTCTGTGTATAAGGAATTACTTTTAATTTTACCCAACATGTCGTCTATTTTAGGCCCCATTTTGGGCTGACCAGTTCTAGTCTTCTGAGTTACTTTAGTCGTCTTTTTTTCACGTTCTTGTTCCTTTTGTTCAATGATCTTTACCCTTTCTTCTGCTTTGTTCTTAGCTTCTTGAGCGTGTTCTGCTTGTAGCTTTTTTCGTTGTTTTTTGATTTCCTTCTTCTCATCTAATTTTTTTTTGCCCTGTAATGTACGCTCTTCTCTTAGACGTTTAATATCATCTCTGGAGACTGGTGTTGGTTTCTTATCAGGAATTTCATAACCTTCTTTCCTTAAGGTTTTTAAGTATTCTTTTTTCAACCTTGCCTTTTTGGTCAGATTTCTTTGGATCTCCTTTAGTTTATGCTCTTTGGTAAACTTATCCTTATTTCTGATTTGTTTGGACGTTGGCATAATGATTATGGGAAATATATTGCTAGGTATTTAAAGATATCCTAATGTTTTCTTCATTTTAAGTTAAGTTCTGTGTAAAGTACTTTCGAAGTTTTTCACGACCACGATGATTTTAGAATTGACTCAAACAGAGCCCTGAAAAACCGAAATATCTACATGGAAAGTACCTGAAATTTTTCCGATTTCTTGGGAATCTAGCTAAAATTGTTAAATAAACTAAACAAAATTTGAAGCTTTTCCGAACCTTATAACCTTTCTACCAGATTTTAGTGGATACACATACGGACCACTTTAATCAACACGACTACAGCATTTAGCATCTACCCATGATCCAAACTTAGAATCATCATAATAAAAAAGCTCTTGTATTTTTCACCTATATAAGAGTTTGTCTTAGATTTTCGTTTTTATCCTCTTAAACAGTTTACCAACCCACATAGTCTCTACCTACGACTCTAAAAACCTTTAATCTCCCAGCTCTCATACGATGTAACTTGTAACTCGAAGAGACGACTTTGCCAGAATGTTCTTCAATGACTTTAAACTTACCCTTTGGAAACTCATATTCAGCAATAACAGCAACATGCGGAATGTCCGAACCAACTGAAATAATTTCCCTCGAACCAGATCTCATCAAAACGTCAAATTTGGCTTTCCTTACAACAAGAATATCACCGGGTCTTATTTGAGCCACATCTTGAGGATGAACAGCTTCACCAGCATTATGAGCAAAAATAGAGGCGCCAAATGTTCTACCATCAATTGGGGGAATAACCTCAGTTCCCAAATGCAATAAAAGGCCAGAAACGAATCCGACAGTATGACTACCTACTAAGGAACCTGCTTTGTGTAATATGTAACTACCATACCTTTCAGCATATTCTTCTAAAAGTTGAGGTCTGATTGTTGGAAGAATATAGTCCTGACTGGCTTGTACTGTGGTATGAGGATTTGACATCTCAAAATTTACGGAAAAGTGCAACTGAGAATAATCTTCAAACAAGAAATAGAAATCTCTCACCATGTAGGATTCATGTAACTTTTTCTTAAGAAGATGGTCATCCACTTCCATGAAACAACGAACTTTCTGATCGAAAGCATGTGAAGGAAATTCCTTTTTCAACCACCAGTTATCCTCCGAGCTAAATCTGATACTTTTCCTTTCCGCAGAAATAGAACCTTCCCTTGCATCAAGAGTAGTTGCTTTTGACACAGCGGACGGCTTCTCAGAAGAACTTTGATCAGCAATCCTTGGACGTGGATCAAGAGTTGGTGGTGAACCAGGAGTAGGGGGCATAGCACTTGGTACAGAGGGCACACTTCTAACAGGTGTCGTAACAGAGCCTGGGTTACTTGAATGCATCGAAGGATATTTCATACTACGACTAGCAGGGATAGGCGGAATAGGAGGAGCACTCGAAGGGATACTGGATGAAGTTTCTCTAGTTTCATAGGAACTACCAGAAACTACTCCCGGAATAGGAGGAGCAGAAGCAGATGGAATCCCCGACACAACATCCACTGATGGAGCTGATTTGGTATGATCGACACCTTCAGAAAATGGAGCTTCACCGTGTAAATGGGATGTCATAGATGTTGGGCGTACACCACTTGAATCAGATGTACGTTGGGAAGGGCCACGAGGCAAAACATGAGGAACAGGTGCACCTGTTTGCGAAAAAGCAGAGGAAGTATTGGGATCCACTGACTTAGAAACAGAACTTGCCTGTGAATCTGATGGTGGATCCAATGATTTTGGTTCGTTAAAATCATAATTATTGGAATGGAAAGAAACGTTATCAGTATTTAAGGCTCGAGACCCGGAGAATTGTGACGATTGTTCATCAACGGCATTATTTAGTTCATCCTCTTGATTGTATCCCTCAGGTGGAATAGGAGGAACTGGTGGAGCAGAGGACACTGGCGGCTCGGCTTCCTCAACTAAAGAAGAGTGTCCTCTCCGACTGAATTCATTATCAAAATATGGAGCATCAGATTCCGTAAACGTGGACTGACGATTTGGAGAATGAGGAGAAGTACGGTTAAGCTTCGAATCTAATGGAGAAGTTTTTTCTTCGTTGGAAGTATTTTCTCGTTCAGAATCGCCGACAACAGCATGTGCATTCAGTCCACTGGGATCCCTTACCGATTTCCCAATCTCCGATCCCTCACTTTCTTCTTCGATTTCGTCTTCAGAATTACTATCATGTTTTCCGTGTGGGTTATTCAAGAACGACACTGCGTTAGGATCAGCAAACGGCATAATAGGGACGACCTTAGTAGAAGCCGCCTTCTCTTCTGATGGCTCAGAATTTTTCGAAGCTGGTCTCTTTTTTCTTTGGTTCTGTGGCTGGAGGTGCAGCAGTTGGCATACCAAACGGATTAAACCCGACGGGAGCACCACCATATCTACCAGCATTTGCCATCCGTGCGATCTTTTGTGTCAAAGCAGTACGGCGAGCCTCTTCCTCATCCTCTTCATCTTCATTCTCCTCTTCTCCGTCATCAGCTCCTCTATTAGTGTCGCGTTCTCCCCCCTGAGAGACCCTCGTGGGTTCACTGGCATGTTCCCGATGACTTTCTTTTGGTTGCTCGCTTCTTAAACCTAGCGAATTATCCTCAGATCCCTCCGAAACCACCGGTACTGGAGATGATCCCTCAGAATCATCGGTCTTCCTTTTTCCATTTAATTTTGGATCATCTACACCTTTGTCCAAATTGCCCAATGCGGCGTCATCCACAGAACCACCGCGCTCTAAATCATGTTGAGGTCGATTTGAGTTTTCAACGTCTAGAGACGTATTATCCCCTTCACCCACTGTAGATTCTCTCTTTTTAGATTTTCTGGCCATTTTCTCTTGCTCTCTCTGTAACTGCTGTTTTTGCTGTTCTTGCAACATTGCAATTCTATCTTTCAGACTCATCTTTGGCAGATCCTCTTCCGGTGATCCAGTAGATTCACCGCGGTTAACGGGTTCCGGAATAGCAACCTTATCCGGTTTCTCCCTCTGTTTCTTTTCGCTATCAGTGAATGGGGTAGGAGGAGTATAATGATGAGATGGATCTGCTACTACGGTCTTCTTTACCGATGTATCGTTTGGACCATCAAAGAATGTAGAATTTCTGGGTAGTGGTGCAGGTTCAGATGCACCTTGGTCAAAAATGGATACCTTATTCTTCATCTTGGGCCCGCTAGGATCCTTCGAATCCGTCCAATTGCTTTCCTCTACTCTTTTGTGATCCTCGTGGGGAGGTGTCATGGAAACAACAGGCTCCGCTGTCGGTTGCGTTGTAGCAGAAGAGACAACTGGAGGCTCAACTATGGGCTCGTGGGAGGGTTTTTTCTGAACAGCCACAAATCCCTTGGGAAATATACCTTCAAGTAATTGACCTCCTTCATCAACATACTCACCAAAATACCACTGGTCGTCTTCAATATTCGTGACAGTGACTATTTGATCTTTGTCAAAAGTAAGATCGTCATCAAAATCTGATTTATAAGGATAAAGTGCGACGACTTGGAATGGTGTTGATGGCTCGTTCATTCCAAGTGAATAGTTAGGTTCAATTTTATTTACTTATCCTTGTATGTTGTTATGTCGTTTGAATGTTCGGTCTGCTCCTTTTCCTTTAAAACAGGGCTGGATATCCGAAAGGTCCCCTATAATTTAACGAATCCATAAAAGAAAGATCAAGAAACCACTTCAGGGAGATATTTATGTTGATAAGGTAAATTATGCAGTGTAAATTTACCTGTTTCCTTTTCCTGCTCTCAAGTTGTCTTTGTAATTGAGAAAAAAGAAAACAGCATTTTATCCAAGGAAAGCACGACCGGGGTAAAACGATGCTGTAGAAAACTTTAAAGGAGTCGTTAGAGTACGTATCTTTAGTATACCATACCTTAATAGTGAAGTCGATAATGAGTGTTTTAAAGCATTGTTTTCGTAGTCGGGTAATAAGATCATTTAAAGCATCGAGTATATGAAAAAATTCATCATGGTAGAATATACACCAATAAAACGATCATATATTGAAGAATCAGGAATTGGTCGACCCATATTTTTTGGCGGCTAGTGATTAGCAATTAGCTGCAATAGTAAAGACATGCTAAAGTATGCAGCTCCCTTGGTTAAACATTACAAGAAGGTTATTTGGAATCCTGGAGTACCGAATCGAATCAAGAACATATTAAAGAATGAGAAACCGTTAAAGAGTCGAGAAAATGCCGCATTGATGAACTACTACATTAATATGCACAGTGGGACGTTACATCCATCTGAAAGAGGTTATCTGCTAAGATATTTGTATCAGAAGAAGGCCTATAATAGCGTGGTAACTGTTGGTAGTAGACTATTGTATGGGACTGGTAGTAAGGGAATCGAAAATATAATACGAGATGACGTTTCTATGAATGAATTAAAAAGGTATTTAAATTCATTAATCATGCTGAACAAGACTGTACAATTGGATGCATGTATGGGAAGAATCATAGCACAATTTTCCATAACTAGAAGATCATTTGTAGTGGATATTATCAATTCCATCTTTGTCAGTTCTTATCAGAACCTTGATGAGAACTCTAAGGAACCTTTGATCAAATGGGTTAAATGGATGAGAATGCTTAACGGGCATTGCGAGTTTACAGATTACATGCAATTCAAATACGTTATGAGTTCGCTGCTGTTTTACTTTCGAAGTAGAAAAGATAACGTTCGTGATAACGAATTTTTTTATGAAGAAGTTTTAGGTGATATCAAGAGAATACATGGTACAGCAGCTGCATCACAGTTTGCCACTACACTCATGTGTCTTTTAGCATATAGCAGGCGTTTTCGTTTTGTGGAGACCATTTGGAATTATAAAATTAAACAGAACTTTAGTGTTGTGAGCGTAGATCTTACTAACATTATGAAAACACTTTGTCATTTTGGAAAATTCGAATCTATCCCACCATTATACCAAGAGCATCCTAATGCACATGATGATATTCGTCAGTTCGATTACTTGTTAATAGCACATTCCAAACTACAAGATTGGAAATCATTACAAGATCAATTTAATGCACTTTTCAATGTTGGTGATTTGCCTAACTTACGACATTATGGCATTGTCATGTATTCATTAGCTACAGTAGGGGAGTTAGAAAACGTGGAGAGGTTATATTCACAACTCCTAAGAAGAAAAATGCTGCCTAATTTTGCAGTACTACAGTCCTTACTTTTAGTACATTATAAACGTGGAGATTTAAGCGGTTGTTTTACTCAATTCGATCTCTTTGATAAATATTCCATACCTGCGTCGTCTTCCACATATACTATCATGTTGAAAACGTATAGAAATTTAAATGACATCGATGGGGCATTAAGATTACTCAAAAAGATGACTGAGTCGACTTACCAAGTTATCAACGAAAGACATTTTTCCATCTTAATTCACATGTGTTCAAAGATTACAAACACCATGATTGCAGAGGAACTTTTTCAACTAATGATAGACCACTACAACATATCTCCAACAGGGCTATCGGTGGCAGCACTAATGGATGTTTATATTGCTAGTGGTGTTCCTCAAGAATCACTTTCGTTATTCAAAAAATACGCACAATTACAACCAGTTGATGAAGGCTTAACATCAATTTACAACAGAGCAATTACAGCCAGAATCGAAATGGGTCAAAAATCGGAATGTGAAAAGTTGTTCGATAAAATTACCCAATTAAAGCTCAACATCGATTCTGAATTCTATCGAGTCATCATTAAATATTTAGCCACTTTAAACAAGGATTACGAAACAGCAGAAGGTGTATTAGACCAATTACTTGAGCATCCGAATCTCCAAGCGGATGCCTCTCATTTTGAAACTATGATGGAAGTGTATGATTCGATTTCATACAGAGATGGTGTTTTAACACTTTTTGCTAAGATGACCAAAAATCAAATACCACTGAATTCTAAAATTTTGCATCATTTGATAAAATCAACATTCAAAATTCAAATCCGTAATCAAGAGAATCTAAGCCAATCAATCGAGCTGTTGGATCGAATCATGAAAAATGTCTCTGAAAGAAATTTACAAATGACTTTCCAATTTTTACACCCCTCCGTACTAGGTTGGCCTATGAGATGCGTCGCCAAGTTTCATGGTGCACATGAAGCATTACAACTATTGAATCGTTATGGTGAATTATTCTATGGGAAAACCAACCCTTCGCCATTATACAACCGATTTGTCATCCTACGGTCTCTTCTAGTCTTAACGGGTGAAATTCAACAATGGGAAGACTTCGAAGAATTATATCAAAAATATGTGACTAGAATTGAGAAATTTCAAAATGTTCCTTCGGCTACTCAGCCCAACAAGAGAATCAAGTCATTGATGATTGGATTATTTTCCTATAAAGTAAAACATTTATCATGGAAAGGCGGTACACAGGAAATTCCACAATGGCTACAAAAATTCGAGAAAATGGGGTTATGGCTGGATAACGATTCTTGGAATGAGGCAGTCGTTGCGATGTTCCAGGACTCAAGAACCATTGAATTTGCTCTCAAAATAGTGAATGAAAAATTAATCCATGGTTATAACTTAATTCACAAATATCGATTGCTACGTCACAGATCTAAACAGTTGACTTCCGCCGATAAACTACCATGGTTATTACAGCATAAAAAATTTTATCCTGAAAGTTTCCGTCATAAATTATATCTAAAATCAGATGCCGCTATCAGTATAATGGAATTGATGGATCAATACTTAAACTGCTGTCGAGATTTGAATGAAGAAGTAACCCGATTAGCTAAGTTATATCCATATTTCATGAAAAACTATTTAATGCATCCTAGAAATGTTGAGGGCTGGGACGAGATGGAGAAAAGGCACTCGGTTTTCTTTCAACAATTGAGAATAACCAAAAAATTGTAACAGTACATGTACATACGAAGTAGAAAGAACATTCTATTTTTGGTCATTGTCCACATCTGGCAATTGCACCAAAACATCTTTGGAACCAAAGGTTTCTCCGTAGATTAATGGCCCCACGTAAGGTTGGATATTCCACTTCAACTTGAATTCTAATTCTTTACCGCTCAATTTATCTTGAGCATCCCAAACGTTATACTTGGATTTAGCACCTTTAATTTTTAAATTAGCTTCCTCCTTGGTTGGAATAATTTTGTCCCAAAATACAACTTCGTTATGAGTATTTTTACCATCGTACTCTGCTGTCAAGTATGCAAATACTTGTTTTGTATTCCAAGTGAAAAGTGGTGTCAGATCAGTTTCCAAATCAAATGTAATCTTCGCATTTTCTTTTTGGCTTGCCATTGACTGAGCCATAATATCTGCTAGTGCGAAAGCTTAAGGATGGTTTGATGGATTCGATTGTGGATGGTATCAAATCTGCATCTTGCGATTGCAATTGAAACCAAGATGTAATTGCAATGAAAACGCTGATGAAAAGACCGTAAGTAATGGCTTGATTAGCCAAAGTTTGAAACCTTTGAGATAGTGAGAACATCTAATGGAGCCTTAATACATCTATCTATCTGTTGTTGGTTTATCGGTGGTGTTGGACCAACTGTATAATAAGGTAGAGAATTAGAACGAAACATTATCAGGTGACTTAGTGCCTTCGAACGAAGCACGTGGATATCACGTTGTCCTCAGAAATATTGATCTACATCTATTTGCCCCACCGAAAATTGAATAGTGTTCTGGAAGGGCAAGGGCCCCGTCTATTTATGTTTACATAACAACGCGAATTCAATTTCCGAGGCACGATGGTAAAGTAAAGCAATGGAAGAACATTTCATGACCGAAAAATGCAAAGAAGTAAATTTATATCAGGAGTGATAACAAGTTCGGAGAATGCTTAAACCTAGAAGTAGATTCTAGAAGTAGTGGTCTCAGCCGAGAAGTACCCAACATTTAGAATTGCTGTAAAATACTTAAAATTGTTCATTTACAAGGGAGGAGCGATGTAAATCTAGGACGGCCAAACCTTTGACTGAAGACTGGATTTACAAGACCTCTGGTGAAATTGAACAGCGGCCACATAACTTTTACTATGGGAGGTGAATTTCCTTAAGACTTCGCGAGACTTGACTGAGCGACATATCTTGACTTTTTGGGACATGGCGTCACAAATTCAATTGCAATATAGTTAAAAAAAAAAAAAAACTTTGAATTATCTGCTAGTTACATTTACTTCTTCTCCCATCCAAGCAATGCCTGCCACTTATAACGCATCAAAAATATCAGCCATTCTATCTCTATGTGGATTTATAATGGGCATGGACGACACATCATTGGCGGTCTTCCTGGATAAACCATATTTTAACGATTACTTTCATCACCCAGGGCCTCTACTCCAAGGTGCCTTGAGTGGTGCTCATCCACTGGGGGGGATTACTGGTTGTTTAGTGTACAGTCTTCTATGTGATAAATTTGGGCGTGTTGGTTTGTTCCGTCTAGGTTCATTATTTTGGCTCATAGGATCCATTGTGGGAGTGGGGTCGATTAATACTACCATGGTTGTGGCATCTAGATGGATTAAGGGCACGAATGACGGAATTCTTTCCGTTTTGTTAACCGCTTATTGCAGTGAGGTTATAGCTCCGCAACGCAAAGGAAGAACGCTTGGTTTCGTTCAGTTTGCCTGTTCTTTTGCGATACTTTGCACTTTTTGCATGTGTGTCTTACTAAATCATTATTGGCAAGAAGAACTTACCTTTCGACTTGCATGGTCATTAGAAACTCTACCATGTCTTTTCTTTATGTTTGGTTCTATGTGGTTGCCAGAATCCCCTACCTGGCTTACAATAGTAGGTCGTTATGAACAGGCTCAAGAAGTTCAAAATCGTTTAGCTGTGGAACATAATCGTGCCTGCGGTGAAAAGACACCACATATGGAACTTCTTGAAAAACTCGATTTGGCTGCCACATTGGACGATGCATCCGATGGATTTTCCTATCTGGATCTTTTTAGGTTAAAATACTTGCCATTCACTGCAATGGCAGCGACTCTTCAACTGCTCGTTCAATTTAGTGGGATTGGTGTTCTCATGTACTATGCGGTCTATATTTGCGAAATGGTTGGACTACAAAGTACCGTTAGAAGTACTGCTGCTGCCATCCCATACGCAATTAACGTACTGCTTATGTTATTACCACCACTTTTCCTTGACAGATTTCGTCGTAAAGATATCACGTTGGCAGGTGCTTATCCACTCGCATTGATAATGATTTCACTTTCACTCACGATGTTTTTACAAGGACACCAGGTAGAAACCCCTTTAGGAGGAAATTCTGCTCTCACATGGAATGTTAATTCAGAAGGAGCACCGTATGTGCTTTCATTATGTTATTTGTTCGTTTCCGTGTTTTCACTAACACTTGGTGCTGCGCCCTGGATCTATACATGCGAAATTTTACCCACTCGTGCTCGCAGTAAGGGTCTTGCTGTCTGTATGGCGGTGGGATGGACTGCTAATTGCACTCTTACATTGGCCGCTCCTTGGTTACTTGCACGGCTGCAATGGGCCATTTTTCTGCTACTTGGGTCGGCCACATTACTTATTTCTGCTGTAATTTGCACATGTTTCCCAGACACTGGCGAGGGCATTACCGCGGCCCATGATGTTTCTGGTGTCACTAACTCCGGAAGTCCAAACCACGGTAGTTATAGTTTATCCGGCAGTGTCGATGCAGATAGAGACCTTCATACTAGGTTACATCAGAATGATGGTAGGCTTTCCACATCGTTTGCTGTAGAGCCAACTCTCAAAACGGCTAAAATAGACGCACGGGGCAGCAAACAACCGCAGCACCAACAGCTGCAGCACCAACAACTGCAACATCTTCAACTGCAAAAACCCATAGAGCTTTTAGTAGTTGATAGAGCATAATTGACAACAAAAGAGCATACATTTGCCGTTTTCGTAAGTACGGTCGCAGTTTTCATAGCCGAAATAACCTCATATATCGCTTGTACGCCGAATAAATAGATGATCGCTTGGCTACATTACTGTTATAGTTACCGTTGTTATGGCCAACGTTCACGCAGAATGCATTAGGAAAATTTCCGGGAATGTCTTGGTGTTTTTGAGTTAGAGATATCGGACATATGTCATGACATTCTTAAACGGAACCGGCCCGTCGTGTGGGTTGTAGTAGTGCGGAAATTGTTACTGGCAATGAAAAGTGAATGTTTGTAAATCTTACCTGCAAATGAGAAGGCACTCCTGCGGAATTTTCCAAAAAATCTAACTTGCTGTCTCCGCCGTCTAAACAGCCACATCTCCATAGATCGGAAGATAAGCACTTTTCCGGAAGCTGAGATTTTTTATTTAGTCATATTGTAGATCCCTACCGAGCATCGGACTACGGGAGAAAGACAAGCTCGCATAGACTTGGAATGCGCAACTGAGTAGATAATTAGCTGCGGCTAACTCCGAGGAGACTGTATTTGTAAGAGTGGAGGAAGCAAAGCAAGCAACGGTTGCCCGACTCGGTACTGTCAGCATTCGTTTGACCTCTACCAGAGGTGATTCTAAAGGTTTAACCACCAGTAAATTATCATCAAAATATGTTTATCTTTGTTCGTACAGAGTACTGTTAAGGCCTGAGAAATCACCAGAGAACAGTGATAAACGGACTTTGCTCTAACGACATAATGACTCTATAGCTCTTCGTGGATCGATGTCCTTTTTCCATATCCAGTAAATAAAACAAAAATTCCAAAAAACACTTTCTTGTCCGAAACTTTCAGTCCTGAGCTAGTATTCCATCTAATATAAATTGATAATCAATTCGCAAGCTTGTCCAAAAGAAGTTCCCTAGCTTATTCTTGTTCCATACCAACATAAAAAGAAAGCAACGAAGGAAGCACATAATTCCTAATGATTCGGTCGTTCTATTCTTTGTTGTTACTAGTGTTCCCCCTCGTTATAGCACTTGGTGGGTCCACTACCACCACAATTAGCCCAGTGTTACATCGATTGGCACGCAGAGATGATGGGAGGGACATTCAAGATATCAATGATGCTTGTCCAGGCAGAAGTTTCGTGAACAGCGTTAGTATTCTTTCCCAAAACATGGAAGTTATGGATGTCACATATTTAGGTGATAACACTTATAATGTGACAATTCATGTCTCTGGTTCAAGTTCTATTGCTTCTAATCTCTTGCAAAGCTTGGCAATTACCAACATAGATGGTCCAGAAAACCAAGTTACTCTGTATAGCACTGATTCCGCCGGTTTGTTCAATACGGTTTCCCCAACAGACTATAGTGCTACCTTCCAATCTTATGGTATTCAAAATGGTGACGACATCTGGCTACCAGCCTTCCAATTAACATATACCTACAGTAACGGTTTGACAGGTGTGCTAGCTACTACTAGTTCATACAGTCTGGCTGCCGGTTGTCCAAATCTAGATTCGTCCCTCTCGGGTTACTATTGGAGTAATCCAGATTCCGATGCTAGCTCAACGGCTTCGAGCAATACCCCATCGAGTACAACTAGTGCTCCTACATCAAGTTCTAGTATCCCTCCAAGCACCTCCTCCAGCGTCTCAGCTACTACTGCTCCAGGTAGTTTCACCTCTCAACCAAGCAAGAGCGCTCCCTCTGCTACTTCAACTGCTGCAAGTTCTGGTGCACCTTCTTCAGGCAACGGTAATTCCGGTTCTTCTGGTGCTTCCTCTACCAATGGTAGCTCTGGTGCAACTTCCGCTCCAACTAGTGGTGCCTCTGGTGCTTCCTCTACCAATGGCAATTCTGGCGCAACTTCTGCTCCAACCAGTGGTAACTCTGGTGCTTCCGGTATTTCTTCAACCGACGGCAATTCAGGTGCATCCTCTGCCCCAACCAGTGACAACTCCGGTGCTTCTGGAGGATCTTCTACCGACGGTGTCTCCAGTGCTTCTTCTACCAATGGTAACTCTGGAGCCTCCGGTTCATCTTCTGCTCCAACTAGTGGTAACTCCGGTGCATTCAGTGTATCCTCAACTAATGGTGCCTCCGGCCCATCCTCTACCAATGGTAACTCTGGTGCATCTCCTACTACAAGTAGCAGTTCAACTGACATCCAAAATATCAATGATGCTTGTCCAGGCAGAAGTTTCGTGAACAGCGTTAGTATTCTTTCCCAAAACATGGAAGTTATGGATGTCACATATTTAGGTGATAACACTTATAATGTGACAATTCATGTCTCTGGTTCAAGTTCTATTGCTTCTAATCTCTTGCAAAGCTTGGCAATTACCAACATAGATGGTCCAGAAAACCAAGTTACTCTGTATAGCACTGATTCCGCCGGTTTGTTCAATACGGTTTCCCCAACAGACTATAGTGCTACCTTCCAATCTTATGGTATTCAAAATGGTGACGACATCTGGCTACCAGCCTTCCAATTAACATATACCTACAGTAACGGTTTGACAGGTGTGCTAGCTACTACTAGTTCATACAGTCTGGCTGCCGGTTGTCCAAATCTAGATTCGTCCCTCTCGGGTTACTATTGGAGTAATCCAGATTCCGATGCTAGCTCAACGGCTTCGAGCAATACCCCATCGAGTACAACTAGTGCTCCTACATCAAGTTCTAGTATCCCTCCAAGCACCTCCTCCAGCGTCTCAGCTACTACTGCTCCAGGTAGTTTCACCTCTCAACCAAGCAAGAGCGCTCCCTCTGCTACTTCAACTGCTGCAAGTTCTGGTGCACCTTCTTCAGGCAACGGTAATTCCGGTTCTTCTGGTGCTTCCTCTACCAATGGTAGCTCTGGTGCAACTTCCGCTCCAACTAGTGGTGCCTCTGGTGCTTCCTCTACCAATGGCAATTCTGGCGCAACTTCTGCTCCAACCAGTGGTAACTCTGGTGCTTCCGGTATTTCTTCAACCGACGGCAATTCAGGTGCATCCTCTGCCCCAACCAGTGACAACTCCGGTGCTTCTGGAGGATCTTCTACCGACGGTGTCTCCAGTGCTTCTTCTACCAATGGTAACTCTGGAGCCTCCGGTTCATCTTCTGCTCCAACTAGTGGTAACTCCGGTGCATTCAGTGTATCCTCAACTAATGGTGCCTCCGGCCCATCCTCTACCAATGGTAACTCTGGTGCATCTGTTCCAACCGGTGGTAACTCTGGTGCATCTTCTACCAATGGTAATTCTGGTGCAACTTCCGCTCCAACTAGTGGTGCCTCTGGTGCAACTTCTACCAACGGTGCCTCCGGTGTATCTTCTTCTCCAACCGGTGGTAACTCTGGTGCCTCTGGTTCATCTTCTACCAACGGTGCCTCCGGTGCATCCTCTACCAATGGTAACTCTGGTGCAACTTCCGCTCCAACTAGTGGTGCCTCTGGTGCTTCCTCTACCAATGGTAATTCTGGTGCATCTTCTGCTCTAACTAGTGGTAACTCTGGTGCATCTTCTGCCAATGGTAATTCTGGTGCAACTTCTGCTCCAACTAGTGGTGCTTCTGGTGCATCTTCTACCAACGGTGCCTCCGGTGCATCTTCTGCTCTAACTAGTGGTGCCTCTGGTGCTTCCTCTACCAATGGTAATTCTGGTGCATCTTCTGCTCTAACTAGTGGTGCCTCTGGTGCTTCCTCTACCAATGGTAATTCTGGTGCAACTTCTGCTCCAACCAGTGGTAGTTCCAGTGCTTCCGGTTCACCTTCTAACAACAGCGCCTCCAGTCCATCTTCCACCAACGGTACCTCTGCCACTTCAACTGCTGCAGGTTCCGGTGTAACTTCTTCAGACAGTAGCAACTCCGGTGCTTCTGGTGCCTCTTCTACCAACGATGCCTCCGGTGCATCCTCTACCAATGGTAACTCTGCTGCAACTTCTGCTCCAACAAGCGGCAACTCTGGCGCATCTGGCGCTTCCTATACGAACGGTAACTCTGGCTCCTCTGGCAACTCTGGTAGAAACTCTGCCACTTCAACTGCTCAAGGTTCCGGTGTAACCTCATCTGGAAGCGGTAACTCTGGTGCCTCTGGTGCATCTTCCACCGCCGGCAACTCTGGCGCCTCCGGTAACTCTGGATCTTCTGCACCAACAAGCGGTAACTCTGGCGCATCTGGCGCTTCCTCTACGAACGGTAACTCTGGCTCCTCTGGCAACTCTGGTAGAAACTCTGCCACTTCAACTGCTCAAGGTTCCGGTGTAACCTCATCTGGAAGCGGTAACTCTGGTGCATCTGGTGCTTCTTCTACCGCTGGCAACTCTGGCGCTTCCGGTAACTCTGGATCTTCTGCTCCAACAAGCGGCAACTCTGGTGCTTCCGGTAACTCTGGATCTGCTGCACCAACAAGCGGTAACTCTGGTGCCTCCGGCAACTCTGGATCTTCTGCTCCAACAAGCGGTAACTCTGGTGCATCTGGTGCTTCTTCTACCGCTGGCAACTCTGGTGCTTCCGGCAACTCTGGATCTGCTGCACCAACAAGCGGTAACTCTGGTGCCTCTGGTGCTTCTTCCACCGCTGGCAACTCTGGTGCTTCCGGTAACTCTGGATCTTCTGCTCCAACAAGCGGTAGCTCTGGTGCCTCCGGTAGCTCTGGTGCCTCCGGTAGCTCTGGTGCTTCTGGTGCTTCTTCTACCGCTGGCAACTCTGGTGCTTCCGGTAACTCTGGATCTGCTGCTCCAACAAGCGGTAACTCTGGTGCCTCCGGTAGCTCTGGTGCTTCTGGTGCATCTTCTACCGCAGACAACTCTGGTGCTTCCGGCAACTCTGGTGCCCCTGGTGCTTCTTCTACCGCAGGTAACTCTGGTGCTTCCGGCAACTCTGGATCTGCTGCACCAACAAGCGGTAGCTCTGGTGCCTCCGGTAACTCTGGATCTTCTGCTCCAACAAGCGGTAGCTCTGGCGCATCTGGTGCATCTTCTACCGCTGGCAACTCTGGCGCTTCCGGTAACTCTGGATCTTCTGCACCAACAAGCGGCAGCTCTGGTGCATCTGGTAACTCTGGATCTTCTGCTCCAACAAGCGGTAGCTCTGGTGCTTCTGGTGCATCTTCCACCGCTGGCAACTCTGGTGCTTCCGGCAACTCTGGATCTGCTGCTCCAACAAGCGGTAACTCTGGTGCCTCCGGTAACTCTGGATCTTCTGGTCCAACAAGCGGTAGCTCTGGTGCATCTGGTGCTTCTTCTACCGCTGGCAACTCTGGTGCTTCCGGTAACTCTGGATCTGCTGCTCCAACAAGCGGCAACTCTGGTGCTTCCGGCAACTCTGGATCTGCTGCTCCAACAAGCGGTAGCTCTGGTGCCTCCGGTAACTCCGCTACCTCTGGTGCTTCTTCCACCGCTGGCAACTCTGGCGCCTCCGGTAACTCTGGATCTTCTGCTCCAACAAGCGGTAGCTCTGGTGCCTCTGGTGCTTCTTCCACCGCTGGCAACTCTGGTGCTTCCGGCAACTCTGGATCTTCTGCTCCAACAAGCGGTAGCTCTGGCGCATCTGGCGCTTCCTCTACGAACGGTAACTCTGGCTCCTCTGGCAACTCTGGTAGAAACTCTGCCACTTCAACTGCTCAAGGTTCCGGTGTAACCTCATCTGGAAGCGGTAACTCTGGTGCATCTGGTGCTTCTTCTACCGCTGGCAACTCTGGCGCTTCCGGTAACTCTGGATCTTCTGCTCCAACAAGCGGTAGCTCTGGTGCCTCTGGTAACTCCGCAACCTCTGGTGCATCTTCCACCGCTGGCAACTCTGGCGCTTCCGGTAACTCTGGATCTTCTTCTCCAACAAGCGGTAGCTCTGGCGCATCTGGTGCTTCCTCTACCGCTGGCAACTCTGGCGCTTCCGGTAACTCTGGATCTTCTGCTCCAACAAGCGGTAGCTCTGGCGCATCTGGCGCTTCCTCTACGAACGGTAACTCTGGCTCCTCTGGCAACTCTGGTAGAAACTCTGCCACTTCAACTGCTCAAGGTTCCGGTGTAACCTCATCTGGAAGCGGTAACTCTGGTGCTTCTGGTGCATCTTCTACCGCAGGCAACTCTGGCGCCTCCGGTAACTCTGGATCTTCTGCTCCAACAAGCGGTAGCTCTGGTGCCTCTGGTGCTTCTTCCACCGCTGGCAACTCTGGTGCTTCCGGTAACTCTGGATCTGCTGCTCCAACAAGCGGTAACTCTGGTGCCTCCGGTAGCTCTGGTGCTTCTGGTGCATCTTCTACCGCTGGCAACTCTGGTGCTTCCGGTAACTCTGGATCTTCTGCACCAACAAGCGGCAGCTCTGGTGCATCTGGTAACTCTGGATCTTCTGCTCCAACAAGCGGTAGCTCTGGTGCATCTGGTGCTTCTTCTACCGCTGGCAACTCTGGTGCTTCCGGTAACTCTGGATCTGCTGCTCCAACAAGCGGTAACTCTGGTGCCTCCGGTAGCTCTGGTGCTTCTGGTGCATCTTCTACCGCAGACAACTCTGGTGCTTCCGGCAACTCTGGTGCCCCTGGTGCTTCTTCTACCGCAGGTAACTCTGGTGCTTCCGGCAACTCTGGATCTGCTGCACCAACAAGCGGTAGCTCTGGTGCCTCCGGTAACTCTGGATCTGCTGCTCCAACAAGCGGCAACTCTGGTGCTTCCGGCAACTCTGGATCTGCTGCTCCAACAAGCGGCAACTCTGGTGCCCCTGGTGCTTCTTCTACCGCAGGTAACTCTGGCGCCTCCGGTAACTCTGGATCTTCTGCTCCAACAAGCGGTAGCTCTGGTGCCTCTGGTGCATCTTCCACCGCCGGCAACTCTGGCGCCTCCGGTAACTCTGGATCTTCTGCACCAACAAGCGGTAACTCTGGCGCATCTGGCGCTTCCTCTACGAACGGTAACTCTGGCTCCTCTGGCAACTCTGGTAGAAACTCTGCCACTTCAACTGCTCAAGGTTCCGGTGTAACCTCATCTGGAAGCGGTAACTCTGGTGCTTCTGGTGCATCTTCTACCGCTGGCAACTCTGGCGCTTCCGGTAACTCTGGATCTTCTGCTCCAACAAGCGGTAGCTCTGGCGCATCTGGCGCTTCCTCTACGAACGGTAACTCTGGCGCTTCCGGTAACTCTGGATCTTCTGCTCCAACAAGCGGCAACTCTGGTGCTTCCGGTAACTCTGGATCTTCTGCTCCAACAAGCGGTAGCTCTGGCGCATCTGGCGCTTCCTCTACGAACGGTAACTCTGGCTCCTCTGGCAACTCTGGTAGAAACTCTGCCACTTCAACTGCTCAAGGTTCCGGTGTAACCTCATCTGGAAGCGGTAACTCTGGTGCATCTGGTGCTTCTTCTACCGCTGGCAACTCTGGCGCTTCCGGTAACTCTGGATCTTCTGCTCCAACAAGCGGTAGCTCTGGTGCCTCTGGTAACTCCGCAACCTCTGGTGCATCTTCTACCGCTGGCAACTCTGGTGCTTCCGGTAACTCTGGATCTTCTGCTCCAACAAGCGGTAGCTCTGGCGCATCTGGCGCTTCCTCTACGAACGGTAACTCTGGCGCTTCCGGTAACTCTGGATCTTCTGCTCCAACAAGCGGCAACTCTGGTGCCCCTGGTGCTTCTTCTACCGCAGGTAACTCTGGCGCCTCCGGTAACTCTGGATCTTCTGCTCCAACAAGCGGTAGCTCTGGTGCCTCTGGTGCATCTTCCACCGCCGGCAACTCTGGTGCTTCCGGTAACTCTGGATCTTCTGCTCCAACAAGCGGTAGCTCTGGCGCATCTGGCGCTTCCTCTACGAACGGTAACTCTGGCTCCTCTGGCAACTCTGGTAGAAACTCTGCCACTTCAACTGCTCAAGGTTCCGGTGTAACCTCATCTGGAAGCGGTAACTCTGGTGCTTCTGGTGCATCTTCTACCGCAGGCAACTCTGGCGCCTCCGGTAACTCTGGATCTTCTGCTCCAACAAGCGGTAGCTCTGGCGCATCTGGTGCTTCCGGTAACTCTGGATCTTCTGCTCCAACAAGCGGTAGCTCTGGCGCATCTGGCGCTTCCTCTACGAACGGTAACTCTGGCGCTTCCGGTAACTCTGGATCTTCTGCTCCAACAAGCGGCAACTCTGGTGCCCCTGGTGCTTCTTCTACCGCAGGTAACTCTGGTGCTTCCGGCAACTCTGGATCTGCTGCTCCAACAAGCGGTAACTCTGGTGCCTCCGGTAACTCTGGTGCTTCTGGTGCATCTTCTACCGCAGGCAACTCTGGTGCTTCCGGTAACTCTGGATCTTCTGCTCCAACAAGCGGTAGCTCTGGTGCCTCTGGTAACTCCGCTACCTCTGGTGCATCTTCCACCGCTGGCAACTCTGGTGCTTCCGGTAACTCTGGATCTGCTGCTCCAACAAGCGGTAGCTCTGGTGCATCTTCTACCGCTGGCAACTCTGGTGCTTCCGGCAACTCTGGATCTTCTGCACCAACAAGCGGTAGCTCTGGCGCATCTGGTGCTTCCTCTACGAACGGTAACTCTGGCTCCTCTGGCAACTCTGGTAGAAACTCTGCCACTTCAACTGCTCAAGGTTCCGGTGTAACCTCATCTGGAAGCGGTAGCTCTGGTGCTTCTGGTGCATCTTCCACCGCTGGCAACTCTGGTTCATCTGGTAACTCCGGATCTGCTGCTCCAACAAGCGGTAACTCTGTTCCATCCAGTACATCTTCCGCCAATGGTAATGGTCGTACTTCAACTACTCGAGGTTCCGGTGTTACTTCCGGAAGAGGTAAGTCTAGTGCATTTGGCAGCTCTGGTGCATCCTCCACCAACGGTAATACTGCTACTTCAACTGCTCAAGGTTCCGGTGTAACCTCGTCCGGCAGCATCAAGCCTGGCGCATCTTCCACCAATGGTAATTCTGGTTCCTCTGTCGCACATTCTCCCGAGGTTAATTCCAGGACTTCTCTGACATATGGATCAGCTGGTAGTAGTTCTAACGTCTCACCATCTACACCAACCACAGCAGCTTCTATAAGCTCTGGAATTTCCAGCAGCACTAGTCTACCAGCTAATGGAGTTAACTCGACCACTTCTTACTCAAATGGTAGCGGATCCATGACTTCTCCTGTCCTTCCAAGTACTTCAGCTGGCGCTACCAATGGTGCATCGAACGGTAACGGATCCAGTGGCTCCGGCTCTGGCTCTGGCTCTAACGGTCCTGGTTCCAACGGTAACGGTAACGGATCCAGTGGCTCCAATGGCTCTGGTTCAGGATCTAACGGTTCTGGTTCAGGCTCCAATGGCTCTGGTTCAGGATCTAACGGTTCTGGTTCCGAAGGTAATGGTAACGGGTCCAGCGGCTCCGGCTCTGGCTCAGGCTCTAACGGTTCTGGCTCAGGCTCCAACGGTTCTGGTTCAGGATCTAACGGTTCTGGTTCCGAAGGTAATGGTAACGGATCCAGCGGCTCCGGCTCTGGCTCTGGCTCTGGCTCTGGCTCAGGCTCTAACGGTTCTGGTTCAGGCTCCAATGGCTCTGGTTCAGGATCTAACGGTTCTGGTTCAGGCTCCAATGGCTCTGGTTCAGGATCTAACGGTTCTGGTTCAGGCTCCAATGGCTCTGGTTCAGGGTCTAACGGTTCTGGTTCCAACGGTAATGGTAACGGATCCAGCGGCTCCGGTTCTGGCTCAGGCTCCAACGGTTCTGGCTCAGGCTCCAACGGTTCTGGTTCAGGCTCTAACGGTGCTGGTTCCGAAGGAAATGGTAACGGATCCAGCGGCTCCGGCTCTGGTTCTGGCTCTAACGGTTCTGGTTCAGGTTCCAATGGCTCTGGCTCTAACGGTCCCGGTTCAGGATCCAGTGGCTCTGGCTCTAACGGTTCGGGCTCTAACGGTTCTGGCTCCGAAGGTAACGGTAACGGTTCCACATTTGTTGTGCCAAATGAAGTCTCAACAACTGTCATACCATGTTCCACTATTCCACCAACCACTGTCCCACCAACCACTGTCCCAGCTACCACCATCCCAGCAAGTACTATCCCAGAAAGTACTGTATCCGCTACTACTATTCCAAGTGGTGTCATCCCAGGCGGTACTGTCCCAGCAAGCACCATCCCTGGTACTACTATCCCAGGTAGTACTGGTTCAGGCAATGATGTGCCAGGCGCTACCATCACGGGTAGTACGATTCCAGGAGCTACTGTTCCGGCAGTTACTATCCCAGCAAGTACTATTCCAGAAACTGTCATCCCTGGCAGCACTGTTCCAGCTATTACAATCCCAGGTAGTATCATTCCGGGCGGCACTGTTCCAGGTACCACTATCTCAGCTAAAACTGTTTTCAGCGGTGTAGGTTCTTCGTCCACTATCACCGCTTCTGGTACAGTTGCAGGTGCTGGCAACAACAACGGCGGTAGCACTGAGTTAACCCCACAAGTTCAAACCATTATTACTACCGTTCAACCAACCGATGCTATGAGCGGCGCTAACGGTGAACCAACTCCACATGTTCAGACAATCACTACAACCGCTCAACCAACTGGCGGCAGTAATGGTAACAATGGTGAATACACCGGTCCAACTCCTGCTCCTGTCTCCGTCCAAACAGTCACTCAATTCCAAACTCAAACTGTTACTGCTACGGTTTCTGGTAACTGTGTGTGTCCAACAAATTCAACCGCAGTCCCTGCTCCTCTTGTCCCGGGTTACTCTAACGGAACTGTACCTGTGAAAAGAGACACCCCAGTGGTTAAACCTGTTGGCAGAAACATCGCTTCCTCAGTAACTGCTGCTCCTCAAGTTGTCTCCCAGGGTGCAGCAGGAAGATTGGTGAGCCCATTTAACGGGCTTTTGATGAGCCTGTTGACTTTATTGTCTTTCTTCTTTTAATTATAAAACTATATTGTTGCCTACTTTTTCAGGGCAATTGATTTCATATTTTCAAAAGTATAGATAGGGCTTTGTTGAAACTACATGCTCACCGGTGAGTTCCATTGTTCGTATCCGTATATAATGTATCAAGTATAATCGACCATTATTTTTGCCCTTTTTACAAATATAGAGCATTCTTCACTAATATGAACTCGCATATACAGCGAGTGACATTTCAATTATGCTACAATGGCCTTGTCGGAATGAAATTTGATTGAAAGAATTCATAACAAGGGAAGAATGTAAGGGTAACGTTTTCTCTACTTTTTTCTACTATTACTGGTGAAATCTTTGGGTATTGGGGACCTCTGCTGTAATATCAGTATCTGGTGATTTCTCGTATGAGTTCTTGGATTGCCGCAAACGTACAATAGCTCAGTAAACATTCTGGAAGGGTGACTGCAGGCTATTGTCTTTTTAGCCGGAGTGTGTGCGCGCAATGAACTAATAAGGAAATGGGGAAACTTAGAGGGAAAATTTAAAAACGTCAGCAAAGTGACTGGCAGGGTAACAAAATGTAAGTTATTTTATACGTCTTTATTTATACGTTTAGGTATCTATTGCGTGCATTACGTTCACAGAATGACACCTTGAGACCAGAAGTTGATCATGAGGAGCCAAATAGAGTGATAGACACTAGGGGCTCAAGGTCTTCAATTAATATCCAAAAAAAAAAAAAAGAGAAATGAAATAAGTAAAAAGGAAGTAGAAGGGCCACTCGTAGATAACACTCGAAAGCTATAAAACTGCTTTATTTGCCAGAGCTCCCAAGCCCACCTAAAAACAAAAAAATTGTGTCGATGTTAGCACCCTTAGTGTTCACATCGAAGCTTGGTGTTCTATCACTACGTTTTTATAAACCATTGATTCTATTTTCTCTTATTTTAAGTTAACTTAGTTTAATTTTTATTTTGTACGTCGCTACAAGATATAACAATTGTTAATTCCTATCTCTACTATTACCTCAGCCTAATTTAGCTTAGAAACACTTGTGGTGGACGATGGATGGACCGCTTTCATCGTATTCTTGCTTGGAGATCCACATTTGTTGGAAAGTGGTCAAAGAGGCCAAGATAGAACCACCAATCCAGACAGAGTACTTTCTTTCAGGTGGAGCAATGATCTTAACCTTCATAGAAGATGGAGCCAAAGCGGTGATTTCCTTTTGCATTCTCTCAGCAATACCTGGGAACATAGTCGTACCACCAGACATCACAATGTTACCGTACAAGTCCTTACGAACATCAACATCACACTTCATGATGGAGTTGTAAGTAGTTTGGTCAACACCAGAGGACTCTAGAGACAACACGGATGGGTGGAAGAGAGCTTCAGGTGCTCTGAATCTTTCGTTACCAATGGTGATCACTTGACCATCAGGTAATTCGTAAGACTTTTCGACAGAGGAAGATTGAGCAGCGGTTTGCATTTCTTGTTCAAAGTCCAAAGCGACGTAACATAGTTTTTCCTTGATGTCACGGACAATTTCTCTTTCAGCAGTGGTAGAGAAGGAGTAGCCCCTTTCACTCAAAATCTTCATTAAGTAGTCAGTCAAGTCTCTACCGGCTAGATCGATCCTCAAAATAGCATGAGGCATAGAGAAACCTGCATAGATTGGAACAACGTGAGTAACACCGTCACCAGAATCCAAAACGATACCGGTGGTTCTACCAGAAGAGTAAAGAGACAAAACAGCTTGAATAGAAACGTAGAAAGCTGGAACGTTGAAAGTTTCAAACATAATTTGGGTCATCTTTTCTCTGTTACTCTTTGGGTTCATTGGAGCTTCAGTCAAAAGAACAGGGTGTTCCTCTGGTGCAACTCTCAATTCGTTATAAAAAAGTGTGGTGCCAGATCTTTTCCATGTCGTCCCAGTTCGTGACGATACCGTGTTCAATTGGGTAGCGCAAAGTCAAGATACCTCTCTTGGATTGAGCCTCATCACCCACATAGGAGTCCTTTTGGCCCATACCAACCATGATACCTTGATGTCTTGGTCTACCGACAATGGATGGGAAAACGGCACGTGGAGCGTCGTCACCGGCAAAACCGGCTTTGCACATACCAGAACCGTTGTCAATAACCAAAGCTGCGACCTCTAATTAATCATCCTTGTTAGTAAAAGTGCTCATCCTCGAATTGAAATTGAAATCAAATCTAAATCGACATCGATCAAACATACCAGAATCCATCGTTAAGTAATATCAGTTGAACTATAACCTTATCTCTATAGAATACAACAGATGTATCGTCTATCAAAGGATGGAAGAAAGTAAATTGCAAAGTAAGAATGACCTTTACAATTAATAGTTTTCCCAAGTGTGTGTTGTCCTTTAAAATAAACAAGGTTGAACCGGTGGAATCCAGTGGACCAACCCACCCAGTCGATCGCTGGTTGGAAACTGCGCAGACCTTGAAAAATAGGAGAGGCAATAAAAGAAAAAATTTCGATGGAAAATGGCACCAGACTGAGGAGGGTAACAGATAAACCCAGTACACCACCCTATGTACGCGGACAGACACGCCTCTTATCGCGTTATACGAGCATCTGTTTCACTTATTCTCTTTCCCCCTTTAATCGGACAACTCCTCGAAGTCCTCATTTTTATCAGTACGGAGATATCCGGGGTAACCGGACACTAAAAAAAAAAAATACGCCTGGACTGATTTCTTAGCCGCCGAGCCCAAGAGAGAGAATATAGAGATTTTCTCTAATAATAGGTTTCTTAGTTTTAAGTGCTGGAGAGGGATCATACGGTCACGTGCTCAACAAATTTCAACAGATTTTCGAAAAAAGGATTGTAAAGTGTCAAAGATGAAGCTAAATAGCAACTCATTTACTTATTATTATTATTATTATTATTATTATTATTATTTTTCCAACTTTTTTCTTTTCTTTTTGTTCTACTTATTCGGCTTATATACATGCGCTTTCGTTATGTATTACGGATATTGCACTTTTTCAGTGCAACGTCAATCTGTATACTTGAGGATATTTCATCGCATCTTGAGATAGACCAAAAATAATGGCAGGTAAATCTTCCAAAAAACAGGCTCAATCGAACTTACTAGTGTTGAAAAATTTGTATTTTGCAACTATACCAATTGTACTATTAGCCTCAACACGTCAATGGATTTCCAATCGGGATTTCGTTAACTGGATCAGATTTCTCATATTTCAACTGCCACTGCTCGGATGTATATACGTTTTAGATTCATCAGGCAGACCCAAATATGACTCAAAACATAATTTAGTTCGTGAAGGATTAGACCTATCACAATCTGGAGGTCTTACGGAATATATGTTTGACATTATCTACCTATCACTCTTTGGTAATCTGGGTCACATTTTATTCAACACTAAGAAATTTTGGTATTCACTGATTCTAATTCCGATTTATGCTATTTGGAAAGTTTATGGATTAATTCCCAACTTACCAACAGCTAAATCCAGGGATGGTGACAGACAGAGCCCAAAACCGGCGCAGTCGAAACGTCAAACCAAACTGGCAAAAAGACAAGATAAGGCCCAGGTCAAATATAGATAGCCCGATCTATTATATAATAGTATATGTATGGATTAAAAACAAAACTGTAAATGTTAAAAGTTAGCAACAACCGTTGGCACTAGAGTTGGTCAAACTCTGTCCCTTTAAGTTAACGTTGCCGTTTTCATTTTGTCCATTGGCAGCACCACCATCATGTCTCTGCTGTTGAGCCATGCTATCCTTAATCTGCCTAGCCATGGTCAAGAATGCTTCTTCAACATTTGTTGAATCAAGAGCACTTGTCTCTATGAATGGCATTTTATTGGCATCGGCAAATTCTTTAGCCACATCGTATTCCACCACACGTTTATCTTTTAAATCACACTTGTTACCCACAAGCAATTTCAAAACAGTCGAAGTCGCATAACGATCGATTTCCTGTAGCCACATTTTAACACCGTTAAAAGATTCCTGATCAGTAACATCGTATACAATAATAATACCGTGAGAACCTCTGTAATAAGAAGACGTGATGGTACGGAATCTTTCTTGACCTGCGGTATCCCAAATTTGCAGCTTGACAGTTTTGCCATCTAGATCAACGGTCTTAATCTTAAAATCGACACCAATAGTAGAAATATAGTCGTTTGTATAAGTATCATCGGAGAAACGCAATAGCAGACATGACTTACCAACACCGGAGTTACCAATTAGTAATAATTTGAAAAGATAATCGTATTCACTGTTCATCTTGGAATGTAATCAAAGTGATCCGCAATCTTTAACGATTTCAAACAGCCAATTTATCGTGAAATGGGCCCTCTTCTACTACGTTTTATCGTGTTTTGTGTATTCCTCCTTGTTCTTCGGTTGGAGGCTCAGAACGAGATGAGAAAACTTAATTCGGGTCGTTAATAGTGATAAGCATACCGATTCAAACAATTCAAGTTGGAATGCCATAATACTTAATATATATATATATAAAGTTGGTATTTAACGTCATTGGCATTATCCTTTCTCGAGAAGAAAAAAATTTCAGCACATATATATGTATATATTACGTGGGCATCATTGAAGTCTGAATGAACCTGGATCTACCGATCCGCCGAATCGCATCAACCGATTTTATTTCATTTTTTCTGGTTCAACATGGTAATTTCCAGAACAAATTACTCACAAACTGTTTAGAACCCTGCCATTTTGGAACAAAGTTAGGCAAACTTGAATGCACATACGAGTCGATTTTGTAAACGTACTCCCTTGTTAGCAACCTTAAAGTCTCACTGTGCAAATAGCGCAACTTAAAAAAGATCACATATGTTAACAATGCAACAACACTAGCAATTCTCTTCACATTCAGGCTCGTTAAAAGTAAAACAATTTCAACTGGTAATCCCAAGAGACCTGAACGCACACCGCACATGATTTCAAACACTTGTGCCATCTGTAAGAATTTTTCATTATACCTCTGGATGAAAAAAGTGATTCTCTGATTTAAGGCATTCTTTAAAATTGGTTGAATTGGCAAAAATGGCAATAAATTTTCCTTAAAATAGTTACAACAGTGGAACAATGCAAAAATAACGGGTGAATACAGAGCACCATTTACAATGGAACCCACACATGAGCAGACATAAAGGGTTGCAACCATACAAAAATATTGCAAATTATCCAATTGTCGTAGTTGCACCAAAAACGTCTGCCTTTTTAATTGGCCACTTTTATAAAACTGGTAGAGCACAATTCCATAAGTTATCATAACGTAGAATAAAACCCTTGAATAATGATATCTTTGTGAAGATGATGAGAAAAATGAAAGGTGAAATTTAATAAAATGCCATATCGTCATAAAATGTCCTAAAAACCAGTAAAATTGTGGTTGACGTATGCGAAATCTCATCATATTCATAAAAGGAGAGGAAGTCATAATGAATTAAAATAGAAATGTCCAATTAGCTGATAGATCAATTACAATAAATTCTGCAATGCTATGTGTCTTCTTATTTTTAATTTTTTTACCTTATGGCTTCGGGTTTTCAAATTTTTACTCTTTTCAAACTTCTTCTATCTTCAAACTATTTCACTTTTTAAACTTCTAGTTAACCTAAAGTTTAAAACTTCTGATAGGGAACTTCTTCAAAGGTACGAATTCTCTAATGGCTCCTAATTATAAAAAAACAAAAACGAACTTTTAGTCAAAACAACCAACTTTCTAAAAGACTTCCTCCTACTCACTCTCTACCAATATTGATGAGTTATAAATCTGATCTGGTTATTCAACTTTTTGTTCGATGTCTTGATCTGTTGGCGGAATAGAAGTCCAATATTGAATGCGTGGTAGTAACTCAGTAGATGAAAAAAAAAAGAAAAAGCATCCTTTGGTACGAAAGATGTTAAAAAGAATACACGTGACCAAATATCTTTTCATCTTCTCATTCACGTATTTAATGATAGATATAGTCAGCCATTAGATCGCGTACCACGGTTAGAATCCACATCAGGTAACACAAAAACACATGCATCATTTAAGACGAAAAGATTCGCGAAGACTTTAGTTGTTTAATTGAATCCGCAACAAGGTTGACTTGAATAACTTCAACATGTAAGGACAAAGAATTGTAAAAGATTAAGGCTACTGCTACTAGTAACTTCGAGTCTTTCATTCGAGGATACACCAAATGAGAGAAATCGTATGTTAGTGTTATCCAAAACCAATGCGTTTTTCTTTTTTTTTTTTAAAGTCTAGGTTACTAACCTCGAATTATTTAGATCCACATTTCCACTGGTCAGTGTGGTAACCAAATAGGTGCTGCTTTTTGGGAGACCATTTGTGGCGAACATGGTCTTGATTTTAACGGTAACTACCATGGAACTGAAGATATACAAAAAGCACGTTTAGGCGTCTATTTTAATGAAGCTTCATCAGGTAAATGGGTTCCACGATCTGTTAATGTTGATTTAGAACCTGGTACAATTGATGCAGTGAAAAATTCAAACATTGGAAGTTTGTTCCGTCCGGATAATCACATTTGTGGTCAAACTTCTGCTGGCAACGTTTGGGCTAAGGGTCACTACACTGAAGGTGCTGAATTGGTAGATTCTGTAATGGATGTGGTTAGACGTGAAGCCGAAAGTAGTGATTCTTTACAAGGTTTTCAAATTACACATTCCCTGGGTGGTGGTACTGGTTCAGGTATGGGTACATTATTGATTTCTAAGATCAGAGAAGAATTTCCGGATCGTATGATGGCTACTTTTTCAGTTATGCCATCCAAGACTTCTGATACAGTTGTAGAACCATATAATGCAACACTTTCTGTTCACCAATTGGTAGAACACTCTGATGAAACTTTTTGCATTGATAATGAAGCATTGTACAAAATTTGCCAAAATACTTTGAAGTTATCGCAACCTTCTTACACGGATCTTAATAATTTAGTTTCGGGAGTAATGTCAGGAGTAACTACATCTTTAAGGTATCCAGGCCAATTAAATTCTGACTTAAGGAAATTGGCGGTTAACCTAGTCCCATTTCCACGTCTTCATTTTTTTATGGTTGGTTATGCACCTTTAACCGCCCTTGGTTCTCAATCTTTCAGGTCCTTAACTGTTCCTGAATTGACTCAACAAATGTTTGATGCTAAAAACATGATGGCAGCATCAGACCCGAGGACCGGTCGTTATTTAACAGTCGCAGCCTTTTTCCGTGGTAAAGTCTCTGTCAAAGAAGTTGAGGATGAAATGCATAAAGTCCAAACCAGGAACTCTTCATACTTCGTCGAATGGATTCCAAATAATGTTCAAACTGCTGTATGTTCAGTGGCCCCAGAAGGTCTTGATATGGCTGGTACTTTCATCGGTAATTCAACTTCTATCCAAGAATTGTTCAAGAGGGTGGGTGATCAATTTTCGGCAATGTTTAAGAGGAAAGCATTTTTGCATTGGTATACAAGTGAAGGTATGGATGAAATGGAATTTTCTGAGGCTGAATCTAATATGAATGACCTAGTTAGTGAATATCAACAATACCAAGAAGCTACAGTTGAAGAAGATGGTGATATTGATTATGCTCCAGAGGATCAACCAGTAGCAGAAAACTTCGAATGATAAAACTCACCCATCGAAGCACGACAAAAAAAAATAAAGAGATAGTGTTATGCGCTACTGAGCGCGTCTATTTTCCCCCATAAAGATGTTTTTTTCCTTTTTTTCCTATTGTTATTACTACTCCTTCAATTTCTTGGCTTTTTCTTTTTCTAATCGCGAAATGAATGATACCTCAGTATACATCAAAAGAAATATGTGTACACTTTTTTTTTTTAATATAATTTTAACTTTTTAAGTGTTGCAATTTAGCCTACAACATCTTGTACCCTATGTAGGCTTCTAGTGTTCCGCATCTGGTTTCGAGGTCAATCCTTTTGTAGATTACTATGTACGAACTTAAATTATTTTGAAATTGCACATGAAAAATTTCAATAACAATGGTAATACAGACAGATAATCGATCGAGAAGGGGAACGAGACCTTGTCAGTGAAATAACTAAGGTATTAGGAACTTGAATAAGTTCATTCAATCTCTTTTAAAAGGGTAGCATTTTTCCTATTCCTATCTTTTGATAGATTCCTGTACATAATGCTAAGGTTACCCACTAGAACAGTACGAAAGTCATCACTGATACCCAAGAGACTAATCTCTTTGAAAGGGTCTCATCTGCATAAACCGGTATCGGATATATTTTCTAACTCGTCATCCTCAAATTCCGGGGTTGGCCAAAGTTTAGGTTTCATGAAATCTTCGCAAATTAGTATGTCTCCAGGTTTTGATCCGTTTGATAGATCTCATGCGGCTGCATCAAACCAAACTACTCAATCGAGAGATGTCATGCAACTATGGTCACTTCTGGAGGCATGTATTTGCTCTAAATATTACAATAGAGCATTTTCCATTTTACAATCTCTTTATATGGTTGGTCCTCATAGACCGTATTTTATCGATGATTACAACATGTACTTGGAAAGTCTAGTGGAAAATGGTCTTATGAGCTCCATAAATGAATTGGATAAGAAATTGTCTGATGATTTACAAAACACATTTAAAGATGTGGATTATAATGATAGAACTTTGGCTATTATGGTACATCATGCACTGAAGTATAACCACTTTCAATTAGAAACGCAAAATCATCTAAAAGTTTATTTTAGGATGAGTGTTAGGGGTATCAAAAGCATATTGTCTCACGTCAACATTTTAACAATATCGGATTATGCTGCGTTACATGCTGATTTAAAAATGGTCAGCCTTAATGACATCCCCGAAGCTATAAAGCCATTACTAGAAAGTAAAGCCCAAGAACAGAGAAAACTAGATCGAAAAGAGCCCGATACGCTAGAACGAGAAAACATGAGTGTTGGCGGAAGCCCTTTGGATGTTGACCCCCGTAAAATAGAAGCTGACCATAATAAGTCCATTTTTAGCCTAGATCAAGAAGTGAAACCCTTGGAAAAAGATGCAGCTACTTTAAAGGCAGTAGACACTTTAAACATGAGGGTGGTTAGACATGCTCTTTTAGGCCTCTCATTGAATGAGAAGCAAAAAGAACAAATATCTAAATTCAATTTTGACGCCAATAGTAATCTTTTAAATGTCGATGAAAAGAAGTCTTTAGATTTTTTTGAAATTTATCGTTCATTAACGACTGAAGAAGACAAAACCAAATTTGAGAAGGCTCTGGATGACTTTAACCAAGAAAGACAACGTGCTCTAGAGAATCGTGCCACCGATGCGGCTAAAGAGCGTTGGAAACACGATTTTGAAGATGCAAAAGCCAGAGGTGATATCTCTATCGAAAAGAGGTTAAATGTAAAACTGTGGGAATGGTATAGCGCCATGTTGCCATTAGTCAAAGAGGAAGTCAGGTTATGTTCTCAAGTGTTTGCTGGTTATGCTAATGAAAAGAAAAATATATTGAAGATGGACGCTAAACAAGATAAAGCTAGACTGGACTATGGCCCATATCTCTCATTAGTAGATCCTGAAAAGATGTGTGTTATTACTATTTTAGAATTATTAAAATTGAATTCCACAGGAGGTATCATTGAAGGAATGAGAACCGCTAGGGCCGTAATTTCCGTTGGTAAAGCCATTGAAATGGAATTTAGGTCCGAACAATTGCTAAAAAGTGAATCACAAGCCTTTAGAGACCTTGGTAAAAATTCACATGAACTGAAAAGGTATCTACAAAGAGCAAAATCCACCTTCAGATCCATGAAAATTGAGGAGAATAAAATTATGTGGCCTCAAACGGCTCGTGCAAAAATTGGCTCTATTCTTATTTCAATGTTGATACATGTCAGTAAAGTTGAAGTGGAAGGTGTGGATCCAGTCACTAAACAAAAAGTCTATGGTGAAGCACCTGCATTTGCCCATGGCTACCAATACCACAATGGATCCAAATTAGGGGTTCTTAAAATTCACAGATCTTTGGTACATCAACTAAATGGTGAAAGGTTGGTGGCTTCCGTCCAACCCCAACTCTTACCAATGTTGGTTAAACCAAGGCCTTGGAAAAACTGGAAATCTGGTGGTTATTACTATACCCAATCTACTTTAATTAGATCTAAAGACTCTCCAGAACAAATCGCCTATTTGAAAGCAGTATCAGATGCTAATGCGATTGATACTGTCTACAACGGATTGAATGTCCTTGGTGAAACTCCTTGGACCGTCAACAGACCCCTTTTCGAAGTCATGTCCAAGGTTTGGAATAGCGGTAAGCAATTCCTAGATATTCCTGGGGTTCAAGAAAAATTGACCTTAGTACCTCCGCCACCAAGAGAAGCGGATCCATCAGTACACAGAGAATGGAAACTAAAAAACAAAGAACTTGCTAACAAGTTTTCCAGCAATAGGTCTACGAGATGTGATTCGAACTACAAATTGGAAATTGCTAGAGCATTTTTAGGTGAAAAATTTTATTTTCCACATAATTTAGATTTTAGGGGTCGTGCTTATCCATTATCACCTCACTTTAACCACCTGGGTAATGATATGAGCAGAGGTCTCTTATTATTCTGGAATGGTAAGCGTCTTGGCCCTCAAGGTTTAAAGTGGCTGAAAGTCCATTTGTCTAACTTGTTTGGCTTTGACAAAGCATCTTTAAGTGAAAGAGTCCAATTCGCCGATGAACACGTGAGCGACATTAAACAAAGTGCACAAGATCCCTTGAGAGAAGGTGCTTGGTGGATGACTGCTGAAAAACCATGGCAAGCTTTGGCTACATGTATGGAACTAAATGATGCTATGAAATTAGATAACCCTGAAGATTTCATTTCCCATCAGCCGGTACATCAAGATGGTACATGTAATGGTCTCCAACATTATGCGGCATTAGGGGGTGATATCGATGGTGCTACACAAGTTAATTTAGTACCTAATGATCGTCCCCAAGATGTCTATGCACATGTTGCGAAATTAGTGATTTCCAGGCTACAAGTTGCCGCTGCAAAGGGGGACGAAATTGCAATAATTTTAAAAGATAAGATTACGAGAAAAGTTGTTAAGCAAACAGTAATGACAAATGTTTATGGTGTTACTTATGTGGGAGCTACATTTCAGATTGACAAGCAACTTTCCAACATCTTTGAGGATCGTAAATATTCCTTGGAACTTTCGAAATACTTAACAAAGCATGTATTTAGCGCTGTTCGTAAGCTATTCCAAGGTGCTCATTTGATTCAAGATTGGCTCGGTGAGTGCTCTAAAAGAATTTCCAAATCCATCAGATTAGATGTGGACGAGAAATCCTTTAAAAATGGTAACAAACCTGATTTCATGACGTCAGTAATTTGGACTACACCATTGGGTTTACCGATTGTTCAACCTTATCGTGAAACGAATAAAAAACAGGTGACTACGAATTTACAAACTATTTTCATCAGTGATCCTTTTGGAGTAAATCCAGTAAATGCTAGAAGGCAGAAAGCAGGATTTCCACCAAATTTTATCCATTCACTTGATGCTTCTCACATGCTATTATCTGCAGCGGAGTGTGGAAGGCATGGCTTGGATTTTGCATCTGTTCATGATTCGTACTGGACGCATGCCTGTGATGTGGATAAGATGAATGTCTTCTTAAGAGAACAATTTATCAGATTACATGAAGTTGATTTGATTGAAAGGTTGAGAGATGAATTTGACGAGCGTTACAGAAATTACGTTCAAATAGCCAGAGTAGAACGAACTTCTGAATTAGCAAAACAAATCATAGCTTTGAGAACCCAACTATCCAAGGAATTAGGTAGGCAAGCCACTTTGGCGGATGAGATTTACGTGGAAAAGAGAAGAGTTCAGATGCTGCAATCCGAAGATCCCCAAGAAAGAGCCGATGGTGAAAAGATGATTACTACAGTTTCATTAGTGGAAGCAATTGGAAGCATTGAACCAATAGAATCTAAAAAATCTGATGCAAGTACATTAGTTATTTTAACACCATTGAGACTACCCCAAATTCCACCGAAAGGAAATTTTGATGTAAGAGAATTAAAAAACAGCAAGTATTTCTTTTCTTAAACTGCAAAAGCAAGAATAACAACGATAATTAAATAATTGGATGGGTATTTTCGTCTTCAAGGAGTTAGGTTTTAATGATACATGATGATCTTCGAATTGATTAGCTCGAGGAACAATTAATATGTAAGTTTTTTTTTTTAAAAAGAAAAAGAATTAATAGATCTTGTAAATACATGGGACTAATCAATACACTAATAATAATCTTCTTCCTTTTTCTAGTAATGCAGATAAAAAAAGATGCTATCTCTATGTGTTCTATTAAATTATTTTACCTTGATATTCCATATTTTCGATCAGCGGCAGTAATGGGTACATCTCCTTCCTGTCAATTATATTAAACTCTTTAGAAAAACTAATAAAATGGGCAAAAAATGAGTTCCAATGCGCCTCCAGCGAAAGATGTATAATTTTGTCGAAATGATGATGATAAATGTGTGCAAAGATCCTAAACATTTGAACCATTATTCTTTGTACATCTCTTAAAAACATCTGGGGAAATGGCATGTTATTCTTGGTTGGAAATAAATTCTTATCATTAACTTTATTGTCAATCCACGTTAGTGCTAAATCAATATATTGTGATGCCGGTAGTGAAACTTGCCTATTATTAGCATCTAACCAGAGATAATCAGTATGAGGACCAGCATTCATCGTTGGATATGCATCCGGCGTAACATACTCCGCAATGACTCCGTAGAATTGGTTTAAATTTGTGAAAAATTCGAAGACATTGAGGGCGATCCACTCCCCAATGTCCACATACTTAGGCAATTGTACTATGGTCTTAAATGAGCCCTTAACTAATGCAGTCCTGACAAATGGTTCACTCAGAAACATTACCTGTTGAGATTCCGGTCTTTCAGGTGATGAAGATGAATTATTGTAATTATTACCACTACCATACAGAGACGATTGTTGTTGAGACTGTTGTAGACTATGTTGTGAATGCCTTGAAGGAGAATGGTTCTTACGTAACGACAACTTTGAATTCCTGTTATGCGAACTTGAATAGATTGTATTCATAGGGGTGGTAGAACCAGCATTAGCCAAGTTATTATTGGCATGCTTGTTCTTTTTGGAATTCCTACCAAATCCCTTGAAGTTGAAAAACGACATGAATAAAATATCGATTAATATTTAGCAAATAATCTTAAACCTTCCCAATACCTTCAGAACTCCTATGCTTCTATTATTTCATCCTCTTTCAATTGTCTGACCTGTTGAATAGATAATCGATATAATGTTTAGAGTCTGCCAACGGTAGTTAATTCACCAATAAACTGTTCGTATAAGATGATACTCCATAGAAGCCACCCCAGCGGAGTTTCCATTCACAACTCACAATTTTCTATATAGTCGATAAAAGCATCTCATGTTTTCCAATTTCAATGGGTAATCCGTAGCTGAGTCTCCGCGGTACCAGATACTATCAGATTGTTCGACGAGGGACCAACTTCCGTGATTCTGTTGGCCCCTTTTACCCATGAGAACAGTATCGATAAGAAACTGAATCGGGAACTTCTTGGAACCTACAGTTATATGAGAATACGATCCTGCACTTTCTGTAATAAGTAGGAAACACCCAGGCTGGCAATAGGCGGTCAAGGACTGTAAAAACTTTATACTACCTGTCTTATCCTGAGAAAACAACTCATTCGTAGTAAAAAGTAGCGTTATAAGATTCAATTGTTCCAACTGCAATTGCTCAGGATCCATCTTGAGGATATCATTCGGAGTAAATTTCGTATGGCAAAACCGAGATTGATCGTTGTACAACCAGTTAGTATCGATTTGGTGTTGAAGTCTGCTGACAACATTCGTCCAGTCGTAGATATCCACCAGATGAATATAGAGGCTTTCACTTGACGGTGTACGTACATGTCTGGAGGGTGTAAAAAGACTAGCCAATGCTACCAATTCTCCCCCTGCACCTCCACCGACACATAACACTTTCTGGTCACCGCTCTGCTGTTGGCACCGTACTATTTGGTTAAGAGGTTCCAATTGAGCAAAAAGAGATGCATAAGCTACAGCTCTCGCTGGTGACCACCGACAACAATACGCCACTCTTTTAGCAGTATCGTCAAACGCAGCCACATAGTCTCGATTATAAAGATCAGATTTGACTTTCTGCACCAGCTCTTTAACGTCATCTAGATCATCGTACAATTCACGACTAAAGGTTCTCTTGAACAAATCAACCACCTCCTGTGGTGGGAGGGTATCCCTATGGTGGGTTGGCAGAGACATACAGCGGTTTCCTTCCGTCTATCTGAAGTGAAGCGTTGAGATGAGAGTAGGGATGTCGATTAAACGTCAAACCTTTAAACCTTTCCCTATTATACAGAGCGAATACATTAATTAAAGACTATAATACTTTTCCTATTACACGCATACTAATGCATTTACTCTTCGTCAGCCTCGTCTTCTGGAGTGACTTGGTAGAAGGCCAATCTGTATTGGTTGGTCTTCACAGAGATGAATCTGATCCAGTCTCTCAACTGGTTCTTCTTCAAGTACTTCTTTGTCAAGTACTTCAAGTACTTACCAGAGAACTTGGTGGCGGAGACAACTGTAACGACGGAGCCGTTCTCCTCGACAGAGACAGCATTACCCAAGTTACCAGTAGCACCATCGACCTTAATATGTTCAATCAAGAACTTAGCATAGGAAGCTGGGTCGAAAACACCGTTCTCAACTGGAGAGGAAACATCGACGGTGAAAGTCTTGGTAACCTTTTGTTTTCTAGTAGTCTAAACAGAAAATCATTGTTAGTACATCAAACTCAACCGCCGCAAATTACGATCGCCAGCTGCTATTAACAATCACATGGAGTGAATTTTTAAAATACAGTATGGCAAACCCTCCGTAGTTTTTGATAATAGTAAGCGACAGTACGTAATTCTTGGTTCAAAATATTAACCACATACGTTTGGAGCCATTTCGATCTTACTGGATTGTCGTCAACCTTATCTGCTGAAGCAGCTGAGACGCACTTTCAAGATATGTCCAGTGAGATAGTGAAATTTCAATGGAAGAGGTCCCGAAACATTGCGTCGCTTCATGGGTCAAACGCAAGTTGCGTCCTTCTGATCGACAAATTTAAAATTTGAAATGTTTTGAAAAATAAAATATGAAAAGGTACGGATGCACGAATGATGGTGTACTGATGAGGGTGTACTGATGAAACGGTCCTCTTGTGAGATATCCTTAATGATTTCTATAATAAACATTATAAGTACTATATGCAATGTTGCTTGTCAAATCATTATTAGAGAACGATAAAGAACCAAAAGAAGAATTAGACCCGGCAGAAGTTTCTGTAAATCTGTCTTCCGAGTGCTAAATTGCTAAACACACTGTCACCAAGGATGAAATCCCCAGGTGAGGATTTGGAGTCGAATTTGCAAGCATTAAGCATCTCGGAAGCTAATAAACGCCAAAATAAAGACGAAGGTGAAATTAGCTATGGTTATAATTCTCGAGAAAATTCACTTGATCTGGGTGCTGTTTCTTTCAAAGCTTTCAAAAACGATGAAGTTGCAGAGATTCACTACAGAGATGGAACAGATGAAGATGAAGAGACTGCAGGGTTGGAATCTTTCAAATTACCTACAACTACCACTGATAATAACAACAACGACAGTGATACAGATAACGATTCTGATTGGCAGATAATGCCTACCATTGCTTCTTATAACATTTACGATGAAAAGGGTCAACTCTCAATATGCCCGTATGAGGTTAAAAGTCTGCAAAGTCCATCACAGGAGGAACTGTCTTTGAAAAATAAAAAAGAATGTTAAGACAACTTTTGGCTACACTAAAGTTGCTGCAGAGGAGCAAGCTCAGAGATCTTTTCAAACTAACCGTAAAACAGACTTCCTGTTCGATCGCAGGAGATTGAATAATGATAGTTTTAGGGGTAAGTCGGAGTCTGATGGGAGTATAAAGAAAAAAAGTGGAAATTGATCACGATTTAAATGATTCAGATTCTTGGAAAAGTGAGGGAGACGATGAAACTGTTTTCTATGACGAGTATGAGGATGATGTAGAACCTATGGATGACTTGAATCCTGACACCCAATTGAACACTACGAAAGACATGTTAACGGAGAAGGAGAAGTTTGCGTATGTGGGAGCCGTTAGTGTTCTTCTAAATGAAATATGCACTGAGTTGGCTACGCTATGTCTTTGCGTGGATAATATTACTTCTCATAGGAAACTAGCTCGTAGATTGCAGTTTGCCCAAAAGGATGCAGCAGCATGGAAGATAGATATTTTAGGAAGGATCTACACACATCTAAATGTATCGGGTGAAGAAATAAAAATGATAGAACAGTTATCCAATCATGGTGTAAGACTGGAAGACCTTTGTAAATGCCTGAAGACCCATCAAAATGTGGAAAATCCGTTTGAAGCAACTAAAGATGGTAAAGAAGATGACAGTGATGAAAAAGAGGAGATAGATATGGAATCGGATGTCGGAGATACGTGCAAATCGAGTACTTCCAGTGTGACAAAGAAGAACCTGGACGATGAACCCGATGAGAATAGAGAATCGTATGGAAAAAGCATACCAAATGAAGTGGTAAACCCAGAAACAATTAAAGGGAAGAGCCAAATAGAAATTGACGTTGCATGGACAGTAATATGTGATTTATTTTTGTTACTGTTGCAAGATGCTACTTATGATTCGCGTTCACGTATTCTCCTACTTAGGTTTGCTGAAGTTTTAAATGTTACCGCCTTAGAAGTAGCGGAATTTGAAAGGCGTATCACGGATTCTCTCGATATGGAACAATCAACAGAAGATCAAAATTGGGATGAAACTCAACTCATGAAAGATAGACGTAAAAGAAGAAAAAGGAAGAAGTTATGTTACGTTGGCTTGGCCATGGTAGGTGGATCCTTGGTCTTAGGTTTAAGTGGTGGTCTTTTGGCCCCCGTCATCGGTGCAGGTATAGCAGCTGGTTTGTCCACTGTAGGGATAACGGGTGCCACGGGGTTTTTAACTGGTGCAGGTGGCGCAACCGCCGTAGCAGTTACCAGTACAGCTATAGGTGGTAATATTGGATTTAGAGGCATGAAAAGAAGGATGGGTTCTGTGAGAACTTTTGAGTTTTATCCACTCCACAACAATCGTCGTGTAAATCTTTTGATCAGTGTTTCTGGCTGGATGATTGGTAATGAGGATGATGTCAGACTTCCTTATTCAACGGTAGACCCTGTAGAAGGTGACCTCTACTCATTACACTGGGAACCTGAAATGTTAAAATCTATTGGTGAAAGTATCACCATTATTGCCAATGAGCTTTTTGCCACCACTATTCAACAAGTTCTTGGTGCTACAGTTTTGACAGCATTCATATCAGCTATCCAATGGCCAATGTGGCTTTCGAAACTGGGTTATATTTTAGATAATCCTTGGAATGTCTCATTAGATAGAGCTTGGTCCGCGGGTAAAATATTGGCAGACACCCTTATAGCAAAAAATTTGGGTCAGAGACCTACCACCTTAATGGGATTTTCCCTAGGTTCTAGAGTCATTTTCTCATGTCTTGTGGAACTATGCAAGAAAAAAGCATTTGGCCTAGTAGAAAATGTCTACTTATTCGGGACACCTGTTATAAAGAATAAGGAGCAATTAGTTATGGCACGTTCCGTGGTGAGTGGTAGATTTGTTAATGCTTATTCTGAAAAAGATTGGATGCTTGCATATTTATTTCGTGCAGCCGCTGGTGGATTTAGTACAGTTATGGGTATCACTCCTATCGGTAATATAAAAGGTGTCGAAAATTTCGATTGTACCGATGTGGTAGATGGTCATTTGGCATATCGTAAAAATATGCCAAAATTATTAAAACGATTAGGGATTTCTGTAGTAAGTGAGAAATTCGTCGATATTGAAGAGGGAGTTGATTCCGAAGATATTAAGCGTAAAAGAAAATTAGTTGAAGATGTGGATGCTGCGCAAAAGAGATTGTCAGAAAAGAAGAAACGTAATAGTTGGGTACCCAAATGGCTGAAGCCCAAAAAGTCTAAGTGGCGCTCGATGGTGGAGGATACCGTCGAAGATGGAAAGGAAATTGAAATTCCTAATCAGCTTAAAGAAGAAGATGTCCTGAGTGATTCTACAAAAGATTTTTCTAACGAACAGACTGAGAACGAGACTCACGAAGAGAATAAAATGGATGATGATGATAATGATGGAAATTCGCCAAAAAAAGATCCAGTTTTAATTGATCACGGCGCTCTGAAGAACGAACTAAAACTAATAAAACAAGCCATTTATCAAGAACAGCAACAAAAACAGGAGATGAAACACGAAAATGAAAGCAAGCAGAGTACCACAGATGAAAAATCTAACAGATCAATAGATGAGAGTGAAGAATCTTCGCAACAATTATCTTTTAATGTACCACGCAATCCAGGTAATTTCCAGCTTTTACATGCTGGCAGGCCGGTCTTACCAGAGGATGATGACATGTTTAAGCGTAGGAATAAAAGTGACATGACTTTTGAATTTCCAGATGATCTTTGAATTATTGCAAGAGAAACATTGTATTCGCACAAAAAAAAAAAAAGAAAGAGAAGAATAAATAATATACAATAAACAAACAATGAAACTTGATTAGATTCGCTGACGATTGAAGAGTATGTAATCATTATTCTTAGTGTTGGATAAACAGTATCTTTTCGACTAGAATTATGTATAAATTTAATATTTAACAAGATACAGTCATAAGTCTGAATTTGAATATGAAAAAGTAAAAAACGAGGTCGTGAATCCAAATTAATATTTATCAGACTATTTACTTCTGTTTAGTTTACAAAAATACCTCAGCATTCAATTCCACATACGAGGCAGCATATGGAACATCGAAATTAATCATAACTTCAGGATGTAAAACACCCAAATGACCAATCTTTCTAGCAGCTTCGCCTTCTCTTGGCCTAAACATAACGCGAGCACCCCTCCCTGGGAAATAAGTGGGTAAAGAATCATCTTGTTCTATCCAATAACCTCTACCCTTAAATGACGTTCCATAATCTGCGAGCCAATCAGTTCTGAAAGTTTGCATAATTTTACCCAATAAACCTTGGATAAGTTCGAAACCAGAGTTTTTTCCAACGTGAATAGCACCCCAATGACGTTCATTAAATGCCCTTCTTTCTAACTTATCATTTTTCAAAACAACATCACCAGTTTCAAAAACTTTGATAGGTAAGGAATGCTTTCTGTTCTCCTTCACAGTCTTTAAAATACCAGGTAACAAAGTGGTTCTAACAACTTGATATTCAAGAGTTTTAGGATTGGCCAATTTAACGGCTTGTGTGCCATCATCAATCAATCTTAGACATCTGAAATTTTCATCATGAGAGCACAAAGTCAGTGGCAAGACTTCAGCCCAAGATGCTTGTGAAGATGCAATTCTGAAGATATCGGATATTTTATTAATTGGTAATGGAGCACCAATGAAATTTGCATTGGAGAGTTTTTCACCCTTCGGTAAATTATCGTACCCATAACCAATAGCCGCATCTTCCATAATATCACTTGGATGTAAGACATCCGATCTAGTAACAGGAACTAAGACACGCAAGACCTTAGCGTCACCAGAAGGAACAGCATTTAGAGACATCTTTTTCAAACAAGCGGCAATTTCATTGGGAGCCAATTGCAAACCCAAACAAGAATTAATGTAATCCACAGACACGTCCATTTCCTTTTCCTTCAAGTTGGGTGTAATACGAGATTCTCCATTATGTTCAGATACAATCTCCACTGGTTCTACTGAAAATGGCTCCTTACAGTAACGAGCAAACATGGTAACTAATTGTTCTAACACAATTTCTGCCTTCGTCTTATCAACTGCAGTAATTTCAATGAAAACATTTTTGGTATCCAAGGAAATCTTTGAGTGATCAGAATTGATCAAAGGTGGTAGCGAACAAACAGTACCATTGTTATCTTTAATCACAGGGAAGACAGGTGAATTTTCAATAATATGAACAAAACGACCAATATTGTTTTTTTGATCCGGTTGTTTGTAAAATTCAATTAACTCATCACCATAAAACTGTTTAGATTGACCCAATGGTGCAAAATGAATTTCTCTTGGTGGTAAACCATAGTAATGGAATGGACCTTGAATACTATCGTAATCGTGAGTTCCCATAGCAATTAAAGTTCTATTTCTACCAATATTGGAATGTAGCTTATCTTGAAGGGCAATAAAAGATGCGTAGGATAACTTGTCAAACTGAATATTTCTCAAGATGGCAGCTGTAGCATAAGGTCTAACTTTTTCTGTAGATGGATCAACAATCAATTTTGTAGTAGGCTTTAACAATTTATACTTAGGAGCCTCAATTTTACCGATATAAACGCTCAATGCCTGAGCAATACCTTCAATACAGAGTAAATCATGGCGGTTGGCACCAACTTCAATTTTCAGCTCTGGTTCTTCCCCCAATTTCAAAGCATCCTCAGTAGTATCCTCATCTAATTCAATGCCAAATTGGAAACAAAGCTCATCAAATTCCTCGTTAGTGTATTCTTTACCAAGCAACTGGAAGAGCTGCTTCTTATTAACAGAAACGGTAGGCATTCTTTAAAAAGAGAAAACAAGAATACTAATTGGATGTCACCAAATCGTAATGATCGAAAACTCGAGGTGCCTCACAGATCCGGCTCAAAACTCCTTCAAACCCAACCTATCCTTCGTTAGGTACTCTTGTGAAGTATCGTCGAGGTCATACAGGCCTCTTATTCAAGAACTTGAAATTGAAAAATTTTAAGTACTTCGTAAAAAGGTACAAGTATATGGATCTACTGAGATATTCCACTAAAATTATAAAATTATCATATCATAAAATCGAATCGTAATAACTTGTTTAGTTCATTAATCGTTGTCGCTAAAAATTGTCTCCTCCTGCTGCTGACTCTTCTGGAGCGCATATTTGGCTACGATTTTGCGTAAACTATCTGAATGCACCGGCTTCTCGAGCACGTCGTTAAACAAGTTAAGGCTAACCGCTTCTTGATAGTAATTTGTAAGAGCAACTACTGGAGTAGCAGAGTTGACACCGTTAGTATACTTCAGAAGAGAGACTATATCAGCAGCACCTAATTTGGGTAACTTCAAAGCCGTCATGATAAGATCAAGCTTAATTCCACTGGTGGCTCTGCCAATTAATTCATCACCGGCGCCTACAGCGATTACCGCACAACCCAAGTCTTCCAACTCTCTGGAAAGACGATACCTGTGAATAGATATCGGCTCACATATGAGGACGTCCATGTCATAACGCACATCCTTAGCATTGGAACTCTTTCTACCACTGCGTCTTTTATAACGCATAGACTGAACTTTAGAAACTGCTTGTAATCTATCACTTTCGCTATATTCATTCGAATTAGCCCTTTGAGACCCGCTCCTTGTGATGGCTTTAGTGCGATTAGAACCCATGGACGAAGATGATGAAATTAAAGTTGGCACAACGCTAGTACATCCCGCCGCTGCAGGCATAGATGTATTGGGAGAAACAGGAGACTTGATCCTGCTTATTTTAGGAGAGTCTTCAGTAAATTGTAAATTGTAACCGCCGGGAAAATTATTAGAACTTTCTCCGCTATTCTTCCTAGAATGCGCACCCATGAGATCGGTATTGATACTACGATCTGGAGAAAAAGACCTGAAAGTTGGAGATCCTGCTCTTGTTATAGATGATCTGTTTACCAGATTCCCACCTGGCGAACCGCACACTGACGTCGAAAGCTTGCCATGCCTTATTTTAGGACCTGAACTATCAGAGGAAGAACTGAAATGAGATGCGGAAGATGCTCTTCTATGCAAAGCAGGACTCTCTGTTAAGTGTTCGTTTTTCAATCTATTGATTGCATCCTTATTAGCCTTATCTAACGCTGATAGATTACGATAATAGAAGGACCCAAATTCCGTTTGTGATTCATTCAACTTACTAACTCTGCGATCTCTCATATGAGGTGGGATGGCAAGTGGAACATGTTTCATAATTGGTGATGATAGGGTACTATTGTTATCGTGTGAATCTGACTCTAAGGCGAAAGGACTTAATTTGTTCGTGGGAATATGTGTTGTATTATCTTGACCTGCCACAACACTACCAGATGAATGCTTAGTCGCGTCAATTGAAGGCGATAATGGAGTCAAATGACCTTGACCTTCTCCTTCCATCCCAGCAGTCACTTCGCGACCGTCATAATCCGGTCCGAAATCCTCAATGGCAGCACCTCTTAAATCAAAGTACTCAGTATTTTCAGGATCTTCTACTGAAGGAACAAAGGATGGTTCCTCCTCATAAACACGACTCCAATCTACATTCTTGAAGTAGGAATGTTCCTTAATTTCTTGAGCCCCTCTGGAACCCAACCTTCTAGCTGGATCTAATACAAGAAGTTTGGAAATGAGATTTTTAGCACATGATTTTTCAAATTCGTTCTGATCTTCAGGGGAAGTAAATTCAGGCCATTCAATGTTACATGCTAAAATATTCTTGAAAACCTCTTCAGGCGTTTTTTCGTGAAAAGGAGGATATCCAAGAAGCATTTCAAACAAAATACAACCTACTGACCACCAATCACAGGCATCACCCTCACCAGTTCCCTCTATAGTTTCTGGTGCTAAATAATCTGGTGTACCAAAAAAGGCTTTATCCTGCTTAGAGTCTTCTGGATGAAATAACGCTAAATCAACAGGATTCCCAGCATCAATCATTTTATCGGAAGTATTCGAATTTGTTCGCATATGTGAATTATCAAAAAGAGGAGGAGTTGGAGTGTTTGAACGGGAAATATTTGTAATGGAAAAGGAAACCTGAGAATCACTTCTTTTCAAAGCAAGTATATCACCATGGGAATGTCCACTAGATTCAGAATAACGCCTCCCTCTAGTGAGAATTTCATCCGTAGAAGGGCTCGAAGTTGAAGAGTTTTCAGAAAATTCGTGTTTCAACGAACTATTTCTTTTGTGATTAACACGACCAGCACTAGTCCCCAAAATAGGACTGAGAGGACTCTGACTAGAACTGATATTACTAAAACTAAAATGCTTGGAGGTGTTTATATTCTTATGACGACGAACAAGTCCTGCTCTGGACAAACCAAAATCAGTTAATTTAACGTGTCCCCTACTATCAATGAGAAGATTCTCAGGTTTTAAATCATGATGAATAATACCATTTTGATGCATATCATCAACTCCAATAATAACTTCACTAATATATTGTTTAGCCCATTCATCGGGGAGATAACCCATCATCCTAATTAGAGTAGCCAGATCGCCTCCTGGTAAATATTCCATCACTAAAAACAAATTATCTCTATTTTGGAAAGAAGCATATAGTGGAGCCACGTATGGTTTTTCACTTTGAACCATCATAATAGCCCTTTCTGATTTAACATTAGTAACTTGATTCTTGGATATCATGTCAGACTTTCTTAACGCCTTAATTGCGAAATATTCACCGGTAAGTTTTTTCCTCGCCAAATAAACACTACCGTAAGCACCTTTACTAATAGGTTTTAAAACGGTATAGTCTTTAATACTAGGTGCCGGACTTTTCATCTGGTTTGTAGCTAAAAGCAATGGAGAAAGAGGCTGCTTAGGCAAGTTGGAACTATTAGCCTGTTGTTCTGGTGTCAAATAACCTCTCGAATTCACATACGGAGAGGAGATTCCTGAACTGTCAGCACCACATCTTGGTTGTGAACCACTGCTCTTTCGTGAACCCTGACTATTCGTTAAAGCAGCTGGAAGCGGCGAACATCTTCCAGGGGTCAAAGATACGGTAGATTTTAACTTAGGGAGGTTAGCAGAACCTTTAGAGTCGATCTTCATGGGAACTTGTGATGAAAGTAATGCTGAATGATTATCTGACTTTTCGCTTAAATCCAGAGTCCCTCCTGATGCATGACGAATAAAAGAGGAAGATCGATGTTGGTCTTCGTTCTTTTGTCTAGGGGTGGATGAACTAGGTTGCAGCTTGTCTGCATATTTACTGACACCCACATCACTATTACTAGAACTACTATAAGGACCAACGTCAGCTTCCCTCTTACCTGCCACAGCATCCAATGGTGACAACTCAAGATCAGGTAACTTATCCGCCACAAGGTACGAACTGGAAAATATGTCTGAACGGGGACGATGAGGCTGAGGCGACGCTATCTTGGAACTAAAATCAGAACGACCAGAATGAGTTTCTGCATTCAAAGTACTGTTCCGAGCACTACTGGCGTCCGTCTGAATAGGAGATCTACTAACATTCCCGCCACTATTTCGGCTAGTTTCACCCGAAGAAGTTTCACTTGGTATTATACTACCTTCTGTCAATGCAGTCGACGGTATTAATGCTTCTTGCCTTAAAGGTTGATTCGTTTGACTATGGATACTAGCTTCCTCCATCGATGAATCTGCATATTCAGTTACCAGTCTTGAATTAGCTTTATTACTCTCGACTCGCTGTGCTATCAGTTGTAGCACCCAATTATTAACTTCATTTTTAATCCTTAAAGAATAAGTCATAGCATTATCGAAACGTAAAAGTGCTTCTACCTTTTGCTTAGCTAGATCGACGGTCTCATGAACCAAAAGTGCTAATCCCTGATCCTGCTCAATTTCCTCCTTGAACGACAACTGCCAGTTCCTAACATTCTGAATATTACATTTGCTTCTTGGCGAAAAATCATAAAAACCTTCAATATGCTCCTGAGTGAGGCTAATCGGATTAATTAGCAGATCTTCAGCCGTAGTAAAATTAACTGATCGTAGTTCACTTGGGTTAATGTTTACGGAAATTTCACATAACTCTCTTAAAGAGGCGACAATATTCTTTGCCGCTGACGTATGCATAGTTATAGGTAATCCTTTATAACCATTGCTTAATTCAGGATCATTTTCCAACATAGCTGCCTGTTCCACCAGACTATCATGTAAAAGGTGAATCCAGGAATCAATACGGTGCTCACATACACAACTTTGCGCGTGCGTTTCAAGCCACCATGCTGGCACAAAGGTTTCACAAACTCTGCATAACTCCACTTTGGGAGCTGGCAAATCAGCAGAATCTAAACATTGTTCGTAATCCACCAGCCTCAAATATTCTGCAAATATAGTAGCACCAAATCCCAAATGTTTCACGAATTCTGTAGGTAAATCCGCCAGTGTTTCCTCACGATACCACTCAGGATCATACGGTTTAACCGTCCACATGGAATGCGTGGGTAACTGAGTCTCATTATCACGTATCAAAATACCACATGCCTCTAACTTCATAACCCGGTCTTCTTCACTAACACCTTTATCCTCTTCTTTCATGTCATCCTTACATGCCTCATCTTCTTCATTACTATTATTACCCCCAGAAACTACATTAAAAGTAACCGTATAGCTAACACTATCATTAAGCAACATCATTTCAATTGCCCTGTGAAAGACATGCTTGTCATCAGAAGAACCCACAATAAGATCAGCGATTTGTGAACTGTCCCTTGGTCCCACAATTTTCACCCAAAGGTCCGAAAGATACCTTATCGTCCCATCTTGGTCCAGCTCCAAAAGCATAACCGGATTCTTTTCGGTAGCCAACTGCAAATACTTGTCATAATTGGAAGAAGACTCTGACGTTGATGAAGTTATTGACTTGGACCGTTTTGGAGTAACAATTCCTTCTTCAGAACACTGGCTCATGGGAACGTAGGCAACAAAGAATAAGGAATAATGGTACCAATTTGAACGAGAACAAAAGAAAAAAAAAAAAACCAGCGATAAACCCAAAATGATAGAGGCAGTTAGAATCACCAGCCAATATACCTCTAACTAATGCTAAAATCCTTAAAAACAATTTTATATTGTGTCCGTTAGACTAAGATCTATTGGGTTGATCACTCCAGCTGTAAGTTGTGCCCTGCTGCGGTCTTAAGGATGAGGGAAGTCGATTGATTTTCGGGTGATCAAAGTATATTCGCCGAAACAGTGAACTTTTGGAAAACCAAAATCACCTTATCAAGAAATTTAAGTATATAAAGTCTTTGCATATCTACGTAAACCACTTTCCAAGCAGCTGAGTGAATTTATCATATAGAAGACAGTAAAATTTCGATTTACTCAGAACACTTCGATCTTGTTACCTATTAACTACTTCACTAAGGTGAATTTTTCAACGTCCCGTCCCGTCGCGTAATACATAAAAAAAAAATTCAGCTCATCATCTGTTCCACAATGCTTAAAAAGATTTATGTTATCTCTATTGAATGATGTTTAGCATCTTGTGTGCTGCCAAAACCATTCCTAGACGTTGCATTGGATTATTATACCGGCCTTTCAATCCCTACTTGAGTAGAATGTCTGAAACACGGAGCATATGGAAACCATTAGTATGGATAGACTGCGAAATGACAGGATTAAACCACAATAGCGATAGAATTATTGAGATATGCTGTATTATAACTGATGGTAGTTTAGGTATTGTTGACAACAATTGCTACGAGAGTGTAATCCACTGTGATAGATCTACTTTAGACCGGATGAGCCCCTGGTGCGTGGAACATCATGGATCCAGCGGACTTACCCAAAAAGTTCTAGACAGTAACAAGACTAGGGAACAAGTAGAAGAGGAATTATTGCTGTTTATTAAAAAGTACGTCCCTGAACCTCGGACTGGTATACTTTCTGGAAATTCCATACACATGGACCGGTTATTCATGCTTAAAGATTTCCCTCGTGTGCTTGATCATCTGCATTATAGAATAGTTGATGTTAGTACTATAATGGAAGTTTCATTTAGACACAACCCTGAGCTTGCATCTCAACAACCTAAGAAATCTGGTGCACACACCGCTAGAAAGGATATCTTGGAAAGTATTCGACAGCTACGATGGTACATGGATAACTACTTCAAACCTCCCGGCAGTTCGGATCCTTTAGAAAAAAGAACAATTAGTGATGCAGCAGGTGAAGACGGCAAGCAGTTGGACGACGAACATGATTCCAAGAGAACTCGTCAAGACTAGTTTAGCTTATTATATCCTGTAATTATATACGTTTCTTTATTTTCACTCTTATCAATCCCGTCGGCATTTGCCTTATCTTATCGACTTCTCCCGGATGGATGCACACACATATCGCATATATAAACGGGGAGTAAGCAGGAAACCAACCAAGCTGGGTGCCCGACGAGAGTCACCAAACGTTTTAGCAATGAAATTGAGTGTCATTGATATCAGCGAGCCTGAGGAAAAAATTTTGCAACCACTTTTAGAAGCCGCCATGAAGCAAGGATTCCTTCTTATCGATGGTCATGCTTTCACACAGACCGAAGTTGATGAATTATTTACCATGTGTAAAGAATTCTTTACTGGTACAACTCAAGAGGAGAAATTGAAGTATCCGATCGACCAGAGAAATTTCGGATACTCCAGTCTTACCGCGGAAAATTTGAATCCCAACCGAAGTGTTGATTACAAGGAAAGTTTCAATTTTAGTCAGATTAATTTTGCCAATGGCGTTGTGAACCAAACCCCCAATTATGCGTTAAATCAATTCGATTCTACTAACCCGATACCACCATTTTTCACCGAACGAATGGAAATTTTGAGTCAAATTATCGTCAAATTGCATGCCCAGGCAAGACATATCATCAAACTCTTGAGTATGGCAATGGAAATAGAGGACGTCAATTTCTTCCTGAAAAGGTTTGAGCCCAGTGAGCCATCGCCAAGCACTTTCCGAATGTTGCGCTACCCGCTAATGAGGTCTGATCTCTCCGGCAAGACCGATCCCCACGTCCGAGCTGGAGCCCACACCGATTACGGTGCCTTGACGCTTCTTTTCCAAAAGGAAGGCGAAGAGGGTTTACAATTGCAACTGGATGAAAATAGATGGACTGATGTTGAATTTATACCTACTAAACACAAGGGACTGGCACCGCCGCTAGTGGTCAACTTTGGCGATATGTTGTCTTATTGGACAAACAACGTATTAAAAAGTACTTTGCATCGTGTGAGATTCGAACCAGGGCAAACAAGACACTCCGATCGTTACTCGGTAGTGTTCTTTTTTGAGCCCACCGCAACAACGAAACTGGTACCCGTACCATGCCAACTGGTACAAGCTCAGGGTGCCGAGACCTCCACGGAGCGAGAAATGACTTCGTTGGAGTACTTGTTGTCGAGACTCAACGCAACTTACGACTACGCCTAATGCAGTCGCAAAAAGGTCCCACCCGGATTCGAACCGGGGTCGTTCGGATCAGAACCGAAAGTGATAACCACTACACTATAAGACCGAAGATCTGTTGTTGCACTTTCTTGAAGCGTTTGGAAACACTAGCTTTAGCAAATCAGATGACACTTGACACTGTATGCATATACTTCGATTTAACCACTAGCGCCAGCATCACCAGTGTATATACACCCATCTTTTTCCAGAACCATGTTAAGCATTAGGTTTCCTCTTGTCAAAGTCCTATCATCGTGGTATTTTGCGAATCACACGACGGTTTCTTTTAAGGGGCTTAGAGAATGTATAGTTCGTGACGGTGGCAAAGAAGCTAAAAAAAGAAATCAAGAATATATAAAGGTGACGAATATTGCCACTAGCTACACAAACTTCCAGAGTACAGTTTTTAAGATCGTCGAGGAGAGAAATGAGTGAAGATATAGTCATACCAAGTGATTTCAAATCCACATTACCACCAAGGAAGAGGGCTAGAACCCAAGAGGAAAAAGAACAGAGGAAAATCGAGAGGATTCTTCGGAACAGGAGGGCCGCTCATCAGAGTAGAGAGAAGAAGAGGGTTCACCTGCAAAGGTTGGAGCAGAAGTGTAAACTGATGGAGTCTTTGCTGGGTAGAATCGATGATTTGGACGGGTTGATCAGAGACAAAAAGGGTAAAGGTTTGTTGAAACAGTACAGGTCTTTGGCTGCCTCTGAGGAAGAAGATGAGTACGAGACTGAGAATCAGAACGGCTCTTGCGAAAAGGAAGAAACACCATCTTCTGGTTCTAGTAGCGAAGGTGTCGGTTCTATGAAATCGGAATCTGAAGCAGGACTGGTTCAGCTTCAGACTCCGGAGAATTTCAAAGTCGAGGAAGATACAGGTATCTCTGAATTTGCAGCTCCGACCGATTTGACTCCTGTGAGTTTCGTCAACGAAGATCCTAAAAGTTTCAACTTGGTTCTGACAAATAATGACGACTCTAACACCCTGGTACCATCTCAACCACCACAACCAGTTTGGTTAGGAGTGGAGGACGACGACGAAGGTTCATTTGAATTTGACGATTGGCGTAATCCAGCAGTGATCGCCGTGTCGTAAAGATGCATATCATTACTATTATTGTTTTTCACTTGGTATAGATTTTTCACTCATTTCTTTCCTTCCTTCTTGGCCTGTCCGAAGCGCAGTCAAGTTTGATGTCTTTTGAACCTACGTCGTTCTTAACCTGAGTCACCAAGGCGCGCCCCAGAGCTGCGACGGGTGAGCGTTGTTGGGATGGTGTGACGTGTATAGTAGTCGAAATATATGATAAATAAAAAGCTCTAAGAGCGTGGTTTGAGGAAATATTTTTTTTTTTTTCGTATTCTAGTTGTTTTGTGTGTGGGGGGAGCCGGGGTCTGCAGGGTGCTGCTGGCGTCGGGTATATGATTGGTTGGTTGGTTGGTTGACCGCAAGAATATTTGCGGGTGACACAGATGATTAAGAGGCCAATGATCTTGCACTATCACATAGAATAAAATCATCTAAAATAGGCTTAGTGTAATTGCTTGCTCCCTATAGGGCAGCGTCGCTTGTATGTCCGATTGGGTATGGGGTTGAACCCTTATACATTATCTCCACTCTATATGAGTTTCAGTATAAAAGAGAAAGGATCCACAGCTTGGTGAAGTCTCGAGTTTCACTGACCCAAGACGGACAGGTAGAAAAGATAGAAGATAATATGGTCGACACACTATTAATCCCAGGTCCTATTGTCCTGAGTTCCAGCGTACAAAAGGCGCTGGATGTCCCGTCCCTAGCCCATACATCACCAGAATTTGTTAGCATATTCTCGAGAGTTTTACAGAATACAAGGAAGGTATTCAAAGCTGATCCCAAAAAGGGCCAACCGTACGTGTTAACGGGGTCTGGTACCTTTGGCTGGGACCTTGCTGCGGCTAATTTAATCTCCCCCAATGAAAAGGCGTTGGTATTGTCAACTGGGTTTTTTAGTGATTCATTTGCCGAGTGTTTGGAGCTGTACGGCGCTAACGTAGATAAGATGAATGCTCCTGTTGGCGGTGTAGTAGATCTAACAGCAATCGAGTCCCAATTGCAAAAAAGTAAGTACAGATTGATCACGATTACCCATGTGGATACATCTACGGCGGTTTTGCTGGACGTCAAAAGGATTGCGGAAATCGTGCATCGTATTTCTCCAGAGACCTTTATTGTCGTCGATGGTGTGTGTTCTATTGGCTGCGAAGAATTTGAATTCGATAAATGGGGCATCGACTACGCCTTGACGGCGTCTCAAAAGGCCCTTGGCGCTCCGCCAGGTTTGAGTGTATCTATGATTAGCCAGAGGGCCTTGGAATTTGCCCAGAGTCCTCAAACTCCGACCAAATCTTTCTTTGGTAGTTTAAAAAGATGGACACCGGTGATGCAGAGTTACGAGGCTGGAAAAGGTGCATACTTTGCCACACCCGCTGTACAGTTGGTAAACAGTTTAGACGTCGCCCTAAATGAAATTTTGCAAGACACAGTAGAGAAAAGATGGGAGCAGCACAAGAAAACCAGCGATTGGTTTAGGGGTAAATTGACCAACGAACTAGATCTCAAGTTGGTCAGTAGGCCACAAGATTCTGCACATGGGCTGACTGCCGTGTACGTGGATGAGCCTCCCAAGGTTTTATCCTATTTAAAGCAGAACGGCGTTGTGATTGCAGGTGGTATTCATAGCGAAATTGGTTCAAAGTACATTCGTGTGGGCCATATGGGTGTTTCCGCAATCGACCCCAGATTAGATCATATTCCAAGAGCTTATGAGTTGATCAAGCAAGCGTTGCGTTAACGACATAAATTTTACATATAACTATATTCCATAATTTTATTTTATTTTATTTTATGCCAATTGTTGTTTAGTCTGCGTCACACTGACACTTTCTCTCGTAATTGCACGTGACATTGCATGGCGAGAAAAGAGAGAGCAAAAGGAGTCACTTAACGTTCGAGAAGTCAGTTCTAATTAAGTTTCTTTTATTCCTTTTCCCGAGGAGTCATCATGAAATTTTTCAGCCATCGCGATGACCTTGTCAATTGAAAAATAGTAGTATTAGCATCAATTAATTTCTGACTTTATAGATTTTGATTCTTTAGAGACTCTTTTTCTCTTTCTTCCGCTAGTCTAGGGAATATAAAATTGGCCGTTGTCATTGCAAAGATTTCCATCTGGCTTTCTGCCTTTAGTTAGATCGTCACGAATCAGTTCAAGACAACTTATATCTATAACAATGCCATACTCCTTATCTGAATCTCACAAGAAGCTTGTCTCCTCTCATTTGAGTGAAACAGATCCTGAAGTGGAACAAATCATCAAAGATGAAATCGAAAGACAGAAGCATTCTGTTGTCTTAATCGCTTCTGAAAATTTTACCTCTACTTCAGTATTTGATGCCTTGGGAACCCCAATGTGTAACAAATACTCTGAAGGTTATCCTGGTGCTAGATATTATGGTGGTAATGAACAAATTGATAAGATGGAGACGTTATGTCAGAATAGAGCTTTGGCAGCTTTCCATTTGTCTCCTGAAAATTGGGGGGTTAACGTCCAAACTCTTTCAGGTTCACCAGCAAACTTACAAGTGTATCAAGCTTTGATGAAACCTCATGAAAGATTGATGGGCCTGTACCTACCTGATGGTGGTCACTTGTCTCACGGTTACGCTACTGAGAACAGAAAAATCTCTGCAGTTTCAACTTATTTCGAATCTTTTCCTTACAGAGTTGACCAAACTACTGGTATCATCGATTATGACACTCTAGAGAAGAATTCCGTTCTTTACAGACCAAAAATTCTGGTTGCAGGTACCTCTGCCTACTGTCGTTTAATCGACTACAAAAGAATGAGAGAAATTGCTGACAAGTGTGGTGCTTATTTGATGGTTGACATGGCTCATATTTCTGGTTTGATTGCAGCTGATGTCATTCCATCCCCATTTGAATATGCAGATATCGTTACTACCACTACTCATAAATCTCTAAGAGGTCCTCGTGGTGCCATGATTTTCTTCAGAAGAGGTGTTAGAAACATTAACCCCAAGACTGGTAACGAAGTGTTATATGATTTAGAAAATCCAATCAATTTCTCCGTTTTTCCAGGTCATCAAGGTGGTCCTCATAATCATACCATTTCTGCCCTAGCGACTGCTCTAAAACAAGCTACCACTCCAGAATTCAGAGAATACCAGGAACAAGTTTTGAAAAATGCTAAGGCTCTGGAAAATCAATTCAGAAAGTTGGGTTACAGATTAGTTTCGGATGGGACTGATTCTCACATGGTTCTTGTTGCCATTAAAGAGAAGGGTATCGATGGTGCTCGTCTCGAATATGTATGCGAAAACATTAACATCGCCTTGAACAAAAACTCTATTCCAGGTGATAAATCAGCTCTTGTTCCAGGTGGTGTTCGTATTGGCTCTCCTGCTATGACCACCAGAGGTATGGGAGAAGAAGATTTCGCTAAAATCGCTGACTACATTAACAAAGCATTCAACATTGCCCTTGCTACTCAAAAATCCCTGCCAAAGGAGGCTAACAGATTAAAAGACTTCAAAGCAAAGATTAATGAAGGCTCCGAAGAAATAACTGCCCTAAGAAAAGAAATATACGACTGGGCTGGGGAATTCCCATTACCAGTGTAGTGACAGATATAGAGATAGGTTCTGTAGCATTTTCAACAAATTATTTAATTCCTTCTAGTTATTTGGTATTATATTATCATTATATCCATACTTTTTAATCATCGGTATCATTACTTACACATAAAAAAAAACACAACAAAAAAACAACACAAATATATCAATCAAGTACACACTCATTTCCCATAGTTGCATCATTATTTCCATTGCTCTTGAAGGCAAGATTTATTCTTGGGCTTTCTTCATCAAGTGGCCACCCGACGTATAAATATACCTGTCTAATGTATAATCTGATATATCAGAGAACAACAGATAATAATATTTTAGTGTCTGAGAAAACCAAGAGCTGGGAATGGGACAGTCATCATCATCCTCAAATTCTCGTACACTCCAAACACCCTTAGCTCCCGAGTGGTACTTCTGTAAGTTTTCAATTGTCTTTTTTAAAAGTTCGGCTCCCATTTTCCTCCACCGTGATTCTCCAGTAATCCTGTACATATAGAATATTGATTCAATAAGATTAGACGACAAAAGATGCTTTTTTCCAACTTTATTCACCCAAAATGGTCTCTCTGGGTCATGTTTCCACTTACCTGAATTTCTATCGATATCTTGGTCCCCATAATTAAGCTCACCGATGCCTTGCGTCAAACCAAACATTAATATTTTACGCATACCCTTGTTTCCTTTCTGAGTCTGTAAACTATTGAGTTCGACTTTTGTATCGCCAACAGTGAGAGCATCCTGATTAGTATATCTTCCATCCAGGATATTCTGAATCTTTTCATTTTTATCAAAAAGACACTTCTCTTTTTCACATGGATCCAAGTAAAGTTCTTCAGGGAAGACCCCATCAAGAAGTCCAACCATCTCATAATAACTGTGGGTTAATTTCTTCGCAAGTCTTAAGTACTCAGTATTATTGAATAAATTAGATGCTAATCCCAAAGTAGTAGCTAGAGAACACCCCTCATGGTTCATATCGAACAATTTCTTAATCTCAACTTGAAGTTCATCCGTTGAAGGTGAAACACGAAGCTTTGCCTTGAATGAAGAAATTAGCGTTAAATTATGGTTTGCGATAGGACTCAATGGTCTGAAAAGCATCAAATGACGAATCTTACGCATGGCGATCGAAAACAATTGCTTTGAATTATGTAATTGAACTTTCTCAGAAGGATCTGGAGGTGCTACTTCCTCATCCCCCATTTCATCCGCTGAATTTTTGCCAACATTTCCCACCTCTCCTTCGCCATCCATTGGATGATAGGTTTTCAAAATAGTCAATATATCATGTCCATTCAAAAGATGGTATATCTTGACCAGATTAGAGTAAAGAGACTGCTGTTGATAATCCATTTTAAACAATTGTTCTTTTTTCTCCCAATCTTGAGGGGAAATTAGGAATTTACCAGTTTGGTGACAATGTATAAACTCTAAGTTTTGATCGATACTCTTCATAACTTTTGGATTGCGTAAATGAAGACCTGCAGAAACTTCCTGAGGAGTTAATATTCTGCAGCCAGATCCATCGACAGTTGTAGGGAACAAGTGCTCAATAGCAAACTCATCCAAAGAAAGGGAAATTGTGCCAAATAACCTTTGAATGGCATCAAAATAACTATCCGAATGTGTGATCTGGGCCAATCTGATAAACTCCAAAGCCATATTTGTTAATGAGCCAACATTCATATACTGATAAGGAAATCGATTACCGTACTCAGTTCTCCAAAAAAACTGCAACACAGGAATTCTATTCGGTGTATCAAACGCTCTTAAGATAAAATTTGCTAAATCCTTGGCCTTAGCTAACAGCACGGGCTCTTCAGAAAGGTCGTAAGCAGAAATTAGTCCTCCTAGCCCCCTAGTAGATACATCAGGAATATCAATTGAATCCTCCGTTATCGGCGGTATTGTAAAATCTACTCTTGAAATTAATTCTATTGCATCATTGAATTTTGACATATGGCCCATAATATACAAAGTATCGAGAGAATCAATCAGCGACAATGGCCAGGGTTCAATGGTCAAATCTAGTCTTGAAAGTTGTTCTTGATTCCATGACTTTATAAAAAGTTCCCGTAATTTCTGTAACAATTGATTCTGTTGATGTCCACCATCTTCAAAGTCATTAGCTTGAACAGTCGGATAATCCTTTGGAAGCTGTAGAAAATTTAACGGTAAAGAAAATTCATTCAACACAGCATGTTTACTCTTATGACTTGTTAAATCGTCGATTTCTGGATTTATCCATCTGTCTTGAAATTTCATAGAACCTCTCCAAGGTGAAGACAGTAACAGTGGAAAATATTTGTTTTTCTCCTTTAATACCTTTGGATCTCTTAGATCGGTAATTGTTGGTTCAGCAGGGGTATGTTCCTCAGAAATTAATGGTACAGCAGGAACTGTGGAAGCTGCATCATTTTCAACTGCAGATTTCGAACTCGGAAGATCTTCAGTACCTTCAGAAGCCGGTTTCACAGTTGTATCTACTTGCGAATTCACTTCGTGATTCGTCACAGCTCCATTGATAGATGGCATATACTCGTTTTCAGCATATGAGTTTAACATGTCAATTTCATTCTCAAAAGTGTAGTAAAAAAGCAAACAAATGGTCACACCTAGCAGTAAAAAAGACCGTGCCTTCTTTACCCACAAATTTATTAAATTCAGTAGGCCCATGCCACCTTCGAACAGCTCTTCCTGTACAAACAGCTTAAACTGTAAGTGTGTACAGCAATGAGCTTTTGTATACAAACAAAATTGCGCGCGATAAAATCCTAATGTTACTTACTACTACTACTACAGTTCATTATTATAAGAACGCTACCAAAAAAACGAGAACACTAAGAATCATAATATCCTATTGGAAGACATGAATGAATCGAAAAAGAGATCACTCACTTTGACACCCAGTTCTGGTATTCAAATGACCGGCAAGAAACGTATTCTGGATGACGGTTCACCTCACAAATCAAAAGGTCCTTTTGGAACCTCCGAAATAGAAGATTGGCAAAAACAGTTTTTAATGCAATCTAGAGAAATTAGACGTCTGCAAAAGATTAACCAATTTCTAGAATTGGAAAGAGATTATGATGCATAGAGTATTATAGACTTAGTTTTGTCAATTCATGGACAATTTGTTTGCTACTCCATCTTCGACAGGAGTCAAATGTTATCATGCCCAGAATACAATTTTCGATGAGGCTCTTAGTAGCATTATCTTGAATTTCCTTCAGCCGTGGCATTAATTTATGAATTGTTTGTAACTGATCATCTCTGGGCTTGTTCAATAGATAATTACCATCACCATTGGAACCGAACATTCCCTGAAATGCCTCTGAGGATCCATATTCTTCTACTTCGGTCCATTGTGTGATTGCGGGAATACCCAGGTTGCTGAATATTGAAAAGATAAGCCTAATGTCACTGCCAGTTTCGCCGTCTTCCAATTGACCACTACCATCATCGACCATAGCAGGCAATATCGAGAACGATAAATTAGCCTCATGTTGAAACCATTGTGAAATAAGTATTAATAATGCCCAAATATCTACAGCAAATTTATAGTTTTTTACACCAAATAGCAGCTCGGGTGCCTTATATATGGAAGTCGATACGTCTGTAATCTTTGCATTTGGATCTTCTCTCTGCAATTGAATGGGATCCAGGGTATCATACGAGATACCAAAATCAGCCAGGACCAGCCGAGGCCTTTCTATCCTGTTAAGCAATACGTTTTGTGGTTTTACATCTCTGTGGATTATGCCGTGAGAGTGGATAAACTGTAATGCACTTGATAATTGCAGAAGAAAGTCATGGGCATACTTGTTGACATCAAACTGATTTTCACAAACTCGCGGCTGATCTTCCAAGTCTTGGGCTCCCGTAAATGACAAGTATGGGTTGAATTTTTTTGATCTCTTCTTAGGCGGCCTATAGCAGGAACGCATATACTCATCGAGATCCATATCGTAGAGAGGTAAGAATAGTTTTAAATACTCTTCCTCACATTCGTAACCCAGTAGTTTCACCGTATGTTCATTACCTTGACGCAACTTCTTTAGAATGGCCAATTCCGAACGAGAGTCATGAGGCGGGACAGTTATATCTTTACAGATGGATTTAACCACATAGAAACCATTGCTTGATATAGTGGCAAATTTGGTGCATTTCAAAGTGTTAAATTGCTCTGACTCCCTTGGGTGGACCATCACCGCTTATATTCTTGTTTTCGCAAAACTTTGACAGACAAGTGAGCTCCCGAGACAACACTAGATTACTTCTTACAACTTTCATATATGTTCTTTAAGTCTATCTAATACATGAATAAAAAAGTCCGTTACATACTAAACAAAGGGAAGAAAAAGGCAAAAAAAAAAAAAAAGAAAATCAGAAGGAACTATCCGAATAATCTCCCTATGGTCATTAAGTCACCCTACTCTGGCCTATTCCAGGTTAATTAACCTTCTTCAGGCTTTCCTCGGTTCCATAAACTCTATCAGACGCTTCATCACCCTCAACTTCCTTAATATAACTCTCTATTTCTTGAACCTGTTTTTTCATGGTCTCTTCATCCTTTAATTCTGGATCAAATAATTCATCCTCAGGCCTACGATAGGATCCACCAATCCTATCCCATAGGGTGGTGAACTGACCATAGTTATAGTTAAAGTACAAATGATGGACCGTATGGCACGCGGTACCGTTAACCACACGGCTGTTTGCCATATGGTTACCATCATGGATCATAACAGTCCAACAATTAACAAAAGTGAATAATAGCAAATAGGAAAACTTGTTTAAGGGCATCAGCATAGGGTAGATATGGTAAGGCAACGACTGGATATAACCGTCAACCGGATGGAATGCGTGCGATGCGAACGGAGTACACACCAGCCACTTGTGATGGGGTTTGTGGAGTCTCTTGTAAACTGGTGGATAGTGCAAAAATCTATGGCCAAAGTAAACACCACAATCTGTAAAGAATATGAACGACAAAAACTCTAACAATATGTTACGGATACCGTGATTCTTGGTGTCAACATAAAAGTACAACTTGGAATATCCATTCAATTCTAGTGCAAACCACGGCACCGTCAACAACGACATCCAGGGAATTGCGCTAATAGCCAATTTAATCTCCAAAGCCATTTGGTTTTTCAAATAACGTGGGTGGTTGAAGACACTTCTGTCAAATATAAACACATAACTGAAACTGGCACTCATCAAGTACAGCATCCACCCAAACACCGTAACAACAGCCCAAAGCGAGAGAACTTGTCTCAAGATGTTGGTACGTCCTAGGAGTGATCCAAATGTATCCTTCGTCATTCCAAGCAAAAAATGGCGTCTCCCCGTAAACCTCCTTACTTACTCGAGGTAAATTGTTCAGATGAAACAAAGAATCTTGTAAAAGGGTTTGATTATTGACACCAGCATTTAACGCCAATTTCTTCTGCCATTGTGGTGGAATTCCAGCTGCCAATGACGCTGGCAAAACTGTGGAATATAGTTTATCGAAAAGAAATGAATCACAAACTTCCAGAACTAAATCCATCTCGACCGACCTGGTATAACTTTTTTTTTCTTTCTTCCCGCGGTACCTAAGCCAAGTACAGATATAATCTTGCTTTCTTCGTATATTGAATCTTCTATGTTTCCTTTATCAAAGTATGTGCTTATATATTATATGATGTTGAAAAAATGAGACCCCCAATGTGTACTTTTACGATGAGTTCGTTCGTTTAGAATAAACGAACGAGATATCTAAACGACGGCACCTTCCTTTTCTCGGTTAACGTCTTCCAGGTGTCACGTGATACGATCTATTGGTTTATAATCCTGCAAATATGGACTTCCCTTATCTCCAGGAATACGTATTAAGCGTTGGTGTCAAAATTCGAAAAATCCGTAATTTCTAATCAATCGTTCCAGACTTGTTTCGTAAATACAGAAGGCCGTGTTTACTATTTATCAAGTTTCTACGTCACGTGCAAGAAACAAACACATCTGTTGTGTAAGACAAGAGCATTTACTTTCTTCCAGTAAAAATCTCAGTGGTTTCTAAGAGTGCGTCCAAGTTTCTCTGGCCAAGAATTGATGTATATATGCCAGTACAGTTCCGGTAATTGGAAACTGCTCACTAACAGCGCTATCAAGCGATGTTCAGAACACTTACAGTGGTATTAATTCTAGTTCTCGTACTATGCACACTTTGAAGCTCGGCATGGTTCGAAGGATCTTGATCGTTCTGATGTTCTTACAAAGGATATTAGTATTCGGGTAGCCACTTGGGAATTCACATTTACTAATACGAGTAGCTGTAAATTAGGCCTAAGACCGATAAAAAAGTTTTAAAAGATCGCTGATTAATTTTTGCCGTTTCTATCTCTATACCTATATACTTTAAACGCTTCTCTTTTTTTAAAAAAAAAAAAAAAAATCTTGGTGGACGTTTACTTGTAATATAGGAGTGAATCGTGAGGATTACCAATCCTCTGTTCTTCAGCCATTTAGTATTATTGATTTTATTTTCGACTTTGGATATTGCGCTTCCGCGCCCGAGCTGTCACCCTTTCCTATTTCGGGCACGCTGACGCTGACACTGGTATTGAGGACCAATAAGTAGATGTTAACTACACATGGGTCTCTTTGGTTTCTTGCGGATCTTTGGCCAACCATTTCACCGCCAATGGGTACAGACTATCTACTTTGGGGACTGATACTGCGACAACGTCATCACCGTGATACCTTATATCAACTGTTTGCTGATTGCCCTCGACAAATGAAAGGTTCTTGTCACAATCTAGCCGATCTACAATTCGCCCTAAACGCATGTGGATCAATTGGTTAGGCCACTGTGCCAATCCGTCAAAAATGTGGGTTGCATATATCACTGAACATTTTCTTGTCATGGTCTCGTGTTCCAGAAACTTTAACAGTCTTTGTCTTGCCACTACATCTAAGTCTACAGTCACTTCGTCTATTAGCAGCACCTTGCATGGCCTTAGTAATCCCATAGCTAGTTGCACGCGTCTTTTCTGACCGTCACTTAACTTAAACATTCGCCAATTCACATCGATATCCAAAATGTTGCACAGAAATTCGCCACGCTCTTTGTAATATCGTAAGCCAATGCTCTCTAGTAGTTCTAGGACACCGATGTCTCTGTTGATAATGCTCATGTGGCACCATTCCGTGCCCAGATAGTTGGTAAGTAACTCGCCGTCTACAGAAGTATTCTGTGGACTAAATGGGTCAATACCATTCACGAGTACACTACCATCGAGGCACAGATGTTTTCCACTCAAGACTTTCAGTAGCGTAGACTTACCAGCACCATTAGCACCGACCACAAGTGTTCTTGTATTCCACGGAATTCGCAAATTTATATCCACCAAGGAAGGTTCATCAGTAGCGGAGAACTTGTACGTCAGATTGTTGACCTCGAGGGCAAGACTCATTGGCAGGAGAATGGACGTCTGTTTTCTTTGCGAAGAGCAGCGCTCTTGTCGATCGAAGGCTCATTTCATCTCGAGGTATTGAAATTTTAACGATCACGTGATCATACTCTTGGTACCAGAGCGAAGTACATGTCGATGCATGCATGGGCTTAATTCAAGCGACGAAGTGTTAACATTACATTCGTAAGGGGATCAGTCTAGCCTTTCCCAGTCAATTGAGCCTGATCTGATACCATTTAACTGATTTTAATCGCCAAGATGGATGATGTTGATGATATTTTGAATAACGGTAGAGCTGCTGAAGAAGACATGGCAGATGAGGATGAAGAAGTCGAAGAAGATGAGGGTGAAGGGGAAGAAGTGGATGCAGGACAAAATGATGACGACGAGGACGAAGATGATGATGACGATGAGGGATTGGAGCTCAAAAGTGGCGTTGGTGAAGCTGGAAATCAAGACGATGACGACAACGATAATGATAATGATGACGAGGGCGACGAGGAGGAAAACGAGGAGGAGGAAGATGAGAGTGAAGCTGGTAGTGAATCTGGAAATGATTTGAATGGGGAAAATGCAAGTCAGCAACGAACATCTAATAATGATAAGAGCCGGGAAATGGAAAGGGGAGAAGATCAGATCAAGATCGGTTCTGAGGAAACAAAAGATGGGGACGAAGGTGAGAGGGACTTGGATGGTACTCCTGGAACTAATACTGGTGAACAGCCAGATCAGGATGATCAGGATGTAGAGATGAAGGATGCTGCTGTAGACGGGGGTAATGGAGCAAACCCTGATGGCGAGAAGGCATCAGCTGCCTCTAAATTTGATAAACTCTACAATTACTATACCCAAATGCTTCGATCTGCTAAAATATCTGACACCTATAACATCTATCCAACTGCAGCCATCCCTATACAGACGAACGTCAACGCCTTGGCGATGTCAAAGGGCCTTAAATACCTTTTCCTAGGTGGGAGCGATGGATTTATTAGAAAATATGATTTTCTAAATACTATGGATGGTAAATTGGCGTTAACCATTTTGCAAAAGCATTCTCTAGCAGAATCTATACAAAATGCTGGTATACTAGTCTCTTATTGGGAGAATGAAATTCCACAAAAGAGATCAGAGATTAGATTTTTAAAGAATAATAAAGAATACGAACCTAAGATAAGTCCCGTACATTCTCTAGAGGTTCAGAGCGAATGTCTATTCTTATTAAGTGGGTTGGACAACGGTGGAATTACCTTACAAGGTGTAAGATATATGGAAGGCTCCATTGGTCACTATTTTAAAGGCAAGGAAGGTCACAACAATGTAGTCAACTTGCTGAAATTGAGTGGTACGGAGGATAGATTTTTTAGTGGTTCTTGGGATAAACGTCTACTAGAGTGGGATCTACAAACTGGAAGTATCTTGAATGAGTTCAAAGGTGGTGCCTCTGAATACTCTGCGCTTGAAATGAGACCTCAATACTCTTCAGTAAATATTAATGAAGTCGCTGCCGGATTAAAGGTTTCTTCTGGACAAGATCAGGACGAAGATGATGATATGGGATCTTTATTCGGTGATGATGAAGAGGAAGACTATAACACCAAGCCCGACATAGAGGGTGAAAAAACCTCAGAAAATGTAGCCTCTTCTTTGGAAGAGATCTCAAAGACGACTTTAAATGTGGTCTATGATGAATCAGTCTTCATGACCTCTGGTTTAAATGGTTCTGTCCACATATGGGATAGGCGTACGACTAATGCGCCTGTGCTCAAACTGGAAAGAGGTCCTAAGGTACCGCCTTGGTGTCAATCTGCATGTTGGTCCATGGATGGCGATCACGTTTACGTGGGTAGAAGAAACGCAGTTGTTGAAGAATTTGATTTAAAAAATCCGACACAACCAAGTAATACTTTGAAACTTCCGGGGATTTCTGGTCCTGTCTCGTGTATCAAAGCTATGCCCAATAATAGACAAATTTTGTGTGCGTCTAAGGACAACATAAGAATATATGATACAAAGGCTGATTTTTCTAAGGGTTCTACTATACCGTTCCTTATCGTACCTGGTCATCATGGTGGGTCTATTTCTAACCTTTATGTAGATCCGACATGTCGGTTCCTGGTAAGTACTAGCGGTACTCGTGGTTGGCAGGGAAACTCTACAGATACAACGTTTATATATGAGATAGAGTTAGGATAAGTTGAATTATTTGTTATTTTCTTTCTAAAAGTAAATCCCCACTGCAATTAAAAGATAACCATATATGCGATTTTCAAGGAGAAATACATTATATAAAGTAAATTCTGTCTGAGATTTTTATTAATCACTTATTTACAACAAAGGATGTGTTCCTAGAAGAGACTGAGGTAACCATATTTTGAAGTACGCCGTATAGTGGATCCAACCATATGTATTTTGACTCCTGATATAAACCCGCTAGCGAAGATGAACGCAGTTTACTAATATATATTTTAGTCTGAGGAATTAAATGTGTAATTGAACTGCTGCGATAAAATTTAATCATCAGTGCTATGAGACCTACAAAAATGGAAATTTTGTAAATGAATGACGATGAACATGTAAGTGAGGAAAGGCGGTGTAAAAGTGCGAAATTCGTTTTCTTTTCATCATTTTTTTGGCTGCTAAGCAATTTCCTTTTAGCGTTCAATTGGACCTCTTTGTTTAGAAGATTTTTCACATAATTAAGATCATAACGAGTTTGTGAATTTCCATGAGGTGTAAAAATTGGCTTGCCAGTGGCAGTTGTTACCAGAACGCTAAATTTGTTTACCCATTTTTTATAACTAAAATCCACATTTTTGACATCGGTTCTCATCTTTTGTAAGATTCTGTCCCATAATTTTTCATCATAAGAAACTCCTAGTAGCACCTTTTGCATTATACCATGAACTAGATCAATGTAATTCCCAAAATTATCCAAATTTGCTTCATATTCCTCAAGAAGCCTATTTTTATTTTCTACAACTAAATCTGCATACATCAGGAGGGGTACTGACATAGACTGTGAGGAAATAATGTAGTCAAAGATGCAAAAGATTATTGAATTTTCTCCATCCTCCATGGGTTTCATCTCGTGAGAAAAAATTGTCAAGATAGATGATACTGCGAAAAACGGTTCCACTTGATCCAGTCGTAATTTTTTGTAAAGATCCTTATCAACGGTTTTAATTAATCTGGGGATAATTCTTAACTGGTCAATTGGGAAATCTAACGAATCCATCATAAAATCCCTTAGATACAATAACGTAAATGCCTCGACGCACCTAAACAGTTTTTGCTCATCTATGGCAAATTTTCCATCATTATTTTCGAACATCTGTGTTAAGGTAGAGCTTGTGTTGTTATTCATATCTTCTGTGGAGAATGAAACGTCTTCATTATCTCTATTGGTCATATCACTAAAAAGCAAGACATCTTCTTGCATTTTATCCGGTGGGCAATATCTCTTGCATTGAGCAAATATAACTACAAATACGCTTACCACGTCGTGGTATCCTTGGTAGTAATTTAATTGGTGATGTGTACGCAAGATGCGAATAATGATGTTTTTCAGTAATGTTCTCAATGTTTCCTTGCGTTGTTGATCTTTAACACCTGTAAATGACCTCTGGACATCCAAATGGACTTGATTTTCATCTCTATGTTTGAATTTATCATCACTAACATCAGTCCTGGGACCTTGTGGTAATAAGAGTTGCTCACACAGCAGCAAATACCAACTTTCTCTCCTTAAATCAGCACTGATGAATCCAAAATTACTAGCCCCAAGTTTCGATAGTGTAGCAATATCTCTCTTTTCTAAAGAGCTACAAATTAATTTACGCTTGAAATCTTTTTGTTCCCGATGAGTGAAGAAAGTAACTACAGATTTTTCATCAAATATTGATTCTGCCAGTAATTCGCAGTGATGCAAACTTTGATCCGTTGTAAAAGATGACTGCTTAGTTGTTGTTGGAGATTTCATATTGAAGCGATATGATGACACTCTCTAAACCTTATTTACACATTAGTGCCAGAATTCTTCCGATGCATATATGGAAAGTAACGTTTAAGATTCATCAACTTTTTCCTCTCTGCGCGAGATGTGAACTTTACTACCAGTAGTCAGATGTCGAATACAAAGGTATAACACTATTAAGAATTTCCTTGTGGTATTGGATTATTATCTCAGCATTGGTGCTTCCGTGAATACCCATAGTTTTTCGTATTGCCATGGTTTGTTTTTTTTTTTTTTCTTTCGGTAATATAAATATGCACATATTCACATGAGCGACTTCTAAATGAGATGAAGGGATCATGTATCTTAAGAATATCTAAAAGTGTTTTTGACAATGAGGTAGGATACATATTATTTAGGGGATTCATCTGAATCATGATTGATAAAATGACTAGTACAATCTGTCCGTGTAATGGCTTCTCATGGCCTTCTGCATTGTATATATCCAAGCAGTCACAGTGCCTCAACCTCGTATCGACCTCAACAATGTTAAAACACGACTGTTACTTGTCTTGATATTAATCTTTCTACTAAGTCTGTTATTAATTCTTAGGGTATTTTCATTGTTCCCTGATAAGTGTTCAAAACTCCGAGAATAATTGTAATTACCTGTTATAGTAAATTACATGAAACCCCACCATGTTGTAGTCATGGTATGTTTAAGTTGGAATAAAGCTACTTTCTACACAATAGGTATAAGATGAGAGGTTATTATAAAAATTGAGGCACAGTTATAATATAGTTTGCAATACTGTATATAAGAAGACATTTATAAGTTTAGAGCTTTGGATTATTTGTAAATCATGTATAGGTAGTTCAGCAAGTTTAAGTATATCAAGATGAGTGAGATTAACAATTCTACATATAATCCCATAAATGAGTTTGTAACATTTTCATCAATTTACGGTGAAAATACTATGGTGCAGTTCAAAGACGTCCAAATGGTGGTTGACAAAAGGGTTACGGAGGCCATTATGTTCGGCGTCAAAGTTGGAGCGGCATCATTGACACTTATTATCATGTGGATGATCTCCAAAAAAAGAACAACACCAATATTTATCATTAATCAGTCTTCGCTCTTTTTTACTATAATGCACGCTTCGCTTTATTTCGGGTATCTGTTGTCAGGGTACGGTAGTATAGTTTACAATATGACATCCTTTCCGCAATTAATAACATCCAATGATATCCATGTGTATGCAGTCACTAATATATTTGAAGTTCTCCTGGTAGCATCAATTGAGATTTCTTTGGTTTTTCAGGTAAAAGTTATGTTTACAAACAATATTAGTCGGAAATGGACTTGGTGTTTGATGGCTGTTTCTATAGCAATGGCATTAGCTACTGTAGGACTTTATTTTGCTACTGCTGTTGAATTAATCAGAGCTGCTTATGGTGGCCATTCTGTCAACCATCACATTTTTTACAATGTTTCATTGATTCTGCTAGCATCATCCGTAAATCTAATGACGTTAATGTTAGTGGTAAAATTAATATTAGCAATTAGGTCGAGAAGATTTTTGGGGTTGAAACAATTTGATAGTTTTCACATATTGCTCATTATGTCGTGTCAAACTCTGATAGCGCCCTCTATCCTATTCATTTTGGGTTGGACTTTGGAACCACGTACTGGTAATGAAGTGCTAATTACAGTAGGTCAATTGCTGATAGTGTTATCATTACCACTTTCTTCGATGTGGGCTACAGCTGCTAATAATACTAGTTCTTCCAGTAGTACTATGTCCTGCAATGACAGTTCTTTTGGTGGTGATAATCTTCATTCTAAAAATAAGTGTTCTCAATTTAAAAGGACTTTCATGAATAGATTTCATTCTAAATCACTTAATGGTGATGGTGATTCTGAAAATACTTTTGTTGCAATTGGGGATTTAGAGAAAAATACCTTTCAAGAATTATCGACGCCTGTTAGTGGAGAATCAAAGATCGATTTAGCTGATGATGCAACCAATATCTTATATCAAAAGAAAGGTCCACATGTTTATGCATCAACGGTAGATTCCGAGAAAGTATCTTGGCCCTCTGATACTAGTTGTAATAGTTCACCATTAGGAAAAACTTCGATTGTTAATTCTGAAGATTTACCTCCTCATATTTTGTCTGCCTACGATGATGATCAAGGTATAATAGAAAGTAAAAAAATTGTTCTGAAGAAAATATGAATGCAATAAAGGGCTGGTCCCACTTTAATTTTTCGATAAGTAGAAAAATAATAATTTCCTATCAAAGTTTTAGTGTTATACTATGATATGTTAACGGGTAACTAGTTCTCTTAGAAGCTCGTGTTTATCCTTTTGTAAATTTCATCCCATAAAGCAACCACGCACAAGTAATATTACAGAGGTGGTGAGTCCAGTAGAGGTTCCTAGTTCCATAAATCAAGCTGAAAAAGCTCATGTAGCTTAATAAACCAGTAATGATAGTGCCATCAAACTTATTGTACTTAGGAATATTCAATCTAGAGTTCATACCCACCAGTAGTATCATGGGGGCTACAGCCATGAAATTGTGATGTGATCTGAATGGCGTTTCCCATCTAATTGCAATATTGTGAAGAAAAACAACGATAATGGGGGAATCCACCGCAACGACAAAAGCTAGAAGTAAAAATACGCAGAAATTGTAATTTTTTAAGTTAAGGTATTTTTAATTTTTTTTGCTCGTTGAAATGAAGGTAATTCTGATATAAGTACCACTTTGAATTATCAGACAAATTGCCGCCGCTAACTGGTATGGAATGTAAAAAATCACTGCCAAAACTAAAAGCAATGCTGTGAATAAACGACTCAACCCTAGGAATTCGGATTCAGGTCTAGATAGGTCCACCTTTGCTGAAGAAAAGAATCCAACTTTTTTAAACGTTTGTATTATTCGATCTAACAGTCGACTTAACTGGAAAATAGACATTAAAACACCAATAGTCATTACTGTGAAAAAAAACCCTAATCCCAACATATATTTATTTCTAATACCTAAGAAATAGGGATTTGCATGCATGTGGATATTTTCCAACGAAAAAGGTTTGTTGAAACCTAGAGGGTCTAATGCAAAAAGTAATTTTTGTACAATTCTCGAGTTGACAATTGGTGATAAGGTAATCAGTACGATGGTGATTAAAAGCCAGTATTTGTATAAGATAGAACTTAAAGCATCTCCAAAATTCATGAAGATAGATGTTTTATTATACCAAAAGAATTGATATGACATCCCAATGGAGATAACACTAATAGGAAGAGCCAGAAATGATAGCCTATACCTCAAGAAAAGCATTTGTAAAGTCATTTTCCAGTTGATTTTCATCCTCAAACGTAAATTGAAATTAGGCGGTTGAAAAACTTGCAATTTAAGAGCTTTATCGTGTTTTTCTTCTAGTGGTACAAATGGAGCGACATTATGCATAAATATGTTAGACTTTGACTTTGCTACGTTGACATGCCACTTGGTTTCACCAGGATCATGATTCCATTGTCTGATAAACGGCTGAAAAATGGGTTGTTTTCCATCACCGTCCATTTTTACATCGAGCTCATAAGCGATTAAAGATTCCCACAAATTCGGAAGGCTAACTTCATGCCATGGAGATTGAGAATCTAGTTCAATTTCAAAACCACGAAGTGCCACATCTAGAGGAGTAGTATTGCTAATAGATATATTAATGCCAGGAATAATACCACCAATCATAAAATCTTCTTTCGAAACATCAGCCAGATTTGGAGTTCCCAACAGTAAGAAATCATAATTAGAAAAAACTCGACTATCCAACTGTAAAAATTTAAAAGGTTCTGAATTCCCATCCATGCCTGAGTCACCGGGTGATTCAGTATATTCTGCTGATGCAGGAATATGTAAAAGATTTGGTTCAGCATCCGCACATCTTAGTATAGCATCCTTCTCTGGCACATTATGAGATTTGCGTTCCTCGCAAAAATATATCGAAGTAAATGACATCGATGTAAGGAAATAAAATACAGCAGTCAGATCACCTTCAGGTAAAATGAGTTTAGAAAGTTGCCCGGAAATCTCAATATCTTCTGATGAAAAAGTAGAACTTTTATTAAGCTTGATAGCTTCAATGTCTTTGAAATCTTTAAACGCTAAAACTCTGGAATAGCGTTGCGGATCAACCAAACTGAAATCCTCAAATGCATATTCCTCAAGGCCTGGGAGAAAAAACCTTCTCGATATTTCCATTCTCTCACTTAGTGGTAGCACTTTTTCCCTGCTATTGGAATTAACAGTTTCTAATAAGAATCTTCCGATGACTTCTCTTAATTGGTCGCACCATACAATTGCTAAATGGTCAATCGGAGTCCAAACATCACGGATTCCTGTGGAAAAAGTAGTGAACCCATTTTCTAATGGTACAATATTCTCTATAGCTGTATAGTCAGCTGGTAAAGTAGAATCTAAAATTCCTCCAGTTAAAGAAATCAGCGATACGTTTTGGGACATGAATGAATCCCTGTTAAGAAACTGAGATCTCCAAAAGTCATTTGTTCGTTCATAAATCTTTAAGATATCACCATCGAAAGTGACAGGAGATGTAGCATGAGGTGAGGAAAGCGTGATGATAGATTGAATAGAGCCTGGTACGTGATTTTGCAATGTAGGTAGAATACGTGCCACAACTCCTCCCATGGAGTGGCCTAAAATTATTATAGATGTTGGAATAGGACCCTCATACGAATAACTTTTTTCATACATTGACAAAATGTATTTGATTGCATCGTTCAAATACTCCGCCTGGTCGAGCATAGTTCGTCCGTGAAATGCAGTAAAATCTTCATTAAAGTCTGCCGCAAAAAAATCCAGATTCCTACGATAAGGATTTTTAATTTCACCTTCGCTAGAGAAATACAACTCTGAACATGTGGCGGCAATTGATCTAACCTGTTTAAAACTTCCTGCGTTACCGGGTATGAATAAAACTGGAATCCCATCCAACTGAATAAAATTACCTTGTGTTGGATCTTTGTCTAACCCTTGCTCTCTATAAAGATATAAGTGATATTTTTGGGCTAATGGTGTAAAGTTAGAATCAAATCCATCAATTCTTGCATATGAAGGGTACATGTAAACAGAATGACACTTAGGTAAATCAGCACCGGAAAAAGTGCCAAATAGAGTAAAATATGCAGTAACTAACGCCAATACTAGACCGATAGCAGAAATGATTGCCATTCTGTGGCGACATTTTCGAGTTTGTTGTTGATCTAAGTCCATTAGTGTTAACTCTGTTTCATGATCTTCAGCTTTAGTTTCATCTTGATCGTAAGGTCCAACCTGTGTGATTTCTCTAGAAGAATATATGTTCTCTTGAAAGATTGAAGCTATCAAGGGCAGTGGCGAAGCACTATAACTTCTTCTTACTACTGAACCTAATAATCTTCGAACTCCCATTTATTGGCAATTCAATTCGTAGGAATTGTAGAAAACAGCAGTGAATATTTTAGGAGTGAAAAAATGTTAGGAAAGCGAACGGAGGATTTTGAACTGTTTTGATTTAGCAGTTCGGTATTAGCAAGCTGGTCCTGGACAATCTTGATAGTTTGTTAAAGAGTTCGGGCTGCGCTCAACTTCGTAAACAAAAAATATGACCTTCTACGGACATAGTTAAAATAAAAAATTCTGCATAGAAATAAATTTATGTAGAAAGACTAGGGCTCAGTCCTTCTACTTTCACATTTAAAAGTAAGTAGAGGACTAGGGAGAGAAGAAGAAAAAATATGCAATTGTCTATTTAACTGGTCGTCTCTATGATCGTCACTACGGTAATATAATAATAATACAATTTTCTGCCAATTTCGGCCGATGAGAATTGAATTGAATTTAGTTATTTCCAGAAATGTTCATGCAAATGGTCTTAAGATTAAGACGATTTTTTTTGAGTAACTGGAACCCCCTGATGCGGTTTAGTGTGATGTCGATTTGAAATACCATTAACTTTTTTGGGCATTGTTGGTGATGTTTCCATCTTTGAAGAAGGTTGGGACACCGAAGATGTAGCAGATGAAGAGAGAGATCTACCATGATGCGTATCCTGCTGTTGTTCCTCTTGTTCCTCTTGTTGTTGTTCTTGCTCTTGTTCCTGTCGTTGTTCTTCTTCTTGTTGTTGCTGTTGTTGTTTCTGCTGCTGTTGTCGTTGTAATTGTTGCTGTTTCTGGTTCAATTTTTGCTGTCTCATCCTTGTCACATATTCTTGGCGATACTTTATTGTAACGTCACGAAGCTGCTCGTAGGATTTACTACCAAGCATTGTACCAAATCTAATTACTTGGGTTTCATTAGAGATTTGATTCAATCTCGAAGGTTCTTCCAAGACTTTGAGACCATATTCATTTCTCGGAGAATCGTGCTTCCACTTATCGTAAAGTCTTGAAAATTCATCCCACTTGGAATCATAAACGTTGATTGTCTCATGCGGATTCTGTTCTTGTTCTTCGATTGCGTCAAAATCTAAAAATTGATTTAAGACAGAATCCACCGAATTTTCCATGTGATTTGGTTTACGATCGAGGTACTCGATTCCACAACGCCCAACACGCCTTCTGAACTTGATTGGATATTCCCTCGAGTGAATCTCATTATTGGCTTGGAAGGGATCATATACTTCTAATTTTTTTACTTTGAAATTGTTCGATGGTAATTTTTCACCTTCATGGTTATAAGCTGTAATGTCATTGGTATTGCCACTGAGATAGGAAGGTAAATTACCACAGTAATAAGATCGATTGATTTCATATTTGGAAGATGCAATTGACGAAAAGGGTGAATTATTTGGTAAAACGTCCTTGGGCAACGTCATATCAAACACTGGATTATATGGATCGTCTGTTAGATTGAATAGATCTCTGTCTTCTAACTTACGTTTCTCCATCCTATCGTGCACAAATTTACGTGCACTCCTTTCTTTACTAGTCAACAAGTTATCAACATCTTCGAGAATAATATCCGGAACTTTGGAGGAAGGTAACCTCACATAAACGTGGGATTGAATAGACTGTCCCTGTTGTGATTGCTGTGATTGTGGAACTTGTGATTGTTGCTGCTGTGGTGCTTGTTGCGCATGCAATGTCTGTTGTGCCTGTTGAGCCTGTTGAACTTGTTGCGCGTGCATGTGACCAGCATGCTTCCCCGAGGCAGTAGCCAAATTTTGAGCTTGCAATTGTTGTAACTGTTGTTTGGTAAGTTTCTGACCCGACTTGGCCAACTGCTCCAGATTTTTCTTCAATATCCTTCCCTTCAATCCTCTTTTCACCGATGAATCTGAAGTGGCAGTAGCATTTGTGGAGGGCAAAGCGGATGAAGAAGCTTCTGACTCTGCAGCAGCCGCAGCTGCGGCATTTTGCTTCATCTGACTTTGAACCACCACATTGGTACGCTTTCTCTTGTGATTGACCAAGTCTTCGTCTTCACCTCTAATGCCTAGGGATCTCTTCAGACGCTTAACATCGGATCTTTGGTCAAAGATGCGCATATTCTGCTCCAAGAGATCCAATGTAACCCGCTCACGCCTCGCAACCAGTAACGCCATGTCTTTCGCATGCTCCAATTCGTGTTGTAATAACCGCAGTTTCTGACTGTTTAGAATATCTACGCGTCTAGTCTTCCTAGGTTGCCTCACATCGCGTCTTCGGAAGCACACATATGGATTCGAATCGTCCTTTTCATCAGGTCTTTCAAATTTCAATTGAGGGAAAATTTCCGTGTTGGAAGAATTTGTCTTTCTCTGCTTCCAATATTCATAAATGCGTGGGCCAAATTTCTCAATCAGTCGTAACAACGACCTAGTACCAGTCTGGCAATCTAAAGAGTCGAACTCGGTGGTAAATATCTGACCTTCTCTACAACCAAGTTCCCTACCTAATTGTTGTTTTAAATGCTGATTGAGTAAATCTGTCTTCAAAAGTGTTGGCTTTAATTCGTCAAACGATAAAATTGTCTCTGGATCCATACTTAAAAAAGGCTGCCTCTCGCGAATCGCAGACTCAAAACTTGAACAAAGAATTTCAAACTCATCCTCCGACAACTTCTCATCTCCGTCTTCTTTTCCATCATTTATTTGATTCGCTAAAAACTCCTCATCCTTCTCATCCATACTATATGGAACTCCGCAACATTCTTCCAAAGTAGCAGAAAACTTCATATATTTTGAAGGTTCCCTGAAGCCTCCTTGGTAAAATTCATCAAAATCCATCCAAGTGGCCGTTGCCTTTGGTGTTGGAATATAATCCCGCTTCCTTGATTCGTCTGATAGATTTACTCCCTTTTGTAAAATTCTATTCAAATGCACTTCTTTCTCTTCGTTTTTCTCCATACCAGTCTCAATCTCCATCATCTCCCTTTCCTGTAACTCATTTTGATTTAAACTTTTAAGGTCATGAGGCCTGAAGATTTTTAGTCGCTGCTTCACGGAAATTTTACGATGTCTGAATCTTGACGCATTAGCGGCTAAATCTGTAGAAGAGCTTGCTGAACCAGCAGCATTAGGTACAGCAGCGGAGGAATCAGGAGTATTAGTTTTCATCTTATGTTGAGGGCCATTGCTGCTACTACTAGTAGGAGTAGGCATGCTGCAAGTTTGTTTCGGTTTTTGCTTGTATTGTTTATTGTCAATGACAGGTGCCGGCGGCTAATGCCACTTGACCTTGTCCGAAATTAACAGGCGACAAAATTCTGAGTAAATTGTCCGGACAGGGGGACAAAAAAAAATTTTTTTTCTTCCGCAATCCACCGCCTTCAATAAGGAGAAAAATGCCGAAAACAAAGAACGTCTAAGTACTGTAAGAGAGCCTTAGGATTAGAACAAACCTATAGTCCTTCTAGCTCTTATTTTTTTTCCTCTCTGTCTCTTCTTGACACGTAAACAGTAGAGTCTGAAGAACTTTCGAGGCTCCTTCTCAGGTAGACTCTGGTTTTGTATTACTGAAACCTGTTGCTTATTTGCTTAGGTTTTGGTGGCGTCTTCGTAAGCCCACCTTACACTCCTTGTGGTTGGTTGATTAGTTAAGAGAAAAAAAAGGAGTTAGCAAAGGCGAAAAGTTTCCACGGCGCGAAAACGGACACTTTTCTCACCGGACAATATTTCACGTTTTGTGACTCATTGTCATTGTGTACGATAGAATAGTATCACGTGCGTGCACGTGAGGAGCTGCATTCTCACACGTCTGAGCTTGGTGATCCTCAGAAGTGTTTGGGTACAGTTAGTTCATCAGTCTCGTCTTACTCTTCGGAGCTGTGTTCATTCTCATTTGTATAGGATAACCAGAGAGTGAAGAAAGATCACGCTGTGTGTGATTTACAGAAAAGTCTTGGTTGTAATATTTAGAAGTAACTCCACACCTATGGCTACTACTGTGGGATCTGCGGCTGGGAGCTTAAAAAGCAAGAATATCAGTCATTATATACGATTTTGTTTTTGGAATGGTGTCCGAGGAAACCGAGGAGCCCTCCGGACAGAACAAATGATTTGCATCTGAAATATAGACTATGTTGTCACCACTAATTCTGATGAGATGAGCTTGAGATGAGATGAGATTTATATATTGCATTAGTTGATTGCGTGAAGGGAAAGGTGGCAGAAGAATTCTCGGTATGAATAATTTAAATGTTCTGGGGGATTCAGTGAGAGATACTCTGGGCAGATTACGAGATAAGCAAGCTTTTTTACATCAACATAAGAAGTATTATTTAAATGTAAGAAGTCAGTTATTGGAATTGAATACGAGAAAAGATGAGGATGATGAGGATGATATAGAAGAAAAAATGCTGGAAACTGGACTTGAGTTTAATGATATTATTATATCTACGAAGAAGAGAATTTTTGTGAGTATCGGATATGAATATTTTGTGGAAAGAAATAGAGAAGAAGCTGTTGAATTTGCAGATGATAAGTTGAAACTGATATCAGAAGCTATAGTTCAATTTGGAGGTAAAATTCAAGAGGCAGAATTAACTGAGAAGCGTATTAAGGAATTAGCCGAAAGAGGTGATGATTTTGAAGATGAATTTCAAGGTGATGAAGAAGAAGGTTTACCCGCCATGGAGATTAGAGAAGAGTTAGATGAGGATGGTAATGTTATAAGTAGTAGTGTGACTCCAAGTGCGAATCAAAAGACAAGAAAGGAGTTAGAAGGGACTCTGCTCGGTGAGGAGCGTGAGAGCAACGAGCGACAGGGGCTAAATGAGTTTGAAAAGAATCTGAAAGGCAGGCTTGTTAGAGAGGAAGAAAAGAGACAGGAGAAGGAAAAGCAGAGGGAAAAGCAGGAGAGGGAAAAGCAGGAGAGGGAAAAGCAGGAGAGGGAAAAGCAGGAGAAGGAAAAGCAGGAGAGGGAAAAGCAGGAGAAGGAACGAGAACAAGAAGAGCGACAGCATCAAAATGATCCACATCCGCTGGTGGATATGGAAAATGTGTACACTTTCGACGATCTAGTGAGAGAAATGGATGAAAGAGACAATTTGGAAGATCAATTGGATGAGAACGAATATTTACAATCGGAAGATGAAGGAGAGGATGACGATGATGATGATGATGACAACTTCGGCTATTCGATAGTACCTGGTTCCATGGCTCAGGGTTCTTTTATGGAACAGATCGAAAAATTACGTAAAGCTCGTTTGCCGCCACCTAAATCCATTCTGAAATCGAATGTGGAAGATTCTAAACCCAAAAAAACTGTTGGATTCGCTGAAAATGCAGATGTCCATGAAGTCGAGAATTTGAAAGAGGTCAATAGAGGTAATCGTCACACTCCACTAATACAGATTGATAATGACGGCTCGAGTTTGAGTAATGAAGAATTTGACGGTGACCTCTTTGCAAAGTTGATTGGTGTGCAAGGGCCTGATGAAATTCACGAAAAGTATAGACAAGAAGTTGAGACTAAGGAAAAGCAAGAACAAGAAAAGGTACACTCAAAAAAACGTGTTTCAAAGTTTAAACTAGAAAGAACCGGGAAAGAAGAGAATTCTCTGGGAAAGCAGCATGGCGAGGATAGTCCAGATGCTGTTTCTGGGATAGTGGAGAAGGACCTTGATGAGCAGGACTCTACTGCGAAAGAAAATCCTGTTTCTGATGTAGTGGAGAAGGACCTTGATGAGCAGGACTCTACTGCGAAAGAAAATCCTGTTTCTGAGGTAGTGGAGAAGGACCTTGATGAACAGGATCCTGATGTAGTGGAGAACGACCTTGATGAACAGGGCTCTACTGCGAAAGAAAATCCTGTTTCTGATGTAGTGGAGAAGGACCTTGATGAGCAGGACTCTGCTGCGAAAGAAAATCCTGTTTCTGATGTAGTGGAGAAGGACCTTGATGAGCAGGGCTCTGCTGCGAAAGAAAATCCTGTTTCTGATGTAGTGGAGAAGGACCTTGATGAGCAGGGCTCTGCTGCGAAAGAAGGGTTCATCCCAGGAAAGCCGTTGAGATCCTTGCACATGCCCAAGAGGAAAGCAAAACCACAACAGATACCTAAGATTGAACAACTTAATAGTGATGAGGAAGACGATAAGAATGTCAATGAACCTGAATCCGAACTTCTGTCGAATAAGCATGATGGCAATTCGTCTGCGAATTTTCCTCCTGAAATTCGAAAAGCTGCTAGGGGGCCACAGCAACAAGTTGTTAGACCCAACGTGGACTATAAACTACTAGGTCAAAACTTGGATGACATGGCAAGAGCATATACCTTGGGGATTTATGACGACGATTTACATGATGATCCTGGAACTTTGGTGGAAAAATTGGATGATTTTAAAAGCTATAACAAACAAGTCGAACAGCTAGAAGATGATATCAGAGAATTTCGCCTAAATAATCCGCAACAGGAAGAAAGAAATAGGAGTAGTTATGATGACGGTGAAGATGATGATAACGTTCCTATGATGACAGATGTAAAGGAAAAGGATTTGCCCGCCAATTATGATGATACTTTTGATGGTGATGACGATCTATCACTTCATCCGGATAAATTGAATGAATCCATTGCCATAAACTATTACCGCTTGAAAGAATCTTTAGTGCAAGACAGACTCGCTGAAGGTAGAACGGAAGAAGAGAAACAGATCGAACCCATCGATGAGTGGGGGAACCCAGTCAGACCTAGTAGGTTTAAATCGCGGAGGTTTGGGATTGGAAATTAGTGTGTACTAGAGTGTAAATATTTAATAGATTTCCTATATCTGCTTATTGTCCGCTAGTAGTTTGCCGCCGAGAGTGGTAATTTGGCTTGATACACACATCATGTGAAATTTTTCAGGGATTATCAGTGTCTCGGAGACATCGATAAAGGAAGCGTTGTGGTTCTCAAAAAAATAAGTCGAAGCAGCAATTTATCTATTACACAGATAAAAGAAACAACAAAGAGTTGTCAGTATGATTGTTCTTCCGGACAACATTGCCAAGAATCTGATTTAAGAGATAAATTCATTAGAGTCTTTTGTTGTCTTTTCTCATTGTTTCCCTGCATATAGGTTTTAAATTTTTAATCCGGAATGAAGAGTGCTGCTGTTGAGGAAAAGATGGATTCAACTTCTTCACCGTCTGGTAAGTCTGGTAAAAGCGGATTTGATGAACTCGTGAGAGGCATGCATGATAGCAGCAACAATGAAGTCAATCTAAAGGAAAACAGTCTTACATCGCAGGAGTACATTCAAAAGTTAGTCAGTGAGTCTTTAAAGACAAGTTTTATATCACCGTTTGATAAAGTTGCAGATGATAGCGAATTTCACTATACTTCGTCTTTCAAGGCCAGACCACAAGCCGAGTATTTTGATTTTGATGAGAAGTATATGTATAGGCCTGAGAAGAAGCGAGAAAAAGACGGTGACCATGACCATATTAAATTCGAAAGCCATCATGGAATATGCGAGAGCGAACATGAGGATGAAGATGTCGACATGGAAGGAGTAGCGGAAGAAAGTTGGGGAGAGGATCAAGATGAAGATGAAGCCGAAGACGATTTACAAAATGCGATTGATGCTGTTTCGTTGTGCAAGACAATCTTTGGAGATATGATTCATAAAGTTGATAAAGTTGCATTGACATCCATGACCTATAGAACTACCAAAATGGGGTTTACTCAGTTGGATAGGGAAATGTCAGAAATTTTAGATACCGTGAGAGACTTGGTACCTCACTCAGAGGCTGAACTACTGAGTACGACTCAGCAGTTACAGCAGCAAAGTAATGTATTAGTTCGATCTGCTTCTCGTTTAGCGCTGGACGCTTCTTGTAATATGACACATGGCCCCTCTAGCTCACTTAGGTCTGATCCCTGTGCGCATTTGCCAAATTTTGGTGTCATCCTAATTAAATCACCAGCATCAGTTTCACAACTTTGGGATGAGTATACAAAGATTCCTGCAGAATGGCCGGTGAAAGATTTATTTACATTTACACTATTACAACAGGGGGGGTCCCAATAATGTTAGTGATATTGAATTGATTACAAAGCGCCGCACCTCAATTAAACAGTTAGAAGCCAGTTTGGGTTCCTCTTGGCGTAATGCTGATAAAAATTTCTCTAGGCAGATTAACAGGCGTAAGAAGATATGGAAACCAATTGAAGAGGGTTTGTCAGATGGTTTATCACTGGATACTTGCTTTAGCATCCTGGAAAACTACGTTAAAAATAGGGGTAAGGGCCTTTCGTGGTATTACAATGGAGTGCCCTTTAAATTATCAGATGTTTACGGGAAGCTTCCTGCGAATAAAAAGAAATAATTTAGAAAGTTTATGTAATTAGTCGCACAACTATTTTTTTCTTCTTTTTTTTTTTTTCCTTTTCATTTACTTATTTATTTATCTATTTATTGTGTATTTTTCGTGCCAGGTTTTAGTGACGCTCGGTAGGTAGTATAGTATTTATGCCGAATACGTAATTTTATTTTTGCGTCGTTGATTTACGACACTGTCACTGACATTGGAATTTCTCCATTTGAAATGATATTGGAATAAAAATGAAATAATAAAAAAATAAATTTTCTTCATAAAATACAAATGATTTTACATCAAAAAGCTGTCTGAAATTTTCGAATTGGTCTGAGTAATTTTTTTTCTTAATTATAAAGGCTTACTACTGGTGTGATTGAGTCTACCTAGTAGTTAACAATTTGTCGATAGAATTTAAATTGAAAAATAAAAAAAAAAAAAATAAAAAATAAAAAAATAAAATACACACATATATATATATTGGGGATATGCCGAGGCAACTTTCATGTATTATCGTGGGTGAAACCCCAGATATTCAATTTCTAGGATGGCGGTTAAGTTTAGGTAGTGCATTTATTGTACTCGTTTCACAATATGTGTCAAGCGACGGATTAGTGGGTTGGAAATCAAGTAGATTAGGTGCTAATTTTTACACACCTAACGTATTTGCCAAAGAAGTGGGAGAATTGTCTCCAAAGCTTTTAGATCCAGCAAGTGGAAAATGTAAGTATCCAATTGACGTTATTATTATCAGTGGAATTTCTATTGGACAATTCGCCGAAAATTGTAAAGCAGTGTCTAGATTTGCAAATCCACAGACATCGGTACTAGTGAATGCGTCATTTGGTTGTGAGCTGGAGGAAGTGGCATTGAATGTTTTCGATAAAAAATTGTAAATGTGTCATGTCTATCGCATGTGATATAGAGTGTCGCCAACTATCCTTGGGCTCATACGCACTAGTAAACGATACTAATTGTAAGGTTCATTTGGGATTAACATACTCTTCGCAAAATGAGAGGAATAAGGCGCTACTTTCAACGAATGAATCCAGTGTTAAGGAAGAATTAGAGTTACAGACTGACACCAATACAACTGAATCAATCAAACAGTTAACCGTAACCAAATGGGTAAAAGTACACCCTCACAAAGATCCACAAGAGATGGCAGTTAAAATTTGGGAGATGGTTATCCCCAAAATTTCGTTGAACATTTTATCGGTAATTTATGAACAATTTGATTATGACAATTTACTCAAAAATAAATCAAACGAGATTGTGTTTAGAGATTTGGTCAAAGAATTGTTTGATATTTGTTACGCACAATGTAATGCTAATGTGGAAACTTTTATGTCTGAAGCAGATAATAACATTTCTTCTAGCGGACGTAATGGCGCTATTGATTTTAATAAAATTGTGGACCATTGTAAGTCCAAAAGGAAAGAACTGATAAAGACAACAGTTAATGAATATCCCGAATATTTATCTTTGCCATTTGAATCCTATTGTTTTTATCACAGATTCGAATATCCTGCCCATATTCTTCTGTACCAGCCGATTCTTTTGGCTAAGAAATATAATGCTCCATGCTCTAATTTGAATTTCTTATATGGTTTTTTACTCGAGATTATTGTCATTGAGTGGACTATCTATTTATGGTGGCAGAAGTGAATCACACATTTCTGTATTTGACAAGAGAGTGGCTGAAGCTTCCAATAACTCTAACAACAGCGGTAGCAGTAATAGCAATGGTAAAAAGTTTAAAAAGAATTATAGAAAAAGGGAAAAAATTAAGCAAGTTAAGAAAAGGAAAAATCAAGGTTTGGTAAAAGTAGCTAAGTCTCATCCGTTGTGGTCAAGTTGTAGATCAAACAACGAATTAGGCCTCTGGGCGGTAGCACCACCTTCAGGTAATGAGTTGTTCCTGCCTGATGATTTGGGAAACCTTTATCTAGCTGCAGAGAATTTAAACGGTGCAACATCCACATCTGCTTTTTCGCCAGCTCCAGATAAATATAATGGATATTCAGCTGGTAAACCCAAGAGTGCAGAATCTGATGATCATTATTCTACGGCAGAATCTAACGACGGAGGAGTGATTGTTAGAATCTGTAGTGAAGATGAAGGACTACAACGTCGTAGCATCGGTCGAAATAGCAGGAATGGTGGTAGGAAAGGAACCTATTTAGATGACAGCTGCAAAAGTAGCGACGGAGATGAAGATGGATCGGATACCGAAAGCTGTTACGATCAGCAAGCTACTAGCGGCCGTACTCCCAGTGTTAATGATAGTGATGATGACTACGACGAAGATGGTGAAGGTGACGATTGTGACGATTATGATGATCCGCAAGATGATGAAGACCCATTGGAAGTTAGCGTAATATCCCACAACGGCAAGTATAACAAGCGCGAACTTCATAGGAGTAAGAACAAAAAAAAAGCGGTGCCCTCGAACATATGGGTGTCATTGCGGTTCCACATTTTATTAGAAGGTTTTCACCTAAGACTCCAAACAATTCTACTACATCCCTAAAAGTATTTGATCTTGCTAACGCAGATGATGCTTTGAATACTATAAAGAGACCTTATACTACCACTAGTTTAGAATTACAACTGAGAAAGGAAGATCACTTAATTGGTAGAGAATACGATGATTTGCATCGGCAATTGACTGGACCTGAAACTGATCCAACACAAGTTAGGTTAGCTCATAATCACAGACGTAAGACGTTTGCCAATGTAGAGAAGCAATTCTGGAAATTACAAAGGCGTCACAATCTTCACAACAGAAACATATCAAGACCAAAAAACGGGTCCCTATGAAGATCTGATTGATCATATGGATATGTTGAGAAGAAGTAATGCTAACGAAATTTTAGATTTCACTACTTCGAGATATGGTAGTGCTGAATCGTGTGCCATAATGCAGAATGACAGAAACGTCCTTTTCTCACTTCAGCAAAGTAGATCAAAGACTAGTGGCCATCGTAAACACCAGCCAAAGATTAGGGCAAGCAGCACAAGCTAAAGGTCTTGAGCATTATCTATACAATAATGGTCATTACTACTACTTAGAATCTAGTTTTACAACCGTACGGCAGTTATAGCTGACTTATTTTATTTAAGTGCTTGTTTCTTATTTTTCGACGCGGTTGATTCATTCGCGTAGATCAATTACTCTTAAAGGTATAAACTTATTTCGAAACTATGGCAACTCTCCTTCGAAAGTTAGAGTAACAAAAGGCTTTGACATGAGTTATTTCAGCTAACGCTACACTTACGTCCACTACTACTACAGTTAGTAACTTTGACTAAAGTGGTTAATTGATCACAAAAACCAATAAGCAATTTGCTTCAAATGCGAAAAGGAAATTAATCGGTAATTGGGAGGTAGGGAGATGTAAACTCACGCATCATGGATGCCCCTACCCTAATAGTATTTTTCAGTAGTAGCCTCATATGACCGATATCTTTTATAGATCAAGTATTTAAGCAAAATAGTGTAAATTTGGTACTTAGCTGTACACTTCCCTTTCGACAAGTCGCATGGGAAGGAAGAAAACGTTGATGATGTCCATCATGTCAGCTATGGAGAATAATGCAAATAGACTAGCCTATGAAGATCAATTTGATGAGATGCACAACCTAGGGTATTTCTTTACTCCCCAGGAGTTGTCGTTTGATGATTCGTTTGGGCAGGATTTTGACCATATTTCAGGGGTCTTTGATCTACATGGATTACAGAGTATCAATGGTGCCGGTGGCAGTGCTAGTGGTGATGATGATACGCCTAACACTCAGACATCTACCCCCGTCGCTGTTAGTGATAAGAGACCTCCGTTGGCGAGAAGAGCCAGATCTAATCCATTCTATAGTCCATCGCGACAAGTTATGAATTTAGTACAGAAGAAAAAGACTTCAAAGCGGATTAAGAAGGAAAATTCGGATGCACTAGTGACGATGCTGTCTTCATCTCAATTGGAGTTGCAATCTCAGCAGGTAACACCAAGAGGACTCGAAGAAAAAATTAAAGATGCCGGTTCATCTTACAATACCCAGACTCAGAGGTCCTAGTGACTTAACTTTGGTTAGCTGATAACTATTTTTAACGTTCTTTATTTTTGCTGTTAGGTTCTTTTCACACGTACGTACATCTAATATAAGTTGTTTGTTTATTTGTTTGTTTATTTGTTATAATTACCGTGCTTTCTAGTACAACTCTTCGTCTAACCTAGCCGCAGGGTTTGTTTCGATGAAATCTAAAGAGACTTTGTGACCCAATAATTCTCTAATGTTTTGAACGTTGTACTTAATCATTGTTGGTCTCTCTAGTGATAACCCCCAACCAAGGACTCTTAGATCACGTGGGAGACCCATTGGTTCCAACATTTCAGCTCTGAACATACCAGAATTACCAACTTCGACCCATTTCTTTAAACCTTCATGCCACGAAAAGATTTCCATCGATGGCTCAGTGTATGGATTGTAAGTTGGCTTGAATCTGAGACCGGTGACACCCATTTTGGCGAAAAATTCCTCCATAAATTTAATCAAATCACCCAAAGTGATGTTGTAATCTGCCAAGACACCTTCCACTTGGTGGAATTCAGCCAAGTGAGTTGCATCAACAGCCTCGTTACGGAATACACGATCAATGGAGAACAATCTAACAGGGCCTGGCTTGGCCGCTAATTTATGTAACATACTAGCAGAAATGGGGGTTGTATGCGTTCTTAACACTAACCTTTGGCATTCCTGTTCCTTCCATGTGTAACGGTAGCCAACGGAATCAAATTTACCGTTCTCGTGAACAGCTTTCACATCGTTCAGGTATGAAGTATCAGAAGGTAAACCACCGGTTAATGGATCCTTGATGTAGAAAGTGTCTTGTAAATCACGAGCAGGATGTTGTTGTGGCACATAGAGGGCATCAAAATTCCAGAACCCTGTCTCCACATATTGGTTACTTGGCATCTCGGTGAATCCCATACCAAAGAAAATCTGTCTGAATTCCTCCCTAACTTTACTTAATGGATGCAAAGAACCACTGTTAATCGTAATCCCTTGAGAGTTGAAATTGTAAGGCTTGAAATGGGCATCCTTGTAGGATCCGCTAACGATCATGTCTGTGGTAATATCAGTTTCGGGTTTAGCGACCTCCAAGGAGAAGTCAGAACCTTTAGTAACTGAAAAATCAGTTTGCTTCCTTGGAATAATCAATTTCCTCTTTTAAATCCGTTAATACTTTGTCATCCAACTTCTCGCCGTTAACAGCTTTGGTAATGGCTAGTTGGGTTTCATCAGCTGGTAGCTGGCCCTTGACCTTTTCACTAGGTTCTAATTCATTTTCCTTTGTCTTGGAAATCCAGCCGTTCTTGAAGGCTCTTGCTTGTCCTACTTTACCGTTAGAACCCAATTTAGTTGGAACATCTTTAATCTGCAGCTTACCCACTTCGTTGATTAGCTGCAGAAGTTTCATTTCATGAGAACCATGTGCAGCAATCTCCTTGCCCTCATCAGTAGCGGTATAAAGAATTGAGTCGTATCTTTTAAAATCTAATTTTTCATGAGCTTTCAAAGAGTTGAGAGCAGACAAAACTTCCTGGGGGTCTACACTGGGGAAGACCTGAAGTGTGGAAGAAATTTCACCCAAATCACCAAGCTTGCCAAGAATTTGTAACTGAAAATCGGACATTGTGCCTCGTAATCCTACGGATAGGTTCTATAGAATGAGTGCAAATAGTCTTTCGAGCATGCTAAGTGAATTTTTTTTTAACTTCCATATGCTGAAAAAGTCGAGAAAAAAAAAAATGACCCGGCCAACGATCGATACAAAGACCCTACAGGATATCTTCTGGTCTGCTATCGTGAGCCTTTTGTCTCTTTGACCTGTTGAATACGAGTGCATTAGCATTGGCGTTTGGAGGAACCGTCGTAGCTCCCAGTTTAATCGTTTTCTTACGTTCTTCTTGTGTACTGAAAAGATCTAGTTCCGCATTGGCATCCAGCATTATTTCTTTCAAGATGAACCACTTGCGTTCAGTATTTAGTAGATCTTGATAGTCAGCAATTAGATTATGTTGAACTTGTGAAAGGAGGTTGATTTGATCTGATAGCGTCAGAAGTGGTGGTTCCGGTGGTTTTTCTTCCGTCGGCATACGGTGACTGATAATCTCCAAGTAATCGTCATTTAAATCGTACAATCGATTTTTGTACAGTTTTGTCTTGAGTCCACTAATCTCCCCATCAGAGGTGTTGGATTTAGAATCCGCTTTCTCATTAATGTCTGGCAGGTTCCCTGGCGTATTCTTTATCATTTCGTAGTTAATCTTGGAAATATCATCGACGTTGACAATATGGCGCTTGTTATTTCCGGCATTCAATTGAGACTGTATATTACCACTCATCGTGGTACCTGCAGTAGACGCAGGTGTTTCTGAGGTCGAACCTTGTGGCGTAGAGGTGGGTGTTGTTCTTCTATTATGGCTGTCCTTTTCCAAAAATTCTGGGACTTTTTCATTATGATAGTGTTTTACAGCTTGCAAAGCATATTGTAATTGTTTGTCCTGAGCTAACAGCTCCTCGAAATTGGTCATTTGGAGCGAGTGGAGAGAGATCTAGTACCGAAATTGCTTGTTGTGCTGTTGAAGTAGTCCGCTGCTTAAAGGTTATAGTGGTTCAATTGGATATTCGTGACTTATGATTTCTCAATCAAGGACATATGGTGTTGAAAAATTTCAGCTTATCGCGATGAGCATCGATCGATTTGAGTATAACCTAATAGTAAAGTAAGTGCATAGGAATACACTCAGCAAAATGGATGAGGTGGAGTCGCTCTTTAGTCAGTTGCAACAGGTAAGCACTAGACCTGAGTCAGCTTCGAATTATAAAAGAAACGGATTACAAGAAAACCAAGATTTGGTCAAGTTAGACGATGATCATACCCATGATGAGTTCGAAAATATAGAAAAGAGTCTAAAACAGTTACCCAAGTTACAAAATGGTTTTGATAGTTTGGGTGCTCCGAAGGTTGCGGAATCGAAATCCTATGCTGTGGGTAAAGACAAGAAAAATCAACATGAGGGTCCTACAAGTGAAGAATGGTTTACGCTGCCTACCCCGACGGGTGAGTTCGCACACAGAGTACAAAGAGATTTACAGTTGATAAAACACAGAGCTTCATTAGATCCTAAGCGTCATTATAAGAAGGAAAAATGGACCCCACCTGAAAGATTTGCCGTGGGGACGATTATCGAAAATAGTGCAGAGTACTTTAGTGGACGTCTGCCGCGTAGACAAAGAGGTGAAACAATGCTGTCGACATTGTTGAAGGATACGGATTCGAAGAATTATTTGAAGAGAAAGTACGGTGAAATCCAGAATGAGAAAAGAGGTAAAAGGGTCGGCAAGGGCAAGAAGAAGGGACGTCGCTAGGTGATTAAAGTTTATTTTGTATAGTGCAATATAGTGAAACGAGTTTGGAACAGAGCTAAAACAACAGAAGCAGCTTCGTGTCACGTGCTTGCATCACGTGGATATATGAAAGACACCCAAACACCTTCATCCCCGGCAGCGGTACCGCTTGTCCGGAGATAAGGGTCTCCAGAAATCCTTCCCGGTCGTATTTTTTCAATCGCCCCCCCTCAACGCCCGGACAATTTTACTGATAAGAGATGTTTGTAGAAACGAAGACCCAATTAATTTCCAATTAAAAGGCTGTTTGGGTCGCGTTCAATTAGTCAAAACAGATATTACGAGCATTCTCCATGTTAGTCACAATCTAGCACATTCCTTTTCTGTTCTTATTCTTGTTTTCCTACTTTTTCCCTACCTTCGAATAGGTAATGTATTTATGACACTTACTATTGTTACAGGCTGATGCTTGATTAATCGATTGAGTCAGTCTAGTAAAGATGGATTATAAGGCTAAATTAATGGAAGCTATCGATGATTCATCAACAGAAGCAATATGGAAAATGTATTCGGTAGCGAGGGCTTCCTTGCCCTACAAGGATAGAATGAGCAATTTGACATGGAGAATGCTTGGTATGCGAATGGCCAAAGAAAGGAGAAACGTAGAGAGTAAGAGTTCACAATCAGTTCCAGATTCTTGTTTTAATTCTAACGATGATGAACCGTTGTCGTTGATAAATATGTTTGATCAGGGCCCTGAGCGCGGGCAAGAGCAGGAGCAAGAGCAGGAGCAAGAGCAGGAGCAAGAGCAGGAGCAGGAATATTTAAATCCAAAGAAACAAGTAGACTTTGAAGGAGATGTTGACATCTGGGATCCTGAAATCCTGTTCAAAGATATGGATCTAGAGGGAACTTCTCCCGCCATCCAGTCCGAGACCAGCGATCTTTTAGTTAATCCACTATTTGATGTGACTATGTTACCACAAGAACCTCCGCTGACGGCAAATGATTCACAGACGTATTCAGGACAATTTTTACCACTTCCAACAACGTCGCAAGATCTTCTAATTCCTGATGTTGACAATGATAATGGTAGGCGTAGGAAGACACCTCCAACCCCAATGACAACTCGACAGAGAAGGTCGTCGGGCGTGCAGAAGAAGAGACCCGTACCTGTGCGTAATAGTTCTACCACTTCACTTATGTCAACGGATGAAAAAAATGGATTCGTTGCCAAAGGATACAAAATGCACACATTGCCATACAAGAACGACACCGTTGTGGAGAAGGGATCCCATGGGGAACCCTCTGTGCAATGCATGTGGGTTGTTTTTGAAACTACACGGTGTGGTAAGGCCATTGAGTTTGAAAACAGACGTGATAAAGAAAAGGCAGAGAAATACAAATGGCAATAAAGTTAAAGGTGTTAATCGAGTAAAGAGGAAAGAGCAAGAGGGGGAAGAAGCGAACTGGGAATGGCTGAGCTTAAGTCTGTGACCGATAGAGTGTCTTTTTTGGGTGAATTGTACATGGCCATGATGGATCTGGCTGCCTCTTTGAAAGAAGGGTTGTGTTAATAGTTGATTTTTTTTTATTATTATTATTATCATTTTGAGGGTTTCGCTAGTTCGAAGCCTTCTAGGTTTATTTGAGAAAAGCAGATTAAACTACCGAGTAATTCTAAGCAAACAACAACGGCAATAACAATAATAATAATAATAATAATAAGCTATTGTTTGTTTGTCGAGCGTTTGCAAGAATTTATTATAGACGACTTAAATATATATAGGCATACGTTTAGTCAAGTTTAACTTAGAAATTTAATGGCTTGTCAAAGGCGGCCAAGTTAGCTTCTTTGAAAGCTTCAGATAAAGTTGGGTGGGCATGGCATACACGGGCGATGTCCTCAGCAGAAGCACCGTATTCAAGGGCTAAACCTGCTTCCGCAATCATTTCACCGGCATTAGGCCCAATGATGTGAGCACCCAACAAGCGTTCGGTTTCAGAATCGATCAAGATTTTCACAAAGCCTTCAGTATCTAGGTTTGTCTTAGCTCTAGAATTTGCAATAAATGGAAACTTACCAACCTTATAATTGATCCCAGCTTCTTTCAATTGTTCTTCAGTTTTACCAACCCAAGCGACTTCTGGATGAGAATACATAACGGATGGGATGTTGTTGTAGTTAACATGACCAACACCATTCTTGATGTACTCAACAGCAGCAATACCTTCTTCTTCAGCTTTGTGAGCCAACATAGGACCAAACGTGACATCACCAATGACTTTAATGTGTGGGAACTTAGAGTTAAATTGGTCATCAATGACAAGACGACCCCGCTTGTCGACTTCCAATCCAATCTTTTCAGCTTCCAAGCCTTGGATGTATGGTCTTCTACCAACAGCAACCAAAAATGCATCTGCCTCTAACTTGTCTTGCTTACCGGATTTGACATCTTCAACAACGATGTTAACCACATCACCGTTTCTCTCGGCAGAAACAACTTTCGTACCTAATTTGAAATCAAGACCCTGCTTCTTTAAAAATTTTTGAGTCGTGGAAGCTACTTCATCATCCATAGAGGCACCGATCTTTGGTTGGAATTCCACGACAGTAACCTTAGAACCCAAACGGCTGTAAACAGAACCCATTTCAAGACCAATGATACCACCACCTAAAATAATGAATCTCTTAGGAATTTCTTTCAAGGACAAAGCACCAGTGGAAGAGACGATTCTTTCTTCATCGATCTTAATACCAGGGAAAGGTGTAACTTCAGAACCTGTAGCAACAACGATGTTTTTAGCTTCCAAAATAGTTTCCTCACTGACACTACCATCTAACCCTTCAACTGGTTTAACTTTTATACTGTTTTCGTTTTCAAATGCACCTAACCCCTTATAATAGGTAACTTTGTTCTTTTTGAACAACATTTCAACACCACCAGTCAATTGCTTAACAACGGTGTCCTTAGCCTTTTGGAATTGTTCCACATTTAGGGCAACTTCACCTTTGATATCAATACCACGGTTCTTAGAATCAGTCTTCATTTGATGATACATTTGAGAGTTGTTCAAAAGAGCCTTTGATGGGATGCATCCAACATTTAAACAAGTACCACCTAATCTACCTCTCTTCTCAACACAAGCAGTGTCTAATCCCAATTGGGCAGCTTTGATAGCAGCGATGTAACCACCCGGGCCACCACCAATGATTACCACGTCGTGTTGTTTCTTTGCAGCTAACCAAGCTGCAGATGAACTGAAAGTACGTCTGGTTACGAATGACCTGAGCATGATTTAGTAAATTATGTTATTCTTGATCAAAACTCTCGATATCTTGTCAGTAGCAGAGAATGTAAGGCGTAGTTTATAGTACCTTTAACTTTCAAATGATTAAGGTTTTCCCTCGGAGCTCTTGTTGGTAACATGGGAGAAGAAAATACGCTGATTGGTCAAAAAAAACACCAAAATTTTAAAAATTCGACAATATGGATAATTGATCTTAATTTGACCACGAAAGTAGTCAGGATAACTCGAGAGTCTTGTGAAGAATTCTTTGGTCTAGAAGAAAGCAGAAAAAATGACCTATTGGCGGACTCAGACGGTTTACTTAGCGTTTTTTCTTAGCTCAATGCTATCTAAATGGGATTTCCAGTAGCTTGTGAATGGTTTGATGATATTCTTGTGGTCTAAGAATTGGTAAAGTACCATTCTTCGGTAGTTTACACCCTATGTTGTAAATTTGTGTTCGATTTTAGCAGTTGTCCATCACAGCATTAGCGTCATGGAGCTGGTGCTGCCAAATTTATTCCTTAGAATGAACTGTAACCCATTCATTGCATGGAAACGTATCGCTATAATGGACAGCAGGATGTCAAGAATGGTTCGACCGGTGGATATACTAATACAAATAAGCTTCATTCAATTGTAAATGTGTTGGTGCTTCGTGCGTATCGGTCAGAACCGGATGACCACTTTTTTAATTCATTCAGTGGGCTCTCAAATCTATCTAGTTTCATACTTACAATAATTTTTGATAGACCCTCTGGTGACGTTAGCTACTGATCTTGTATTTACCACTTTTACTCTATTTAACTCTTCTCTCATCACCGAACTAATAAATTGAACAAAAACACTGGTATTTTGTTTATCAAACGTCACAGCTAACCAGATATATTCGGTTTGAGTCTCTAGAGTGTTAATCTAACTGAATCTGTTACTACTTCTTTTCCTTTATTCTTCCTTTTCCCCTATGGTTTCTACACCTGAGCTTAAAAGATACGTTGATAAGAAAGTACTGTTACAACTAAATGGGTCCCGGAAAGTAGCAGGAATCTTACGAGGCTATGACCTTTTCCTTAACGTTGTTCTAGATGATGCTGTTGAAGTGGGTAAAGATGGATCGCATCATAACCTAGGAACCCAAAGTGTTGTTAGAGGTAATTCCATAGTATCGTTAGAGGCTCTTGATACTGTTATGTAATATATAACAATAATAATAATACTCAAGATACGTATATGTATAATATGAAACCTATTTTTTTGTCTATCGACGTTGCATTTCAACCCCAGCCCTTGAATAACCACATTTCTCGTAGAATTTAACGTTCCTCTCGTCGCAATCCAAGATGACCTTATAACAGTGCCTCAATCCCAGGTTGGTCAAATGTTCAATCAGAGCGCGTCCTAGCTGTTTGCCCTGATGATGTAACGAGACTGCTATATCCTCAATGTGTCCCACCAATCCACATCCGTGAATCAATTTACGCTCTATGAACAGCATACCCGTAGCCGCGACTTCTTCACCATGAAGAACTACGTATGGATGGTACTGCAAAATTTCTGGTTCTGACGATACCTTAACATGGTTCCAATGGTCTACGGTCTCTTCAAATTGTGTTCTTGGCACTGAACCAACGGTGGTCAGGGCACTCAGTGCTTGTAAAACGCCCTCGTAGTCTTGCCTTTCAACTCTTCTAATTGAGTATCCTGGACCCATTGAACAACCAGCTGATAGAAGTTTGAGTATGTTTTAAACTGTCCTTCTTTCAACGAAAAGCTCACCAGCCGATTGATTCAGTCGAGGGTTTCTCCTGTAATGGGAACCGAGAAAACATTATCACGTGGGAACAGGTCTAACAGGCTGTAAAGAGTCAGCCTTTTTTTGACGCATGGATTCCAGTAGTTCAATCAAGTCGAATTTTATTTCAACTATCTGTCTCTTGACTTGTGCGACCTTATCATCAAAGAACTTATGGTGGGTTTGCATGAGCACATTCATGAGAAAATCGTCCAACAAAACCGTATCTAATTGTTGGTGAGGCATTGACAGAACTAGAATATCGAGCAATTCTAGAGCTATACCATCAGCCGCGTGTTTCTCGAGCGCATGACACAACGAATGGAATATCAGCGGTTTAATGAAATCTTTAAATATATCCAGTTTCAAAATATCTCGTAAATGGAAATGCAATCCAGGGAATTTTGATTGGATCTTAGTATCAGGAACTACTGCATGTGAGTACAAAGACTCTCTAGCTCTCAAGTTTGCGGAGATTTGTAGTGCTAACGATTCATATGGTGCACAATTCTTTAGGGCATTGAGAAGTCGGTCTGGCGGCGCCGTGGGTACGTCGATTAGGCAACATTGGTAAATGTACATTCTTAAATCTGAAGGTAATCCAAACCAATATAGATCATCTCTTCTTGCCTCCATGAGTAAATAAGGAGAATACCTTATCTGATCCCAGCGAGCATCGAGTATATCTCTTCGTCTTAACAAACTCCGATTCTCATCTTTAAGTCTTTGTAACTCACGTTTAGCTCTGGATCGGCCACCACCACTCTGCTTCAACAGGACTAATGATTCTTCCTCCTGTACAATCTTTCTTTTATTTTCTTGAATCACATATTCGATACTTAGATTGTCTTGCATTCGACTATAAACATCCGCAATACTGGAGTCTCCAGAAAGATCCGAAAAGATGGAGGAGGTATCACTTTCAGAGGCTGAATCAGCTCGCCTACGCCCACCAATCAGCGGTACACCGTAGAGTCCACAGTCGACATCTACATCCAGTAACTGATCCAAATCTTCAACTAGATCCTCTCTAGTAATTTTGTGTCTAGCATTAAAAAGTCTTTGGCTAGGTGGAATATATTGCATATTACCTAGATATCTTTCGATCTTCTGAGCCCATCGGAAAATTTTGAGGAAGCCTAGAACGTCTAATTTTTGGTTTCATTATATACTTTAAAGGAGTACCAATCTAAACGGTATAATAAATGTAGGAAAGTATATGCTAACCAGCTTGAATTTGTGTGCAGAATTTAGAAGAATGGTGCTTCCAGGGTAATGACCTTCTAAAATTGCACCAATACATACCAGCGTTGTGCTTGATGCTAAAAGGCCGTAAAGTCTCAATGAACCGCTGTCGACACGGCTTTGACGTAATTGCTTAACAAATCGAAAGAAAAGAGGTAGCTGTACAACTAATTCCAAAGTGACGAAAGCCTGTAGCCATAATGGTTTATCCCATAGTAAGAAATCGTGATTATCCTCTATCTGCTTTGATAGTAACCAGCCAGCTACTTGGAATTTTGGTGGAAGAACTACTGCTGAATCAATCAGCAAAGTAATGGGGATGTGCAGCAGAAAATAGTAATAGAAAAAATTGATTTGGAAGCTCGAAAGACCAGCCATTGTACTTTCTGTCTTCTGAATACTCTATTTTCACGCTTAGTTAGCTTCCCGGCATTGCAGTCCTTTTTTTTTTCTTCTCGTTTGACAACTTGCTGGGTCAAAGGAAAAGTGAAAAAATTAACGTTGCTGGTATATACATGAATATGTACAAGTGTATGAAGCCACATAGTGGATTTAATCACTCACCTTTGATCTTTTTAAAGGTGTTTGAGATGAAGCTCTCCAGGCGTCTTAAAGCCGATGGATTATCTGGATTCGTTGTTGCGGCCTCAGTAGCCTTTTCAGTAGTCTCTAAATTCTCAGTGCGCTTTGCATTAGAATCATTGGTAATATTAGCTAACGCCTCCCATAGACAACGTTCGGCCTTGGATTGGGGCTTTTTCACTTGGATCTTGTACTGTACTTTCATGGAACCACGGGTACCGGCTACTCGGGGTACCCCCATGTTAGGGATGGAAATGACTTGGTCGTGTTGAGTTCCTGGCTGTACTCTTAGACGTACATGGGAGTCATCAACCGTCGGAACTTGAACGGTACCACCCAATGCTGCTGTAGTAATCGGAATGTCCTGGATAAACCAGATGTCCCATTTGTCTCTAATTGAGAATCTTGGGTCTTTATTCACACGTATACGCACAAGTACATCACCTCTGCGCAGTCTAATGCTATTCTTCATTTCTGGTGGTACCGCAATGTTAGGATAAGAACCTTGGCCTGGTACCCTAACGACATCACCATCCTGTAAACCTTGTGGTAAATCTACACGGACACTCTTATCCTTAGTCCACTCGACACCTTCACCATGACATGAACCACATAGATCCTCTAGTCTGGTGGTAGTACCTTCACCACCACATTGTTGACAAGTGGTAGCCATCTGGAAGCCTGCACGTACATGGACAGTAGTACCAGTACCATGACAGCTAGGACATGCCTGAGGTTTAGCACCTGTCTTCATACCAGATCCGTCACAGATACCACATGGGTCTAGTGCTCTAAATTTCAAATTCACATCCTTAGCACCGAAAACGGCGTCTTTAAAAGGCATACGGTAAGAAACCTCGATAGGATCACCTCTATATTCTCTGAACATAGTGCTCCCAAACGGTGATCCACGAGAGCTTCTACCTGCCCCGCCACCTCCAAATGCGGCACCAAATAGATCTTCAAAATTAATTCCACCAAAATTACCAAAGCCTGAAAAATCACTGAATCCACCAAATCCTTCACCAGCACCACCTGGCCCAGCACCACCTTGGCCGAAGGCAGCAGCGCCAAACTGATCGTACTGACGTTTCTTATCGGCATCAGACAATATTTCATAGGCATTTTGTAAATCGTGGAATTTGTCACCAGCACCTTGCTCCTTATTTATATCTGGATGGTATTTCTTGGCTAGTTTATAGTATGCCTTTTTAATTTCTGATGGAGATGAACTTTTGCCGACTCCAAGAATCTTGTATGGATCTTTGAACTCTTGTAAGATACGTCTCGTAGTGTGGAACTGACGGTAGATCGAAGGTGAACAGCCTAAACGACTAGCATTCTTCAGTGCCTGAAACATGATTTAACTGATGATAGTAACTGGTAGTTACTGAGACCAACGATGAATTACCTACAGGCTCTCTTTAGTGTAAATGTTGAGCTGAATCCTGTCTTCACCTTCACATATATTATAGGTTAAAGTTTCTAGCTATTTCTTTTCAATTCTCAGATCACTTTATACGTAAATGGTACTGATAAAATAAAATTAAATAAAATAAAATAAAATATTATTCTGCCTTTTTTTGTTTAGTTACAGCGGTAGATACCGTTGTATTTGGTTTCAAAGTATTTCAATGTATTCTTACAAATTTTTGCTATTTTTCACAAATTTTTCGAGTTTCTTTTGACACTTTTACGTAGAGTTAGAAATTGTAGAATTGAAATAGATACATAGAATTTCTCTAAAAAATTGGTATGTAGGAACAACTGGAAGAGAAGAGAATCAACAGCTAGAACCTCTTTTGAGAGCACTTCGGAAAGTCCTGTCAAAATTTATTTCTTCCTGAGAAGGGCTCTTCGTTTAGTTCCCAAATAAAAGTTTCCCAACCAAATCAAAACGTTAATTTAAAATAAATACTACATCCGTAATACAACAAATATCAACCGTTAAATTTATGTAACCCAATCAAGCCTGGGGAATGCTACTCTGAGCCCCTACCAATCCCGCTAAACACTCAAAGGCAAGCCAATGGTTTTCATACGGCTCCAAACCGTCAATCGTCATGCAAGCTACCGGCGGCCCCGTTAAACTAGTCAAAAAAATGGGAACTGAGCCTGCTATCGCATCGGTTTCTCCCATATCGTAAGCTATCTTATGTCTCTCAACACTCGCCGGTGTAGCATCTCCTGTAGTGCTCCTTTCAAAAGGGAAATAAACATGTTCAACCTGCATACTGGAACAACCAAACTTCATCGCAGTCTTCCTTTTCCTCTCAACACTTGATTGGTTGAACGGAGTAGTCACATCGTTTACCACACAATGGAACAGACACTGACCATCTGCCAAAGTAACATCAATTATCGCACATTTATCCGTAAAATACCTAACAGCCATCTCTCTTGCTAGGCTACCCAATATAAAGGCTTCATAGCTGTTGAAGCTCGCCAAATACACATTTCGGAAGCAACTATAATCGGTGAAACCAAGGTGATTGTAATAATGTCGTTTGTAAGATTGCAGATTATTAGTAAGTTGTCTTCTCATATTGACAATCCTAAGTCATTCAATCACATCAATTCCCTTGACAGCACCATCCAGACCGAACTCACCAATCTATCATTCCACTAAATACTATTAAAAGCGGTGCCAGTAGTGGCGATGGTCTGTTATCATACATCCTTTGAATAAAGACCAGGATCCTAGCGTAACCTTGTTCATTCCTTCGCTTTAGTGTCATATTTGTAAATTCTTGATTCTCGATTCTACCAAATTGGGACTGCCCGTCATCCCAGAGAATTTCCTGCCAATCTTTAGGAGTCTTTTTCACCATGGCAATCAAACTAAAATTGGATACAGTAGCTTCAGCATTACCATATTCTTCGCAAAATATTCCCCATGTTGCAAATTTTGCCGTTCAACCAAATACACGATTTACGCTGCTAGTTGGTGGAATAGTTTCCTAGCACCCCCCCTTGTATCCTTAGCCTCAGTCAAAAGCAATAAGAGGGAAGGAACTGTTAGCAATGGCCCGAAAAGAATTAAAGTGCATAGCCAATAGGTGGTAAATCGACAGCTGGCCAACTAGCTGTCATCGGTGCCCCTCCTTCGGGAACCCTTAAGAATCTGTAAATAGTTTGCTCTTCATCTCATTGAGCTTAACGGCCACATCGCCCCAAATTTTATATGCGTTATATAAGGGGCCATAGATTTTAGTGAAGGACCCCCGTTCTCCCAGCGTAAAGAGCCCAGATTCTTAGCATAGCATACAATGTCTGACCCAATGAGAAAGGATTTTGGCGATAAGGTCGCTGAGCATGTCAAACCTGAGCAACAAAAAAGCTATCTAGATCAAGGTAAGGAATACTTGACGGATGCTGCTGACAAGGTTCAAGCCAAAATACATCCAGAACAGAATAAGTCTACTACTCAAAAGGTAGGCGATACCCTCGAAGGTAAGTCTGGTGGTAAACAAGAGTCTTGGACCGAGACTGCTCAACGTTACGGTGAAAGTGCAAAAGAATACGCTGAGCAAGCAAGAGAAAAGATTAACGAGACCATAAACTCTCACGGTGGTGGATCATCCGGCCCTTCACATGGTCCTAAGTAAGGTAAATAGATAGGTTTGTTGTCTAACATATTGTTAACGAATAAATGGATTTTACGTCCGATTCTAGGGCAGGGAGCCAGTCAATTCCTCCTCAAGAGGACATCCCAGGCAGTAGCAGCAGCAGCAGTGGCAGCAGCAGTCAACTAAACCCTGAGCATGAGCGACTACTACGGTTACAGGACGTCAAAGCTTCTCTCTTAGCAAAGCGCAACGCTTTAGTTAAGGAAATAGAAACACTGCAATCTAAGGAACCTCCCATTGAATATAGGAGAACAGCTTTACTAGATTTGGCAGAGCTGGTGCCGGCCTCTGATGGGGAAACAAGAAGTCCTGTAGGTTTCCAGGATGGATATACTGCGGTACAAGAGGAATTAAAATATAAGCATGATTGCTTACCACTTCTCAATATGGATTTAAGGCTATCGTATCTGCAAGAAACGTATCCTTACGCCTCGTTAGTACTAGTGGATTCATCAAATCTGCACATCGAATTTACCCGGCGGGCAGATGATCACTTTCGATTGATATTACAGTTGCCTCAGGGACCAGCAGTTCTTTCCAATAATGTCCGCTGGCCGTTGAGAAAGTTAGAAAATTGCTCTAATCCGACAACCATACTACAAGGCTGTTATGAGTTCGACAGATTGAGATGTAAAAGAGATGAGGTTTTTCAGCAAATTTGGTCTTCTTTACAATCCAAAGGCGTCTTTTATCGCATAAGCGGTTCGCTCTTGTCGCTATGGAGAAACAATCTTCTCTTGCAGTTGCGATTTGAAATTGAGATCGAAGATTTATTTCCTCACACACATTTGAATGCTCGCTTGTTCAAAAATGAAATACCGTTGTCATCCCCAGACGTACAGCACGTCCTACAAGGGCTCATGCAAGAATACGGCGTTGTACAAGGTGTATTAGAGTTATGTAGGTCCTGTTTTACTTAACCGTAGAGAATCAAAGATGGAAGGGTTCGAAAGGATCATCTTTCGGATCTTTGCGCAACATGACCCTTTTTGCAGCAGCAAAATTTCGTAAAAAGTCTGTCTCAAAACCGAGCATACCATCTCTGAACTTTCTGCGCTTTTTACCTCTAATACCAATTACCGAAGCCATCGGTATATCTTCGTACTCGCTGAAAATTTTGACTAACCCTAAGTCACGTCTTTTGTTGGCTACTGGCATGTGTGCATTACGTAAATCAACAATAAATTGATCTTGAGTTCTTGGCTCTCCGTTGGGCAAGCCAACCAATTTAGCCTTGTCTGCAGATATCATCTGGTCTATACGATCTTCTGCCTCCGGTTGATCACTGTTATTTCGACGGTCCTCTGGGAGTTCCGCTTTACGCCTCTTCGGAGCAGATGCCTTAGACTCCTTCTTAACACTAGAAGCCGAACTAGGACGCTTGCGTGAACGCGCTTTTCGACGGCTACTAGAGTCCTGCTTAGAATCAGCACTATTAAATTCTAGGTTTTCTTGAGATGGCTCCTGGGTAGGTTCTCGCAGTGGTCCCTCGACATCCTGGACATCAGCGGATGAACCAGGTTCTGTTAACTGTGATTCTGACTTTACAGCTTCCGCTGGTTGTGATTTCAAATCTTTGTGCTGCTTTTTGGATTGTGATTGCGTCTGTTGCGGTTCCTGTTCACCATTTTCTTGTCCCTCTTGTTGCAATGGCATCTCGCCAGACCTAATCCTTTGCAAAAACACCTTCCGTTTTGCCTTTTGATCTAACCCAAATTGGTACTCGTCTTGTGGATCCTCATCATAATCCTTATCTGTAGGTTCCAAAGGTATACGTTCATTCGATGTAAAGATTTTGACTGCATTTGCGACAGACTCCTCCGACATATCAGTTTCCAAATGAATGTAAAGCAACCAGAGTACCACATTACAACGATCCTTCGGTTCATAACCAGGGCAGTCAAGAATATTAAACAGAGAAATCGGCTCACCTCTTGTTTCAACCCACCTGTGAATAAGTCTTAAATTCACCAATGTAACATTGTCACACATCGTGAATAAGAGATTAACCATATTTAGAGGATCTTTCACATCTTTAGAGGAATCTGACGTATCATACATTCGAGATAGATCTAATGGTTTATTTCCCACTGGTAAACTCTTGAGAATCGATTTCAGCCTTGGTGTATCCTGTAGTGACTTCGAATCAGTACTATGATATTGTAGACAAGGCACACTGTGAAAAGTTCTCAATTGTGAAGTCATTTCCAGGTAGAAATTAATCGTGGTGTTGAGTCTGCCGATATTAACCAAAATGCCCAATATACAAGTCGAAAATGCGACTTGTTGGTCAAACAGCAATTTGTCCCTGAGAACCTTAGAACATTTGGTAGAGCTAGCTAATGTCAAAACGTACAACTGTGAGAAGGTTAAGTGATCACAAAACACAAAAGTTTTCGCATCATATTCTGGATCCGTCACATTTAATGTTTTACCAGGAATAGGCGGAGGTACAGGAACAACTGATTTGGCAAACACATCTTTATAGATATTTCGAAACAGTTTTCGTTCATCTGCAAGTAATTGTGTTAAGAAACAGAATTGTAAATCACCTCTAGTAAAGAATTCACCGTCAGGTTTTTTTAGATGTCGATTGTACTTGCTCGATTCTTTCATCTTCTTTTTATTCGTCGTCACTGAAGGAACCATAGAGGATCCAGAATTCGACACCATGTTGGCATTATCCTCACTTTCCGTGCTGTCATCACCAGAATCCGCATTTACTTCTTCACCAACAATCCTATCGTCACCAACATTGTTACCAGCCACAGGCCCTTTTGAATAAGAATCCTCCGAAGCAGGCTTCACATCCATATCCCCTTGCTCTTGAAAGACGTCGTGGACAGGATCATACGCTTTACCCATCGTCATTGGCTTTGAATTGAAGTCCCTTTTTGATGTAGTTACCACTTGTACAAGTGCATCCGTCCGTCATCGATGAGAGAGCCTTTATGACCAAACTAACACAACAAATTACATAACACAAACGGGCCGTATACATAAACATAGAAAAACTAAGTTCTGTCTAGAAATCGCCACCATCAAAACCACCGCCGTCATCAAAGCCCCCACCATCATCGTAACCTTGGTCGAAACCTTGGTCATAACCTTGATCCATACCTTGATCATAAATGTGCTCATCGTGATGTTCTATCATATCTCCCAGCATTAGACCACCTAAGACACCAGCACCGGCACCGAGCATACCATTACGCATACCGTGAGATCTCTTCTGAGGTTGCTGTGCATACATTGGCTGACCCATGGGAGCACCACCAAAACGGGAGCCACCAGCGTAAGCTCCCATTGGAGGTACACCGTAACCACCCATAGGTGGCGCACCATAACCAGCCATTGGAGGAGGACCCCCATAACCACCTCCATAACCACCCATAGGTGGTGCACCATAACCAGCCATTGGAGGAGGGCCACCATAGCCACCACCATAACTTGCTTGAGGATACTGTTGCGGTGGAGGGCCGTAACCAGAATGCTGAGGAGCAGGAGATGCGCCGTAACCACGACCACCTACAGGAGGAGGAGATGGGGCAGAACGCTGAGCTTTATGCTCACTAGGAAAAGTAGTACCCCGAGGTGGTTCCCATTGCGATTTGTTGGTTTCTAAATCTACGTAAAACCAGGTCTTATATTCCTCGTCGAAAACAGCCTTCCAACCTTTGGGAACTTCAGGCACATTGTTCCTACTCTGAGGCATCTTAAAGGAACGTCTAAACCTTGAAATAAATCTGAACAATCGTTCAACTAGTACTTACAAGTAACGGCTTATTATCGAAGGCTTAAAACCAAAGATCGGGCCTCCTTTTATAAGTTGAATGACAAACCAGGTGCTCGACGGCACGTGAAAATAGGATGTGCTCTCCAGGTACTCACCATGGTATAGAAATCAGTGGTCGAATCAACATCATATGGATACGAGGGCATTAAGTATCCTCTAATTTCTCTTTGTAGGTAGTCTATGAGGTTCCTGAACAATACAATGCTCCTAACAAATTTCGAGGCTCCTTTGAGATGTCTAAACCACTACAGTCAAAGGAAGATTATAACCTAACCATTGGAAATAGTATTCCTCAATTGCTATCATTTACCGAAGTCCAGTACCTCTTGCACTCTCTACATTACGTCCCTATATAATAATTGTATTCGCGCTCAACAGCATCAAAGGTCATATTTCAGGTATTGGAAGCAAGCTTTACCTGATTCATGATTAAGTCCAAATCATCCAGGAAGCTATAGCTTCATTAGGAACGATTTGTAATCTAGGATTTGTCTTTTTACGTTTTTAAAATATGTTGAAATTCTGAGGTAGTTTTACGATTTAAAATAGTTGAGCAGTCACCGAAGAGTAACAGACGGGACAAAGATCAGTGAGAGAGGACAGCAAAGACAAGTTTTAACACCTTTTAAAAAGATCTGGACCGTAACTAGTAGACCAGACTACTATATCATGAGGTTTACACATCCTTTATTAGAGATTAATGTTCCATTTCAATACCAGATTCGAAATGGAGAAAACGATACCAAGTTGAATATACCTTCAGCCACTAGTGTCAGAAAGAATAACGATGGTGTGACGAGCAAGAGTCACAGTAAGAGAAGGATCAGTTATCAAAGTGAAGAAGGAGATGACAAAAAAAAATACAAGATGAGCGATTTGTCTGCGGGACAGAAATATGTCGGTTCTGGTGCTATGGTAGTTACACCATCCGATACTGCAGCCCATGAAAATGCACAGGGCAGTAGTAATAATGGCTATTCTATGCAACCGTTGAGAAGTCCGGATGAAGACGATAGTAATAATCGCGAAGATTCTGAGGAAAAAGAGTCTGGTACACAACCAGTAATGCTTTTATCTGCGGCTCAACAAGTCTTGGGAAGCGGTAATGGATCTGAAAGTTCGGAGCAGATGGCCAGTACTTCCATGGCAATAGCGCCAGCATCAGGACCTCAACAGCAGCAGCCACCGTGTGAAGCCAACGCTAGTGACGTTAGTGCCGTGGAAGAAACTTTACCACTGTCTCCTCTAGCGTCACCTGGATTGAGTACTTCCTGCGAGCAGGAAGATCAAGTTGAAGACGAAGTAGTAAAAGATAATCATACTGATAACGCTAATCATACTAATAATACTAATCATAACAATAGCAATGTTCATAAGGGTAACAATATCGCCGTTTATCAGGCTTATACCAACGAGGTTTTTTCAATGGTTAGAAATGAGCTACCACACCAATGCTATAAAAATCTTCTTTTTCAGCTAGTCTCCAATCTATCGAGAAATGAACTGTCAGATTTAGGTACTTTAATCAAAGATAATTTAAAAAGGGATTTCGTTACATCTTTACCTCTCGAAGTTTCTTTAAAGATTTTGACAAACCTTTCATTTACTGATATCGTTCAATGTTTAAGAACTTGCAAAAGTTGGAATAAATTAATCGATTCTACGCCGTACTTGTGGAAACAGATGTTAATCTCCGAATCTTTTGTCTCCAAAGATAAATTTGCTAAATATTCTCAAACGCTCTTGACAAAATATCCACACATTAAGAGGGAAGAGGACGGATACCAGCTGGATTTTTTGGAAAAGTGTCGCGAACTCAAAAATTGGTACAACCCGAATTTTGTACCTCAGAGGACCACTCTCAGAGGTCATACAATCAATGTTGTTACCTGTTTACAGTTTGAAGACGATTACGTGATTACAGGTGCAGATGACAAGGTAATCAGGGTTTATGATGCTAACCAAAAACAGTTTCTTTTGGAATTAACAGGCCATGATGGTGGTGTTTGGGCATTGAAATACGACGAAGGTGGGATACTTGTAAGCGGATCAACAGATCGTAGTGTTCGTGTTTGGGATATTAAACGTCGTTGTTGTACTCACGTCTTCAAAGGTCACACCTCAACTGTGCGCTGTCTTGATATTGTCGAATACAAAGGTGTAAAATACATTGTAACGGGATCGAGAGATCACACTTTACATGTTTGGAAGCTTCCTCGTGAGCCAGCTGTATCAGACCAGTCATACCCAATTATTCACAACACACCAGAAGAAAACCCGTACTTTGTCGGTGTGCTAAGGGGCCATATGGATTCTGTGCGTACTGTTTCAGGTCATGGCAACATTGTTATCAGCGGATCCTATGACAATAATCTTATGGTGTGGGATATTGCTCAAATGCATTGCCTCTACGTTTTATCGGGCCATTCTAATAGAATATATTCTACAATTTATGACCATAAGAGATCTCGTTGTATTTCAGCAAGTATGGATTCTACGATTAAAGTCTGGGACTTACAAAATATCTGGAATAACGGCACCTGTACCGTTATACGCAACAATATAACACCCTGTACTAAGATAACGGGATCCATGTCTACTCTCCAGGGTCATACAGCACTTGTGGGTCTTTTAAGGCTTTCCGACAAGTTTTTGGTTAGTGGCGGTGCCGATGGATTTCTCAGATGTTGGGATTCCAATGATTACTCTCGTCAATTTGCTTATCATAACATGAGTGCCATTACTACTTTTTATTTGAGTGATAATTTACTAGTTAGTGGTTCTGAAAGCCAGTTCAACGTTTACAATTTAAGAAGTGGCAAGTTAGTGCATAGTAACATCCTTGGAGATGCCGACCAGATATGGTCAGTAAACTTCAAAGGTCGTATTCTGGTTGCAGCCGTAGAGAAGGATAGTCAGAGTTATGTTGAAATACTCGATTTTGGTGTCCCCCAATCCACAAACATTTCTACAACTCCTCGTTCAGCTACCGCAACTGTATCTTCAGATGATGCATCACCGTGGTAGAACAAATTCATCTTCCGATATTTTCTCTCATGAGTCCTTTTATGACCCCGTTTATAGTTAAATTCATTTCTAATTATTGATGGTTGAATTCTTTCGGCTGCATTGCACCCACCTAAAAATTGAACCTTTTGGTACTTTTTCCAATGCGTGAACAAGAAATCCTCAGAATACTTAAAGAAGTGATGATAGAAATAATGATGTAGTTCTAGGTTGCTTACTTCTTACTTGACTTTGTATTACTTAATATTTAATTTCTTCCTAGTGTGCTTATGCATTTCAGAAGACCTTGGTCATCATTAGAATACGTTATGCAGGTTATGGAAGAATTCGGTTCATCTAGCTCAGTATCAACCACAAGACCCAAAGGAATCACCAAAAACGTCGATAAAAGAACACCAGAAGAAAGAGTTTTCGGTAGAGGTTTGTTTGCATCACACCCAAATAATCAGGCTACGCAAACCCATGGGATTCCGCTATATATGTTCACATGTGGTACATGCATAGTACTTTCATGCTTGCTGGTAATTCTGTTGGCCACCAATATTCTTATACAATTAAGAACCATATCCCCTGGTAATTTACTTGGCGTTGTCACTAAGGCATTCTATATAGTAATCAGCCTGGTGGGTATCTATACATTAATTGTAGGCAACAGCTGGCTGTTCAGGAAGCTTTCTTCCAAACAAAAGAAAAACAATACAAATGCGCAGTACAGTAGTCTAAGTAGACTGGAGGAGAACTACGAATTAGACAATTTTTAAATGTAACAATGGTAATGGTAGTCTTTTATGCAACAAGCACATGATAATTGGTATGTATTGTATTGATATAACGCGTCAAATTTGAAACGCGTAAAGGTATATATCAAAAGCGCATCTCATCAAATAGTTCCAAGAGTAACACTTCTCTGAATCAAACAAAAGAGACAAATCCACAATGGGGAGACTAGTCGGGTTAGAGCTATACAATTTTAAGTCCTACCGTGGTACTGTCAGGGTTGGGTTTGGTGATTCAAATTTTATCAGTATCATAGGTCCTAATGGGTCTGGTAAATCCAATATGATGGATGCGATTTCTTTCGTGCTTGGTGTCAAAAGCAGCCATTTAAGATCACAGATCCTGAAGGATCTGATATATAGAGGTGTGGAAGGTGAAGATGATGAAGATAGCAGAGATAGGACCGCTTATGTGAAGGCTTTCTACTTGAAAAACGATTCCACAATAGAACTATCTAGAAACATATCAAGGAATGGTGATACACAGTATAGATTGAATGGTAAAAACTGTGGCTATAAACAGTATGCCGAATTCTTAGAAGAAGAAAACATTTTGATCAAAGCTCAAAATTTCCTTGTGTTTCAAGGTGACGTAGTACAGATTGCTTCACAATCAGCTACAGATCTGACCAAATTATTCGAAGAAATTTCTGGGTCCATTCAATATAAAAAAGATTATGATTTATTGAAAGGAAAAGTGGATTCTCTAAACCAGTCTGCGGCAGAATCTATTAAAAATAGAAGGAGGATTCATAGCGAATTAAAATCCTACAAAGAAGGTATCAATAAAAACCAAGAATTCTACTACCACGTTGAAAAAAAGAAAGAATTACAAAGGCATTATGCATTATGGCAATTGTATCATTTAGAAACTCAAAGACATGAGTTAGAGGATAAACTCTCAAATTTGAAAACCAATATAAAGATCGTCAGAGGTAAGGAAACTTCACAGGAACAGATATTACAGAGATCGAAAGCATCCTTTTCCAAGGAAAGTGCTAGTATCTTAAAACAAAGAGGTAAAATGGAGTCTAAATCCAGGGAGAAGGAGAAAGTCAATCAACAGTTATTACCGGTAAAATTATCTCAAAGGTCGGCTGTCAAACGCATAACAAATGTTCAAAAAAGAATTAGTTCTTTACAAAGAGATATCGATAGACAGCGTGTGTATGTGGAGAGGTTTGAGAATCAACTAAATGTGGTTACGAAGACAAAATCGGATTTTGAAAATGAGATTAAAGAATCTTCGAAAGATCATGACAAGTACAAGTTGAATGAGGAGGACGCAAAACTATATGCTTCTTTGAATGAAAAATATTTAAATCAAGGGGGGTTTTTACTAGAGTCTCAAAGGCAGCTGACTTTAAATGATAAGGAGGAATTACTGGATGAAATGGAAACGTTAAAGAAAAGAAGTGACATTTCTAGATCGAGAATAACTGATGAACTATCAGTAATAGCTGAAAAATTGGAGTCACAGATTTCAGAAATTTCGTCTACGCTTAACGAAAGAAATTCCACACATAGTGATAAGGTTAAGGAATTACAAAAATTACATTCGCAAATAGAATCTTCTAGTAACAAAGAATATGATTTGAATTACAAGTTAAGGGAAGTCTTGGTGAAAATTGAAGAATTAAGCGCTAGTCAAAGGGAAACTGTCAAGGAAAGGAAATTAAGAGAAAATATTGCAACACTAAAGAGATTTTTCCCTGGTGTGAGAGGATTAGTGTGTGATTTATGCCAACCAAAAAAAGATAAATATGCTTTAGCTATTTCCACTATTTTGGGCAAAAATTTCGACTCCGTGATAGTGGATAATGTCATGGTTGCACAAGAATGTATTGCTTATTTTAAAAAACAACGTGCTGGTGTTGCATCTTTCATACCATTAGACACTATTGATGTAGAGATCCCTACTTTAACGATTTCTGATTTTCATGGTTGTACTTTGGCCATTAATGCCATTGATTATGAACAAGAGTATGAGAGGGCATTACAGTACGTCTGTTCTGATTCTATTATTTGTGATGACATGGATATTGCTAAGGATTTAAAATGGAACAAAGGAGTAAGATCAAAATTGGTTACTTTAGAAGGTGCGCTTATCCACAGAGCCGGCCTCATGACTGGTGGGATATCGAAGAACACCAGTAACCGTTGGGATAAAGAAGAATACCAGAGTCTAATGTCCTTAAAGGATAGGCTTTTACAACAAGTAGAAGAAGCAGCTTTTGAAGGTAAAAATGCTTCCCTAATGGCTAGGGAAGTAGAGAGTGCACTCTCATTACTCAACACAGAGATCTCGGAATTACGAACTCAATTAACTCTTACGCAGAGAACTTCAAAGGAGAACACAGTAGAAAAAGATTATCATGAAAAGTTAATTAGAGAGGAATATGCGCCTAAATTACTAAAATTGGAAGAAAGACTCCAAACTTTCAATAGTACTTTGCAAAATTTGGATTCTGAAAAGGAAAAGCTCCAGAATGAAATCTTTGAAGAATTTACTAATCGTGTTGGCTTCACAGTTAAAGATTACGAAAGTCATTCAGGTGAAATAATGAGACGACAATCCAAGGAATTGCAACAGTTACAAAGGCAGATCTTAAATGTGGAAAATAAATTACAATTTGAAAAGGATAGACTAAGTACAACAGAAAGAAGATTTGATAAAGCTCATGAAGACATGGCTAAAATTGAATTTGAATTAGCCCAATTAGAACGTCAGGAGAAAGAAATAGAATCGCATATCAAACAAATTGACAAAGAACTAGCAGATCAAAAAAGAGACTTAGATCAATTCCAGAGGAAACTAGATGCCAAACATGGTGATATAGATTCTACCGAAGATGCTCTTCATGAAGTGACTACCAATTTGCAAGCACTGAAACGGCATAAAGATGAATACAAAGAGGATATCGAGAAGGTAGGTATGGAAAAAGTTTGTGTTTTGAAAAATTGTAAATTGTCTAATATTGCTATACATGTATTTTCAGAGACCCATCTGGATCAACTGCCAATTGATAGAATTGACGAAGAAACTATCGCGATTGCGCATGAAATTGAAATTGATTTCGATCAATTACCTGCTAAATACAAGGAAAGTGCTGCAGAAACCATTAGAGATGAATTTGAAAAATCAATCAAGAATGCTGACGATATCCTAAATGACTTACAACCAAATGCTAAAGCCAATGAAAGGTTCAGCGAAGCTCAGAATAAGTTTGAAGCTATAGACTACGAGACTGAGGAATTGAAATCAGAAGAAAAAAGAGTTATCGCACAATTTCTCAAGATCAAGAAGAAAAGAAAAGCGCTCTTTGAACGCGCTTTCGAATATGTCAGTGAACACATTGATCCAATTTACAGAGAATTGACGAAAAACCCAGGGTCCACCAATGAGTTAGCCGGAGGTAGTGCTTCACTTACGCTGGAGGATGAAGATGAACCTTTCAACGCTGGAATAAGATACCATGCAACACCACCTTTCAAGAGATTCAAAGATATGGAATATTTATCTGGTGGTGAGAAGACGGTTGCAGCCTTGGCATTGTTATTTACTATTAATTCGTTCCAACCAAGCCCTTTCTTTGTCCTCGACGAAGTGGACGCCGCTTTGGATAGTACAAATGTCGATAGAATTGCTGCGTACATTAGTAAACATGGTAATCGCGATCTACAATTTATTGTAATCTCTCTAAAGAACACCATGTTTGAAAAATCCGATGCACTTGTTGGAGTGTATAGACAACAACAAGAAAATTCGTCAAAGATTGTCACATTAAACCTCAAAAATTATGCAAGCTAAACAAAATATATAAGGGAAAATTAATTCGGCTCTGTGATTTCGTTCTGACTCAAGTCAAATAACCCTACGTTAACTTGTTCCTATTCGTATTCTGATTTTCCTTCCATCCCTATTTACTATTTTCGTTCGTTCTTTACTATCTGGATATTCCCTTGATCTACCCTTGGCATTCTTAGAACTAAAAACTCTTAAGGGTCCGAAAAATTATTAAGCCCAGAAGGCTAGGTTAGCTTTACCCCAAATATTTTGTTCGCCACACATCCTTTCAACTTCTCTAGAAGAGTATTATACGTGGAGCATAATTCCTTCTATAATCTGTGCAGGTGCTATCGAATTTCATATAAACTTATTTTCGCTTTTACTGCAGTTGCTTCTCTAACTATTTACAAAATTTTTCGTCAACTCTAGTTCATAGTGGGAATTGAGTATAGCGAACATTTAGACAATTTTCACTAGCGTATCGAACGAGTATTTAACATATGAGCATGAGTGGAAACGAGATCAGAGCTCCTATTCCACTTAAGAATAGGACATTGTCTCAATTAAAATTGCAGGACATGAAAAATACAAGATCTAGTTCTAGTATGGCGGATGATGGGTCCAAGAGACCTAAGTTGCACTCACCGGAAGGTAATCAAGAATGGAGACCAAGATCCGCTACGCCCAACGTGAATTCTCCTAGATTGTTAAATGGGATGGATAGCAAGAAGATTTTTAATGATATGCAAAAATATTACGGATTAGATTATGTTGATGATAGAGATGAGCATTTGAATCAAATTCATGATCCGAAGTCGAAATGGTTTAGTCGAGCTATAAGACAACAATATTTGATTGAAGATACCTTGCCTTATAAGACTGAATCTCATAAAGACCAGGCCAAGTACCTGTGTCATGTTTTGATCAATCTTTATATTGCAATTAGGTCTCTTGACATACAAGGGTTGATTTCAATATCTAGTAAAGAGTTGGCAGATTTGAAAGGGGAAGTGGATAATTTGGCATTAAATACAGATTTGTTTCGTTTGACTAGTGATGCTGTGGATGCAGAGGTTTTAAATAACGATATTGCAGATTTTGATGAAGATGAGGATGAGGACGATATGTTTGATGATAATGAATACATCGATCTTATAGGACCGGATTTTAATGCAACCGGCAAGATTACTGCTAAGTCAGCATCGATAATCAATGTTAATCATTGGACTAACGAGTTTAAAAATTGCATGCATTTTGATTTTCCCTTATCGCTGAGAAAATCATTGGCTATTGTCTATTACTACTTATCTCTGGTACAGGGTCAAAAAGTTTACAGACAAATGCATGTTGAGATGTTTGAATTATTGGTGGCAAATGACGATGATGGTACAAACTTTACAGATTTACTCTATGAGTCAGGTCTTCGATTGGACCATACCATTATCTTTAGATTTTTATCAGATTTTTTGCCTTATCCAGAACCTGACTATGTTCGTTATGACTTGAGCATAAAGGAAGATCTCCAGCTTTTCAGATTGCTTTTGAAATTAGCTAATAATTTCAAGGCCTTTTTTGAAGATAAAAGCGCCACGATGTTAGTTGACACTATGGGTTATTTACTTTCCAGTTTAGCTCCTTCTACGATTCCTATCATAATGCCTATGATAACTTCATTGGTGCCTTTTCAATACCATCAAGATGGTCGAATCACAGACTACCTTCCCCTCTGTTTTGGATTTTGGACTTGTAAAACTGCAGATGCTTCGGTCGATACTCACATGTATGATTTCATGGGTAGCGTAGCAGAAGATGCTCATTGGAAATTGATCAAAAATGTGTCATCTAACCCATTAGTGCAATACGGCGATTATTTGTTGTTTACGGATGATCAAATGTCTTTTATGTTTAACAGACTACAGGTTCATTTACGAGCAGACGGTCAAATTCATTCATATTCTAGAACAGTAAGACCATTGGTGTACTCTTTGAATGGATATTGTAGTGGACCGTTTTTTGACAGACTAGTGAGTTTAACGAAATCTATAGAAACTTTTGTTCATCCTTCCAATACAGGGTTCTGGACAAAACCGATTTCTAAATTTGTGCATGGTTTCATAAAAATGTACCATGGTAGAGTGCAAAAGGAAAAAAAACAGAGAGAGTTTGGCATTCATCATCCGATCTATTTAGATTCAAAGTCTCATTCTAAAATGGTGGATGTATTTTTAAATCTTCTGATTTCAGGAGCGCAAAATAAAAGTCCTGATGTGGCTAATTACTATATTTCATGTTTGGCATACTTATTAGATTTACAGCCTGATAATTGTCACATTGTATTTGACAGGATTTTGATTGATGTTTACGAAGCTCTAGCAGGTGAATATGTCAATTCCACGCATAGGCTGGTAGCATCGTTAAAGCAGTTCAACAGAGTAGTGAGATTTATGGTAATGGATAAATTGTATCGGGTTCATGTAACAAATGTTTTATTAATGTTTGTCGACAAAATTGATATGAATGATATTAATTTAACAAGTAATTTGATAAATGGTATTGTTTCCATTGCGTCTTTCATACCTTTTCAAAATTTTGTTGGCCCTGATGAATATTTAACATTTGAATCTCACACTCTTCCATTTATTCAACAACATTACTATTATATGAAGGATTCTAATGGTGAAGATAAATTTATCTATGATGAGGAATTACTCGAAATTGCGTTCAAAGCTTCTACTACTGTTTTTGAAGATGTACTGAGAATTTATACTGATAAATTGTTCCAGTTGGTAGATGTAGATCTAGAGGATGGATTTGTTACTAAGGTTAACCAAACGACGATGATAATGCAAGAGTCAATGGATGATGCTACTTTTGGAATTTTTTCACAATTATTACAAAAACGGTTTTGGGATAATGATTCTTTTAAAGAGAAAGATCCTCAATACGATCTTGTAATAATTCCCTTAGCTGCACTAATAAGAAGGAATAAAGCTCTTGCTCAACCACTTTTTGATGATTTGACTTATCATGTTAAAGAGCAGATAGAAAGGGGAGCTGGTTCTGTAAGGGCATCTACTGAAATTCAACAAAGAGATGTCAAGTTGGTTCTTTATCTAACAGCTGTGAATGAAGTTTTAAGACAATCACACAATGCTATCTTTGGATTCAGCGAAAAATTTGAAGAATTCATGAAATACGTTTTTGAAAGTATAACAAACCCACCCTTGGACGTCATTACTTCCATAATGATTCATAGTGCATGTGCCAGTCTAACAAGCACAGAAATTATCGATTATAGATTATTTCCTGAACAGTCTAAGATCCCTTGGAATGAAAGATGGGGTGGTTTACAATTTGATGACCGTAAATATGACAAGGAAAATTTGGATTTTACTTGGCATGTACCTACCGGTGCTGAAATAACTTTAGCCATTGATCTTTTAAAGAGTACAATGAATTATTGTATAACCAATGTGGAGAATATGATGGCTAATCCCCATAATGATTTTACTTACAGTGACAAGATTCAAAAATATATCTTGATCATTACACATGCTCTCTCAGGCTCAAGTCTTCTTTTTGATCCAGATTTTAACAAGAATAATTCGCAACAAGTGACAGAATTGCAATCTTGTAAAGAAAAGTTTATGTTGTTGAAAAATATTAGAGAAAACAATTTTGATAACCAAGAAATGGATATTGATATTGAGCAAATTCGTTCTGAAAAGGGTGGAGAGGAGTACATTGATGAAAAGAACCCTACTGATTCGCAAACTCCTGGGAATGAAGGTGTGGTAGAGATGAAAGAAACAGCTGCAGATGATGTTTTTATTGATGATGAAGCAGAAATGTCTGAAGTACCATCGGGAATTGCTACCCCAGAACCTGGTGCTCATCTCAGTGGAGACTTCAATTCCAGCATGAATTCACGATTGGCATTTAGAGATTTGGACATTTATACTTGCAATTACTTCTTTGGAAATACATTAATGGAAAAGGTTAAACATCCACAATATCTGGAAGTTCACTGTTTAAGGGCGACCATTGGAAGATTTTTGCATAAATTATATAAATTTCTCATGGAGCATTTTGAGAACAACACCAGCATGTTTCAAATTCTTTTACATGGTATGAAAGTTTGGTTTACTGATGTCGGTCAGGAAACTGTTTTCATTGAGGATCCGTGTGCCTTCTTTGACCTTGAATTCATGGAGAACATTCAAATTTTGGCCAATTCTGGGGAACCTTTTACAAGATCTTGTTTGGCTGTTAGGTCTAACGATACGCACCAGATGAGGGTGCTGTTACATTCGACAAACAGGTACCCTTCAAAATTAGAGGCTCAGCTGTTGAGGGACATCATAACTTTGGCTTCTTCCTTATACCCAGACATTCACAAACCTGCTCAAGGTACTTTGGTTCATTGTATGAAACAATTAATTGGATCTTATTCCATTATTATCAAGAAAGCAATCACTGCGCTTAGGGAAGTAATAGAAACTCGTGATTATATGAAAATGCAAGTTATCTTAAAACTGTTAATGATTAAAAAGATACACCGCAAATTGATGTCTGATTATAATAATATCACGGAAATCACAATGCTTTTAATCGAATGTTGTAAAGTTAACGAATTAGAGATTTCTATGTATGCAGACAAAATATTAAGTGATATTGTCTCAGGCATGAAGATTCCATCAAGTACCTGTATACTTGATGAAAGAGCGTACACACCCTTAGCGCCACTTAACCAATTTCTAGATTTGCAAGTAGAAGCGGTGAAGAACGCGAAGGATAAAAAGCGTAGTTGGTACCTATCTTTGTTGATAGATCTTCAAAGCAAATTGATTAAACTTTTGGAAAGTGAAAAAACTGTAGGCTGGAAGCTGCCAGTGCTTATCATAAGATTTATCGTCAAAATTCAATCTCATCTTGAGATTGAAGTCGACCCCAAGGCATTGGAGACGATTTTCAAGCATTCTCAAACTAAGCACCCTGATATGATTCATTTGGCTATCAAATCATTCTTGGGAATTTTCAACAAAATTTTCTCATTATCTGACTATGGTTACGATGTTGCTAGAGCCTACAATAGTGCATATGATCCAGGATTTATAACTGAGATAGACACTTCACAAGACGGGTTTTCCGAAAAATTTAAACGAGAGATGAACAATTTTGAGTCACCTTCTTACTTCATTGACTCGAGAATGTTCGTTGGTTGGTTCTGTTGGGGCAGGTTTATGAAAGTTGTTAAGGCAAATCCTATTGAGGTGAATCTGAGACAAAATGAAATTGAAGCTTTCCAAAGATTTGGTAATGTGGTAAATTACGAGTGGTTGCAAAATATTGTTGATAATTTGATCCAAGATAATGAAACCCATGGTGTTTTTAGTAGTGGCAATGTTTCATTTTTCGTTCTCTTAATTTTTCTAATATCCCATAACTTTACAAAGTTGAAACTCGAGAACTTAATAAGCCTTTGTGAAAGCCGCTATGATAGAAATGATAAAGCTTCGATGATTATGTCTACAGAAATATTTGCTGCATTGATCTGTGGTAGCAAATTTATGTATGCTGAAAATTTGCAACTCAGAGATATGTTTGTTGCTAGATTTTTGCCCTCTTGCGTTGATAGTGAGTTGAATCAAGATGCGTTTGGTATATGGGCCACCTTATGCTGGTGGCTTCCTACGGTGGTAGACCTAAGGAGGTGTAAACCATTTTATTTGTATTTTTCATCCATTCAAAATCTTTTAGATAAGAAATCTGATGATCCTGCTCACCAGGCATCTAAACTGCTCATGTTAAGAAGTATATTATTGAGTATGGAGTATAGGTCTCCAGATTTATCCACAATTTTGAATAACTTAGTTACTGATCATCCTTATGATCAGGTTCGTGAGGCTGTAGCGAAAGTTCTTACCACATTGATGCAAAGTAGCTGTTGTGTATCTTTGCCAAATGAAAAGGAACTAGTTGAAAAAGAAGCGAAGTGCGATGGTGGATTAGGTTCACCCGTTATGGTTACCTCAAAGACCATTGATGACTTTGTAAAAAAACAGTTTCAAGACATTACGCAGGAATCTGCTAATATTACAGGCTTAGCCCCCCAACAGATTCTCAAAACACGTTATTACTATCTGACCTCTACTATGGTTTATTGGATTAAAGAGATGATTAAGGGATCCAATAGAATTTTACTGGTGCCATATATAATAAATTATGTGGCTCCATTTTTGTTGAATCTTTTAACTCACAGAGATGTTTGCAAATTAGCGGGCTTGGATCCAATGATACTCTACGTCACCCTATCTTACATGCCACTACGGAAAGAAGTCCTAGAAGGAGTGGTAGGGTTGATGTGTTATAATAAGGATACCCTCTCTTCATATCAGATGAGGCTAAAATTGGGATTCGTGCAACACTTCTTCTCTTCACAATTGTTGCAACTAGCTCCCGAGCAAAGGGATTCTATCTTAGATTTTGTGGTGAGTCATTTGTATGATGAGAGGTATGTGGAAGTGAGAATGAGAGCCTCCGATGTCTTATCAGATATTGTTCATAATGCGGGCGAAAATGATGAAAGACTCAAAAGACTAGTGCGGTTGTTTTCGGGCCGTTTGGGTAGTCATAAATGGGAAGAGAAGCAGAAATTATCAAAGGCTGATGTTAACATTCATGGTAGTATTCTCGGATTGGGTGCTGTCATACAAGCTTTCCCGTATGTGTTTCCTTTACCACGGTGGATTCCTTCTCAGCTAAGCAACTTGGCTTCGTGGTCAAGGACTAGCGGTGTAGCAGGTACAGCTGCTAAGTCCTATATTAGTGAATTCAAGAAAGTAAGAACCGATACCTGGAAATTTGATCGTCTTTCTTTCACTCAGGAGGAACTTGAAGACCTAGAAGGTGTTCTATGGAGCTCCTATTATGCCTAGAAATTTCCGCCAATTCATGGAATATACCACCTTTATATTCTACAACGTTTATTATGTATTAACAGTGTAGTGTTGTAAGGTTCTTATTGTTGTGCGGGTAATATGATTCTTATTTGAAGATAACTTGGTTTAGCTAACGAGAACACAATCAGCCTTCTATTTGTATTAGTTTGCAAGTGGTGGTATTTCCATTCTGAAGTAAATTTATAAGTTGTTTTGAGAATTGGGAAAAAGTGACGTAGAATTAGAAGTTATTTTGTAATTTGTTAGTTGATTTTAGGAGTTGAAGACAGGACTTAAATAACAGGTATACTAAACAAACAAATAAACAGCTAGACAAACCGAACAAAAAAATAAAACAAGTAAAAGGAGGACGTAGCCAGTTGTTTCTTCTGAATTTGGATAGAAGATTGTACTAACTTTAAGGAAGAATAGAAGAGTTTAATTGAAATTTTGAGCAGTAAAAGATGTCAGGACTAAGAACTGTTAGTGCCTCCTCAGGCAATGGAAAAAGTTATGATTCGATTATGAAAATCTTGTTGATTGGTGATTCAGGTGTTGGTAAATCCTGCCTTTTGGTTCGTTTCGTGGATGATAAGTTTAATCCTTCATTTATTACTACTATTGGTATTGATTTTAAGATTAAGACTGTTGATATTAATGGCAAAAAGATTAAACTTCAACTTTGGGATACAGCAGGTCAAGAAAGGTTCCGTACGATTACAACTGCTTACTATAGGGGAGCTATGGGTATTATTCTCGTCTATGATGTTACGGATGAGAGAACGTTCTCTAATATTAGGCAGTGGTTTAAGACCGTCAATGAACATGCAAATGACGATGCGCAATTATTACTTGTTGGTAATAAAAGTGATATGGATACTAGAACAGTTACCTATGAACAAGGTGAAGCTCTTGCAAAAGAATTAGGTATACCTTTTATTGAATCAAGTGCGAAAAATGATGATAACGTTAATGAAATTTTTTTCACTTTAGCTAAGTTGATTCAAGAGAAGATTGATAACGACAAGTTGGCTGGTGGCTCAGGTGCAGGAAAGGAGGGAAATATTAACATTAATTCTGGTTCTAGTACTAATTCAAAGAATGCCTGTTGTAATTGATTTTCCACGTTACCGGAAAATGAATGTCAGGATATTGAAGTGGAAAATGATGATGATGGAAATTTAGGTTTTCGACTGTGTGTTGTCTGTTTTATTGACTGATAGGTTTGAACCTCTTGGGAAGTTGACAAGGATTTCATATTGTTATTATCGTTATTATTATTACTATTACTATTATTATTACTATTACTATTACTATTACTATTACTATCCATATTATTAAGAATCCCTGTAAGGTACTTACCTGACACTGTATATCCATATGTAGGCAATTTTATACTCATATTACATATAATATTTTCAGTTACATTTACATATTACTGTGAAGTATTGGTATTGTGATTTGAATCAGATCCCGTGATCAAGTACTCGTGACTTCATCCTTTGATTGTATTAATGTAAAGGTTCCCTCAGGCGAAAGTTAGTCGATTGAATAATGTTAGAAAATGGAGGTAGACTAGTCACCAGGAACTAGATTTGAGACACGTACCAAGTCCTCAAGATGTTATTTGGTGTCAAACTGTCCAATGATATCTACCAACCGTGGAAGGATTCATATATCGATTATGAAAGACTAAAGAAACTGTTAAAGGAGGCACTTATCACCGATAAGTCAACGAGTGTAACTTCTAGAGATGGAGATCCACTGTGGAGCGAAAATGATGAATCAAGATTTGTCGAGGCATTGGATAAAGAACTGGAGAAAGTTTATGGCTTCTTGGTGAGCAAATATGATTCATTGATGAGTAGGTTGAACAAGTTGGAGGAGCAGACTACTTCTGAGGACAGGATCAGAGAATTGAACTTTGATAGCTTCCAGAAAGTTTTGGAAGACGTACTGAGTGAGGCACAGCAGCTAGATGGATTTTATAGACTAAACTACACTGGATTCTTTAAGATCGTAAAAAAACATGACAAGTTGCATCCGAAGTACCCATCAGTAAAATCTTTATTAGAAGTAAGATTGAAAGAATTACCTTTCCATTCAGAAGAATTATCTCCCCTGTTGTATAGAATTTCGTTCCTTTACAATGTTTTGAGATCTAATTTTACCAATTTCTCGCAATCTTTAACTGATGCTTCTAAGCTATCAGCTATTAGTGATCACACCAGCTCTTCGATGAATTTTAAAAGTTTCAAATTCTGGATCCATAAGGATAATCTGATGGAAGTTAAGACTAGAATTTTAAGACATCTCCCAGCACTTGTGTATGCATCAGCACCAACGGATAATGACGTGCTGCCTAACAAGTTGGAAACCGATGTTATTGATGCTGATGGTGGAATAGTTTCTTCTAATTCTAGTAATGATTTATTGGCCGAAGGTAGTTTTAATAATACTAAATCGTATGACCCTCTATTGACTGCCCTATATTTTGATAATGAACAATTCGAACTTTATAATAATAAGTTGCTTAAAACTCAATCTGCACCGACTGTTAGATTAAGATGGACAGGTAGATTGACCGATAAACCAGACATATTTCTAGAGAAAAGGACTGTGGTGGAAAATCCAGAAAGTGGCAACACTGAATTAGAAGAAATTAGGCTGAAAATGAAGCAAAAATTCATTAATGGATTTATCTTTAATGGTGATAGTAAATATAAAGCCCGCACTGTAAACAAATTGAAAGAAAGTGGGACTAGGGAAGAGGAAATTGCTAAAGTGGAAAATAATTTTGATACTATGCAAAGGTTTATTCTCGATGAAGATTTGGAACCGGTATTGAGAACTATGTACAGAAGAACTGCTTTTCAAATTCCTGGTGATGATAGAGTTAGGGTGACGATTGATTCCGATATCTTATTTGTTAGAGAGGATGATTTCGATAAGTTGAGACCCATTAGAAATCCCAAGAATTGGCATAGAAATGATTTGGATGCTACTGTTTCCAAGCCTACAAAATTTTTGAGAACTGGAGAATACAGCAAATTCCCATATTCTGTAATGGAAATTAAAGTGCAACATGAAAATGAGCTTTCCGGGGGTAATGATGATCGCATTTCTAGTGATGGATCTCGTTTACCAAGGAAACATGGTCAATGGATCACTGAATTGACAAATTCTCATCTTGTTAAGGAAGTTCCACGTTTTTCACTGTACGTACAAGGTGTAGCGTCATTGTTCGCAGAAGAGGAGAAATTAGACGTCTTACCTTTCTGGTTGCCTGAATTGGAGGGGGACATTCGGAAGGATCCAAAGCAAGCCTATGAGGAAGAGAAGATGAAGACAAAAAAACAGAAGGAGACTCAGGCAAAGATTAATGATATGAGAAGATTGTCTAGGGTTTCTTTTAAAGGTTTTCCACAAGGAGAGGGACTACCTCAAGATAGTGGGCAATTGAGGAATCAGCTCACTCAACAGGTGAGTGATGGATATCATCCTCGGAATCAACAACAGCTTGCAAGAGGACCTGATCTAGAGGACCACGAATCCTCTGAAGAAGAATCTGAAGGTAAAAAGAAGAAGAAAACTAGAGCACCTCAACAGATTAAAGTTGGTGATACATTTTTAAATATTCTCGCTGGTAGGGAATCCGCACTTACTGGGATGGAGGAAGAGGAAGATGAAATCGAACTACCACCTGGTGTTAAAAAGCCTACGAACTATATCAAAAATGCTGGTCCTGTGAAAGTGGAGGCAAAAGTCTGGTTAGCCAATGAACGTACTTTTAATAAATGGTTACATGTAACCACTCTGATGAGTGTCTTGACATTTTCTATCTACAACTCCGTGAAAAGAGCACAGTTTCCACATCTCGCCAATATAATGGCATATATTTTCTTTGGGTTGACGGTGTTTTGTGGTATTTGGTCTTACGTTACCTATTTGAAAAGATTGAGTGTGATTAGGGAAAGAAGTGGTTGTCACTTAGATGCTCCATTAGGTCCTATTCTCGTTGCTATTGTCTTAATAATTGCTTTAATACTCAATTTTATTGTGGCATTCCGTGAAACTGCTAAAAGACGTAATCAACAAGTTTTAGTTGAATTTGTCGATGATCTACCAGAGAAATTGAGACCAATCCAGGAGTATATATTTAAACTTGTTGGTGCTGAGACTATTGCGGAAAATTAAGGCTAACAAAAGTAGCGTTTTTAAAGGCTTGTCGTTTTGAATTTTATAAAAATTCAAATTTAAAATATATAATTGTTTCTTCGTTTTCATAATATTAGTATTTTTTTGTATTTTATGCTTTTATTATCTTTAAGCTGATGGGATTGTTGTCCGAGCAAACCAATGTCAAGAAATTTACGAGATTAAAGACTAAAACAAAATAACATATATATACTTAAAACACTCAGAGGAATCTATGTCTCTCGATATTTATAAAAGGATAAAAACGGAGAATAGTTATTCTCCCATATATTCACCCATTTCGACTCATAGCTCTCATGATGTTCCACCAACTAGTTTGTCACTCTTTAATCCAAAAAGAACAGTGAGTTCAAGTTATTTGAATAAAGGCCCTGCTACTGGTGCTTATGTACTCCCTCAGAGAGCTCTCTCACTGGATGCATATTATTTACAAGAACCAAGGGTTGGAGATGATAGCCGGAAAGGACAATTTCTTAAAGATATTACCAATACTTTACTTGATACTGGTAAATTTGTCTGGTATAAGTTATTGGGGAGTGGAAAGGACCATAATGATGACCAATTTCAAGAAGATAAGCAAGTTTCGGCTCCTGAATATACATATAAGAGGAAGATTGGAGATTTGTCGAATTATTACCTTATACCAAGAAAGCACAGAAAGACGTCAGCAGAAAATGAGAAGATTGCCGAACCAAAGTTTACTCTTAAAATTGATGAAACTAGTAGTCCTAGTACCTATGATACTTTATGTTTTTCTAAGGATCCTTTTAACTGGAATAACTGGAAAACAGATGTAATATATCCAAAAGATAACGAAAAGTCGAGTGGCTTAAATCTTTATCCAGGGTATGGTACTTCATTTATTAGGAGGAGTAAATTGGAAAGACAATCTAGCGGTAAAAAAGGACTTTTAGGAGCTCAGTGGGATGAGTTAGGATATTTGAGAATGATTTTTAATGGCGAATACAAAATTCCTAAAATGATTCAGGACGAAAGAGAAAATCAGCTAAAAATGTTACAAAAGGATAGGAATAACACTGTTAGAGTGCGAAAACACATTGTGGACCTCACAGAAAAGATTAAGAATATCATTTTATCTAAATCCAATGAAGAGAAAGATAGTAAAGATGATGATTTGGTAATTTTGAAAGAACAACAAATTAATACATTGGAAAAAAAACGTAAGTTGTATAAATCCAAATATCAGAGATTTGATCAAACGAAGGTGGATTTTGAAGGAGAGTTTAAAATGTATAGGAAATTACTGGATGAGAGGAAACACATACAAGAGGAAGTCCGAAAAAAGAAAGAGAGTTCTAAAGAAAAGAAGTTGGTGCCTTCTATTGGTCAGCAGGATTTGAATCAGGTGGAGAAAAATCTACGTAGACAAGATAATGCCATTTTGACGAATAAAGATAACATAGAGGTTTCGGTAAGAGATTTTAGAACTTTGGCTCCCCGTAGGTGGCTTAATGATGCAGTGATAGAATTTTTCATGCATTTTATTGAAAGAGAAACTCCAAAATCTGTTGCTTTTAATTCTTATTTTTATACAAATCTTTCAGAACGTGGATATCAGGGCGTTAGGCGTTGGATGAGAAGAAAAAAGGTCCAAATTGGAGATCTGGAAAAAATATTTGTACCTGTGAATTTGAATGAATCCCATTGGGCTCTTGGGATGATCGACATACCGTCCAAGTCGATTTATTACGTTGATTCTTTGTCAAACGGGCCGAATGCGTTAAGCTTTGCCATCTTAAACGATTTACAGAATTACGTTGTCGAAGAGAGTAAAAATACCATGGGATCAGATTTTATGTTAAAGAACTTGAGTTGTCCGCAACAGACAAATGGTTTTGATTGTGGGATATATTTGTGTCTAAATACATTGTATTTGAGTCATGAATCTCCCTTGACATTTGACCATAATGACGCCGTGAGGATGAGGCAATACATAGCACATTTAATATTATTGCAGGGGTCTAAGTAAAGAGCATATAAAAGTAGCAGAAACCTGATTTAGTCTAGCTACTAATTCTCAAAAGAATCGACAAACAAATCTTGTAGTGACTTTAAAGACAGAAGGGAAAATTGGTCATCATGAACTAGTTGGTTTTCTAGCAACTCTACCAGAGAAAATATTTTTTTCATCCTCCTGATAGTTTGAAGATCATGCAGCTGATCTTCTTCATTCCGGAATCCACCTATGCATTGAGACCTACTGAGTTGCAGCTTTTCACAAATCTTATAAGCCTCTTCAATGATGGTCGGGCTAAATAACTTCTGAACAGTTTTGATACCCGGATTTTTAATGGAATTCTCTAGATCGCCACTTAATCGATAGTGCATTTGAAGAGAATTGTCGTCTTTCATGTCAGTCAACATGTTCAGATGTACAACAGAAGGTTTATACTTGAGGATTTTCGGAATATCTTGAAAGTGCGTTGAAAGGAGAACGGTAGCTCCTTTTCTAAGCAAATGTTCCGCAACTGCCAAAGATATGCAAAATCCATCACCAATACTAGAACCTCTCCCCAATTCATCAAGGACCAATAAAGTGGAAGAATTGATGTCATCAAGAAAATAGGCCATTTCCTTCATTTCAAATGCGAAAGTAGAAGTACTCAATTCCATGGAGTCATTGCATATTCTCGCATGGATTTTCGTATAAATTTTACAATAAGCATAATCAGCAGGAATAGGACAGCCCATTTGTGCCATGATACAAAGTAAGACCACTTGTTTCAAATAAACTGACTTCCCACTCATGTTGCAGCCTGTTATAATTTGTAAAGAATCGCTGGCTGCATTCGAGATATTGTTAGGAATGAAGCCCTCAATTAGAGTCTCCAGTACTGGATGTCTTGAATTTTGTAATATCATCTGGTTTGAGAATATTGGGAAACAATAGTTCTTTTCTCTTGAATTAAATGCAAAGCAACACAACAAATCCAAAATAGATACAGCCTCAGACAGCATAAATAGAACAGAAATGTTTTTTACGATTCCATTTAATAATTCATTTACCATTTCTTCACTTATGATACTTATCTCAGATAATACTTCCTTCAACCTAGCATTATACTTTACAATTTTGAGTGTGTTAAATTCGAGGTGATTTTTTTGAGTCACTTTGTTTATGAAAATCGGTGATAAAGAAGATACAGATCCTACTTGCTGGCGTTTTACCTTCAAAAAAAATCCGTGAGAAGAATCATAAGAGTGGTCAATAGTAAGATCATGAGTGATTGATAATTCTTCTATTTCATTTGTAATTTCGTCCATAACACTTTTGTAAATTTGTCTTGATACATCAAGCAAACCGTTGGCACCGCTTTTAACTGCATAGCATCGTTGGTTTTCTAATTGTAGGGGAGAAGACGCCCAAACACAATCTTCATTAATATAATTGTTAATTAATTGCTCAATTTGATCTATGCATTCATGAGAAAAAACCTCACGGGCCTCAGTAAGTAAGGTACATTCTAAGTCAACTTGCCAGAGTAATTTCCGTAAATTTTTAGTACTACTGATAGAATCTTTGAGTAAAATAGCATAATTGATCTTGTATTCTGATTTGACTGCAGCTTGATCTACTGATAACAGTTTGGCAAACAATTTATCTAAATCTTGGAGTTTCTTCATCTCCGTTCTAAGGCCAATGAGCAATTGATCTTTGTCCATTAATGCTTTCACCGCTTGTAATCGCATGTCAATGCTAGTTGTATCAGTTAAGGGCTGTAAAATGTTATTTCTCAATGACCTTTGTCCCATTTTAGTACATGTAGTATCCATAAATTTCCAAAAGGAAAGCCCCTCTTTGGCTACGTTATTTTCCACAAGCTCGAGACCTTTAATTGTCTTAGGATCGATGAGCATAGTGTTTTCAGTACCCTCGTACTTAATACGGAAGTTTTTATATCTTCTTAGGCAAGAATTGGATGTTGCAGAGATGATTTCTTTCGTATAGTATATAGCAGCAGCTGTGGCATTTAAAGCATACGTCTTATCCATGAATTCTTCCATAAGTAACTGTTTTTTATTACTTTCAATCATATATTCGTTAATAGCTGTCAAACCGTCCTGGGAATTGAAATGTTTCGCAGACGTTTCTGTGATCCTTACATTTTCATCAACATTGAATTTAATAATTGTTGCTAGCTTGGAAACTACAGGGGATAGACTAGAACTTGGTAATAAAATTTCTGTGGGTTGGTAGACCTGAATCTTATGAATAGTACGGATGTAAATTTGGGAGTCCATATAATCTGATAAAATCATTTCTCCCGTATGATATTTAACAACACAGATTCCAATCTTAGTACCAATATCCCGAGATCTCTCAAATACAGAACATAGTACTCGTTCGGGACCATTGTTTATCATGGTAAATGCCGTCGTTGGGGCACCTGAAGCCAACCTGGATTGATTTCTTGATCTACGATTTTTAGTCTTGGGTCCCCTTGTAACCTCAGCAGGAAAGGTAGTTGCGGTTGTATGAGAAGCAAGATGCGATCTCGAAGAAGACTTAGCCGCCGATGTATCAAGACACCTCGCTTGGATAAAACTGGACAAATCACTCATTCTTTCTTATTTTCAATGCCGATATCCAAGTGTTCTAATTCGTTAGTAATAGCGGCAACTTCTTCAGCAGCACCTTTAGTCTTGGATTCCTTTATTTCACCCATTAGTTCTTGTAATTCTTCCAGCCAATTCATTTCGTAAGCGAGTTCCTCAGCCGCTTCATCTGACCCTCCCTTAAAAATAAGATCGCCTTTTCGAGGGTTCGAACGAAAGTCTCCAACAATTTCGTAATTCCAAAGCGCCCTCTTGATGCCAAGAGGAACGTCTGATGGTAAAGCTGCAAACGGGTACACCGTTAAGGAGGTACCAGCAACAATAACTAAGTGTTTTTTCTTCTTCTCCTTTTTTAACCAGTCTAAATCTTCATCCCAAGTGTCAAAGAAGTTGCTTGGCAAACCTTCCCCGAAAAATACGATACTTGGTTTGATTAAACCATCACATTCATCACAGTGAGCGTAATCGAATTCAATTTCATCCTTTTTATCTTTATCTGTCTTAGATTCTAGTTTAACCGGTTCTAATCGACTCTTAAAAGTTTCTACTGGATATTTTTTAGAACATCCAATACATTTGTTTGATGCAAAACTACCATGAGCCTCTATGATATGGTCTCCCTGAATTTTAGCTTCTCTTTCCAAAGTGTCGATATTTTGACTGTAAATTCTACGTACTCTACCTTTATTCTCAAATAGTTTCATCAAATAGTGGAATTTAGATGGTTTAAAGTTTCCTGGATAAAGTTCCCTAGCTAATGTATAGAATGGTTTAGGGTTTTCTTCAAAATAATCAATATCGAATACAGCCTCAGGGAACGGTAATCCTAACTTTGAAAGATTACTATAAAGACCTGTTTTTGGTGATCTGAAGTCAGGGATACCACAGGGAGTGGATATACCAGCACCAACCATAAAAATTACTTTAGCATCAGGATTTCGTTGGAGGTGTTGAGCGATGGCTTTTATAGTTGACTTGTCCATTATTCAACTGAAAAACACAGAGTATTGTTGTTTGTTAGTGAACGGTAGTTCACAGGTAGCAGATCTCTTCTCAGCTTTTTTCATTTTCTCTCGTTTTAGCACTCTTTTTTTAGAGGGCTCCAAAAAAACGACCTCGGTGAGGATCGAACTCACGCTCTTGCGATTAACAGTCGCACGCCTTAACCAACTTGGCCACGAAGTCCTCTATATTCTCTGCTGGCCGCTCCTTATGTCAGGGTCTTGATGTAGTAGAGCTTCAGGTAGATTGAGTGGTTCAGTAGGTGTTCTTTCAGAGAATGAGCCATTTAATATCGGATTATCTAATTTGAGATTGTCGATTCCTTCATTAAGTTATATCTCAAGTCATGATAGCATCCGAGACTCCATTATGAAATGTTATTCTGGATGACACAAAGCTACATAAAATACGTTTACTATTGATTTAAGGTCAACTTTAATGTAAGTATTACTTTTAAATCGTTGATGAATACGCCAAAGTTAATTGGGCTATGTTAATAGTACTCCAAAGCTATTTTTGCTCCTAATCTTCGATCTAAGTGTTACATAGTATTGACGTAGCTTCTATATGGCGTCTTAATGCATAAAAAATCTTGTTAAGCTGATCAAGATATATCGAGTTCACTAAGAGCTATTCGGAATAGGAACCCATCCAAGAACACCTCATTTTTATTTTTTAAGTTTACGCTAAACAGCTGAATTCTCTTTGATAGACCTGCTGTGTTTTCAAATCTAATCCTATATTCACTTTTCACCACCTAAACATTAAAATTTGATTACATATAAAATAACAGTTCCTGGCAACAGATGGAAACTCTCAGTCGAACTGCTACGTAGTCCAAGAAGTTAAGATCTTCATGGATTTCGATGCTCACAAACCTCGAACCTCGACAATTTTCTTGAAGTTCCTTAATTTTTTTTTTTTTTTTTTTTTCAATTTCGCATAGTTTATTCAATATTCAATATACTTAAGTGTGTGAAGGTTGCCTTTTAACATTTAACACCTTTTTAATGCGAATGGCTAAGGAATCTAAGCGTGAGCTATGAAGCAAAGAATTAGTGCATTAGATCTTCAATTACTTGCTGGAGAACTGAGGGAAACTTTAGAAGGCTATAGACTCAACAACATTTACAACATTGCGGATTCTACCAGACAATTTTTGCTGAAATTCAACAAACCAGATTCCAAGTTTAGCGTTGTAGTTGATTGTGGTCTTAGAATTCACTTAACTGATTATGATAGACCAACACCTCCGGGGCCTTCTGGTTTTGTCATTAAATTAAGAAAACATCTTAAATCTAAAAGGTTAACAGCATTACGTCAAGTCCATGATGATCGTATTCTAGTGTTACAATTCGCAGATGGCCTTTATTATTTGGTATTAGAATTTTTTAGTGCAGGTAATGTTATTCTATTAGATGAAAATAAAAAGATTTTGGCCTTGCAAAGAATTGTCCAAGAACATGAAAATAAGGTTGGTGAACAATACACTATGTTCGACGATTCTATCTTTTCTAGCAACAAAGAAAATAGTGTTAGGGATCCCGTAACCTATAATGAAGAAAATGTCAAACAATGGCACCAAGAGGCAAAGGCAAAATTTGATGCAGAATCCAAGATTCTAAATGAGGTAATACCATCAGATAAAAAAAAAGATGGTCAAAGGAAAAAAGTAAAAGTAATGGCAATTCACAGATTATTACTATCAAAAGAGCCACATTTGTCATCTGATTTGCTGTCTAAAAATTTGCAAATGCGAGGTTTCCATCCGTCAGCTCCATATCTTGAATTTATCGGCCAGGAGTCCGCAATTGTTGACCTACTAAATACTACTGAAAAAGAATACCGGAGTTTGTTGTCTGATGCGGAAAATTCAGGTTATATTTTAGCAAAGAGAAATGTTAATTTTAACCCTGAAAGAGATGAAAAGGACTTGGAATTTGTTTATGAAACTTTTCACCCGTTCGAACCTTTTGTACCAACCGAAAATGTTCAAGATACTAAAACCATTAAGATTGAAGGGGGTTATAACAAGGTCTTGGATAATTTCTTTTCAACAATTGAATCCTCTAAATACGCCCTTCGTATCCAACATCAAGAGCAACAAGCTGCAAAAAGGTTAGAGGCAGCTCGTCTGGATAACCAAAAAAAGATTCAGTCTCTAGTGGATGCACAATTCTCTAACGAAGAAAAAGGTCATTCGATAATTTCTAACGCTGATCTTGTTGAGCAGGCAAAATCTGCGGTGCAAGGTTACGTTGATCAACAAATGGATTGGAGTACGATTGAAAAACTGATTCAAGTTGAACAGAAAAGAGGTAATAAAATTGCACGACTAATCCAGTTGCCTTTGAACCTGCAAGAAAACAAAATTTCTATACGCTTACCCGATCCCAATGAGGAAGATGAAGAGGATGGGAGTGGTAGTGACAGCGCTAGCGGCAGTGACAGCGCCAGCGAGTCAGAAGATGAAGGGTCTAATTCTGACCAAAGCAGTGATAGTGACGTGTCTGATTTCGAAACAGAGGAAACTATTAGGGATAAACCACCAAAATCGTCCAAATCTAAAAAACAGAGGGAAAAGGGTTTGAAAGTTAGCATAGATCTAAATCTATCTGCATATGCCAATGCCTCGTATTACTTCAATATCAAAAAGAATAATGCAGAAAAGCAAAGGAAAGTAGAAAAGAACGTCGAGAAGGCATTTAAAAACATCGAAGAAAAAGTTGAAAGGCAATTAAAGCAAAAATTAAAGGAAACTCATAACGTCCTAAGGAAAGTGAGAATACCTTATTTCTTTGAAAAGCACCATTGGTTCATTTCTAGTGAAGGCTTCCTCGTACTAATGGGTAAGAGTGATCTAGAAACGGATTTAATCTACAGCAAATATATTGAGGATGATGATGTTTATTTGTTCAACACTTTTGGCACCCAAGTTTGGATTAAAAATCCAGAAAAAACAGAGGTCCCTCCTAACACTTTGATGCAGGCTGGTATCCTTTGCATGTCCGCAAGTGAAGCATGGTCCAAAAAGATTTCCTCTTCTCCATGGTGGTGTTTTGCAAAAAATATCTCCAAATTCGAGCCCAGTGACAACAGTGTTTTGCCTCCTGGTAGGTTTCTTCTAAAGAATGAAAACAGTAAAAACTTTATGCCGCCGGCTCAATTAGTAATGGGATTTGGATTCTTGTGGAAAGTAAAAACTGAAGAAAATGCAAATGAACATCTTGAAGAGGTACCAGTCGAAGAAGCCGAAGAGCCTGCCAAAGACGAAGAAGAGCAACCTTCAAAGGAACATGGGGAGCTCGAAGATCCTGAAGTGTCTAGCACACAAGTGAAAGAGAGACAAGAAGAGCCCGAAGCCCAAAAAGAAAAGGAAGAAGCAGCAGAGGTAGCTAAGTCCCCTGAACCGGATGTAAAATCTGAGGCTGATAAAGAAAATGGCGAAAATGCTGCTGCAAACATCGGTCCAGCCGACCAAAATATTAACAAGAAAGTTCGTGGTAAGAAAGGCAAATTGAAAAAGATGCAACGGAAGTATGGTGACCAAGATGAAGAAGAGCGTCAAATGAGATTAAACATGCTTGGTACTTTAAAGGGAATGAAAAAGCAACAATCGAAAGAACAAGAAGACTTACAAAGACAACAACATAGGGATTTCAGGAAGGCCAAACTAAAAAAACAACAAGAAGCACAAGCTCTCAAATTTACGAAAAATGAAAAAGTCAAGGTTAACTATAAAAAATTCCGTAATGAATTGAAACCTACGTTAGATCGTTGCGATGAAATTTTAGATGTAATCCCAGTTTGTGCACCATGGCCAGCCCTATTAAAATACAAATATAAAGTAAAAATTCAACCAGGTAACGCTAAAAAAACAAAAACAATGCATGAAATCCTTCATCACTTTACTACTAGACCAATGGACACTGAGATGGTTGATAAAGAAGCAGATTGGCCACCTGAACGTGAGACCATCAAACAACTGAAGGAACAAGATTTAATCTTAACGCTAAGCATGGACAAACTGAAAGTAACAATTTCCGGTAGCGGTAACAATGTCTCTAAGAAAGATCAGTCTAAAAAGGGCAAGACTAGCAAAAACAAAAAGAAATAGATATTTTTTTTAGATGTTTGTTTATTAAATTCCTTGTTGCAATTTTTCCTGTAGTCTACTCTTTGCAAATCCCCAAGCACCAAAGAGTCCCTTATCTAAATCAAGCGATATTTGAGGTTCGTTAATTGGTGGTTTTGTCACTCTAGATGCAATAGCCGCAGGATCAGTTTCTAAAATAACACCGTGATCAATCGTTTCATCAATCGCTAACAAGACCATATCGTAATGCTCCTGAATATTTTTCTTGTCGATACCAGAATTTAAAATTAAATCCAATGAATCTTTAAATGCAGTAAATGCTAATTGTAAAACCATTTCATTTTCCTCAATTGATCCAACCAAGTAAAGAGTTACATCCAAATATTCCTTGTACAAAACTAAATGATCTTCAAAGATCGAAATTTCAGAATCATGTTTATGAGTTTTAGCAAATAATTGTTCCTCAAATTCCTTTTGTTTTTTGACAGACTGGGATAAAACACTCAATTGTTCTTCAGATTGATGAGGTGGCTTGTAATAATTAGCATAGACACGATTCCCAGAACCGTCCAATATCAAAATTGCTTGCACAGAGTATAGCGATAGATCCGTCATGTCCCAAAACCTGACCTCAATTTTCAATCCTCAAACGTTTTTACTCGTTGATGGTTCTTTGGCTAAAAGTCCTGGAAGTTAAACCAACTTTGACTATTTTTGAACTTGTGTAAGTGCGGGTAACACTAACTATAGGTGAAAAAAAAAAATATATGGAGCTCCCAGAGAGTGCATTCGCAGCCGACGGCACCTAGCCCCCGTAGACTGCCACGCAAAGGGGTTATATTCGATTAGGAACAGTGTGAATTAATGACGTCGACAAATGATTTTTATTTTGGGTTGCTTCGGATCTCTATGATACAGCTATTGAAGTCACAAGGATTTGATAGAGCTAGACCTTCGACAGTGGATGTAATCACAGATCTATGCATGAGGTATCTAGGACTTTTAACAGGTGAAATAATGAAACTTGCTGAGTCTAGGTGTGATTTAGATAATACTGTTAGCCTACAGGATATCACTCTAGCGTTTCAGAATTTGGGAATCATTAAGCCAGTCGATATGTTAGATGTATACGATGAAAATCCAGAATTGCCAAGTGATCAAGGAATAAAAAAATTTAAAGAGTGGTGTTTGAATGATATGCAACCAAGAGAATCTAGAATGGTTGCACTACCGACTGCTGATCTTTTAAAGACGAAGCCAAAGACTTCCAAACCGTTATCGCTAATACCGGAGTATATCAATCAATTACAACAGAAGCAGGACCCTGCACAAGATCATAAAGGTGATGAAGAAGATGAGCTGATTGAAGAATTGATAAATAATGGTGACTTAGACGATTGGATTAAATTTGTTCTCGTAAGGCAAAAAATTAACCTTGCGAAAAGAGCCTCAGGAAAGGAACCACAGCACATAAACAACTTACCATCGATTGGTGGCCTAAAGTATTCGATATTAGATCCTTCCATGCAATCATCAGTTAACAATGATCCGCTTCCGATGCCTCTGGATTCTACTGAAGAGGATGATTCTCAACCAAAACTAAAGATTGATGAACTTATACAGAGATTACCCATAATGAGACCTGAGTGCCGATTAGAGAATATTACTCTTTCATTCGAGAACGAGGCGTATGACCCTAGTAGTGATGAGAATGAACCAGAAGTACCTCCCCAGGATTCTCTTGATTTTGCCATTGATCAAGACTCCAAACGCGATGGAATAGAAGCTGATATCAACGAGTTTGCTCTAGATCCAGATATTGATACCAATTTTGAAGAATTAGAAGATATAGATAGTACCCTCCAAAGGAGAGATTATCTAGATTTAGATGAGCATCCCCAGGATTTTCAGTTCGATATCGACGGGTTTTAGTTATAGAAATTTAATACTTACGATTTAATAATGTACACACATATTTACGATAATCTATATTATTAAGAAGGTTTTCAGCTTACAATTTCTTCTTGGACTTGTACTTTCCGCCTTTTCTTGGACCCTTACCAATCTTATTTTTAGCATCTACAGCTTTCTTTGGTAATTTCAAATCATCATCCGCTTCATCATCACTAACATTATCCCCAGACCTGGTACCTTTCTTAAATTTCAATCTGTTTCTCTGCCCTCTTATAGGCCCTTGTTTAACGGCATCCATATATGCATCAATACCATTTGTAACAGACTGTAAAGGATCATCTTCGACTTGTTTTTCTTGATCATTAATAACTAGTTTACCCTCGGCATCAAAGGAAAACATTCCATCCTCCAATGGAACTTTCTTCTCATTTTTGTTGAATTTTCTAGGGCGTGTAGATGATATGTGTGCCAAAGTTTGAGAATCTAACAAGTCAAGTGGATTTTCCCCAGATTCCATGATAAACTGTTTCGACCTGTTCTTCGTACTTTCCTGTTCCTCATCAGAACCATCTTTTTCATCTTCAGAAGAATCGTAAACAGCTTCATCAAACGCATTCATAAACCTAGAACTCTTGGTGGAAGCCATACCATCCGTAGTAGACGTAGTTTCATCATCTACAGACTTACCGCGCTTACTTCTGTTTTTCACCTTTCGTATATTAGCTAAAAGCTTCAAATCTTCTTGAGGGAAGTTGGCGGCTATAAAGTCATAACCAAACTTTCTAATCAACCTTTCAATTATATGTCTAACCTTGGACTTGAAATGACCCGTGTGTTCATGAGACCAACGTAATAAATTAGGTATTAGTTCTGGAACCTTTGGCCTCACCAACTCGGTTGGAAGACTCAAAACGACTACTTTAGCGAACCCAATAGCACTTTTAACAATTTCTCTTGAATTGGAAGTCAGATAAAGGGAAACCGTATCATAGACATCTAAAAGAACTGATTCTTCAACCACATCCCTGAATTCGAAAATTAAACAAGCAAATGCTTGAATAGTGCTACTAACCATGTGCTGAGATTCACCAATTAAACCAGCAGCTATGATCTTAAAGAACTCAGAAATACTAGAAGGTTGATCTGGAACACCATCTTCATATCCAGGAACCTCTGACAATCTAATAATGCTACCGGGTTCTTCCATTCTTTTGCCCATGGTAATTAGGCATTCAAACCCTGCTTCCCTGGATTTTTCATTTACATCCTTAGTAGAGAGAATAACTTCTGCAGCGACTCTTACAATGAAATCCATATGATTAGAAGGTATCAAGTCCACCAAACTACGAATAGCACCCAATCTGGAGGCTTTAGAAGAAGTTTGAACGGACGATGAATTACTTAATACAACATTTTCAATATCGGACATAAAATTTGATAAAGCTTCCGAGCCAGATTCCAACTCTGCTAACCTAGTAATGATCCTGTAAGCTCTCTTTTGAATCAGAGCATCTTGAGAAATAACAGTTGACCCAAAAATGGTGAAGAGCGCAGGATAAGATGATGGTGATAAATATTTGGTCATACAAACCACTATGTCTAACAAAGTTGCAGTTAGTTGGGGTTTTTCCTTTCCTGAATGATTAGATTCCTCATCCATCGCATTTTTTAATAAACCGCACACATTATTGAAGATCTTCTCCAAATCTTCTTTATTTGTTACTTTCAAATAGGACTCAATGGTTTCTAAAATATAAGCTCTGGCATTCGAAGCTGTCTGCGTGTAAACATTGAAAAGTACAGCTAATAAGTTGGAAGCCATCGTACCCAAATACTCCAAATTTTTCTTAGCCTCACTGACAGGGAATTGCTGCTGTAACATCACATCCTGCTCAAGCTCACCATTCGCATAAAGCAAATTACTTTCAACTAAAACCTTAAGAGCGTTACAGATAGTAGTTCTTGACTGGACCTTCGTATACATAATAGATGAAAGTTCTGATGCGAAACTACCAGTGAAAGCCTCTCTCATATCTGTCGGTAATTCACAGAAATGAGGTAAAGTAGACCATATTTGGTCAACCACGGTTTGGAAGATTTTCAGCTGAACAGATTCCCTCGGTAATTTCTCAAATTTAGATTCAAACATCTGACTCACAGGCACCAGATTGTTGATGAAAGTAGAGAGCTTAGTATTTCTAGTATTATCCCTGATTAATGGTAACAACCACGCTCTACCAGGTCTTTGATCTGAAGGATTTTCTAGATTTAATGGTAGACAACCTAGAATTACATCAGTGCCCATAGACGATATAGCAGCACCAATAACTTCTTCAGCTTCATTTCTGAATTCCAGAAAATTTTCTTCATTTGTTCTCCACTCACCAACAATCTCTAAAGGTTTCAAAAAATCAGGATTAGCTCTAATTCTAAATTTCCTAAATGCAACCGCCAACACTTTCAAGATATCTCTGGCACAATGGCTATATCTCACAGATAAGAATTCAGTGAAAATTTCAGCCAATTCTGCAATGACCTCATCCACAGTTTCAAAAGTAGATCCATCTACCGCTGGCGGATAAAGTAATATCTGATCATTAACAATTTCTGATAAAACTGCCATTAAACATTGAGATGCACTGAAATGAACTTCTGGGGTCTCACTTGCCAAAAACTGCGACATAACTTTAAACAATTCAGGAACTTTAACAAAACATTGTAGTGGTTTATGAATACCATAAGCTGACATACCTTTCACAACGACTGCAATCCAAGAACCTGCAAGATGAGCATCACTAGTGGAAGGCTTTAAGGAAAGAATGATATCTAAAATCCTCAAAGATTTACCATCAGGTTCCTGAGAACCATCGGATTTGTCTGCCAATGCCTTGAACAAATTTTCAAAACACTCAAAAGTGGTAGACACCAAGTATTGGTCAGAGCTCTTCGTAACTTCCAACAATAAATCACATAGAGGCTCAATTTGAGTGAAAGGCCATTGGCCAGTAGATAGAACTGAGCTTACCAACCGGAGGATATGGATGGTTTTCGCAGTGAATTCATCATCCTGAGAATTTCTCTTCTTTTTAGATAAAGCCTCTCGCAAAGTGGATCCAAGGGCCTGCAAAGCAAAATTGGCTACCGTTGCAGATATTATGCGACCAGCTACCGATCCTGGAACCGTATGCGACACAACTGAATGAACAGCTTCTTGAGATCTCTTACGAACTTTTGGTCTTGGGTCCAATGATAACTCTAACAATCCATTAAGGCCTCTTCTTGGTGTAATATTTAGCTCATGAGAATTTCCCCAGGATTGTGAATGTTGAGAAATAAGTAAAATTTCCAGACAACCTACAGCGGATCTAATTAAAGGAGCATCAGCACGTTCATCAGTAATACAAGGTGCAACTTTAGTAAGTAGTTCTGCAAATTTTTCTCTCAACAATGGTACGGGCATCGACCTCAAAGAAATGTCTAACAGATAACATGCAGATGTGGCTAATTGTAAATCACCGATAACTCTAGTTACTGGATCAGCAGCCTGGTCAAGCAAAGAGATAAATGCAACTGTATAATTAACAGGACTAGTATTCTGGGATCGATCACCTTGTAAATTTTCTTCGACAGCTGAAAGTACAATAGCTACATGCTTTTGATTATCCAGATTAGAATTGATCTGACGCCTTATTTTATCAAATCTCTCTTGCATGCCTATTTCAAGACTCACAGAATCCTCACTCATCTTCAAAGCAGCTCGAAATGGTGACTGTAGTAACGATATGAATTGGTTTATCTATCTGTCTTCTACTTCAAAGTGAGATGAGATGGAATGAGGAGCGATGAGCTTCTGAAAAATTTGCAATACAGACGGAAAGAAAGCCAAAATAAAGTAAAACAAAGGAAACTTAGCCAAACAATCTAATATTAATTTTCTACTGATGTCCCGTGGACTGGTAAGAATAAGACTGGCAAGATTTGGTAGGGTCAATAACCCTGCTTACAATATTGTAGTTGCTAGAGCTTTCAAGGCAAGAGATGCCAAACCGATTGAAGTACTAGGAACGTATAATCCGGTGCCCAGACCATTGACTGTACAACAGAAGAAGTCAGGTATTCTACCAACAAAAGATATTCGATTAGATTTTGATAGAGTCAAATACTGGATTGGTGTTGGTGCACAACCAAGTGATACAGTAACGAGCTTACTCAAAAAATGCGGTATACTTGATGAAAGCTGGGGACATGACTACCAAAGCCAAAAACCATTAGTTTCACCAAGAAAAGAAGCTACAGAATGAAATGGATACTAGCAAAGAGGGAACAACGATAATCATGTAAATAACGAAGTATAGTATAATACAAAAATAACTATAGAATAAAAGTGATATAAAGCCAAAGAAAAACAAAACAGCTCGATAAATTAGACCATCAATGAGATTGCAAAATAATTATTAGTCACCGGGAATATGTATCGAAAAGAAAGAAAAAAAAAAGAAATTGCACTTAAATACTTTTGGTTTAACTCACCTTTGAATCCTAAGTGATTCCCTTTTTCTCCTCAAAGTAGCACCAGGATCTTCCACGCCCAACATTAACGATGGACTTATAGGTGAATTCGTGCCATTACAAGCCTGAGGACCACTTAATCCAATGCTACGTTGCCTAGTCGGACAGCCGTTAAGTCCACCATATCCCGAAGAGGATAAACTAGTTTCACCACTAGTTGGTGCTAAAGTACCGCCATTATTAGTATCCGATCTGGTTCGTGCAAGCCCAGGTTGATTCAACAAAATTTGCGAGGAATTAGATCTCGTCCGTATTAGATTTCCACCGCCATTACTACTCGATCTTGCAGTCGTAAAATTCCAACCATTAAAAAAGTCTTGACTCGATTGTCTTCGTAGACTATCGGGTCGCGATGGAGCTTCAAAAGGGGCAGCCCCATCCATCCACTGTGGTGGCAACTGTGGTATCGATACAGCAGATCCACTACGCGACAAATAAGAATCCTTGTGAACTTCTTCTAACAATCTACGCCTTACAAGCGTAAGCAGCCAGCTATTCCTCTCATAACCAATTTCCACACCTTTATTCTCGGATTCTTCAACTGCTATTTTAGCGGCACGATTTAATATACCAGATGGAGGATTACTAGTATCAAATGGTGTTACAGTAGGATCTGAACAAACACTTTGATAGACTTCCATCAACAGTGTTAAAAACCCTGGAGTGAAACTACCTGACCCACTCACACTCGCATATGACGCTGGGTTCCAACCACTGCCACTATTAGAACCAATGTGGAAATCTGAAACCGAACTTGATAGGGAACTCGCGGTATTCTGTCTTGCTCTCGACCTTAAGTATGGTGGAAAAGGAGGTTGCGGTTGTGACAACCCTGCCGGTCCGTTCAAACCGGAACTGCCATATTGTGGATGAGCATCCATAGGCGTTGAAATCGGTGTCCTTACGAACATGTCCATAGAGATTACATCATCGTCATTATCCATCATTTTACCATCAACACCATTATTAAACACCAGAGGCTGGGGTTGTTGCAAAACATCATAACATTCAACACCAGATTCTGTTCTCGTTCCTGTACCAGTATTACTATCACACTCAACCTGTGACTCTAACTGCTCCTTTCTTTTATTCCTAGTATGAAATCTAGGAAATCTGTCAAGCAGCATAACCGACTGAGAGAAAGTTAGAAATAGTGACAAATGTAAAGGAGCGTTACGGATTCCTGTCGACTATAATACCCTAGGATACACGCAGGTTCTGATTATACTCAAAAATGACCTAAGTGAAGAACAACTAGTCCACAGTTTTATACTTTGAGAGTTTTCACCAAAAAAAAAATTACGCGCACCTGCAGCAATAATAGGTACACAATAAACAAACAGAATTTGAATGTGCCTGTAGTACCCGTTACTACTGGTAGTACGTAAGCAGAACGTGTATAAACTATTCTTCCTTTTCTCAGAAACCAAACAACTAAAAGCAAATTTAGCTTTCCTCAATTTTTCGAAATTTAACCACTTTCGATTAGCACAACGAATGTAAGAACGTGAACGAATAGATTCTATAGACCAAATCACCAATTATCAAGTTAATTCATACCAACCTTTTTGAGATTTTGATATCTGTAACGGTTAACTAATTAGTTAAAACTAACGATTAAAAGGGAAAATGATTAGAATCCCTTTTTAAACACGTTAGTGACTTCGTTTCATGTATACTTTAACCAGTAGTAAAATTGATCGATTAAGGACATCGTTATTTGTCTCCGTATTTCGAAAATCTGCATGTATTGTCTATCAAAATATTCTCGCGTCATGCTTGTCTCTAAATTAGTTCTCGACGATTTAACTCTTTTAGACACAGCAACATATCTTCCAGCCACTTGCATTTACATTCGTATTCGTTGAAACATTTATTCGATCTAGACAATTGACTTTTGCTCCTGCTGAAGCTAATTCTGGTGTTCATCATACTGAATAGACAGTTCAAGTTTTTTTTTTTTGTTAGAGAAATATCCTCGTTCAAGACCTAACGCTCATTACAGCGTTGTTAGTTCTGACATCCCCTAGGCACGATTTTATAGCTTTTGCGAAGTAGTCACTTGTATATGTCACTCGACTGGAAGCTTGTATGATTCTGGCTCTTTTTCTTGTTCCTCGGATTTGATGCGATTCTTTACATGAGCGATAAGTTAGAACTCAACGTAGAGAACAGGAGAATGGAATACTAGAAATAGCGATGTCATTTAATCACCCTTATGCTCCTTACGATATTCAGTTACATTTGATGCAAAGCGTTTATGACGCATTATCCCAGGACAAGAAACTGTGTATTGTAGAGTCGCCGACAGGTACCGGTAAGACGCTATCACTGATATGCTCAGTATTGACTTGGTTGAGAGATAACAAAGCAGATCTGTTGATGGGGAAAGATCAGAAAGAACAAGAAGATGATGAAGATGAACCTGACTGGGTGGACCAGAGTTATGTTGGATCAGTTTTAAGTGATCAAATTCAATTGTCTCAAGATTATGAGGCATATCTCGAAGAGCTTAGAAATAAAAAGTTCATAGTTAGGGACCAAGAAGTTAGAGACACGAAAAGACGTAGATTACACCGTGTAGAGGTTAAAATCGATAACAATAGAAATGACGTTAGTGATGAATTCTTACCACAAGAGTACTATTCGGATGATGAGGAGCATGGAACAAACGGTGTTACGTTAGGAAGGGAGGTCAAGGCTATGTTGGCGAAATTAAATGGGGTTGCCAACAATGAGGAAAACGGGTTTGATGTCGATCGTTTGAATCCTATAAAGATCTATTTTGCTTCCAGAACTCATTCACAGTTGAGGCAGTTTGCGTCGCAACTACGGTTGCCAGTTTTTCCCCCGTCCCTACCCAGTGTTAAAAGCGAATCCATAAAACACTTAGCATTAGGTTCCAGGAAGCAGTTGTGTATCAACCCGCGGATCAATCGATTAACGTCTACAGATGCTATTAATGATGCTTGTAAGGATTTACTACAAAGCGATAAGGGCGGTTGTAACTTTAAACAGAATATTAACAACCAACTACAAAAAGAGTTTAGAGATAGATCATTTACTTCTATTCATGATATTGAAGATCTTGCTATCTTGGGTCAAGCACTTGACATTTGTCCCTATTACGCGTCTAGAGGTTCTTTGACAAGTGCAGAAATTATTACTTTACCGTATCAATTCTTACTTCTGCAGTCCACTAGAGAAAGCTTAGGAATAGATTTAAAAAATTCCGTGGTTGTAATTGATGAGGCTCATAACCTCATCGATACAGTCAATGCAATCCATTCAAGTGAAGTTTCTTTACAAGATTTACAGAGTGTAAGAATTGGACTAACCAATTATTTGAACAAATTCAAATCTAGATTAGGTCCAGGCAATAGAGTTAATTTGACAAAATTGATTAAATTGATGGATGTTTTAATCGTCTTTACAAAACAAAATTATAAGAAACCAGGCCAAGTTATAGATCCCGTAGAAATTTTAACTGATAATACCGATACTCTGAATATTCATAAGATCAACAAATACATTAAGGTTAGTAAAATCTCGTACAAAATCCAATCATATATGCAGTCCCTAGAAAAAGACCAAGAAACCATTGCTCCCGGGCAACCGCTGTTGTTCAAAATAGCTTCATTTATTACCTGTCTTACTTATCCTGCTCAAGAAGGTAGATTCTTTTTCGAAAAAGGTCCCTGTATCAAATATATGCTACTACAGCCTGACAAATGTTTTCAAAGCATCTTGGAAGATTCCAGGTGTGTTGTACTAGCAGGTGGTACCATGCAACCTATTTCTGACGTTTTAGAAAATCTTTTCCCCACCGTAAATGAAAATCAACTGGTAAACTTTTCGTGCGACCACGTTATTCCCGATAATAATCTAGGTACTTATGTTCTTCAGGAGCCTTTGATTGAACTTACTTTTGAGAAAAGGGAACAACCACAAGTCTTAAGACAAGTAGGAGAATTTTACTTACGATTATCAAAGTCAGTTCCCTTGACTGGAGGTATTGTCGGATTTTTTCCCAGCTATCAATACTTGCAATTTGTTATTGATCATTGGAAGAAAACAGGTTTATGGTCACAGTTGACCAGACTGAGAAAAATTAATTATGAAACGAAAGGTGGTAGAGATCCCTTGCCTGAATACACTGAAGCGGTTGATAACGGTAAAGGCGCAATGTTGTTTGCCGTTGTCGGTGGAAAATTATCGGAAGGTATAAATTTTCAAGATAATCTCTGCAGAGCTATTGTAATGACAGGATTACCTTTTCCTAATGTCTTCAGCGGTGAAATGATGGTTAAAAGATCACATTTGGAAAATAAAATACTACATAAAGGTGGCACCAGGCAAGAAGCTATTAATTCGACTAAAACTTTTTTTTGAAACCATTTGCCTTAAAGCAGTGAATCAAAGTGTCGGTAGAGCTATTAGACACGCCAATGATTATGCCAATATTTACCTTTTGGATAAAAGATATGCGAATCCTCATATCCAAGATAAGCTCTCACACTGGATTAGTAAACGCCTTCAGCCGCAATCTGATCTCAATTCTATTATGAATAGCACCTTACGATTTTTCGAGGATAAAGAAGAATTTAAATAATAACAGCTCAACAAACCTGCATTGTAGTCCCAGTATATACACTTTCGTTGTTAAGAGCTTCCAGCAATGTCCTGGTGAACCAGCCATAATTATTAAATAAATCTCTTTTGATATCTATCACTCTTTGATTGCTTATAGGACAGACTTTAACTTTCGTAGTAAGGATAGGCAAAAGTGTCACTGCACACCTCCTCCAGGTATGGTTTTGTTCCGATACGATTACAGTGGGATCATTATTCTGGTTGAAATTAAAGCTTTCAGTAATAAAATCGCTTTGAATTTTCAAGGATCCTGCTTCAACAGGACTTTCAACCCCCAAAACATTAGCTAACGACTCTACAGATGCCTTGTCTAGTGGATTTCCAAGATCAAATCTTTTGCTGATGGCAAATTCAAAAATAGCCCTACGGAATAAGTCTATCGAAGGCTTATCCTCAATAAAGTTGAAAAATCTTAGTTTATTCAGTTGATTGTCGTTCATAAAAACCCTAAGATATGTCTTGAAATCCATATCTAGCTCATCAACTTGTTTATCCAAAATACTTCCGCTTGTATCATCGGTAACAACTGGTAACATACCACCATAGATCTGATACGTCTGATACCAAGCTAACCCAATAGCTTTTTTCGAGATTTGCCACGATTCAAATAATGGTATGAAAGTGATATTAAACTGAAGTTCAGAGACAATTCTATAACGTGTAGAAACCCTTTCCATGCTATATGCAATAGCAACAGAATATCCATCCGGCGATAATGCAACACCATGAATTAACATGGTTGCTTCATATTTGCCAAATTCATTTGAAATTATGCTCCATTTCTTGAACTTGCGTTCCAAATGGGGCGACACCTTGTGATCCGGAACCAGTGTTAATTCACTATCAAACTTCACTTTACAACTTGTCCTATCAGAGATTAATATAACGCAATTGGGTTCCTGCAACAATGGTATGATATAAAATTCATCGCCGGGCCCTAGTTTCAAACTCCGACAATTTTGAGTCTCTAATTCCAAATGGTAGAAATAACCAGCTGCTGTGAGCAAAACATGAACACCTATGAGTTTAATATCCACAATCTTAAACCTACAAGGGGGCTTAATTTGTTTTACCTCGTAACTTTTTCCTACCATTATAGCGTAGACGGAATTGTCGTCTAAAGCTGCAACAATAACATCTTGTTCCCAACATATATGTGTGACCCAGTTTCTACCTTCATTCAGTGGTATACACTGAGCTATACTATAAAATAACTCTTGATCACTTTTCTTCTCTAATTTGAATACAACCAATTCACTGACTTCGTTACCAACCACTATATTGTTGCCATCAGGACTCCATTGTAAACTATGGTACGATCTACGTTCTAGAATTTTCTCACTTTCATCCAAACTAATTAATAACTGGTGATCTCTAAAAATATGAACGTTCAAATTATTCGTCAATACTGCTAGTAAACTATCCACAGGTGATGGTTTGCATAGCTTTGCGTGAGACACCGGTTGTGAGTTAAGAAGAGAATTCATAGTGGCATGATCAAATTCAAATTTATTAGGAAACTCAAGTGCATGGTCTTTTACATGGAATAAATTTTTAGAAGTATTTTCAACATCCTTACGAAATATAGGTTGCCCAATGCATATTTCCGGATAGGTCGTCATATAAAGACTCCCATCACGACCCCAATGTAAATTGTAATTCCAGTCTTGAAACTCTCTTCTATTGATTACCAAATCTCTTAGCAGCTTCATGATCGACCAATTCTCTCAATTCAGTCTAATTTTGTTTAAACGTTCCGCGTGATGAACCTGTAGGTTATGCTTCGGTTTCTTTTGAAAGGTCGAGGAAAGTTTAACATTAAGATCCCCTTGACTTTGCGGGGGAAAGAAGGACTTCGCTAAAAGTGCTTAAGCTGATGTGGTTTTTAGCTATATTAGCTTACATAGAAATTATCATACAATTGAGTTTTGTTGGTGCTACTGACACTACCAGCGTTGCTCAATGTGCTATCTATGGGAATTGCGGAAAGAAATCACTCTTTGGATCGGAATTACCATGCCCTGTTCAAAAAGATTTCCAGCCTGATCCAATATCGGATGAGCTGAAAGAACTAGTCGTAAGTGTATGTGGTGAAGAATGGCTAGATGCCGATACTCTCTGTTGTACCAAAGATCAGGTGATGGATTTAAGAGATAATTTAAAGAAAGCTCAAAATGTAATAGCGTCATGTCCAGCATGTACTAAAAATTTTAACAATCTATTTTGTCATTTTACATGCTCCCCTGAACAGAGGAAATTTGTTAATGTCACGAAAACTCAAGAGTCCGTTGATCACAAAGAAGTTGTATCTGAATTGGACTTTTTCGTCAATTCAAGCTGGGCTTCAACATTTTATGATTCTTGTAAGGAGGTGAAATTTTCTGCTACTAATGGATACGCCATGGATTTAATTGGTGGTGGGGCAAAGGATTACCAACGATTTTTGAAATTTCTTGGCGACGAAAAACCGCTAATTGGAGGTTCACCGTTCCAAATTAATTACTTATACAATTCAACTTACCCTTTCAGAGAATTTAATGATAACGTATACTCCTGTGATGACCCACAGTACAAATGTGCTTGTGCAGATTGTGATTCTTCGTGTCCCCGTTTGGATCCTTTAAAAGAAGGAACCTGCAAAGTTGGCAAAGTAAACTGTTTTTCTTTTTCAGTTTTAATGATTTATGCAGTATTATTCACGGTTATCGGGATATTTCACATATATTTGTTCAAATTCAAGAGCAGAAAACCACCTATAGTCGATGAAGACCATTCAGTAATTACTTCTAGAATGACATCTCAAGATCGGCTTTTTGAACTATATGACACGAAGCCCTATAGCATCAACAGCAAGATTTCTTTTGTACTTGGTTCCGTTTCACGATATGCTGTGAATAATCCCTATTTCATATTGGCACTTACCGCCGGGATTGTAGCTGTTCTGGGGTTATCATTATACGAGTTCGGTGAATTAGAGACAAATCCGGTCAGTCTATGGGTTAACAAAAATGATCCTAAATATCAGGAAAAGTTGTATTTTGATGAAAAATTTGGTGAATTCTACAGAGTAGAACAAATGTTCGTTGTCAATGAAACAGGATCGGTTCTTTCTTATGATACAATGAAATGGTGGTTTGATGTGGAAAAACATATAACAGAGTCTATGAAATCTGTAAACAGTGTTACATATCAGGATTTGTGCTTCAGACCTACAAATGAATCTACCTGTGTGGTAGAGTCTTTCACACAGTATTTCCAAGGTGAGCTACCACCAGAAATTGGTTGGAAAGATAAATTAAAGGCATGCACTGACTCACCAGTAAATTGTCTTCCAACTTTTCAGCAACCACTACCAGCAAACTTACTTTTCAGTGACGATGATGTATTCAGATCGCACGCATTTGTGGTTACATTGTTGGTGGATGACCATTCAGATGCTGCAACTTTATGGGAACAAGAATTGGAAAATTATCTTTTAAATTTAAGAATACCTTATGGATTAAGATTGAGCTTCAATACGGATATGTCTCTTGAGAAAGAACTCAATGGAAATAATGATATTTGGATCGTCTGCGCATCATATTTCGTCATGTTTTTGTACGCCTCATGGGCGTTGAGGAAAAATAGTAATGAGAGTAGGTGGCTTTTGGGGTTCGCTGGTATTACAATAGTAGTGTTTTCCGTGGTTTGCGCTGCGGGCCTTTTAAGTGCTTTAGGACTGAAATCCACTTTGATTATTGCAGAAGTGATCCCTTTCTTAATTTTGGCCATAGGAATTGATAATATCTTTCTAATAACACATGAAAATGACCGAATTGCGGATGCATTTCCAGAAAAAGCCACTGATGATAGGATAGTAAAGGCAATCCAGCGCATTTCACCATCTATTTTAGCATCTCTTGTCTGTCAAGCTGGTTGTTTCCTCGTTGCTGCATTTGTATCGATGCCTGCTGTTCACAATTTCTCTCTCTACTCTGCTTTAGCGATCTTTTTTAATGTGGCCTTACAATTGACCTCCTATGTTGCAGTTTTGGTTCTTTATGAGAGAAAGTATTCAGTTCGATTACCAGCTGTGGTTGAAAAGCAGAGCATAATATTTGGTCCCAAATATCTCAATTTTATTTCTAAGAAGATGAAAGTTTTGAGTGTATTTGGTTCTTACGTTCTTTTGTCTTTAATATTTGTTCCCGGAATTAAATTTGGATTAGATCAAACTTTGGCGGTTCCTCAGAGCTCCTATCTGGTTGATTATTTTAGAGATGCTTACCAATATCTGAATGTGGGGCCTCCAGTATTTTTTGTAACCAAAAATTTAGATTTAACCAGGAGGGAAAACCAACAAAAATTATGCGGCAAGTTTACTACTTGTAACCCTATGTCTCTGAATAATGTCTTGGAGCAAGAGAGAAAACGTTCGACAATCACTGAGCCCGTTTCCAATTGGCTTGATGATTTCTTAATGTTTTTAAATCCACAATTAGATCAATGTTGTCGTTTTAAAAAGGGTTCTAATGATGTCTGTCCCCCATCTTTTTCACCTAGGCGTTGCGAAACCTGTTATGAGGAAGGCGGGTGGAACTATGATATGTCTGGACTGCCTGAAGGACAGAAATTTCTCGATTTCTTGGATATTTGGATTAATTCTCCCAGTGATCCATGTCCTCTTGGTGGTAAAGCCCCATATTCTCGTGCAATCGCATATAATGGTACTTCTATTGAAGCTTCCATTTTTAGGTCTTCACACAGGCCCCTTACTTCACAGGATGATTTTATCCAAGCTTATGACGATGCGATCAGAATAAGTCAATCTTTCGAAAATTTGGACATCTTTGCGTATTCTCCGTTTTACATTTTCTTTGTACAATACAAATCATTGCTTTCTTCTACGTTGAAACTAATTGGAGCTGCTCTTGGTTTAATTTTCGGGGTTTCTACAGTTTTATTGGGTTCTATTCAAACTGCAGTCATATTAGTTTTAACAGTTTTGGTTGTGCTAGTAGATATCGCTGCTATTATGGCTTGGTTCCAAATCTCCCTTAATGCCGTAAGTCTGGTGAATCTAGTTATCTGTGTGGGATTAGCGGTAGAGTTCTGTATTCATATCGCCAGAGCTTTTACCATTGTCCCTTATGGTACTAAGAAAGACAAAAATTCAAGAATGGAATACGCCATAACAACAGTAGGCGATTCGGTTTTCAAGGGTATTACCATGACGAAGTTTATTGGAGTGTGTGTCCTAGCTTTTGCTAAGTCCAAGATATTTCAAGTGTTTTACTTTCGTATGTGGTTTTCATTGATCATATTAGCTTCGGTACATGCTCTAGTCTTCTTGCCTATTTTATTATCGCTGGCCGGTGGTAAAAGCTATGTAGATGAGCAAATGGATGTAGATTCAAGAGACGGTAATCTAGAAAGTAACTAAATAATTTTCCGTCTTATCTTTGCTTATTTTTCTTATTTTTTATCATTTTCTAATAAACAATTTATAAGTCCTGACGCCTTATCTACTACTGGGTGAGATGGTGTTGCCCTCGGTGCCTACACTTTGAAAAATGTAAGTACAGTTGAAGGAAACAGTTTAATAACTTAAAAGGTCTGCTCTAATTGCGATGAGCTACTCTTCATAAGATCTAATCTTGATGAATGTCCTGCAAAGACTAAGTGATATTTTAGTCAAGGATGGTCTCAAGACAAGTGTTCTTTTTCGAGAAGATGTTTTACCGAATATGTTCGAGAGTGCTAAATCCACTGTCAAGATCAACAAACAAAAAAATGTTGTGAAAAAGGTACCGTCGAAGGACGTGGCCATTAAAAAAAATATTCACCTTGTTGATAAGGGGTCCAGTCTTTCTAAAAAGGCGACTAAGGAATATCTTTCACCATTACAAGGTCATTCTATATCGCGACATAATGTTTTAAACAATTACGATGCGGCAAAAGCATCAAGAATGCACAGTTGGTTAGAAAGTGTTGAAAAATCTCCTAATTCTCAAGAAGTTCTCTTTACAAAGTTTCGTCAATTTACTGGTGATATGCTTGCAGCTTTAATAGCATGTAGTCCCCCGAAGGTGAGAATTAGTTCTCAAACTTTAATGAGAAATTATTTGAAATATAGCACTGGAGAAGTACCACAAATACCTAAGTTTCAAGAGAATCCAAAGAACTTTGAATATTACATTGGATTATTGACTCACACAAAATTTCTTTACAGGAATTCATCTAGTACTAATGGAATCGTTCCGAAGATTTTAAGAAATTTGATGCATCCAGGAAACATAAAAACTTTGCACTTAAGGACTACTAAATGTTATAATGACATGATGTACTATTTTAGCGAAAAATTCGATTTTGCCACATGTCGAGAGTTATTCGTACAAATGAAAGTTGAGAATGTACCGCCCAACACTGTCACTTACAATATTTTACTGAGAGCCGTTGTTAAAAATTCACACATAAGAAAGAATAAATTTCCAGACGAAGAAGTATTGTATTATCTTAAAGATATGAAGAATCGAGGTGTAGAAGCAGATTCAGTAACATGGACCACGTGTTATAATTTTTTAAAAGAAGATGTTTCGAGACTGTTATTTGTGGAACAGTTTCATGGACGTGGTGTGCCTCTTACTAGAGACTTTGTCTACACGGTTTTGCGCAATGGTGACTACAATTCTACCGAGTGTTTGAAATTTCTTGCCAACAATAAAATTCCACTGGATGGTAAAAGTTTTAAACTTTGTGTCTCTCGACTATTGCAAGAGAAGCGTATTGATATTGCCTGGGTTTTCCTGGAACATACTCTGAAGAATTCTGATAGAGAGTTTAAATTAGGTGCCAATATTTTAAATGAATTTCTTAGGGTATTTGCTTCCGATGGAAGATTTGATTTATGTTTAATGACTTTTAATACATGTGTTCGGGATAGAGGTTTGAAACCAGATGTTCACACGTTTGACATGCTCTTCAAATCTTTAGTTAAAAATGGGTATCATAAAAATTTTTGTGTTATGCTAACATTCTTGCAAAATTTAAAGAAGAAATACGGATTTGAAAATAAAACTAATTATTGGCTCATTAAGGCTCAGTCAATCGGGAGATTTAATATTGATCCTCAGTGGCGCCGTGTTACATCTGAGCAGCTACAAAGAGCTGAACGTTGGGTAAACTTGTTAAAATGGGGAGTTGATACAAATACTTTTAGTACAAAAGTGTGGTCAACTCATGGTACTCGATTTAGAAATGCTCTCAGATTCATCGGATGTATACCATTGTCCTATCGCAACGGTGGTAAACAACAAGATACTAGGGGACTTACGAGACGTAAAGCCGAATATCGTCGAAGAATTCGTCACATTGCTCTACAGAATGCTCTCTTGAAAAGGGTTCCCTATGCAAAGGACTGGTACGGAGCCTTGAAGAAGGAGCTAAGCGATAGAGGGGTGGTAGTACGACAGTAATGTTAATCCATAGAACGATGGTAGGTAGGTAATAAGAATAGTAAAGAAGGTTAAAAAAAAAGTAGAATTAAAGACTAAAATAAGATAAAAAAGTTATAAAAAAATAGAAGCTAAGAGAACGCAAATCAAAGGAAAAATCGGTGAGGATAGTACAACGCAGAGGTTCTTGACTTTGTTTTGGTTTTTGTTTTCTTTTTCTGTCTTCCCGCTGTCTCCCTTTCACTTTATTATTATTATTATCACATATTAATGGGGGTCAGTAACCACTCTTGTAATACATTCAGATTAAGGGGAAACAAATTACTGGGTTTGATGATTGTTGTAGTGACCTGCATTTTGACTTGCAGCCCCTTCAGTGTTGTTTTCGGGCTCTTCATTAACGATCTCTTCTTCTGCCCATTCTTCTCCAGGAACCACACCTTCTTCATCTTCGACTTCGTCGTAAACATCATCAACAGTTTGGTGGAACGATAGTGTGGGCTTAACTGCCGCGGAGTCAAGGGTCCAAGATTCCAAAGCAGCTTCAGCATCCATGATAATTTGCTTAGATGCATCATAACCATCGTAAGCAGCCCTTGTCTCACCTGGAGTCACAGGAGAATCGTCTAACAATTCCAATAGAGCCTTACCATAGCCAGCAATCAATGCAAATTTTTCAGCTAATTCTCTCATAGAATCGAATTGATAATTGTAAGCAGCCTTCATTCTTTCTCTTGTGATGTTAGATAATTGGGCCTCTGCCACTAAAGACTCGGCTTCAGCACGAACCAATTCTTGTTCCAAAACTGGGATCTTTGGAGAGTGAGGATCCTTATATTTCAAGTGAGCGATGTCATCGGTGATCTTTTCCTTACGGTTTCTAGTTGGTTGGACGGAAGCTTCAATGTTTCTAATCGATTTCATAGTGACACGGTATTGATCGTACTTATCGATGAATTGATCTTGTAACTCACCCAATTCAAAGATAAGAACACCCAGCTTATCGGTAACATCAGAAACATCATCGTCGTTATCAACACCCCATAAAGAAAGTTGTCTGGCAGCTGCTCTTCTTTCGTATGCAACAACTTCCAAAGATCTTAGAACACCCTTCTCAGTACTAACCAATTGAGATAGTTTTCTGGCCAAATCTGGTCCAAAATTACCAGCAGCATTTTTCCTGAAAGTGGAAGCAATAGAAGCTTTACCGAAAAACCTTGACCTAGTAGTAGATGGAGGTGGTGGTGGGGACTGAATTTGAGAAGCAGTTGGGACCCTTTGGTTTCTTAGAGAATAAGTTCTGTGCATTTTTCTTTTCTATTTCTTTTAAACGAAAAAATAGTCTCTGATTACGACCGACTCTTAGACAGGAATTAGTGTTGGTCGTGCCATTATAGTTTGTCCTTAGACTCCAACCCCTTGGTATTTATACCGTTGTTATACTCGGTTTCTCCCAGGTTCTCTCATTATGTTCTAATTGGGTAATTCTCTTTTTCACCAAGCGGTAAAAGGGTTTTTGCTCTGTTTAGCAAGCAGATTTGCTCTACGGAAAGCTTTTCTTCTATTTACTATTCCCTAATTAGTGTTTGCTGTAGGTTGAACAAGGTACACTACTGATCACGTGTAAGATAAGATAGCCGAAAAATCTTCTAAAAAGGTCGAGGAGCTTTTCGGAAAGGTAGGTAATTGTCTTGTTTAGTTGTTCTGCATTATTTTATTCTGCTGTTTGTCAGCGGTTAAATATAGCATTTCCACGTGATCAAGTGTTCTATGGATCATGTGATCGAAGGACCTCTCGGTCCAGTGTGGGGTATATGACATATAAATCCTTCTATGCAGTATTATTATTACTGTTGAGTGCGTAGAATTGCAACTTTGGAGAAATTAAAGAATAAAGAAAAGAAAAAGATGTTAAAGTGTTCATAGGGGCTGTTAATGATCATAATGATGACATAGTTCAACAGGCTTGCCGATATCTACATAGGGAAAATATAGAAATTTATCACTGAATAATGCTTCTCTTTTTAAAAAAGTATGCTAAAGAATGAAGGGCTCTAGGAAGGTTTATCAGTTATTTTATGTATATTATTGTTATAGAACTTTATTTTCATTAATATTATTCAATTTCATGTTTGTACCTAAAATTTATCACGAGAACCTTATAAGAGCTTGACTAGATATGACAGAATTTTTTTTTTTTCTTTTTAAAAAGTACTGACTATGTATAATAGATGAACGTTAGAAAAGACTGTTACGGAATATGGATAGACTCGATAGACAATTGAGACTTTGGGGTGGTTTTGGTCATGAACTTTTAACAAAGAGTCAAATTTGTTTTATTGTTGAAAGAGATGATGACCCTCTCTTATTGGAAGCTCAGAGACACTTACTGTTAGCGGGAATAAGTAGATATCTGGTTTTTCACTCTGACAGACGACATACACCTTCAAGAGATGGATTTGCATTTATTGACGAGAAAGAGGAACTTCAATCCCTTAACCCAGAAATTAAACCACATTGGGACTTTTTACCGTGGTCGAGGATACGGACGCAGAGTTTCAAGGATACCTCAGTAATAGTATTGATTAATTGCGGAAATACTCATGTGTTGCAGGAACTTTCAAATAAAAGAGAAAAGTGCAGAACTTTCCCACCAGTCCTCGTTACAGTTGTGCGTTATCCGTTAGCCTATACGTATTTGTGGCTGAAAGAAATACATTTTGTTGTGACTACTAATCCAGAATATGTGGTACCAGACTTAAGGATTAATGAACCTTGGGATGAACTGTTCCAATATGTAGAATCTTTGGATTTTTGCAAAATGCGAGAGGAAGAGTTGGCAGAGGTACCATATCCTCTCATTCTTTCCAAGGCATTGAGGGAAACTTCGCAGGACGAGCGCCCTCTGCACCAGAAATTGGATGACTACTTTTTGAAGTACAGTGTTCAAGCATTGAATGACCCCAATTATAGGCAAGCAAAACGTTACGCTCGTCAAGTAAGCCGTACAAGTGAATTAGGTAGGCGAAGGGCCCAGCAACTCTTGTCTCGTCTCGAAAGGTATCAATGCTTAAACTGGCATGATTCTTTCAATGATAGACTGATGGCTCTGTGTCAAGCGGTGGGTCACTTCTTGGATAAGTATCATCGACTTCCTTTACCAAGTGAATTTCCTGACATGGAAGCAGGTACACAGATTTATAACGACTTAAAGATGATTTATCAAAGGAAGGCACAAGAGGACTGTAAAACGATGGAAGTAATATTAGCACAGTTAGGATATCCAGATTTCCCAAAATGGTTGGCCAAAAAATTCTGTGATAATATTAATGACTGGATTCTGTTGGAACCCGATGTCAGCGAGCCTTCTATGCCTGGAATCTATTCTAGTAATGCTTTGAGAAGATACATGAGTGAAAAGGAGAAAATAATTTCAGAAAATGAGAAAAAAATATTGGGAGCTCTTGTTAGATTTTCCGGAGATTCTTACGATACGAATACATTGGTAAGTTTCTTCCCAGCGACCGCATTTTTGGGCGGGGTAGCAGCCCAGGAAGTGGTCAAGCTTGTAACTCACCAGTACGTTCCTATCGATAACACTTTTGTTTACGATTTTATTTCTGATGAGAGTATAACTATAAGACTATGAGCCCTTACTTAATTTTTTATAAATCGTCAAAGCTACCGGTCACGGATGTGGATTGGTTTTTTTTTCTCCGTTTACTTTGCATCACAGCTTCTTTCCAATCTTCTTGTACATCCCCATCGCTATCAGATTCATTCGCAATCTGTTTTTCTATTTCCTCTCTTTTCATTGCCAATTTCGCTTTCCTTGCAGACCTATCTTCTTTAGATTGCATTTTATTAGACCATGGTGTATTTCTCTGTCTGGTTTCCACTTTTTCCTTTCTCTTCTCATTGATTTTATTAGAGTTCTTTAATAAATCAAGGCGTTTCTCTTCACGTCGTTTATCCATGTATGCAAATTTGTCCATATCGATGGGTTGATCTACTAACCAACCGTCTTTGAGAGTATCATTCTGAAAATAAGTATTTATCTCTGGCATGCGCGGTAAACGGAATAAACCATACATTTTGGCCAAACCGATATAATCGAGTGATTGCAATCTAAAGATCGAACTAGCTGAATGCTTCATGTAAGTTTTGACAAATGCGACATAAGATCTTACACCGAGGTCGTACCGTGCTCTATCCTGCAACACCCAACCTTTAAAGATTTCATAAAATGATTCCTCGGATGGTAGTCCAGTAATTTTTAGGGACATCTCCTTTAATTCGATATTTTTAACCTCCAGAAACGGTATATAATCTTCTTCTCTGCCTTTGTTTAAAAATGTTATTGCTCTTCCTTCCTTGTTGGCCCTTCCTGCTCTACCACACCTGTGTAAAAACATATTAGTATCCGAAGGAGGGTCCAATTGAATCACTAAATCTACATCAGGTATATCAATACCTCTGGCAGCTACATCAGTAGTGAATAAAACTGCTTTTGACAATAATTTTCCGAAAGAATCGAGAGTCTTCTGTCTAGAACCTGTTTGTAATTTACCATGTAAAGAGAAGAAGTCGACTTCTTCATCTAATAATTTTTGTTCTTTTTGCAAATACTGCATAAAGGAATAGAAATATGTCACAGAAATACATGTGGGAAAGTATACTATGCACTTTTTAAATTTGTAGTTGTTCATTATACTTAGTAGTCGTAGAATTTTCGTCTCTGGTTCTACCACGGTATAAAATAAACCAAGGGAGGCGGGTGCCTTGGTTTTAGAGTTCACAGTAATTTTGACTGGATTTCTTAGACCAGTTTTGAAAATTTGGCTACCAGCACTTCCAATAGTGGCAGAAAAAAGCCCCGTTCTTCTTTGTTTAGGTAAAGTTTTAAGAATTTTCTCTATTTCACCGAAGAAACTTAAATCTAATAATCTATCAGCTTCATCTAATACTAGAACACTGCATGATTTTGTTTGTACAGTAGGCATTTGCAAAAAATCTAGCACTCTACCTGGTGTACCTACTAGGATTTGAGGGCGATTTTGTAAGAAATTTTCTAAATCATCTCTAACTGAACTCTGATTAGTTCCTACCAATAACTGGGATCTAATTGGATATTCATTATCAGGATAATGTTCTAAAAAGCTTTGTATAAGTGTTTGGACCTGATTTGACAATTCCCTAGTTGGGGTTACTATAAGTGAATGAAAATGGCCTTTTTTCAAATTTGGTGTATTTGCTTCTTCAGATATTATTTTTTCTAGTATTGGAACTACAAATGCAACAGTTTTACCTGATCCTGTTACAGATTCTACTACTACATCTTTGTTTCTGGCGAACAGAGGTATGGTTGACGCTTGCACCGGAGTCATTGTATCAAATCCCATCACATCTATGGATGTTTTAATCCACGGTTGAATTTTATAATCACACTCTTCCCATGATAATGTTTTGGACATTTCTGTGGTATTTACGGCTATTTTTGTGACAGTGCTTACAGTAGTATATATTGGGATGAAATGCTCTTTACCTTCATGTCATTTTCAAATTTTTCGTATGATAAGTGCTAGCGCCGTGTCACTTTAAGTACTGATAATTTCAAGAAATGAGAACTAAAAGACTAGTAGATTTAAGGCAATCACACTACATTTTCCTTATGAGCTGAAATAAGATAGTTTATAATTTTTACGTAGGTGAAGATTTTTCTATCACTTCTTTACTGCCATTGATTTCTCGCTGCCAACTATATATATATATATTTTTATTTTTTTTTTTTCAATCAGGCGCGATGGGATGAAAACCTAACCTACAAACTTTAATAAAATATAGTACTTGGAGAATTGCTGACTTAATGGGAATTCTCCAGCGTTTCTTTCGCTTAATTAACAGACCTGGCTTGATATCGACCGAAATGACACCGCCAACAGCTTCAAAATATTCGGATTGGACGAAAGAACAGCTTATTGAAAAAATTGTGACGCTGGAAGATCATAAAGAGGTTTCGAATTCTAGGAAGCATGAGGGATCTTCATCTGAAATGCCCAAAGCAAAGAGAAGAAGGGAATTTGACTTTTCAAAATATAATACAAGGTTTATTGCACTGAAATTTTCTTATTTGGGTTGGAATTATAATGGTTTAGCCATACAAAAAGACATGACCCCGTTACCAACCGTGGAGGGCGTGATTGTGGATGCATTAATGAAATGCAGATTAGTTGCATCAGCAAATGTTCAAGATTTTAAATTTAGCAGATGTGGTAGAACAGATAAGGGCGTTAGCGCTATGAATCAAGTTATTTCTTTGGAAGTGAGATCCAATTTGAACGACGAGGAGCAAAAAGACGTTACAAATGATAGTCGGGAACTTCAATATGTGCAGATCTTGAATCACCTATTGCCAGAGGATATTAAAATATCTGCTGTGTGTTTACGGCCTCCGGAAGGGTTTGATGCAAGGTACAGCTGTGAACATCGACATTATAAATACTTGTTTAATGGAAAAGACTTGGTACTAGATCGAATGCAAAAAGCAGCAGCATTCTATAAGGGGGAACATGATTTTAGAAATTTTTGCAAGCTAGATGGCTCTAAACAAATTACCAATTACACCAGAAATATCTTGAGTTCTGAAATACAACATATTTCTGGTGATATTTACTGTTTCGACTTAGTTGGAAGTGCCTTCCTATGGCACCAAGTTCGTTGTATGATGGCCATTCTTTTTCTTGTGGGACAGGGCTTGGAAGAACCTTTTGTAGTCACTGATCTTTTAGACGTGAGTAAGACCCCACAGAAGCCCCTCTATGAAATGGCTAGTGATCTGCCATTAATTCTTTATGATTGTAAGTTTCCAGAAATGGAATGGATAAAGCCTACCTCAGGAGACTACAAGGCCGTCAAGTACAGTAAAATAGTAGAATCTTTGAATCTACAGTATCAATTTAAAGCTACTACAGCGAATATGTTTGCAGAATTTCTAGGACTGCAACCTGATCCTAATGCTGGTTTTCCTAACAAGATTAGAATTAACATAGGCGATGGTGTAGGTAAAGTTTTTTCCAAATATGAGAAGATAATCAATAGACAAGTTATGGACTCTGCTGATGCTGTGAATGAAAAATATAGAAATAGGAAGAATACAAAATAGTGGAATTTATTTTATAAATAAGTAGCAGATACTCCATTATTTTAAAAAAATGTAAACATTGTAACTATATAGAAAATTCTTTAATCGTGTAACTTATTTATCCAAGAAGGATCCCAATAAAGTGCCTCCGCATCAGCCTGTTCATCTATCCATAAAAGACCATTAGCAACCATTTCATTCAACACCGCTCTGCTTCTGAATGGTTTCCAACTTAAATTTGCATGTAAAAGAGATATGCTAGCATACCCTAATATTGAACAAATCTCCAAAATCTTCGTTTGATCACCGGTGAGCTCATTTGGAACACTTCTTAGAAATTTCTTCCCCCTGATTTGAAATATTTCAAACCCACCATCGAGACTTTGTAACATATCGATAGACTTTTCTAAATCATTCATATTCACATTTAATCTTCTGAAGTAACCTTTTTCCAATTCATCAAATGATAGAATACCACCATTCATATCTTTAGTCTTACGACAAATTTCTATAACCTTAACACAGATCTCATAATAGAAATCATTCACATTAAACAAGTGTTTATCTCTGTTGAACAAACTAAGCGGATCAATACCTATGGATAAACACATTCGTACGAATTTAGAACGAAATTCTGGGTTTGCTTGAATCTCACTGTTGTGTTTCTTGGCAAAACCAACTAAACGTTCTTGAAATACTGCCAATTGTTCTTTCAGTTCACTGTTTTGTCTTTGTAATACCGTTGTACTGGTCCCTTCGTATTTCTTGTTATCATTCTGGCCATCAAAGGCTGCTAATCCAAATCGCTTCATTTTTTCTTTGTAGTCTACTTTAACTGTAATATCGTTGGATTCAATTGAGGATAATCATTGTTTTGGGTTGTGATGTTTGTATATAGGGCTGTATTGCTTTTAAGGTATAGATATACCCACACATTTAAGTTACAGTCTGACTACTTTAACGTTTTTTAAGTTTGGTATTTGGGAACAAAAATTCAGATCGTGAATAAATCTCGTACTAAACGACATTTAAACTAAGAAAGCATGAAGAAAGTTAACCTAAACTACAACACTCTTGCAGTTCGCAGCAAGAGACCGGATACTCTAAATTCCTCGATTATCAATCTAAAATGTCCCTTTCAGTGTCAGATTTTAAGCCTGAAGTTTGGACCTGCTCGGCGAATGAGGCTTTGAAAATATCACTGGTAAGTGAAAATGCTATTCAATTTCCACCAGCATTCACATATCCCATCTATGGTGATGCAGAACAAATATTCGGTTATAAAGATTTGATTATCCACTTGGTGTTTGACTCTGTGACTTTTAAACCATTTGTCAATGTCAAATATTCTGATAAATTAAAAAATGATGCAGAAGATGTAGAGCGTAAACTACTGGACTTTCTTCCTTCAAGTGATGTAATAATAAAAGACGAGGCCCAATGGGTGGATGCCTTCAATGAAGAACAAAAAAGCTTTTCTTTACCCGCTGATAAATTCAAAGTATCAGAGTATGAAAATGAAGGAACTCAATTTATTGTGTACAAGCAAAGCATAAAAGAAGATTTTACCAAAAAGTTACATCGCCGTGTACAAATTTTCACGCTTTTGTTTATTGAGGCAGCCTCTTATATCGATGAAACTGATGATAATTGGGAAATTTATTGGATTTTTAATAAAAACACCAGGCAATGCATAGGGTTTGTCACAACCTATAAATACTGGAATTATTCAAATGCTACCGAATTTGATAACCTCGAAAATATTAAATTCAAAGCTAAAATTTCACAATTTCTCATTTTTCCACCATACCAACACAAAGGTCACGGATCATTGCTTTACAATTCCCTAGTAGATTCTTGGCACCAAAATGATAGTATTTTAGAAATTACAGTGGAAGATCCAAATGAAAGCTTCGATGATTTGAGAGACCGTAATGATCTCGAAAGGTTGTACAGGGAAAAATTCTTTGATTTAGTTCCTAAACAGGGTGAAATAACTGAAATATGGATTGAAGATGAACGTAGAAAGCGTAAACTTGAAAAAAGACAATTTCATCGCTTAATTGAAATGATCCTCTTATACAAAGATTCAGAAAACTACCGATTACAGGTCAAAAAACGGTTATATATTAAAAATTTTGACGCGTTATATGATATGGAAGAAGAGGATCGAAAAGATGCTTTACAAAAATCATTTCTGCTTCTCTCTGACGATTACAAGCGTATAGTATCTTCGTGCAGTTTTTTGAAGCATGGTTTAGAGGAAATCTCTCATAAGAACGAAACTAAAAACAGAAGAAATTGTAAAGGAAAAACCCCAGCTAGTAAGTATTACAACTTTTAAATACGATCTAATAAACCTTTATTTTGCTATTTTTGTTTAAAAATTAATCATGTGATACATATTTATAAAATAAAAAATTCAAATATTATATTTTATTATTTTAAAGTATAAATATATTTTAATTAATATTTGTTTTTAATATTTATTAGTAATATTAAGAAAATTAAAGTTTTACTATTACAACTTGTGTAATGTTTCCGAAACATAAATTGGACTTGAATACAATGATTTTTGCGAAAAACAAATTACATAAATTTACAGAAGGGCTATAAAGAAATAATAATACAAGACGGTGAATGGAATGTCTTCCTAATCAAGAAATCCCAAGAAAGTTGACTTAACCGAGCCAATACCTGGGAGGTAGGTGGACTTCATATCAAATTAATATTACACTTTAATACAGGCATAACTAACTATGTAAAATTTCCCGTATCCGGGTAATAAATTGTAGGTTATTGTTAGAAGAACTATGCGATGATGGAAAACTTTTCGGCGTTGCATCTCATCTCATCTTATAACATTAACTACATAGCAGTACATTGCAAGCGCCCAGACTTAGTTCCTCTAGAGAAACCTAACCCTTAGGTGTTATAGCAGTATGGGTTCTAAAAAGTCATCTGGAAAAAAGGGTACATCCACAAAAAGAGAAGTAACTCCCGAAGTGTTCTCTGATTCTCAAGCCAGAAATCAATTAGCTAATGTACCTAAATTAACTGAAAAATCTAAAGTGAAAAAACCAAGCAAACAGGCAGAAAATAAAGAACAGTTTAAAGCCAGATTATATGGTGCCAGGAAGAAAACTACACTTTATGATGAGAAAGATTTAGATTTACCAAGTCTCAATAAAGCTATTATACCTGGTGTCAAAATAAAAAAAGGTAAAAAAGGCAAAAAATTTATTGATGACCACGATCATTTGAAATTAAGTCTTTTGTTGAGAACCATTAGTGATAAAAATGATGACATCAATGAAAGTAAGTTAGAAAAGGCTAGAAGATTAGAAGAAATTAGAGAATTGAAAAGACAGGAGATCGAGAAAAAGGAATTATCTAAAAGTGAAGTTTTACAAGATAAAAAAGCAGAGCTTAAACGTAAAGCATCTGTAGCGAGGACTCAGCGCAGAAAGCAGAAGCGTGAAGCTGAAAGAGAGGCCAAAGCTGCTGAAACCAAGCAAGATACTAATGCCCCCAAGAAGAAAAAGAAGGTTTCTTTCGCTTAAAAAAGTGACTTTTGATTTACAGGATAAGGATATTAACTAATGGTAAGGCATTTCGTAGAAAAAAGGTTTGTCTTATTCACTTCCTCTAATAAATTATCTGCCCAATTTTTATCGTCAACTTTTCATTATGACCGCCCCTCGGAGCGATGGATTAGGATTGCACCATGAATGCTACCTTCACACTTTCTTTTTTTCTTTTCTATTGTATTCCTAAATTTTTTGCTCCCTAAGTCTTTCAGGGTTTCTTTGTATTAGTATTGAGGTTTTAGAAATGTGAACCCTCCAATTCCAAAAATGGGGTAAAAAATACTGTTATCGTCATAATGGTATGGTTTATCAGTGCTACTGACAATTCATTATGGGTCATCGGCTTTGAGGACCAAAAAGAATCATAACAGAAAATTCTGTATTGTTTAAGTATATAAAACATTGGGATCTCTCGAAAGTCTATCTTCCAGGCCTAAGATGAGCTTCCACCGCATCTATATGTAAAGTAGATTACACAAAATTGTTGAGGATAGCATAAAAAAAGGATGGTATATCTTACAATAACTCGTAGGAGTTTTCATATCACGAAAGTTTGTGGTGACTCTTCACTAGAGTTAAAGGCCATATTAAAAGAAATAATTCCTAGAAGGAGACAGGAAATTTTAGAATTAAAAGCAAGTTATGGTAATGTAAAAGTTGGTAACATCACAGTAGGTTCCATCATCGGAGGTATGAGAGGCAATAAATCAATGTTCTGGCAGAGTAGCTCCCTGGATCCTAACGAAGGCATCAGATTTCAAGGAAAAACCATTCAAGATTGTCAAGATTTATTACCCAGAGATTCTAAAGATCTAAATAAGAAAGATAGTTTCTTACCGGAGGGCATGTTTTGGCTTTTGATGACGGGCCAAATACCTACTCGGAAGCAAACTTTTCATTTATCAAAGGAACTGGGAGTTAGGGGCCGTAAATTACCAGAACATACTGATAAATTGATGTCTAACTTACCTTTTGACATTCATCCAATGACGCAACTTGCCATTGGGTTAGCCTCAATGAATAGAACCTCAGAATTTGCCCGGAAATACGAGAAAGGACAAATCGGCAAGGATGAATACTGGGAATATGCCTTTGATGATGTCATTAATCTAATCGCGGCTCTGCCTCAGTTAAGTGGTAAGATTTACTCCAAAATTGCCGCCAATGGTGAACCACTTGGTGAATTCAAAGAAGATCGTGATTGGAGCTACAATATTTGTTCATTATTGGGGATGACAAGTAGATATTCTTGTAATCGTCAGAATTTAACCTTGAGGCAATCTGATGATTTTGTGAATCTAATGAGATTGTACACTGGAATTCATGTGGACCATGAGGGTGGTAACGTATCTGCTCACACTACCCATCTAGTTGGTAGCGCTCTCAGTGATCCTTATTTGAGTTATTCTAGTGGTGTTATGGGGCTAGCGGGTCCTTTGCATGGACTGGCTGCTCAAGAAGTAGTCAGATTTTTAGTTGAAATGAATTCCTATATTTCTTCGCCCTACAATGAAAGTAAAATTGAGAAATATGTATGGGACTTACTTAGGTCCAAAAGAGTGGTTCCAGGTTATGGCCATGCGGTTCTTCGTAAAACAGATCCCCGATTTACTGCTATGCTTGATTTTGTCAAAGCGAGACCAGAAGAATTTAGTCAAGACAAAAATGTAGTCCTGATGGAAAAATTGTCTGAGATTGCTCCTAGGGTTTTAAAAGAACATGGTAAATGTAAGAATCCTTATCCCAACGTCGATTCTGCATCAGGGATCCTATTTTACCATTACGGCATAAAAGAATTGTTATTTTTTACAGTTATCTTTGGTTGTTCACGTTCAATGGGTCCGCTTACCCAGCTGGTTTGGGACAGAGCTTTGGGATTACCAATTGAACGACCAGCAAGCTTAGATTTTAATTCTCTACATTCTCTATGTAAATGACGAATACCTAAGTCGCGTTATGTGTACTATTTTCAATTCGTTTTCGTCGGAATTGTTCAGCTGCACTTGAAATGAGAAATACTTAATTCTATGAGAGCCCCACAATTCTTTATAATGCCTATTTTTACGGTATTCACAAAAGGGGAAGATAAGAAAAATTGAGTAAGGTGTGACAAAGATCATTTCATTTTGTGCGTTAAACCCCTCTTCTCACCAACTACCTCACATCTTGCCTTTGATAGCGACGGCTGAAAGGATAGCCGATTATCATGATAAATACTAGACTGTAGCATTAGTGTATATGACTATATAGGCGTGTTTTGGTTCTTGTTAACGTATGTTATCCATATATTGAATTAATCGAGCCTGTCCTGTTATGTTGTCTACAAAGGCCAAAGATAGTATAGGTTTGGGTAGAAAGATACCTAATAGTACCAAAATATTAATTATATGCCGAAATTATATGTATTCCTCTCATACACATCCTACTTCTGCAAATCAAAGGCCAGAACCTGATAAAGTCTTAAAAGATATTGCAACTTATGTGCATGAGACCGAAATTTCCTCTCAAATTGCCCTTAATACTGCTAAACTTTGTTTTCTAGACACATTAGGCTGTGGACTAGCGGCTTTAAAACACCAACAAGCTAGAGACATTATTAAACCCATTGTTCCTGGTACAATAGTACCCAATGGTGCTAAAATCCTAGGAACTAATTACAAATTAGGTCCCGTAGATGGAGCTTTTGCAATTGGAACGTTAATACGGTGGTTAGACTACAATGATTGTTGGTTAGCAGCAGAATGGGGCCATCCCTCCGACAACTTGGGAGGTATTTTAGCGGTTGCGGATTACTTGACAAGACTTTCCAGGGCGACCAAGGGAAAAGAGGGTAAAATCTTTACTGTGGGGGATGTTCTGGAAGGAATGGTAAAAGCTCATGAGATTCAAGGGGTTATAGCGTTGGAGAATTCTTTTAATTCTGTCGGATTAGATCATGTCGTGTTAGTTAAAGTTGCTACAACCGCTGTAGTCTCAAAAATGCTCTGTTTAAATAAACCACAAACTATCGCAGCTATATCCCAAGCCTTTGTTGATGGTCAGTCTTTGAGAACATACAGACATGCTCCTAATACAGGTTCAAGAAAATCGTGGGCGGCTGGTGATTCTGTCTCAAAAGCAGTAAATTTGGCATATCTGATCAAAAAGGCCGATATTGGTTCAATACCCTCAGCACTAACTGCGCCAACTTGGGGTTTCTACGATGCCCTGTTTAAAGGTAAACCTTTTTCCTTTAGACAAAGAGATCGATTTGGATCATATGTCATGGAAAATATATTATTTAAAATTTCGTTCCCAGCCGAATTTCATGCTCAAACTGCTGTTGAAGCCGCCATACATGCACATGATACTTTAAAGCACCTAAAGAAAACCTTCCAAGCTATTAAATCTATAAGGATTAGAACTCAAGAGGCAGCTGTAAGAATTATCGATAAATCAGGCCCTCTTTATAATTATGCCGACAGAGACCATTGTATTCAGTATATGATTGCCATACCATTAATATACGGAAGACTGACAGGTGAAGATTACACTGATGCTATCGCTAAAAATCCAGATATTGATGAATTGAGATCCAAAATGTACTGCGTTCAAGATGACCAATTCACCCTGGATTACCATGATCCTACAAAAAGATCCATCGGTAATGCCTTGCTCATTGAATTAAATGATGGTACCAAACTCGATGAAATTGTTGTAGAATATCCAATTGGTCATAAACGCAGAAGAAAAGAAGGTATACCGTTGCTGTTGAATAAATTTAAAACACACCTAAATCAGCATTTTGCTAACTCACCTGAAAAAGCAGAGAGGATCTTCACAGAAAGCGAAGGTTCAAATTTAGAAAACACACCAATAGATTCATATATGGATCTATACTGGGGCTAAAGAAAGCCATAAGTAAACATGTTCACTTTATATGTATCTCAACTAGATTATTTTCGGGTAACATCCGTTCTTCTATTTCATCAATAAACAAATTTTTGCACATTAATCGGTTAGCTTCACTTCACGAACAGAGAATTGACGAACAAATACAAGTAGAGGAGCCTAAGGGAGTGTATCTCTAGTATACAATTAAACTTATTAAAATGAGCTTGAATGTAGATTCGATGTCCTCCAAAACAAATAAAGCTCCGGGTGTATCTTTGAAAGGATCTGCAAAGGTACTTAATGAGTTGATTGAAACCTCTAAAAATCTACCTACTACTTCTTCAGAATTAGGATCAATCCAATTGAGTGTGAACGAAATTAGAAAAAGAACTCATGATTTAAGACAGAAGAAAGACATTAACGCAGATCATACAAAAGCTCATTACCTTTTAGCTGGAAGCGGATTGGCAATTGAAGATGTGGATCTCTCATTGAAAAATTTACAATCCAAACAACTGTTGGAACAACCTGTTTCTAAGAAACAAGTAGAAGGTGAATTGGATACTTACCTGGAAACTAAGAAAGATGAAAATATTCTTTCCTCTATTGAAAATCTTTTGTCAGTGGCAGCTAGAGATTTCGACAATTTTGTAAACCAAAATTTAAGTTTGGATTGGGACCAACGTAAAGAGGAAGTTCGTGAAAATTTCGGAATTCTTATTCAAGGTAAGAACCATACAGATCCTATTAAGAATATAGCACCTTTGAATCCTCAGTTGCCCACTTGGGGTAATCAAGGTTCTAGCATCTTAAATAGCGGAGAGACAAGATTAAATGTCAACGAAAACTACGCAGTTAGAGAAAAGTTCGAAAAGTATGCTAAGATCATTTACCGTTTCAATAATACTAGGCAAGCTAAACAAGATTTTCCGCTTTTGAAAGAGTTATCACAGGCGCTTGCCAATGTGGGGGATTCGAAAAATAGACAGTTATTAGAAAGCTCTAAGATTTTGGATGGTCTGAAACTAAATTCTAATGTAGTACAAAATGCCAAAACATATCTACAGAACCAATTTTTAGAATATGTGGATCATCTCTATAAGAAAAATTTAAGTGAAGGATTACCAACAAATATTAACAAGATAAAATCCTTCATTGATTCTAAATTGAAAAATCCAAATAATACATGGAAATTTAACAATTTAACGTTTATTAACGGTACACCTATCTGGGCCCTAATATTCTATCTCTTAAGGGCTGGACTGCTACAGGAGGCGTTAGAAGTTGCGATAAATAACAAGGCGAGCTTTAAAAAGGTCGAACAATCTTTTTTAACATATTTGAAGGCTTACGTATCTTCTAAGGATCACACCCTTCCAATAGAATTTTCTACTAAACTGCATACCGAGTACAGCCAACACATTAAGAGCTCTCTGGATGGTGATCCGTTTAGGTTGGCTGTTTACAAAATCATCGGAAGATGTGATTTGACAAGAAAAAACATCTCTTTTATTACTCTTAGTGTCGAAGATTGGTTATGGATCCACTTTATGTTGATCAAGGATGATATTGCCGACAGTGATCCAGTTTACGAAAAATATAGCCTGAGGGACTTCCAAAGCATCATTGTTTCATACGGTCACGAAAGATTTTCAAACTACTATTCGCAAGTACTTATTTTGAGTGGGCTCTATGAATTAGCAGTTGAACATGCTTACTCCATAAGTGAGATTGATGCTGTTCACCTAGCAATTGTTATGGCAAACCAAGGTCTACTAGAAGTCGATAATGATCGGTCTGACGGTAGTGGAGTTAATTTTATCACTGTCAAGGACAACAGAAGGAAAATCAATTTTGCAAAGATTTTGGGTAATTACACGAAATCCTTTAAATATTCTGATCCAAGGATTGCTGCTGAGTATTTGATACTAATTGCCTTGATTTCTACGCCAGAACAAATAGAATTATGCCATGAAGCACTGAGAGAACTTGTCTTAGAAACCAAAGAATTTACGATTCTACTGGGAAAAATCAATAGAGATGGTACAAGAATACCTGGTGTTTTAGAAGAACGCCAGCCCCTATTACATCTAAAGGATGAGAAAGAATTTTTACGTAAAATTACTGAACATGCGGCATTGAAGGCTGACGAGGACGGTAGAGTTTACGATTGTTTGTTGTTATATCAACTATCTGAAGAATACAACATTGTCATCACTATCGTAAACAGTCTTCTAAGCGACCTGCTCAGTAATACCGATTTGGATCAGCCACTGGTAACGATGGATGAAAACAATGAAACAAACCCCGTGCTAATAGCAAAAAAAATCGTTTTCATTTACATTGAAAATCTAGAAATCTCTCAGAAAGTTCAAACGAAGAACAAAGAAACTTGTATCATATTATTAAAGCTTGCTGATGCTAGAAGGTCCTACCAAGCCAAGCAGTGGGAAACTACCTTGGTACAAGTTGAAGAGTTAGATCTATTGCCCTTTTCAGATGAAGTCTCAGCAAGGAGGAAAGCTCAAGATTTTACTTCTCTTAACGAAAATATCGTCAAAAATATCCCTAATTTACTCGTCATGGTGATGCATTGTATCTCTCAATTAATCGTTGAACTTAATCAGAGTGACTACCAATCCGTCACCAAGGCACAGCAAGTGGAAGCTCTAAAGAATGTTTCCAGGAATTGTATGATGTACGCAGGTATGATTCAATACAAAATGCCTAGAGAAACTTACAGCGCATTGATAAGATTAGATATCAATTGTAAAGTATGAATGAAATGAAACAGAAACCTTTATAATAAATCAATTTCGCTTTTTTCTTCCTTTCTACCATACATAGTATTCATTCTAAATAGTATAACATCAATTATTACGTGGTTGGTGCCTTGTGTAGTTTGGCTGAACTTCGTACGCATTAGGGCTTTCAGATCTCTTCTGATTGAGCTTATGATGGCGCCTAGCCACTCTTTTAGCCCTTCTCTCTTCAAAATTCAGACCCCTTTCCTCATCAGACTCTGAAGAAGAAGAAGAGGAAGAAGAAGGTTCTTGATGATCAGAAGGACAATCACATTCCGCGTCGGGATCCTCTTGTGGATGGAAAATACAACAAATCTTCGTCTTTTTCTTGTTCATATTTTCATTATCGATTACATCACTTCCCCACCTTACACTTGGTCTTATAGAGCTTCCTCCGTTAAGTTCTGACCCTCGCTGTTCCGATTGCTGTTGTTCGCTAGAAGCTCTCAACTGTAACAGCGGAGGAACACCTTCCACGTTAACTGTCTGCGTCTGCGTCGATCCGCCTCGCTGTTCTTGTCTATTGCCATTCATAATCATTATGCTACAAAACTCAAAAACTTCATTTCGCGAAGATGGGTGTTGTCTTCAGCGTACAACCAGTACAAGCGCTTTGTTGTGGCTTTTGACAGGGCGGGTATATTTCTCCTTGAAAGTCGAAATTCTGAACTTCTACCGTTTGTTCGTAGTATGTGACTTATATGCTTAGAGAACCAAATAATTGAACATTCTAAAGGTTTTGCCACCTATGAAGCACTGGAAGTAAGAGCTAAAGAATATTAGGAGTGGGACTAAGGAAATTGAATTAAGGCATGGAGAGATTACAGAGACTTATGATGAATAGCAAAGTCGGTATGGCTGATACCAACCGTGATGACACCAAAGAGACGGTTTACATATCGTCCATAGCGCTACTGAAGATGTTGAAACATGGTAGAGCTGGTGTTCCTATGGAAGTAATGGGGTTGATGCTCGGTGAATTCGTTGATGATTATACTGTTAATGTGGTAGATGTTTTTGCTATGCCTCAAAGTGGTACAGGTGTGTCTGTGGAAGCGGTCGATGATATTTTCCAAGCAAGAATGATGGATATGCTTAAACAGACTGGTAGAGATCAAATGGTTGTTGGATGGTATCACTCACATCCAGGTTTTGGTTGCTGGCTATCATCTGTTGATGTCAATACTCAAAAATCATTTGAGCAACTGAATAGTAGAGCAGTTGCTGTTGTGGTCGATCCTATTCAATCGGTCAAAGGTAAAGTAGTTATTGATGCATTTAGATTGATTGATACAGGTGCCCTAATAAACAACCAGGAACCAAGACAAACTACTTCTAATGCAGGTCTATTGAACAAAGCCAACATTCAAGCATTGATACATGGATTAAACAGACATTATTATTCCTTAAACATCGACTATAGTAAGAACTCCAAGGATACTCAAATGTTGATGAATCTTCATAAAGAAAAATGGCAATCCGGCTTGAAAATGTACGATTATAAGGAAAAGGAAACTGAAAATTTGGAAGCTACTCAGAATTTAGTGAGAATTTCCAAACAGTATTCAAAGAGAATTGAAGAGGAGAAAGGGCTTTCCGAAGAAGAACTCAAAACCCGTTATGTTGGTAAACAAGACCCTAAGAAGCATTTAGTGGAAACCTCGGATGCTGTACTCGAAAACAATATAGTATCCGTCCTAACCTCTGGTGTGAATTCCGTTGCAATTAAATAAAGGAAAATGGGGCTATCATATGTAATGCATGCTTTTTTTACTATGTAATGGAGAAGAAAATAAAAATAATAAAGATTGACAAAGTACTTACGAATTATTCCTTTGTCGGGTCATCCTTAACCCACACTTGCATGTAGGTTTCTTGAAGGAACAATAGCTCACGTTCTTTCAGCCGATTTATAGTTCCACCTAACTCAACCCATTGTCTCTTCGTTGAATTAAATAATTGAATCCTCCAAATACTTTTATCATCATCATCAAATGCTGTAGTCCCGATTGTGTCATGAACCACATTAGCAACCAAGGTATATTTAGACTCTAGAAACTCCATCCTCTGTGAGAATTCGACCAAAGTTTGGTTTCTACCTTTAACAGGAAGTGTATTCTTTCTGTCAAATCGATTAAAGTGTAAGATAAGGTACTTTGGAAGTCGGATCAACTTATATTTTTTGAAACCTTGGGCAAACTGCTGTTCCTGAGTTCCATTATACTTCTTCAAAAGATCTTCTATTTTAACTTGTGGTAAATCATTAGCATTACGACTATCTTTAAACAGAGGTGTAGGAGGAAGATCTAGGGACAGGGACCAAAACGGAACCGTAACATAGTCCTCATGTGAAGTTTCTCTTTGAAATTTCACCACATCACCATTCAAATCTAACACGGGTTTTATAGGTATCGTCGCCACTTGTACATTACCTTGAAAAGTATCACCAAGTATCTTCCTTAAGCTTGAAGATTTCTTAACCAGGTTATTAATCAACCAAATGAATATTTGTCTTGGATCACTCACTTTGCTAGAAATTTTAGGATCAATTACGGAGACATAAGCTAAGAATTCTTCCGAAGAAATGTAGGGCTTAAACAATTTTGGTGACCACAGTTTGCGTACTATTATACCCAATCTTTGAACAATTTCATGTTCTTTGAAATAATCTTGTAACAAAAAATAATCTCTGAGGGGAATTATATGAGACAACAACAATAAGATAACATTGAGCGAATCATTACCAGAAGCATTATTGTTAAAACCAATAAATCCGTTAGTGTATTCTTGATTATTTAAATCAAAGCATGCATGTGGTGAATTATTAATTTCCTCCTTAGTAAAGAACGGCCTAATAGCATTTCGTATTCTAACTAAAACCTGAATTTTACCCTTATCCTCCACCTCCACATCATCAGGTAAAAGGTACACCTTCAATGAATTGAAATTGATAAATACATGATGATCTTCATTTACAGAATGTAGGAATGCTGGAGTGTTTTCACGGCGACCTCGAAGATATTTACCACACACCAGACAACAGTAACAGTTTAAAAGCGATAGCGTAATACTACATCTTTTTTCGAAATCAAAATCTAACTTTCTCTCATCAATAGTCTCTAGAAATGCATAAGAAGGTTCATCATATTTAACTCTCTTTCTTACGTTTGACATGCTGTAATCATTACGCCTTGCGGCAAATGAACCCATTCTTGCTAAGACCCTTCTCGTCAAGTTTTATCCTATATTCGATAAAAAGTTTAGACTATAATGAATGATGAACTTTAATTCGATTTTGTCCATTCCGAGCGGCGCTCATCGCCTTTCGCTCCCCACCGACCTTAATTCAATTTCCACAGTTAATGGATTCGTCTTTTCAAAGACACCTTTACTAGTTTTAGAAGCAAACGATACTGCAACCAATATTTCACAGTTAAAGGAGAGTATTTTTTGTTTCCAATTAGCCTTTTTAATTCCAGTTTCGGTGACTTTAATGCTTTTCGCTTGCCTTTTAGCAGTGGTTGCAAGTTCGTTATTCACTTTTACTGTTCTTAAAAGAAGATTATTTCGCTACGGATTTCCATTACTTGCAGAAAAACCATTTAGTAACACTGGGAAACCATTGAAAATGGCAAATAAGAACTTGGCTGATCCGAATGATATTCCTGTTTCCCTACGTGGTCACAAGTATCCGGCCAAAGCTCATAACCTTCAAGTAAAAAAGCACCTTTTAAAAAAAAATCCACACCTATCTGCACAGAGTACTGCTGTTTTCATTGCTGGTGAAGAAGTTGAGGGAAACAAATACTGTGACACAGAAAAGCCATTCAGACAGAACAGGTACTTTTACTATTTGTCAGGCGTAAATATTCCAGGGTCTGCTATACTATTCGATTTTAAAAAAGACCATTTAACACTATTTTTACCAAATGTTGCATGGGATGATGTCATTTGGAGCGGATTGCCTATGAACATTGAGCAAGCAACAAAAGAATTTGATGTAGACAAAATTCTCTATTATGACGAGATAAAAAATAGTTTACGAAGGCTAGAGGGTTATACAATTTTTACTACAGATTTGGACAATGTTCACGAAGAAAAAATCCAATCTTTACTAGTACCTCATGAAAGGGACTTTTTTTACGCACTGGATGAGTCTAGGATGATTAAGGATTGGTACGAAATCGAAGTATTGAAAAAGGCTGCCGAAATAAGTGATAATTGTCACTTGGCAGTCATGTCTTCTCTGCCAATTGAATTGAACGAAGTACATATTCAGGCTGAATTTACTTATCACGCCCTTCGTCAAGGAGCTCGTACGATGGGGTACGACCCCATCTGTTGCTCTGGTCCGGCATGTGGTACTTTACATTATGTAAAAAACACCGAAAATTTAACTGGAAAGGCTTCTGTGTTAATCGATTGTGGAGCGGAATGGAAAAATTACACCAGCGATGTTACCAGATGCTTCCCCATTTCTGGTAAATTCACTAAGGAACACCGTCAAATATACGAAGCGGTTCGTGACATGCAAACCCAAGTCATGGTTAAGATAAGACCAGGTGTTGATTGGGATGAATTGCACACCTTATCACACAGAGTTCTCATCAAGCATTTATTGAAGTTGGGTATTTTTAAGAGCCAATTTTCAGAAGATGAGATTTTCAAGAGAAGGGCTTCTTGTGCCTTTTATCCTCACGGCTTGGGCCACCTACTAGGACTAGATGTTCATGACGTAGGAGGTAGACCAGATCCATATGATTCAGATCCATACTTCAAGTACTTGAGAATCCGTCGTCCTTTGCAAGAGAACATGGTTGTTACCAATGAGCCAGGGTGTTATTTTAACGATTTTCTACTTGCTGAATTTTTGGACAAGATTCCTGAGAGAAAAGAAGTAGTAGACAAAGAAGTTTTGAAAAAGTACATGTACATTGGAGGTGTCCGAATTGAAGACGATGTGATCGTTAAAAGAGGTGGCTGTCAGATTTTAAGCAAAATCACGAGTGATCCCGATGAAATCGAAAGAATTGTCTCTAATGGAATATCCAAGCCACGTTCAGACTTTCATGTAATCGTCTAAATTTCGGTGCACCAGAAGCCTGTAGAGCTAAATTCCAATTTTTTAGAACAGCCCCAAACTAATTAATAAAATTCAACTACACTTTAATTTCAATAGCGAAAATAAAAATGATGCGAATTCTGTGGATCGAACACAGGACCTCCAGATTACTTAACCGAAGTCTCTCTTCAGTCTGGCGCTCTCCCATCTGAGCTAAATCCGCCTGACTACTCCTTCATTAGAATAGTAACTATTTATGTAGCCAAAAGAAGTGATGGCTTGTGATAAATTACGGTGCAGTAACTAATAAGCACAATATTGTCGAATAACTAAAAAACTTTAACGCTAGATTAGATGATCTGTTTTCACTTATTATCTTATTAGAATACATCTCATACCTTGGCTATACCTGGGGCCTCATTGCATAATATTGCCATAGTAGGATGTACATCCCGTTAGCCTTCAGTAAATGTTTGTTTAATTATTGATTGTGTAAAAACAAACCTAATCTTGTCCAACGTCAAATAACTGCCAAGTTGCTTTCACATACTGAACAGAGACCACATATTGAATGGATTTTAATTAAGGCCTCTTTAATCATAACATTCACGTTAATTCATATCGAAACATCATTAACTAAGCAATTCAAATAGAGAGGGGCGTAATACTGCATTCAGTTAGCGCGAATATTAAGGTAAGAATATCGATGTTATTACCTCTCACATACCCGTACAAATCTCTTAAGAGTTCTTCATACCCCCCTTCATATGTACCAACGAAGCACTCAGACATACATAATCTGAATTCTGTTGTTGGAATAACAAGTTTTCAATCCTTTAGCCCATAGATTACAAAATTTTTATACCACTCGAAAAAAAGGCTAAACAGTCGAATACACGAATCTCAGTCTTTCCAGTGTGAATAAGCACTATTGGAATCATATCAGTAAATCATGAAAGGCACTATACCAGAGCCCTTTCAATACAAAAAAACAAAAAAACAAACAAACAACAATACAACGACAACGACAGCAGCTAAGTAATCCTTTATACTAAAACAAGGCGCATTGATAAAAAACAGCTGACCAACTCATATTAGCAGAAATACATACCAACTGAAAGAATCATGAAAAACTAACTTCGAATATCCACTGGATGTGATATCCCAAAATGATGGATAATCTAAGTCTTGAAGCGATAGGTCCTCACTCATTAGCACCTCAAAAACGATCGAAGGTATCCAAAGACAACTTCAACTTCAATTATGTACATCAACACTAGAAAGTACCAAGCAGGCAACAATCGCATGCACAATAAGCTCTCACTTAATAAATCAAGTGATCGCCAGGAGTCTCAAAACATAATCGAACATCCATAGACTTTCGCTATGCGTGAAAGTATTAACTCTCGATGGTGGGAGGTTGGCAGTGTGCAGGATTAGATTACATGTACAGGGCTACTGTACATTTATCACAATTTTGTTTGATCTTTCTAAATTTCAAAAGGGATCAAAAATGTACCATTTATTCGTACTTTTGCAAAGTCAGATGACTTCAATTAATAAACTTATCGGATTAAAATCAATTTCGGAGTTTTAATACATATAATTTACCCCGTATAGGTCATCCTAACTGATTCGAAAGAATTCGATGTAGATAATAAAGAGGGATGGAAAAAATAGACCGCAGTATGAAGTGTCCATCTGCGGCAGAATCATGGATCCACGCCATAGAGGGTGATTAAAAGCCTTATTATCGCCACATCCTTGAACAGTTGAGTTACACCATGCAGTTATCCTCGCTCTTGACAAGCTCCCCGGAGGGATCAGACAAAAAGGAAAAACTTTTAACTGGTTGGGAATCCCGAATAACAATGCTGCCTACATGATGAAGTTTAACGGATACACGCGGAGTTATTCTCTTATAATGGATGACCTTAACAGAGACGTAATAGTTTAAATAGTACGTCACTTATAGTACTGTGAAGTAAAATATAAAAAGGGTAAAGGCCAATTCTCGAAAATTTCATTCCACTAACGGGTGTGCTTCTCGCGTAATCCTAGCATGTACACTAAAACTTTTCGTAACACATTTGCACTGGATGTGTTAGAGTATTTGAACATAGTTCATATTCCCCAGGAACCTGCACCAGCTAGTATTAGTGATGATTCCCAGCGTACGGTACATGAAGCACCATACAGTGACTTAGAAGTACAAGGGAGTAATGGTTCCAGTGATTTCGATAAAAAGGAGAAGAACAAAAACAGTGGTACAGATGAGTCCAAAGAAGAACCTCAGCCTAAGGATCCTTTTTTAGTAGAATATACCGGCTCTGATGACCCTGAACGACCTGTAAATTGGCCATTGCCTAAAAAAGCCGTCGTAGCTTTACAAGTTCAACTTCTTACCTGTGTCACCTATCTGGGTACGGCAATTTATACTCCTGGACAGGAAGAGATTCAGAAAGCTTTTGGAGTAGGTCATGTTGTCGCAACTCTAAACTTATCCATGTACATTTTGGGGTTTGGGTTGGGCCCGATGGTTTTTTCTCCATTATCAGAGTTTGCAATTTTCGGTCGCCAACAACTCTACATTTTCACTTTGTTTCTTTTTGCCATGTTACAAATTGGATGTGCATTGGTGGATAACATCGCAGGTCTGGTAATTTTAAGATTCATCACAGGTATTCTATGTTCGCCTTCCTTATCTACGGGTGCAGCCACCATTGCTGAAATTGTTACACCACCAATGGTTCCAGTCATGATTGGTATGTGGTCAATCGGTGCAGTAGCGGCTCCAGCTATAGGCCCTGTTTTAGGTGCTGCAATGTTAGTTGCAAAAAATTGGAGATTCATGTTCTGGCTCCTCATGTGGTTAAGTTCTGGAACGCTTCTTATTTTAACACTTTTCTTTCCCGAAACCTATGAAGAAAACGTCTTGTATCGCCGTTGTAAGAGAATACAGAAAACAACTGGTGACAAAAGGTATTTTACTGCTAAATCAAAAGAAGAATCAAAATTAACTATCAAATCGATCGCGATTAACGCTCTTTGGAGACCAATCGAAATTATTGTCAAGGAACCAATAGTGCTGGCATTAGATTCTTACCTGGCCTTAGCATATGGGACTTTTTACCTATTTTTCGAGGCATTTCCAATTGTGTTTTTAAGAGTTCACCATTTTACAACTGTTGAACTGGGATTATCCTATCTCGGATTTGTGGCGAGCAGTTTCATAGCTTATGGTGTGTCCCTTAGTTTCTTCCGATTATTTTTACCGCCCATAATAAAAAAGGGAAAATTTACGCCAGAAAAGCTTTTGATTCTCGCTATGTGGGTCTGTTGGTGTGGTCCTGCTGCACTATTCTTGTTTGGTTGGACGGCATCTGTTCATTGGATTTTACCTATCATATCTGAATTATTTTGGGTTTTATTCCTTTTTAACCTTTTCCAAGCAATTTTTTCATATTTGGCCATGTCCTACCCCAAGTACGTTGCTTCTGTATTTGCAGGTAATGGTCTCTTCCGTTCAGGATTTGCATGCGGTTTCCCACTGTTTGGTCAAGCGATGTACGACAATTTAGCTATTAAGGGGTACCCTGTAGCTTGGGGCTCTTCACTTCTCGGATTTATTACAATTGGCTTGGGAATTCTGCCGTTCGTACTCTACAAGACAGGACCCTATCTTCGTAGCAAATCTTCTTTCACTGGTTAACCATATCTCTCCCTTTAATATTTATATATGTATGATAAATTAACCATTAGTTAGCTAATAGGATCATGTTGAAAAATCTTGTGAGATGTAAAGCACATAATATTTTGCGCAATAATTAGATGGTGTTATATGACCAAGAAGACAACCACGCTAATACTTTCATTAAAATATCACTGACAAAGCATTGAACCTGTGAATATTCAAACAGTATAATAACGAATAATCGATTTCTCAACAAACTAAACATCACGAAAGATAAGCTGTACTTCGCACCATTCATCGTAAATCCACGGCCCTTATTATCTCATCAAACGTGTAGCTTAGATCAGCTTGAGAATAAGATAAAAGATCGAAAAGAACCACAAAATAATAGAGGAATGCAAGATATAAGTATTTCATAGTTCAGTAAGCTCGCATACACAAAATTTTGAAGCAGAAAATCAATGCCCGTTTCCTGATGGACTTGCGTATTTCAATTCAGAACTTTTTTTTGGTAACTAAACTCTTTTTAAAACACACAACCACATGCATAACTAAAACGACCAATAAACTCCTAATCATCGCGCTAATTCCTAAAACAATTTTTCATACACTCAAAGTAATTCATTTTCACCAAAAAAAGAAAGTTACTTTCAGAATCAAAGTCCGGAAATTAGGCTATCCTAGAGAAAAAGAATCAAACAAAATTCATATTTCATATCAGCACAAAAAAACTTAATGAACAACATAAAAAAACCAGCCGAAGCTTGTTACCTACCACGACCTCCTTCAATGATTTGTATGAACAATTCGGGGAGTTTTATAGTGTTTTGAACAAAAAGAGCAAACTCTAAAACTTGAGTATATTTAAAGAAATCAATTAAAACCACATCGAGAAAACATTTATCTCTTTCCATGATATCCATAGATGGTCCCTAATTCTATTGTATCTCCAAGAAAATCCATTTTGATTCAGCTTTTTCACCCAGGATTTAACTTACCAGAATTCACGAGCAAATCTCCGAATCACAAAGCCTCAACAAGGTTCTATAAGCATCAGAAAAATCCATCAATTTTTGTATCTCTCCAACGTTTTTTAAATATTCCCTGAACTCTGTATCTTCCTTCGGTATCATTTCGCTCTTGAATTTTCCTCTAACCTTTTCAATGAAGAATTCATGGCTCTTCAAGACATCTGACCTCAAATGTCTAACGATTTCGTTTAAAGCATCTTCATGATAGTATAAAAGAGATAACGTATCACCGTTGAGCTTCGCCTTGGATTCAAATATTTTTCTTAAGCGCTTATTTTGTCTTTTCAAGATAATCAGCCTACTTTCTTCTAAAACTGAATTCTGCTTAGCATTTTCATCTTCAACATCAAGTAAACTATTTCTTTCGTTTAAAAAGTTTTGGAAGATAACAACATCAAGGTCATCTTTCCCTTTCCTTTCAGACTTATTGAACTTTTGATTCAACTGTTTAGACAAAACATCGACATCCCAAAGCAATTGTTTTTTCTTTTGTTTGTTAGTCTGCAGTTGATCTATTAACTTACCCACTAAAGTATACATGTAATTCAAATTCTCAGTCTGAGGGCTCATGTAAAGCTGTTGTGGTTGTTGTTGCTGGATCACTTGCTCATTTTGGCCTATCCGCTGTTGTTCTTGCTGTCTAACATCTGGTCCCATTGTTCATTCTATGACTGCTTTAAACAAATCCGTGAGTCTCCTTCAGAGCGCTAGTTATGAAGCATATACAACCTTAATCTTCATTTTATATTTTACTGTATATCACAATAAGAAGTACGGGTAATGATGACACGCCAAAAAAATAGGATCGGCGGCTAGGAAATAATATATAAATATAACAAACAAAAGTGACTGAATAAAATTACTATTTTCACCACTCAGTTATTTCTACTAGTGAATATTTATGTAAGTATTGTAAAAGAAAACCGCTTCTGTATTATTGGTAAATAAAAATAATGTCAGCTCCAATTAACTTCTCAAACTTTTCACTGAATCAAGTGGATAGAGGGAGCCAATTTCCTGAGGGCGTAGCTACAGTCTGGCTACTAAGTACTTTAGGGAATTCCATAACCAAAGGTTCGAGTACAAAAACTGCTAACTCTATCACAACATCAAATACTTCGTCAGTCAAGAAAAAAGATATCATTAATGTCTCCATCCCTAATACTTGCATGATCATCCAGAGTAATGAAATGCAATTACCTTTGCGTTACATATCAAATTTACTATATGGTGTCACTATATGTTACAATAGAAAAACAGAATATGTGCTCAACGATCTAACTGCCCTTCTTACCCAGTTGCAGAAGAAAATATACAACAGCCATGGTACAGCTGGACAAAAAAAATACTCTAAGAGGGCCGATGACGCTAACAAAAGTACTCTTTTTAATTTCGATGACACTGATGGGATTAATGGTTTGTTGAGCGATGATCCACTCTTCGACATCTCACAAGTCGGAGATTTTGAACAGATATTAAGAACAGTACCAAACGATAATAGTTCTAAAGCTATTACCATCAGAAAACAAGACTATTTAAAAGAGTTGACTAATTGGAACGCTTTTGAGAAACCAACCCATTTAGAACAATCAAATTCTCTAGAATATCTTCATAGATCGATAACATTAGATGACATACCTATAGATGTTGATTTCCAGCTTGAAATTGAAGATGTAATGAGTCAGCAAGGAACGGTAACGGAATCCAGCGTAGACTTAAGCACCTTGAGGAATGGTAATGACCTAAATATGAATTTTCAAAACCAAGATTTCATGTTGAATTTTGAAGAAGATGAATATGAGGTTACTCAGGGTGATATTCAAGGTAGACCTAGAGCAGAACCCAATATGCCTCTGGACCTTCCAGAAGAAGAAGAAGAGGGAGAAGAACAAGACAGCTCCTCATTTGATTCCAAACACAGTGAAAATGAACCACCACTAAAAAAATTTAAAAAGAATAAGATTTTGGGTTCGGCGGCTACCGCAATTCGACTGATCCAAATTGACGAAAAAACAGGTTTATCTACAGATGTTCTTAAAGATAATCATAACAGCTACTGTAAATTCATGGATACTAAACGGAGAGTTGAAGAGTGCAGAACAGGCCTAAATTCCTGCTACCAAGTTATGGACCTCGAAGAAAAGCCTGAATTTCTACAAAAATGCTGGAATTTTGTTTTAACTGGCAAAATTAAAGTCCATCAAATATTTCATCAAAATAAAACAGATTTTGAAAGTGGTTCCGTTGAAAGAGGTCGTAACCATTCTCGTTCAAATTCGAATTCTCTGAGATCAAGTAGCAATGTTCCCAGTGAAGAAATAGGTCGAAGAATGATGGTAAGTAGAGAAAATTCCATGGAGTACAACACTAACGAAAATCTGCTTTTGAACCTTGATCAAATAAATGAAGAGTTAGAGGAAGATTCCTCTAGAACTACATCTGCTCATCCGTATGATTTTATGCAAATGAACCTGGAATTGCCCCCATCTAGTTTTGGGAGAACGCATACGAGAACTGATACAAATGGTGATCTATTTAGCAATAGCTCTGAAGCCAGTGACCAACGTGATGCAATTGATGTCCTATATCAAAGAACCAAAGGAAGCACTCATAAAAGAAACGCCCATAGGGGAAGTTCAGATACTCGTGAAAGTCTTGAATTAAACAGAATGCCTCCAGTAGAGGAAGATAGTCTTACTAGACCTCCTTTTCAAATGGTATTGGATTACCAAACTCGCAAATTTTATGATTATATTCGAGAAAGATCTCTTTTTGTCGGTAAAACTACTTGGTCCAATCCGCCATTCAAAAAAAAACTACTATTCGAAGATATTGTACCCAGTAGGCTTACAAATGACGATGACAAGATAGATGACTATAATGGGAATGAACAGGGTGAAGAGCAATTTATTCTAAGTAAAAAAATTGCTGCAAGTGCATTTCTGTCATTGTTAAATCTTGCTTCAAAAGAATTGGTTGACATTAAGGAATTTCAAAATCGCGATATCGACAGATTCAAGGTCATGCAGGGAGACGACGTTATCGTCTATGCTTAATTCGCTATTGTGTACGTGAGTGACTGAGGACATGACAAAATTTAACATATTCAGCCGTGCCAACAAAATACCCTTTTTCCCCGGAAAAAATCCGATAATAATAATAATGATAATAAAAAAAATATAACGCTGCATTAACAAAATGCTGAAAATATACACAACCCCACAAACGCCCCAAGGATTTCGAACTGTCGCTATCCCAATATATAAGTAGGCGTTTGAAGTCTTCCACACGGAGATTAGTTACTAGAAGACTCCAATTTATCGCTTGAATAATGCTCAAACACATTTTAGCTAAAAGAACAATGTATAAGGGAGCAAGGAGCCTTACCAGCAGCACTTCACAGCCGTCATCTGTTGTAAATCTGAAGACTTTTATCACGGACGAGGTTCGGAAAATCGAAAATTGGTGGGCACAACCACGATATAAAGAGATAAAAAGACCCTATTCGGCACTCGATGTCTTAAAACATAGGGGAAGTTTACCAGTAGAATCCAGCCGTTATGCATCTTCTTTCCAAGCACAAAAATTGTTCAGATTACTAGAAGATAAATTTGAGAAAAAACTTCCCCTTCATACCCTTGGTGTAATCGACCCTGTACAAATGTCTCAATTGGCTAGATCAAAAGAGCTTGAAGTAATGTACCTGTCAGGGTGGGCATGTTCCTCTACTTTAGTGGGAACCACTAATGAGGTTTCCCCAGATTTTGGAGACTACCCATACAATACAGTACCAAACCAAGTCGAAAGAATCTTTAAAGCTCAACAAATGCACGATAGGAAATTTTTTTTGGAAAAAGTCGAAGGATTAACCAATGACAGTACTACCGACTATTTAAAGCCAATAATTGCGGATGCTGATATGGGACATGGTGGAAATACTACGGTTATGAAGTTGGCCAAATTGTTTGCTGAAAAAGGTGCAGCTGCTATCCATTTAGAGGATCAAATGGTAGGCGGCAAAAGGTGCGGTCATCTAGGAGGCGCTGTGATAGTGCCATCTTCTACCCACTTGTCAAGATTAGTAGCTACTAGGTTTCAATGGGATGTTATGGGTACAGAAAACCTCATAATAGCAAGAACCGATTCGTTTAATGGAAAATTATTGAGTAGCAGTAGTGACCCTCGTGATCATAAGTTCATAAAAGGAACTATTGAACCAGATATCAAACCTTGGTGTGACAGATTGGCAGAGTTGGAAAATTTACCTACGACAACTAGTGAGCAAATTGCCCTTGAAGAAGTGGAATGGTACAGGAAGCACCAAGTATTTACCTTTGACGAAGCACTACAAAAACAAGTATCTCAGGCCGAATATGAGAAGTACTTGAAATTGAAGAATGAACAGCTTCGAGATAAACAATTTTTAAGCTTAAAAGAAATGAAAACACTAGCTTTTCAGGCTTCTCCCACCAAAAGAATAGAATTTGACTGGGACGCACCAAAAACAAAGGAGGGATACTATCTCTTCAAAGGTGGTATGGAAGCTGCTATTGAAAGATCGTTATATTTTGCACCTTATGCTGACATGATCTGGCTCGAAACAAAAACTCCGGATCTACAACAAGCTATTTGGTTTTCCTCAAAGATCCACGAAACTTATCCACATGTTAAGTTAGTTTACAATTTGTCACCCAGCTTTAATTGGAGTGCACACGGCTACAATAAGGAGAACTTGAAGAGTTTTATTTGGGACCTTGCGAAGCACGGATTTGTCCTACAATTAGTTTCACTGGCTGGGCTACACACTAACGGATTGTCATTTTGGCAGCTTACTAAAAGTTTTAGTAAAGACGGTATGAAAGCTTATGTCGATCAAGTACAACGTCCGGAGAAACTCGAGAATAGTGATATCCTCACGCACCAAAAATGGTCTGGAGCAGAATACGTTGACTCAGTAATGAAAGTTTTACAGAACGGATCCTCATCACACACCTTAAGTACATCTGGAGATGCATTTACGGAAAACCAATTTTGAAACAAAAAAAAAAAAGGTGATTAGTGATATCTTTCCAAAATTCCATAAGGTTACTACTATTATTTGGTGCTCATTTAAAATGTGGTCTCCAAAATTGGCCTCTTCATTTTTTTTGCTAGTTTTAGCAGCCTCTCATTCCAATTTTCAAACAAAAAACACAGGAATTACATCACCCAAGATTTTTGTACTAAATGTATATTGAGACATACCATACCAGATATCTGAAAATTATCAAAGATAATTATGACTACCTGAAATCAAAACCTACATCTGCTTGATCAGAAAAAATCAGCAGAAAAGCCCCTTCTGAAACCTAATAAACGGCACATATCGAATATTTAACCGAAGAAGAACGGGCATAATTCCATCTTGACAGATAAACAAGAGTCAATAGCTAATATAAACCATTGTTCATTTATACTGCACCTTTTTACATCAATCATTTCTTAATGTGACAACCTTGTCACTCTGAACAAGATTCTTCCTGATAAGCCTTGCATTCAAAAGATCATTTTCTTGGAACTTGAGACGTCCCTGTTCAATACTATCAGTTAACCCAGAACTAAAATGTCTTTTAGCGACTCTTTCTTCGGTGATATTATCCTCAACATCAATATACCATACCAATAAGGATCCAGTACCTTGCAGAATCTCGTGCACTTGTTTCCAATTTTCGTGATCGTAAAGAAGGTAAAGTCCCTCTAGAATGACGATTCTGGTGCGCCCGTCAAGACAATACTGTTCCGGTGTTGGATCCTTGAGACTGTGATCAAATCCGGGAATTTTTATGCAGGGAAAATACGGATCATAAGTCTTCGTTACAAATTCAAAACAGGATTTAGCATCACAGGATCCGGGTTTAATAGTGCACGTTTGAGCCAAGGTTTTACAAAGTTGAGCAAAATTATTGCTATCAAAGGTGGGTGGAGAACCTCTCCTTTTATGAGATTCTTGTGGGTTTTGAAAACTTGAGAGAGACTGACGGCTCAAATGAAATCCATCCATAGGTATAATCTGCGCAATTAACGGTTCTTCATCAGGTTCCAAGTTGTTAGCTACAGTAAACGCATTAGGTAAGCCACCACGACCAAAGATCTGCAAATCACCATTGTCCAACCTTCTCTTCACTGACTGGAAATTCATATCCTCAACATAGTTAGGTAAAATACCACCATTGATTTTTAATTCCTTAGACAATGAACCAGTGATCTCTGGTATATCTGAAGCCAACGCCACTTCTGAAGCGTCGGATCTAGCTCCATAATTTGACAATTTTTGGTTGCTTTGCAACATATATTCTTTAAATCTATGATTGATTTGACGACCAAGTTCTTCAGCAATAGTCGACTTGCCTGAGCCCGGAGTTCCCGCTATAAGTACACATATTCTATAATTTTCACCTTTAGACTGATCTAGCAAGTCAATAGTTTCATTAGCCAATGCACTAATGTCGACGACCATTTTTAGCAGGGGGGTATCTTTTTCAAAGGTGCACCTTAAAATATTAAAATATTTGAACTTTAAACTGGGCATTAAAACAAAACAAGAAAAAAAAAAAAAGCTTAGCACTATTATCTAGAGCACGACTATACGAAGAAACAAGGGAAAATCTAGAGAGTATTCGATAGGACCCATCGCAAAGTCTCCAGCACTATTATATTATGTTACGAGCTCTTTGTTTTCGAATTCCAACTGCTAAGCTATTCACAAATTCTGCGAGATTTGCTTCTACTCTGACTTTTATTGAAACTTCAAAGGATGGTAATTTGGTCCCATCCTCTTTGAGTGCTTTAACTGCCGCTGCTCAATTGGGCAATCCAATTCATGCTGTGGTTCTTGGTTCCCATGCTTCGACTGCTGCAAATACATTAAAATCTTCAGTACAATGTGAAAAATTGGCTAAGATCCTAGTCTCAGATAACATGGATTTTGACCACTATTTACCTGAGAAAGTGGCACCAGTATTTGCTCATCTCTTAAAAAACGATGAATATTCCCACTTTGTCACTGCTTCTTCTACTGTTGGTAAAACAAATTTACCTCGTTTAGGTGCTTTATTGGATCTACAACCGATTAATGATATTATCAAGATTTTAGATTCCAAGACATTTTCTAGACCGATTTATGCTGGTAATGCAATTGCTACAGTACAATGTTCTCAACCTAAGAAATTGATTAGTATAAGAGCTTCCGCTTTTGAACCAATAACACAGGGTTCCGCGGATTCTGCCGTAGTAGAGGAGATACAACAAATAGAACCAGAAACTTTTATTGATGTCAAATGGGAAGGTGAAACCTTAATTAAGAGCGAAAGACCAGAGTTAGGTTCTGCTTCCAGAGTAGTGACGGGTGGCCGCGCCCTAAAAGACAAAGAAACTTTTGAGAAAATTCTAGTTCCATTAGCAGATGTTCTAAATGCTGGCATCGGTGCAACTAGAGCTGCTGTAGATAATGGATTCTGTGATAATTCCTTGCAAGTGGGTCAAACCGGTAAAGTTGTTGCTCCTGATTTATACGTTGCGATTGGCGTTTCCGGTGCCATTCAACATTTAGCAGGCATGAAAGATTCTAAAGTCATTGTAGCAATCAACAATGATCCTGAGGCACCTATCTTTAAAGTGGCTGACTATAGCCTAGAAGGTGATGTCTATGAGATTGTTCCTGAACTAGCCCGAAAATTAAAGGAAATGTAAACCTAAGGATTTTACTACGATGGTATCTGTTATGTGTACATAGTTTAGAAGTGAACATATACCAATTTGGTTTAACTAAAACATTAAACTTACTCAAGAATAATATGATAGTATTCAAATAAGTTGATCTTATCCTTAAAGCTACGGTATGGAAATTTCGCTTTGTCCCTACAACTATCCGCACTCTTACAAGTGAACTGCACGTTTTGCATGTAAACATCGTTTGTGAAAGATCATTTCTGGTTGGCAATTTGGACTGAATTAGAAACCTATGCATCTTTTCCTGACATAATAAACCATCTCTCCCGTTCCTCATACTCTGTTTTCTCTTCGCCATACTCACAAGAGATGTCACCATCCAGTTCTTCAATGTTGAAAAATGAAATACGCAATTCTAGAAAAGACTACGGATCAAATGATTCCATCACCTGTGAATCCAAACCTGATAGATGTCCTTTAAAAAATAGCTCAGTGCAGTCTCGCAAATCTTTCAGACTTCCTACATCAGCAGCTGAAAATAATATGTCACCCCCTGTGAACAATGTCAACCATAAGCAATTAATCCCTAGCACAATAGAGATTAAACCATCTATCTGGGATGTATTATCTTATTACCTTCCCTGTTTTTCATGGCTCCCAAACTACAATACATCAAAATGTGTTGGCGATTTAATTGCTGGTGTATCATTGGCATCTTTTCAAATTCCTTTAGCCCTGTCGTTTGCCACATCTGTTGCCCATGTAGAGCCACTATGCGGGTTATATTCCTTAGCATTTACACCGTTTATTTATACAATTTTAGGTTCAGTACCTCAGATGATTGTTGGTCCTGAAAGTGCGATTTCCTTAGTAGTAGGTCAGGCTGTAGAGAAGCTTGTCTCTCATAACCCAGATTTACATACACTGCAACTTTCTGCAGTAATTACTTTTATCAGTGGTGGCTTTTTATTCTTCTTTGGACTTTGCAGGTTAGGATTCTTAGGCAACGTATTAAGTAGAGCTCTTCTAAGAGGCTTTATCAGTTCCATTGGATTAGTCATGGTAATCAATTCTATGATTTCAGAATTTAAATTGGATAAAATTTTAAAAGATTTACCCGTTCATTATCACACTCCGTTCCAAAAAATTCTATTTCTAGTTGCATATGCACCAAGCAATTATCATGGTCCTACAACTGCACTTAGCCTGTCTTGTTTTTTTATTCTAATAATGACAAAGACTGTTAAGAAGAGATTAATTCACAAATGTGGCTGGATAGTATTTGTTCCAGATATTTTGCTGCTCATAATTGGTACCATATTTTTATCAATCAAGTATAGATTTAAACACAACTACAACATTAGCACCGTGGGTGACTTTAACACAAAGGGATTGGGTAAAATGTTAAACCCATTATCTGCGAAAAACCGTGGGCTTATACCACAATTATTGAGCCCTGGATTTATTACCGCTATGTTAGGATTTTTTGAATCTACTACAGCTTCTAAATCATTAGGTACTTCATACGATTTGGCCATTTCTTCTAACAGGGAATTGGTAGCCTTGGGTGGTATGAATCTTTTTTCGTCAATATTAGGATCTCTACCAGCCTTTGGTGGATATGGAAGGTCTAAAATCAATGCCTTCTCAGGAGCACAGACCGTGATGTCTGGTGCATTTATGGGACTTTTGGTCTTATTGACTATTAAATTCTTACTACCAATGATTCACTATATTCCAATTTGTGTATTGTCGGTAGTGACGACGATGGTGGGAATTAGCTTGTTAGAAGAAGCACCCGGAGATCTAATGTTTCATATAAGATGCCTCGGTTATGACGAGTTGCTGGTGTTCACACTAACAGTACTAACGACAATATTTTACTCTGTAGAAGTAGGAATTTGCATTGGGTGTGGTTATTCAATCATAAGTATTATTAAACATTCTGCTAAGTCAAGGATTCAAATCTTGGCAAGAATACAGGGTACTTCAAGATTTGTCAATTCTGATGATTATTTGAGACAGGCAAATAGAAAAAATACAAACGAGAACTTGCATCTAGAAGAACTGGAGGGTTGTCTGATCGTTAAAATTCCAGAGCCATTAACTTTTACTAACACAGAAGATCTGAAAGAAAGGTTAAATAGACTAGAGAAATTTGGATCCGCTAGAGTGCATCCTGGTGCCAAAGGTCGTCGTTCAAAAACTAGTACAAAGTACGTTATTATTGATCTCAATGGTATGACATACATGGACTCATCAGCGGCTCAGATACTTCTTGAGATTGTATCCGCTTACAGGAAACGTGGTGTAAAGGTATTTTTGGCTCGAGTTACGATTGACACCAAAATTAGAGAGAGACTAGAGAGATCGCGTGTAGCCAATCTGGTAGAAAATAGTGTTTCTACGGATGCTACTGATATAAATCAGGAGGGTTATGTGTCACCATATTTTTCAACAATTGAGAGTGCTTTGAATTTCATAGAAGATTGCGAATCGAGTCATTTTTCGAATTCTATGGAAGATAATTCGAGTCTTATGTCATCCAGTCTTATAAATTCAGGAATCGTTTGAACAATAATTTTATCAACTATTCATTATATTTATTTACTTCAATCCTATGGTTCAATCAAGAAATTTGACTTTTTATAGTAATTTATGCTTCTTTTATCTTTTTATTTTTATTGTTTTCGTGACACTTCCTGGCACTAATTCTAGCGCACGACACACTGACATTTGACGCGCTGATAATGACACAAAATAATAATGAGCATAATAATGGGTTTAAAAGTATTTGAATCAACAAAAAATAAGTGTACAGAGAAAATTCGTACCTATGTCGGACACAAAACAAGAAGAGTACCACATACCCACACATACATATATTATATATATATGAATTCAAGTCAATTTGTTAGGAAATATATCCAAAATGACATTCACTTTTAGAGTCACATTTTTACTCCCCAACAAAAAGTAATTAAAATAGATTACAAGAGACCTTTAAAATAACTTCGAGCATTTTTTAAGGAGAGAAAGTTTCCTCAATTCTCTCTAATCCATTATCAGTTTATTTTCAATCTTTCAAGGTTAATTTTCAATTGTCTATAACCTTTTGCTATTGGTAAGGGCTTCATCAAATATCTGAAATTATGGTAAACTTTCGTTTCAAGAGTTGGTTTAAACCCTCAAAACCTACTAAAAATGAGAGAAGTATTACGGCTACCTCTTTTATTGCTTCCGCCCTTCCCGTCATCCATGAATCCACTTTGAAGATCGTCGAATCTGAAGACACGGGGAAATCTCACGTTGTCCCCGATCCTACAGGCGTCAATATTAACAATGACGAAACCGATAGTAAAGAAACAAATTCGGTTAATCATAACAAGGATTTTGCGCTGTCGCCTTCTAAAAAAAATACTATCACTGCTGATGCCCATTCTAAATCATGTGTTGCTACTTCTACAGTTAGTGGTATCAAAGCATTAAAAAAAGATCCTGCTTACCCAGGGGTTTACCATGGAACTCCTAGCCATGGATTTAGCCGGACTATAAGAAAATTCTTTAAGAAATCTTGGTGGAACAGAGAAAAGGTAAGTACAGAAGACAATGGTTCTGAAACTTCAGTTTCTGACAATACTTCTTTTTCAAGTATTTCTGAATGGGAAGATCCTTACGGTAACCCTATCCTTAGGAAAAGAGAATACATGCTACTTATCTTCAAAGAAGCATCTGGTAAAAAGGGCTTTCTTTCCTCCATTGATATCGATAAACAGATAGGCTTCGCAAATAGGTACCATAAAATTAGAAGATGGAAGAATAAAGATTCCAAATTTCTTGATTCTCATACCACAGAAGAAGTATACAAGCCATGGGAATTGGTTCCAGCATTTTGTGAAAAGCACAAAGAGCCACAGGCTATTGCAATGAAACTGAGCAGTTCGTCAACTGATAGTGTAAAGTCTTCACAAAAGGATCAACAGGATATTTTTTCGACTCCTCTCCTCTCATCTACTGATAATGTACCTATGAATTTTACAACGACCATTTTTCTTCCTAAAAGTGCCCCAACACTACAAAAAATTCTTCCAGATGTTATTGAGAATGTTTCGAGTGCTCCTGTTACCACTGACATGCTTCATTCTAACCGTGGTTTTATCTCCAGATTTGCCCCCATTCAGCCTGCTATACAGGACGATCTTCTAGAACTTGCTAGATTTCTTAAAACTAAGGAATCCAAACCTAGAATTAAAAACAATAATCCAAGGTTTGCTCCAAGGAATAGAATTGCTCAACGAGATCTCGAAGATGTCGCCAGGTTACTTGTTTCCTACAACGGTGATGAGACAAAAGTCAATTCACCTTTCGTTCAAGAAATAGTGGATACAAGTTCTGGAATCCAACAGCAAATTTATTATGAATCTGAGGTTGCACATGATGATATAACTGCTGTTTCTCCCAACCTTGAAGATGACTATTCACACTCTCCCTGCTTTTTTACAGGTGACTTGCTACCAGAGAGGGTTTCTGTGTCCCGCCAAAATGATAATGGTGACTTCTCAATCATCTCTGGTTCAGATATAAGTGCATCTATATCTCCTAATAATTCTAGGAATTTTCTTTATCATTCGAGTACTAACAACTTTGAAGCGTCCTCAGGTACCCAATCGATGACGGCCCCATCGCCGCCACTTGAACATTCATCCGAAGAACTAACTACATTTGTCTTTGACGTAAATATGCAACAAAATGTTGAGGCCATCATTTACTCAAGAGACCACTTTTCATCTATGGCTCCCGAAGAAAATCGTCAAAACTTGTCTGAAATTTCATCTTCAGGTTTTATTTATGATGTTAATATCCATCAAAACGTAGATGCTATTATTGCATCGGAGCATTTTGAAGAACATGTACCTAAAAGCCCCGATTGGAACAATTATGAAGCTATTTTTCCTAAAAGAGATTGTACTGGTATCAATGACGTGAGAGACACGGGTCCCATATTTCCACATTATCCTAGCCTGCAGTCTTTAAATACCGAAGAATTATCCGACAAAAGTTCGCCACATTACTATGACGCTGAGAATAAACTTAATTCAATGGACCACAATGGGAGGAAAAGTACATCTAGTTTGGAGACGATTATCCATTACAACTTACAAACGGTTTTAGGTGATTCTGCATCACCACAATCTGACGATGATTTCGATGTATCAAACCTTCAAATTAATAACGACGAAGAGTCGCCTTTGTCCAATATTGGTGGTGAGACCTTTCCACAAACAAAAGATTTCGGGTCGTTGTTTGATGCTGCTGCTAAAATAAAGAATCATTTCCACGGAAGTGTAGATAACCAATCTGCTATACGCAACCTTGGTGATGCTGTAATTATGACCACTTTACTAGCCTCTAACGTATCTACTAAAACCGAAACCGATAACGTGGATCACATTGTTACTGTAAATGACGATAATTTAGAACCTTGTATTTTCCTTCCAACTGAGGAGAAAAATGATGAAAATAACAATTGTGTCGATATTTCATTTTATAAAGGTCAGGGTGATGAGACCATTGCAGAATTACAAAAAAAACAAGCAGCACCTTTCGTCCAGCAATGGGAGTTTGAAACTCAAAATCCAATCAACATTGATGGTTTAGATCCGTCGATGGAATCAAATAATGTTGATTCTTTGTCAAGCGTGGAAAACCTAATGGCCTTATATGATAGAAATGCAGGATCAATCAACCAAGAAGTCCAGAGGCTTGGTGTGTACAGAACTAACAACTGTACTCAACAAGAACCGAATTACGATGAGATCATACGCTTTATCCTGGGAGTAAGTTCACCTCAGGACTTTTTGTACTACCGAGAAACTGCCACAGAGCCCAGTGAAGATTATGAGATGTCAATGAGTACTGAAGAAAAATTTGAGGATGAAGACGAGGCTGAAGATGAAGCAGAAAACAATCAATGTTCTTGGAATACAAGTGATTTAACAACTTCTTTCCACTCAGTGGGAGTTCCTTCGTTCGTGGAAGAATTATTTGGAGACCAAGATTGCGCACCTGGGCAATCTAGCCGAGTATTAGATGGACCTGCTGAAAATGAGCTTCCGTATGATTCACAACGTACAAATGACAGTAAAACGACCTCGCAAGTAGAATTAAGGACATCCATAACACCGCCACAGCCTGTCGAACTCAGGGAAGAAATTTCCATGCCAATAGTACCAACAGAGGATAGTTCGATTACTAGACGGAGTCCGTTAGAGAGTATTTGTTATGTACACTGGCCCATAATAGAAGAGAATTGGATAGCCAAAGCGTTAGGTGAATATTGTCCGCTAAAGTTTAGAAACAACATTCGGTTCAACTATGATAGTCCTGAATTTAGGATTCGCCAATACTACATGACAACGAAGGCCCTTCTCCAAGAACAGTACAAGACACATCCTAACTTGATTTTTTCCCCAAAGCCCGGTAAATGGTTAAACTTTGAATGGGAAACAGATATTTTGGACACAGTTGACGATTTTATCAGAATTAACAAAAACCTTCAACCCATGTTTAAAGGACCGAGAATTATACAACGGAAACATTTGGTTAGACGTTGGCGGAATAGGGAAAGAGATCGTTTAATTATTCTGGGGAGGTTGTTGGATGATTGGAGAGAAGACCCAACGGCTATCGATCAACTAAAACGGGAAAAAAAATCAAGAAGAATATTTCCATTTCATCATAAATCATTATCTGTTATTAATGATGAACCACCTGAGCGCCCATCTTTAAAATTGATTTTATCGAAAATTTTTGAAAAGATTACCATGGATGTTGCACACAAGAAATTGGGTCGTCCGCCTCGTGAAGGCAGTTCTGTGGTTCTTCTAAAAAGGGGACCTCCTTTAGGAATTGATTATTTTGGTTATAAAAGGGACAAGGCTAAAGAGTGGGTTAATAACTTACTTTTAAACCTGTAGTAGCGAAATTATTTTTTCTAATACTAACATGTATCTTAATGCCGGCTAAAGTACATAGGATATTGCAAAATAGACGTTTCCGGAATGATAGCCTTCTTCTCTTGAATGCAAAAAAAAAAAAAAAAAAATAGTGAAGTCATTATTGTTATTCCTATGTACTTTGTAAAATTTCTTCGGTAAAAATATACATTGTGAATTTGTTGTAAAATAGCCACCGATCCTACGAGAGGATCGGATACCGAGAGGTTGTATGGGAGCTGCTGAAGTAAATACAATGACTGAAGAGTTGATGATATTCTAAAGCCCTTCACGACTAATGTCATGTGACAATGTTGGTCATCAACGGATGATAGACGCATATTAACAGAAGGTAATTGATATAAAGGGAGGGTCTAGTGAAGTGCAAAGCATCAGAATCTCTCACAGCCCGGAGCATCGTCAAGAGGAGCATTAAGAATATACTACAGTGAAATAAATATGTCTACTGCTCAACAGGTTCGTTTTGGTAACACTGGTCTAAAAATCTCACCCATTGTGGTTGGATGTATGTCTTTTGGATCCAAAGACTGGGCAGATTGGCTCATTGAGGATAAGGAAGAGGTCTTTAAGATTCTGAAACGTGCATATGATCGTGGTTTAAGAACTTTTGACACTGCTGATGTCTACTCCAATGGATTGAGTGAACGCCTTTTGGGTGAATTTTTGCGCCGTTATAACATTAATAGAGAGACTGTTGTAATTTTAACCAAAGTGTTTTTCCCTACCGATGAAAATATTCGCATCACGAGTAAGTTTAACTTTAGTGATGAGGAATTACTTGCTCTTTCCAATCAAAGAGGGTTGTCCCGTAAACACATCTTGGCTGGTGTCAAGGCTGCTACTGAAAGACTAGGTACCTATATTGATGTTCTGCAGATCCACAGGTTGGATCCTGAAACCCCAATGGAAGAAATTATGAGGTCCTTGAATGACGTCGTCCTACAAGGTGATGTTCGTTACATTGGAGCTTCTTCCATGCTGGCCACTGAATTTGCCGAGCTCAACTTTATCGCAGAACGTCATGATTGGTTCCAATTTGTTAGTTCACAATCATACTACAGTTTATTATACAGGGAGGATGAACGTGAATTGATGCCATTTGCCAAGCGTCATGGCATTGCATTAATCCCATGGTCACCATTATCAGGTGGTGTATTGACAAGACCCTTGGGTGAATCATCAGACCGTTATAGAACTGATAATTTCAAGGGCGTTCTCGGTATAGATAATCTAAAAGAACACGAGAAAGAGATTGTCAACCGCTTAGAGAAAGTTGCCCGTGATAATGGTCATTCTATGGCCGCAGTTGCCACTGCTTGGGTACTACATAAGGGCTGTAACCCAATCATCGGTCTTAACTCTGTGAAGCGGGTCGATCAAGCGCTGGATGCACTTGAAGTTAAGCTTTCTGAAAAAGAAATTAACTATTTAGAAGAGCCTTATTTGCCTCGTAATGTGCTCATGTAAGTAATGTAAAAAAATCGTGATAATTGGACATTATATAGTAGAGCGTGTGTACGGCATTATCTGAATGATTTACAGAGGCTCCATGTTTTAAACTCCGGGCAAGAAAAAAAAGAAAACAATTTATCTCTTTCCATACGGCTCACACTACTGCCGTGGCACCTACAATATTGGTAAGTGGCGGTGAGTGTTAACAGTAAACAGAGCAGAAATGGTACTAGTTCTGTGAAGACTTTCTGATAAACCAGCTAATTGGCATCTACCGCTCAATGTTGTTTGCCGACTTTGGTATATTCATATCTTCTATTGTTTTTCAACCTTCCAGCTGAGTTTGTAGCGAAGGGTCAAGTACTCCGAGTCGGAGCAAGCATCGTATTGTCCTAATGGCACCACCTTATGGTATGTATTATGCTGAGATGACCCGTAAGTTGTATTCTTCAGATGTCGAACATGCCTTACAAAGGCCATTCGTTATACGGCGAGGCGAGACCGAATCTGACACCACCAATACAGACAGACAAGTATTTGACACATCTACGTATCTACATGCATTATGTGTGGATTTCGTTGCAGGCTTTCTTGAAAAGGAGTTCACGGCACAATTTCTTAAACTTTGCCTTCCTTAAACATTAATGTCTTGTATAATCCTATTAGCTGCGTTATTGTTAGCATTACTATAGCTTCCCAGTGTGTTAAAAAAGTTCGGGAGTCGCTAACTAAGAAGCAAAAAAGCTAACAACTAGATATACATCAGAAATAAAAGGATAAGGTAAGGTAACTAGCACAAACCGACTACGCAGGCATTAAAATTAAGGCACCTAGCAAAAAAATTGAGTTTGGCTAGTTAGAACAAATTAAAGTAGGATTAAGGATCGTTGTATCAAGTTTAAGAGTGCCCGTCTCGTGTGACGTTTTACTATTCAGTTGCAGCAGGTATTGAAAGTATTGCAGACTTGAAATTTCACACTTATAAACGAGAAGACTAGAGAAGAGTATCGTACTAAGAAAGAGCAGGGGCATTCTAAAGTGGTTGAGACAAGATTTTGGACATGGTTTTAATAAATGGCGTTAAATACGCTTGTGAGAGGTGTATAAGAGGCCATAGGGTTACGACATGTACTCACACAGATCAACCACTAATGATGATTAAGCCGAAGGGTAGACCATCGACGACGTGTGATCATTGCAAAGAAATTAGAAAAAATAAGAATGCGAATCCATCAGGTATATGTACCTGTGGGAGATTGGAAAAGAAGAGGCTAGCTCAGAAGACCAAAGAAGAGGCAAGAGCAAAGGCGAAGGAGGAGAAAAAGTTACATGAGTGCCGTTGTGGTAACGATGAACCCTGTAAATGCCATTCGAATAGACGTAGTAGGACCAGTCACACTAGGAAATTGAAGAACAACAATGTTGGTAGTAGTATTAGTTCGAGACCATCGTCTCAACATTTGGATTCAGCAGGTATTTCTGGTGTCATGGGACACGTGATGTCGCTGGTGTCCATGGATTCGAATTCAAGTCTTCACAATGGTAATTCGAGTAGTAGTAATGTTAACGGGGGTGTCAAGGCTGAATCCTCATCACTGTTTCAGTCGGGGTTCTTAGATACAGGGGACTTCAATGGTAAAGTTTCTAAGGATTACCATCAAGTTCCTTCTCTGGCATCAATTTCGTCTTTACACTCTGGCCATTCACCTTCATTTGATCAAAAATTGGGTTTTCCACAGTCACCTTCGTTAAAAGGTTTTAGTAGAAGTGGTGGTGGAAAGTTTTTCAATTGGGCTGATGAAGGCGGTTCTCTTCACCCTGCAAAATCAGATCCAGGAGTTGATTTCCTGGAGAATGAGAAATCAAGCTCCGGTATAAGTGGGAATATGAATACGAATACGAATAAGAATAAGAATACGAGTAGTGTTAATAACTTCCCCAATGATTTGGGGATTGGAATGTACTTTGATGTCAGTAATGGCAACACGAAGGGAAATGATCATGGAAATGAGAACGGTAATTGGAATGTTAACGATAATGTTAATGGTGGTACGAGTATGAATACGAATCTTGAAGTGAAAAATCCAATAAGTGGGGTACCGTTTGAAAAATACACTGAACCTCTGGGAATTAATAAAAGCCAAACTAGTAATTCAAATGGTAATAATACTAGCGCGTCTTTAACTGATTGGAGTGTTAATAAGGGCCTAGATGTCGGTTCGTTGACGAATATTGGACAAAATAGTGGCTTATTGGATATTTTTATGGATTCATCAACGATCCCGTCACTTTCCAAGGATTCTTCGATAATGCAACAGGATAAATATGGTTTTGTTGATGAAACAAATGGGATTCAAGGAAGTGCTAATTCTAATGCTAATTTTAATGAGAATCGTGATGGTAATACTAATTTTAGCGGTAACAATGGAACTAATAATAATATCACCAGTAATGAAAATGCTAGTCATAATCAATATAGGAATAAAACTTTGATAAGCCCACTAGAAACCGACAAATCCGACACTGTAAGTGCTGATGGTGAGAGTATAAGAAGTGTTGAAGGTGCATCTTTAATACCGAGTTTTATGGATATCCCTGACAGAGCTCCAAGTTTACGTAATGCTCATTCATTTTCGCATCAACAACACCCATCTAATCAACAACAAATTAAAAGATCAGCAAGTAGTAATAGAAGTTTTAGGAATCAGCCTTCCGCTAGACCAGCTGTGCCCATTACAATTAATCCTTCAATGGTTAGCAGTATTGATGATACGATTAGTGTTACATCTTTACAAAGTCCGGCAAGTTCGTTTCTAGATAATAATGGATTTCCTGTACATTTAGGTAATAGTGCTGATGTTGGAAATTCGAACGCTTTATTTGAGAGAGCTAAATCACCACAATTAGGAATTGTAGAGGTTACGAATGCAGCAATGCCTACATCACCTCAAGCTTCCAAGCAACGGTCGAATTTTCATTCTACTAGTGCGCAACCGGAGTTAGATCGCTTACTTGGATTAGATTCGGATAATGTAAGCGGGTTAATAGATAATTCTGCAACTTCAGAAGTTAATGCTGGTGGTAATAATAGTGGAAATTCGGCCTTCCAAAATGATACAGCAACTATTTCCAGTCCTGCTCCTAAAGGTGTACCAGAGGATGCATCCTTAATGGGTAGTAACCAAACGGTTTCGCCACCAAGCCAATTGTTTACGGAGTTGGGGTTTGCGGATTTAGATGATTTTCTTTCAACCCTTTGATGCTTTATTTGATTAGCTCAGGCAAAAAGGTTGAGTTTTAAAGAACTATAGAGTTATAAACTGATGAAAAAGATAATGATATTTAAGAGGGAAGTTGAACTTAAAAGAAAAAAAAAAAAAAAAAAAAAATTAAAATAAAAATTCTGTTTTTGTTTCAAGCAGAAATACTACAAATTTTCATTCTTAAGGTTGTTTTTTATGTATATGTTCATGTTCAGGAGTTATGAATTATTACAACGAATGGAGGTCATCAGTTGATACCTTCGTAATAATAATAAAAAAAAAAAAAAAAAGAAAAATTATGATTACGATAACAATGCTCTTTTAATAAGTTCCCTAACTCATTTCCCTATATAGTTTGTGGGTGATTATGTACTCCTAATTTCAAAAATAAACTACAATTGGTAATGACATTTATACATTAATTTTTGGGCTGCAGTGTATTTCATTTAGTATATTGGGTTAACTATAACCTAATTTTTTCCATGTTTTTCGTAACTACTTTGACATCTGTATTTTGTTCTCTGATGGAATTTGGATTTTCATCATTCAGGTATGTAGACAGTCTTTCATCAGTGACTTCCAAAATACTTTTTTGGTCATTTTCTTGCAAAGACACTAGTCGGATGATGTATTCTAAAAGTGTAATTGAATTTGAAACTTCAATTTTCTCTCGATCGTTTTTCGTTTGTTGAGAATCCTCTTCTTCTTCAGAATCTGTATCATTCGTTTCTGTTTCCTCATATCCACCTAAAGCTAGCCATATAATGTTCTCCGTTGAGGAACTTTCGTGCTGATCTTTTCCCTTGATGTTTTTATCGATTTTCAATACAAGAACAGGAGAATCCTGTTCTTCTAATTTTAATAAGTTACCAGAGACACTAAAGAATAATTTGGTTATTTGGCAAAGATCTATCGCTATAGATTGTGGCTTTTCACCATCTTCCACGTTGTGATATCTTTCATCGTCAAAACTCTGGTCAATTTTGAGCTCATATTTGAAATCGTTGTTGTTTTTCATCACTTGCACAAACGCCTTTTTCATATCTTCTTTCCAAGTAATTCTATTTGATCTGTCTTTGTCTACTTGGGAAAATACAGAGAAAACAGTGACTTGGAAGTTAGGGCCCACTTTCCCATATCCATTAGAGTTATTAGCGTTGATATGATTCGAAGCCTGTAGCAAAAGACCTGGCGAAATGTGCTGTGGTAAAACAGAACTTATTGTAGTACCAGAGGTGGTTAAAGAAAGGTTAAGAAATGGCGTGACTTCCTCGATTCTTTGTAGAAGGTCCCTGATATATTTCTCGACTGCATTAATGGCATCTTTTTGGGCTTTAGGGCTTTTGCTCGATTCTACTAATGTTGTTAACTCTTGCATCTTTTCATCGAATTTATCTAACTCATCCTTAAGGTCCTTGGTTAATTTTAAAGTGGAGTCTAAGTTTGTATTTCCTCTTGCAGCTACTAATTTAATTAGATTTATGGCTGATGATACTATTTCGACACGATTTTGTAACTGAGCCTTCAACCTATCAATTCGTCTAGCATCATCTTTCGGTATCTGTGTAACAAATGTTGTGATAGTCTTGAGAGCATAGGTAGATGCAATAGATATTCCTGACTTGATGGCAAAAGTAACAGCCTGAGAACCGGCTTTTGATAATAACTCATCCATTGTCGTCTACTTAAGGGATCCCTGAGTTAAGTTTGTTTTGAATGTAAACAAGTGTTCCCCCGATCAATAAGATTTATGCTAAGTTATTTATTGGTATATTTAGGGAAAAGAAAAAAAAAAAAAAATGTTTAATGAGAAATGTATTGAAAAACGTAACTGATATCTTTATGGTTAAACTCATTTCGCAGTAAATGGTCATTGGTCTTCTCTAAGTCCTTGTGAATTAGATGGTTCCAAGTAGTGGCATCACCGTAAAGCATTGTTTGCGATCTAACCATTTGCTTTCCATCTTTGTTGCAACGTTTACAATGGTAAGTTTCGTGAGTTTCACATATAGTTTTATCGTTAAATTGGAATAATTGTTTCAAGTTATCTGCAGAGAATAACCTTTCCACATCCTCCTTAGCGTCAACCACGCACGAACTTAATGACAATTTCATCGACTGTCTTTGATAAATTTTCTCCTCAATGGAACCCGTCGATATGAATCTGTAGATGAAACAGTCCTTCTTTTGACCATCTCTCCATACACGAGCTAATGCCTGTTGATCTGCTGCTGGATTCCAATCAGGATCTAGTAGAATTAATCTATTTGCACCAATTAAATTAATACCGCAGCCACCGGCTTTAGAACTTAATAAAAATACAAACTCTTGGCCTTCGGGATCATTAAACCTATCGACTAATTTTTGTCTCTTGTTGATACCCATAGTACCGTCAAGCCTCACCGAGCCGTATCTTTTCTGTCGGCACAGTTTTTCGATGAGGTCAAGTGTTTGGGTATAGTTCGAAATAATGACAATTTTATCATCAGATTCATTCCTAATCTTCGCTAGAAATCTTTCCAGTATGGAAAACTTTGACGAATATTTTACTTGGACATCTTTGCGTTTGGAATTCCAGTCGTAATCGTCCGGTATCGAAATGTCATCCAAATTCTCGATTTCCTCGTTGAAATCCACCAAGTCTGGGTGATTGCACAATTTTTCCAAAAAGCCAATTGCTTTCAAAGGTTGCGTACCCCCGACACCCTTGACCAACTTGGTGACATCTCTCGATCTGATGCTTTTCCTGTAGAGTTCGTTTTGGAACGGCGTCAAATTCACAAATATGACATGTTCATATTTACAAGGCAGGTACTTGGCCAAAATATCGTTTGTACGTCGAATGATAAATTTTGAGACCACATATGACAATTGAGACAATCTTTCTTGGCCTCTGCGCACGTCATCGTCAGTGGCGTCAGCGTCACGGCTCTTTAAAATAGGAATTTCAAAGTTCTTGCGAAACTCTGACCTTGATCCCAACAGACCTGGGTTGGAAAAATTCAAGAGGGCAAAATACTCCGATAAATCATTTTGGATCGGCGTTCCGGACAGAATAACACGGCGGGGGCAACTAATACTATCCAGCGAGGTGAACGTCAACGAATCTGCGTTCTTCAACCTGTGGCCTTCATCCGCCAACATGAGCCCTACGTTACAATTCTGCAGTTGGTCTGTGTTTCTCCTCAGCGTTTCATATGAAATGATTAAAACCGGCTTTACGATGTTACGACCCTGCGCTTGCGCCCACGATCGGATGGCGTCCGAAACACTCCCATTGTTTAGAGAGCTCTTCTTCCCATCGATCGCCAGCGGCGACAAAGTACCAGGTCCCAACCACTTATCTAACTCGTTTGCCCAATTGTTAACTAACGATGAGGGGCACACAATAATACACTTGTCAATGAGCCTTTTACCTTGCGGGCCCTGTCTCAGAAGCGTCCACAGCAACGCGATACACTGGAGGGTCTTCCCCAGCCCCATTGCATCCGCCATAATACAACCGTATGCACCCCTGTTGACCTCCTGAGTCGCATTTTCTGCTCCCTTGGTCACAATCTCTTTATCCAGAAAATCTTTCATGACAAGCCCGGTAACACACCGGTACAGAAACCTGACACCTTCCACCTGGTGCGGCCTTAGAATTTTAGCAAGTTTGGGATCAATTACAACCGGAATATTGGGAAATTTCTTTGTCTGAACTTCCGTTTCGCCAAGTAATTCCTTCAACGATTTATTTCTTACACCATTGGTCATTAACTGAGCTCGATTGCCCCCCTGTGACAGCTCTCCGGAATCCGGATTTGAATCCCGCTCCGGCTGTGGTGCTCGGGGTAGTGAATCACTACGTTCCATATCACCGTCTACAGTCGGATCGTAAAGCACAATGGCAAATTCATCTGTCGGGTCGTGCAGCGGTCTGGGTTCTGGTATTACTTTCTTTTTGGTACCTAGAGTTAGAGGAAGGCTATGGCGTTGTGTATAACCTCTGATAGGAACTGTAAAGGACCTCCTTAGCGTATTTTCAATTTTAGAGAGTCGTTGTGGATCTTGGGCTAGTCTGTGAGCACTCAGTGCATCTGTCCTTATATTTCTCTCTTCATTCTCGTTATTCGCATTCACATCCATGTCCATACCAGCGTACGATATAGCGGTTTTTCGACGTGTCCTGCGTACGGTATTATCGTTTTCCGCATTTCTTTTGTTATCATTGCTCTTATAAGGGACTTTGAAAGGTTTTGTTAGCTCGACAAAAGAACCCTGTATGTTCGGAGATCTAGGAACCAACTTAGGGTTTTCACCAGCACCAATACCATTCGGAGGACTATGAAGACGAGTCTTTGCCATGGGTGGGAGACTTTCTAACTGATAGATCTTGATCACTCTGTTGTTGATTGTTTGTTAATTGTAACGCGCGAAGATCTTCGATCTTCTTTTTTTGCCCCTTACCGTGTCACGGTCTTTGACGGTCGGTTATTCATCAGTTCGATTCTTGGCAGGTGCATTGTCTCCACAAAAATTAAAAAATAATAAAAGAACGAAATTCAACCAGTCCTTTTTGACGTCGGCGGGTTGTCCTTCTTTGCTTAAAAGAAAATCGATATTGCCACTGTTCTCCTTGCTTGCAGATTATGACGTCCTCTTTCGTGTACTAAGCAGATTACACAGCCGTCGGCGGCTATTCGGGACGCCCATACATTTCTTGCAACACCCGCAAAAAATAAACCTCTCCCCATTTTGTAACTTGCCGCTTCTGCACGTACCCCTACCGAAATACGTCGAATACGTAGTACCTCGACATACACATGGTTATATCCGTACAACGAAACACGTAACTCCACTGGACTGGTTATGCGTAATTTCACAGAGCAGCATGCTAATCCCCGGAATCGTTCCGTGCGCGGTGGTATTTCCGTGCTCGCTCTTCTCCGGCTCTTCTTTCTGCTTTCTCCGTGTTATCTCCGCCCCATTTGCGGAGAAAAAACACCCACCTCTACTAGATGTATAAATGAAGCAATGCTGCCCTTGTCCCCACATCGGATGACCTTTCCGAAAGTGGCCATACCAGAAAGCAAAAATAGATAAGTAAAGAGCCGAAAAACCCTAACATTCCACCATGCACCTGCAGGCTACCTGCTTTTCGTTTGTTTCTTTCGAAAGGTGTTTCATCCTAAGGAGTAACGTTCGGTCCGAATGTTGCCTTGGGGATGATGTACTCCGCCGTCCCCGTTTTTTTTAAAAAAAGATGTGGATGTTAGTAAACTACGTCTCTTCAGCCGCCGATCAACTCCGAGTTGCACCCATGGGCATTTACAAAAGGTCGGGAATGCTCGGATGACGGAGCTATGAAATGTGTTGTTTACTGTACGCATTTGTCTTAGGGCGTAAATACGTCACTCCGTCCCCTCTCGAGCATGGGGTTGTCCCTCTTTATAATTGTTCCTTTCTTTCTTTCTTTCTCCCTTTTCTTTTCCTTGTGGGGTGATGCAGCAGATAAACTATTCCCGTGCTGGTGGTGTCGTTTTTTTTTTGTTAGAGATCGCTGGTATATAAGAGAGGACTACGGCGGTGACAGGGTCTGGTCTCCGGACAGTGGGATGCCAGAGAGAAAACGGAGTTCTAGGCTTCCTCGACCTGTTATATGACAGAATAGAATGTCGACGAGTATTCCAGTTTTGAACAGAAACCATTCCCTACCACCTCTTTTGCTCCCGGCTTCGAGACCTGTAACAAGTGGTGCAGGTGGTAGTGCAGCTGATTCAAGGCAAGATCCGTTTAGTGTCGGTGGTAGTGGTAAGAGAAGCGGCAGTTTGAATGGTTTGAGCCAGTTTGTGGTGAAGAGGGCGAGAGTGGATGAGGCCGCTAATAGTGATATCAGTAATTCGGTCCCTTTCCCATTGTTGTTTGCTTCTTCGGTGCCGTTAGCGCGTTCGTCGGTGCCGAAATCGGGATCTGTTTCTTCGGTGTCGTCTGCGTCGTCTGGCTCCTCTATTTGTGATTCACCTGTGTCGTGTCAGTCCGGTGCAGTGCTTCGAGATCACTGTGCACGGAGCGAGGTGGCTGGGGGTGATGTCGATCATGTGACTGAGAAGAAGGGTGGTAAGTTAACACCGCCATCGTCTGCGTCTTCTGTGCCTCGAGGGAGGAGCTCGCCGAGGGCGAGCGCTAGCGGACCAAGTAGTAACAGTAGCAGTAAACGTCAGAGGGTAGGGCCAAGTTGTGATGGTTGTCGGCTTAAAAAGATTAAGTGTGATGCACACGTGGAGATCATTTTGCAAGATGCGAGAGTGCTGTCGCAGATTTCGAATAGACTTCATCAGGTGATCACCAAAGATCAGGTGCTTCAAATGGATTTGAAGGTGGATCTTTCAATGATCCCAATGGATTCCGTTTTGGTTAAGCATATTGATAAGATTGTTATGTTTAAACCTTGTACGTCTTGTAACAAACGTCGGGCGAGCTTAGATGGGAGCCAGGGCCCACTGGATGGGAAAAATGGTAACGTCACTGGTGGCGGGTGTGTTTTCAGCAAGGGGTTTACTAGGGCTGATATTAATGTTTTTGTCAAAATTTGTAAAAAGGTTGGTTCGAAGCCTGTACGGGAAATGACTGTCGAGGATTATCATGAGGCTGGATTTTAAGAATACTTTATTATTATTATTGTTATTATTATTATTATTATTTTTTTTTTTTTTTTGGTAGTTTCACGAAAAGAAAGAAAATGTAGAGAAGTAATAAGATTGTGAACTTGTATAAATGATGAGATATTACTGATGAAATGAGATGCGTTTTCTGCTGTTGTTATTGCTTTTTTACTTTTCATTATTGTTATTGTTATTGTTAGTGTTGTTGTTATTGTTATTATTTATCATTGATATTATTATTATATTGTACTATTAGAGGGTCTATAGTTTTTATTTTTATTTTCTTCTTGACTTATTTGTTCTAGAATAAGAGTATTTTTGCCGCCACGCAGAAAGCTATATCAAGGATTAGCAACGGTAGAGATTTGCGTCCTGCTTCCAGCTTGTTGTAAAACGATAGTGATCTTTTCAATGCAATCAAGGAAACGATAACCCATTCGACGATCGTAATTACAAAATTGTTGCCCAGCCTTCTAAATTCGTCAGTGGTGGAAAGCAAGAGACAACCAGCAATCCAAGTTATGTTTGAATAACCGTAAACACTGACAAGCGGTATGAAAGAAGTTGACAACAATTTTTGGGCAATAAACGGCGTCAATAGTGTATAGGCGTAAAATAACCAGGTACAGTGAACCAGACTCCAGGATTGATGGGATGAGTTGCTGAGTTCGGGCATAATTCCGCCTATTATGCCATCAATAAAGAGTGAAAAAAGACCGCTGCCTAAAAATCTCGACATGACCACGGTTGCGGTTATCCACAGTGGGCCATAGAGATCCGGTGGGGGTGTTTCACTGCGTAGTGACAGTGAAGCCAGTGCCCTTTGTTTGAAGTCTGTTGTATTCAATTGAAAATAGCGAGAATAATAGTTCAGTAATCCCGGTGCTAAGGGACGTGGTTCTTCGACTGGAGTCGGGACAACTTCGGGTTCTACATTTGGAATGGGTTCCGGTGGGACCTCTTCCAGTGGTGTACCTGGCAAGGCTTCTTCGAATGGATTTCCACCAAAATCATCAACACCGTCTAGTTCGTCACTCATCCTTAACTGGCTATTGATGGACGTGGTCTGTTTGGTTTAGAGGAGTTCGGGATTCTTTCCGGTCTGCTTAATATCAATGTTCCCGATCAGCTGCTTTGCACGGGACATTACCATGCAGAAAAATAATAGCAGAAAGGAGAAAAAAGATGCGCAAGCCCGGAATCGAACCAGGGGCTCATCGATGGCAACGATGAATTTTACCACTAAACCACTTGCGCTAACTAGCTGAGACAAGAGAGTCAGTCCAAAGAAATCTCCTGTTTTATAAATTACACGGAATTAATTGAGAAAGTAGGATGTCCGTGACACGGACCGCTAGTATCGCTAGTACCGTTACATACAACACTGAAATTTAGATTACTACGCCCGAGAGTTAGACAGCGACGTGAGACTGTTCGCAGGAGCAACGTTGCTATTAGGAGCTACGACGTCCTTTCAGGTACATAGACTAACCAGTTACATGAACTTAAAATTCGAACGCTCTGGAGAACCTGGAAGTCTTATGATAGATATTTTTCACTTAATATGCTCCCCTTGGTAGACAAGTGGCTTGAAGGGAATGAGGGGATGCAAGTTTGTACGATAGATCAAAAATTATGCGATATCACATGATCACACAGACTGGAATTTTACTCATTAGATAGTTGCTATAGCTACTCGGGATCTTTGACATTCTATAGATAAGAGATAGGAGATAAGAGATATACCGTTATAAACACATGATTCTGGGTGTTAGTCATAGGACTTTTCAACATTCTATTCGATACACATATATTTCCATTTTGCTGAGCACTTTACGAAACACAGAGGGAGCACTAAAAAAACTCTACTATGATCAAAGAATTTTGAATCCATGGCTTTACGTCTGCTAGCTTCTCTCAAATGGGATTGTGTCGGGTGGATAATACGTAAGTGGATGCAAGGCGAACGGGAGGTTAAAAAATACCAGTGATTATGCGTCTAAGTAATTCCATAGGACTAGACCTGTACCGACAAGTGTAAGAGGGGACGCCAGAAGGAGAGATTGGGTGTCATAAAACATGTTTACCGGAAAGTTAGTATACTTCCTTTGGCAAAATTTTTTCATGGATGACGGAATCATTTATTTTTATTCCTACTAGGCCTGTATGTTTCGCTTATATTGTACAGGTGGTAATCCACGTTATTGTCTACAACTTTTACTGTGATCTTCAAAGCAAGACTTCTAACTTACCTGGTTCCCTATTGTTACTCATTGATTATATCCTATGCTTTTTTTGCTTTTCTCTACGTCTTTTTTGTCGGGTGTTAGACGTATAGTGTAAACATTACCATTGAGCGTAAACTATTTCAACAGCTACCGGAACAAATTGCTAGAATATACCTAGTAAGACATATGGTAGTTTAGCGGATAAGAGAATTCAGGGTTAGTCGATTCCCTATGAAGAAGAGACACGATAATTTCTGTTTCTTTTTCCTTTCCTTTTGTTTGGTGGGATCGTCAGTGGAATTAGTAAATCATTGGTGTACGCATCTAAGTAGTCATTCCTATAAGATGTAGGGATGTTCCGGCAATCCAAAACAAGAGTACTCAGATTGTCGACAAAACATTAAAAATAAAAGTGTCAATTTGGGTGTGGTAAGTGACATTAATTATGCACATGTGACAGGAACGGTGCAAGTTTGAGTAATCAAAGGTATTTAGTGTCACATGATTTTCTCTGGGAATTATCGTCGTAGTTTCAGGTGAGGTGAGGTGACAGAAACAATGACATACAGCTTCATGGCATGTGATCTTAAGCTGGGAATGAAACGTATTCTAGTTAATGCTTTTTTGAAAACCGCGCAATGATAATGAAACGTGTGTTATAGTTCTGGATATCATCAAAGCTTGAGATGTAGTTTAACGGAAGAGCTTCATACGGATAATATAAAATCGTAGTTGGATTCTACTCAGGAATAGGTGTTATCTTAATAACTAACTGGGCCGTAGTTCATTACAGCAGATCACGTTTATTTTCTCTCGATTTCTATATGTATGCCGTACAGTATTCTTATGGACCTGTGATTGAAAACTCAAAGGAGCCTTGAAACAAATTGGTATTAGTTTCATCTTATCTCTGTAACATTATTGATGCGATTATTAGCAACGCAGTCGCATGTTGTCCATGGCTATGTTGGTAATAAAGCCGCTACTTTCCCGCTACAATGTTTAGGATGGGACGTAGACTGTTGTAATAGTGTACAATTTTCGAATCATACCGGTTATGGGTTGGATAAAGTTAAAGGTGATGCAACTACAGACTTGCAACTAGGCAGTATTTTACAGGGGATCATGCAAAATTTCCCACATGACTATGATGCGTTGTTATCTGGATATCTACCGCATGCTGAATCAATAAAGCAAATGGGGTTTTATTATGCTGCCTACAAAAAGACAGGAACCCAAGGCACTGTGGCTATTGGATCCTGTTATGGGGGATGAAGGTAAATTATACGTTTCTGAAAGCGTTGTGCCGGAATATAAGAGGCTAATATTTGGACGGGATGTGGGAATTGACATTATTACACCTAACCAATTTGAATTGGAGGTTCTACACGGATCTCCAGTCACAACTTTAGAGGAATTGAAAAATGTATTACAAGAGATGCATAGATTTATTCCCATTATTGTAGTTTCGTCATTAGATGCTAGGTTGTTTAATGATCCTAGTCACATCTTTATAGCAGCTTCTCAAGTTGGCAAGTCTCCAGTAGTTCTTCGGGTTCCTTTAATAGATTCATACTTCACAGGTATTGGTGATATTTTTTCGGCTCTTCTGATTGATAGGATTTACAACCACCGTAATGAATTAGATCTGGTTTCGTGTGTTAACAATACACTCAATGTTGTACAAGAGGTATTGAAGGTGACAAGGTATTTTTCACCTCGAGAAGCTAAGATGGGATCAACACAAATGAAAGAATCAGAATTAAAGATCATTGAATGTAGAGACTTATATGAGGGTCCTGGTGAAAAACAGGAGCTTCAGTTCACGTATAAAACTTTGTATTAGCTAAATAGGGCATCATCTTGTTCCCAGCTTGAACGGAAGAACCAAGAGAAAACCACAATGCTCGAATAGATGACTAGACCACCAGTGGTACACATAACACAACTCATTAAGCAAATTAGTCGGCAGTGGTAAAAGACCGAAGGTAATGCGACGCCGCTTGTGACGAAAAGACCTGTCAAGAAATGACCCAAATCCTGAGCTTCACCTGCATTTTCCGACATAAAATCTGCTCCATCTAAAGAACCCTTTCCAAATAGCGAATTAGGCAGAGGTGCTAATAGGAATATCAGAACATCTAATAAGGGGGTAGTAATTGTGGAATAACGCACAGCTAAGAATGACTAATAAAAATCCTAGGGCTAGAAATCCCGATAGGGATATGATTTTGGTCAATGGTGATACTTTCAGTTCCATTATTCCTGGGTACTTTTTTGCCCTTCTTTCAACGTCTTGTTAGATACTACTTAAGTTGAATTTGTCTAAACCATTTCGGTATCGTGAACACATGCCATATCACACGAAATTCAATGAAAACCAAAAAAAAAAACAACCTGAAGGCCTCAACAGAGATAATCACCATGAACCACTCATTTTATCACATATATTACGCAACGCCCCTCTTTTTTTCAATTAGAGAAGCCTTAATAAACTTTATACAGGACTATAAACAGGATATTTTACAACCATTACTGTTTTGGCTCTTCACCTTGACCTTGACCTTGTTGACCTTGAGAAGAATCATTCTTGTACATTTGCTCAAACAATTTCATAGATGCCTGCTGTAATTCATCAGTCTTGTTCTTTAAATCTTCAGGACCAACCTCTTCACCGGCTTGTACGCGAGCAACAGTTTCCCTCAAGGAAGAGATTTGATCTTGGACCTTTTGAGCTTCGACCTTGTCTAGTTTACCCTCGAACTCTTTCAATGAAGATTCGGTATCATTGGCCAATTGGTCAGCCCTGTTGGCAGCTTCAATGGATTGTCTCTTGGCCTCATCCTGAGACTTGTACTTCTCGGCGTCCTGAACCATTTGTTCGATTTCACCTTCAGATAGACCAGAAGAACCTGCAACGGTGATAGAAGCATCCTTGTTAGAAGCCTTGTCTCTGGCAGAGACATTGATAATCCCGTCAGCATCCAAATCAAAAGTAACTTCGATTTGAGGGACACCCTTTGGTGCAGGTGGGATACCACTCAAAGTGAAGTTACCAATCAATTTGTTATCTCTAACCAACTCTCTTTCACCTTGGAAGACTCTGATCTCAACAGAGGTTTGGCCAGCAGCAGCAGTAGAGAAGATTTGAGATTTCTTAGTTGGAATAGTAGTGTTCCTTGGAATTAATCTGGTGAAAACACCACCCAAAGTCTCGATACCTAGAGACAATGGAGTAACATCTAACAACAACACATCTGTAACTTCACCTGCAAGAACAGCACCTTGAATAGCGGCACCGATAGCCACAGCCTCATCTGGGTTGACAGCCTTGGATGGGTCTCTACCAAACAATTGTTTAACAGTTTCCATAACCTTAGGCATTCTGGACATACCACCGACCAAAATCACATCGGAGATGTCGGAGGTACTCAAAGAAGCATCCTTCAAAGCCTTCTTAACTGGTTCCACAGTCTTCCTGACTAATGGCTCAGTCAAGGTCTCGAATTGAGCTCTGGTAAACTTCATGTTAATGTGCTTAGGACCAGTTTGGTCAGCAGTGATGAAAGGCAAGTTGACTTCAGTAGCAACAGTGGAAGACAATTCGATCTTGGCCTTTTCAGCTGCTTCTCTGATTCTTTGGATGGCCATTCTGTCACCGGATAAGTCAATACCGGATTCCTTCTTGAAACGAGCAACAACTTCCTTTAACAAATAAATATCGAAATCCTCACCACCCAAGTGAGTATCACCGTTTGTAGACTTCACTTCAAAGACACCATTGTCGATATCCAGAATGGAGATATCAAAAGTACCACCACCCAAATCGAAGACAGCAACAACCTTGGATTCAGATTTTTCTAAACCATAAGCTAATGCGGCAGCAGTTGGCTCATTCACCACACGCACGATATTGAGGCCAACAATTTGACCTGCATCTTTCGTAGATTGTCTTTGAGAATCATTAAAGTATGCTGGAACTGTAACCACAGCGTTTTTGACGTTCTTACCTAAGTAAGCTTCAGCAGTTTCCTTCATCTTGTTCAAAATGAAACCACCAATTTGAGATGGAGAATAAGCTTGACCACGAGCCTCAACCCAAGCATCACCGTTGGTGTGCTTGACAATCTTGTATGGAACTTGGTCGAGATCTCTTTTAACTTCGGCATCTTCATAACGACGACCAATCAAACGCTTGGTGGCAAATAAAGTGTTTTCTGGGTTAACCACTGCTTGACGCTTGGCTGGGATACCAACAAGACGTTCACCATCCTTGGAAAACGCTACGATAGATGGGGTAGTTCTCGAACCTTCAGCATTTTCAATAATTTTAGGTAATTTACCTTCCATAACAGCCACAGCCGAGTTGGTGGTACCCAAATCAATACCAATGACGGATCCACCTACCTTGTTTGATTGAAAACGAGTTGCCACACGAACAGGTGTAGCAACGTTCCTAAGAACGTTTCTAGCGGCTAGCATTACCTTTCTTTGTTTTGGACTTTGTAAAAGAGTACAGAGGGCTCTTTTCCTTCAAACTCTCACTGCAGGCGAGAACATCTTCCCATGGCAATAAGCGGCGTGTAGAACCTAAGCACCTTTTATACTTGTAAAATTTTCTTACTCAATTCTTTTTCTCTATAAAGGGATTAACGAAGTCTATGGAAGGCTATGGAAAGAAAGAAAAAATATACTCGTATTACGTGACTACTTAATAGTAGGGTTTGAAATTTGTTTTAGGGTTCGAAATATTAGGGTTCAAGTTTATAATATTAGGGTTAGTGAAATTTTCGATAATCTCGAGCAGTGATGAGCTAGATATACTGGACCTATTTATCATTTTATCAAGTGCTTTTAATATGGAGAACGAAGCATCGAGTTCAGCTTTACAATATTTCTTTTAAAACTCGATATGACGTCTAATAAGGTACCTGTAATTGATTTAAATGAAATATCTGATGAACAAGAGTTGTTACCGGTTGTTAAGTCAATTCTATTAAATGATGATACTTTCCTTTTGAAAAATTATGCCAATATAAATCAATTAGCTGAACTTTTGTACAACCTAAATCATTATGAGTTACCAGATGTGGAACAAGTGATTGACCAAAACTTTACTGGGGTTTCAAATCTAGGGGATAATCTTTTTCTAGAGCAGTATATCGTTAATACGGATGAACAATTACGATTTGACAGGAAGTGTAACAATGCGAATTTAAACAATTTATACACTCGTTTATTCAAGATTGGGCTTTTCTTTGCTAACTTGTGCATAAGATCCGTGGTGCTCGATGATGAAACCCAAAGGAGTGCTAGTATTTTACAAGATCGATATTTTACCGAGATCACAAGATATTTTTATCAAGATCAATCCTTACAAGAATTGCCAAGTGGGGAGATCTTTGAATATCCAACGAATCATGAGTATGTTAGTTGTTCTCCGGTAGGAATAGTAACTGTCTTTCCCCAAGCCACTAATATTAAATATAAACCATCTACGGTAAGTTCGGATGATAACGTATGGGTTTCAGTAGATGAACCGGATTGTCTCCTTCTTCATACAGGTTCTCTACTGGCCACATTATCGAATGGACTTCATTCTAGTTCTCCGCTGAAGATTTGTCCACAGAATAATATCGTTCATCTTACCATTGGACCTCCCTTAAGTACTACTGTTGACAGTGATAAAGGTGATACTTTAGCTAAGGTTCTTTTTAAGCAACAGCTTGATGCTTTTCCACAAATAGGACGCAGATATTATCCTAGAGAAATGGCACAGTTACAATTGGCTAAATCTATACGATTTTACAAAAACTTGTTTTCTACGTGTGAAACAGTATTATCGTTGTTCATTATGTCCAGGTCATTAGGTGCACCTGTTGAATTGCATTCTATATTCCCACAACTGTCTAACATGATGAGGAAGAAGATAACGCAAGATGATTTCTTAAAGATGGTTTCCCTTTGGCCAGAATGTTATAATATGAAATCTAATTCAAGAGGTGAGTTGACTGTCGGCTTGCCGATGAGAAACGTATTGGGTACATTGGTGAATAAATCGAGACGATTGGAGTATTCCGAGAAGGCCGATGCATGGTTTGAAAAGGCAGTTAATCAATCTATGGTCGTGACTGATGTTCCTATGGTCAAAGTCGGTAAAAGAAGAGGTAGCGATGATTATGACGGTAATGGATTAATGGGAAAACAAAGGCTTGTGTCTATGACACTACCAAGAGAAAGAAAATACCTTGCCAATCCTAAAGAAAGATTCATGAACCCTGAAAAGAATACCGATTCACAATCTAATCTTCTGGAAAGATTACGTGAACGGGAAAGAAAGTCTTCAGCTTTATTGTCACAGAGACAAAGACAATATCAACAATTTCTAACGGTCAAAATGAAGCAAGTTTTTGGGATTTTACATTCTCTACCTTGGAATAAACCATACACCGTGACTTATCTTACTGGACTTGTTGTTGATAGTCTTCAAGACAGTAATAATCCAATTGGACTTTCTGAGGCTGAAGAAATTTTGGAAAAATTGCAAAGTCTGCTTTCCAATGAAATATCAGTACAGACAGTGGATGGTGGTTTAAAAGTCTATAGATGGACTCAACTGAATAAGGATTTGCTATCCGCTAAGATAGAGATAATGAGTCATAAAGAACTAACAAATAACGTAAATACAGGATTGTGAAATTTATAGACCTACATATTTTCTTGAGTAATTAGGTGTTAAAAAAAATCTACTGGGGTTAGTTGGGACGTTGTGTAATGTCAGCAGCTTTATCATTCATGAACAAATATTTGAAGAAGTGTTCACCAGCCCAACTACCAGCATAATCAAGAGCAAGGGAAAGAGTCAATTTAAATTTGAAGTCATCCTCCATAGGTACAAACTTCATCGCTTCGTTCAACTCAGGAATGAATTCAGTGGCACCGCACAATGCCAACAAGGTGACACCTACAAGCCCATAATACATCCCTTTGTTGTTTCTAATATTTTCTCTGAAGGGCTCACCTTGGTAGTTGACCGCAAAAGTAGAAACTTGTTGAACTAATTGTATGATGAAAATACCGGTGTTTAACAAAGATGGGGCAAACTCCTTTTCCAAATCGACTTGTGGTTCTCTAGGTTCAAGCTTGTAGATCTCACCAGTAATGTAAACCAAAACGAGAATATGGACCGCAAACTGGGTTAAAATAGACCCCATGATGTACATATTAAAGATACCAGCTTGTGGTCTTTCCTTGGCTAACTTGTGCAAAGGCTTACCACGGGAAATACTTAAAAAAGCAAACAGATAAAAGAATACCACAGGTTGTTGCTTGACGATCACCGAATTTAACACCAGCTAGGTACATTACAGACAATGAGTAGGCACTAATCAAACAGTTAAGAGCCAAAATCTTGTACATCTGAATGGTATTAATTAAAGCACAACGACCTTGACGAATAATGTTGGTCACAGCCGATACGTTGGCTAGCTTAGAAGTGAATGGAGCAGCACAAGAAGCGTCTCCCAACTTTAAGGTAGGAACATCATCATCGCCACCACCACCAGCACCACTGAACAATGAGGCAAAGTCTTCACCACTTGGACGTTGATTACCATTCACTGCTACAGATGGCTGTTCAGGCTTGGAATTAGCTTCAACAACAGCTCTTCTCATTTCAGGAGTGATTGCAGTACCAGTTTTTTCCAACGATTTTAAGTAGTGAGGGTTCTTTGGACCAGGTGGATACAAATAAGCAATTTGCTCCGGAACAAGTGGTTTAGGTTGACCCCATCTTTGTAATAGGTCGCACTGCTTCTCATAAACAGATTTCAAGCCTTCGATCTTACGTTGTTCAGCTATTTTTTTTCATACCCTCTTCGCTACCGTTTAGAAGAGCAAGACCGACGTGAGCTTGTTTCAGAGCACCTACGTCATTCGTACCATCACCACACATCAAGGTCTGATACCCCATATCTTTCAAGGTATTCAAAATGAATTCCTTTTGGACAGGAGAAACACGAGCATAAACCCAGGTATGACGAATCAAAGTTCTCAATTGTTCATGGCCCTTCAAAGCATTTAGCGCATGGCCAGTAGCAGCAATATCGTATTGACTGAGAATTTTATCATTGTCAAAATTCTCTGAGTCAGGATCAAATGGGATGCTAATTGTCTCTAAAACATTGCGGAAAACAAGCTTGTTACTCTCTGTATTTTCAGCATAATCCAAAATCAACGCTTCTCTATCCAAGATACCAACTTCCTTTGCAACGTGAACAGCTGTCAAAGGGTTGTCACCAGTAATCATCAAAGAGCGGTGGGCAGACTCATTTAGCATCTTAATTGTTTCAATAGCATCAATCTTTAAAGGACAGTGAAAGATTAAGAAACCCTCGAAAGTTAACTTTTGTTCGACTTCTTCACGATCCAAAGTATCAATCTGATTTTGATTTAATTTAGGTAAACCTTTAGAAGCTAAAGTTAATACTCTAGAACCAGAACGTGTGAATGACTTATAGATTTCATCGTAGTTTTGGGGGACAGTGACCAATCTATGACGGATAGTCTCAGGAGCACCCTTTACTGCAGCAAATAATTTACCACCATGAGAGGCAATCGAAGAAGATCTTTTTAAAGCCGAAGAAAATTGGAAACGGCGTTGAATGGAAATTTTACCAAAACCTTCCTTAGTTGTCACATTCTTGTGTTCGACTGTCCATCCCAAAGCTTTTAAGGTAGCTTTTTCCATTGGATCACCAACGACATCACCATCATGCAGCTTCACTAAGGCGTGAGCAGCACCAATTGCAAGTGTAGTACTTTCCGGAGCCTCCGCAGCAGAAAACATGTGGCGGATGTCTTCAGGGTTTTTAGATAATCCAGCTAAACCTTCGAAAACCAAATCTTCACCGGTCAAAGTACCTGTTTTATCAAAACAGCAAACGTCAATTCTACCAGCATATGGGATTCTAAATGGTTCTGTACAGTAAACGTAGAATTTGGATAGTGCAGCTAAAGAACTGTTAACCGCCATTGTCAATTCAATTGGAAGTTCAGGGGGCACCACGGAAGTAATAATCAGAATACAGTCTAGAATCAATTTAGACTGAACCCTACCCATCTTGGAGCCTTCAACCCAAACGTACCAAGAAGCAGCAATGGCAAAAATTAATAGGAATAAGATAAAGAATAAAGCTTCTCTGTTATCGACACCAACACGTTCAGCTGAATAAATCATCACACGAACTAAGGAACCTTGTGAAGTTTCAAAGCCAGTTTTTGTCACAAGAGCAGGGGTACCTTGATCGGGGGTAGGTGGTAGGACAGATTTACCTTCAGGTGGTGTCACTTGTAAAATTTTAGTACCACCATGAAGCACAGAGTTTTTATCTAAACCGTCTACCTGCAAAAGCTCATCCCTAGGACGCAATTTGATAGATTCTTTCAGCAGTGGAGTGGACTCACCGGAAAGCATTGCTTCGTTAACGATACACGATCCATCTAGAAGAAGTAAATCACATGGAACCGCACTGTCCTCAGCTGTTCTAGTCATAGAAACGATATCCATTGGCAATAATTCGTCAGTCTGTAGTTGAATCCAACTACCTTCTCTAAAGACATAGATGGGAAAAGGTTTGACACCCATAGTTCTAAATTCTTTCAATGTTACCAACCTTTGGAAGACTGATGCAGCTTCCATAGATACAATAGTAAACATATTGAAAAGAGCATAATACCAAAATTCATCTAATAACCACAGTGCCACACAGAATATTTGAAAAACGAACAATGGGGCCACAGCATGTTCTTTGAACAATTCCAGAAATGTTGGTATTGGGATATCAAACGTATTATCGCCGTAAAGTCTTCTTAAATGTAGTAAATCTCCAGAATGGCCCTTCCATTCCTGTAAATATACCAATTTAGGTGGTTCATCGATCAGAAATTTGGGTGACGAAAATACTTGATCATCAGGATGCCATAAGAATCTCTTCTTTTGGAATTGGAAATAAATTTGAACGGCACCATCTTCCTCTACTTTTTGGATTTCCACGATCCCATCAGAACCGTTATTTTCAGTGGTTTTGATTAAAATATGGGTAGCCTCATCAAGATCACCAGCAGCATTATATTTAAAACCTGCTTCAATACCAACATTCCATTCAGGTAGCAAAGCCACAAAAATATTCAAAGAGATAATAGTACCCAAGTACACAAATGTCCACTCAGGTCCCTTAATATACTTATCATACTGACTGTAGTATATGTGTGCGAATGTTGCGTACAATGGGAAGAAGAAAGAGGTATATGGCCTCGAAAAAAAAGGTTTTGAAACCAAGAGCCTCGAATCCCTGACTAGAGGGCTGGAAACTAAAGGTGAAACCATTTCCAGTTTTCTAGAGTCCTTTGGTTTTGGTAAATTGTGAAGAATAGTGACAACGAATTCTTGACATCTAATATTTCTCTTCCTCTTTTTGCCACATCGCTTAAAGACAACGCGTTTATCGAAATCAAAACGCTAATCACATGAAATGTCAAAACTGGCGCTTAGGTAATACTATTAAAATCAAATATTATAAAGGCTACTATATCGTATGTTTCGATGGCTATAGAATCTAAATTGCGTTAACATCTCCCCCTCTTTTTATTTCTTTTTTTTTTCATATAATAAATCGGAGAAACTCATTGTGGGCACTGTGGTCTAGAAAAGTTAACGCTACCATACTTTGTAATAATTTCACTTCATCAAGATACTCTCCAAACCTTATCGCCTGCTACCATCAAATTATTTCTCTTTTCCATGACTTCTAAAGCAGCCAGATATTCTGGAAAGGAAAATTCATCCTCATCAGGAACTTGCTCGTTAATTCTGTCTAGAAGAGCCGCTAATGGATAACATTCGTCTTCATAAAGTGGAGACTGCATAATCCTGGCAACAATACCGGAAATTAGTGACAATCTACCAGTGGAAATTGTACCAGCTGCAATATTTTCATATGATATGGTTCTCTCCTGGTGTTGTTGTTCTTCATGACCAGTAGGTGACAGGTTTGGTATTCTTGGAGTTCCAAGCACTTCTGATAATGGGCCAGCAGTAGTAGAAGTACTAGTAGCATCGTTAGAACTAGATGCCTGTTGTCTACGTCTAGGTGATACTCTCAGTCCGCGTTGCAGTCTATCTTGTAATTCTTGTTCTTCATCTTCGGGCAACGGAGACATAATTTCGTCATAATCGTTATCGCCATCGTCGGGCTCACCACCTTGTTCGTATTGCTGTTGAAGATTTTCTTCTTCAGGAACAGAACCAAACTGTAGTTTTCTTCGAGTCGGAGTCCCTGTAACATCAGAAGGTACCGCTTTCGCTGGGGTGGATGGCTTAGATGGAGTGGTTCTGACTCTTTGCCTTTTCTTCGGTGATTTATTTGGAGATCTTCTGAGTGTAATATCTTCCTCGCTTTCGTCTAGATCGTAAAGATCACTACCTACATCCTCACCTAATAGGGAAAATCTTAAGAGCTTAGCAGCGATTATCGCATCCTTTTTACTCACGGTTTTAGATAATCTTACTTTGGCGTGTGCCGTCGAAAGACGAATTAAAGTTTCCAAAGTTCTTGGTGTTATTGGACTCTTTTTTCGTGTTTTGATCGTTTCTCAAATCGCTGTAATTTCGTACAATCACATCAGTAGCCTCTTGTGTTAACTGTGGAACAATTCTCTCCTTGGCGTACTGTACATATTTGCGAAGAAATGATATCGTAACGATTGGTTTTACCATACCACCACCAGCAGCTACTCTTGCTGCACCGGCCGCACCTTGCAATAGTGGATTAAATTTTTCGAAAACGTGTTCCTCCTCATCTTCATCCTCGTCAGGGTTTCCGGAATTTACAGCATCTTGGCCAGCTTCGTCTTCTTCCTGTGTACCTACAGACAATGAAAGGTTCAGTGATTCACGAATTGGTTCACCTTCCAAATAACCTGGCGGTAGATATCTGTGAGTCCTTAGGACATGTTCACTAATGGACCTATCCTTAATTTCGTTGATATCATCCGTCACTACGAATAGAAGATCAAAACGTGATAATAACGAGTCTGGAAGTGCAATATTTTGATGGGGATCTCTGTTAATATCGTACTGTCCGTAAAGTGGGTTCGCTGCAGCTATAACGCTGCAACGAGCATTTAGGGTCGTATGAATACCAGCCTTGGCAATCGTCACCGTTTGCTGTTCCATAACTTCATGAATGGCAACTCTATCGACATCCGACATTTTGTCAAATTCATCGATGCAAACAATCCCTCTATCAGCGAGAACCATTGCACCTGCTTCCAAGCGACGTTCACCCGTTTCACGGTCGGTATTAACAGCTGCCGTTAAACCAACACCTGATGAACCTCTACCAGTGGTAGCAATGGCTAAGGACGCCGTATTGAGAACAAACCTCAACATCTGCGATTTGGCTGTAGAAGGATCACCGACCATCAAAATATTAATGTCACCTCTCAAGTGTGACCCATTATCCAAATTTTTTTTTCCATACCGCCCAGCAGCATGAGTAAAACTGCACGTTTCACGTATTCGTGACCGAAGATCGAAGGAGCTAGCGATTGTGACAGAATGTCAAAAATATCGCCCCGCTTCGACAATTTATTAATATTTCTAATGTCAGAGTCCGTCAGAGTTTGCGTAGCAGAAACACCTGTGGATCTCGCATGTAGTGGGTAAACTGTGTTCCCAACAATCAAAGTCCTAAATCCTCCAAGATTACCAGAATCGTTTTGCGTGAGACCACCTGCCCCCATTGACTTAAATACACCAACGATCTGGATTCTGTCACCAGGTTTTGTCTTATCCACCAAATCATCATCGAGAATCACATCGATTGAGCGGGGAAGTTGTCCTGCAGGGGCTGACTCTGGCATTTCCTGCACAGATACACGCTGATGATCCATATACGTACAGTACCCGTACTCGGTCGTCAATTTGTTGCCCTCTTGGTCTTCTGTAGGATAAATAGCAGGGGTCGGAATCCTGGTCGTTAGGTTGGTGGTCGAGTCCGTATAGTCTCTGTAGTGGAATCTGCCCGTCTTCTCGGCAAAATGGACCGACCTCAAAATCTTTGGTCTCACCAGCGATGTTCGAGTGACAATCCCTTGCAATGAAATTAACTTGTTCAAATGGTGCGAGGTCAAAGTTCTTGGTGAAAGACTATGAGAACCGAAAGAACCCTTAAAGGAAATCTTCCATGGTCTTTGGGCTACTGGGGCTGTTCTTGCCTTATGCGAGGAGGGTAGGTCCCCAATTGACTGTGCCAATTCTGTCAATGCCCGTTCTGCGGGTGGTATGAACTGAGCAGGATTGCTCAGTATACCTGACCAGTAGCTTCTGTCAAATTCTCTCAGCTCATCTAACGAAATAGTAACTCGTTGGTGCAGCGGCCCTTCTTCATCGTCTTGTATCAGTTGTAACGCACGAACATTGTCTCGATAGCTGGTAAAGGTGTCTAAAAAACTCTTGGAATCGACGGACACGATCTGAGAAAAGCGCATCCGGTGCTAACGCAGCAGTATCTGCCTCCATCACTAAGTAGATTTTGGATTACTTGCTACCGTTAACGTCAAGTATACTTACGGACTGAAAGCTAGAAGTAAAACCTTTCTTGACGCGCTTCTTGTGTAGAACTAGCTGAGCTATAACGTTACCTCGACGCTTTTTACTGGAGCAGGAAAGAAAAAAAAAATTTACCGACAACTGCAGGATTCGAACCTGCGCGGGCGAAACCCAAAAGATTTCTAATCTTTCGCCTTAACCACTCGGCCAAATTGTCTATACAACTAACTGCAACCATCTCAGTTATTCTTCTCACTATATTCACCTTACTGCTAGTTGCAGCTCTGAAATTCCGTAGAAATTTCACTTCGTATGCACACTTATAACAGGATACATATAATCTAATATATATATATATAATATAGTTTAGTAATAGTAGTAGTAATTATGATGAAATTTGTAAGTTTGATTTTCTTTTTCCGTTTCCTTATGCCATTGTAAACTATCTCTAATCAGACTTTGGAGCCTCCTTGAAAGAAATGGCAGCTTCCTCACCCATAGCAGTGAGAATGGTAACATTCAAGTCCTTACCTTCCTCGAAGGCAGTTTGCAAGGTAGCACCCAACTCACCTTCTGGGCATCTGACATCGTCCTTAGTTTCACCGTCCATAGTCATCAATGACAAGAAACCATCATCAATGTCCAACAATTGGTATTCAGAACGCTTGACGAATGGAACCTCCATGTTGTGAGTAGATGGAGACAAATCTTCCAACTTCTTACCAGTGAAAAGATCTAGAGCCACCAAGTGAGCCTTAGCGTGACCGTGCTTACCAGTCTTAGAGGTGGACATTTCCACAATCTTACATGGTCTACCCTTGATAACAACGAAACCGTTCTTTCTCAATGCAGAACATTGTTGTGGGTAGGTTAGGGAGGAACCAGCATCGGCGGTCTCAAAGGTGTGGTCTTCTTCAGCCATTGTTACTATAGTACTAGTTTCTTTGGAAATAACTTATTGGACTTTTAATCAGGCCAAACCTCAAGAATACGCTAAAAACTAAAAGTGTAAAGCGTAAACTGTCCGAACAAGTATCAGTTCAATGCCTGGGAGCGTTTGTAGTTAGTATATATATATATGCGTGATGAAAAACAAAGTGAAAATTGTATGTGGGCAAGCGATAGAAGGCGACGTAGAGGACGACGTAGAGGACAACGAAGGAAGGGACAAAAAAATTTTTCTTTTTCTTCCTTTTTTTAAAGAGATATGTGACTGTCCATCCGTACATCTCAATAGATTTTTTGGTCTGCGTGGTGTCTTGAAAGTGAAAAAAAAAAAATTTAGTACTGTGAGGTATCTGACGCAAAAAAATCGGAAGAGCTCACGTGTGTTGAAGGGAGTAATCCAACGTGTAACATGATATCTGAGTCATGTGGATGTCATGTGCATCATGTGTGCGATCGGTATGTATGGGTGTGGTGTTTCTGGAACATTGGACATTGGAATGGAAGGTATGAAACGAAGCAAGAGAACAAACAAACGCCCTTCGCGTTTTGGGAAACACTTATTACGGTAGAAGAAACAAAACGCTAGTCTACCGATGGATCAGCTCATTGAAGATTGCACGGTTGAAAGTTCATCGGTGTTCAAATAGTAGAAAACTTGGAATCATTTAGCGTAATAACAATCGCGGATCCAGGGACTTCAAGTGCTTTGCTGAAATCAATCTGTTTTCACAGTATTCTCTACTCTATATTTATCATCATACTGTCTACAGGAAAAAAAAAAAATTTCTATTGAGAGGTATCGCTTGTCGGACAATTAAAACAACGACTTTATATATAAAGTTCGAGAGAATAATAACAAGAGGCCGGAATCAAGTGTATCAGTCATTGTTATTTTGAGTTCAAAAGCAACGAAACGGAGGACATTGAAGTGAAGGGCTGTTGATTTGATTTTTGTCAGTAAGATGAAAGTTTCCCTGGCACGTCCTACGGCTATTAGTATAGCTGGTACATTAATTACCATATTGCTGCTCGGGAGGTTACTTTTGAATGCGTCAAGCATTTCAAGACAGCTGGATTACTTTTTCACATCACTAGCAAGTGCATCGTTGTTCAAACCATACGTGCCTAATTTTCGCAATGTGCCCAATGTCGAATACTACGATTTGCGTAATTACCAGGGTGATCCGGATGGCTGGCAGCGTGATAATCGGATTTTGTTTTTAGTGCCACTAAGAGATGCAGCGGAGCATCTGCCGCGCTTTTTTAACCATATGAATAAAATGACATATCCTCATAATTTGATTGATTTTTCGTTTTTAGTCAGTGATTCTTCGGATGATACTATGGGAGTATTACTATCGCATTTGGAGGAGGCTCAGTCTAACAAGGATAAATCACGTAGATTTGGTAATATTGAGATTTATGAAAAAAGATTTTGGACAGGCGATTGGGCAATCGTTCAGTGATAGACATGGATTTGATGCTCAGGGCCCACGTCGTAAGTTAATGGCAAGAGCCAGAAATTGGCTCGGTACGGTTGCCTTGAAAGCATACCACTCGTGGGTTTATTGGAGAGACGTTGATGTTGAACTGTGTCCGCCATCGATTATGGAGGACCTAATGCACCATGATAGAGATGTTATCGTACCTAATGTTTGGAGACCACTACCGGATTGGCTGGGTAACATCCAGCCCTACGATTTGAATTCCTGGAAAGAGTCGGAGGTCGGGGTTCAGTTGGTGGAGTCGTTAGGAGACGATGATTTCGTCATCGTCGAAGGGTATCCAGACTACTCGACTTGGAGGACACATCTGGCGTATATGCGTGATCCTAATGGTAATCCAGAAGATGAGCTAGAGTTAGATGGTATTGGTGGTGTTTCCATTTTGTCAAAGGGGAAAGTCTTCCGAACAGGTTCCCACTTTCCAGCTTTTTCATTTGAAAAGCACGCTGAGACTGAAGCATTTGGTAAACTATCGCGTCGTATGGGGTACAGCGTTGTCGGGCTACCGCATTATGTTATTTGGCACATCTACGAACCAAGTACGGAAGATCTGGAACATATGGCATGGATGGCAGAAGAAGAACGTCGTCGTGTTGAAGAAGATCGTTTGAGAGACTTTTACAACCGTATTTGGGATACTGGATTCCAGGATGTTCGTGATGATTGGCGCGATGAAAAACTGGCGATTTTCAAGAATATTGATCATATGAAGGCTCACGGGCATGAGATATTCGTGGATTGGTCAGATGGAACTGAACAAAAGGATCAGTTGTCCCAGCAGCAGCAGCAGCAGCAGCAGAATCTTCAACAACCACAAAATCAGTTAGCTCAAGGCTCTCCACAATTTGCTCTGCAGCAGCAACAACTGCAACAACAACAACAATTGCAACAACAACAACTGCAGCAGCAGCAACAACAACAACAACTGCAGCAGCAGCAGCAACAACAACAACCGCAACAACTGCAGCAACAGAATCAATTGGCGGAAGATCCACTGCGGCTCGCTCAGCAGCAACTACAACAGCCACAACAGCAGGGTGTACAGGATATGCAACCTGCTCAGCAGCGACAAGTGCAGGGACAGCAGAATCAACCGGCTCAAGATGTACAACAACCCGTTCAAGAGGTACAACAACCTGTTCAACAACAACCTGTTCAACAGCTACAACAACCGCAACTACAGGAAGACGTGAGATTAGAATTCGATCCGGACGCCAAATGATTCAAGCTTGTACTCCTGAATATTGTGGGAAAATTGTTAATACCGAAATCAAGATTCCGTATGTCCATATTTTGTCATTTTTCATTTGTATTTTGTATACCTACGAGAAGATACTTTAATACTGTATATTTGTCATTATTGACGATTATCTGGAATTAAAACTTTCAATCTATCGTTTTTTTCGTCCTCTTCCATCTCAAGCCCTTTGGTATCAAATCCATCTTATTAACTAGTACGTAGTGGCAAAAGCGCTAAAAGGAATAGTACTTATAGTACAAGAATTGTTGAAATTTGCCAATTTAACTGGATCAAACGTAGTATATTTGTGTACTTACATTCCTAGAAACGTTTTTTCCAATGATTAATATTATTTTTAAAGATTTTAAGAAAGAGAAAATTTCACTGGAATTGGACCCCAGTTCTAGCATTAAGGATGCAAAAGAAAGATTGGCTACTGAAAAAAACTGTGAAGTTTCTCAAATTAAATTAATCTATTCCGGAAAAGTTTTGCAAGACGCTAAAAATTTACAGGAATCTGGGCTAAAAGATGGCGATCAAGTCATCTTTATGATCTCTAAGAAGAAGGCAGCTACACCATCAGCAGCAGCAACTCCTTCAGATGCAAGTGTTACGGAACCATCACAATCGGCATCGACTGATAATGAGACGCGGGCTGCTGGCAGTGCTGCTGAAACTACAGCTACAGCTCCTGCTCAACCTTCTACGACACAAGCCCCCGTTTCTTCTCCAGATTTTGTGGTGGGACAACAGCGTAATGAAACTGTGGAACGTATTATGGAAATGGGTTACGAACGCGATCAAGTGGAAAGAGCCCTTAGAGCTGCTTTCAACAACCCTGAAAGGGCTGTCGAATATCTGTTAATGGGTATCCCCGAGAATTTACAACGTGCAGGTGCTCGACAGCAGCAACCTGGGCAACAGGCTCAACAAGAATCACAACTTCAGGAGGAATCACAGCCGCAACAGGCCAGCGAACCTCAAGAAGGTGAAGATTTATTTGCACAGGCAGAACAACGTACGCAGGGAAACACAGCTTCTGCGGAGGATTCGGCTGCCCCTGGCGGTGCTCAGGGTGGTGTTCCAGGTTCCATAGGTTTAACTATGGAAGATCTACTAGCTCTAAGACAGGTTGTTTCGGGAAATCCTGAAGCCTTAGCTCCTCTGTTGGAGTCTCTAAGTTCACGCTATCCACAGCTTCGTGAACAGATTATGTCGAATCCCGAAGTTTTTGTTTCCATGCTATTGGAAGCTGTTGGCGATAATTTACAAGATGCCATGACTGATCTGGATACTGGTGATGATCCTGAAGGCGCTGCTGCCGCTGCTGAAGGTGCATTCCAAGTTGAGCTTACTGAGAATGATGAACAAGCTATAACACGTCTTTGTGAGTTGGGTTTTGATCGTTCTTTAGCAATCCAAGTTTACTTTGCCTGTGGCAAGAATGAAGAAATTGCGGCTAATATGCTGCTGAACGATTACGTCGATTGAATGAAGTAGAGTAAAGTTAATCTAGCGTACATGTATATATATACACACATATATATATACCTACATCTATATCCCTTCTTTGTCTTGGACGTAGAGATAATTTGCTGATAACACCAGAAGATTTATCTACAATTTACCTTCCTTTTTAAGGATTTGAGCAGCGGTATCATAGACGGATTGTTCCAAGCTAATAAAAGGGAAGCCCAAGATTTTCTTCGTATAGCTGTTATCAAAAGTCGCACCTGCATTTTGGTTAACTATGCCGGGGGTAGGGCTTTCTGCAAGTTTACCCTTTAATTGAGGGAACTTGTCGTTCAATACCTGCAAAACACCTTCAGTGTTAACAGGACCATTGGAAAGACCCAATCTCTCTCCAATCAATTCATCCCTCTGGAATGCCAAAACATGAGCTTTGGCCACATCGCGGACATCAATATAGTTACCTTGTGTGTTATTCAATTTATCACCTGGTTTTGAATGTAGCGGAACGTTAATGGCTTCATTTGAAGTGTTCAGTTGGGGCTGAACATCTTCCTCAAATTTTTGAGGACCAAACACAAGAACCGGGTTAACCGTACTCAATTTAAAGCTGACCGAGTCCTTGTTTTCTGCCAAAAAAATCCCAAGCTGCTTTCTCTGCAAACTTCTTCGAACCACGGTATGCATTGCCAACGTTCAACTGAGCATTCTCCCATGTTGCAGGATTCCAACTTTTCTCGGTGAATACCGCATCCTTATCTGATACCTTAGATGGATCCAAAATTGCCGCATATGAGGAAGTAACCACTAATTTTTTAACAGTTTGGGAACCATACTTTTTTATGGAATTCAAAATTCCCTTAGTACCGTTAACAGCAGGAATGAGGAGATCCTTCTCATATGCGGTAGTATTGTAGTGGAAAGGAGAGGCAGTATGGATGACAATGTCGATCTCTTTTGCTCTCTTCTCAAATACGTGATCAAAAGAATGGATATCTGAGATATCTGGGACAATCTCAAATGATAACTTAGCACTTGGACCAAATTGTCTAGTTAGCTTGTCAGCCTTTTGTTGAGACCTAACGGTACCAATTACTTCATAACCTTCTTTTAATAAATAGTCGACAACCCATAGGGCAATAAATCCGGTAGCACCAGTAACCAAAACAGCCATTGTTCTTTGTTTTATTGTCTGTATCTAAAAAACGCTTTTTTCTTTCTTTTTTCAAGTTTTGCGGGAATCATATTGTTGGACCCATTCAAGCAGGATTTCGATTACCCTTTTATATGTAATACCTTGTGGTCATATGCTGCATAATGCAAACTTGATTAGAGGTTGTCAGTATTGGGCAACCCTTTCACCCTTAACAGCCAACTTTCTAGTTGACTATGGCGCAAAGACAAGATGTCCTCTAGATAGCTTCAGGGGTGTGTCCAATAGGGTGTGAATTAGATTATCCAACTACTGACGAAATTGGAATCTGTATGTTTTCATGTTTGCGATGTAGTTAACGTTTTGCTCGAGAGCGATGTATTTTCGTGACTCGGAAACTCTTGAGTCATTTGTAAACATTATAGAGACGCCTACGTCATTCATTGTCAAACAAGCCCGTTAATACCCTTTCACGTCGAACAGATTGTCTAATAAGGAAGTGTACCAATTTTACACGTCTCCATTATTTCAATTCATGCATATTGATCAATGCTTTAAATATACTTATACAAGAGGGGCTCGAGTTCACACACTTCCGCACGTGAAACGCACGTGCCCACAATCACGCGATAATCACGTGGATCTACAATGTGTCAAAGCGTTCGATTGTCCGAAAACCATGGTTCTGTTGGACAGGTGGATTACCCGGTCTAATGGCTAGCAGGGTTCTAACGCCAGCAGCTTCAGCGGCTTCCAACTCCTTGATGTTATCACTTATAAACAACACTTTATCGGCGGCAACGCCAATTTGGCTCACAATCTTCTGGTATGAACTTGATTCCAGTTTTTTTACTAGACGTGTTGATATCGAAATAGCCTTTAATCAATGGGTTTAGATCTAACGACAATTCATTAGATCCAGCATTGTTAGGATTTGCCACATGTCCAAATAAAAGCTTCTGAGCTTGAACAGAACCACTAGAATAGATATAGATGCTTTGTTTGCGTTTCATGAATTCAATTGCATCTTTATAGACAGGAGCTTCAATTTCACCGTCCATGTAACCCTGTGTCCAGACAGCGCCCTGCAGCTGCTTCAATACAGGATCTTTCACATCATTATTAACTAAAGACTGAATGTGAGTTTGTAAAGCTTGCGGATCGCCATGTTGAGGGAATTGTGCAAGAATTGATTTTATGGAATCATCACTAGACTTGACCAATGAAGGAACTTTGGCAGAGAAATAGGGGAAAAGAGTCTCTTGAACAAAAGAGATAGGACACACAGTACCTTCAATGTCGAGCAAATACACGGATGCCGACATCTTTTTATTTTTTTTTTTTTCTCCTTTTACTAGCAACTATCGATAGTTTTCTGTTGGGTTTGCTACTACACGTGAGTGATAAGTTCACTTGTCAAGCTCTTCCCCCAATGAGAGCCTCATCAACAACGAACCAATAATAGGCTAGTTATAGGGAAAAAGTTCTCAAATAGCTGGCTAAGTACTAAAACCGTTAAAGTTGCCGACTACCTTGATCGGTCACAACCGATGTATCCGAAGAGCTTCACCGTAATTTAAACGCCGGGATTCGGAGGGGGCTTGCGTAGCGTATCCTAGTTGGTTGGGCAGACAAATTCCTCGTAGCTTTAAAAGTTTTAGTTGGCGTGCCTTTAGATTCTAATTTGGGTGTCCGGAAATTGATAGAAATATAAAGCTAGGAGACTCTTCAAGTGGAGTACTGCCATTCGTACTCCGTTCTAGTTTTTTAAAAGTTTTCCGAATCATAAACACTAAAGCAAAGTAATAATAATATCAGATGCCTGCTCCATACCAGAAGGGTTCTACTAAGAAGGGTGCTACTCTCTTCAAGACCAGATGTCTACAATGTCATACCGTTGAGAAAGGCGGTGCACACAAGGTTGGTCCAAACTTGCACGGCGTCTTTGGCCGTCAGTCCGGTAAAGCGGAAGGCTACTCCTACACCGATGCCAACATCAAAAAGGGGGTTGTGTGGGAAGAGCAATCTATGTCTGATTACTTAGAAAACCCAAAGAAATACATTCCAGGTACCAAGATGGCCTTCGGTGGCTTGAAAAAGGAAAAGGACAGAAACGACTTGGTTACCTACTTGAAGTCCGCTACCAGCAAATAGGCTCTTTTAGAAATGATGTTTTTCCTGTAATTTTTATTGTGATCCGCCAGTAAATAGTCAATCGTATCCCGTTATTTATATATTGCTTATATATTATTTATTTATTTGTCGTTAAATTGTCTTGGAAAAGCAAGATGTTGGATATGGATTTGAGAGCTTGACGATATATTACTAACTACTTGTTCAATGTCATACAATATGACTCAAGATCAGCGCGATTACAGCCAAAACACCGGGCCTCTTCATAGTAGCTCCTCCGTTCTTACCAACGCTTTTACTTTCGGTAGATTTCACATTTTGAATAAATGCTGTGGAGGCACCCGGCGGAAGTGTCGATGATGTGGAGCTACTACTAACACCAGTTCGGTTTTGCTTGCCTAATTTCGGTTCTAACCCGCTGCCTTTGTAAGAATATAACATCACCTCATCATCTGTAATAGCCACATCGTTCGAAAGGAATCTATCAGGATTGACGTATGAATAAGCCGAGGATCCCCTACGTTCAACATTTTTAGGTGGATCATAACAAGTGACATTAACAGAATTCAGAAGCATGTAATAATAACCGGGATCTTTGATATCCTCAGAGTCCCAATCAATTTCACCACCAGCCCATTGTTTTACACTGTCGCTACTCGTAGCATTACCACCGGGCCATAGCGAAATCTGCACACGTGAGGGAGTCTGAGGATACATGTATCTCTTAGTAGTATGATTATAAGTATCATTCTTATTAAGGGTCCTGCCCACTTTGCCATCAACTGACCATGTCAGTTTATCCTCTCTCCCAATCAATTTCGTATGTATGATAACGACCAAAGGTGTCATTTGTATCAATGTTGTGTCCATGTGTATAGTTCAGGACACCTTCAAAATAATAATTGGTCTGAACTTGGTTCAAGTTTGAACCAATCCACTCGTTATCAATTTCATCCTGAATGTCAGAGAATAAAATAAATGCACTCACCACACCTTTTCCACGAGATGTTTTCAACCTAGCACTAATCTTACCATACCAAATGTATCTTGTAGAACTCAAAACTGTACCACCGCTATTCTTTGGCATCGCAATCACCATACTGTCCTCATCGCTATAGTCCATTAAATATCCACTATACGCCCAATCACCTTGGGATACGTTCCCCATATAATTGTCCTTTTTAAGAACTTTGGAAGCATAGTTATCACCAAAGTTAAAGCTTTGATCTTTACAAACAGGCATTGCCATACACGCCTCATGACTGTATGAAAATCTAGGATTACACCCCCAGACAATAGTCACCAGTACCACATTCGCCAAATTGTGAGCAACATGGCATGTCCTCTGGACAACTATTCGTAGAATTACAGTAAACGATCTCGTCAGCTTCTACATGCGCCCATAGCAGTATAAGTACCAGCCAGATTGACTCAACCAATCGCATCGCCGGTATCTGTGGATATAGATATATGTATGTGTATATCGAGTGCTTACCTGATCCACGCTAGTCGTTAATCAAACCACCCTCGAAGTCCAACCTCAGGAAAAAAGCCTACAATCCAGGACATGATCCGAGCAAAACCGCTAATCCTTCCTTATATACAATTTTACGCTACTATTAAAAAACCATAAACTCAAAGTAAAACTAGTTTAAAATTGCACCGATCTATTTCCTATTTTTGGCGTTGAAGTTGTTCAATTTTTCGTTGACCAGCTCGTCGCCTTACCATTTAAAGAAAAAGCTTACTCACAGAAAATTGGTGATTTAGTCCCAATCGAGAAACGAAATTCGATCTTCCGGCACTTCAAACTCTCACTACGCATTGTGCTCCTCGATATTTTATTCTGCCGTGTTTTACTCTGTCGTATTAAAGGCCTGGTATGTTCAGGCACTACCTGAACGGCAGTAGTAGTGATTCCTTTGATATTCTTACATTGTAAAGTTGGGTTTGCCGTTGGCACCGGCATATGCAGAATTTCTCATTGATGCCTGCATATGTAAATTACAATCGTTCATCATTGTTTGAGCTTCATTTTCGTTATCTGCCTCTAAAATCACAACATCGCCTTCATCACCCTTCGGGAATTCTTCTTCACCTCCTTTGTCCGTAACGTATTTCTCTTGATTCTTACGGGACAGCATATGTGTAAAGGACTTCTGTTCACGCCTAACGTTCCAGTTTAAGGATCTACTGATACTTTCAATAAATTCTGTATCATGAGATTCTACCGTGGGGAAAGCGTATGGGCTAGCCTGCACAGTAATATAATCGCCCTTTTTTCAATTCAAATCTGTCTTTTCCATCAAAAGCGGCCCAAGCTGTTGCCCTTGATGACTGAGAAACTTTAACTTTAATGTTCATACTATCAGGTAACAAAATTGGCCTAAAACTCAAAGTATGGGGGCATATTGGCGTAACGCACACAGCATTAACACTCGGATAGACCAGAGGACCACCTGCACTTAATGAATAAGCCGTTGAGCCTGTTGGTGTGGCTATGATAATGCCATCAGCTTGTGCCACTGTTAAAAGAGAATTATCCCCGTAAACCTCCAAATTAGAAATGAATGGACTTGGTCCCCTATCAATAGTTAATTCGTTAAGTATCTGTCTTTGCATCACTAATTCTGCAACGGCAACTTTTTCGCTAGTGCTAGGGTCAATCATTGTAGGGTGACAGCGGTACACCTTGCATTCTAACCTCATGCGTAAGTTGGTCTTGATTCTATTATCTAATATCTTGGGTAATTCTTCTCGAAAACTCTCAAATTGATAATTCGCTAAAAACCCTAGGGAACCCAACGAGAACGATAGTACAGGCGGTACATGACGTTGAAATATCGATGAGACGAACAAAACCGTACCGTCACCACCAAGTGTTATAATCATATCAAAAAAAACCCATCATGTTGCGCAACAAACTCCTTATCCCAATACCTTATCCTTTGCTCTTTACACCGGCTGTCTTTATAGATATCTTCAGCACCAAATTGTTCGGAACCTTGTAGGACTTTCTCCACATATACAGTAATACCTGGTGAGTTAACCAATAACCATTCAACCAATTCCCTTGTCAAGTATATAAGTGACCTATCCTGGCTCTTAGTCACAATCAAAAGATTCTCCACCTGTAACTCAACCTTGGTGTTAAATATATCCTTTGACAGCATACGAACTCCATATGCCGTTGAGCTTAGCTTTAATTGGGATTTAGCCGACGTTAATTTCTTACCTCCAACATTTAACTGTTTAATCATCTCCTTGGCATCGTTTATGTTCCTTATTCTTTCACTCGTCTCCTCTCGATAATAATGGTCTGGGAACATATTTATCGATGGATCCGATCTCACAGTGTGATCATTATTATCTCTCCTCATATATTGCACACTTCTAGAATGTGACATTGGTGCGCTCAATTTACTGGGTGAGGATCTTCCAGACCCTAATGTATCATCGATATCATCCATATTAGAACTGTTAGAAAACGAACCCATACCAAACTATCAGAGAAATAAATGTTAAAAGAATTTGAAAATTAAAGTTGCTAAATTCAGATGAATTGTGCTCTTATGTTTATTGCATTCAACCGTTTATCATCACTACTTGCTTCAACAACTTTTAATCTTTCGTCATCGATATACGCTTATATATTTCTTAAAAAGCGAGAACTGACAAGAAGTAGAAAACCACACAAATGTCAATGACATAATTATACTACTTCAGTAAGAATTCGTTTAGTCCAATTGTTCCAATCTGCACTTCCATTGGTCGGACTCGATTAATGGTAACGAGGCACCAAGGCACCAACCAAGTTCATTGTTGGCAATATTCTTAGCTGTCTTTAATTCTCTATGCAAGGGAATATCGTAACCAGTATGTAACAGAGAAACTTGAAATGATAAATCTTGACACCATTGTGGTTCCTTTTTCAACTCTTCTACAGAGCCTTCAATACCACTAAAGACACTCTTCCATACCTCTTCACCATTGCAAACCATCTTTGCCAATTCAACCAACTCATCAAGTTTAAAGGATAGCGGTAATCCCAAGGGTTGGGTCTTGTCATAAAAGTAGGAAAACACATATAAATCATTGGTCTCTTTAAAAGTACGAACCAAAGAAGGTTGATGCACACCATTGAAAGAACATGGCGGATTGGTACATTGAGCGTCTTTGTTTAAAATTTTATCAGCCAAGTACCTGCATTGAGCACCTGTTGGAACCACAGGACCTGAGAAATCCACCAAATATGTACGACCGTCTTCCAATTTAACTTCTTGCTTATTCACCTGAGCTCCCGGTGGTAAACAAGGAGAATTTAGTTTATGAACCGTTTTAGTATCATCCTTAGAGATTGCACGTTCTTTTATGGCAGTCTCCACCAGTTGGGCATTAATTTTATTTCTACCTTCCATGAGACCATATCCCAAGTGGGAGAATTGATATAGATTGTAAATCTCGTCACCGAATTTTAATTCGTATTTGTGTTCACCTTCTAACATTTTTTCGTTAGGTGGAAAGGTTGGTTCAAATACAATTTGGGTCGAACCACCACCTAAATCAAACACAGCTGCAGTAGGTGTTCTTGTACCACCGCCAATATTACCTAACAAGTAATTGGTCGTAACCCACGCAAAGACACCTTCTTCTTCACCACTCATTATGGAAATACCATTACCGTCCACAACTGGGAATGGGAAATCCTTTTCCAAATGTTCACGCACAGCTGCTAAAATCTTACCAGCTTTGCTGGTACCTAACAATCTTAAACCTGCAGTAGCCTTAACAGAAACTGGTGTACAACTTCTCTTCTTTTTGGGGACCACCTCTAACGCAGTATTTAGCAATGGATCCAATGAATGGGCAGCACCAACATGATCCGTATCAAAAGAAGATAATCCAGGCTTTAACATTTTGAAATTTTCATTTATCAAAGTTGGTGGTTGTGTGCAGACATCAAATTCATATACGTGAACTCTAGATCCGGTAGATCCAGCATCAATCATAATCACATACTGATGATCCTTGTTACACTTGATGTCTGTAGAATAGGTAGATTCCGGTTGTGTTTCTTGCTTAGCAGCTTGGGCTACATCTGAATTTCCCTGATCAGTCTTTTTATCATCAACCCAACCCGGAGTACCATTTATTGGTAAATTCTTGAATTCTTGTGAAGCAGAATCATCATTTGAAACAGTTTTTACCATATCAACTGGTGGTTTCAGCGTCGTAGAGGATCTAATCAGCAACAGCAGCATAATAGCTGCAAAAGCCCCAATAACAATACGATAATTCCTGGGCATACTTATTGAGGAGCTATTGGACTTAAAAGACCAGCTGGCAGAGTTGAAGGCCGTAAAGTGACTAGGTGGTTCCTAAGAGGATAAATTTGACAATGTTGCTCTCTCAAGGCTTCAAACTATGTAGCCCGTTGCAGGTCGCGAAACTTTTTAAAGAAAAGCTATCTCTTGATAATGTTAAAAGCGGTGGCCACTGGTAACAAACATTGAAGGAAAAACTGCCTTAAGAATGTCTAGAAATGCCGAAAAGTCCAGTTCAGTGCTAGTGAGGTTTCAGGAGCTGAAGGCGGAGGAGACCGGTGGTTTTAAAGATTTTTCAAGATATAGAAGACCTAAAAGAGTTGCATCTGTGAGGAACTTGAAAGATGCCCTAGAATGGAGGGGACAAGTAGCTAAAGAGATTTCTGACAAGCTTACAAGAATTTATGATCCATCTTTAAACGACTGGCAAGTGGAGGACCTCAACGATCAGTTGAACAACCTAATTAAAGAAAGAAATCGATGGGATTGGCACATACAAAAGGGCTTAGGTGGTGCAAAACCAAGAAAGACGGGTACAATTAATGGTACATTGATCGCAGGTAAAAGATATTTTGGGCGAGCTTTGGAACTACCGGAGGTTCAAAAAGTTCTAAAGGAACAAGAAGAATCCAAAAAATCTAATCAGGAGCTGGTCAATACGAGATTAATACCGAAAGACTACAATGATGATTATTATGGTACAATGCAAGACGCATCCGAGCTTAGAAAATATGAATCCAGCTGGACACCAGTACTCCGAAGACACTACGGTAAAAAGGATACAGGTTGTGATACATTAAAGGGCGATATTGATATACCAGATTTAAAAGAGATGGAAAGATGGTTAGTAGAGAGGAAAAAACAGAAATTATTAAAGGAATTAGGACTCTGATACCTCGATGGATGACAACTAATACACACATCTATATATATACATATATATGTATTATTTTACTTGTAAATTATAGACCGGTGGCATTTTACGAGTACTAGTCTTAGAAAGCGACAGAGAAATCACTACCCTGGCGAAAGCAGAAAGGACAACCAGTCAACTTATTACCGCACCACAGGACACAGTTTCTAATAATTTGCCTCCTTCAGAAAGTTTTCTTCATGTGGATGTGACACCATCGGGATTCCTATCTAAATCTTCTTTCCCTGAAGTAGCGGTCACATCCTTAGATGGTTCTGTCGAAATAGGGTGACCAGAATTCCAAAGAAAGCTGAAACGAGGAGATGCAAACTTATTCTGAGATTGAGGTGAACTGGCACAAATACGCGCAGAGTCATTAGTGCACGACATTAAAGACGTTCCCAAGTAGTTATTATTGACACTTGAGAGAGAATCCGAGTGCTCCAGAGGTACAGGTTCATTAAAACCTACACCTGCCACGAAGGGAGATGTAGGTCTCAGGGAACCACCGCCATAAGATAAAAGTGAAGGAGTATTAGGTTTCGTATCATTTTTTAACAGTAGATTTCGTACTTTGATTAGTCCAATAATTATCTAGTTGGTCCGTAGTAAAACCTTTAGAGTAACCGCTTATGCTGTCGGGGGAATCAGTTTCGTCATAAATCATGTCTCGCAAACCGGAAATTAAATGGTTCGCATTATCATATTCGAATGGATGATCCAGTTCAGATTGTTGTTGCCGTTGTGGAGATTGTTCTTGTATCGGTACAGGGGAGTGCAACTCATTATGAGATGGTTCTGTCGTCCAGGAAAAAGATTGAACAGGAGATTGTGAACTAATTAATAAAGCAGGATCGGCATAACATCGAGAACCGCTAATCTGTGGTGATAATAGTGGATCGTGAACCAAAGAAGGATGATTCAAGGCAGCTCTTGTTGTACTCGCTGTCGCATTAACTGGCACTGTTACTGGTGACACTGTTGCTGCTCTGAACGTATTATTGGGGTCTTCACTAGCATAAGTGGAAGGATTGTGAAGCACTAACTGATGTGGGTTGGAGGAACAAGGAGATGCAGGTTGTCCTCCTACTGATACCTCATTGGGAACGGAGAGATGAGTCATTGACGATGAGCTAAATGCAGGCGATTGTTCATTCAGAGCAACTGTGGACGTAGAATTCGAGTTGGAATTTCTAGAATCCGGTTTATTTTGGGCATAAGGCTGTACCATTAGACTAGCCCTCAGCTGCCTATTGCTCAAACTTATATCAGCGAACATTGATTCTAAAGTCTCCAAACGCCTCACCATCCTATTTCTCGAAACCTTCCACTTATTCTCCAGCTCCTGATCCAACTTTAATTGTTCTCTGATTAAGCTAACTACTTGCGAGTTTGAGTTTACTTTAGATAACATTTCTTCACCAGCAGGTGTTAATTGGCCAGTCTTATCTATTGTGTGTTCATTAATCTTTTTTCAAAAGAACTTGAAGAGGCATCACCTCTTGTGTAACCGAAGAAGTATCAAAAGATACAGATGTTGTCATAGCCACTGGAGCTGCTTGGGAAACCAACATACTATTGTCTACACTTGCATTAGAGGTAGAGAATTTCTTCAGAGTGTTTAATCTCTTATTATCCTCCTCTTGTATGGTAATACCTTCTTGCATACCTCTTATCCTTTGTGTTAAATCTTCGATATTAGATTCAATTTTCTCCATAGAGTGCGAATACTGTTTCCTAAATGACTCACCATTTAACTGTTGCAATTCTTCTAGAGACCAACTATGCATATCCTTTTCCATCTTTGCAATCTTCGACTTAGATTGGTCGATATTTTTCTTCAACTTCTCCAACTTCAAATCGTACAATAACTTAGAATTCTCCAGAGATTTAATGGTGGACTTCAAAGATTTTCTCAGATCGATTTCGTGAGACCAATGCGTCTTCAAGTTCTCTAATTCCAGTTCCCACTGTAATTTAGATTCTTGGAAATCTTGCAAAAGTGACGATTGTTGAGACAAAACATCATGCAGATCTTCTTGAGCACATATTAAAATTTTTTTTCAAATCCTCTATGGAAAAAGATTCTAAATCCTTCAAAGTAGTCAAATTAGCGTACGCTGGTTGCAAGGTCGACTGGTTTGATTCTGGAACCTGCATATTCGACGACGACGACGACGAATCCGCCTTGGACAGTGTGGTCAAAGTATTCTTTCTCCATTGACCACTCTTCTTTACAGTCTGCCGAGTATTCTTCGACTTGGTCATACAGTAAATGGAGGGCAATTTATTCATAAACCCCATTCGATTCACAGCAATAAAATCTAGTTGGTGTTCAGTTTCAGGCTTTAAGCCCGTAATCGAACAACACGTATAGAGCGAATTGGGTGAGTTGGGGAAAATCGCAACTTGCAAATTGTTCACATATAGCAAATAGTGAGATATAGAACTCGATGAAGATGCTGAAGACCCCAAGCTAACTGGTTCATTTTCCCAATGTATAGAGATAGAATCTACACTAACCCTATCAATTGAAACCTTCGTTGCAGGTGGAGTCCTTATCCTTAACGTAAGAACAATCTTACTCACTGGAATACCCAAAAAAATTTATAAAGACGGTAGCATAACCACAATATCGCAGAAAGTGTGCAAAACGTGTAGAGCATATAGGAAAAGAAAAACAGAACAAACACTGGAAACTCTTGACTCAAATCCTTATACTGTAATCAAGTTGAGCCATACAGGCATAAGAAATACCAGCCAGAAAACTGTTGTTCTCCAAATCTTTCTGTTATGTTGGGCTTCTATGGGGCGCGCATCTTGCGTATTTCGCATTGTACAATTTTTCACTTTCTTCACTACGTAGTTTTCTACGTCACGCCCCATCACCCGGACCCACCATAACTAAACGCATCTTCTCTTCACTTCAATACAAAATGGTCACCTCTAAGTTTCAGATACTCCTGATCCACACCCGCAGGCATTGGTTTGACGACCAGCCGATAGACCTCCGAATTGTAATAGCGTAAATTGTTAACGGGTGATCTATAAAACCCCCTGAAGGCCCGTAATATCACAGTACTTCTTGTGAGGCTTCAAAGAGGGTGGCGCATTAACATTGAAATGGGTTACCTTAGGAATTGATTTTTGTTTTCCATCTCTTTCTTGTTGTTCTTGTTCTTGTTGCAATACAGCATTTATACGTTTAGATTCATCCGTGAACAATTGTCTCGTTGACTTATGTCTTCTCGATGGCTTTCTATAGCTTGGTTTCTTGAAAGGGGACGGTACCGACACGAGGTTGCTTTCCTGTACAGACCTAAGGAACTCTAACCTTTCTATCCCGCTACTATTAACTGACTTACTCATTGTAGTTTTCACGTTTCACTCTGCTCGATAGATTAAATGCGTGTTGCATCAAGTTGCAAGACCTTTAAAATGAGCCTTTTAGACCTTCGTTACCCTACCGAAGTTTCCAATAGCCGGTAAAGACAACTGATAGAAGCAGCAACCTCTACAAAGCACTGAATAGTGCTACCTACTAAGAGCTCTTTACACTACCTAAGGGAAAACATATTCTCTAACAATTTCGTGAGCGCACAATAGCTCTTAATTTTGAACCTGACCTTGTCCAAACTGCTACATACTGCACCTGCTTTGGAGCTGAGCTTTCCGGTTCTTTAGCTCAATGACGTCAAAATGTACTTGTAAAACCCCTTTTCAGGATTGATATCAAGTCCGAAAACAAGAAAATACCAAGACCTCAGCGGTTAGCTTAGAAAGCCACCATATAGATCACGCAAAACACACGTGCTCTTTTTTAAACCGAAACCGGCCAACGACACTCCGACAGGCAAAAAGGAAAAAAGCCCTTTTTTTTGCTTGTTCTGTCGCCCCTCAGCGGGATTTTCCTAATTTATAACCCGCTTAATCATTTAATACACTTTTCCCAATTAGTTGATGCTTTTTTCTACATGATGAAAAATTTTTATCGTTTCTTTTTTGTATTATTCCTTCTTTGGAGATACTGGAACAATTCTTTTATCTCTTACCTAAGGACACAGTGTAAAAGAACCGATGCCAGAGACTCCGTTATTAATAGGTAGTCCGCCCTGAGAAGAAGCCTTAACGACGAGCAATTCTTCTTAATAGGAAATTCGGCGCCGAATAAAAGGCTATAATTTCAAATCCGTGGCAAAAAGTAGTTAGTTCTACGGACAATCTAATTAGTCACATCAAGAACGATTAGGTGATTGCGTTGTTTTGTCCAACGACTGCGAGCGAAAACAGTTCACACATCCCACTATATATTCTTCTTGAATTGTAAACTTGTCAGTATTCGGTAACTTTTCACTCCTTCAATCTTGACTTCGGATCGACTTCTTTAGGATTCAGTGAAAAGAGAATTGACATCTTTGAAAAAGAGTTAAAATCACACAAGCTTAGCTTGAACAATTGAAGACCAAAAATCAAGCATCAACAAAGGATAATCATGGCTGATTTTGAATTACCACCTTCGTACACTACTGCGTCGAATGATCTACGTTCCGATACCTTCACCACTCCATGCCCCGAGATGGTTCAGACCGGGTTGGGAGCCTCTATCGGTGATGCTGTCTATCAGGAAGATGTTGACACGATTAGATTAGAGCAGACCGTTGCTCAGTTGGCTGGTAAAGAAGCGGGGCTTTATTGTGTGTCAGGTACTCTCTCCAACCAGATTGGTGTTAGGACTCACTTGACTCAACCACCGTACTCCATCCTATGTGACTATAGAGCCCACATTTATACACACGAAGCTGCTGGTCTAGCCATCTTGTCACAGGCTATGGTGGTCCCGGTTGTTCCACGTAATGGTAATTACCTAACTTTGGAAGACATCAAAAGACATTTTGTTCCTGATGATGGGGACATCCATGGTGCTCCTACTCGTGTAATCTCTCTAGAGAACACTTTACATGGTATTGTGTATCCATTGGAGGAGTTAGTTCGTATTAGAGTTTGGTGTTTAGAGAATGGCGTAAAGTTGCATTGCGACGGTGCACGTATTTGGAATGCATCTGTGGCCTGTAATGTGCCTATGAGACAATACGGTGAATTATTTGATTCGATTTCTATTTGTATGTCTAAGTCCATGGGTGCACCTATGGGATCTGTTCTAGTCGGTGACTTGAAGTTTATCAAGAAGGCCAACCATTTCAGGAAGCAACAAGGTGGTGGTGTTAGACAGTCTGGTATGATGTGTGCCATGGCTCTGTGGACCATCAAGGACAACTGGAAGGCCAAACTTCTGCACTCTCATCAGTTGGCACATGAGCTAGCTGAGTTCTGTGTTGAAAAGGGTATTCCACTAGAGTCACCAGCAGACACAAGTTTTGTGTTTATCAGCTTATCTCAGGCAAAGATGGATCCTGACGTTCTAGTCAAGAAGGGTTTGAAATACGGCATTAAGTTGATGGGTGGTAGAATCGCATTCCACTACCAAGTTAGTAGGGACACCCTGGAAAAAGCTAAGCAGGCTATCTGGGAAGCTTTTGAATATGCGAAGGAACATCCTTTCAACTCTGAAGGTGAAACCAAGATTTATCGTAGCGAATCTACTGAAAAAGTTGATGTCGACGGTAAACCAATCCACGACATCAAGACCTACAAGTATTGAGCGGGGGGATGAAGAGACAACTTCTTTACATTTATGAGCTAAATTAATAACGTGGCAGTGTTGTTCAAAGGTTTAATTCAAAATATTAACGTTTCAAATGGGAGTTTTGATTTTATGGGTTTGCATTTGCATTTAATGGCATATAATCAACCGGTACATTTGAGGATCAATGGTTTTGATTCCCAAAACCACCCTATCGAAGAGGGACGAAGGTGATTGAGGACTGACTCAATCGACCAAGAGGTTTGATTCTTTTGGTAGTAAGCATTTATATTCTAGAAGCTATGAAACTAATAGAGTCGAGGAGTAAAAGAATATGCTATAGTATAAGCCTCCTTCTCGAGGAGTAGTGGCTATCATGCAATGGTCTATAGTACTATGTATTATCGTTCATAATACGACTATATCACCATCACGCAAGAATCATATGCTCGTTTACGTGGTAATATAGTAGCATGATTGTTCGCACACGCTCGCACACCATATGTGCGTATACATGCGTATATATATATATATATATATATGTGTGTGTGTGTATACAGCCTGGAAAAAATACATACGAAAACAGGTAAGCTTGAGTGTCAAGTCATTGCATGTTTAACATACGCAAGAGACAAACGGTTGTTTGGGTACTGTTATTCTCATTCGTGGTGTACTGGAAATATCTCTTGATGGCTACTACGAGACCTGTTGTTATTGTCGGTACCGGTTTGGCTGGATTATCCGCCGGTAATCAGTTGGTAAAGCACAAGATACCTGTGGTTCTTTTAGATAAGGCACCTTCTATTGGTGGTAATTCTATCAAGGCATCTAGTGGTATCAATGGTGCTTTGACAGATACTCAAAAGAACTTACATGTACAAGACAGTCCTGAGGCTTTTCTCCGGGATACGGTTAAATCAGCCAAGGGGAAAGGTGTAGAACCTTTGATGGAGAAATTAACAGCAGATGCTGCATCTGCAATCAATTGGTTACAGGATGAATTTAAACTGAAACTAGACCTATTAACGCAAATTGGAGGTCACTCCGCTGCCAGAACTCATCGTTCATCGGGTAAACTACCACCAGGATTTGAAATAATTAGTACTATGTCCAAGGCTTTGCAGGCACAGGCTGAAAAGGATCCTAGCTTAGTCAAGATTTTACTTGAGTCTAAGGTTGTTAATGTTTCAGTAGACAATCGTGGTAAAGTCTCAGGAGTATCTTACGAGGATTCCAAGGGAAAGACTCAAAACATCGAAACTAACAACGTGATTTTTTGTTCTGGAGGGTTCTCCCGCTCTAAGGAAATGTTAGAGGAGTATGTCCCCCAGTACACTAAAATTCCTACTACTAATGGTGAAGGCTCCACCGGTGATGGCCAAAGAATACTGTCTAAGTTAGGAGCCGATTTGATTGATATGGATCAAGTCCAAATTCATCCAACTGGGTTCATTGATCCTAACAAGCGCGATAGTGCTTGGAAATTTTTGGCTGCTGAAGGTCTCAGGGGACTTGGTGGTATCTTAATCAACCCTGGTACAGGTAGAAGATTTGTGGATGAGTTGCAAACAAGAGACTACGTCACTGATGCCATTAGAAATGAATGCCCAAAGGACGACAATAAGGCCTATCTGGTGATGAGCGAAGCTACTTACCAAGAATTTAAAGTTAATATGGATTTCTACATGTCAAAGAACTTAATAAGAAAGATTACTGTTGAGCAGTTTGTCAAGGAGAGTAACTTACCCATTACCACCCCACAATTCGTGCAGGAGCTAAGAGAATACTCTACTTCTAAGCAAGATAAGTTCGGCCGTAACTTGGTAATCAACACGTTCGGCGGTCAAGTAGACTCCTCTACTGAATTATACGTTGGTGAGGTTACACCTGTTGTTCATTTCACTATGGGAGGTGCTAAAATCAATCAAAAGGCCCAAGTTGTGGGCAAGGACGGCAAGCCTCTTGCTCAAGGCCTTTATGCGGCTGGTGAAGTTTCTGGTGGTGTTCATGGTGGTAACAGGCTTGGTGGATCAAGTTTGTTGGAATGTGTAGTATATGGTAGGGCTGCTGCAGAAGATATTGCAAGCCATTGAGGTGTTACACGTTATATTAGGATACTTTTACGTAAATCGCTTTAATAGTTTCGTATAATCTCCAAATTTTCAAGTCGCTCGCTTGGGTTTAGAGTTGACAAATTTCACAATACGTAAAACTAGTTCGAACAAAGGAGGATTAAGCGATGGAGGAAGGTAGTGAACGATTGAAAAGAGAATCTATTGGTAGTGGATCTATGGTGGCATTTAAGCCATGTTTTATTTCACTAATAGATGAATTTGATAAACCGTTATTAGTCTATGTGTCCTGTCAAGATGAGAAGGAGGTGAATGAAATACTTAAATATAACGTGTTTTCAAATATGTCGTTAGACTACTTTGATAGCCCATTGTTTGATTGGGTATCATTGGAATCACAGCCTAGTGTTAAACTATTTTTCCAATTGGAGGGTGTAGCTGTTTTTGGTATGTTGATAAAACCTACTGGACTTAAGATAGTCATTGGGTTCCCACAAGAGAATTACGATAGTGAAGCCCATGAACAAGAAATTCGTGACATTTTCCAGAGGGTAAAGGGGATTTATCTAAGGGTTAAATTAAACCCATTTACTAGCCTATCTAGTGGTAGTAGTACTAGTCGTGAAGAAATAATTAAAAAAATAGAAACTAAATTCAAAGCTGAATTTTAACAGAAAAACCTATCCAGTTATGAGGTTTGGAAACCCTTCTCTATCCAGTGTTTGACAACTATTTTACCTTCTTCGAAAAGAGGGTCCTGTTGACGCATAACAGCACAGGCGTGGGCACATGATGTTTTACGAATATAGATCGGAAACTTATTCCAGTGGATTTTATTTAAAGACTTGATGATATTCACTTGTCTCGGTGAAATATCGAGATGCAAGTTGCCAATCAACTCCTCCATGTCGAAAGCATGCTTCGAATTCAACTGTTCTGTGGTTTGATCTTCCAATTCTCTTATACTGACCACCAATGCGTTATCTTCTGATCTTTTAACACCATTACCTGAAGATGACTCTTGCAAGAACCCTGCGTGAATATTTTTCCTTTCAATGGCATCATAAATACTTTCCATCAAATTATCAGCTTGATCGTTTAGAGATTCCCCCAACATGTTATAATTATTAGTGTTTTGGGTTTGTATCGATCTCAAAGATGAAGAACCACTCGAACTTGGCCGAATATTGACTGACTCATTATCGTGATGATCTACACCATCAACATCCATATTATCTACTTCTTCAACATTGTTTCCGGGGTTTTCACCAGCATTCCCCTGAGCAGATGATGGCCCAGAAGCTGAGATGGCAAAAAAATCTTGCAATAGCTGTGTGGAATAATTGTTGAGAAATCTAGTCACTCTGACCGCAGAGATTGTCATCTCCATACTTGACTGTGCGATTTTCCAGGCTAATATCAAGGGCGCTATAATAGATAAATTGCAAATGACAACGATCCATCTACACATCTTAGCGAACCAATAATTCAGGAAGAAAAAATCGTGTAATTGCTCATTCGGATTACCGTCAATTTCGCCATTTTTCTCTACTTCATCATCAGTATTATAAGATTGCACCTTTGAAATGACAATTGGTTGATTTCTATCTACCACAACAGTCTCATAACCTGGAACGTACTGAAATACTTTGGTACCGTTAAATTCATTAATATCAAAAAATGGATCATTTAGTGAAATACCAGCAGTCCACCACGCGGTTCTTTTATCATTAATAACATTTGCATACAGAGTTTTATTCTTGAAACTTTGTAATGCCTTGAAGAATACAGAATCCTCATGACTCATCAAATAAATTAATGGTTCTTCCTTAGCTCTTAACCCGTGATTGCGAACACTGTCTTTCAAAAATATCTGCTTACCACTATTTCCAAGTAGCCATGGAACCACTCCGTTAAATACGTTTACTGCCATGTTCTTCCCAGGTGCCAATACTCCGACGTGGGGTGTGCAGAATGTGGTAAAATTAATCAATTCGATTCCTCTTTTCTCGAAGAATACCTTCTTGAACAGAAGACCAAGTGCATATCGAGCTATCAGTCCGCCTAGTGAGTATCCAACAAGAGAAAATTTGGTGATTTGTGAGGTCTCTTCAAAATTGTCAATCTTATCTGCAATCTCTTCTGCTACTCGAAATCCACAAACATCAATACCATCGTAAGTTCGAAACCCTTCGTTCAGTGTCGTTGTGTACACGAGCAATTGATTTTCCTCATCACTCCAGTATTTCTCAGCGTGCTCTCTAAGCGCATCAACTATATAGTCAAAGTGGGACGTATTACCCCATAACCCATGTACCAGCACTACCAAATGATATTGTTTCATACTACTATACCTATGAACTGTAAGCAATTGTGTGATGCATTGTACTCTTTGAGAAAATCAATTGTTGCTCTAACTGTGTTAATGGAAAGACTTATTCCTTATGTACCCACTCTATTATATTCAGGCTTCGTTCGGGCGCAGAGATAAGAAATAAACCATGCATATGATTTTTTATCACTATACACCTATGAATTTGCATCAGAGTCTATATGATTTAGCTATTACATAATTGTACAAGATGAAACGCAGCTTTTTAACCATTTTAAAAAATCCCGTTCATTCTGATACTGTTGCTGCTGTTGTTGCCGGTGCTGCTGTAAAGTACTAAAATCGTAATATCGCCCTGATAAGTAATCCGGAGGTATTGGTTTACCATAGTACATCTCGTAAACAGTATTATCAGGTGTACAGTCAACTAGGGTCACAGCTCTTGGTGTTCTAGGCGGGACAGCAGCGCATACCGTCCTTGTAGTACCAGTAGCTATTGATCCTATTTGATCTGGCTCATAATTTAAAGAAAAATCATCTTCTTCATCGTTACTCTCTGTATCTTCACCAAAGCAAGAAACCCTATCTATCTTTTCGCAAACAGCAGGATTAGAGCCCTTCCACCAGTTTACAAATGAATCCAATACGTATGTCCCGCCATTAAATCCAAGTCCACTACCTTTAGATCGATCATGTGATTTTGATGTTGCCAACTGGTAGGGATGGGAGCCTTCAATCGCCATTGTGGTTCCTCTATATGAGGAACCTGGCGGTTTCCATCGTATTAGAGAGTCCTCCATCCTGCTAACAAATTCATTTCTCGGCGGGAAGACTCTTTCATCTTGCTTGGCTTTAACTAATTGTCTAACCGTGGGGATATTTTTAGCTGGTAAAAATTTCTGCTTGGTAAGATCAAAAGTTGGTTGATAACTGGGTAATTCACAGGGTCTTAAGTCGAGCGGCATGGTACTCTTACCCTAACAGTTCTTAGTTTCAACAGTCTTATCTCTAAACTATGCTTTTATTATTATTTTATTATGTTATTTTTTTGTGACGCTTTATCGTTTCTTTTTCCTGACACAGACACATAAGTAAAGAGAGGGACCAGTAAATGGCAATCTACCGTATTTTAATCCTAAAGCGACCAGGAGAAATAGAACTCGACTTTTTATTTTACCAAAAGAAAGTAGAACTGGTTCCTGTCATCTACACACCACCTCACAGTCACATGACTATACATGCGTATAAGATGATATTCTCGATTCTCATTACCCTGACTAATTTTCTGAAATTTCCCTTCTCATTCTAAACAAATTCAACCCCTTTGAAGTACGCAATTAATCCAAACATGACGACTAGCTAAAGCACAAACATTCATTAATCATTCAGAGAAATCACTCTATCAATCAAGTGACCATTTAAATTTGGTGTTTGTATCTCCATTTTATTTCTACAGTTTCAAGAGAAGAAGAGGTGTTATTTGTAATTATTCTATCACCGGTGACTTATCGTTTGAAATTTCGATAGTTTTTCCTTTTATTTTTTTTTTTTTGTTATTTAATTTCAAATCCAGTTCCCCCATTTAATACAGGAGGATCCTTCGAAGTGTTTTGGAATCCGTTTTTTATCCTCATTATTTGTTGATACTGCATATATCTCTACCTTGAACCGGTATGGATATGGATTTGGATGTACCCATGCATGACGCTATTGAGGACCAACAACTAGGTCCAACACTGGATGAAGATAGAGAGAGTGCGAATACTGGTAGTGGCGTCGAAGGCGCAAATACAGAAGGTGTTGGCCAAGCTACTGGTTCGTTAGAAATAGATGAGGTGGAGGATTTACAAGACCCTGATTTTAAACCGGGTTCGTCAGGTATAGCGGACCAAAAATCATCCAAACCACTAGAATTGACAAATTCAACTATTGATCAATTAGATAAATGGATCGAGTATTTGAGTAAATGTCAAGTTTTATCCGAAGAAGAAGTTGCACGTCTCTGTAAGATGGCAGTTGACGTTTTACAGTTCGATGAGAATGTTAAGCCCATAAACGTCCCAGTTACGATATGCGGGGATGTGCATGGTCAATTCCACGATTTGATAGAGTTGTTTAAGATTGGTGGACCTTGTCCTGATACTAATTATCTTTTTATGGGGGATTACGTCGATAGAGGATATTACTCTGTTGAGACTGTTTCGCTTCTGGTTGCGATGAAGGTTCGTTACCCACGCAGAATTACTATACTGAGGGGTAATCACGAATCAAGGCAAATTACTCAGGTCTACGGATTTTATGATGAGTGTCTACGGAAGTATGGTAGCGCATCAGTTTGGAAGATGTTTACGGATCTTTTTGATTATTTCCCCATTACAGCTCTGGTAGATAACAAAATCTTTTGTCTCCATGGTGGTCTTTCACCAATGGTAGAAACGGTGGATCAAGTGAGAGAATTGAATAGGATACAGGAAGTTCCTCATGAAGGTCCTATGTGTGATCTACTATGGTCAGATCCTGATGACAGAGGCGGTTGGGGCATCAGTCCCAGAGGTGCAGGTTTCACTTTTGGTCAAGATATTAGTGAACAGTTTAACCATACAAACGACTTATCATTAATTGCGAGAGCTCATCAATTGGTAATGGAAGGTTACGCATGGTCTCATCAACAAAGTGTCGTGACGATATTTTCTGCCCCAAACTATTGTTACAGGTGTGGTAATCAAGCTGCAATCATGGAGGTTGATGAAAATCATAACAGACAATTTTTGCAGTATGAGCCTTCAATTAGACCTGGTGAACCAACTGTGAGTAGAAAGACCCCCGATTATTTCTTGTGATATTTTGCCAGCATCTGTTCCAAATTTCTCTTCAATCACTTAATTTTTTTTTTTTTTTTTTTTTAAAAAACCAAAAACAAAACAAAGTAGTTTTACCGTTTTATCATTGTCATTATTGTTATTATCATTGAATGAGGATAAGGCTAAGAGTAAGAGAGTAAAAATGAGGCTTCGATATACCAATTCATGTGTAATGTGCCTGGGATTATTATTATACAGGCGATAGTAATTTTAAAATAAAAAGAACAGAATTAATCCAGATATAAACTACAATCGACACCAATTCTTGTAATGGCGATCTCTCGCAATGTTACAAAGTTCTTGAATAGCAGTGCACATTTCCTGGAACCAAGTATTTCCCGAGCCAATTCTCGATTCCATCACCTGCAGGATTTCCAGTCGAGTCCTATTGTTTACGAACACCACGAATCTTAAGCCGGGGTAAGCTTCTTCGTATTCATGGTTTAAGTGAAGCAATCTCCTTTGGATCTCTGGAGGGTCTCGACTATTTTGCAAATTCTTTTGTTCTATTTCTGAATTCCTAGAGAGTTGTCTCCTAGTTTCACCTAACCTTGGATGGGCATTCACTACATCTTTTAACATCTTTAACCGCCTATCCCCGGAGGATGACAATGAGTTGGATATCATTTCAACTTCAAAGCACTCTTGTAGCAGAGTTGATCTTACCAATTCGATGAACTCTTTGTAATTGTTTAAGCGTTGAGCTTTCGACATGAACTCATCGTTATCGATCGTCAGCTGGAATAAGCTCTGGCAGGGTTCGAACAGTTCATTCATTACCACCAATTGGCGGTCTTTGGTGGCATGGAGAAAGTTTTGGTATAGCATATTAGTTTCGTGAATCAAGACAGTATTTATCAAGTGTCAAGTCATCTCTACCTTCTACGGTTTATATATTTATCCACTTGAATCTTTGAATTATGATCTCTGAACCTTTTGGATTCGCATTTTGCCGGTTTTCGTTCTTTATCAAAACAAGGTTTAAAAGGTTTACTCGATCTTGCGATTAACCATCCCTAAAACACCACATTGAACGCACTAAAAGACATTTGAACACATAAAAAACAGTACAATGGATGAAGCAGAGTTCCAAGGCATTGGAGATGAATCTAGTAAAGATCAATACAAAGTTTCAGCCAAGAAGACCTTAGAAGAATACAAAAATTTAGATGCTGAAGACGAATCATTAGCTAAATGGAAGGAATCGCTCGGCCTAGGAGCAGATGTTTTACCATTGGAATATCCCGGTGATAAGAGGAAGGTCGTAATTCAAAAGATTATGCTTTTGGTTGATTCTGAACCACAACCAATCGTATTTGATTTAACCAACGAAACTACAATTAAAGAGCTGGCCTCAAAACGGTATAAAGTACAAGAGAAATCCAATTACAAATTGCGCATTCAATTCAAAGTCCAGCATGAAATCATTACTGGTATAAGATATGTCCAATACATTAAAAAAGCAGGGATTGCCATCGATAAGATTGATGATCATTTAGGTTCGTATGCTCCAAATACAAAGAAAAAACCTTTTTACGAAGTTGAGTTACCAGAATCTGAAGCCCCTAGTGGATTCTTAGCAAGAGGTAACTACAGTGCAATTTCTAAATTCATTGACGATGATAATGTAAACCATTTAACTCTGAATTGGGGAGTTGAAATTACAAAAAGGTAAATGATAAGGAAACCAAGTCGAAAGATTACTTACATTTACTAGTATTTTGTTTCACTTTATCGATCATTATCATCATTTTATAAAGATTATTAGGTTTTTCAAGAAAATAATAATGAAAAGAAAAAAAAATCGTATGAGCTTTTGCATGTCCTCAGACAGTTCATCAACTTCTGTAACAGCCGATGCCATAGTTGATGTGGAAGAATTTCCTTCAAGTGCATCATCTTGCGAATTTTGCCTTTCTGTAGATCTTCTCGAGGCACTACTTCTCGAATTATTCCTGCCATACTTTTGATATCTAGATCCATGCAATTTATGTGGTGTTGGAAATTGCCCATACATCATTGATGATACCGGAGAAGGTGCAGGTGGTTGACCATATGGATACGCAAAGGGGTACGTCATATAAGGTCCTGGCGTAGTTGTTGAAGCTGGTACTACACCGGATTTTGGACCCATCGGTGAAAATCCTGGCATCGGAGGATACATGAAAGGTGCCAAATATCCACTTGAACCATCCACAGGAAAAGGTGCTGGATACATGACCGGAAATTGAGGAGGCGATTGACCCGCTTTGGCGGTAGTCATCGGGGGTGTCGGATACATGAAATAGGGCATATGAAATTGAGGAGTTGCGTTAGAAGGATGTCTTCTAGGATCATTATCAAAGGGATGGAATTTTTTATTCCTTCTACCGTTACCATTAGTATTTCCATTAGCATAACCATCTGTATAACCGTTGGTATAACTATTAACGTAATCAGGTTGGCGGTATGAGTTCGATTGAGAAAACAGCTCATTTGGTTGCTGTGTCGCCACTCGATCATCAAACTTATATCGTGAAGTTTCAAACTGGTGTGGCTGTGGTGAACTATTATCCAATGTCCCAGTTTCTTCATTATCACTATCGTTATCATGGTCATCATCACTGATCTTCGGTGCACTGAAAATCTCTTGTTTCCTTTGTTCATATTGTATTTCTTTCTCCATTCTTTGCTGTTCTAGCGAAACCCTAGTCCTATCATTATTTCCTTTGGTATCTATTTTTTGTTCTCGAACTTTAATTATATCATTATTATCATTACTGTTCCCACCATTCTTATCTAAATTGTTTTGATCATCTCGCCTTTTTAAAATTCTATACCTTTTATTACTATTAGTGTTGGTTGCAGCAGCATCAGTACTTCCATAAGAAAAGAATCCCATCGGTTGTAAATTTTGTAAGAAGGGTTTACCTTGCATGTTTTCAAACCCGTCTCCTTTGAAGATAATTACACAGTTATCATGAGCTCTCGCCAATGCATGCTTTAAATTATGGTATTCTGCTACTTGGTGCGACAGTAATCGATAGTAAGAGTTCATAGGTCTCAATTCATAAGATTCCGCATTTGAATTAATAAAGGATGTTATTGAATTTTCCAATTCAATTACAAATTGTCGATCATGCGGCTTGTGGAAAAGGGCAGTCATCATTGCAGGTGTCAATCCTAACCCTACCAAGTCATTAAAATCATTTCCAGCTATACCACTCATTACCATCTGAAAATATCAATCTCTTAGGATACAAATAATACCTGCTCGAGCTTTTCTGCCCGACCTTAATTGTTTCAAATTTGAAGCAATTTGCTAGGAAAGTAACTCTAAACCAGCCAATTTATCAACCTTTGAAAAAAAAAAAAAACAACAAATATTACTCTCAAACTAGAAATTTCCAATTGCCCTGGACTATATTCTTCTAAATTGTTCAAAATGGGTCGTATTTTAAGGTTTTTGCAAGCAACATTACCTCAGACTTCAATTATGTATTGATATCCCTTCATACGTAGATGGATTCAGTTAAATGTAATATATAATACAATCGTACCTTTAGGCTAACTCATTAACAATAGCAGAAAAGCGAAAATAAATCAAACTTTAGGTGGTATTTATTCCAGTTATTATCTTTATTGATCTGATTAAGCTTTAACTGTAGCCTTCCTTTTTCTGTGAACAAAAATGTCGAGTATTGAGGACATTTTGCAAGTTACTTGTAATACCCAGGATACAAGAGGATACAGTTTGGTACAAACTGAAGATATCAATGGTGATGGACATGGATCTTTAAGGACAGAGGATGTTGATGCAGTTCTTTTATACCAGTTAATTGAAAATGAATCTCTCATGGAACCGTTTGCATATCTAAACAGCTGTTTCCAAAGATGTCAACAACAAAAAAAGATTAAATAAGAACGGCAGCCCTTCTCTAGGAACTGTTTTTCAGGAGATCGATAGATTAGTTGTTGGATATGGTCTTGTAATGTTACAAGTGGAAGGCTTTAGTCCGAATGGTGACTTCATGTCACATATTAAGCAGATCATTAATGATATGGATAGATACATGGACTTTTTATCGCAGTTAATCCAAAGGTCTATAGTAGAAGGCACAGTAATGGAACTGTTGGAGGGATTCTTCCCAACACTATTGAAGTATGTGAGTCAAGAATTGCAGTATTTTGATTTGAATGATTCTTCGATATACAATGCGGTTTTGACGGTTTTTGAGATGTTTGTCACTTTCAAACCCATTTCTGCTGTTTTTACGCAGGTAACAGGATTCTTTGGTGATTATGATTGTAAGCCAAATGAATTTGAGAAGACCACTATTTTGGGTCCTATTTTAACCTTATCGCCTTTGAACCCCAATGTTGCATTAAAAAATTATGGTGAGAATTTGGAAAGAACACAACAGCAAAAGAATATCATTCATGAGTCTTTACAAACGGAACATAAGGTCGTGGTAGAGAGATTGTTCTTCATTCTTGATAAAATAGTCAGGGGCTCCTCAACGTCAAGAGAGGATGTTATGGGATATTTCTCCAGGATTGTTAATAAAAATCATTTACGCAGAGGTGAACATGCAAACCAAAATAAGTTAGCATCAAATGCGTTCATGACCAATATTTCTTTGATTTTAATTAAATTTTCAGAACCATTTTTGAATATTTCCTTTAAAAGGATTGATAAAATTGATGTTAACTATTTCAATAATTTGAATCTTTTCATCGACCTTTCAAGTGAGACTCGTGTCAATTCTGATTTTAAAGAAGCGGATGAATTCTACGACAAAAATAAGAAAGACGAAGATTGCAAACCAAATTTCATTTCCGATTGCTTCTTTTTGACCATGACTTACTTGCACTATGGTATTGGAGGTACATTGTTGTACGATGAAAAGATTACGCCCCAGATTAAAAGGTTAAGGCAAGAAATCGATAGGATAAAAAGCATTTCTCAATCCCAGGACATGTTTGCTACTTTTGCGTCGGTACATTTAAAGCAGATGGAAAAGTCCCTCAAGGTTACACAAAGTATCAAGGATTCTTTGCAGGGATTTTTCTCTCACAGGTATTTACAATTGGAAATCTTTGATTTTATCTGCGGTGCATCTGTGTTTTTAATGAGAGCCATAGACCCCGAACATCTATTTCCAACGAGGTATTTCAAGTTACCTTTGATCCCAGACCAAGTTGGTGTGGAAAACGTGGATAATGCCGATTATTTGAGGGCAAACGCCCCCATACCTTTCAAGTACTATCCTGAATTTGTCATTGAAGGATCTATCAACTATTCATTATACATTTCACAGTACAATACCTCTCCGATTTTCATGAATCCACGACTTTCATCATTTGTCGAATTAGCAACTACTATCTTACGTTGTCCAGAACTGGTGTCCAATCCACATTTAAAAGGTAAATTAGTCCAACTACTAAGTGTTGGAGCAATGCCGCTGACTGATGATTCACCTGGATTTATGATGGATGTGTTTGAAACCGATACATTTGTTTCTGATTATTTGTTGTATGCATTTCTCGATTTTTATGTCATCGTGGAAAAGACGGGGTCTTCTTCACAATTTTATGACAAGTTTAATAGCAGATACAGCATTTCAATTATTTTAGAACAACTGTACTACAGGGTACCCAAGTACAAGGCTCAGTTGATCTGGCAGGCAAATAATAATGCAGATTTCTTTGTTAGATTTGTCGCTAGAATGTTAAACGATTTGACATTTTTGTTAGATGAAGGTTTGGGTAACCTAGCTGAAGTACACAACATTAGCATTGAATTAGAAAATAGGGCTAAAGGACTACCACCAACGAGAGAAGAAGACGAACGTGAATTACGTTCAAAATATGCATCTGCAGAGAGGCAAGCTAAATCATCTTGTGGATTAGCAGATAAATCGATTACACTTTTTGAAATTTACACAAAGGATATTCCTAATGCATTTGTAACACCCGAAATCGTCGATCGTTTGGCAAGTATGTTAGATCACAATTTAGGATCATTAGTGGGACCAAAATGTGGCAAATTAAAGGTTAAAGATCCCCAGAAGTTTTCATTTGACCCCAAGAGATTACTTAAATCTTTAACCACGGTGTATATTCATCTCGCTGATCAACATTCATTTGTATCTGCTGTAGCCAAGGATGGCAGATCGTTCAGCAAAGAATTGTTTGAGAGAGCAGTTCACATCTTAGCCATGAAAATTGGATTGGTCAGTGACGACTTTTGCCATAAATTATTAGAATTTGCCCAAAGAGCAGAAGAACAAAAAGCCACTGAAGAGGCGGAAGACATCGGATTTGATGAAGTTCCTGATGATTTCTTGGACCCATTAATGTTTACATTAATGAATGATCCAGTCATACTTCCGGCATCCAGAGTCTCAATTGATAGATCCACAATCAAGGCTCACCTCTTGAGTGATTCCACTGATCCTTTCAATAGAATGCCCCTAAAGCTAGAGCAAGTCACTCCTAATCACGAGCTGAAGAAACAAATCGAAGAGTTCAAACGTCAAAGAAAAGGAAACAACGTATGATTGATTAGATTATACACTATATGTAAAAATGAAAAATTCCTTATAAGCCCATCTTAAAACCTTAAGCTTTGATGGCGAATTTTCTTTGAGGGAAGTTGATCTCTCTCTTTCTTTGCTTTAGGGTAACTCTAGAGGCTTCGTGCTTAGTCAAAGCTCTTCTCAAAGCTCTGGTCTTCTTTGGTCTCAAATCCTTTGGTTGGAATTTCTTACCCTTGTACAATTGTCTGACGGCTTCTCTTTGTTGTTCGTTGATGATAGTCAAGACACGTGCAATGTCTCTTCTGACAGTCTTGATCTTTGGTAGAGATGGTCTTGACAATTTCTGAACTTTTAGTTCAGCCAACTCCTTTTTCAAATCAACCAACTGGGATTGAAGTTGTTCCTTGTTCTTGGTTCTTAGCTCGTAAGGTTTCACGCCGGCCTAATAAAAAACATTATTGTTAGTACTCACATTCACATTCGACACTTATACTTTCATTCTAGCAGTACGTCAACATACCATCTCGATGCTTTGATTGATTACTACCCTGTCTACCAATGGCTTGGAAAATTTCACCTGTTTTCAGTCAAGTATACTTTGTCGATTGACAAAAGTTGAGTCGGGTCACTTCGCGATGAGTCGGTTTGAAAAAGAGAATAGACGAAAAAATAATTTCGGGAAATTTGAAAATTTTTTACCGAATTTTACAGCATGTATGGGTGTATAAAATGGTGAAAGGGTGTTATATAAGATGTACGGAGGTTTGGAGAACAGTCAACTCTTCCCATTGTTTATTCTTCATCATTCCCTTTTCGAGAGCCTCGGTGCCTTCGGACTTGTCCTAGAGCACGACAATAACAACGATAAGTAATAATATTGTATATTGTTATAGTATATTGCATACTTAATGATTCGTTACAACTACTTAGGGCCTAATTCACAAAGATGGGGCTAGTTAAAAAAAAAAATAGTAGATATTATTAAATCCTAGTCCAAGTTCAATTGGCCTCAGATTTAGTTTAAAGAATAATTGTCGAGTAAAAAAAAAGAATTTATTTTTTTTCCTTTTTAAACCGGTATCAACAGCTGCATGCAGTGCCCTCAATTTTTTTTTTCTTTTCTTCCTCTTTTTCCCTTTTCAATTTTTTTAAGATTGGTTCTTCAAATTGTTACTTAGCCATTCCAAACCTTCGTAAAGACCTTCACCGGAGGTTGCACAGGTAGCTTGAATGAACCAAGGTCTGTTTCTGATAGAATGTAGACCTAGCTTTTCAGTAATTTCTGCTGCAGACATAGCTTCTAGCAAATCTTGCTTGTTTGCAAAGACCAACCAGACGGCATTTCTCAATTCATCCTCGTTTAACATTCTCTGCATGACTTCTCTTGCTTCAGTGATACGAGATCTATCGTTAGAATCAACAACAAAGATAACACCTTCCGTGTTTCTATAGTAGTGTCTCCACAATGATCTAATTCTATCTTGTCCACCCACATCCCAGACGGTGAAGGAGATGTTCTTGTATTGAACGGTTTCGACGTTGAAACCAATAGTTGGGATCGTTGTGATAACTTCACCCAATTTCAATTTGTAAAGAACAGTGGTCTTACCAGCACCATCAAGACCAACCATCAATATACGCATCTCTTTGTTACCAAAGAGGTTACTGAACAACTTAGATGCAAAAATACCCATCTGTAATCGAAAGTTAGTATCTTGTTGGGATCAATTCGAAGTGAACAGTCGATGGTATTGAATAATAAATGTTTATTTCTTGCTTCCTCTCTTTTGTCGCCTTGCAACCGTAGGTGATGATTTCTGAATGGTTGACCAGTGGACGTCGGATACAGGGCACCCAAATAGAACACGCAAGACATATTGAACCCTTCAGAAAATGGAAGGCATAACCCATTACAATTTGTTTACCATGGCAGACGCACTACTGACTAGAATTCAACGCACCAGCACCGACTATTTCCGTAAACACCGAAATCCGAGTAACCAAACATCAGTGACAACGTGTTAACTCCAGAAACAACAATTGTAAAGTTTCCACACATAAACACTGATCGGGTGAAATAACTAAGAGCCATATGCTCTTGACACTTGACATCCATAATCCGATACCATTCTTCTCTTCCCCCCCCAAGTAAACATTAAAATCCCAATACCGAAATTACCAACTGCTCAGAAATCGAAAAAAACATATAGCTCCGTTTCAGACAAATTTAACTATATACATACCTTTTTCCGCACACCTTTTGACGCTTCAGAGAGTAGAAAAACAAATCAATAAGACCAGAAAATCCCTAAAGACCCTGCTGTCCCTCTTTATACTTTTCTAATAACGACAAGAGTTGGTAGTAGAAGTGAAAGTAAAACGCAGAGTCCAACTGCCAAAGATCGATCAGCACGAAAAAATTAGAAAAAAAAAAAAAAAGAAAAAATTTAAATATTTTCGTATTTGGTGATCATAATACGCGTCAACGCGCTGTAAGTTTACGTGTTATTACTACTGGTATGATATTATAGGTATTACTGTTAGGATGCAAAATCGAATCAGTTGGCGCCTAGTTAGAGATTTGCATTGTATAAGCAAGTTGCCAAAATGGTAATCGTGTTTTTCGGAAGATGCGCGACGTTTATTTTCCTACATTTATCTTGCAACTAGAGTACTTGTGTAAACCTCTAATAAATATGGAATATGTGACTTGGTCATTGTCCTGTTCCCAGTGGAATTCCGTTAACCTCAGGTGCCACGGGGGGGGAAACCTTGCAAATCCAGTGAAGGTCCGAAGTAAAGTAATAAATCAGGTTCGGGCCCCACCAGTTGGGTTAATTCCTTATCCATTAATTTCATCGTAATATCTTGTAGTTGCAGCTCTTGGGATTTTGTTAATTCAGCCATGGTCTTGGTCAAGTCAACAATGGTTTGTCTTCCATCCCTGTTGCTCAATAAAGAAATTTCTAGCGAGATCTTGTGAGTGTCATCGTTACTGAAGTAAACTTTGTTCTTGTGTGGGATTCTTAGAGCAAACTTAGGTACGTTGGAAGGTCCAAAATATCTACTCAGTTTTGTCTTAATTTCCTGCTTGAACTCCAACACATTTTTTTTCAAAATACCGTCGAAATCGTAAAGTGTCAGATGTTTGATACCTGCAGAAACCGTCCAGCAAGCAACTTCGCTGCCGTCATTCATTAAACCTCTAGCACCACCGCCCACTGAACCAACAGACTTCATCTCTAGTATGGCAGCTAATCTACGTGGGATTTTGTTTAGCTTGGTGACATCTTGCCTAATCAACTGTGGTGTATTAGATGGATTGTAAATTACGTTCCAGATCCTTAGCTTCATCCTATTGTATTCATACTGCAGGTAACGAAATAATCCAAACACTAAATACATGCCCACTAGTAAAGTCTTACAGATAAAATATTGAACTTTACCCATTTCCTGATTCCAAAAAGCATTATTTTTGGGGGTCTTGATATTTTGATCTCTTTCAGCCGCTGTTGAATGAGCAACAGCCTGGAGAGCCTTTAGTTTGGATGGATGTTTCATAAAGCTTGTCTCTGGTGGCGGTATCCTATTAGTCGATACATTCACGTCCTCGCCTGCTAGGAGACGTGCGTTTTCTGCGATCTTCTCAGAATTCATGAGAGAGTGTATGCTAGTGATAAATATCCGGTATGTACTATCTGTGGTAATCGCACCTCTGAGCAGTCACCCCCAGCGTTAAACTCTTTTCGTCAGCCGCCTTGGAAAGTGACAAGTAGACGGCGACGAAGGTTGTACCCGCCAAGCTTTCTTGATTGTTTTAGACAAGTATCTCGTTCGTGTCAGATGATGATAATAATACGGTTGAACTTTAAGACATTATTATCGTTACTACACTTACCACAGCCATTAATATCGAAAAGAATAGTGATGTTATTCAGCTTGATTCGCCGAGCTGGTGTGGCTGTCCATCAGGTGAGATATATACTCATTGACGCTTGACATGTTTTTATCCATGCTTCTATGAGAAGAAGGCCTGCCTTCTACACCTTCCTCATCGCTTGAGTCGCTGGGTATTGAAGGTGGTCCCCTTTTGTAAGTGTTTAGACCCAATCCATTACCCAAGTCAACGTAATTTCGAGATAGATCATCAAATTCCGAATGCGGGGATTCATCACTTAGTGTGTCTTGCTTGGTATGCACAGTCGACGGTGCATATCCGTTCGTATGTACAGGTTCAGAAATATGTGTCCTTTCAGGTTCATAGGGTGTTCCTGGAAATTGTTCACTAGGAAATTGACTTTCTGATTTAGGAATGTAGTTGAACAAATCGTTTGATGACCTCTTTCTAATAATTTTATTCCATTTGGTCGATTGTAAACTGTTCGGGCTCTTTGCGTATAACTCATCAATTTCCTCTAAGGTTAAGCCTTTGGTCTCATAAATTGCAAAATGGACTAGAATAACTCCCAAAGCATTCAATGATCCCCAAATAAAAAAAATTTTGGGACCGATAGACGAAGTGTGCTTTCCTGTATCCACGATGTAGGGCGTAATTAACGAGCAAATAAAATTCACCAACCAGTTGGAAGCAGCACAGATAGCCGTGCATTTAGATCGTATTCCCAATGGATATAACTCTGCTGAAATGACCCAAACACAACCACCCCATGTGGCAGAAAATGAAGCGATGAAAAAGCAGATAAAAGCTATCATAACTTTATTACCAATGACAGAATTTGTTGAAGTCCCCACGATTGCAATGATAAAATTGCACATGGCCATAATTATTCCGCCAAATATTAAAACTTTCCTCCTACCGAAATATTCCACTAAAAATAATCCGGGTATATTAAAGGCGACGTTTACCGCATAAGTAATAAATGACACTAAATAAGCTTGATCAACTCCGGTTTTATTGAAAAAATTCACACCATAATAAAAAAGAAAATTAATTCCTGAAAATTGTTGAGAAGCCTGTAGTGATATGCCAGAAAGCATCCGAAGAGCCTGTTTGGGTCTCGTCTTACTCGATTTAAAGCAATCCAGCAGCGTTGATGTACCAAACGATTTTTCGTAGTCGTAAGTAGCTTTAATCTCAACTAATTCCTCTAAGAGACCGGAATCTGTCTCTGGTACTCCTCTTAAAAATGACAACGATTTGGCTGCTTTATCTATTTTATCCTTGAGAACATAAAATCTTGGGCTTTCCGGGAAGAAAATCATACCAGCAGCTAATATAGAAGTCCATACGTATTGTAATCCGATAGGAATTCTGTATGAAGCGGCAGAGTCCATTTGATTGGTTCCCTGTGATACCGCGCTAGAGACTAATAAGCCCCATGTAATTGCCCACTGGTAAGTGGAAATTATGGCACCCCTTAGATATTTATGGGCAGCCTCACTCTGGTACAATGGGACTACAGCGGAAATTAATCCAAGACCCACTCCTGAAATGACTCTACCTGCTACCAGCAGTTGCATGTTGTTTGCAGCGGTTTGTAAAGAATTGCCGACAAAAAAAACACTGACCACACTCACGATAATTGTTAGTTTTCGGCCACATGAATCAGACATTAGCGGTGCAGCTAGAGCCCCTATAACAGTACCCAATGATAAAAATGATACTATAATTGACTGCTCCTTAGTGGTAAAATATGAATGATTAGGACTCAAATGTCTGATGACATATTTCATATCTAGCAAACTATTAATCAAACCCGTATCATATCCAAACAAGAATCCTCCAACTGCTACAAAAACACCAACGAGAATACTCTTAACCTTTGATTGAGGTTGCGGCGGATCTAGAAAAAGCGCCGAACAAACTTCGTCTTCGCTAACAGCATTTCTAGAAGTATCATAAATTTCGGTTCCAGGTAAGTTATCCATTTGGTATTCTTGGCCATTTTGTTCCTCCGCTTGTGCGGTGGACTCGATTGTCCTATATCTCGGTTTATCGTCCTTTCGATATCCTGATAGACCTTTCGAGACTTTGGAAACAGCATTTTTGAGAAAACCTCTTTTCTCGGAGTCTAAAATCTCTGTTTTTGCGTTAAACCCCTCACTCATTTGTATTGTGAATTAACAACACTGCTGGTACTTGGTCCATATCAGATAGATGAAATGTCTGTAATATAATTTTTATTGATGACAAATTGTAGTAAATGTGCGATCTAAGCATAAAATTAGAAGAAACAGGGAAATAATGGATAATTGCTATGATTTTACAACAAATAAATCCACTAGAGTAATCTTCTGTCACTCTATAAACACCCCCACTTTTGACGTGTCTTAAACTCTGGGGTAGACGTTTGCTAAATTTGACTACTCTGTCGTATGTTTCAGGTTATTGTTGCTTGGACGTTCTGTTCATTTTTTTTTTAAAAAAAATCTGGGGAAATAGCGCATGTGACCTCGAACCTCTTAGAATATCGCAACAGCTAATAATAGTAGATAATAATATTACTGGTAAGAGCTTACTAGGGGAGTTAAGAAAATCGTCGAGTATTCATTAGTCCTCATCATTGGAGATATTTGTTAATTTTCTTTATTACATAGATTTTTTATTACCAATGTACAGTGCAATCAAGAAAATAATCTTTAATTGGATGTAGCTTCCGCAAGGGATATCAGTCTTTTGACACCTGTGAGCCAGTTACCAGCTTCTGTTGCATTGTTTGTGGAAATATCCACGAATACCTGCATAGCGCTATTGTAATCCTTTGATTTTAGTTGATCCACAATCTTCTTTAATTTTTCGACAGTTGGTTGGGTCAAAAGGTCTTGTTTTGCCAGGTGATTGAACAAAATGTTTAATCTCTTGTCACAATCTTTTATCTGCTTGCTATATTCTTTAGGGGTTAATGGCGCAACGCGAGCAAGTTCTTCCTTCAGGTAATCAACGATTGATTGCTGATCTGCTGGAATGCTGGAAGGTGTTGGGGTTGGCAAAGTTTCCGGAGTAGTAGACTTCGTGGAACTAGGAGGCGGTGCGGTAGACTTTGGAGGAGCTACGCCAGTTGGTGGAGTCGTCGCAGCTGTGGTCACTGGAGCTGCTGCTGCCACATTGCCATTGGGCAAGGGAGCAGCCGGACCGAGTTCTGTTGTTTTCTGTACAGATTCTAAGAGATTAGTAGCATTCTCTAAACGATCAGTAGTGTGGTTCTTCTTCTTCAAGTTGGTTGGTGGTGGTGGAACTACAGCTGGTGCGGGTGCTGATGTAGCAGCGCTACTGACACTGCTTGTTCTAGCAGGAGGAATAGTACCTACTGGTGTGACTTGCTGAGGCGGTGGTGCATAGGGGTTTTGACGCAGCACTGGCGAAGGTACAGTACCACCTGGGGCGTAAGCATTAAAAGGGGCAGTTGGTGGTTGTGAGACTGGAGCCGCATACGCACTGGTTCTAGGTGTGGAAGGTCCACTAGTAGTTTGAGCTTGAGGGGCGTACGGATTTACTGGTGGATTTGATGTACCTGCTTTAGGAGACATGTTACCAACTGAACCGTTAGAAGAAATGGACGCCATTCTACCACCCTTTGGGGGTGGAGGTGGTAATGGAGAAGATACGGATTGACCTCTTGAAGAAGATCTACCAGAACGTGGTGGTGGTATATATGAAGCACTACCAGAACCAGCCACACCTGGAACTGCACCAGCGGCAGGAGCAGCCATATTAACAGGTGCCACAGAAGGTGCTTTAGCACGTTGTGGTTTTTCTTTGACATTTAAAGGCAGATCGTTCCAACCGTCATTAGCTTTTCTATTCAAATGAGGTGCTTGACCAGATTTAATATTCGTTGGGGGTGGGTTTGTGGCTGCAACACCCGATGCGCTACTAGCAGCTGGTTGTGGGGATGACACAAAGTTAGAAGCAGGTTTCACATTCATTGGAGCATAAGGAGAAGCATATGGGTTTGGTGGCAAGTTAAAGTTTGTTTGACCAGAAGTTGGTGTAACAGGCGCATACCTGCTACTTGCAACAGCGGGAATCGTTGGAGGAGGAGCATATGGATTAGGCTTGGTAATACTGCTGGAGGTGGTAGCGGAGGCAGCGGTTACAGGTGCTGGGGTGGGAACTGCAGGTGGAGCATATGCTGATGCTGCTGCAGAACTTGCACCGGCAAATGCATTAGTAGGAGGCACAGTAGGGCCGGTTCCATATCCATAATTCTGATTGGTAATGGACACGTTATTTATAGTTGAAGGGATACCGTATGCTGGCTTTCTGGCAGCTGTGGTTTTCGTGGATTTACCTGATGCCAAAACAACACGCTCTTTTTCCATTCTAACCTCTTCATTGTTACCTGGTAGAGTTTCCAAAATGGAATGAGCCAATTCGAAGCTACCACTTGCACAAGCTAAGTTGACATATTCCAAAAATTTGGAAATCAATTCTTCATTTGTAATAGCTGTTTCGTTACCAACAAAGGTAGAAAACACAGTAAACCTTTCAACAAATTCAGTGAGTGCTTCCGCGTGTGCTTCATAAAGAGATGGTTTGCTTTTTTGAACTTTCGTTTCAATGGTTTGGAATTCCTTTAACCAAACACTAGCAACCTTATCTAGAGAGGAAGCAGCCAAATAAAGAACTAGGGAGTTCTGTCTATCACCAGATTCTAGCAATCTATCACCTAGAATACACAATTTTTGGTTTCTCTTTTCAGTGTCCTTTTCGTAAAAGCTCATCACAGTTCTTGCTGCATATTTCCATTGGGACACCTCCAAGTTTTCCACCAGATCCTCAGAATCTTTCTTGGACATGGAATACAGAAATCTTGAAAGTGCTGACTGCTTACCGTGTTTAGCGAAGTAAGCCCCTCTGACGGTCTCCTTCAAAGACTCATCGTTGGAGTCCAATGCTATAATTAGTGCTTCTTGTAAGAGATCTTTGTCTAAAGAGATACGAATGGCAGATTTTACATCTCCCTCTACCAACTTTCTACCAATTTGGTGATCAACTTCAGCACCTAGTCGGAAGTTGCCTTCAGGTGTAAACGCAGCTTCAATGTTGGCAAAGAAATTGGAACCATCATCTTGGTCTTCGTGCTTCTTTTCCTTTCCTTCCTCTTCATCATCGAATGCAAATGTCTCTTCCAAAAATTCAGCTTTACCGTCCATAGATAATTTATCTAGTAAGTTCCAGTCCTCCTCACTGGTACTATCGACGGCCTTAGCTAATCTTTGGTTAATCAAAGGAGTATAATTCTTAGATTTAATGGCTTCACCCAAAGCTGTGTTTTCCTGCAATCCCGGCAAAGAAGGTTTGCTAATGTTCACACCTTTACCATCGGGAGTAATGCTGACTAGCTTACCACCAAAAGCCCATTGAGAAGCAGGGGATTTGTTACCGTACCAAGATGGCGCTTGAAGTTGGAATAAAGTAGGCTTTTCGTTGGAGTCTTCCTCTGAAACATGATTCCAGAAATCTAACTCCGATTCTCGCTGCTTAGAGGCAGTTTGTTCTTGGTCCAGAGTGTTAACTAAGTTCTGCAAAGTTTGTACTTGAACCTTGTTGTCAAAGGAGGCCGATGCAAAAATATCTGGAGCTTGACCGGCAAACTTTGTCTTGAATACCCAATTACTGCGTGTGGGGAATTGTGTCAACTCTTCACCAGCTTGAGGATTCCATAGTACCACGGTGTTGTCACGACCACTGGATAATAAGAGGTTTTCATCCTGGTTACACCAGTCTAACGATAAAACTCCCTTTGAGTGGCCCTGAGAGAGCACTTGCAATGGAGTGTTGGCATTCCTTAAATCCCACACTAGGATAGATGGCTCGTTGTCACTACCCGTAGCGGTAGCTACTCTGGTAGAATTTTTAGGATGCCATTCCACTACAGATAATGGCGCTTTGAGGCCCGTATGTGGAGAAGTGTAACTCAAATGAATAACTTCTTTTTTAGCCTTTAAATCCCAGATAGAAGCGTAAGAGGTGGAGCCAGCTGAGGCAAACACGTGAGCTAAGGACTGGTTCCAGGCTAATGAGGTTATTTCCTCGACAGGGGTCATGGAATTACCAGGGGTCAACGGAGTATAATCATTTGGATTCTCTAAACACTTATTCACATCCCAGATGAAAATTTCACCCTTGGTACCACCAGTTGCCAAAACATTGAACTGTTTGGAATTAAACCTTGCCACACGTGCCGTCGTCCTATGGCGTTGAAACTTGGCTTCAGATTTTAAGGAATCGTCCTTGTACGAGAATAGCTCCACAGATCCGTTGTCTAACGCACCTGCAATGACTTTGTTGTCATGGGACCAGTCTAGATCATTGAATTTCGCATCTACACTTAGAGAAGCGTTTGGATTAGTAGCATCTGGAGACAACAATGACCATAGTTCTAAACTAGATTCGCTGGAAAAGTCCGCATCGACAGTCCCTGATGCCGTGCCCGTAACCAACGAAGGGATCTTGTCGTGAGACCACGCAAAGGTCGCGGTTCGTGAATAATCAGCAAGTTTAACCATTAAGACTCGCTAATTGCTGGTAATTTTAATTGATATTTTGCCAACCCTTGAGAATTCCTAATGGATTAATTCTAGGGAAGGTATGTTCCCTTATTGTTTAGATCGAACAGTTGTTTGCTTCATTTTCAGAGTCGACATCTGGAATGCTGTTGTCTGTTGGCCGACGTGTACACAAATAGAGCGGGTAACCCAAAATTAATGTCATGGTTAACGAATAGAACTTGGCTATTGCATAGGACTTTGCCGCTATCATCAATATGCTTTTCTTGAACAACTCATGAGTAGGTTTGAAGCCTAGGGTCGAATGCTACATTTTTAAAATGCTTATGTGTCTGTTGGGGTTTTCTCCTATTCCATTTGACGGCGTCAGTGTGTCATCGGAATAATAATTAAAAAAAATAATAATAATAGTCAACGCATCCCAAAGGTAGGGCATTTTACCCTTTATCCTATATAAAAAGCGGTTTTCGGGAACTGCAGAATTCTCTATTTAGATTAGAATTTGCTGACGACCTCTGAGTATACCAATGTTTTGATTTCGCCCAGTGCTCAGAAATTCAAAGTAATCTGGTCGTCAGTTAATTTATATAATTTAACGTGAAGTAATCGACTATATGTTGTTTCTGTATATGAAATGATCTTTATCAAATATACATTCCTGGAAGTAATTTTTGTAGTTTTTTGTTTTCTCTTCCTATCCCATTTAACAATTAGCTCTCGAACACTTACTTCAGCAATCGAGAGCGTTTGAACAAAGTCACCTCAATCAAGGTAAACCTTAAACATAAAACAAGATCACTGGAAAAATGCCGATTTCAAAATACCACCAAGAGGCTTTCGAAGAATTCGAGGAAGCTAAAAAAAATCCCGATGCTTGGGATCAAAGAATTGTAGACACAGGCTGTTTTGTAGAGAATATGGCATTACAGCTATGTCATGCGGATACAGGAGACTGGAAACAGTGCACACAAGAGATGGATGCATTCAAAAGATGCTGGAAACATTATGGTAACAGAGAAAGAGTGAAGACAGTAGATAGAAATTAGTTGCTACTTTTTAGTTCTAGCATTATGATTTCTTTAAGCTGTACATATACGTCAGTGCTTACATAGACGCGAAGCGGCATGAATATGCCAACAAGATGACCACTATACAGAAAACAAAAAGTGATCCAACATGAGGGTCAGTAAGAAGCCTTCGAGAAAAACTGTGAAGAAGCTTCACGGTGCCATAAAGGGAATTCTAGAGAGGGAATCTGCTGAATCCATCGAAAATAAGACGGACAAAGATCATCAAGACAAACAACCATTGATACCTGATATTACGGAATCTATTAAGCAAGAAGGCACACAACTTAATGACTTCAAAACACAACGACATAGACCGTCTGAAAAATTAAGGGGTAATCATGTAGTTGAGGAAAGAAATGGTATTTTATACATAATGTCAAAGGAAAACCAGTTGATCCCTAAATTAACGGACGACGAAGTGATGAGGTTACATAAGAAGGCTGATGAGAACATGAAGCAGGTATGGAACGACATAATAGCAAAATATGAAGCTGTGGAGAATCAAGGGGATGTCGTTGATCTTCAAACTGGTGAGTTAATAGAAGATAACGGTCACATTAGAGGAATTTCTCACGAAAATAGCGAAACGAGGTACAAAAGCAGCCTGAAGGGTTTGATTGACGTAGAAGAGGATGATGACGGTTACAGCGTTTGGCAAGATGAGGGGGAAGAAGATGAGGACAATGAAGAAGACGATCTCGACTATCAAGAAGAATTAACCGAATCTAGCTCGGAAATCGAACCCATACAACAGGAGGAGAAAAACGAGAAAACAGAATGAAGTAAATACGACAAAAAAAAAGCTTCCAGTAATTAATTGAAGACATCGATTTCCCGACCAAGTTCTAATTTTGTCCATTGTAAGTGTAACATTTCCTTTCTATGATAAGTTTGGTTTTTCTAGAAGTTTCCGCTCTACCACACCGAAATTGTATAAAAATTCCCAATGAACATGATGAATGAACAAAAACTCAAGACGCCCTGCTCATTCGGATCTTCAAACCTACGAACCAAGCCCGAACCGTAATACTAAGCGTAACAGCTTCTTTTTCCTTTTGCAATGTCCAGAACCAAGACTTATCTCGATATCTCCATCGGTGGTGTCCCAAAGGGGCGCATGGTGTTTGAATTATTCAACGATGTGGTTCCCAAAACTGCTGAGAATTTCTCAAAATTATGCGAAGGCAATTCAGGAACCGCTAAATCCAAGCCTGATGTGCCGCTATCATACAAGAGCTCTATCTTTCACAGAGTGATCAAGGATTTTATGCTACAATTCGGCGATTTCACTAATTTTAACGGTACTGGTGGTGAAAGTATTTATGGTGAAAAATTCGAAGACGAAAATTTCGCCCTTAAGCATGATAAACCTTACTTGTTGTCAATGGCTAATGCCGGTCCTAATACCAATGGATCTCAAGTTTTCATCACCTGTGTACCAACTCCCCATTTAGACGGTAAACATGTAGTATTTGGTGAGTTAATTCAAGGTAAGAGAATTGCACGTCTCATCGAAAACCAGCAAACTGATGTTGACGATAAACCTATGAATGAAGTTAAGATTGATGACTGTGGCTTACTACCTAACGACTACGTGGTCCCAGAAGATGCCGAAAAAACTCCAACTGATGAATTTGGAGATAACTATGAAGAATTCATTAAATATGATGAAAAAGTTAACAAAGATAACTATGAATCAGTTATCAGTGCATTGAATAAGGTAAAAACTATCGGCACTGAACAATACAAGAAAGCAAATTATAAAGTTGCATTAACCAAATATGAGAAATGTGACAAATTCCTTAAAGAGTACGCACCTCAGGGACTGAGTGAAGAACAATCTAAAAACATTGATGAATTAAGGGTATCCATCCCTTTGAACATTGCCTTGAGTGCTTTAAAGGTCAAAGAATTTGGAACCGCCATGGTAGCCGGTTCCGAGGTATTATATCAAAAGACCGCTGATGAGAAAGCTAAAGCCAAAGCACTCTACCGTCGCGGACAAGCATACACTGGTATGAATGATTTAGACAATGCTTTGAACGATTTTGAGATGGCAAGGAGTTTCCAACCAAATGACCAGGGTATTATCAAATTGCTGAACGACACAAAGGCCAAGATAAAGGAGCTGGACAACAAGCAAAGGAAATCTCTATCAAAGATGTTTTCGTAGGCAAATACATAAAAACAAAATACTACCACTAGTACATATATTTCAATATAAAGTAAATACAGCGAAAACCGGAGTAAGATGTATTTCTGGCTTGACTCATCTGCCCGCTACGAATGTTAGCTGTGATTAGTCCCAATAGTTTACATTACCCGGATAACTACACACGTAACAGTCATGTTTTACGAAGGAAAATTTTTCGAAATAACAACCAAGTGGCAAAAGGTAGCACCTTTTAACCGTAATGCGACCTAGTAAGGTCCAACTGAACGGATAGTGGGATCTTCGAGTGCCGATAGAGACCTACTGGGGGACATATTTTCATTTCCATCCGTTTTAGTGAGCTTCGCTGTGCGTTAGCTAGCTTTCCACCCTATATTTGACGTTACTAGATCCTGACTCTATCAACGAGGTTTTTAGGACGATTGAATACCAAGTTTGGATCTTGAGGAAATTTAAAGACAAACAAGGGTCTTGTCATAGTAGTTTACCAAGTGGTCAATAGAATTTTTGAAATAGTGGCGAGTATTTCAATAGTTTCATTGGAGTAGATTCCCATTTGGTATCCATTACAATTGTAACATTTATTAATATCGAAAAGCCTCCTACGCAGTTTTCATCTAAGGGAATATTAAAAGACAAAATAAAGTAATAAAATAAAATAAAATAAAATAAAATAAAAAAAGTACCATAAACCTGTTAATAAGTCCGAAAGAAAAGGAAGACAAAGAAAAACCATTATACATAAGAGTGTTACTATCATGGTTGGCCAACAGTACTCTAGTGCTCCTCTACGTACTATCAAGGAAGTACAGTTTGGTCTTTTTTCTCCAGAGGAAGTGTGTGCCATTAGTGTGGCAAAGATTAAATTTCCAGAGACCATGGATGAAACTCAAACGAGAGCAAAAATTGGTGGTTTGAATGATCCGAGACTGGGGTCTATTGACCGTAGTTTGAAATGTCAGACTTGTCAGGAGGGTATGAATGAATGCCCCGGACACTTCGGCCACATTGAGCTGGCTAAGCCAGTATTTCACATTGGTTTTATATCTAAAATTAAGAAAGTCTGCGAATGTGTTTGTATGCACTGTGGTAAATTGTTATTGGACGAACATAATGAACAAATACGCCAGATTATAAAAATCAAAGATTCTAAGAAAAGATTTAATGCCGTGTGGAGTCTGTGTAAAGCCAAAATGATTTGTGATACTGACGTTCCTTCAGATGACGATCCAACTCAGTTAATCTCAAGAGGTGGCTGTGGTAATGCTCAACCAACAATTAGAAGGGATGGGTTGAAGCTTGTGGGTAGCTGGAAAAAGGATAAGAATAGCGGTGAAAACGAGGAACCTGAACAAAAGGTTTTAAACATGGAGGAGATTCTAAATGTTTTTAAACACATCTCTCCAGAGGATTCCTGGAAGCTAGGTTTCAATGAGGAATTCGCCAGGCCTGAGTGGATGATTCTAACGGTTCTGCCAGTTCCACCACCTCCCGTACGTCCATCCATTTCCTTTAATGAATCTCAAAGAGGTGAAGATGACTTGACTTTCAAGCTAGCAGATATTTTGAAAGCAAACATAAGTTTAGAGACTTTAGAGCATAATGGTGCCCCTCACCATACTATCGAAGAGGCTGAAAGTTTGCTTCAATTCCATGTGGCCACCTATATGGATAACGATATCGCAGGCCAACCGCAGGCTTTACAGAAATCTGGACGTCCTGTTAAATCTATACGTGCAAGATTGAAGGGTAAAGAAGGCCGTATTAGAGGTAACTTAATGGGTAAGCGTGTAGATTTCTCTGCGAGAACTGTGATTTCCGGTGACCCTAACTTAGACCTAGATCAAGTAGGTGTTCCAAAGTCGATTGCGAAGACCCTGACGTACCCAGAAGTGGTCACGCCCTACAATATTGATCGTCTGACGATGTTGGTGCGTAACGGTCCGAACGAGCATCCGGGTGCCAAGTATGTGATCCGTGATAATGGTGATCGTATTGACCTGAGGTACAGTAAGAGAGCGGGTGACATTCAGTTACAGTATGGTTGGAAGGTGGAACGTCATGTTATTGATGATGATCCGGTTTTATTCAACCGTCAACCCTCTCTTCATAAAATGTCAATGATGGCCCATAGGGTGAAAGTGATGCCATACTCGACATTCAGATTAAACTTATCTGTCACCTCCCCATACAATGCGGATTTTGATGGTGACGAAATGAACTTACATGTTCCACAATCGGAGGAAACGAGGGCTGAACTATCGCAATTGTGCGCAGTTCCTCAACAGATTGTGTCTCCTCAATCAAATAAACCCTGTATGGGTGTCGTGCAAGATACCTTATGTGGTATTCGTAAATTGACATTAAGGGATAACTTCATTGAATTAGGTCAAGTGTTAAATATGCTTTATTGGGTTCCTGATTGGGATGGTGTGATACCTACTCCAGCAATTTTGAAGCCTAAGCCTCTATGGACCGGTAAGCAATTATTATCTGTGGCTATTCCCAAGGGGATTCATTTGCAAAGATTTGATGAAGGTACTACACTATTGTCTCCTCAAGACAACGGTATGTTGGTCATTGACGGTCAAATTATCTTTGGTGTAGTGGATAAAAAAACTGTTGGTTCTTCCAGCGGTGGTTTGATTCATGTTGTTACCAGAGAGAAGGGTCCACAAGTATGTGCCACTTTATTCACTAATATGCAAAAAGTTGTCAACTACTGGTTTTTGCATTGTGGATTTTCTACTGGTATTGGTGATACCATAGCTGATGGGAAAACAATGAGACAAATCACTGAAGCCATTGCAGAAGCAAAGAGAAAAGTTGAAGACGTTACTAAAGAAGCTCAGGCGAACTTACTTACCGCTAAGCATGGTATGACCCTTCGTGAGTCATTTGAAGATAATGTTGTTCGTTATCTGAATGAGGCAAGAGATAAAGCAGGCCGTCTAGCAGAAGTTAACTTGAACGATACAAATTTTGTGAAGCAGATGGTTAGTGCTGGTTCGAAGGGGTCTTTCATTAATATTGCACAAATGTCTGCTTGTGTAGGGCAACAATCTGTTGAGGGTAAGCGTATTGCTTTCGGCTTTGTCGACCGTACTTTACCTCATTTTTCAAAGGATGATTATTCACCTGAGTCTAAAGGTTTTGTCGAAAACTCTTATTTGAGAGGTTTGACCCCCCAAGAATTCTTTTTCCATGCTATGGGTGGTCGTGAAGGTTTGATCGATACTGCTGTGAAAACGGCTGAAACCGGTTATATTCAACGTCGTTTGGTCAAAGCCTTAGAGGATATTATGGTTCATTACGATGGTACCACGAGAAACTCATTGGGTAACGTCATTCAGTTTATCTACGGTGAAGATGGTATGGATGCAGGCCATATAGAAAGGCAAGCTGTGGATACTATTGGCGGGTCCGATAAGAACTTTGAGAAGAGATACAGAATAGATCTCCTAAATCCAGATCACTCCCTGGATCCATCTTTATTAGAATCTGGCTCAGAAATTATCGGTGACTTGAAATTACAGTCATTATTGGATGAAGAATACAAGCAGTTAGTAGAGGACCGTAGGTTTTTAAGACATATCTTTGTTGATGGTGAAACCAACTGGCCTCTTCCTGTTAACATTAGACGTATCATACAAAATGCTCAACAGACGTTTAGGATTGACCGTTCTAAACCATCAGATGTAACAATTAGGGATATCGTTTGGGGTGTCAAAGAACTGCAGGAAAAACTGCTTGTTATACGAGGCAATAGCAGGATTATCAAGGAAGCTCAAGGAGATGCCATCACATTATTTTGTTGTTTAATGCGTTCTCGTCTTGCTTCGCGTAGAGTGATTCAAGAATACAGATTAACTAAGCAGGCATTTGAATGGGTTTTAAACAACATTGAAGTTCAGTTCCTACGTTCGGTTGTTCACCCAGGTGAAATGGTCGGAGTGCTGGCAGCTCAATCCATCGGTGAACCTGCCACTCAAATGACTTTAAACACTTTCCACTTTGCTGGTGTTGCCTCTAAGAAGGTTACCTCAGGTGTGCCTCGTCTAAAGGAAATTTTGAATGTTGCTAAAAACATGAAGACTCCATCATTAACTGCTTATTTAGAGCCAGACTACGCAGCCGACCAAGAAAAGGCTAAGTTGATCAGATCAGTTATAGAACACACAACCTTAAAGAGCGTAACTGTTGCTTCAGAAATTTATTATGATCCTGATCCTCGTTCGACTGCAATTCCGGAGGATGAGGAAATTATTCAATTGCATTTCTCTTTGCTCGATGATGAAACTGAGAAGTCCTTGGCTCAACAATCTCCATGGCTTTTACGTCTTGAATTGGATCGTGCCGCTATGAGTGACAAAGACTTAACCATGGGACAAGTAGGTGAAAAGATCAAGGAAACCTTCAAAAATGATCTTTTCGTCATTTGGTCTGAAGATAATGCTGAACAGTTGATCATTCGTTGCCGTGTTGTCCGCCCCAAATCAATGGACTTAGAAACAGAGGCCGAAGAAGATCATATGTTGAAGAAAATCGAGAACACTATGTTAGAAAATATTACATTACGTGGTGTTGAAAACATTGAACGTGTTGTCATGATGAAATATGATCGCAAGGTACCAAGTGAGACCGGTGAATATCAAAAGGTTCCTGAATGGGTTTTGGAAACTGATGGTGTTAACTTATCGGAGGTTATGACTGTACCTGGTGTCGATGCTAGAAGAATTTATACCAACTCATTTATCGACATTATGGAAGTTCTCGGGATTGAAGCAGGTCGTGCAGCACTATACAAGGAAGTGTTCAACGTCATTGCTTCTGATGGTTCTTATGTCAACTATAGGCACATGGCTCTTTTGGTCGATGTTATGACTACCCAGGGTGGATTAACTTCTGTAACACGTCACGGTTTCAACAGATCTAATACTGGTGCACTAATGAGGTGCTCCTTCGAAGAGACTGTCGAAATTTTGTTTGAGGCTGGTGCTTCTGCAGAATTAGACGATTGCCGGGGTGTTTCTGAAAACGTTATTTTGGGACAAATGGCTCCAATAGGTACTGGTGCATTCGATGTGATGATCGATGAGGAATCTCTGGTTAAGTACATGCCAGAACAAAAGATTACGGAATTGACAGACGGACAAGATGGTGGCACCACCCCTTACAACAATGAAAGCGGCTTGGTTAACACCGAAGTTGATGTGAAGGATGAATTAATGTTTTCTCCATTGGTGGATTCTGGTTCTACGGACGCAATGGCTGGTGGATTTACCGCATATGGCGGTGGATCTACTTCATTTGGCTCTTACGGTGATGCACCAATATCTCCTGGTTTTGGTGGTGTGTCCTCACCCGGATTTTCTCCATCTTCTCCAACCTATTCACCAACATCGCCATCATATTCGCCAACATCACCATCATATTCTCCACCTTCACCTAACTACAGTCCTACTTCGCCAAGTTACTCGCCAACATCACCAAGCTATAGCCCAACATCGCCATCATATTCACCAACATCACCAAGCTATAGTCCAACTTCACCATCGTATTCGCCAACTTCGCCAAGCTATAGTCCAACTTCGCCATCGTATTCACCTACTTCTCCCTCTTACTCTCCTACGTCACCATCGTATTCCCCAACTTCGCCAAGCTATAGTCCAACGTCGCCATCATACTCACCAACATCACCAAGCTATAGCCCAACATCACCATCATACTCACCAACATCACCAAGCTATAGCCCAACATCACCAAGCTATAGCCCAACATCACCAAGCTATAGCCCAACATCACCAAGCTATAGCCCAACATCACCAAGCTATAGCCCAACTTCGCCAAGCTATAGCCCAACATCACCAAGCTATAGCCCAACTTCGCCAAGTTATAGCCCAACATCACCAAACTATAGCCCAACTTCGCCAAGTTATAGCCCAACATCACCAAACTATAGCCCAGGTTCGCCAACTTATTCACCAAGCTCGCCAAAGCAAGATGATAGAGAAAAAGATGGAAACCACTCCTAAGTACTTTGAACTTCTTCGATTCTTTTTGGTTTTATTTTTATTTCTAAATGGTCAGCTTACGCTTTAACAAGTCAAGGAAGGTTTGACAATGAGGATGTTTTTATGTAATAAATAGAAGTAATAATAATAGCAATAATAATAATGGCATGCTTATTGGTACCGTCATACTTACCTACACATTTATGAAGCTCTCTTTGAGATTAAACCTTTGAAAACATCCAATGAATTGCCGTCTGGTTGCAGGTGATATATTGAACCAGTAAATTCGGAGTTACTTCCTGGTACCAATTCTTTTGCAATTAGGAGACCATAATCCTCAGTAATGCCGACAATCTTTGCTCTTATATCATTATGGTTATTCAAAGTAACAACTTGATTACTGTGTAACCACAAGTTATAATATTCTGGTAAAATGGGCCCTGCACCATAGTCCACGAATCTTTTTAATAGTGATTGTAAATTATTCATATAAAAAGCCTGCAATTTTTCTACCTCAATTGGTTCCAAACGATTTAAACGTGCAGCATCACGTTCCTTATTAAGCAATTTGATCCAAGAGTTCAAAGAAGTAGTAGGGCCATCATGGCTGAGATTTAATCCACAGCCCAGCAAAACCACATATTTGTCCGCCATAAAATGGGTATTCACCAATATACCTGCAATCTTTACATATGCAGGATCAATCTCCGACAATGGCACCAGAAATTTATCAGAACCTCTACCAAGTAGTTTAATGTCATATTTATGGTAGTAATCAGGACTCATAGCATAAAGATCATTTGGCCATTTAATCCTTACTGGTATATCTTCATAACCTGGGCCATATGAAGAAATCGCATTACAGTAAGCTAACATAGACAAGTATTGTACGAATACCACAGAAATCTTCCTTTGAGTAAGTGGCGATCGCAATGGCAAATCTACTGCCACTGTCAAAGCCGAAACACCCTTAGGATTAACCCAAATATTACCACCTCTACCTCGACCAGAAACCTGAATAGTCCCAACATGTAATAGAGAGCTAGAAGGGGCACTATGCAGGATTGTTTTGTTTTGTTCCAAAAGAGTACTCGTAGACGTAACGACTTCACCATATAGTAAAAGAGACCCCACCGCATTATCTTCATTTAAATATTTAAAATATTTGGCAGCATCATAGTTAGAAGTCATTTCCACTGGCGGTAGAATTTCATTCCCATTAGGGAAGACAATTGTCTTAACGACTTCATCGGGCTCCTCATAACGTAAAATATCTGCAGCAGTTTCGTAAGAATCACGAAACCCACTATACACTTGAAATCTATCCCTTTCACATTCAATTTCAGTACATCCTTTATAATTTGTTCTTTTAGATGCGTTGTCAATTAATGATTTTTTGAATTCATCTACCAAATTTTGTCTTTGAGGGGCAGATAAAACCAATAATGGTGTTAAATTTGGTGCTCTTACCTGGTTAAAATCGTTATTACAATTAAATCCCGCCCTGGTAAAGGAATCTCTTAGAAATCGTAACCTTTGCTTTTCATACTGAGATAGCACCTCAACCACATTTTTCAAGAAACAAGGATCTTCAGTCTTTTTCAAAAGACGTGGTATAAATTCAGGATGAGGCCCCATAAGCAGAGCTTTACCCTTACCAATAGAACATAGGAGAACCGCAGCTGGTCCATTATCTTTTGTCTTAGTACTTTTATCGTAGTAAGCAACACTAGGTTCATCAACAAATCTGGCTAAAACTTCCACATTATCGTATTCGTCCGCATCCACAAATAGACAACCACCATTAAAGTAGGTACAAAACTCAGAACCGTCTTGTAGGCGTAGCTTCACTGCTTTAGCGCCCTTTTCACTGTTATATTGAAATCCATCAAACACAGGGCCTCTTGCAATACCCGGAAAAATCTGTAGATCCCTATTCCCAGTAACTTCCAAGGCAGGATTTCCTTCAGCAAATTCCACACGACCACTACCAAAATATGCACCAGCACAAAATCCAACAAATATACCGCCTCTATTTCTCACAAATCTTTTCAAACGTGGGAAAATCGATTGACATTCCTTGATATATGGTAAATCAGCTCCTCCAGGAAAAACCAAAGCAGATACTTTTGTATCCCACGGTTCAGTTTGTAATGATTTGTTACTAATCGTGCTAACGGCGTAGTAGGGTTCTAATAGGTCCCTAAGTGTTTCTACGGCGTGTTTTACAGATCCCAACGTTGTGCCAGGTCCATTATATACTAAAACGTTCATTGCTGACGATGACCTGAGAACAGAGACACGATGGTAAAGCCTTTTCCAAATATCTATGCGAAAAATTGACCCCTTATATATCAAAACACTTTAATGTGGTTCTAAATCCAGGCAATTTTGTTGAAAATGATTCTTGCAGCAGCTGAGTCACACTAAAATGACTTGAAAAAATCTGCAACCAGGCTCTTAGTAAATAAGTATCTTTCTCCAATTTAGCAGCAGGAGACTCAACTCAGATAGACATCAAACCAAGAAAAATTTGAATACTCTGCCAAGTATCATCAATTTTATTTAAGGTTTGATTTCCCAGCCCAGTTTTTCACTTGTATAAGCGACATAGTGCGAAAAATCTAACGTATTCAATTCAACGATTACTTAGTGATATTTCTCTCGAATACTTCAAAAGATGTTACCGTTTCATACCAGAGGTATCCGTACCTTGAGCCCATTGAAAAGCCTTAAAGCCTTTCCTCTCTCCTCACACGTTTTTTCTATTCCCATATCATTGCAATACAAGGTAAGATTTTTATCAAATTCTAATGAACGAATAAATGCCAATGTATTTACCGTTCCCAACATTTTAACAATGTCGAGAATTGCCTGTACACCTTTGATTGGATATCATATTATGTTAAATGAATTAACACCTGCGATATGTCTTTTTGCATATTCATGTGTAACTGACTATCTGGATGGATTTATCGCAAGGAAATGGAAATTAAAATCTGTAGCAGGAACTATATTAGATCCAATTGCAGACAAGCTACTTATGATAATTACGACAGTGTCGTTGGCGTTTGCTCCAGGCCCCCAAATAATCCCCCTTTCCGTAGCTGGTATAATATTGGGTAGAGATATGCTCTTGGGAATATCAGCACTATTCATACGATTTGCTTCAATGAAGGAGAAATACGGTAAGGTAACGTGGAATTCATATTGGGATTTTTTCCATTTTCCCAGCGTTGAAGTTAAGCCAACCAAGGTCTCGAAATATAATACCTTCTTCCAGATGATATACTTAGGATACGGTGTATTACTACTTCTAATGGGGCAATTAACCGAACAAAAGGATAAAGGAGAGGAGCACACTAGCAGTCAGGGTGCCCATGAAATTTTATACAAGGGTTTCGATTGGATGGGATACCTTGTGGGAGCGACAACTTGTCTAAGCGGCGTATCGTATGCGATAAGTAGAAGCGCTCTCAGATTTCTATGACAATAGAGTAGAATAGTCAAAACGATGATATGACAAATAGGAAAAAAAGAGAAAAGTAGGAAGTGAAAAAGTGAAAAAGTAGAACATGTAAATACAGTTATTATCTTTGATTTTATACTTGATATACTTATTCCTTAACGACCAAAGGTAATGTCATCAATACGTAGTATTGACTTAACACATTCCGAAGCCAACGTTATAGAACTTGTGCTAACCAAGACAGGTTGTAAAATGTGTTCGTCATAAGTATTTGCGGTACCGGAACGTCTTACCGATATACCCTCATTGATTTCACCGGCTTCGTGACGAGAACGTAACTCTGTAACCACTTTAATACTATTTAGACCAGCATTTTCAGCTAATGTGGTTGGAATTACTTCCAATGCTTGGGCAAATTCTTCCCAAATGAATGCTTCTACACCTTCCATGGAACGAGATTCCTTATTCAGTCTTCGCGAAACTTCAATTTCTGGTGCACCACCACCAGAAATCAAACCTCTTTCTTTAACCAAACAACGGATCACGCAAAGGGCGTCATGTAAAGAACGTTCGGTTTCATCTAAAATCATTTGATTAGCACCACGAATGATCACGGAAACTGTTGGTTTAGCATTATGGCCCTTAACTCCAGTTAGTTTAACGATACGAGAACCATCGCTTTCCGATTCTTCCACTAGATCAACAGCACCAAGACGATCTTCCGTGAACAAATCCACATCTGAAATTGGTTTACAGCCTAAGCTCTTGGATAAAAATTCTATTTCATCCCTCTCGATATCCTTTATGACCATAATACCCAATTTTGATAAGAAATGAAGTGCCAACTCATTAACAGCATCTCTTAGAATCGATTTTTGTATCAATAAAACATTACACTTTGCCTTTTTAATCCTTTTGCATATATTCAACAAATAAGATCTTTCCTCTTTCAAAATTTTATCCATTTGCCTATAGTCACTGACCACAATGTTATTTTCGGTATCCGGTTTTGGTGGGGAGATTTGAAATTGAACTAATCCAATACGGGCCTTTTCAATTCTTGTAGGGCCACCAGCACTCTTGACAACATTCTGAGTCAATACGACACCGTCAACGGTCTCCGTATCATCAATAGTACCTCCGATCTTTTTAATTAGACGAATATCATTTAAATCCACATTCTTAGAATCGTTGTTAGATATTTGTAGAACCGAATTCACAGCTAATGGCGCCAAAAAGCTGGAAAATTGAGAAACAATCTTCGAGCTCAAAGAGGTGGAAGCAGCACGGATCAAATCTTCTTTGTCTTCTAATGAAATCTTGTAAGACATTTCCAATAAAATCTCAACCGATCTCTTTGCAGCCTTTTGGAAAGATTCAGCAATAATAGCCGGGTGAATCCCTTTACTCAAAAGCTTTTCTGCTGCACCTAGTAGAGCACCTGCAAGAATGACAACGGACGTAGTTCCATCACCAGCTTCCGTATCCTGAGCGGCAGAAACTTCTACAAGCATTTTCGCAACCGGATGTAAGATTGCCATTTGTTTCAAAATTGTATGACCATCATTAGAAATAATAATCTGTCCACGAGAACTCTTAATCATTTTATCCATACCCTTAGGACCTAATGAAGTTCTAATGGCATCTGATACCGCACGAGCAGCAACAATATTAGCCTTTCTCACCTCCTGAGGCTTCTCTCTATCACGGAATGTTGCATTGGATGGACCTCTAGTTGCCATATTAAACACTTCAAATCAATTTCAACACTCAATTGGCACTATAAATGGCCGTTTAAGTCCTTTTAATATCCACTATGTTCCAGAATCAGAGTTTTCAATTCCTTGATTTTTTTTTTTTCATTTTGCCACCTTTTAGAAGACGAAAGCGATGAGTACGTAACAAACGATTTTCACTTTACAAAGTACAAGAGACCATATTTCACGTAGTCATACTGGGGATCCTTTTTATATTTAGAGCCTCGAGAATGCCAGAATCTTATTCAGCACTATCAGAAATACCTTGTACCAAGGAGCAGGTGGAAAACTGCATTTTCTCTAAGTGGTATTCGAGGTTTAAAAGCCATGTACCGATAACAAGAATTATCAAACCAGTACCACCAGAATTTATACAGTATTTGGAACAAGATGGTATTAAACTACCCCCAGTTGAACAGGAAACATCAGTTTATACTAGTGACCCTGTTGGGAATCAAGCCAACGATTATGACGATTGGGAAGGTGCTCGAGAGGAAGAACAACATGAAGATGAAATTAAACCATTAGTACATTTCCCAGAGCTGCATAACCAAATCAAGCAAATTATTGCAGAGCTAGGTCCAGTGACGCCAAAGTTGAATTGGTCATCCCCAAGGGATGCCGTGTGGATACTACCTAATAATACTACGAAATGTACCGAAGTAAATGAAATATATCTACTATTAAATGCTTCAAATTACATCGTTCACGATTTAGAAGTAGGACATCAGCAGGGGAATGAATTTGAGCTGGTGCTTAGGCAGTGGTTTGCACTCAATCCAGCTTTAGAATTTCGTGTATTTGTCAGAGATTCTAAAATAGTCGGTGCAACACAAAGAGATTTGAACTACTATGATTACCTAGAATCACTGACCCATCAATTGAAAGATTTATTTGATGAATTTGTGGAAGAAACTGCCATACCAAATTTTCCAGACAAGAGTTTTGTCTTGGATCTATATGTGCCTCGACCCTTTGACAAGGTCTATCTTATCGATATCAATCCATTCGCCAGAAAGACTGACTCTCTACTATTCACATGGAACGAGTTGGCAACCATTGAGGTACAAGATGACTACGAATTAAGGCTAATACCAAAGAATAATGTTGGTAGATTTGCATCCAAGGAACATTCTGAAAATCAGGTACCCAAGGACGTCGTAGACGCAAGTTTGGATCCTGGCGCAATTAAAGAGCTCGCAGAGCAATGGACTAGACTTCTGGAAAGGCAACAGGAGGAAAGTGATTCAGAATAAAAATTATACGAGCTCGAGAACTGGGTTTTCGAGTATCTTGCATTATATCTTTTTGTAAGTAATCTCCACCCAACGGTTTATAAACTTTCTCCGACTTAAACTTCATCATCGCTCTTGTATTCCATCGACAGGAGTACGAGCAGCTGGACAAACATTACAACAGATCTCAATGAGCGACTCTTCTCAATTACCCAAAATTATCGTAATTGGTGCTGGTGGTGTTGGAGTAATCGGTGCACTTTCTCTTTACTATAAAGGTCTAAGCAATGTATCGTTGGTCATTAGATCTGACTATGACCTAGTGGACAAAAGGGGTTACAAGATTAATTCTTGTGATTACGGTCAATTTGAAAACTGGAAACCGCATCATGTATATCGAACCGTAGAGGATGCATCTGAAAGTGGCCAATTTTTCGATTATATTGTTGTTACTACAAAGAACATTCCTGACGGCCCTGCACACTCAGCAGTTTCCCAGGTGATCAGACCTCTTGTAGAAAACAACCATAAACTTAGTGAGGGTTGTCAGACTAATGTATTACTGATGCAAAATGGGATTGATATCGAGAAAGAGATTTGGAATTTATTTGACAGAAAACAATACCATTTAAATGTATTATCCGGAATTCAACTAATTGGTTCAACCAAAGTGGCACCAGGTGTAATTAATCAGGTTGGTAGAGATAACTTAATTGTAGGTGCCTTTGAGAGTGAGAATAAGGATGCCATCAACGCCGCTAGAAAGTTCGTCGAATTATATCACAATGAAGGAAAGAACCGTGCTGAATTCGACGAAAATGTCCGTTACTCGAGGTGGAAGAAATTACTGTACAACGCTGCAATCAATACGACGACGGCTTTGGTCGGATTGGATGTCCCTCGTTGTCTTGAATTTGGTGTTGATAGAAAAAGTACAGAGGAGAACATTTTCAAACCTGCAATGCGTGAAATTGTGGCTATTGCTGCTACAGAAAACGTATTACTTGATGAATCTCTTATCACGTTTTTTGTTGAAATTACAAGACATATTATGTTTAAACCTTCTATGTGTGTGGATCATGAAAAGGGCCAGTTGATGGAATTAGAGGTTATTTTGGGCAATCCTTTGAAAATTGCGAGAAACAACGGCGTGCAAACACCTGTGCTATCAATGCTTTATTATTTACTTGTTATGGTCCAAGGACGTTTGAGAGAAAAGAACGGTTTACTAAAATTCGACGAATCAAAGGCAGAATTGGTTGATAGCAGACAATCTTTATAATGTGTATTCTTTCATATATTCAATTCAAAGAATAAAACTGCATAAACCGTATATGCTCCCATAATACGTTCATTTATGCGTGTCTGTTGTTTTTGTGGTTGATATCTTTAACCCTACGCCATTTTATAAAGCGTCAGTAAATATGAAAACGACTGATAATAATAAAATGAAATAAAAATAAAAGAAGCTTAGCCAAAAATTTTAGAAAAAAAGTAGTAGAGGGATCCGCAAAGTTTCTGATAGTGTTACAGGTTTATTATTATTATTATTATTATTCTTATCATTATTTTGCAGCAACATATTGTAAAAAACCTGAGTTAAATTGATAGACGGCAAAATGCCCCTGTGTATATTTTGGACATGGATGGCAAGTTTTTTACTGTTCAGTGGTTCACTGATGACTCAAGCCGAGCTTTATAAGCCTTCTAAACCTATACGGTGTTGTGAAGAACAACAATGTCCACAAGAATGGCCATGTTGCTCGCCCTATGGCGAATGTGGAGCTGGCCCTATTTGCCTAGGTGGATGTAACCCTAAATATTCTTTTGACAAATTGAGTTGTGCTCCTATGCCAGCCTTGCTTCCTCCCTTTAAAGTTCATTTTGCCGCCAAGCCCAATAGTAAACCAGAGAGCTCAGTTATATCTCCAGATGAAAAGCTTAAACAAAATGGAATGACACACTTCACAGACTATTTGGTCACCAAAGATAAACGTGAAGCAGAAAAGATGCTCAAGGATTACAGTTTTGTGTATAGTGGTCCAGTTAATATGCATGGCCCTTCAGGCGACATTATTTTAACAATGCCACGAAAATCCACAGGTAGCTTGATTGCAGAATCTCAATCCTTTTTATACGGGAGAGCTGGAGTTCGTTTAAAAACTGGCCGTTCCAGAGGAGTAATCACAGCCATAGTGTTAATTTCTGCAGTTGGAGATGAAGTTGACTATGAATGCCTTGGTAGCCAAAGGAACCAAGTACAAACCAATTATTATTCCAAAGGTGAACTGGATTATACAAAGATGAAAAGAGTTCCGCTTTCTTCAGACTCCTGGGTTAATTATCACAATTACGAAATAGATTGGAATGAAGAACGAATTCAATGGGTCGTCGATGGACAAGTAGTTAGAACTCTTCGCAAAATAGAAACCTGGGACGGTAAACTGGGTAAATTCAAATATCCACAAACTCCCATGAGACTAGAAGTGGCTCTTTGGCCTGGAGGTTCTGAGAACAACCTTCCTGGTACCATCGAGTGGGCAGGGGGTCCCATAGATTGGGAAAATTCACCGGATCTAGTGGAAGCCGGTGCATTTGCTGCCCAGGTATCACATATAAGTGTGGTGCCTTATTCCAACGCCTTTGTTCCGGCAATGGCTAACTGCTTGAACCAGGGAAATAGGATCACTTATGCCTACGGATCTTCTCCTGGAAAGGATTTCAACCAAAACATTCTAGAATGGTATTGCGATATGGTACCAAGTGTTCCCGGGTGGAAAGGTTCCGGTTCTAACATTTTGCGTACAGAACCTTTAGCAGCTACCATCATGAAGAGAGAAATGATCCCGGTTAGCAGGGAAGAAAATTTCATCTCAGATATTCGTCGTTTAAGTGTTAGAACCAATGGGACCCTTCTATTCAACAACACTAAAAACAATACTCGGTTGAAACGGCTTTCAACGTTATCTTCATCGTCCGGCGCCTGGCGTCAGGCTAATCCCCTATGGAGAATGTTTCACCAATTGCGCCAATGGCACGAACTTATTTAGTATCATTTTAGCTATATATATAGTGAATTTGATGAAATCAGAACAAATGGAATCCGGTATGAAAGTTTGACTAGTATTATCCTTTTAACATCCTATTGTTCGAGCAATTCGAAGCGAAAGACGTCATTCGATAGCGCCGTGCGCTTCTTGTAGTCATCCAACACGTTACAAGCTGAAGGACTATGAAGGATATGTTAGAAGATAGATAAGAGTTGATATCCCTCGAACCTGCACATTACTATCAGGATTTAGTCAGATCACCCTACAGAATCAGCCAGTAATGCATTTACAAGACCTCTGGGTGATATTAAAACCAACTGCTGAATTTTTTGCTAATATTAAAGATGATAACCCCTTTTTACCTCACTGCCCTATCAATTTACCATTAAGTTGCCAGAATCATACAAGGATACCTGATTCCTGTTGTTTTGAATATCCTGGTGGTATTTTTTTACAAACTCAATTTTGGGATTACGAGCCTTCAACTTCAAATCTTGATGATGATCAATTGGAGAAGGAATTAGGTCCCCTGAATTCGTTTACTATTCATGGACTATGGCCTGATAACTGTAACGGTGGCTACCAACAGTTTTGTGATCCCAGTGCTGAAATTAGTGATGTACCGAGTATCTTGAACTCTGAGCAGTTCAATGGCAATGAACATGGATTGGAATACAGAGGAGACGAACTACTTGAAATTATGCAAAGATATTGGAAAGGCTTAGGTGGTCATGATGAATCTTTATGGATCCATGAATATAACAAGCACGGTACTTGTGTTAAGACGATCAAACCAAGCTGTTACTCCCGCTGGGATAAGGAGGAAATTAAACAAAGTGACCAAAATTATCATAAGCAAGCAGTCTACGATTACTATAGGGTCTCTTATAACCTCTACAGAAAACTAAACACATCGGAACTTTTATCAAACAAAGGTATTATACCTACTACTGAGAAAACCTATTCCAGAAAAGAAATCGAAGATGCGTTGAGTGACGGATTCTACGGTCGCCAAGTACAATTGGTGTGTGATCGAAACCATGCCATTAATGAAGTGTGGTATTACCATCAGTTGAAAGGCTCATTATTAAGCGAGCAATTTATTCCTATTGATTCCTTTGGTAAGGGGAATTCATGTCCTCAAGATGGCATTTACTTCTTTCCAAAGGGTCACAAACCACCAAGTAGAAACCCCCAACTAACCGGATACGTTAGACTAAGTGGTCAAAATGGACATTTGATTAGCAATGGTCATTGGATGGCTAAAGGAAGTCCTGCTACATTCCAATTGTTAGACCATCCATTTGGTGACTACTATCTAAGATCGAAAGGCGGATATTGTGGATTTAGCGATGACGGTCAACTGCAATGTAATAAAGGAAGAGATAGAGGCGCTCAGTTCGGATATGATGAGAATCATGGTGGGATCTTAACTTACGGTGATTCACCTGATTGGAATGCTAACTCAATTCCCAGCGGAATGCATCAGTCACCTGTCTATCAGGGGGATTCTGGTTACATAACCTTCAAGTTAAAATTTCAAACACATCACTAATTAAACAATAATATACCTATTCCATTATAGTACCCACAAAATGAAAGAAAAGTTCAGAACTTTTAAATAAAATAACTTATTATACTTCATCACTGTGTACTGAAATTTTGGTTGCTGGCGTCTTAATTTCTTCTGAATCTACTTCCTCAGCCTCGAGCACTTCAAAGATATCACGACTGTCGATATAGTTTTCACCACACGGCAACATACCTAATTGTTCTCTTTCTCTTTCATTAAAGCAATTGAAATAATCAACCGGATCAGTAGTACCTTTTCTTGCGTGTCTATCGGGGAAAAAAAATAATATTATAGTATAAAGACCAACAGAAACTACAGGTATGAAAAACATGTAACCATAATAGTAATTATAAATATTTTCATTTGGACTCACCTGAGAGTTGACGGAATAATAGAGCCCAGGAACACATAGAGCCACAGAAACAAGTACGGGCAAAAAGGGTTTCCAATTGAACCCATAAAAATACCAATAAGCCCCCGTTTTAGAAGTTGAGTAAAAATCTACTAATGTTAATTTTTGCTTTCTATACCAGTAGAAGTCGATAACGTTAATGGCAATAATTGGGGTGGTGAACATGCCAAATGAACTGGTTGCATTGAGAAATTGATTGGACGTATTGTAAAAAGTCCAGGGTTGAACCACCCATGAGAATAATTGCATTGCTAATGTGCCTCTAGTGATGTTGATATATTTGGGAAAAATTCCCGCTAAATCCATACCACAGGGGTATCCATTTTGGGTCATATTCATAAAGATCTGGCACGATACAAATGCAAACCCAATAAAAAACGAGGCTGCACGAACTTTTGCATTGTAATCGATCTCAAACCATTGTCCTACTATTTCATCGGGCCTCCAATAGGCAGTACCATATAGATTTTTACACGCAGATGCATAGAGCATACCTGCGAATGGCACAAAAGTACCTGGAATAGAAATTCCCCAAAAGAGACCTAAATAGCATGAACACTCATTCTTTGCAAATCTGGAGAAATCCGATTGATTCACTACAGCAGCTGAAACACCTGAGTACCAAATAGCCATGGAATACAACCACATCCATGCAGTTTGAGATGTAGACAACGTAACTTTTTCGTGCCAATACGGACCCGGCCCTCCATTCTCCTTAATAAGATATGCCAACATACCAATCATGGTCAAACCTGACATGCAACAGGCTACCATTGCAGGAATATTCGTATGACGCGGCTTCAACCAAGAAAGGGGCATTTGGATAAGTTGGAAACATAAGAATCCAATACGGTCCCTTCGAGACATGGGCACAGATTCGGGAAACGTATTTTTCATGTAGTAATAGTTCTTCGAGAACGCACTAAAGATCAAATTTGTATAAAGTCCACCTAACCAAGCGCCTGAGGCGTATTGAACCACTGAGAGACCGACGCGAATAATAATACCAAAATAAGATCCATAGACCCCAAAGATCATTCTCTGATCAATTGTATAACCAACATGGTACCTGATACCTGGATTGGAATTCGCAATTGTATACAATACGATCAACGTATTGCTAACCACAAGAGCACCAATAGCTTGTTTAATGTTAAGACCGAGTGATAAAACTGCAGATCCAAATGACAACGAAGGCGCACCAAAATTTGGTAATCCCCAAAATGCGAAGAACGACCAAAACCCCCAAGTTCTTTCCTCTGCAGGTATGGGATCCAAATCGGGATTCCGCAAAATACTAATAGATTTGTCCCCATGAGGAACCTCTAATTTTTTAGCAATATCCCCCCATAAAGATCGCCGCGGTCCACTCCCACTCGTTAGTGCCGACGTAACTATCTCCACTTGATTGGCATTCTTCGATTCTCCTAGTGATGGCATTTCTTAGTATGTAAAACTAGCCCTATCAAGACTTGCACAGTACTGGTGTCATTGCTTCAATTTAGCCCTGCTGTTAAATATAACATCCACAAAACAACCAATTTCTTCGACAGATAAACATTTCTTATCAAAACTGATAGCATCATCAAACCACAGATAAACTATTATCGATCATCCTTAATGGTCGCATCTTCCTTAAGGAGAAAATTCTATAAAGCTCGAGGACCCAAAAGATATTCCGACGGAAATACTCTACCTCTCCATCGCTCCGGAAGAAAAGGAAGCGGTCACCTTCTCCGACCTGAAATTTGAATGAGTCTCGTGGTGCTATCATCGAACGGAGCAGATTCAAATGACACACTACGATCATCATAATTACCTCGACTGTTATCAAAACGATAAGTCTTCAAATCTTTAACTTCTATAAGTTCATCTCGAAGAACCTTTATTTGTGACTGGAATTGTAATATAATTCTTTGGAACTCAAATTCGGAGTTTTTCTGAAACTGTAAATCTGCTTGCAGACGACGAATCTGAGCTTGTTGCTCATAGACTAGGTTTTTCAAAGACCTAACTTCATTCATCATGATCAAGGTATCAGAAGTCGGTCTATTTTCCATCATTACTTCCTTCGGTTTCAATGGACTTTTAAAGCCCTTTCGTATTTTAGCACTCTGGTTATTAGTACCAAGACCATCAGCTGCAACGGCAACATCATCATCATCATCACCATCTTGATTCTGCTTCATCATGAGTTCTTGTAAATTTTTTTTTGATTCCAAATACTGTTTCCTAATATTTTGTAAAGTATCATCGTTTTCAGGTCTATCAAAAAACTCTCTTGTCAGGTCTGCCATACCAAAAGGATAATTTGATCTTTCAATTTTCTCTCACCCTTCCAATGACAAGGGAAGATGTGAGAACAGTATAGATTGAAAATACACTACTCTTGGACTATATTTTGTGTAACGTAAACAATTTTTTTTCCTCCGATGATACTTTTCGTGTTCGTTTATTACCCGGACCGTAGTAAACTATTCTAGAATATCTGCTTCCATGCATGCTTCCATGTATGGAAGCATGCATTCTTAGAACTATTCGGTACATACAAACTTTCCGAATGGAAAATTTCCTTTTTTGTATTGTCCCGTCTTCTCTTACCCGGCTTTTTAATTTAGACCCATTTATTCTAAGTAATATCGGAACGATTGAAAAGGGTTATTTTAAAAGGTAATATCAATAGCAACAGACACGTACTTAAAGGGAAGCAAATCAAGCATTCAATATTACCTAAAAGCTGCCAAATCTTTTTGCGTTAGAATTTTATTTATTTTTAGATCAGAAACAGTCTATTTTTTTTTTTTTTCTCACTGATTTCCCCTTAGTCTTGTGATAGGTGGTGCCCTCTGTTCAAACCTTTTAGTGGTGAATCAACTATAGTGCACCAAATATCAAATAATTGATAGTATAACCAAACGTCCTCTATTATTTGCAACATAGTATTAGGAGATAATCAAGCGATCGAGGAAACACGAGAAGTCTTGGTGAATAAGTGTTGATTATTCAACAACCAAACAAAAAAAAAAAAAAAAGAATAGAGGAGAAATTTCCAACAACACTTTCAATTTTATGACAGTAATTGTCTTTAACTGTCAGATGATGACTGAAAACAATGTTAACAGCATAACTGTTGGTAATAGCAACTGTAATAGCAGCAGTGGCAATGATGTTAGTAATCGCTCTGCTACTCCTACTGCAACTGGCACAGGTACTAGTTCTTCCAATACGAATATCTACTCTGCAAGCAATATTATAAAAACAGTGAATAATGGTAGCTATACAAATGGGGGTGGAATACCCCGAATAAACCCCAGGGATGGCAGAGATAGCAAAGATCCCTTCCTTTCTATTGGATCAAAAGGTAAAGAAACAGTTAACCTTGTAGCCTACAAAGACCACCAGATCGAGGGATTGCAACCGTGCCAAAATATCCACGAAGTAAAAATGGGCAACGATGTTAGTGATAAAACGATACTGATTTTTGATCTGACTACGAACGGATTTTTGCTTTCGCCAGCAGCTGCGAGACAAACACCAAGCTTAGATGAGGCTATGGATGAAAACTGCGCGTGTGTTAACGGTGAAGTTTATAGAATTCATTTGTCGTTGCCGAGTACTTTGGTTAAAAGGCCGAAATTTGATTTTGAAAAGTTGTTACAAACAGTGATAGACGATTCTAAAAGATCAAAGTTAATAAATCTGATAGAAAATTGCAGTACGTTTCTGTTTTATGACGGTTCAAGTATAATTTCAAGTTGCTGTATCCCCACATTCTACCTGATCCAAAAGTTTAGCGTTTTCCTACGTGAAAAACTGGGAAAAGGTCAAGTGAGACTGTATATCTTGGAAAAGATGGATAATTCAGTCATTCAAAAATTGGGCAATGAAGATGTAAGTAGCAGAGGTAACTCGAGCAATGACAAGAACCCCGTTTCTTCGGCGAAAGCGAATCCGCCCAAAAAATTGAATTTAAGTATAAAAATCTTACCCAAGACAACAGATAAAATGTTCATCCAATCGATTAAAAAGGATACGGTTCATTATTCTCCAAATTCTTTGGGAAGATTTTTCAAATTTAATATTCCGAAGGAGATCGAACATAATGATGAAATTTTACCCAATTGGTTAAAACCTTTCTCTGATAAGGACAGTGCAGATTCAATTTTACAAAAATTACTGGCAAATTTTGAATTCTTAGAAAATTTAGAATTACAGCGATTAGAAAAGGGCTTAACGATAGAGACTGGTAATGGTGGTGATAACTCTTTTAAAAATCTACAAGACTCTGCATCATACCACAAAATCTATTCTTTATCCAATTTACAAAGAGAATTTAACAAACAAAAAAGAGTAACGTCATCGAGACAACCTAGTGGTTTATCATCATCATCAAATGCATCGCCAGTTGAACAAACTTCAAATTTAAAAGTACGCATACCCCTCCCAAGTTCTACTGGTACAATGCCAAATAACAGTAAAACCGAAAATAATCATTTATCGCCTCATGTTGATACCGATAGTAACGAATCCTTACTGACCCCAATGGATAATTACGAAATATCACAGGGAATTCAAGCTTTCACGAAGAACAGATATTCTAACATCTTACCCTATGAACATTCACGAGTTAAGCTTCAACCTTCTCCAATTGGAGGTCCAATTGGAGATACGAATTATTCCACTGTAAACAACAATACCTCTAACAGTACATCCGTCAAACCACCTAGACAAGGCCCTAATGAAAAAGTTCCAAGTAACAACAACCGCAAAAGGAGAAGTTCCTCAATTTCCTATTTCAGCCAAATTCAAGATCCTTCTAATGATAAATTTCAAGGTGTAAATGATAGTAACAAGGAAAATTTTAGCGATTACTTTAATGCGAATTATTTGAAGATACCTCAAGTGAATTCCGATTTTAACTACATTGCTACACAGGCGCCTTTACCTTCGACAGTGGATGATTTCTGGAAGGTAGTTTCCACCAACCAAGTCAAAGTCATAATTTCATTAAATTCCACAGATGAACTTTACATGAGAAAGTGGGATATTTATTGGAATAACAACCGCTCTAATAGGAAATATAACATTGATATTGTGGATACTTTTGAAAATGCTTGTAACGTTGAAGGTTGCATCTTAAGAATTTTTAAATTCTACAAGAATAGAGATAATGTCGATGAATCTACAAAGACTACTGTCTTTCAACTACAGTATACTAAATGGCTAGATTCATGTGGAATTGTGATGGAAGACGTTGTAAGTCTATGTCGTATAAAAAACATGTTACTACACAACCCATCGGTATTACTGACGGATTTAAGAAATGGTAATTCAAAAAACACGGAGAAATATAGTAACCAAGCTTGGGCTAAAGAATTATTAGATTCTAAAGACCCAGATCCTCTAGGCCCATTCAGAAAATCACCTGTTCTAGTACATTGTTCTGCGGGTTGTGGAAGAACTGGTGTCTTTATTACTTTAGACTTTGTCTTAAACGTTCTTACAAAACCTACAAACACTAACAACAGCATCGATGTTTGGAATATGCATCATGATTTACTGTTCATCGCTATAAATGAGCTTAGAAAACAACGGATATCTATGGTCCAAAATTTAACTCAATATATTACATGTTACGAATCACTTTTGAACTATTTTGCGCTTCAAAGGAGAAAACAACACGCTTTGGTTGGGTAGCCTTCGTGATTGGAATACGCGGATTCATAGGCATTAAGAAACAACAAGTAGAACAAGAACGAAAACAAATAACTTTTAGGTTGCATATAAATATCTGATCGTCTGTAAATTGCAGGTACGCTCCCTATTTCTCCCTATTTTATTTTGTCTACTCTATTCATTTGTTTAGTATTAATATGTTGCTGTACTCGCATCAACAATTTTGGCCGGTACCCAACGTCGTCGTCTGATTTTTACATCAATGGCATTGTTCCTCATCTAGTGGGATTTAGGTAACTTTTACAGATTTTTTTATAACTTTAAAAGTGGATTAATAATGGTACAAAGGACCTCCCCCCCCAAAAAAAAAAAAGAAAACCTTCAATCTACCTTTGTGAAGGTATTCCTAAAAAGAGCTGCAAATTTTCCATAAGACTTACACTGACGGAATTCAACAATTCATGATATTGAGATCCCATTTGGGATTCTAAAAATTGTAGAATCTGTATGACAAATGTCCTTAGACTGACATTATGAGTTGGATCATTATTCTTGCATAACTCATGATATCTTATTTGTTCGGGGGTCAATGGATATTCTGGTAACGTATCAGTTACCAAGTCATTTAAATGGTATTTTTCGCAGTCACCACCATTAGTTTCGTTAATCTCTTCGAGCATTTCAACCCACATCGAAACTAGCACTTGAAACTCCGATAGAACTGGATATAGCCCAGTTCTCAATAAACTCGAAATTCCCAATATGTGCACCTTTTTAACCTTTGGATCGTAAATTTCTTTAAAACATACAACCCAAATGGACAAAAATTTACTAATAATTTCATTGAGCGTCATTTCTTTGATAACAACTTTTCTTTCTGCAATTGGTAAGTCTTGGTTTTCCTTAAAATTTGGTAATTCTTGATGATATGCTACAATAAAATCTATCAAAATTTGCGGATTCAAATATGCAACTCTTGCGGCAATTTGTATGACCTGGGAACATTGATAGTTGGAAAGTGATTCTTCTTTGAAAACACTGTCTAAAACAGCCCTCAGAACACCGGACTCATGAAAACCTTTAAATAATGGTGCTTCAATATCAGTGGAACTAATCAAGGTTAAATTTTCCCAGATCTCCAATAGCAACTCAAACGAATCATCTCTCAGCTTTAAAAAATATTTGGATAGTTGATTGAATACACTGGTAAAAGTAGAGAAACTAAAAAAATCTCTATTATTCAATACCAGCGAATAACTTTTGACGATTTCCAGTAGAGTTGGCAAGATTTCAGTGTGGGAATCAATACCAAATTCTAATGATGGCAATAACTCAAAAAACTTTGGATCTAAAGTAGTTTCGAGAGTAGAATAATTTTGAAGTAAAGCACCCCACAACTCGTATCCGTCTTCACTGACTAACTGATATATTGGAGAAGAAGGATCGCATGCTTGTGCGACAATTGGTAACGATGTGGACCACGTCAAATGCGAATGAGAGCCTAGAGATGTTACAAGATTTTTGATCAATCTCAATAGTCCATTGGAAAGAATGTATTCAGAAACGTTATTGATCGAAACTTGCCACAGTTCAGGAACAATTTGTAAAATCTCTATCAATAAGTCTTTACTGATTAAAGGTTTCGTTTGAATTATAATGTCACTCATGGTATTCAAAATGTACAACCTAGTTTCGGTCAAGGCGACAGAAGGTAAGATTTTTCTTAGTAAAAGGGTCATTACGCTGTTCAAATAGGGTTCAAATGTACTCTTTTCGAAATTCCAATCATCGATCATGGTCCTCAATGCCTGAACACAGGCTAGTAGAACCACCGTATCGTTTTCTTTTTCTAATAATTCAGTGAAATATTCATAGCATAATTTTTTACTTTCTTCGGAACACTTCACCGTTGACCATTCATTGATAATTAAGCAAACCCTTCTCCTGACCACCTTTACTTCGTTTCCAGTTGAAGCAGGGGACATTGCCTCAGGAAGAAATACTTGGACTAGTAATCTGTCAAAATCCACCATATCACTCACAGCAACCGCACTCAACTGGAAACTTGCATAAATTGCATCCTTACTTAAAAAGCCTTCTAATGTATTAGGTAAATTTGCAGCATCGTTTTCAATTTTCCTCAACAGATATGGAACCAAAAGTTCAGAAAAAGTATTGATTAAATCTTGAAAAAAATTTTCCGCACAAGCTCTAATTTGATATTCATAACTTGAAGTGAGTTGTTCATTCATCCACTCTTCAGGATCCATGAACCAACTTTCTAATTCAGATGGACGCAATTTCAAGTACCATGACATCAATGTATCTAGCAACTTTGTGACCAAGTTTTCATTCAAAAACTCAGTAGATGTTCTTTGCATAGCTGCATCAATACTCAAACGATCACCTCTGGCTTTTAATACAACTGCTCCTTTCTTATGAACGAAATTGATTATCCTTTTCAAGATTAAAAATCCTCTTATAGCAGTTTGTTCCCAGAAATCACCAGTAATTTCAGGATTTTCATTGTAAACGTCTGCTGCTTTTTCAAATAACAATTTAGTGTATGCAATCAAAATTTGTGTAGAGCATGGCAGGAGGATAAAGTTAGCGGGTGAATTAGTGATTACATTATAGTACAACTTTCCATAACACCTAACGAATTTATCATAGATATCAGATTTTTTGAAATTTTCTTGATGCGATATTAGAAGATCAAAGTGAACCACAGTTACTTTCATAAATTCACAAACGGCCTCATCCTTTTGTGGTCTTTCATACCCATCTGCTACAATTCTTCTTAGTACCTTTAATGCTAAATATGATACTTCTTGGCTCGCAAGACTATCTTCGTCACTTCCCAAACTTTCTGTCCATACGCAGAAGAATTTCAGGTATATGCTAACAATTAATGAAAATATTAAAGGAACTTTACTTTGCATTGCTGGTTTGCATCTGCCAATTCTAGCCGATCCCAATATTTTAATTATTTGATTAACATGCATCAAACTGTTGTAAATATTAACAGTACTATTCATCAACTGTTCATTTGTAAATAGTTTTTCCAATAGTTCAAACAGGTTCGGCCATTCCACGGGGAAATCATATCTTGCTATACGTGCAGTTGCTTGGGCATTTTGAATACAAAGCTGATTATTCTGTTCATCGATCAAATCAAACAGTCGCACCCTGATTGACGATTTCTCTTCTTTACTTATTGCATGTAGTCTTGTCGATCTCCAGGATTTGTCAACTCCATTTTTAAATTGAATTACAGAAAGCCATCTTATTTGCAGCGGATTAGAAAGATCTAAGTAAATGGACTGCAGAGTGTAATGGAATCCTGGTTGTGTCTGCCATTCTGATAACTGTCTTTCAGCTAATTTCTGGATTTCTGATCCCGCATGTCGAGGATTACTCGCTTGTTCTAACGTTTCTATCAAAGTTAATTCATTCAAAGCAACTGAAGTAGTCATGGTAATAAGAGTAAGTGTTTATAGATAAAAAGTTAATTCTTATTTTTCTCTCTTATTTCACCTTCCTACTTGATATTTAATCGCACAGAACCTTCAATTAATGTTAATACCAATTTCTTTGAATTTAAGTTTGAATTACAGTTTCTATTCTCGAGTTTAGCATAAAAACTACAAATTGAACGGATAAGATTAGAAACGAGAAAAGCAATCCATTAAATACGTAGTGTTATACTTCATTGAACTAGACTTATCGTTCATTGTACCTCGCCATAGGAAAGAACCCTTCAATATTGAAAATTTGAAGATTCTTTGTCCGGGTAAGATCAAATTCTTATAATGGTGCGTGGCTTAATTCGACCATCTGTGGGCTTCATCGCCACCTTCCCAATGATGTTCAACATATCCGAGTTCCTCTTTGACTCGTTCCACGACAGCAGGATCACCCATGTTTTTTCCCAAGTTATCAGAAATCTTGATAGCGTGATTACCGTCAACTTCCATTAATTTAATGACAATATTCAACGGTTCACTTTTAATAGTGGGATCAGATTTCCTACGGAAATCATTGGTCAAATTTGTACCAATTCCAAAGGTATGTTTTAACCCAATCTTCAAAGAGGCCTCTGAATACTTCAATACCTTTCTAATATTTAGAGAATCTGAAAAACAGATTGACTTGCTAAATTTTGGTAGTTTTAACTCATCATGATAATGCCTGGAAATTTTCTCGGCATATTGAATAGGATCACCAGAGTCTTGTCTTACACCAATATAGTAATCTGAATATGGCGGTTTAAAACTCTTCAAAAAGTCATCAGATCCAAAGGTATCTGTCAAGGCCAATCCTGCATTTTCAGGTCCAAATGTATTCACCCAGTAATCCATTGAATTCTTATTTGCATGCACATAATCACCAGTAATCGCTGCAATACCCATAACCCATTCGTGGGCTACGGTTCCTATAGGCTTAACACCATATTTCTTGGCAAACATGACATTCGAAGTACCTAAGAATAATTTATTACGTTGTTCAGGTGATTCTTGTATCGACTGTAAAATGCCTTTCATGATTATATCTTGGGTTTTACTTGATCTACGACGTCTTGTACCAAATTCACTAAAGGAAATTTGATTTTGAAAAAGTTCGTCAGCTTTATCCTTAGCTTGTTTCAATTGACCTGTATAATCCCAATCTACATCAACAAATTTGAAATATGCCTCTGAAACAATTGAAAGTATAGGAATTTCATAGAGAATCGTTTCGCACCATTTGCCCTTAACTAGAAGATCTAAATTAAACTTGCCAGAGCCATTAGATGAACTTTCAGATGTAAAAATTACTTGATCCTTTGGGTTCAATTGAAACTCTCTTAAATAGTCCAGGTAATTTTGCGGAAGGTATGGAACTGCCTTTTTCAAATAAGAGATTTCATCGTCAGTAAATCTCAGGTTTTCCATCAATTCTAATTGTTCACGTATCCAATTTATAGCATCTTGATTGAACAAAAATTGTGATGATCTATTGGTATATTTGTAAACTACATTAGCCTCAGGGAAATTGGAAAACACAGCTGCATGCATAGTCAGCTTGTACAAATCTGTATCCAAGAAGGATACAATAGCAGGGGAACTCATACTAATCAACTTAGTTTGTCGTAGGAGTCAAATTTCAATAGATGTATTTAAACCTAAAACAGGCACTCAACGAATGCTAGCCCCTTATGCAATTATTTAAACCAGTATTTGCCATCGCCCTCAAAATATGTCATCTTCAAGATGCAGTTGGTGAAAAATTTAACTCGGACGGTAACGACGGAAAATCTCAAGAAAATAAAATAAAATTTCTGTAAATGTATAAGAAAATCTTTAAAATACCTTTGTAAGGTTTACAAATAGATAAACCATAATTTTACAAAACATTGATTATCTTTATAAAATTTCCCATGCTTATTTTACCCTTGTAGTAGTGGCTAAATTATATTACGTTACAACTTTCATCACACAATCAAAAAATGTATCCATTTGCACATTTTGAATATTTTCAAACATACCAACAAATGAGTTCATGTTTAGCACTTTATTGTTAGTATCACCGTTGATGGAATCTAAGGCAACATCATCCTCATCGTCCACGCCATCTACCGCAGCCGAAACACCTTGTTGTTGACTCAATTTTTGAAGTTGACTAGAAAAGTTTGTTTCCATGGAAGTTTCGGAATTTACACCTTCAAGCATTTCAGAATTCACTGTTGTGCCCACAATACCCAGTTTGCTGTTTATATCCAAAAAGATGAAATCCGTATCGTGATTCCAGCCAATCCATGAAATGTAATTCGAATGAACAAAAGAACCTACTCTTTTCGATAAACTTGATTCGAAGACAATAACACGAGCCCTATATTGAGGAATATCATTTTCTTCATTTTGAACTTCCTTGAGTCTTTGATTAACCACTAATGCGATTCTCCCCGTTTTCTCATCACAGCTAATCAATCTTTCTAAATGACCATTCTTATACACACCATTCACAAATGGGTAGATGTCAAAACTGTTCGAGATAGTACCCTTAAGCAAATCAAGAACGCTCAAAGTGAAACGTGTAGCAACAACCAAATTTGTATCATCGACCAATTTCATCGCTTGGATTTCTGAATCCAACGTAAATTCATTTGGTATATCACTGTCACTATTAGAAGATTCAAAGTTTTTGAAAGTTTCAAAATCCAAGATTTGTAATTTATCATCAAACCCATGGAAAATCAAACTACCGTCTTGAGACCACGCTAGTGACACAGAATTACTAAAATGATTAAAGTTTGGCAATGTTAACTTTCTCAAACACCAATTTTTTTGATAATCATCATACTCCCAATACTTTAGACCACCCTCGTTATCAGCAGTTAAAATGCCTCGGGATTCGTTGATGGTCGTTGGAACCGGTAATGTTTTAGTGATAGGGATATTTACACCATGAGGGTCTATTACTTTAGTGATTAAAGACCAATCGTTTTCATTATCATTTTTGGTCCAGAATTTCAAATTGTATCCCAAATCTTTAGAAGATAACAAATTTTCTGGTGGAAATTGCACTTCGTAAGTAACCATCCACTTACCATCTTTAGTGAATACGACATCTAGGACTACCGGATCTTGGATATTAAGCTCAAACCTGACTTTACCCATAGAGTTATTAATACCCGATGCCACATATTGATAATTAACTTGTTCATTTTTGTAAAAATCAAATGTTTGTACTGCAGAGGCGTGTGGGAAAAAGATTTGCCTAGTGACAGGATTTACAGCAGCCGTGGTGGTGAAATCCTTTCTGACACCCTTTCTTAACTTGTTCATTTGTTTCTTCTTGCTTACACTAGAACTTGACACCGTGGTGGAGGCTTTTGTAGAAACTGCAGATACTGGCATAGCACCAACATCTACAGGACTATTAAATACCGGCAAGGGGCCATTAACAGATACTTTAGAGGTTAGATCCGCTGCATTCAATAGGATTAATTGATAATCTGTGGAACTCAAATTTTGGGTCATTTGTAATGCTAATGAATAAAATTTACCACCACCAAGTGATTGGCAGTCAACGACAATACCTGGTAGACGAGGCAAAAATTGTTGTAAATTAGTGGACAATTGCCAAAAGCTGACGACTTTTTCCCAACCACCCGATAAAAGGTATGTGCCATCATCGGTAAAGCCTAATGAAAGCACAGAATCGATGTGCCATTTCAACAATCTACTTTGTAAATCAGAAACATTAAGCACATTTACAACCCCTGATGCGAATCCAAGTGCTAATTGAGAGCCCGAAGAATTAACGGCCATGCTGGAAACATATTTGGAACTTTGCGAAGCTGTCGGATGGTGCATCGCAGAAATTGATTGCAAAGGAAATTCTTTAAGTGCCTGTTTATCCCAGATAGAATAAATTTGTACATGTCTTTGATTATCTCTTTGAAAAAGGCACGCCATGAATTTTGAATTGTTGGACCATGTGGAAAGAATAACATCATTTAAAGTGTACTCAAGGTTGGTCTCTATTGAATCCTTTTTAACCTGTAAATCATAAAGTTTATAAGTGAAAACGGATCCATAAGACCCAATTTTTGAAGTCAATAATTTAAATGAATTATCTGAGTTTTCAAAAACTTTAGATACAGATTCACCGTCCTCTAAATTCACTCTCAAAATTGTTGGATTACTTGTCAATTTACCCTTATAGTTTAAACTAATAATACGGCCATCATTAGTTAACAAAGTAAGATCATTTTCTTCTGGCGATAGCTTGAGTGAAATATCTGCCAATTGAGCATTTTCCTTTTCGAAAATTTCCAATAATTGAGGACTATTAGAAAATTTCAAAGTTTTTACACATTGTCTAGTTTCAGTAGAGTATATCTTGACTTGGTTATTGAATGGAACGATGTAATTCAGTAGATCTGGTGTTAGGCATGCTATACTCTTATTTGAATGAGATGGATTGGCAGCTCGAGGAAGCGCAACTTTACCCCCAGATACTACTGAGAGCTTATACTGTTGGTATACACCAGCTTGAGTCATGACTAGAGGCGCTAACGACTGGATATGATGATAGTAATACGGTGGCAGGACTATAATTGATGATCGTAGTGTCTATTATCAAAAGCGATGAGCTTAAAAATTTTAATAATCGCGTTGTACGTTATGAACTACAGCCGTGTATTGTCAAGTAGCAGTGAAAGTACAGAAGAAATAAGAGAGTGAGAATGGTCCTAATCTCCTAAAAAAGATTAACTGTTAATTTTTATGTTTAACAGAAGTTGGTCAGGCTTTTTTCGATCCAAAACAACCAATTTGAAAGAAAAAAAGCCTAAATATCTTCTGAAAATCACAAATATTCCACGGAATTTAGAAGAAAATAATAATGTAGAAAATCCAAGAAACATTTTTGATATTGCTGAAAAATTTCTATGGATTATGGTAAATTGCTCGACTTTATCTGAAATTGTGACGCTGACATTTCATCTACCCCACCGTAGAAGACGATCCATAAGTTGGTGTGAAAGAAAAAAAAAAAAAAAAATCTAATAGATTATTGAGAGATGATGCGAAGAGGTGAGATACAGTAACCAGAAGAGTTCCGACATCTACATAAGGTTTTATCTGGGGTAGGACTTTATAATGATCGTTCCTGTGAGATGTTTTTCATGTGGTAAAGTCGTTGGTGATAAATGGGAAAGTTATTTAAATATGCTTCAAGAAGATGAACTGGACGAAGGTACTGCTTTGACTAAGCTTGGTCTGAAGAGATACTGTTGCAGGAGAATGATCTTAACACATGTGGATCTGATTGAGAAATTCCTGAGATATAACCCATTAGAAAGAAGGGATTAGGTTTGTTTTTTTTTTTTTTTTTATTACTGTAGATTATATCGTATTTGCATCCCTCGTCATCATGTTGTTCTGATCAGTTAATCCGTGGTCTATATATACATTTATGTAATATCAGAAAAAAAAAAAAAGTAAGTTAAGAGGTATCTTTGTGATTTATTTCAGCTGGAGTGCATGTTAAGGCGTAATCTTCTTAGAAACACCTTTATAACTTTTCTTGAATACAAGGATAGAGTCGATTTTTTCTAACGCTAGGTCTAGCAACTCTTTCCTCTTCTGTAATTCTATGTGTCTTGCAATTCTTGGGTCTTCCTTTGCGAACATTTCTACTTGTTCTTCTGACAAATTGTTTAATTTCCTATCCAACTCGATAGGGAAATTGTAGAAGAAATCACTTAGTAACTCAACATTTAAGAATAAGACCGCTGTGGATGTTAACTTATCGCTAACCGCATTGAGGAAAACTTCCGGGCACTGATCCTTCTCTACTACAGAAGTACACTTGTTTTTTAGCAGTTGCAACCGGAATCCTAGTATCTGTAGCCTTTTACTGAGGAAAAGGGCTTCTGATCCACGTTCTAGCAAAAGTTTAGACATACCGAGGGTTTCTGTCTTGTTAGGGTCCCTGTGTAAATATGCCATTACTTGTTGTAATTTCTTATTCCCTATGGAATTTTTGATAACCTGGAATTTCTCATTACATTGTCTCATTTCTTCCTTCATTAGTAAAACTGAATGCTCACGGGCGATATTCCAATCTCTAGAATCTAAATCAATTTCGTATTTGAAAGGTTTGATACAGTTTTCCACTTGGTCTGCTGTTGCGTAATATTTCGCATTTAAAACGTTTACCGCAGTATTGGTTACCAACTCTTTGATCAAATCGTGATTTTTCAACTGCGTCTCTTGCAGGACATTCTCCAATTCTTTAAGAATAGCATTAGTTACCAACATCGTCGAAAGACGACCAACACCAACTTTCGTCAGACTAGAAGAGGCTAATTCCAATTTTTTATGCCAATACAATATCTCATCATCATTATTTGTCTTAGAAGATAACTCCTGTAAATTTTCATCCTTCCAATACCTAGTTGCCAAAAAATCCAAAACCCTTTGGTCTAAGTCAGCTTTCAAAATCGATTTTAACTCATTTCTGTTAAACTTCTCCTGAAATTCTTTGATACCTAATTTGAGAATATCGACGTTGTTAAGCAGGTACGACTTAGGAGTCAACTGGCGATCATTAAATTCCACTTTGAATAAATATGAAGTGTCATCCAATTCTTGCTGAATTAACATTGAGGTCGGTTCTAATGCATTAGACATGGATATTTCCAAGATCTTGATTAACTTTTCACGCAGTTTTTTGGTGGAAACTTGACAATCGTTAAATTGTTTCTTATGTTCTCTCAGGTAACTTTTTTCGAATTCGCGAACGGCAACTTGTTGAGGCTCTATTGTAGCAGATTGTGGAACTTTTCCTTCAGACCCACTTCTACTACCAAAGAGTCCCAAATGGGATCTACCCAACCCAGGCGCCTTGGTGATGACACCGACATACCCCATTTTTAATGGATACTTTTTATTAGTCAAGATACTGTGTCCCACTTCTGGAGGTACCAGATCAAGTTTTGTAATCACACCAATAGTTCTCAATCCTTGAGGGTCGGCGGCCTTGGCGGCTCTAAGTGCTGCACTATTCGCTAAGTCCACATCAGCTGAAGAAATGGCCAAGATAATATTGGGATCTGCCAAATATTTATCGCACAGTTGACGAATTTTACCTTTGAGTTCTATCGGCTGATCTGCTGCTTCTATTTGGATATAACCTGGCAAATCCACCAGCGACAAATCTGGGACCCTGGATGATTTTATGGTTAATTGAATAGGATCTTCAGAAATTGCCTCCGTAGTGGGTGCAGCCATGTTGGATTCCATCAGAATTTTCTTCACTTCTTTGAAATTCGTTAAGTTGTAGAGTCTTAGAAGCGGGAAATCTGCGGTGGTTTCTTTTGAATTTGGTGTGTTTACCAGAGTTAATTCAATTGGTCTTCTAGTAACCATATTGGAACCTTTTGGTAAAAATTCTCTACCCACAATTGATTCCAGAACGGAAGATTTACCCGATGACTGGGAACCGATAACTACAATAGAGGGCAGTGATAAATGCGCTGAATTTGAGTCGATTTTGTTAAGAAGAGATCTAATTTCAATCATCTGTTTCATTAGATTTAACATCTCATCTTGCGTATTATCTTCGTCTAAGCCGTCATCCTCGTCATCATCCTCATCCTCGTCAGCAACTTTTGTCCTTTCACTGTCATTATCAGAGAACAGCGAAGCAGCAGCACCCATGAGATCACCATCACCACCACCATTGTTACCATTATTATTATTGCTAGCTCCAGAGCCAGTTACAGCACCATCGGGCAAAACATCGCCAAATCTGTCCCTTACATTTCCGGCAAAATCCCTAAATTGATCCCATTTTCCATGTATAAATGTGTTAGTCTCGTTAGCTTTATAGGCTATGTATGAACCAGCAGCGGCCATACCACCACCAACATAAGTGGGAATCTTGATAGCTTTACTAATAATATTCGGGAACATGGATGCGAATCTTTTGGAACTTAAATTCAGCGTATTATGGAAAAACTGAATACGAAACTGGAAAGGAGACGGTCTCGCATATGAGTGGTAGAAAAGTTTATTATTATTTGAAATAGGTGGAATAGAAGTTGCTCTCATTGAAAACCATCTCTGTGAATTTCTACACTTGTGAAGGGTTGGTATCGATGGTGATATTATTGGCGAGGATATTAGTCTAATACATCTTCCAGGCAATTGGTTTTGTAATGCCTTTACCATATTAACTTTGGAAAAGCCTCCAATGGCTTTAAAAAAATGCTTATACTTAGAATTACGAAGGTTATGGAGCGTATACAGAATGTATATCTGTTACTCATCGTAAGACTAGTTGTCTGCGCAATCTGTACGTCAAGACGTATTTACAGATATCATCATGTTATACGTAAGTGTTCGTCGCTACCGACATTATAGTTATAATTTGAATTATTTTGATTTTGACGCTAATACAATTGAGATCTGTTCTGATTGTAGCATGCCTCAACTATCTAGCTGTTTATTCGAAAATTTACATGATTTTCCTTGTACTAATGTGAAAAGGATCTTCACTCTTTCAGGAATAATTTCCTTGGTAAATAGTTACTGTCATTTTTTTCCTCGATTATCTGTCCTTATAATCAGGTTTGCATTCGTGTAATCTTTGGCATTTAATATTACCTGTTTGTTAGTGTTCTAGTGTCTGCCTTTGTAGTTTTGCTATATCTATCAGATTCCCACGGGCCTGTCATTTTGTGCTATCAAGAAAATAGTGTAAACTCGAGCCCTTGGAGCGCCTCTCATCCAATTAAGTCATTTTTTCTAGAATTGAAATTTCTGTCTAGGCAAATAATGCTAGTTCTCGGATCCAATACCTAAATAAATATGGCTGATTTCAATTATATAGTCTAAAGTAAAGGATGAACTAATAAGACAGTCTTCTTCGTCACGAATTCTTCAACTGTTCTCATTTTATATGGTCAGACAGATTAAACCAGGAAGCATAATTTCGTCTTGGCATTTCAATTTTACCATGCTTTTACTCCGGTTCAATATATCACCCTTAAAACATTTCCATATTGTGTCACCGGACTTAGTCAATTCAAGATGGGTAAAACTATTAGTTATATATGTATTATATGGAGGGTTAAAAAACACTCTCCCCTCTTGTTAGCACTGGTCCAAACTTTTAGACTTACTGTTTACTTTCCCCTAGCTTGATGATCAATTTTCAGCATCTCATCACATCCCACCTTGCCTACGACGCGACCACAAAGAACGCGAAATTCGTAGATGATTCCGGCACAATAGAGTGTGATGTTGTGACTACCGTTACCACCTAGTCCTTCCCCGAGGAACAGTCCAATATCTTTGTTTAATTGCTACACTTCATATTTCTTTTCTATACTTTTCTAAGACGAGCAACTATGACGGCTCGCTTCCTAGTCCTCCGGAATCCATGGGGCTTTTGCGGTAACTATTCTTGAGTTAAGCGAACCTACGTGCGTTATGGGTACGTCTGTGAAATCGATTACAGGGCGTTTTGATTTGTTTACTTGTATTCACTTTATTTTGTATATATATAAGGGCGTTTTATCTTATCCTTCTTTGAGGTCTTAAACCTTCAACATAACAAAAAACGTCAGGCAGGATGGCAATTAAAAGAAGTGCAAAATCAAGATCGAGAGAAGAATCTAAACAGAACACTGATGTGGAAGTCCCTGTAAAGAAGGCTACTGCAGCAAATAAAAATGAGCCTGTTAAAAGCTATAAAGAATTAATAGTAGAAGCTTTAATTTCGTTGAACGACCGCAAGGGTTCTAGTCGTCCAGCAGTTAAAAAATATATCAAGGAAAAATACCCTAGTGTTGGGGCTGCTGCTGGGTTTGATTCTTACTTTAATAATGCTGTAAAGAAAGGTGTCGAATTAGAAGAGTTTAAGTTACCAAAGGGACCATCAGGAACTTTAAAATTGATCAAGAAAAGTGACAGTTCAAGTGAAAAGGCAAAGACAGAAACTCGTGGCAGACCGCGCAAAACAAGCCCTGAGCCTACCAAGAGCAACTCTACAAATTCCGGTCTCAATCACACTTTTGAATCAAATGAAAGAAGTCGTGGAAGACCCAAAGCCAATAATAATAGCAGCAAAGCTCGGGTGGAAAAACCTCCAAAACCTAAGCCTAGGGCTGTACCCTCTCCTACATATAAGGAAATGATAATTAGTGGAATTCAACAATTGAACAACGGTAAAGGTTCGAGTCGTTCAGCATTGAAAAAATTCGTCAGGGATCGTTACAAGAATGAAATTAAAGCAAGTTCAAACTTCGACCATTTATTTAACAGTGCTTTGAAGAGGGGAATTGAATCCGGTGATCTACATCAGCCGAAAGGTCCTTCTGGGATCGTTAAGATGCTTAAGAGGAAGAAAACGAATGCTGTAATAAAGACAGTTTAAAAAATGTAAAGGGAAATTTCTACTTGGGAAAAGGAAAGTAATGTAATATTAACCTACTGTTACTACAAGTCGTAAGGTATAGGAATGTTTTTCATCGTTTTTCGTTTCAAAATTTAGGTATTTTATGTATGTGTTGTATTCACTGGTATTTTGTGTAGGAAAAAGAAAGAAAAAAAGAATATTCTTGGATACTCCCAGTTGCAAGTAATTCAACGGTATATGTATTGGCTCTCACAAAATTCAATTAGTGACAGTCTTTTAACCGCTAAATATCTATACTGTACTCTACGTATAACATGATCATGTGTTTGGAAGATCTTCTGGATTTCAAAAGGAGCCCTAATAACAATACGTCTTGTTTCCCAGGACCTAACTAACAAACCCTCATCTCTAGATAGGTTTACCATAGAGCGGCTTCGATAAGTATACTGAAGATACACCGCTACAAACCGATTAAAATATTTATGGTTATTTGAATTCTAGTTTGTGCAACTTTAATAGTGACCATCCATGTCAGAATTATATTCTGAGAATTTGAATAGGTTTAACGGTATTATAGAAAGTTTACCGCTGAAGCTCCGGCTTAATATCTCGTCACTTTGTCTTTTAGATAATGTTGCTACTCAAATGCTGAGGCTGCTTCTACTAAATTCAAATTCGCCTCAAGTAATTGAAGTAATAAGTGATCCGACCGCATATTTGAGTTCTGGTGAGACTGAAATGTTTCAGACTCTTCTAAAGCTCTTCACACATATTAGAATGATTTATGAGTCTAAAACCCCACTTTTAACGGTTCATGATGTAGTTCCCGGATTATGGCTGCCCAATTGTCCTGCCCCATTAATTTTAAGAGGACATGAGGCATACATCGTAACGGCACTTCGAAAATCAAATCTACTTACATTCCTGTTAACTGTACTGAATTGCTTCAATTATGGATTTGAACTGTTACAAGAATCGTTCTTGGACATTTTTTGTCCTAATACCATATTCACTGGAAATAGTAGCATTGATCAAAATGGCAAGTTTTTAAAATCACAGGCCATTCTTTATTTGGACTTGAAGACACAGGCATTTATTTCAGCACTTAAAAATTTTGATGATGGATCTGATCAAATTCCGATGGTAAATCAGAAGGAATTTCTGGATGTGATTTTTTCCAACAATTTATCAGATCAGCTGGTGTTGAGGCGAAAAGGCAATAGACATAACGTTACTGATGAGATTATGACAACATCACAGCGGGAATTTCTTGAACGTTGTGAACGTCGCCGTGAAAATCTGTCAAACTATACAAGCTTTAGAAGCCTAACACGGGATTATGAATGGAATCATTTTGTTAAACAACTTTTAGATTATTGTAATAAAAACCTGGGATTGATCATCTGGGGACATAAAGGTAAAGGTAAATCACCACTTTACTGTTTCGATAGTACGGAATTTGATACACAGGTACTATATGCTTCGGGTGCTTCTGCTCCTGATGAAGATACAGCCCTTGTTCACGTTAGTGCTAATTCTTCTGGTGGCTATCATCAAAATCTGTTGAGTGGTGGTCCGGAGTCTGGATCCTTTGACTCTCCTGACTTAGCTTCTAGCGTTACACAACAGGTAATACTCTCTGCTAGCGGCGGAGGAGATGGTGAAGAGGATGGAAGTAGTAACCATGAAAGACCCGCTATAAAGGATGTACATGGCAACAAATTAACGAAATCCTTGGCTGATGCCGCTGTATCTGTAACATCGGGCTCACGATTGGGGACTTCTACCGCTGGTGCTGGCACCACAATTGGTAGCGGTAGTGGTAGAGGTGGAATATTGAAAAAGTTGAATCCAAAGAGAACATGGTCGAAAGAGGAACAAGATACATTAGCAGAAGGTCTTAGGGATCTAGGTCCTTCCTGGGCGAAAATTCTTGATCTATACGGGCCAGGTGGTAAAATCAACGAATCTTTGAAGAATAGATCGCAAGTTCAATTAAAGGATAAGGCTCGTAATTGGAAATTACAGTATCTAAAAACTGGTAGACCGTTGCCAGATTATCTACTTAAGGTGACAGGTACGCTTGAAAGAACTATCAGATCAAAGAAAAAATTAGGTTCTGTTCAGGGACATGAAAATTCTTCTATGACATCTCCTGCCGCTGCTGCTGCTGCCGCTGCTGCTGCTTCTGTAGGAAGTGACAATCATGAAAGAGAATCAAGTGCAGCTTCCGAATTTTTTGGGCCAAATGCTACTGATACTTCAGGGTTTGATCCTAACCTAGAAGCCAATATATAATGAACATTAAAAGGGTATACTACTTCCCATTTCCTTTTTTTTTTTAATAAAATTCTTCTTCTTCTCAGGATAAATTTTTTTAAAGAATTAGAATGTCCATTTCACGTCCATTTATCCCGGATGATATGCCACTATTCTCATGCATAATGTATTTGTAGTTTTTTTTTTTTTTTTTGGAGGTATTCGCTATGTCGTTTTTCAAAATGTCAGTATAGAAATTAAGAGAATAAATGAAAAGTATATACATAAAATGGCTTACAGAGTGTAGCCATCAATATATTCCCGTACTTTACACTTATACTTTTATTTTATTATATAATAAAAGGACGGTAGTTGTACAGTAGTTACAGCCAAAATAATTTGGCTGAGTCACCTTGCAGCTTGGCAGTTTTGAGGTTTCAAACTCGTCAAATTTCTTCAAACTGAAACGTTAAATGTTGCAACAACGAAGAAGTAAATAAATTCACTCTTAAACCTCAATTCGGTGGTGTGGCAAATGGTCATTGCTGCTAAGCTGCCAAACATCTGATTCTAATTATGCAAGGAAAATGGGAACTCATGGTAGATAGTATGCCTGCGGCTGATAACTGGTCTGTGACACACAAGTTAAGGGGGGGGTATGTGAATTTTAGCAGGTAGACAGAACATTGAAATTTTTGAATTTATAGTAATATTAAACAGTACTTGAACTTGGGATTAAAATAAAAAATAAATTAGTTTAAAATTATCAATATTTCCGTATCACTGCAATTGCGTCTCACTTTATGATTTTTTTTTTGATAAAACCTAGGTTAGATCGTAGCAGCACCATTTATCCTACTTTATTGATTCATTTTGCTTATATTTTTAAAAAATTTTGTTGCTGTTATTAATTGTACTGTAGTCTGATGAATATGAATCAAGGTGAAGACCGTCTAGCATCAATATATGGCATCAATGAAAACCAAAAACAAGACGAATATATACAATTTCGACCACAAGAAGCTGCAATACTGGAAGATGAATTGCAAAAAAAAATTGACCTCTCGAGACAGGAGACGAGTAACTTATACAAGCAGATTGATAAAGTGAAAGCAAGAACTCATGACGCAAATCTCTTAGATATGGCTAAAACCATTCTTCCATTGAGAACTGACAAAATTAATCTGACACCGACATTGGTTCTAAAGGGACATAATAATAAGGTTTCAGATTTCCGATGGAGTTCGGATTCGAACAGTATCTTGAGTGCAAGTCAAGATGGATTTATGCTAATTTGGGACACTAGTACCGGATTAAAGAAAAATGCGATTCCTTTAGATTCACAGTGGGTGCTGACGTGCGATATTTCACCATCAGGGAATCTAGCTGCTAGTGGAGGTTTAAACAACAACTGTACCATCTATAGAGTTCCACGAGAGAGTAAAGTGCAACAAAGTGTTATTTCCATCTTCAAGGGTCATACTGGTTACATTTCAGATACTGTATTCACAGATAACGCACACGTAGTTACTTCCAGTGGCGATATGACTTGTGCGTACTGGGATATTCCCAAGACAAAAAGAGTTAGAGAGTATGCAGACCACTTGGGTGACGTTCTTTCTTTATCGTTGCCACCTACAAATGCTAACGATAATTCATTTGCTAGTTGTGGGTCAGATGGATATACTTTTATATGGGACACTAGATCCCCAAATGTGGTACAAACTTTCTTTATTAGCGATAGTGACGTGAATACGATCCAATTCTTTAGAGATGGTAATTCGATCGCGACTGGAAGTGATGACGGTGTGATAAGGATGTTTGATCTTAGAGCAGATTGTTCAGTAGCCGCATATTCACTAGCGAAATCAATGAGAAGGGTTAAAAACCAGCCAACATTTACTTCAGGTTCTTCAGGTTATGAGAGTGATGTATCTAGGAAACCTAGCCACAAAAGTGTTATTAGTCCCAGTTATTTGGATAATCAAGGTGTATCGTCTTTAGATTTTAGTGGTTCTGGAAGGTTGATGTATTCGTGTTATACTGATTTTGGATGTGTTGTGTGGGATGTATTGAAAGCAGAAATCGTTGGTAAGTTAGAAGGACATTCTAATAGAGAATCAGGAGTTCGAGCAAGTCCAGATGGTTTAGCTGTTTGTACAGGATCGTGGGATTCTACCATGAAGATTTGGACACCGGCCTATGTTTAAATGTCATTAAATGTCATTAAAAAAAATGATAGTGATAATCCAACAAGTTTGAAAAGTTTATTTTCATCTGAATGTGTATTAGTATTAAATTTTCTTCTTACTATCATTATTATTATTACTATGATTATTTTACCTCGATTAATGGTGAAAAATCTGTTGCACGCACAATGTAAACGTATCCATAATCCCTTAGTAACTTACTTCAAAGGTCATCCTGTTCATCATCATGCAAAATATAATCCCCAATGGTTTGTAAAAGCTCGCTGGGTAATTGGTAGAGTCCCATCACAAAATCATCATGCCTTTCTCGCTTATTTACTTCTGCTTGCACAGCCGGATGTCGCAGAATTAATTGGACTATTTCGGTAACAGAATCTTCATCCAAATTTGGTACAAGGTTTACCCAATTTTTTAGTTGGGCCTGGGAAATAGTTTTCTCTTGCTCTTTGTCAAATGTAGCATTAGGCAATTTAAAATTTTTGGATAAATATTCTCTAATCAAAGGTGTATGACATGGTACCTTTATAGTATAATCAATTCCAATAGTATTATGTTCGAAGGATAAAAGGTGTTTTATTGTAAACTTTCCAACGTTTTCGATGAAATGACAAACAATGTCCATATCGAATTCCCCCCAACCTTCTTCTTCCAACATAAATGGTGGTTGTCTGAGTTTTCTAACAGGCTCTTTAAAAGTTGGATGTAAATAAAAGATACAAGCAGAAACAATATCCAATACTACTTCTTCATCTTTTTCATTTAGCATACATAGTTCAACTTTCCATCGACGTACGGGCAATTCTCCTGTACAGGAAGACTGATCATCTTTGATTACTTGTTGAGTCTTGACTCTAATATTGACGTCGATTGTAGGTATATTTACTTCATTCCCCATCACTTTGATACTAGCATTGGCTGAAGAGGGATATGCTTTGTAGTAAGACAAGCATTTTCTTATGATCAGTTCTCTTAACGCGATCGCCGAAAAATTGTCAAATAATACTAAAATATTAGTGTATATATATATACATATATATATACGTATACATAATTTAATCAGAAAATTCTTGGATTTTAGTTTAAGTGGTATTTCGTTCCCCTCTCATTACTCAGTATTCTTTTTAACATAATCCCAAAGACTTTTAAGTAACCCATCCGGCAGACTATAGAGGTCGATGATAAATTCACCTTCTTCCACATTATTTGTTACATTCATCTCTGGTGTACGATTATCCGTGACCATTTGTACAACACCAACTAAATCGTCTTCATTTAGCTTTGTGAGACCAAATGCCAATTTTTCGATATCGACGTTGCCCTTAACAGTAGAAGCACTAGCGGCTTTCGCCTTCTTTATTTTAGGCTCACCATTAGCTGTAGCAGCCTTGCGCTTCGAAGAACCACCAGCATCATCTAGGGAACCACTTTTGGCCAATTCCGCTGATAGAGCTGGTTTGTTCGTAGGAGCCTGTATTACATGGTCGATTTCGTATGATTCTTGTAAGAAATTCAAATCATGAGTAATTTTTCTTTCGCCTGCTTTTTCTAAAAAGAAGACACTGATATCAAGAGGGAATCCACCCCAACCTTGTTCAACAATTTTGAATGGAGTTTCGGAAAATGTTCTATTGGGATTTGCAAATGTTGGATGTAAATGGTAGACAACTTTGTCAAATATCGTAGCTGGTATTTCTTTACCTTCTTCATCTAATAGTACAATCTCAATACTCCATTGTCTCATGGGAAAATTTTCTACAGGTGGTAAATCTGGTAAAACATGTTGGTTGGTCTTGATTCGAACCGTTCTTTTCACTGACTATGTTAAAAGCATCCATGTTAGTATACTGATCTTATGTTACACAGAAATTGAAAAAGGGCACAAATGGATTCCACATATAATACATACTGCAACCATAACTGTTTAGCCGACTTGGGAACGGCCCTCTAATGTAGTTTTAATCACTGTGAAAACTTAGATTGTAAATTATTCAATCGTGGTTGTTTGCCAGACGGTTCTAACCACTAGGATTATTCGTTAACACCTTCTTCTCCATTCGTATATGACGATTTACAAATGTCAGTGTAATCTGTCATTACTTCAGCGTCACAAAAAAAGTAAAATAATAATTATATCAAATCATGCATAAGATATAAAAGACTGATATACCCTAAATAAACCAATTAAAAGTTACTTAGCACATTTGTGCAAATACCAAAATGGAGATTAAAAATGCAAAAAACATAGTTGTGGGCATTATAGAACTGGAAGCATTGTGGAATCCAATTGAAGTGTGATTAGTGTGGTTGGACTTGGGATGTAGAATCTTAGTTGCATTATGGTGTTTTTCAAATGCTTTTGAAGTAAGAGTTTGGTGAACCGATGATACAGTGTTGTTATGAAAAAAAGTAGCACTAGTAGTAGTTTTGTGGTGTTTTGTTTCTTCCAAAGTATGAGTTGAAGAGCAATGAGAACAAGAATATTCCACTTCGGTAGATGTTGAGCTGGGTGTATATTCCACAAAAGTATTAGTCGAAGTAATAGGAAAAGAAGAAGTCGGATGTGAGAAACATTCGTGACAAGTAGACTCAATTTCAGTTACGGTAGTTTCCGGTTGGGTTTCCGCGATAGTGCTCGTACTAGTGAACTCTTCTGTAAAAGGTTCTTCTTCCTTTTCAGACTGATTCAGTTCCTCGTGTTGGTTATCCTCATTTAGATTGCCATCATAAATTTCTTGTCCCGAACCATGATTTTCTCTGACAGCTTTGTTCAATGATTCGTTGAGTTGAATATTATTATTAGTATTAGCATTAGTATTATTACTATTATTATCACTATCACCAGAGCGATTCTGCTGTAAGAGCTCATCCAGAAGTTCATTTGTCGCAAACATCATATTTTCATAGTCCTTCAGACTGACGAATTGAGGACTATTGGGCAAATCGGTAAAGATTATATTGGAGCTTGTACCCAACTTTTCAATTAGTTCTGGGGATAATATTTCAGGACTAATGTGAATAGACAATGGTTGTTCTTCAGAAATTCTTGGAGTGTTGTCAGGACCATAGACAGTTACTTCATAGGGAGACGAAACTGCGGTCTTCATAACTAGGTATAGACCTACTAATGATGATATCAGGCTGAACTTTTTGAACATTTTGAATTGATGCCCAGTTAGATGGAATTGGTGCTTTAAAAATATGAGATTCTAAAAAGTACGAACAATTGGGAAATGAAGGACTAGAACCTTTTAAATTCTCATAGTCCTTATATAATTTCAAATAATCTACATCTCACAAAAAAAAAAAATTGAGAAAATCATATAGGTTTGTGGTACCAAAATGTTCGTTGGTGATACTTCCTTCAAAAATTAAATAGGTTGGTTCAATTTCCATATTTACATGACACAAAGTATTCTGAAATGGGTGGAATAAAAATTCAAAAAACGTTTTTAAACTGTTGAACAATGCTTGCTCTCACAGAATTAGCAGATGCTTTCCACTCAGAATTTACAGTTTTCCAGTTAATTTTACCGAAGATCTGCTTCATTTGTAAATTCGGCTCCTTTTCCTTCAAATTTCTCAACACTTGTAATACTCTCGAATTGACTTCCTCTTTGGAAGCTACAGGTAACTCCTTCCTATACTGCTCAATAATCTCAATTTCATGCTGTTCTTTATCCACTAAGTCCTCCCTCTTATTGTTCAAGAACTCTGTGATGGAATCTCTCCTTTGACTTATTAATTTTGAATACAAGTCGAAAAGGGTGAACTCATCAAATGTTTTATCTCTATTATCAATTTCCTTATTTTTGATAGTTGATAGCAAACTTCTAATTGTAGTCTTCTTCACTTCATCTCTAGCTAACATGGCTTTCTTTAAGTCTTTCTTTAACCCTCCCAGAGCGGCATTGTAGGGTTCAGTACTGTTAAATCTAACAAAACCTGCTAAGCGCGGTGTAATGAATGCAAATCTCTTAAACATTACTAGACTCTTTTTATTATGTCCAAGAGTTTTTATTGTAAGAGTTGTTTCAAGAAGTTTCTCATTAGCTGAATGTTTTCCATATCAAACGGATATACAGCACGCGAAGAAATTACGTCAAACTAATTAAAGGGCATGAGTATGAACATGGAGTGCTTTATTCTATTCTTTTTTTATGTCATTTTTACGTACTAATAATATTACTGTTTTTTGGTATGCATTTTAGTATTATTTATTCACTTTGCTTTTCCAAGTAATCAGTCCACATGGAGACAAAGTTCTCAGTTCTTGAACCCGATTTTGACCGTTTTCCACTGGTTTGAGGATTTAAAATTAGACCTGCTTGTCTTTTTTTGTCATCATCCCAATTGAGAAAGCTTGAAAGTAATTCAAGAACTTCAAATTTCCTTGGATCAGCCCGAGGTATTGCAACGAATGAAATTAATAAATTAGACATTAATTCCTTATCCACCGATTCAGAATCACTAGATTGCTTTAACATTGCTAATGCCTTCGTCAAATGCTCATTCAAGATAATTGCTTCATGTCTTAATTTTCCAATTTGTAGAACACGATCTTTACATTCTTTTTCTAATTTCTCTTTTTGTTCTACTGCGTCTTTCATAATTTCGACTTCTCTCTTTAGCCCATTAACCATATGCTCATGAGCCCTTGTGAATTCTTTACTCCTTTCCAGCTCAGCTTTCAAAGAGTTAACTTGATCGTTCCTTTCTGTTGATTGATCGTGAAGTCGTTGCTCGGCCCTTTCTAATTCAGATTCCATTTCCTTCAAAGAATCCTTTAAGATAGAATTTTCCCTTATTAAATTTTCCATGTTTGATTGGAGGTCTTCCTTTTCTTCCCGTAGCGCAGATATGTCTTGTTTATTATTGTCCAATATGAGAAGCAACTCTTGTAACTGTGTGCCTAATTGGCTATTTTGAGCCTTTTGAAAATCGAGCTCATGACTATGGGAAGTGTTGACAGTTTCTAATTGTCTTTGTAAGTCGTCAATGGTTTTTTTGTATTCTTGCGACTCTTTATGAACAGCTTCTCGTTCTTCTTCTATACTAGAGAATTCTTTGTTTAGAGTAACGACAGTTTGTTGTAATTCAGATTTTTCCTTTGTAGTAGAATCTAACTTCTGTTTCAATTTTAGATTTTGAGATTCGTATTCAGTCAATTGTTCCTGAACAGATTCAAGCTCATTTTGTGATTCCTTAATCTTGCTAAATACGTTTTTCATAGAAGAAATTCTTGAAAGAAGATTGTTGTATTGAGTCTGAAATTCATCTCTTTCAGCTTTAATCTTGGATAATTCTGAATCATCTTCATCTTCCTCAGGTTTGTTCTTACTCTCCAGTTCCAATTTCAACTCTCTGATTTGACGGTTTAGGAACTCAACATGATCACTAGATACCATTGGAGTTGTCCCAATCTGTTCTTTTGTATCATTGATATTTGATTCTTGAGAATTACCTTTATCCAGTACGTTCTCGCTACCTTGGGTTAAGGGCCTTTCCAGTTTAATGGGGGTCTCTTGTTCTGAATTGTCTTTGCAAATAACTTCTTGGGGTTCCTGCTTCTTACCACCTTTCTTCTTATTCTTGGCCATTTTGAAATTTGGTTGAGGGCAAAATGGCCATGCACCTAGGTTTTGTTTATTATTTTATTTTAATGTTCATCCATCTTGAACAGTAAGGTTGCTTTTAGTTAACCGTCGTGGCATTAAATTTTAACGTGAAAAATGCAAGACGTTCAAAGGTGATTTGAACTTCAAAGAAGGATTGTAAGAAAGATTTTTAGGGCCTTATCGATTAATCATTAATTAGATTAAATCAATTCTGTGTCCAATGGTCAACATCACAGACTTCTTTGGTAAGGATAGGAAGGCAAGCGGTGGTAGATCCTCAAGACCTTCATCATCAACAGCTGCCCAAAAGGCCAAACCGGAGATTATTGATCTGAATGAGCCTGAATCAAAAGAAGGTGTTAAGGAAGAGGAGGACAAAAAGCCATATCGGTCTATGAAATCTACGCCTAGTTCAAAACCAACTTCATCTGATAGTCGTGGTTCTATAAATGCGGTTACGGCGCAAGATGTATTGGCAAAAATACCTGCAGTCGATCTTTCTAACATACATGTCAAAGAAAATGTCCAATTTGATTTTAAGAACAATAACAACAAAATTGGTAATGATCGAGATGTTTCCACGGGAGGTGCAGATGATCTCCCGGAAGGTAAACCTAATTGTTTACTAGGATTGACTATAGTTTTCACTGGGACGTTGCCAAGCATTGAAAGGGATGTGGCTGAATCACTAGCGAAAAGATATGGTGCTCGTGTAACCAAATCAATCTCTAGTAAAACGTCTGTCGTAGTGTTAGGTGAGGAAGCAGGACCCAAAAAGGTGGATACTATTAAAAAATTGGGCATTAAGGCAATTGATGAAGATGGATTCAAGCAACTGATACTTGGTATGCCAGCGGAGGGTGGTGATGGAGCATTGGCGGAAAAAGCACGTAAAAAGATCGAGGAACAAGAGAAACAGGCGCAAAGAGAAGCTGACGAGATGGCCAAAAAGGAAAAAGAAAGAGTCCAAAAAGTCGAAGCAGCTCAAAAATCGGGTGAGAGTGCTAGATTGAATGATATTGTTCATGAGAAGAATAAGCTGTGGACCGTTAAATATGCACCGACTAACTTACAACAGATATGTGGTAATAAGGGTGCTGTTTCAAAATTAAAGACTTGGTTGACTAACTGGGATGAAAGTAAGAAAAACGGGTTTAAAAAAGCTGGGCGAGATGGTTCGGGTGTATTTAGAGCAGCTTTACTTTATGGCCCTCCTGGTATTGGTAAGACTACTGCTGCCCATTTAGTTGCTAAAGAGTTGGGATATGATGTTCTAGAAAAAAATGCATCTGATGTACGTTCAAAATCTCTTTTAAATGTCGGTGTGAAGAATGCATTGGATAACATGTCTGTAATGGGGTTCTTTGAAAATACACATAATACTCAAGATGATAATGCCAAAAAATTCGTTATTGTCATGGACGAAGTTGATGGTATGAGTGGAGGTGATAGGGGTGGTGTTGGTCAATTGGCTCAATTCTGCCGAAAGACTTCTACGCCTATGATTTTAATCTGTAATGAACGCAATATACCCAAAATGAGACCGTTTGATAGGACTTGCTTGGATATTCAATTCAGAAGACCTGACTCAAATAGTATAAAGGCTAGATTGATGACTATCGCCGTAAGGGAGCATTTTAAGCTCGATCCCAATATTGTGGATAAATTAGTACAAGCTACTCGTGGTGATATAAGACAAATTATTAATTTGTTGTCTACAGTGTCAAAAACAACTAAAACGATTAATCATGAAAACATTACAGAAATATCACAAGCATGGGAGAAAGAGATTGCATTAAAGCCATTTGATATTGCTCATAAACTCCTCGATGGTCGCATATATACTGATGTTGGGTCCCAAACATTTGACCTGAACAATAAGATCGCATTATACTTCGATGACTTTGATTTTGCACCATTGATGGTGCAAGAAAACTATGTGAATACCAGACCATCACTTTTACAAAATGGTGAAACTCATTTGGAAGCTATAGCCAGAGCCTCTGAAAGTATTTCGTTGTCCAATCTAGTAGAGACTAGAATTCGTAGCAGTGAACAACTATGGAGTTTACTTCCATTACATGCGGTGCTTTCATCTGTTTATCCCGCTTCTAAAGTTGCTGGTCAAATGGCTGGTAGAATTAATTTTACCACTTGGTTGGGTCAAAATTCGAAGACTAACAAATATTATCGCTTATTGCAAGAATTACAGTATCACACTAGGTTAAGCACATCAACGAACAAAATTGGTTTGAGATTAGAGTACCTACCAGCATTAAAGAGGAGATTATTAGATCCAATTTTCAAGGAAGGTTCCGATGGTATTGATGCTGTAATTAAAGTAATGGACGATTATTACTTGACTAAAGAGGATTGGGATACGGTAATGGAATTTCTAATTGGACCAGCTAATACAGAAGCTGCATTGAAAAAGATTCCAACCCCTGTCAAAACGGCATTTACAAGAAAATATAACAGTACTACTCACCCTGTGGCAATTTACAGGGCTGGTACTACAACCATGGCATCATCGGCTTCTGCGGATCAGAAACCTGACTTTGAAGATATAATTGACGCTGATGATGCTGCTCCACCAGCCGAAAATGAAGAGCCCGACGAAGATGCCGATTTGAAGAAGGATAAATTAATCAAGCAAAAAGCCAAACCTTCCAAGAGAAAGACTGCGAAACCAGCAACGGAAAAGGAGTCTGCGCCAAAGAGAAGAAGAACGAAAACCTGAATATATCTATAATTTCTTTATCTTTCATAATGATCGAACTTTTTATAACCAGTAAAGTCCATGTGTCTTTATTTTTTTTTTCGACGGTTGTTTTGAAGATTATTGAGGTGTGAAATTACCGGCAAATGCATCCTTGAGCCATTGGTATAATTTGGTGAATACCACCTTTCGTGCGTTATGGAAATGAATAGTGTGATCGGAATCTGGAAATATATGCATGTCATAATTTTTGATTCCTAAACTATTCAAATGATCAACAAACTCGTAAGAGTTCTGTATATGAACATTATCATCGGCGGTTCCATGAATTATGAAGAGCTTTCTAATCTTCTCAAATGACTTGAAATTTTTAATAGTTGAAAAATCCCTGTAACCCTGGATATTGTCCTTTGGGAGTCCCATATACCTTTCTGTGTAAATAGAATCATAGTAAATCCAATTAGTGACGGGAGCCACTGCCATTGCATAGTTGAATGTCTGACCAGCATCGTATTCTATAGTTTTTAATGCGGTGAAACCACCATACGACCAACCCCAGATGGCGACTCTTTCCTTATCTACATATTGTTGGTTTATTTTAATGAATCTCCTGGTAACTTCGGTTACGTCTCGGGGTTCCCAATATCCGATGCTGTTCTTTGCCCATGATTTAAATTTCCAACCTTTACCGCCTGTACCTCTAGGTTCCACTAAAAGAACTATTGCCTGTAGTCCTGAGGATACTGCTTGTTGAAAGAAAACGTTAAATTTAGTGAAATAAGATTGAGACCCAGGACCTGCATAACTTTCAACCAAAAGAGGATACTTTTTCTTGGAATTTAGAAAGCGTGGCTTAATTTCCACGTAATTGACTTCGGTTCCATCATCTAATATCATAGATTTGTAACTAGTGGTGGGCAAGTCGTACCGTCTTAATGACTTTTGTAGATAAGAGTCATCAGTCAAGCGTATAACTTTGTTATCATTGGGGTTATCTGCATCTAAGACATCAAAAAGTTCACCGGCTATGGTAGTTGGTATTCCTGGTCCTAGCTTTCTAGCAACAGCATATCTACAACTTGGGCTTAATTCGAACTCATAAAAGTCATTATTTTTTTCCTGATTTCGCAAGACCCTGATGGAATTAGTTCTATCGCTATTTATGACGACAGCATACAAGTTCTGGGCCATGTGCCCATTCTTATTTGCTAAGAAGAAGATGGAATCCGTCTCATATTCATAACCAACAATTCCCTCATTTGCGACTTCCCAATCGCCCTGGGTAATTTGTGTACCTTTAGTATCAGAAAATTTAGCAAAGTAGAAAATGTGATTAAAACCATTTTCATCTGGTAAAATATCCAAATACCCATATTCAGATCTCCCTTCATCTAGCTTGGGAGGTAAGGGAACGACGTTTCGGGCCTTTTCGACCCAACCGTTGATTTTTTTGAAATCCAAAGAATACAAGGTTTCAATTGAATCTTCTTTTGTGTCATAAACTCTCACGATTAGCTTTTGAGAAGATCTATCTGATATCTTGACTAAAAATGCATTTGGGCTAACCCAAATGGCATCATACAATATGTAATCATTTCCCCAATCACCTTCAGCGGAATCCATAACATTAATTAACGATACCACACCTGAAGTTAAGTCAACAATGTAAAGTTCAAATTTGGGGTTAAAAGAACCGGGCTTTGGATATTTAATCTCCTCCAGATGAGGAAATTTGTTGTCATTGTTGATATATTTGGGGAAAGAATAGGTGTTAACCTCAGAATCATCGAATTTAGCGAATATGAACTTGGAATCATCGGGGCACCACCAAACGGCCTTTTCATCCGCTAATACTTCTTCCTCATAAACCCAATCTGGTTTACCATTTAAAAAGTTAAAAGATCCATCAGTTGTGAGTCTATCGGCATAATTCTTGGTGTAAATGTTTTGGATGTACAGATCGTTATCATAAACAAAATAGACAAAATTGAAATTTGGTGAAAAATGGGCATATGAAATCGGTGTTAATGACAACGATGGAAATGGCGAAATTGGCATAACTTGTTCAGTCTCAACGTCGTAAATCCAATATAAACCAAAACTTGAATGTCTAAATTCAGGCTTTAAATCAGTTGCAAAAATGATTTTATCCAATCTATAACTAACTCGGGCTCTTTGAACAACATATTCCTTACCTTGATATTGTAGTTTATTGCTGCCTAACTTTTTAGAGAAAGATTTGTCATACAGATTCTTTGCCAATATAGTATAGTCGTTGTTATCGTCGTATTGTAAGGTCAAGTGTAGCCCAGGATCTTCTTCATGGGTTTTCACTAATTCCGGTGGGGGTTGAATGAAATGGAATGCTTTCTCAGAATACGAGAAATCACCGTTTAATACATTACTGATATCAAAGGATCTGGTTCTAACCTTGTTCTCTGCATTTTTTTGAAGGTCAGCACTCGATTTAACCACATAGAACGGGACTAGGAACAAGAGTAAAATCATCACAATTCCAAAGAACAGTATTAAACGCGAACGATATTTTCTCCACGATCCCATAACGCCCCTCGATCTTAAAGAATGATTGCTAGCATTCCCACTCTCTTGGGCAGATGGTGAGGGTGGTGGGTCAGTAATAATTCTTGAATTATCAATGGAATTCATCCCATCAGGAAATTCGTTCAATTCAATATCGTCCATATTGAAAGAACTTGAATTCTTTCGTTGTAAGAAGAGATGACTATTTTTCCTCTTATGGGAGGATGACATGGGGCGGTAGTCGAGTTTGGTATCCTAAAAACGATGTCTATACTATAGCTCGACACATGCCATAAAGGAAAAAGAAAGTATTTTACAGAGTCCAATCGGCGTATCCGTTTAATCACCGTTATCAGTGTTAGCGCAAGGCGAGACATTTCAAATACTTACAAACGAATAAAATGAGTACATAATTACTACAAATCGCTTGCTTATTGTTGAGAAGCAGCAGCCAAAGCGTTGATCTTGGCAGCAACACGTTCGCGCTTTTCTTCCTTGGACAATTTTCTTTGCTTGTACTTCTTGGACTCAGCAGCGTATTGTTCCTTGGAGAATTTCTTTTCAGTTGGCTTGAAAGATGGGTCAGCTCTGATAGCTTCGTGAGCTTTTTGGTAGATTTCTTCCAAGGATTCAGCGTCGATGTCATCGGCAATATAACCCTTGAACAGTTCCTGGTATCTCTCTTCATCATCATCAGCCAATTCTTCCATGTATTGGGAGACGTGACCACCAAAGATGTAAGATCTCAATAGATCAGCATCCAATTCCTCAGATTCAAAATCGAAACCTGGGAATCTCTTTGGAGAGTGTGGAACGTAAAGACCACCGTCAGAAGCACCCTTCAAGGCACCGAAGACACGAGCACCAGTGGTGGTTCTTTGTAGACCAATGTCCAAAAAGACCTTGAATGGACGTGGACCATCCTCCACAGCCTCGGTCAAGCTGTATTCACCTTCAACTTCTTCAACACCTGGGTAAAGTTTGTCAAGACCCAACTTTTGCAAGATTCTTCTGGCGACCAACAAACCAGTGGCGTAAGCAGCAGACCAGTTAGTTAAACCGTGAGTGATACCGTATCTTGGCAATTCGTGGGAGTAAGCAGCAGCCAAGACAATGTCACCGGTGATCTGAGAGGAGACAATTTGGCAGATGATGTCCTTGTTGGTGAATCTAACCACTAATCTGTGTTTTGGAGAAGCATACTTAGCCTTGTGTTGGGTGACCAACTTTCTTCTCTGGTAGTAATCGGTCTTACCTTCTCTTCTTCTCCTAAATGGAGTCTGGAAACGAGATTGGTAGGCGTTGTTCTTGACGTTCTTCAAAAACATTGTGGAGGATGCGGCACGCTTGTAATACGTCTACGTTCGAAAGTGACCAACAACTGAGCACTCTGCGATAACACTTTGGCTCATCGGCATAGTTCTTCAAAACTGAAAAATTCAGCGCTCCCTCTCTCTCTTTCTTTGCGTCTGTTGCGTTCATACTTCGTGTGAAATGTTCTCGGAGTGTTTATAAAAAAATAAAGTTTTTTAAAAATGATAACCCATACCTCAACACCCATACTTTCTTAGACAGTCATCCATACTTCTGGATTACTATTTACGGTTATTTTTTGTTCTAAGCCCATAACAAGCTATATATGTAAATCATATGCCGATCCGTTAATCATTCTTCCGGGGCTCCTGTAGGGTAACCCATTCTATTACGTTATTTCACACCATCGAGAAAAATATCGAATTTAACTTTCGTCCGTTAGTGTGAAGACCTAGCCATGCTGTACAGCCTACCGGGGCTTTCACTGCATGTAGCGGACTTAGTGATTTACTTACGAGAGGCTATAGCACCCTTTTATGACTGTTAATGACTTACTCTGGCTTACTGTTCATGGCTTATTGCGACCACTGCTGCCGTCTCCCCAATGCAGGGCTGTCCCTTTTTCGAAAAATATCTGTAAGTAGCAACCAACGATAAGCCCAGACGATGGTAACCATAATAAGCCCACTTTTTTATTGTGTCAAAGGGAAACTGGTTTAACAGCCGCAAGAGCTCATCTCGGACGAAACGAGATTTACTTATTACATGTTGTATACAATAATAACAACATATATATAAATATAAGAGTAGTGACAGCAGCCCGGAGTCTTGCGGTGTGAAAGGTTGGTGGAGGCAGCTGCACTAAGAAGGATCCGGATAGTATCTCTAAATGATTTCAATGGCTAGAGTTCAAATTTTGTTAACTAATGTCGACAAGAAGTTGTTCCAGCAAGACTGGCCACGTGATTTGGAAGTAGAACTGTTCAGCACCAAGTTCCCCCAGTTGAAGTCACAGTTAAGTTACTTCAGCCCATTGCCATTCCTAAATCGGATTGTAATCATATTCACCGATGAGAAAAGTGCGAGTGAAGTCTACGATTATCTGACTGAAAACCACCCCAGTAATGTCAGGGTGTACCTTTCGGAATCCCTCTTGTCGCAAAGAAGTAATTCTGAGTCTGAAACGGAGAGGATAGGCAAGAGTGGCAGTAACGGGGGTGAAAAGCCCATATTATCATTGAACACTGCCCATGAAGGGAATATTTCGTCGCCAACACTTTCCCCAGATCGTGCTGGATCTCCCACTCTATTGAAATTTGATAAAAACTCCGAATTCCATCTTTATCAAGAACCATTACCAAAGAATCAAGGGCAGCCATTACAAGTGGGTACAAAATGTCTATGGCAGGATCAAAGGCAGCCTATGTCACCCAGCATTACTCTAGATGAGTTTACACATTAAGAAGGGAAAGGGTTTTTCGTACACATGCGCCAGGCGCAGGTGCATGTATGTGTCTTTTATTTACAGGATGTAGTAATAATTAATTAATTAACTAGGACTTGGTGTCAACGACCTCGCGTCTGTCATAGTGAGCTTTGAAGAAAGTGTAATGTAGCATGATATCGTCAATGCTTCTCATGTTTGGATCGCTGGCGAAATCGGGATCTATGAAGAAGAAAACTGGCATGTCCACTTCCTCGCCCGCCGCTAGCCTCTGTTCTTCAAAACAGAAGCACTGAATCTTGTTGAAATATTGAGCGGCATCACCAGGCGTGATGGAGTACGTTGCCATACCGATAATATCTTTATCACTTGTGTTTTTTGCTTTATAAAATGCTAATGCAGTTTCTCCCGGTTGAACGTAGACCTCCCTTTGTTCCGGCACAAATTTCCATGGTAGGATTTGGGATACTTCACTGGTGAATCCGACTCTGATTCTTTTCTCAGTATCAACAGGGACTAATTTATCACTTGTAAATTTACGTTTATCAGTAATTGGTATACCACCAAATCCAGTTCTAGCACAGATGGCTCTATACAACGGTACTGCTGCATATGCTAAGCCTAAGAAAATAATTGCCACACTGCTAAAATAAAATGCTACTGTCCTGTTATGGAATTTTCTCTGGTGTGAACTTTTCAAGTTACGTAGTTGGACCATTTGGTCTCTTGTTAAATTCAAATCGGTGACATTGACAACTTTACGGAGAGGTATTGGAGTATGGTGTATCCTTCTAATGGAATTGCTGAGTCCTGGTGATAGCCTACTACCATACCAAAAACATTGGGGCAAAATCGTTCTCATCATCATTGTATTGTCTCTCTACTATTTGAGTTGTAGTTCTGGATTAAACCTGGAAAACTTATCGCATCGACTTAAAAGTCATATACGTACATGCAAATACTACTTATGCATATAAAGACTTTAAAGATGAGCCCGAAGAGAAAAAAGGTTTCTAAATCATGTGTCTTCTGTCGGAGGTCTCATCTAATCTGTGATGAACAGAGGCCTTGCTCTAGATGTATTAGAAGGGATATCGCTCATTTGTGCACGGATTCTCTGGGTCCAAACGGTACCGGTAACATTGAACTCGATATTGGTAATGGTGCTGCTAACAATACTAGTGAAGTTCCCAAGATGACCAGTTTTTTAACCCAACAACCAACCTTTGTCTCTGAACATGTAGGATCGGAATTCAGTTCATTGAATGAATTTTTAAGCATGTTGGAAGATCCGTTACTAGTTAACAACAGTGGTAACAATGATAATCATCAGCAGCAACATAATAACAGCAACAATGACAACGATAATCCCACGCTGGACGTGGCTAATGGGGAGAGTGAGTTAGATATGGCAACAACTTCCAAGGAACACTTTTTTCTGACGGCGGCAGATCCATCGACTGAGATCACTCCCGAAGATAGGTTAAAACTAGTGATTAATGCGAAATTGGAAGCTGGTTTATTACAACCCTATAACTATGCGCAAGGTTATACCAGATTACAAAACTACATGGACAGATACATGAATCACACATCGAAGCAGAGAATTTTAAAACCTTTATCCACTATACGACCCGCCTTTAGAGCCATTGCACGCTCATTAAAGGACGTCGACCTTATACTTGTAGAGGAATGCTTTGAAAGAATGTTATTATCTTATGACAGGGTTTTCACATCTATGAGTATGCCAGCCTGCCTATGGAGACGCACCGGTGAAATTTACAGAGCAAATAAAGAGTTCGCTAATCTGGTCGACTGTGGCGTAGAAGATTTAATTGAAGGTAAGCTGGCGATATATGAACTAATGACAGAGGAGAGTGCTGTTAATTTTTGGGAAAAGTACGGATCAATCGCATTCGATAAGGGTCAAAAAGCTGTATTAACAAGTTGTGATTTGAGAACAAGAGACGGTAGAAGAAAAAGGCCATGTTGCTTCAGTTTCACCATTAGAAGAGATAGGTATAACATCCCCATATGTATCGTGGGTAATTTCATTCCGATTTCCTAGGTATTATGTGATGCTTCATACTTTTGTATGGATTCTAGTGAGTCGAATTCCCATGCTTTCAACTGACAGTTACGCCTAACCAGATTGTAAACCACACTTCCCGGTCCCATGCAAATGGCTTCATCCAAATCACCGTCCGTGTCATCATTAATCGTGTCGTAACATTTTGTAAATTGAACAGTGTTGCTACTGCATCTAACGAATTTTTCCAATGCCCTATTAGCCACCGTGGATAATTGACCATCTAGGTTACACAGTATTGGATGGTTCAATTGCATAATTAAATTGGTCCTATTATCTTTCATTATTTTCCAAATGTAATCGTATAGTGGTTCCTGTGTAGGCCTTAATACTGCGCTGTTATGGAAGGGGATGCCGTCGGGATTGGTTAATTCCGTAATTCTCAGGCGAGGGAATTTCAAATGCAATTCAATCCTCAGTGACTCTAGTTCACTAACCAACCCCGTTACCACGCACTGCTTAACACTGTTAGCATTGGCAATGGAAACACTGCTTAGTTGCAATTCTTGTAAAAGCTGCTCTACTTCTCTTGGTAGGTCTTTAGCTCTGGGTGATGAAAGGGCCCATAGCTCAAACCTTTGGCTAATACCTCGAGCTTGCAAGTACCTCTTTGTGCATTCCACCATTAAATCATTTCGATAGTTCGCAATCTGGAAAAGATTTTCAATACCAAACATTCCATTGGCCCAAAAACATGTCAATTCACCTAGAGAGTGACCCAGCAGTAACAGTTGTTGTTGTTGCTGTGGAGCTGCAAATAGTTGATAGAATAAGGCTGAACTGACTGCAATTGAACCCGGATTTGAGGGATGCGCGTACACGTATCTCAAAAGTGCTTCAGGACATTGGACAGGTTTTCGTGAAACTACTGACCTTAGTGTAGGTACGGATATGGGAGTACCTTGGCCTGGGAAAGTACACAGCTTCATCCTCTCGAATTGCTTTTTTTTTTTCTTCCCTTTACCTCATCTCATCTCACCGCATGTAAAGAACTGCATCAATTTTTTAACTGTCTACCCATGGCGCACAGAAATCATTACTATAGTGCGGAGACCAGCTGACTAGTAGATGGCAACCCGCACTCAAATCTTGATGAAGAGAATAAGAATGGAAACTCATATCTGTTACCAAGAAGGGATTAGGACGAGATCTATCAGAGCATGAGCTGGTGTGAGCCTATAAAAATACTTCGAAATGAAATGAATTAAATCCCCAAATGAGAATGAGTCAGATACTTCATATCAATACTGATGACTTGCGATAATTCAACCTAATTGCCCTATCAGTAATTTTTTTTTTTTTCATCGGGAATTTTGTACATATGAACAAATGAAAAATATGAAAATTTTTCAGTTATTCTATTATAAAGAAAACTGATTAAAATTAAAGGTTGGTTATCCTTTGATTGAAGATCATCAACTCAGAGGGGATAGAAGTGAAGTCCCGAGACACAGATAGTAAAAAGTGGATTGATATACGACCATGTCAGACCCTACACCACTTCCCTTTGCACTTCAATTCGTCGCAGGTGCAGTTGCCGGTATTTCAGAGATCCTGGTTATGTACCCGCTGGACGTTGTCAAGACTAGGATGCAGTTGCAATTGAGCACCGTGTCTGCTGATGAAAGGTATAATGGTGTGGTAGATTGTTTCCGTAAGATCATCAGGAAGGAAGGTTTTTCTCGTCTTTACAAAGGTATTACTTCTCCTATTTTGATGGAAGCTCCTAAGAGAGCAACGAAATTTGCTTGTAATGATGAATTCCAAAAATTCTACAAGCGTTCATTTGGTGTGGAAAGGTTGACTCAGCCACTATCCATTTTAAGTGGTGCTTCTGCAGGTATTTGTGAATCCATGGTGGTGGTACCATTTGAGTTAGTGAAGATTCGCCTACAAGATCAAAATACGACTTTCAAGGGTCCAGTGGACGTGGTTAGACGTATATGCAAAGAGGAAGGTATCCTAGCCATGTATAATGGGTTAGAATCGACTATGTGGAGACACGGTGTTTGGAATGCAGGTTATTTCGGTATCATCTTTCAGATTAGAAGCTTATTGCCAGCAGCTCAAAACAAATCTCAAAAGACGAGAAACGATTTGATTGCAGGTACTTTTGGTGGTACTTTCGGTTCTTTCTGTTCCACACCGTTTGACGTTGTTAAATCTCGTATTCAGAATACTGCTGTGGTACCCGGTCAGATGAGAAAGTACAATTGGACGTGGCCAGCGGTTTTCACCATTTATGCAGAAGAAGGATTCACGGCTCTTTACAAGGGTTTCCTACCTAAGGTTCTCAGATTAGGCCCAGGTGGTGGTATCTTGCTAGTTGTGTTCACCGAAGTTTCCGACATACTAAGAAACTTCACCAAATGATCAACGTGACGAAATACGTACGGCTCTGTACATACTATTTAAGATTCCAAGAGATGAATTTAAAATTCCTGCGAAATTGACAAGTTTCGAAAGGGGTTGATGATTGATGTTCGTTCTACCAGCCCTTGCAAAAGCATTGAAAAATTGCTAGCACAAAAGGGCACTAAGATGAACGGAATCGATCTCTCCTCAGACTGACGCCAATAAGTACACGGGAAAAAGCACTCACAGCAACACGATAGTCCTGGATTTCCGCACGATATTATTATATCTTGATTTGCTTTTCATAGAAAAGAGGAAAGTGATGAGAAGTTGTTCAGGTCCAGCTTCGCAGCGATGTCCTTTATATACCGTTGAAAAAAAATTGACAGACCTAAAAAAATCCGGACACTGAGAAGAGTTCTAAAACAAGAGGAAGAACAATCCGTCTACCAATGTCACAGGAACCACTATTACCTCTATATAGGACAGCACCTAGTAGTCCGATCCATCGATTTATAGTAATAAGATTTTCAGATGTTAGTATTAGAGATTTAGAAATTGATATCACAGATGTACCGTATAGGGAGCTCACAACCCGTTGGCTACGGCAGAAGTGCAGGGAACGGAGGCCGCAGGAAACAGAATGTAGGAGGTTAAAGTTTATTAGGAGTGGTGCGCTCTTAAATTCCCATGCAGATCTTTCAAGCGAATTGAGTAGGCATTTTATTCGACAAGATGCGGCTTCTAATAGCAGCGACGGTAATAGGGACCAATTAAGAAGTAAGTTTTATATCCATTGCATTGTAGGTACAGAACGTCTGGGACGTGATCAACTAATTAATGAAGATGCTATGGATGACGCCGGACCCTCAAGAGAAGGCATAACCACACAGGCAATCGGATTTGATCGTCTGAGAGCCGTTGGATTTACAGATGAAGAGATTGAATTACTTAGACAACAGTTCAGAGCTACTTATGGTGATTTAGAGACGGAGCCAGACCGTAACGGCAACGATAACGACATCAGACAATTAGAAGAACAGTGGATGGAAAGTGGAACCGAAAGACCAGGCGAAGCGGTTTATGAAGATGAAAGGTTCAATGCAATGCCAACGGCAAATTTCAGGCACAACCGTGATCTCTTGGTTGGGATATGTGTCGGATTCTTTCTAGGACTATTTGGATTACTACTCATGAAAACTGAGGGTCTGTTTAGTAAAAGGCAAAAGATGGCAATTGTTGCGGGGGTTATGGTTAATGTAATGTTCAACGTAGTCAGAGGGTTTTGAAAACATATATACAACGTAATAATTTTTTTTTCCTTCTTTCTTCCCCTTTTCAACGACGAAGCAGAAGGAAGGCATTCTCTTGCTTCAAATTGTTTAAACTACGGTAGTTTCCTTCTAATCTCATCAGAAGACCACCAAATGAGTAGTAAACGGCAATCAAATCATTACTGACTTCCTCAAAGCGGTAGGCAGTACCATGCATTACGTAGTCGTAGTCATCAGCTAACGATCTTTCACCAGGCTGTGGAGGCCTCCAAGAACGGGTGGCGGATGGGTCATTGAGATTTTTTTCTAATTCCAAAGAGGATGCAATGGTAGCTGTGACTTGTTCTCCGTTCTGTATGGGGAAAAGGTCCGTGTTCACATCTAGAGCCAATTTGCAATGTTCTTGCGTAGTAGAAGTAGCTTCAATACGCGCTACACGGTTATATTTACCGGGATCAACATCCGATACTAGAAATACATCGTCAAAAAGAGTGTTAGACATTGTATAGGATGTAACTGTGATCACAGATTGAACGGGTGTCGACGGATCCTTCTTCTGAAGAGGCGAGCTCTCGAGGTAGATGAGGTTGTCGGTCCGGCACTTGACATCTTTTTTTCATTATCTTTCCAAAAAATCTGGAATATCGTTCCGTACGTGGATAAAACCATATATCTTCGTACGAAACCCTCGACAGAACCACATTCGTGGATCGTGATGTGATCCAGAGATAAAATCAGTAACGACAAAAAGTAACGACACCAGCAGGACTCGAACCTGCGCGGGCGTAGCCCAACAGATATCCGTCTTTGAGATTCAAGTCTGTCGCCTTAACCACTCGGCCATAGTGTCATAAGGAACTCACACTTCCTTCCTCTTTAAATCCTTTCCACATTCCGGTTTAATGTTTTTATGTGCCAAACAATGCTTAGCCATGCCGTTCCACAAGACAACGTACGTCGTAAAGAGAGCTGTTGTAGTGACGAACTCGGTCAGCTAAGTATTGGTACCGACAAGCTGGATTCCAAGCAGTGTTTTAACACATCTGTTCCCAAATGTGTTTCAGGTTACGTAGTTGTTCGCAAGGAAGCTTTCATCATGCATCTCGTGGTCTCTGATAAAGCATGAATGCCGCATAGAAATATCAGGCTCGACGGTACAGACTCTCAAAAGTGGGCGTCTCATCTTCTACGCATTAAACTGTAATTCAATGGTCTTAGAAGCAGCGTCCATCACGCGGTAGAAGAAAGAATACCGAAGATCTCACTTTTGTCTAATAAGGGTGCATAAACAGGCTCTAGTCCTTCATCGTAAAGGACTCGAAACTTCGCTGCCTCAAGGAAAGGGAAAAAGAAAGGAAAAAATACGATGCTTGCTGATTACAGAGGTGTCTGAGAGCTTTACATCTGTACATTGGAAAAAAACACGAGAGAATAGCCTTCAAGCTGTCAGCGAAAAGCTGTAGAAAGTCCACATCAACACCTGATTCTGGGTGATAAGCGTCGGATCAATACCAATTACTCTATTCGAAGCCTTTGTCAGACTGCGAACGACAGATTCTTCGTTCCCATCATTCTAGAAAAGTGGAATACGAGAAAAGGTGGAGTTGTAAATCCGCCTCGGTCTTGGCGCGCAGCCTGGCATTTCTGTCTGCCACGCGCGGAGTGCTATCACGTGAGGAATGAGGCTGGTGGTGATCCCGAATTTGAATGTCCCAAGTGTGTGCACTAGTGGGAAAGTAAGTTAATCCTGTACATATGGCGGCTTCACATATGCGTGATCACGTGCCCGGCTGTGTACATTGACGCCTTCACCAAGAAGTTGTTCTAACAACTTAAGAGCGATGGTACGTGAAAGCATATGGAGATCGCTAGCACTCTGAACACTACCTCGACAGTCGCAGGCAGAATAGAATATCTTGCAAGGGTACGCCAGAAGCGTTCTTGTCTCCCCTCGTAGCTATCAGGCGCCCCTACTCGTCCGGCACTTGCACTCCTCAAAAGCCATACCATTACCATTACAATATAAACACATTATATACACAAAAACATAGATGCAACCTCAAATGCAGTCGAATAAGTTTAAGAATAAAATAATCTTAATAGCCATGTCCATTAAGCCGTAGCCATGGTTTCTTGGTTCTTGGCACCACTTCCTAAGACAGTGCCCTTCGTCCTCTTCGATTGATAATCCTTGATGGCTGCCTTGATAGCATCTTCTGCCAACATCGAACAATGCAGTTTCACTGGAGGCAACGACAATTCCTTGGCAATTTCGGTATTCCTAATCTTTGCAGCCTCCTCCAATGACTTTCCTCTCACCAACTCTGTCATGTAACTGGAGGATGCAATGGCAGAGCCACAGCCAAAGGTCTTAAATCTTACGTCCTCAATCGTACCGTCTTCACCCACTTGGATCTGCAGCTTCATAACATCACCACATGCTGGAGCACCTACTAAACCAGTACCAACGGTATTTAGTGTCTTATCCATCGATCCAACATTCCTTGGGTTTGTATAGTGATCGATGACCTTTGGATGGTAAAACCTTGTTGTGACTGCGGAAAAAGCGGGTGTCAATCTGGAAGAGTTGAAAACCGGTCCCGTACGGAAAGCACCGGCATTGAGTGTTCTTAAACCTGCTGTTAATCCTGCTTTAAACATTCTTAATCGTTTTTACTGTTCTTCTTTGTTCCAGGCAGTACTAAACCGAAATATGTCTGTGAAGCGAAGGTTCATGTTCCGTCTTAGCTCTTCTTATATAAGTTTGCCCTTTGACCAAATTTGGTCCGCCCGGGGCCGAAAGCGGAGTGCTGACTACTGTGGAGTTATGTAATCAAGGCGTGCGGAAATACTGGCCGGAATGTTAGAGGGAGCGTTAGAGCAGTATAAAGGACATGGAAGGGTGTGGAAAGTGTCACAGTGACGCTTTTCGGGGTGTGGATGTAAGGATGGAAGATGAGAAAAAAAAAATAAAATAAAATAAATTATTATAAAATTATTAAACCGATTGTCTGGCATTTTTGACGTTTCTTTTTCAACGCATGAGGAGATAGGATGACGAAGAGAGGGGGGTATTACCGGAGATAGACAGGACGGCTTTTCTTTTTCTCGGAATTATTGGTATCACGTGATACGATGCGACGATCTCCTCTTGCCCCTCTTCATTTGGACTCGGTGTCACGTGCGGATTGTTCTGCCCCGCACCATTGGTTGTGTAAACGTCCGAAGTAACCACGGTTGGCATCGGACGACGGAAAATAGGGTAAGTAGTCGTAGAACTTCTTGGTAGGTAGATGTTTTCACCCAGTGGGCCAGCTAGTAGTGGTATAAGATTTCTCATTAGTTAATCGAGTTGCCTACCAAGTGTGTTGGTCGAGAGGACTGGAGACTGAAGCCTGTTGCATTGGTTTTCGTTTGCCGGTATGGAGGGTTTGAGACCTTATAGCGGTGTCGACGTTCCTGTTGACTGGTTATATAGGGGTAAGAAACTGTCAGGTAAGCCCGGTCTATCAAGAAGCAATAGTAACCCTGTGGTTTCGCAAAGATCACGATCTAATGATAATGTAAAGGAAGCAATCAAGGATGAAAATGTATTAGAGTTTGAAAGGGAACAACCAGCAAGCGCCCCCATGCCAAAAAGAAAAGTTAAACAGGATCAACCAAAGCAGATCCAGGAAGAGCAGCATCAGCGACGTGGTAGATCTCTTTCGGTATCTTCTAGTGATTTCAGGAAAAATGAGGGTTTGGGAGAAAGATCAAAGAAATCGCTGTTTGGGTCGATCTTCCATCGTGGTTCGCACTCTTCGGGTTCAGGATCAGTTCCTAGCTCGAGTATGAGTTCCCCTACAGCGTCTAGAGTGAATTCGCCGGAATTGAAGCCTCAGATGGTGCGTACGGCGCCTGATAGGATGTCGTTAGCCCCTTCTCAAAGAACTAAGCCTGCAGACCCATTGGAAAAGCTTTCTAAAGTAGCGATGAAGCGGGTAGCGTTTGCTGTTGACAAATTTAACAATGATCCACCTCAGCAGCTGCCCTCGAGGCGTCCTAGACCGGGGAATGTTCTGGTTCCCGAAGACATGGTTTCAGAGGCACCCACTATTTCATTGGGGATAACGAACAACGGGACACCGGCCACCAGAGAGCCTAGATTCAACAAGGATTCGCGAGAGTACAAATTGGCGTTAGAAAAGCAGAAGAGGTTGCTGAAGGAATCGGCGAAGCATCAACAGGAGGCGCACATGGCGGCAAAGCACATCGAGCATGAGGTTGCGTCTTCGAGAAACGGACATCCTTTCCACCCTAGTTTAAACATTTTCGGTAATGGTACGAGACCCAAAACTCAGGATAAAGAGAAGGACGTCGAAGCAGGATTGGATGTCCGTGCCGCTAAGTTGTCGATTGATAAACCAATTCACGTTAATGAACATCCTTTCCAGAGTGGAGGTGAGGGAGCCGATCATGTTCCGGACGATGAAGAGAAGGAAGTAACTTTAGATGTGGTTTATACAAGATGTTGTCATCTGAGAGAGATTCTGCCGATCCCCTCTACTTTGAGGCAGGTCACAGGCAAGAGTGCTCCTCTTCACGTTCTGAAATTTTTGAACCCCAGGCCCACGCTAATCGATATACTGTCGTTCTGTGACTTCATATCTATTGTACCTATTAACACAGTTGTCTTTGATAAGGTTTCCCTGACTCCGGAGATATTCCAAGTTATAATTACTTCACTTGTACACTCGAAGGCGTTGGAAAAACTGAGCTTAAGAAATGTTGTTATCAACAGGGAAGGTTGGCGCTTACTCTGTAAATTTCTCATGCTCAACAAATCCATTACCAAGTTAAACATCTCGCAAACAAGAACAAAATCAGATGCCGAAAATAGAGACCAGATGGATTGGCCTCTTTTCACACAAGTTTTGAGGAAAAGAAGGGGTAAGCCTTTGGAGGAACTGTTGTTAAACGGAATAAGGTTTGACAGGTTACCACCGGAACACTTCTGCCAATTGCTTACCGCATTTGCAGAGCAACACGGCCTTCAGACAGGAATAAGATTAGGGATTGCGGCGTCGGAAATAAACTTGGAATGCATGAAGTTTTTACTGTCGTGGATGTCCAAATACAACATACAAGGTGTGGATTTTGGCTATAATGACCTTTCAGCATATGTTAAAGTCATTGCTAACAAACTGTCCTCTCTGAATTATGACAAGTTAGAATATTTTACTTTGAATAGTAGCTGTTTGTCGTCGGGGAATGACTTGGGGTTATTGTTGAAATATTTGGTGGCTTTGCCACGTCTGAAATTCCTAGACATTAGCAATCTGCCGCAATGTTTCCCCGAGGCATTGACGTTTTTGCACAAGTATTTGCCCAAATTCGCACAGCTGAGCAGAATACATGTGGATAGTGATAATCTATCGTTTAAGAACTTATCGCTTTTATGCACAATTTTTCCCAAGTGTCGTTCTTTGAATCATGTTTCCATGCAAGGTCAAGCGTTGTCGAGTCCAATAGATGGAGAACCGTCTGAAGAGGTCTCGCAATTTACAAAGAATGCATTGGCGGCAAACTTACTAGCTCTCGTCAAGAATTCTTCCAATTTGGTGAATTTGGACGTGGATTACGACGAAGTCCCCGATGCGATTAGATCTAGAATTGCGCTCACTTTAATGCATAACATGAACAAGAATATGGATTCAAACTTCCAGATTGATGATTTGTCTAAACAAGATGAACTACTGTTCGACGGCTCCCTGTTGGCAGAGACCGCGGAGTCTATCTTGGAACGTCTCGATAAGAAATCGTACGTGGAAACCGACGCTACTAAGAGATACTTGACTAAGAAGTATTTTGAGCAGACTCAACAGGTCCACAGTAAAGTTCAAACAACTATTGATAAAATGTTCGATAGAAAGAAATATGGTGAATTACCTTTGAAAGAAAAGGAAAACTTGCTGAGATTGGTCTTATTAGAGAAAAACTTGGCTAATGTGCTCGAAATCTTTGCAGGTTTACCAGATTTATCCAAACTTGCAAAATCTCAGAACTTGGAATTACAAATTTCACAGCCAAATTTGAGACATGTTGGTTCGGAGGATATTTTGGAAAGTCCTGTTACTGCATTTGAAAATCCGGAAAATGCTATTAAACCACACTTGGTGGCTTCTGATTCTGGAAAAACCATTGATGTTGCTACTGGTAAACCAGTTCTTTTCAGAAGAAGTTCCACCACGTCTCTACACTCCAAGAGACAAGAACAAGAAGAGGGTGAATTGCATAAATGGGGGTTTTATGTGCAACAGCAAAATGCCATATATCCAGAAAGCGATATGGGTAATGTCTCTCGAAATGGGTCCATTTCGAATGAAGCACCACCTCCCCCTTCTTCTGTGCCGTCCGCGAGAACGGGATTACCTTCTCCTGGTAAGAGAAGGGTTTTACCAAAGATACCGTCGGGTTCAGAATTGCGAGAGGCGATTATCAAGGCTAAAGGTATTGATTCCATTAATGATTTGATTCATGATGTTGAGGAGGACCGGTCTACTCTAGAAAGTATTTATGGTAGGCCACTCGATATTGGAGGTGCTAATAAGCCAATGAGTAGTGCTACAGCTTCAAAAAATGTGCTTTCATCTTCTGCAAAACCTGTGGCCAATTCTTATGGGACTCCTAGTGATGTTAATTTGGTCAATGACAAGGATGCGGAGACTGTTAAGGAGACTTATGAGAAACTGCTCGATAATTATTCTAAAGAACGTTCCCCTAAATAAACATAAGGTAATTGCGTGTCTTTGTTATGGGAGTTTATGGATATTATTTGTAAAAGTAGTATTATTAGCATGGGTAACACTGTTATTTAACGAAATTTGTAACAATATGAAAAAATCAAACGAATAAATAAACAAATCTGTAATATCATGTTGGTGCCATGATCTTCTAATCATTATAGTAAGTAGAGTTTCCGGAAGACTTTCTCGTACTGTTCCGAACCCATGAAAAGCGCTAACTGCTTGGTCAACTTGTATATTCCAAAAATACCGCTGGCACTTATTACAGCAATTACATTGGACCATTTACGTCTACTTGAAAGTCTCTTGACACTGAGATACTGGCATATCCCTGCTAATATGTGGTATGTACCGGATCCAATCAAGAAAGTTATTGGAATGATTCCTCCAATCCATTTCACTTGCCAGTTGGGGTTCTGTAATATCCACTTAACATAATTAAAATCAATATCTACCCTTAGTCTATCTGGAATCAATTTCATCACATATAAATGGTACGTTAACAGAGGAGCCAGTATGTAGCCAGAAAAAATCTGTGGAGAAAGTTTAAAACTCTTTTTAAAACCCGTGAAATACCCAGAAAGTCCCCCCGTGAGACCGATGACTCTCTGAGAAATGCGCTCGGATTCGTCCTGCAATTGGAAGTGAACATCAGTTTTACTATTATGCTGTTTTGCGTTCTTAGCTCTAGGTACTGCATTATAGCTGTTGATCCAATGCCAAATTCTGAGGATTAATCCACTACCGAAATGTAAGCATAAAGACGTAACTAGTAACTTAGCGGTGAATGATGGTAATAACTCTCTAACCATCATTAGCACATCATCGGGGGCTGAACCGGCTGATATTGGGGGTACTACCAGCGTGTTGATACCATGCAGTGGGAAATAAAGAGCCATGGGAAATGTAGAAAAGTATTGAACTTTGCGCAGGGACATAGAAATCCATCTCCTCGAAATGGGGAAAAGTGGAATGCCCGCAGATTTATCTTGAGATTTTAGTAAATCTTCATCTAAGCTTGAAGTGTCAATTGGCTCTGGTGAGACGCTTTGTAACGTCATTTTTGATTCTTTCTTCTTTTCCAAAAAGCATTTTGCAAAAAGCATTCGTAGAGTATACATACATTTTAATCATTTATCACTAATACGGCGAGATACATACAAGTTGGTAGAAAGAACGGTGGTTACAATACTTCCTTTCTTGTTTCCTCTCTTCAAAAGAGATAGATCATGTCGTTACCACCATGGTGTCCCACTTACTCATCACGTAAGACTGGCGTTAATGGTGAAAAGGTGTACTGCATATGTAAGAGACCCGACAATGGGGAACTAATGGTTGGTTGTGATGGGTGTGACGACTGGTTTCACTTCAGCTGTTTAAAGATCCCAGAGACATATAGAAGACTGGTTTACTCATTTCATTGTCCTTATTGTGAAGCCGGCATAACAGGACCTGCATCACAGGGTGCTAACGAGTTGCCTAAGACTATCTGGAAGCGTAAGTGCAGACTGAATGACTGTTTCAAACCGTGTCAAACCAATAGCAAATACTGTTCTGATGAACACGGTGAAGAATATATGAGGATTATGTTGGCTAAAGTAGAAATACCAGGAATGTCGCACGATGCACAGTTGCAACTGCTTAAGGACATGGCTAATTATCACAACGACGACAGCAATCCCGAACAATTTCAAAAATTTGGAAATGAGGAGTTCATTTATGATGACCCCAAGGATCAGGATTCGCTATACACAAAGATTGTTAGCCAAGATAAGAGGTTAATCGAATTACAAGATAACGCTAGGGAACTGAGTGATAACACTATCCCCACAAAAAAATCCGAACTAGATACTCTGAGCAAATATCTGGACTGGCTGGAAGAAATTAATGTCAAACTAGCGTCACAGAAGGATCCGAATTTAGGGGAAGAGACTACTAATTCCAGTTCAACCACCACCCGCGATAAAAATAAAAAGAAATTGAATAAGATCAAGGCAAAACAGAGAATTTACATATGCGGATACAGCTCAGATTGCCAGATACCATGTAGTGTGGACGAATTTGTTACGGAGTACGGCCAAGATCTTCCCCAGCTGAAAAATATCTGCGTCAAGGTACGTTGTAGTAAGCACTCCGGTTGGGCTATCATGCAGTTAGAAGAGCGAGAGCAACAGTTAAGTTCCCTGGAGAGTTACCAAACAAGGTTGTTGCTCTTAATGAAAATGCGAAAGGAACAGTTACATATCCAGTACTACGAACAACTACTGCAAAAGAAAGAATAATGGGATACACGCATGATACACGCATATATCGGAGCTGTTAGAATCGTAGAATTCGGTCTTAACTGCTAAAGTCATTTTTCGAAACGATTAAAATTCCTTTCCCTCTAGAATTCGAATAATCTTGTTATTCTATTGGCATCATCATATGCACTCGTTTGGCATGATGTGGAAAAGAAAAGACAATCCTTAACCGAAAAAAAGCTAAGGTGATCGTTTGAATTCTATTAAGTCCAAAGAAATAATATAAGAATGATAAGGGTTTCTCGTCTGGAAAGTTATCGATTGACTTACGGCTCGGAGTAGTTTTACTGTGTCGTTCGCCCCTTTGTGACGAGGCATTCTGTGGTCATTACGAAAATGAGTAAGGATACTACAATGAACAAACTTAAGAACGAGGAATTTAAGATCTGGAAAAAGTCCGTTCCTTCACTATACCAACACATATCATATTTTAAACCGCAGTTGGATGCTCGCTTAGGAGATGTTCATCAATTTGAGAAGAGGTTTACCTTCAGCAACGAGGTGGTGCCTGACCAAAAGAGAGGGGTTTTAAATACAGGATTATTTTATTCTGTAGGAGGCAATGTCTATAAGGTGGATTGTTCTTTACCATTGGGCCTTCAGTATGGTGGAGGTGAACAGGAATTGCCTGATCCACAGTATAATGAGGTCTTTAAACAGGTAGGGGGAGATGCTTTCCCTAGTCCACATTTCATTTTCCCGGGAGAGAATATCATTAAAATGAGCCCTCTGCCAGCTGGCGACAACACACTACTGGGGATGGCATCCAATGCATCCTTAGTTTGGTTTAGGGATGGCTATAGGAATCCTACACACATTATGCAAGAGCTTATGGGACCAAGTACTAGTTTTTCCAGTATCCACTCCATCAGGAACTCGGAATACTTGGCTGTGTGTGATTTTGATCTCCGTAAAGATAATAAGCAAATTGTAAAATGTCAATCTGATAGAAAGGAAGGCGAAAGTACGATAAAGATCGTGGACAATCAGGAAGCCGTCGGTAATCCAATTCGTCGTTTTAATGTGCCTTCGTCCGTTATTCACTCGATAAAATTTTTGGATGAGAATCTTTTCGTAACATGTTCGGACGCCAATGTGATAAGTTTCTGGGATGCAAGAACTGATTCAGAACTCTGGTCGTTCGTTGATGCTCAGGATGGTAATTTGACGAGCTTGAGCAGTTCACCTCAACTGGATGGTTTCTTTGCAAGTGGTACCGACACTGGTGTCATAAAACTATGGGATTTGAGAGCCATTATGTCTCAGCAGCAGGAGATGGTCAGTTTTGGTCATTCTAATGAGGATCCCGTTATTGACTTGCAATTTTCCCCAACGTCTTCTACGGAATTCCTGAGTGTTGGTAAAAGCGGTAACGTTTACCAATGGGATACAGACTTCTTTTTTACTAATGAAGAAGTTGACGACGAGGACTTGAATTCGCAGTGCCTGAAATTTCTTCACACTGGTGGTAGTAGGAGATCTATTGGTGCCAATGACAAGCGAAACATGGTAAATTGGCACCCAACAATTGACCAATTGGTGGGAACAATCGATAGCGATGGTTCTCTTGGAGTTTATAAGGCATTCACCGGTAGAGAGGAAGAACAGGAGGAAGAGGGAAACGATGAGGAGTGATTTTAGTATTTAAATGGTATAAGGTGTATATATGTATGGAGATGTACGTATATATATTTTGTAATGTTCTTTTGTGTTTTATTTGGTAGCGTTTTTTGTCGAATTAGGCCTTTGGGCTATAAAATGTAAAATTTGCCAATGTGCCTAGTGACAATATTAAAATAAACTAAAAAACAGACAGTACAACCAAACTAGGACATCTACAAAAATATCCAACGAAGTTCCAAAATAACCTCTCTCGCCTTCCCCAAGACTCAGAGACTATCTAGATATTTAATTTATTATTTAATAACTATGTACATTACTCTGCTTTTAAAAGACGAATTTTAGAGTCTTCCACAAATCTCAGAGAATTAAATTGAAGGTCCCTCCTGCCCAAAACAAACCTAGAGAACCGATTAAATACATCTAGCAATTCTCAAAAATTCCACTTAATCCAGTAATAGACTATCTATTAACGTATACAGCCCCAGGACCGGGTTACCCGTCTTATACTAAGCCCGCTTTATACTAAATACAAGTCCCGCAGAGCTAGGAACGTAAGATCAACAAGCTGCGTTCCTCCGACAATCCAAGAGACTTCAAATTCAAACCAAGAAAAACTACATCTTTTGATCTTGGGATCGTCTATCCATCCCAGCGTGGATTGATTTACATTGATGGTGCTTAAATTTGTAGAGAGATTATCTTTAATTTAAGAAAAACAGTAAAGGAAAAATTATCCAATAGAAAGCGTGGTAAAGGGAGATAGATAGCTCAAAAGAGGACAGGACAAGGCGAACATGGCATCTTTATTTAAACCACCTGAATCTACGAGGCGTAATGCTAAATCACCAAAGCTTACGCTCCCGCCCGCCCTCAGAAATAATCATGCTGAATTGAATCAAGACGACATTATCAACGGTGCTGGCATCGCTAAGCCGAGTGATGGTATAGTTCCATCACTCGATCATCTACGGGGAGTAACGCCTCCTTATTCGTCATCGGAAATCACCATACCTCGTTTTGATCAAGCTCCATCAACAACGACATCATCATCATCATCATCGATATATTCTAAGACACCATCAAAACCAATGAAGAAAAGGCCAGTACCTCCCCCAATTCCCACGTCGGTGCTTTCAAATTTGAAAGAATCGTCTTCATCGCAATCTTTGCGAACGACTCAAAAAGTAGACAAAATGGCCAATTCGCTATCCAAATTACAAATCGATGGAGACCCAACGATACCTAACGCTAGTCAAGACTGGGGGAACTCTATAGATACCTACTCTAGCACAGTATTGCCTGATTATGATGGTGCTCTCGACAGCACTGCGGTACTACAGGCGAAAATGGCAAATAAAGATATTGATGGGTTAGACGAAGAAATCTGGGAGCATCCGATGTTGAAAAACCAAATAGAAACAGTAGGTATATTAGGTGAGGGTGCAGGTGGTGCTGTCGCCAAGTGCAAACTCAAGACCAATAACAGGGGTAAAATATTTGCACTAAAGACAATAAACACTCTGAATACAGACCCCGAATACCAAAAACAAATATTCCGAGAATTACAATTCAACAAATCATTCGAATCTGACTATATTGTCAAGTACTATGGTATGTTTGTGGATCAACAAAATTCCACGATATACATCGCCATGGAATATATGGGTGGAAGATCTCTAGACGCGGTATACAAAAATTTGATTAACCGAGGCGGTAGAATTAGCGAGAAAGTGCTGGGTAAAATAGCAGAAGCTGTACTTCGTGGGTTATCCTATCTACATGAACGCAAAATCATTCACAGAGATATTAAGCCTCAGAATATCCTGCTTAATCTCCAAGGGCAAGTTAAATTGTGTGATTTTGGTGTCAGCGGTGAAGCTGTTAATTCATTGGCTACAACTTTTACTGGTACATCTTATTACATGGCACCTGAACGTATCAAAGGTCAACCTTATAGTGTGACTTGCGATGTCTGGTCATTAGGCCTAACCCTTTTAGAAGTCGCTTTAGGGCGTTTTCCATTCGGATCCGATAAGATGGCCGCCAATGTAGCCCCCATTGAATTACTGACAATAATCTTAACGTTTACGCCACAACTAAATGATGAGCCAGAATTAGACATTTATTGGAGTAAGGCATTCAAATCATTCATCGAGTACTGTTTAAAAAAAGAAACTCGTGAAAGGCCATCTCCAAGACAAATGATTAACCATCCGTGGATTCAAGGACAGATGAAGAAAAAGATAAATATGGAAAAGTTTATAAATAAGTGCTGGGAAGCTGAAGGTGGAATTTAACTCAAAATGGTCTACAAAAATTGATATTTTAGCATTGCATTGAATAAATCTTTAATACTCTTCATAACTAACTTATTGACTCTTATTACTGCGATTGATCGTTCGTTCAACACGATTTTCATTTTTTTTCAATGCGCTACCAGACTGAACATCTCATCACTTACTGAAGACCACCACAGAACTATCTGTCGTTGAAATAAGGTATAGCAAGGATTGAAATCAAAATCGAAACCCCTTCAACTATGATCAGAGCTCTAAGTTATATCGTTCCTAGAGCAGGTACTTTACCTGTTAGACCTGTTTACAGATCAGCTGTTAATGCAAGGTTTTATTCCCAAGCCAAGGAAGAGAAAGATTCCCAAGAGCAACCAAAGGAAGAACAAGAAAACAAAAAGGAGGAACCAATCTCTGATATACAAGAATTGCAACAAAAACTGCAAAATAAGGACAAGGAGGCTGCTGAATATAAAGACAGATTGCTAAGATGTGTAGCAGATTTCCGTAATCTACAGGAAGTCACGAAAAAGGATGTGCAGAAAGCTAAGGATTTTGCTCTACAGAAATTTGCCAAGGATTTGCTAGAATCTGTTGACAACTTCGGTCACGCTCTCAATGCCTTCGATGCTGCTGATGCCAAACATACTACTGAAGTCAAAGAACTTTATACGGGGGTGAAAATGACAAGAGATGTATTTGAAAAGACCCTAAACAAGTACGGTATTGAAAGGATTGAACCATTGGGTGAGCCATTCGATCCTAACCAACATGAGGCTACTTTCGAATTGGACCAACCTGACAAGGAACCCGGCACAGTTTTCTTTGTGCAACAAGCAGGTTTCTCATTGAACAGTAGAGTTATTAGACCAGCCAAGGTTGGTATCGTCAAGACAAGAGACTGAATTACTTAGCAAAAATGGTTTGCAATGCAGATGAAATGAGATGCGATGAAATGCGATGAACAACAACTTAGTCCAATTTCTACATACATGTACATACGTAAACAGGACAATCCAAAACCGCTGCTAAAAATATGTGGAGGGTAGCGAAGAGCTTTATCTTCATACCTTTTAAGTTCGTGGATGTGATGTTGATCATTTTCGTAAACAGATTTGTTTGTAAATCAACCGAATTCAGTAAAAAAATTGGTCGTGTTTACCCTTATGACGACAATTAGCAGAATGTTTATTGAATGGACATTGAAACCTATTGATACTCAAGTTTTTGGGTTTAAAACTTTTAGGTATCTTAATATATCTCTTCAGATCTTAGATATTAGATTTTATTACTTAGTCTTCTGTCTTTAGCCCTATCCTAGGCCAGATTATTACTACGAGGACGTATACAAAGAAGAGTGAATCTTGAAGAAGAGTTTTAATTTAATCCTCCTATCAATCACCAATCTTCTTGTAGTATTGTTTTTCCAGATCTCTCCTATCTGACTTTGTTGAGATTTACCGATCGTTTAAGCCCTTCGAGATCTCACATTCATTAAGCATAACAACACCAAACAAACAACACAAACAGCACAATAGACACATAAAGAAGAGGTTTTCAAAACTGAGATTTAAGTTGGGAGATCCGTTTTAGCTGAAACACGTACGTCTACTATGACTTCGTTATCACAACGGCATACGTACTACGGTGGTGAAGTTGGAGTACATACACATGAGATTACTGGTAAACCAAGGAAGAGACATGTAACATTTGGACCGTATGTTGTTGGATCAACACTAGGTGAAGGTGAATTTGGTAAAGTTAAAATGGGATGGTCCAAAGCTGCTTCATCACCTTTAGAAATACCCAAACAAGTTGCCATTAAACTGATCAGAAGAGATAGTATTCCAAAGAATTCCGAAAAGGAAGTTAAGATCTACAGAGAAATTAACGCGTTGAAACATCTATCACATCCAAACATTGTAAAGTTGGAAGAAGTATTACAAAATTCCAAGTACATTGGTATTGTACTGGAATACGCGTCCGGGGGAGAATTCTACAAATATATCCAAAGGAAACGACGGCTCAAAGAAGCTGTGGCATGTAGGTTATTTGCACAGTTGGTTTCAGGAGTTCACTATATGCATTCTAAAGGTTTAGTTCATCGAGATTTGAAACTAGAAAATTTATTATTAGACAAACATGAGAATTTAGTCATAACAGATTTTGGTTTTGTCAATGAATTTGTTTCTCACAACGAATTAATGAAGACTTCGTGTGGATCGCCCTGTTACGCTGCACCGGAATTAGTTGTCAGCACGAAACCTTATGAGGCCAGGAAAAGTGACGTCTGGTCATGTGGTGTAATTTTATATGCAATGTTAGCAGGTTATTTACCGTGGGATGATGATCCAAAAAATCCTGACGGTAATGACATTGTCAGGTTGTATTATTATATCACGAGGACGCCATTAAAGTTTCCAGAGTACATTACACCATTGCCACGAGATCTATTGAGACGCATATTAATTTCTGATCCCAAGAAAAGAATAACAATTAGAAGTGTTCATAAACACGAATGGTTAAAACCCCATGCTGCATTTATTTCAATTACTCCAGAGGAATGGGATAAGGCGATGTCGTCCAAAGACGTATTTAGACTGCCACGCCCTACTCCTGCAACATCGAAGAGACCTCAATCGAGCTGTTCGACCTCATCAACAGGCTCTAAAGGCGAAAAAAGAGATTCTCTAATAATGGATTACACTCTAGTTCCCCTACCGGCACCGCCTCATCAATCACAATCGCATGTAATCACAAAACCATCTCCACCATCTCCAGAGATAAGGACTTCACCTGTCAGAAATCAGTTCAGTAGACACAACAGAAGTAATTCAGCAGCATCCGTAGCATTACAAGCAGTAGTAGATGCTGAAAGAGAGAGTAGCAGCACGCTTATACATCCTCACGGCAATGGTGTCAATGCGGTAAATGGCGGTACTGTTAGTGGAAACAAGTTAGTTCCAAGGTCTAGTACGGTTTCTGGTAACGCTTTATCACTACTAAATAAAGACAGTGTCATAGTCGAAACTAGTTCCTCTAACGGTAGGATCATTGAACCAATGGATGAGAATAGTAAATTGAGGCCACCACTAAACAGTATTAGTAATGTGGCCACTTCTAGAACGGTTCATAGACGACCAAGACCTACATCTTATCACCCTGGTTCAATGGCCACTAACAGTGATACCAAGGATCTGCCAGCTACTTTGACTGGCATGCCCAATTCATCGTCTGCACGTCCCACATCTGTTATGGAACCATCACCACTTGATTCTACACCTTCATTGGTACCTGACGCTGGACTATCTCCACCAGATCATTCACCTAAAATGCTACCAAGGCGATCGTTCTCTGTCAGTAAGCCATTGTTGGACTTACATAGTGTAAATGGGGACTTGATTAGGTCCCACGGCGATGCACAACCAATGACAAGAAGGTTACACGAGCAAGTGGAAGATGTTGATTATAAACAGAGGAGACAATCAAGACGGTATAGTTCATTATTCAATTCTGTCACTGAAGAAAGCGAAGATACGGATCAGAGAAGTATTCCACCACAGGGCAAGATGAGAAGCCGCACACGGAGTAGGACACCTAGTAAAACCCATAGTAGACAACCAAGCGGCAATACCAGCACCACTAGGGCACCGGAACCGGTAGAGCCTGTGAGAAGTCGTACAACGACAGCTTCGGGAGCTAACACCAGGGACAACGATAAGAGGCCTGAGAAAAAAAGATTCAGCTTTTTGTCTTTTTACTCGTCTTATAACACTTCAAAATCCAGTATTGTGTCTGAGAAAACTTCACCCGCCCCCACCCCACAGCAACAGCAGCAGAAACCCGTTGGCTCACACTCTTCACGTCAACGTTCCATTCCTAGAATCGGAACAAGAAATTCCCTAAGAGCCGGGGATCACGCATCTGCACAGCAACAACAGTCCGCTCCCCAACAGCAGCCGCTCACAAGAACTAAGCTCAAGAAAAATAGGCAATCGACAGTGGAATCGCCTCAACAGCAAGTACGACCACAGGGTGAACTATCTACTGCTAAGAAGGTGATGGATTTTTTCAAGAGGAGAAGCATGAGAATCTGAGCATTCGTTTTGGTTTGGTTTGTTTTTGGTTTCGTTTTATAAGTTATTTCGGGTAATAGACATAAACATATAAACTGCAATTGCATCAATGCCACAACCGCTTATTACTACAACCCTTACACGCTGAATTCTTCAATCTCACTGTATCTTTTTAATAATGTATATTGCGTATTAGACTATTCAACACTATACACGTACCAACCCAATTAATATTTAACACAAAAATTAAATGTTGGAAGGGTACAAGAAAATTCTGACGGAAGCACCAAAGGTCTTGGCTGGCAAGTTGTTTCTGAAGTTTGCTCTAACGACACCAGAGTTACCGTGAGTTCTGGTTAGCTTACCCCAGATAACTCTGATCTTGGAACCTCTAACTTCCTTAGAAGTTCTGTAAACGTAAGCCACGCGCTTACCTAGGTAAAATTGGGCATCTTGTGGGGTAGAAACACCTTCAATCTTAACTAGAGAAACACCTGGGTTGTTGTGCTTTCTAGTTCTTGTGTAGGACAAGTGCTTACCTTTGACGTACACTATTAAAACTTTGTTAGTAACATGCTACCATTTATCATTCAACATAGTTTCAACATTATCGCTATAATCGCTGTTCACACATACATCTGTGGGACTGGGCCATCTTTGGGTTGCTTGGTGTCTTCAGCTGTGATGAGTTGCAAATTTCACTAGTCTGTCTTGTAGACTATCGAATCCACTGCGTGGGAGTACCCGAAGCGTCAATAATCGTCAAACTCGAAAGGGACGTAGAACGGTTTCGCGGACGGGTGCTCTTTCCGATTTAGAAGGAGCTGGAAGGATCTACTGGTTAGGAAGTGGTTGTTCCTTCCGCCTATTGCGCTTACTCCCTCTGCCTAGTCCCCGTCTAGCGTCCACCAGTTATCCGCCTAGTTTTCCACTCGGGAATTGACGACGCAACTTTTTGTCTATGAGCACGAACCGACGCAAAAAACTTTCATCAAATTTTTCACCCGAGAAAGCCACTATGTGATGTATGGAGGCAGTCACACAGCGAAAACTTTTCTTTTTCAATTAGGGTTTGCAACCTGAAAAAGTATAAAAGAGCAGCTAATGCTCGTCCTTTCGAGGCCTTCTCCATAGTCATTTTCAAGAACGTTGTCGACGTACTTCAGTATGTAATCCCCCCATATGGTGGCCTTCATGGTGCCAATGCGCCAATAGTGTATCTCCATTCGTTCATCAACTAACACCCTCTGCAGTAGGATCATTTCTATAGGAATCGTCACTCTTTGACTCTTCAAAAGAGCCACTGAATCCAACTTGGTTGATGAGCGACGAAGCCCTTGTGCCCTAGAGTGAGGACGGATGTCGCTTGGTCCATAACCCTAAGCGGTTTGGCCATCGCATTTGTTGCCTTTCCATGGCCCTTCCAACTTCGGTCGGTTGGGTTTTTAAGGCGCGATGATCTTGGCCCTTTCTTAGATACTTCTTCGAAGCGTCAAGTTTGGGCGGGCGCGAGTGGCAGTCTGACAAGTTAATCAATATCTTTTCCCCCTTATTCCATTTAATCAAAGGCTTGATTGTGGATTAAGAGGGTTTGAGAATTGGGAGTTTGTATTCCTTTATAAAAAAAAGTATGCTATGCTAGATGTCTGCGTAGTGGCTATTGCGTCTTGTTCTTACATATGCTGTCTAAGGAATTCTGTACATTGGCGGATTATCAGCAGCTGATCTTCGCTGGTAGAGCGCGCGTATGCGACATAGCAAGGTCTGCGGTACTTCTTGGCCACCAGGGTGGCCAGTTGCCTCGCAATGTCCCTCTTAGCGTCGTCGGCGTCGTCTACCATCAGACTGCCAACGACGTCGTCTCGGAATGGAATGGCATAGTGGTAGCATGCGAGCCCTGCGGAGCCTGAGATGCTTAGACTAATTGGTGTCTTTTGCGAATTGCTGGCAGGCAGTGTTGCCAGCACTTGCACCGGCTCTAGCGGAGTCTCAATGGTGTGAGATACTGTTTTTGTATGCATCGTTACTCGTCTGTCTCGTTTTGTGATGAGGTGAAGTGAAGTTTTTCAACATGCGAACTTAAAACCCTTGTACTGCTGCTGTTACCTTTAAAGGCTCGAGGACAGTAAAAGAACAACGGGACATGGGAATACCCATAGTATGCATAGTGGCAGCTCTTTGCCCTCAAATGGGCATTGGCTTCCGCGGCGGGTTACCGTGGAAACTTAGCCAGGAAATGAAGTATTTCAGACAGGTCACTACGTCGACGTTTACGCAAGATAAATCAAATGCTGTTATCATGGGGAGGCGCACATGGGAATCGATCCCATCAAGATTCAGACCCTTGAAAAACAGGATCAACGTCGTGCTCTCTAAAAATTTCCCCAACTTCCAAAGAGACAACGACAGGTATCTCAGTAATGACTTATCGGAGGCCATTAGATCGCTGCAGACATTACCCGTCGAACGCATCTACATCATCGGTGGTGCCCAGTTATATGCGGAGAGCGTTGACCTTGCGACTCACTGGCTGGTGACGAAGATTTACTTCGAGCCACACAACCAGCAACAGCCTCAACAGCCTCCCCCAGTGGACACTTTTCTTCCGAGACTCACCCACCATAGCGAAGCGTCGCCTGAACGACTAGCGGAATTCTTGCCAACACAGGTAGAACTGCCGCCTTTGCAAACTTTGCAATACGGTAGAAGGTATTACGACACGCAGGACAACTATACGTACTGGTATACGCTGTACAGCAACAATAGCACCAATACCACGTGAATATCACGTGGCGTGATTTTTTTCTTGAAATTCCCGTTTATTGACTGTTTATTTATTCTTTTGTGAACAATGCGGTGGCATATGCGCCGCCCCTTTGCTAAGCTCAAGATCACACGTAAGCCCCCAAATGACGGCCAGGCTGATCGTAGTCCAAACAACCGTATTATTACGTTTAAATGCTCGAACGAGTAGTATTCGGAAGATCAAGGTTACCCGGGCCTCGTTTCGCTCTTTTTTTTTTTTCGGGACATTTTTAAGCGAAGGGTCTAGGAGAAATAAATTCAACTTGCCACGGTGAGGGCAACAACCTTTCAACAATAATAATAGTAAGGTCAAGCTGGTTGCAATAAAAGTGCTTTACTTTAAGGGCGTCTTTCTAATCATTTTTCCTTAATTGAGTGTGTGTGTTGTGAAAAGGTTGTTCAGGAACTATTAAAGGTATAACCGTTTGTTAGCAACTTCCCCTCAATAGCAGCCTAAATTTGAATCGCTTTGGATCTTCCACTTTTGTTTTGTTTTTACCTCTGCTGTTGTATTTAACGGAGTACTAGAGACTATTAATATACTACACTTGCGATGTCATCCTACGCCAATTCATCAACGTGGACATCTTTTCTGAAGTCTATTACTTCGTTTAATGGTGATCTGTCCTCTTTGTCAGCACCACCTTTCATCTTATCACCAACTTCATTAGCGGAATTTTCGCAGTACTGGGCGGAACATCCTGATTTGTTTTTAGGACCCTCGTTTGTTAAGACTGGGGCAGACGCTTCTAAGGTGTGCTCCGGTGTCGATGTGGATTCGCCGGAGGTGGCTCGTATGTTGGCCGTGGTAAAATACTATATCTCAACGTTGAAGAGTCAGTACTGCTCGCGTAACGAGAGCATGGGTACTGAGAAAAAGCCGCTAAACCCATTTCTGGGTGAATTGTTTGTAGGTAAGTGGGACAACAAGGATCACCCAGATTTCGGTGAGACTGTTCTTCTAAGCGAACAAGTGTCCCACCATCCACCAATAACTGCTTATTCAATTTTCAACGACAAGAACAGTGTTCAGTTAGAGGGTTACAACCAGATCAAATCGTCTTTCTCCAAATCACTAATGCTCAGTGTCAAACAATACGGTCACGCGCTTTTGTCAGTGGGTAAGGAGTCTTATTTGATCACTCTGCCACCTTTGCATATCGAGGGTATCTTAGTTGCAAGTCCATTTGTTGAACTAGAAGGTAAATCTTATATTCAAAGCTCAACAGGCTTATTATGTGTGCTGGAATACTCCGGGAGGGGCTATTTCTCCGGGAAGAAGAACAGTTTCAAGGCAAGGATTTTTAAAGATTTCAAAGATAGTAAGGACAAGGATAAAGCGCTGTACACGATAACTGGCCAGTGGTCAGGAATTTCAAAGATCTTCCAATCCGGTAAGCATAAGGACGATGGTGTTTTGTTCTACGATGCTTCCAAGAGCCCAACGGAACTTCTAAACGTGAAGGACATAAAAGATCAACATCCATTGGAGTCAAGAAGGGCATGGAAGGATGTGGCTGAGGCCATCAAACAGGGTGATTATGAGAACATCACAAAGTCGAAAACGGAATTGGAAGAATCCCAAAGAGAAAAGAGAAAAGAGGAGGAGTCAAAGGGTACTCGTTGGCAACAGAGGTGGTTCAAAGGTGTTGACTACTCTCAGGCTCACCAGGATGAATTTTCCTCGCTAACTGGGTTGGCCCATCTGTCGGTCAAGAATTTGCCCAGCGGTACTACTACCGATGATAAAGAAGATAAGAAGGATGTTTCCTCATTGCATTGGAAATTTCAGAGGGCGGCGTGGGATAACGAGAAAGAGATTCGTCTTTCCGGTGCAAGCTCATAATAGTTTGCGTGTCTTATAGATTACTGACGCTTACGAAATTATTATCATTATTACTACTACTACCGTTATCATTTTCCTTCTCATTTATACTGTCTAGTGACTTGTTTACACGATTATACTAGGGCGATCAATACCTTGATTTGAACGGTATAATTCTCGTTAGTAATAACACCTGTAGGAAGGAGGGGGAGAGAGAGAGAGAGGTAGCAGCTTTTTGCTTGTTCAGCCTTAAATCTCTACTGCCTCGTATGCTCACTTGCTTGCTACCCTGTTGCGTTTCTCGTTTGTTGTAAATGACAGATTTTGTCCGGCTCGGAAAGTACCATGGTAGAGGTCGGACAATAGAGCGATGTCCTCATCACCTAAAATTTTTATCAGCGATGAGATGCGATGAGATGCGATGAGAAATACAGAAGTCGCAATAGTACTTTTCACCAGCGTTGTATACAAATAAGTACGTCTAAGGTCTTTCTGTTGTAAAATGTCTGCAGTTCACAGACCTTCTCAGTACAAACAACCTTCTCGTAAGGGCAAGAAAGCTTGGAGAAAGAATATCGACATTAGTGATGTTGAGAAGGGTTTACAGGACAAACATGATTTAGAAATGACACACGGTACCCAGGACCTTTCCCAACTACAGGACGATAAACTTTTCCAAGTCGATGATCAGGGTGATTTAGACTTGAAGAGTAAACTGATTAAAAGGAAACAGATAAAGAAAAATATCAAGAGTAGAGAAATTCTAGATGCTGTCAAGACAAATTCTAAAGTGGACATCGTCAAGCATCCAAAGAAGTCAGATCAACCAAAGGACAAGATTCAAACTGTTTCCAAGAAAGAACTACAGCAATTGTTAAATTTGGCAGGTAAGAACGTCGGAGAGTCCAAATGGAAGAACAGAGTTGCAAAGGAAGGTTTAATCAAATCCGGGGCATTTGACCTTTGGAATTCAGGTTCAGATGAAAAAATAACTACTCGTTCTGGGATGCAGTTGAAGGTCGATCCAGGCAAGAAAATTCCCGAAGAGCTAGTAGAAAAGTCCACGACAGGTTGGAGTTTACCGTCAGCGAGACCAAGTACAATGCTAAGAGCTCCCGAGAAAATTCAAGAATACGAAGATTTGCCACATGCTGGTAAATCTTATAATCCAAATACGGAAGACTGGAACCAGTTAATCATGGCAGAATACAACTCTGAAAAAGCTAAAGAAAATAACAGGATTGCTCAAAGGGAATACAGCGCTAAGATTGCACATTTAATGGAGGTGTTAGGAGATAGCGAGGAGGAAGAATCAGATGCATCCGAGGAAGAAAAGGAAGAAGATGGACAAGAGGATGATGGCACTAATGGCGAGGATACCAGACTATCAACCAACGAAGCAGTTAAGAATAAGAAAAAGACTAAACATCAGAGGAATAAGGCTAAAAGGCACGAGGAAAGAGTAAAAATGCAAAACGAACTAAAGAAGCTCAGATCTCAACTTCATGAATTAGAAAAATTGCAAGAAGTCGAGAAGGAAGTGGAAAAGAAAGACGAGGAGAAAACCCTTCCCAAAGTACAGAAGCCAAAGAGGAACAAGAAGCACAAGTTAGGAACCAAATATTCCGCTAGGGAAGCCAATTTAGAGGTTAAATTTTCAGATGAATTGTCGGATTCTCTCAGGAAATTGAAACCGGAGGGAAATCTTCTATACGATCAAATGAGAAAATTGCAGAGCACTGGTAAGGTGGAACCGCGTGTTCCTGTACGCAGATCGAAGGGGAACAAGCCTAAGGTTACAGAGAAATGGACTTATAAAGACTTTAAATAGTTAGCAGTAGTTTGAAGAATTTTGTACACTAGTTTTCAATATTTTCACTCACCATGTGAGGAGTTGTTTCCGTTGGGCAACGGACGGTGATCGAAAAAGCGAGGAAACAAACGGATGAAGAAACAGTCACGATACCGGTACATTACATAAACTGCCATATCTTCTTGAGGAATTTTAATAGGTGAGTTGAGCCATGTCCAGGTCCCATTTGATTATTGTACCGTGTCATTCTATTTGGAATCCATTCCATCGCAGCCAGGCCCCAAACGGTAAATCCAATTTAGGTCAAAACCCTGAGCATTGGTATTTGGCTCCATTCCAACTACAAGGTAATGATCATTTAGCATTTATCAAGCATGGGTTACAAGCAATAATTACTTTGCTCAAAGATGAAAAAGATGGATCCTTTTTGGTGTTCTCCGGTTCTCAAACTATACTAGCTGCTGGTGCACTTTCAGAATCGCAAAGTTATTACCTTTTAATGAGACAATTGCTAAGAGTATCTGAGGGTCAAGATCCACCCAATTTTGATGGTATTGCTAAATATATAAATGAAATTAAGCAGTTAATGACTAGACGTGAAATTGACGTTGAAACTCTTTTCAGTACTCGAGTAACAACGGAGGAATATGCATTGGATTCGTTTGATAATTTAATCTATTCCATCTATAGATTCAAGCAGATGAATGACACCTGGCCACAAGAAATAACAATTGTTGGATTCGGTTTTAAAAAAGAACAGATTTCTAGAATTACATGCAAAGGCGATTGATTTTCCCAAAGAATGTATGAATTACATTTGTATTGATCCATCACCAAAGGGCTATATCATCAACGAAAGAAACGAATACTTTCAACATTTAGCCAATATGGAATTAAAGAATGCGGTATCTTTATTTGAAAAGGATTGGTTTGCCACAAGAGATCCCCTCTTGACAAAGAAACAGTCTCGTAATCCTTTTAAAAGATCGAATGAGTATGAAGATGTACGCCTCTTTAATTTGAAGAGTCCTATAGACCATGATAAGTTGTTTTTCGATATTTATATAAGGGACAAGATGCCCTGGTCGAAAAAACAGTAATGATAAGAATAAGAATAAGAACAATAATAACAATAACAATAACAATAACAATAACAATAACAATAATACAGATTGATCATATTAAAATACTTCTAGTTTTTGTTTTAGTACCTTGCGCTCCTCTTCCCATTTTACTACACCGGATAACTTGTCCTTTAGGTTTTCCAGTTCATGATCTATAGATGTAATGGCTTCCACAGTACCCAATGCTTGTAGTTGCCATGAACCACTATGATCGATTTCTAACAGCATGTCATGGTATTTGATTAAACTTGGTCTTTGCGAGATTGTAATGAAATTAAACCTATATTTTTTCAAAATATTGAAGAGCTGATCTTCCATGTCTACACTGATAGCATTGGTAGCTTCATCCAGCACAACAAACCTTGGTTTATGGAAAAGAATACGTGCAAAGTTCATTCTTTGTTTTTTCACCACCACTTAAAACATCCTTCCAATCCGCCACTGCATCCAAGTATAACCAACCCATCCCTCTGTCCAGCAGATAGTCGAGGTTGACCTCTGTAAGAATTTTCACAAGATTTTTATCCTTGAGCCCTCTATCGAAAAACTCATCGGAAGACATTGGGTATATGATTTGATCTCTAAAAGTGCCACCCCTAGGGAAATAAGGCCTCTGTGGAACACAAAAAAGATTGCTTGATGCTGGCACCGATAACAGTCCATTCTTGTTATACACTGGCCATACCTCTGCAATAATACGTTGAATGGAACTTTTACCACAACTATTGGGACCCAAGATTAAGAGAGAGGCACCCGTATTATCCATCAGTGGCACATTAGGATCGAAGTTTTTCCTAAAATCTTGTGTCGATGAGGACTTAGATGATGGTTCGATATCTGATGGTATCTGGAATGCCAACCTGTTAATCAATTTTGCACCCTTACCGGCTCTTCTAGATGGAATGATAATGTCAATGTTTTCAAATCTAATGCCGTGAAAATTTCTCTGTATAGTACCACGGACCATATCCTTCGAATCTCCATACCCGGTCTCCATTGCCACGAAGGCACCGTAATTAAATCTCCGAAAATGGACTCTGTGAAGAACACTCAATAAAATGAAGACCCGATTTGTGTAACCAGTTAGTTGTGAAATATCCTTTATAGAATGCATCAACCTCGAGCCGGCATCTGCTAAAGAAAGCATCAACCTTTTGTTGACGATAAAATCTCTCATGTTGCTATTTTCCATGTTTCTTTCCAGTGACAATGTTGAAAGTACAATAGGGATAGATGCGAATACATATCCTAATGCTGACCAAGTATATTTCAAAAGATAATCTTCAACCATGGAGTAATTAAATTTGCTCCGATCGATTTGTAGGGATCTATCAAAATAGGTGTTGTACAGTTCCGTCACTTTAGCCTTCTCTACTTCTGTCCCCTGATAGAATGCAATTTCCTCATTGTTGCTCGACATGTTTAACAAATAATTGTAGAAGTTACCTTCAGCACCAGACTTGCGACTTGTCAATGTACCCAACGGCGGTGTATACTTCCTCAAAATATAACCAGTGAGGAAATAATTGATAAAAATGCCTGCAACACCAAACGTACCCAAGTTATCACGTAGGTATACGGCGAAGAACACCAAATCAATGACTGGTTTAGCGATATCTGCAAAAACCGAACACGTTGCATCGCAAAACTTAGTCACATCGTTAGTGATGGAGTTGTCGATATTCTTTATCACACTACTGTCAGATTGCGTGTCGAATATCAACTTGTAAAATGCCAATCTCTCATCGAGATACATATCATGGATATAACGAGTCAAGTAAACCCTAAAATTTAAACTTAGCTTCCTCTGTAGGAACTTAATTGCACCGTTTGTATAAGAAGCAGGTAGGGCAATAATAAACCAACACGCTAAATCTGCCAAGAACCCCTTACCTCTACCAGCGATAACATCCTTGACGATTTGCCCATCTAATCGGGCGATGAAAAGAGACAACCATGTTCTCATAATGAGGAAAAAAACCTGTAAGGAGAGTAATGCAACATTTTTGTCCAACCAAGATGGTATTAGAACTCTAATCAGCGCACTCATCTGATTCAAATATTTTGAATAAAGCAGCTGTGAATAGGGTTCATACGACGTCTCGACCGACTTAAAAAGATACTTATCTCTCTCGAAAACATCCCCGTCACGTTTGGGAATAAATATTTTCTTCGCACGTCCCGGTCTTCCATCACTGGCACCATTGAGGTGCTTAACGGGAGAACCACTACGATCATCTTGATCGTCCTTTGATACTCTATCCTCTGAGATGTACATTATCCTCGCTCCACTTGCTAAACGTGTTTGTGATCTAGTCCTTCTCAAGAGTGGTGGCTTTGATCGCGAATATGACCTCAGCCTCCTATAAGTTTTCCGCACGTAATAGGATCCTGTCAAAATCACTGTCCCCAAAGCTGTAATTAATGAGAAAAGTAATATTCTCGCTTTTCTCCTGTTAGGATGAGTAAGACTCCTGGAAAGTCGAATCAAATGTCGTATTACCTCTCTGCAATAACTCCTTACGTCTATTTCCCGTGAATAAAGGCCTATAACATTCTTATTGGCGTAGTGTATGACTTCTAAAAGTCTTTTTCTTGTATCCGCTACCTGCAATATCCTACGTCTTAGTTCAACAGCAGTCATCCTCTTAAGTATTCTCCCATTTTTAAAGGAAAGGAAAGACAATGCAAGTGGTAGATAGAGAGAGAAAATTAAACAGTGACACCGTTAAAGTTCTTTTCCTTATATACCCTTGCCCCTGTCCTCAGCGGTTAAATTTTCCCCGCTTTAGCAGCCGCGAAGTCCTTTTTTTCCCGATTAGGGGGTGGCAATGATTGTCGGGGATAGCAAATTAAGGGTACAGATATAGAACAGTTAAAGAACCAATTCAATTATAGCCGCCAACACAGGAAAAAGATGCTGGTTTAAATTGCCTAATTCCAATATGTTATACCCTATGATCTGTAAAATACAAATATCACGTGACTCAGAATATACCAATTTATTCTTCTTTGGATATTCTTCACCTTGAATACTCATGTTAAACTATTTTTTAAAAATCAGAGATCGTGTCGGTTCATTTTATTTTGTTCATCCTTTGTTTTGTTCATCCTTTGTTTTGTCTGTCTGTAAAACAGAAGTCTTTTAACAAGACATTAAAAAGGAGATTTGCATATAATCGGTGAAAATGTACTCTAACTACGGTTTAGCAGTCAAAATCCTAAGCCCTGTAGACTACGATCTACACTTTAACAAAATTTAAAAGCTATACTACATTTTCAGAAGCAGCATGGCACATCCAGGACTCCTTCACAAATACTCTGCTCAAGTTGCATTTGAGTTTAATCCATGCGGCCAAAAAAAGGTTATTGTAGTCATTGGTGGTCTCTCTGATGGATTGTTAACTGTTGAGTTTGCACCTGGTCTTGCTACAGCAGTCGAAAAATTAAACTTCAGCGTCTTACAGATCCAAATGAGAAGCAGCTACAAAGGCTGGGGAGCCAGTTCACTCGATACCGATGTGGAAGATATCAAAAAATTGCTCGAGTATTTAAGATCTCCGGAAGGTGGCTCAAGGGAGACTATTATTATTATGGGATTCTCAACCGGCTCTCAAGATGTCATGCATTACTTGCTTCGTCACTCTAGTTCAATTGAAGGTGGTATCTTTTGTGCACCAGTGTCTGATAGGGAGGGACAGGATCCAAAGGATTTAGAAAAACTGAACCCTAAAGCTCAAGAAATGGTGGCGAATGGTCAGGGAAATGAAATGCTACCCGTAAATTATGCCAGTTACGTTTTTGACACACCAATAACGGCCTATAGATGGTGTTCGTTACACGTCAAGGGAGGTGATGATGATTATTTCTCTACTGACCTTTCCCAAGAGTTCTTCGCCAGTACTTTCGGGAAAATTGATAAACCATTTCTAGTAGCATACAACGAATTGGACGAATATGTTCCCAAGAATGTTGATAAGCTGGAACTTCTCAGAAGATGGCAATCTGTGAGCGATCCCAAATATTGGTCTAAGAATTCTGGTATCGTGAAGGGCTCTACGCACACTGTGGCACAACCAGAAGCCCAACAGCACCTCTTCCAGCGCGTTCTCGGGTTTTTGAAAGAATATTCGTTCTAATGTTCAACAAAATATTGTCCATTGTAATTTTTTCCGTTAGTATGACGAACTCAATCAACCCATATGTAGATCTATACCATCGGAAAAAAAACAAAACATTAAAAAGAAAGGTCACAAGAAGTGATCAGAAGACTATATAGACATGTCAACCTCTCAGTTGCGGGATGGCCCTCACTTTTTCAAGCCATTGATTCAGGAGATCAAGCCAGTTCACTTTAAACTACCTAGCGATGGTACTGTCGCAACTGCATATCCTATTTACTCACCAGATCAGTTGCACAGCACTTTAATCGATTATCTGTGGCATGAATTTAATTATGTAGTTGAAGAAGGTTTAACTTATCCACAAGCTGAAGATTTGACTAGAGACGAATTTCTACACTACTGGTTCCATTCATTCTGTGTGGTGGCAGTTAAAGACGGTGTGGATCTACAGTCTCAAAACGATTGGCAAAAGGTGTTTTTGGGTACTTTTTACATTAAACCCAATTACGGGGCTCGTTGTTCACACAACTGCAACGCAGGTTTTCTTGTCAATCATTTACAAAGAGGCCAGAGGATTGGATATAGATTGGGTCAGGTCTATTTGAAATGGGGGGCCTTATTAGGTTACAAATACTCTGTCTTTAATTTAGTATTTGTAACTAACGTTGCAAGTTGGAAACTTTGGGACAAATTCAAATTTGACAGAATCGGTCTTTTACCAAAGGCTGCAGTTCTTAAGGGCTATAAAGAACCCATTGATGCTATCATTTACGGTAGAGATTTGACCAAAGTTGATCCTGAGTTGCTTGAAGGTTTGTTTTAATTAGGTTTTTATTTTAGTACTCTTTTATAGATCATGATCCAAAGAATTTTGGGTATAAGCACAGATATTGTTTTCACTCCTCGAATATCTCATCTATTAAAAAGGTTCCCGCCTAATGGCTCAGGTTTCCAAAGGCTGACCACTAAGTTTATGCACCAACATGAACTTGATGAGTTGAAGATACTTATAGACCAGAGAAGAGACCCAACTACTTATATAGCGGGGATTTGGGCTACAAAAGAATGCGTTTGGAAGGCGTTGGCGTCATTCGTTGATCCTAAACTAATGCCACCAGCCGTGAGCGTTTACACAAGACTTTGCTATAAAGCTAAAGGGCCCAGGGGTGTTCCTTTACTGCTATTCGATGCAGACTTCCCTGTATCCTCACCTCTTCACTCACTTTTTTACAAAGAAGTTATCTGTAAGAGACAAATCCAGGTTCTACTATCCATTTCGCACGACAAGGATTACCTAGTAGCATTCATGACGATACTAGAAAACGTCAATTGATGCCCATTAAACTCCATGGTATACGCACTCCATCTTGCAATTTTTCTATTTTATCGAACATGAAAAAATGAAAAACTACGCTTAATCAGAAAATCGTATACTTCTAACATTAACTAATATAAGAGGTGTAAGAGACATAGGAAGCCTGCCATTATGGGTGTAGCTGATTTGATCAAGAAATTTGAAAGTATTGGAGTTGAACAACAACCCCATGATGGTTCCTTATCAGACTCTAAAACCGGCAAGAAACCTCTAAAAGAGACACAAGAGAATCTTAAGCAGTCTAAAAACTCTGACGATAGTTCAAAGAATGCATCGGATGCTATTGATGCTTCTCAAGAACCAGAAAAAGAAGAAAAGAATACTGCTGAAGTTAAATCTGAAGAGACTGCACCTAAAGAGGCTCCTATTGAACAAGAAAATCCTGAGACAGAATCTGAAAAGCCCGAATACAAACCAGAGGAGCCGGAAGAAAAGTCTGATTCAAAGTGTGAGGAATTTGGAGAGCCCAAAGAGGCTGAAAATAAATTAGAAAAACCGGAACAGACACCTGAGGCACAGGAAGGAAAATCCGCAGGAGAATCTGAAGCTCAGAAAACTGTTGAAACTGTTGTGACTAATGATCCGGTTATCACCTCGAGTGAAGACTCTGGTGAGAAAAAAGATGAGGAAAATGAGAAGAAACTGGAACCAGAATCAGAAGAGGTTCATTCTGATCAAGTAGAAGAATCGGCTCATGCTGAAAGTTCAAGTAGTAAAAAAAATAAAAAGAAGAAGAACAAGAAGAAGAAGAAGCAACAACAACAAAAGCAACACGAACAAGAACAGCAGCCGGTTGAAAACGATCCCACCAGTACTGATGATGGAAGGGAAGGATCAGCCGACCAGAGCCTTAGGCGTGACTAAAGAGATCACGCCACAATTGACTGAGAATGAATCGCTTCATGAATTGAGTAGACCAAGTTCAGAGATTAGCATTTCAGCAATACCTGTAAGGGAATCTCGTATGGGCCGTGATAATCCATTTGAATTTGGTAGACGTAATTTAACAGCAGAATCAGATGTTTGGAACCATAACGCTTGGGATAATGTTGAATGGGGGCAAGACCAAATTAGAGAGGCCGAGGAAAAAATACGTGCTCAATACGAAAATCCAGTCCCAGAATTTGATAGACATCTTTACAATTCAAACCCTGCTCGTTATTGGGACATATTTTATAAAAATAACCGAGAAAATTTTTTCAAGGATAGAAAATGGTTACAAATCGAATTTCCTAGCCTTTATGCCGCTACAAAGGCTGATACTGGACCTGTAAGTATTCTCGAAATTGGATGTGGTGCTGGTAATACTTTTTTCCCCATTTTAAATGAAAATGAAAACGAAAATCTACGTATAGTAGCAGCTGATTTTGCACCTAGAGCAGTTGAATTGGTCAAGACCTCAGAAAACTTTAATCCTAAGTATGGTCATGCTTGCGTTTGGGATTTAGCAAACCCAGAAGGAGAACTACCGGATGGTGTTGAACCTCACTCTGTTGATATCGCCGTGATGATTTTCGTATTCAGCGCATTGGCGCCTGAACAATGGGACAAGGCGTTAGACAATTTGCGTAAAGTTCTAAAACCGGGTGGTAAAATTCTCTTCAGGGATTATGGTCGTTATGATTTAGCTCAAGTTAGATTCAAGAAAAATCGTCTGCTAGGTGATAATTTTTACATTAGAGGTGATGGTACAAGGGTTTATTTTTTTACAGAAGACGAACTTAGACAACTCTTTACCAAGCACTTCAATGAAGTCAAAATTGGCACTGATAGAAGATTATTAGTCAACAGAAAAAGACAATTGAAAATGTATCGTTGTTGGCTACAAGCCGTTTTTGAAGTTCCACAAAGCAGGTAGATATTTATAGTCATTTTTTTTTATCATTTTTACAGTTGCTTACAACATATACTTCACTATATCATTTTCTTGCTGCATTTTTCTACCAATCAGACGATCGTCCACTATTCATTTAAGCTTCAAAATATTCATCGTTAGACATTAGACAGACGCATATATGAAGGAATCCATCAAAACTCATTAATCTTTGATACAGATCATAAACGTTAGAATCCAACGGTACTTCAATACCGTTGGAAACAGCCTTCATCAAAATTTGACTATCTTGGAAAAATTCGGGGAATTGAACTTTGACCAAGTCTCCTAAAGTTCGTAGAGAACCGTCGTCTTTATATTTGGTAGCTGAAAGTTGAATTCTTTTTATATCCGGTAGGGTACGGTGCAAAATAATCGGTACAGATTTTGGTCTTTTTGGTAGTATCTTAGAGGATATATGATCAAAATCAGCCCTTCCCCTATTTAAAATACTGAACCAAAATTGCTGAGAATCTTGCATCGATAATGACATGACTTGTTTAGCCGTTCCATTCAATATATAACAACTTTGTTTCCATTGATGCATCCAATAACTTTTTATTTGATCGATACCATTAATTAAAGGAATTACACCTGCTGGAGGATTAGGTCCGTAGGCCAATTCAATTTTCCAAATGTTAACTGAATTCTCAGTATCCCTATTAGCTCTACTTGATGGATTCAACGCTAACATCGAATCGTATAAAACCCCGAAAGGGTAGTTCCAAAACAACGGTACGCCCTCAAATTCAAACCAATATGTCCCACCATCATTACTGTAATCATCAATTTTTAAACTATTTCGCAGATGGTTCACAATGGCCGGTAGATATAGTGCCAAATATGTATCTCTCGGTATTCTAACGTTAACCAACGATTCTTTGTAAGACACTTCATTTAAGAGTAACGATTGCTTGGCCCTTACCTGAGCATTAATAGCACCACTCCATACCAATCCCCTAACTTGTTCCATAACAATTTCTATAGTTGTTACAAGCTTTTCCCCTGGTAACGGGATTAACACAACATCATGTATGTTTAATCAACGATAACGATAGTAATGTGACTGAAACAGAAAAATAACACAGGAATATCGACTTAATAATTTATCAAAAATCCTTTGTTTCAATAGAACTGAATGCAAATAATTAAGCCCCAGAATCTATTAGGTAGTGAGTGGTTGTGGCAATCTCAGGATAATGAATTTTACATCAATGCGTTTGACAACCCCAAAGAAACATGGTTAATCTTTGGAGTTTTTTATTTAGACAAATTCGACAAAGATCCTCATTCAAAAATTGGGAAACTTTTAAATCAACTAAATGATGAAATTTATCTATGGAATCATTCATACCCTTGGTCTGAATTTAATGGTATCAATATAAAATTAAACAAAACCGCCCAAAACCTGCCCTTCATATTAGGACAGATATGCGTTGAAGATAATGTGGTAGAAGAAGAGGCAATTGTTGTGGCACTACTTCAACAGTTTACATTAAAGTGTGGGATGTCTCAAATTTTTGTCAAAATCTGTGATACTGATGGCGATTTCCTTCTGACAGAAGCCGGTGATGCGATTCCTGAAGATTACGAATATCCAGTATCTATAAATCGATTATGGATACATGAAGGTAAATTTAAATTAATTCCTAAAGAATATTACAAGCAGTGTGGGATAAACCCCGAGGAGTCACTGGATTTTCTAACAAACAATTACTACAAATTAATGGTAATTGATAAAATTCAAGATAAGCTTTCACAGAGAATTGTTAATAAATATCCCAAAAGATTTCTAGATAATTTGATCAAATTACCGCTTATTTTTGAAAACCATCAGACTCAAAATATTATTAATACCAATCCCCAAATAATAAGTTTTGCACTGAAAAATCTCATAAATGAGAAAATTAATATCGACGAGGATGTACATCAGGTTAATGAAGGTCAGCGACAAGAACTATTGATTCCAAAGAGATTTGTTGATATTCTTTCAATGTTTCTTGATTTTAAAGGTTTAAAAAAAAGCCCTAATCATATACCTTTGTATTGCGGGAGAGCTGTGGAAGGTGTCATTAATTCTCTGTTACAAAGTTCTATTATCAGCGTGGATTCCAATGCTAACTCTTTGTCACCTAAAGGAAAGAGTTATTTTGAGTCGCATGAATTCCAAATGGCATCTCTAAATGACCCCTTTAAAATAGATGATAAAGAAGATACTGCAGGTGACCTTGTAGGGAAACTTGGTGAGTTCTTTAAACAAGGTAACGATAAAGCTACTTCAAGTGAGGAGGAAGAGGATTTTGACCATGATCAACAAGCTAGAGAATTTTTCAGAGATGAGAATGTGGACATTGATGAAGACGACTTCTTTGAATTTTTTCTAGCTGATGCTTTAAAAATGAATAAAGATACCATCGAATCCTTACGATCCCAAGAGAACCAGAAGGATTTTAGCACAGCTTCTAAAAACTCAGATTCATCTAGTGAATTTGAAGATTCACTTACTGGTAGTGACACCCTTGAAGACCTCTCACCATCAGCGATAGAGGATCTTTTAAAATCGCTAACGATGGATGGTACTACAGAAGGACCTTTACATACGATACTCCGAAACGCCACCGAACATCATAGAGATTAATTGAAAGGTGCCAGATTCGTAGATTTTAAAACTCCGAAATTTCTTATTTTTAAGGTGTAATATAATACACGCTTATATATCGTTTGCCCTAATCATAATAAATTATATGATTCATTACTTTTTAATTGCTACTTGCGATTATGTCAACAATAATCATTATCATAACCTTTGAACCTCTCTTAAAACCTTCAATCAGAATAATTGTCCTCCTGGTCGGCGATTCGTAGCGCTTCATCGTCTTCCGTGGCTAGAGATGGGACGCTCATCTCGGAAGAAGCGGGAAATTTCGGTGAACGACTACGAGCTTCACCAACATTTACCTGACCCTCTAACAAGGCGACAGAATTTTCAAATGGATAATGCATTGATGGTTTTGATATAGAAACTGTCCTCTTAGGAACAGTGTGTTCATCTCCCTGATTAAGAATATCATTGTCTTCCTCCATGACTAAACTTTGTCGTGGCGATAGAATAATACCGTTGGAATTATGCTTTTCTTCTTGAGAGTTTAGCGAACCTTCTTCCTGAATAATAGATTGAGGTTGGGAAGTATGCTTATTGTGTCCCCTATTATGGGTTTTCCTCCCAATAGACCCACGCCGAGAACTATTGCGATTTTGTCTAGGAAACAGAGTGTGCTGTGCACCAAATCTCGGGAGCACAGAGTCAGCAACTGCTGTCTTTTTGGTTTTTCGTATATCCATTATCATGGGCGGAGAAGCTGTCGTGATATCGTAAAATGAATCTGTCCTAGAACTTTTTTCACTTATACTTGAAGTACTTGACATGATACTTGTGTCCCTTTTATCAAGTGTGTGTTTGTAAATTCCACGACTTTTAAAATCTGAACTAATTTCGCCTGTGCTAGCATGTGGGAAATTAGGTCTCGAAAAATCCACAATTCTCAGAGATGAGGTATTTCCGTCTGTTGAATATTCAGAATTGAATGTATCATTAGAAAGTTCCGATATACCAGATACCGGTCTTGGACGTGAAAAATAGAGAGATCTATGGCCTTCATGTGGTGTTAACTGAATGTTTTGGTTCGATACTGTTTCCACGTCATAATTACCTGCTGATGTTTGACCAGAGATATCACTAGAAGTTGTTGATTTTAGTCTTTTTAACAGTCTTTGATCAGAATGTGCTCTTAATTCAATACCAGCATCTCCTGGCGAAACATCTTTTAATGGCGAAGTATCAGTATCCTGATCCTTCGCAGTGGATTGATTTGAACCTTTCGCCAGAGAATTGAGAGATTCTGAACGATTACTCCTCTTCTTATCTTGATAATCAGTATCATCAATAGGATGTGTAGAATCAACGGTTGGAGTACTATGACTTTTACGAGAATTGCTATTTTGTCGAGAGCCATTATTGCATTCCATGCCACTATGACTGTTTACATTATTATTGTTGGCACTATTGTTATTATACTGTTGCTTTTTCGACTTGAAGAATTTTGTGACTTTAGCAAAAATTCCATTTTTCTTACTTCCAGACGGATTACTGCTACTACCAACATCCTTGGAAGATGATACGGAGTTATTACTATCATTTGTCTTCGTACCCACCAAATGTACTAATGACTGCTGCAATTGTTGTCGTGAAGGTTGCTTTGAAACAGTCGAACCAGGGCGATCTATAGGTTTATTTTTATGTTCCACCAGAGACAATTCCTGTGTGTTCTGCTGTAATGGCTGCTCTTGCCGTTGATTTCGTCTCTCCACAGAAGATCTCCGCAAATCATTTGCATCACTATTTTTACTAAGTATCTTTTTCAAAGAACTTTTCCTAACTTCAGTCGACGAAGCAGCATTTTGCTTCCTTATAGGTTGCTGTGACTCAGTTGCTTCCTGACTCGATAACTGTGGATCAAAACCTTTTTTCACTGAAAGAACCGACCTACTTCGCCTTGGATAATCTACCCTTTCGCAGGCTCTTTCATGTTCTAATAATAATAACCAAAGTCCTGATAAGGAATCACATTTTCTTTTTTGAATTGATGTCTTGATTGATTGAGTGGAGAATCCAGATTGCCTCAATCTCTTCAACAGTTTCCTTTCAGATCTCGAACGGAACTGAGTAATACCTGCTCGTTGTCGTTTAATAATTTTTTCAGTTTTACTCAACATAATTTGTCCATAGGGCTGAAGAAAAGGATGCGATAAGATTTGTTTCATTGTAGGCCTTTCCGTGGGACACTTTGCCAGCAATCTCCCGATCAAATCCTTAGCATCATGACTCATAAAACTATCGTTGAAACTGGGAAAACCGTGGACAATTTTCCATTTAGTTTTAGTTTCATCGTCTTCATCAAAAGGCATAGTTCCGTTAATCATGGTATAAAGAATAATTCCCAGGGACCAAATGTCGATTTTAAATCCATCATAAGCCTTCCTTTGAGTTAGCTCAGGAGCCATATAAACAGTAGTACCACAGATAGTTTCCAAGGAACATTTGGACACACATTCCCTTGTGAAGCCAAAGTCTGTTAATTTTGCGTTTCCCTTTTTATCTAATAGAATATTTTCCAGTTTTAGGTCTCTGTGAACACAGTTTAACGAATGCGCATAGTGTACAGCACTCACAATTTGCGAAAATAACTTCGCACATTCATCTAGCGGAATCCTTTGCAACATCAAATGCTCATACAATTCTCTGCCTGGACAATATTCCAAAGCCATCCATACCTTAGTCTCTGTAACAATTACTTCATACAACTTCGTAATATAGGGAAAATCAAATTGTCTGTGGTAAAACACTTCCCTTACCAAATTAGGATCACTCTTATCACTCGTCTTTAACACGACTTTTCTATGCGTAGGTTTATGTGATGCAAGATAAACCTTACCAAAACTTCCCTCGCCAATCTGCTTAAGTATTTTGTAATTCCCAACTTCTGACAGCTCCTCGGAATTAAACTGATTATATAACCGGTTGTAGGAATTACCAATAATAGATTTTATCTGGTTTTGCTCAGCCTTTGTGGGCGACATTTTCTTTCCATCTAACAAGGTCTCTTACTTGTAATCCTTCAAAACTTTCAACACTCAGTCTACCACACTATCAATTGGTAAATAGTAACAGGAACGTTTCTCTCCCAACTGCCACTCAAATAAATGAAGAAGTCTTTTTTTTCACAATATCAACAACTATAGGTAAAATACGTAGCACAAAGTCAACCGTTCCAATTTTAATAGCTTTAAAACTTTATGAAGAGCTTTCGAACTCGCTAAATAGCCATATATCCTTTCAATGTGTTGATTAGGTCTGTTATACGTTCCTTGATTCTGTCTATAGCCATCAAATACTTTACTGATAATCTTCGTATTGAGTGACCATGAGTAACGCTGAGTCCGAAGCCTATATCTCGCCTTAGAATAATAATTTAACGTCTTCTGATGAATCAACTTCGTTCATATAAGCCCTTTGAGCTGGTTTAGTTGTGTATATCTGTTTAAGAGGAGCATATGAAACTATCTGTACCACTAAAGATGGCTGCCAGAGGTTACCAAGAGGCTATTACCGCATTGAATTCCCTACAATCAAACTATGCTAATATCATGGCGATTCGGGAATCTGGAGACCGTAAAAACCGGATGAATATTTGGGAAATGCAGGAATGGTCGAGAAGAATTGGTTACAATGTTTCGGAATTCGATAAGTTAAATATAGTCCATATTACGGGTACAAAGGGCAAAGGATCTACTGCTGCATTTGTAACATCTATCCTAAGTCAATACAAAGTACCTAAGATTGGGCTATACACTTCACCACATTTAAAATCTGTTACTGAAAGAATAAGAATCAATGGAAACCCCATTTCGGAGGACAAATTTGCTAAATATTTCTTTGAAGTTTGGGACAGATTGGAAAACACGGAATCAGAAGTCAACAGATTCCCACATATGGTGCCCGGGAGTAAGCCAGGGTATTTCAAGTATCTAACCCTTTTGTCGTTCCATGTTTTCATGCAAGAAGGCTGTGATTGTTGTGTTTATGAAGTTGGCGTTGGTGGTGAATTCGATAGTACAAATATTGTAGAAAGACCGCTGGCATGTGGTATCACGCAATTGGGTATTGATCATACATTTATCCTAGGTGATACTATAGAAGAAATTGCTTGGAATAAGGGGGGTATTTTTAAGAAGCAAACACCAGCTTTTACTGTTAAAGAACAACCTTTAGAAGGTTTGAAGATGTTGGAAAAAAGGGCTGAAGAACGCGGTACAAAGTTAGAGGAAGTTCCCATCTACCGAGATTTAAAAGGTAAAAAATTAGGTATATCTGGTGATTTCCAAATAACCAATGCTTCATTAGCAGTAGCATTATCATCACAAGCCCTAGCTTCTATGTATTTCTTACCATCTCCAGTGTCTAATGCTGAAGATGCTGTCATTCCTCCAAGGTTCTTACGGGGATTGGAATGTACACAGTGGGAAGGTCGTTGCCAAATTTTGTTCAAAGGTTCAACTACTTGGTTCATAGATGGCGCTCACACGAAGGAAAGTATAGAAGCTGCTTCTAATTGGTTTACTCAACAAGTTAGTAACTCTCAGAAAAAGAAAATCTTGTTATTTAATCAACAGAGTCGTGACGCTAATGCTCTGTTGAGTAATTTATATTCAAAAACAAATCCACATGTTCAATTCGATGAGGTTATTTTCACCACTAATGTTACTTGGACCTCTGGTAGCTACAGCTCTGACCTTGTATCCATGAATACTTCAAAAGAACAAGTTGATAATTTAGAAGTTCAAAAATCATTGGCTGAAAAATGGATTACATTAGATGGTAAAAGAAGCAAGATCCACGTTACTTCTAGCATTGAAGCCGCTCACGAACTAATTAAGCAACTAGGAGAACCTGTAAATGTTTTTGTAACAGGATCGTTGCATCTCGTTGGAGGTTTATTTGTGGTATTTGACAACATGTAAAAACATTGCATTTTTCTTCTTTCATTTCAACATTTTTTAAATTTTTTTATGATTATTTTATCCATTCTACTACATCTGTTTTACTTATTGTTATTACAGTTTTTTTGAAAATTCCCAGAATATCTCATTTCACAATGCAATACAAGGACGATCTGTAATATCCTTTCCGTACCATATAGCCCAGTCATTAAAATAGACCTTGTGAAGATTGGAAGTTGGATTTTCGTATTCTTTCATGGCGTTCATTGCACTATCTATGCTGAAGAAATTTATTGAAATGCATAACTTTCTCGAAACAATTGGTGTTATTTCCAAAATTTCCCCAAAAGTTCCAAAATCTTGTTTGATTTCAAAAATATTTAATGGTTCCAAGGGTGATTCTTTGTAGGGATCGCTGTACTTGTTTTTTTTGGAGAAATTGATATACTTCTTCATAATAAGACACCTACAAAAATCTTGATCTTCACTTGAAGATTGCTGATCGTCCCATTCATTACCTTCGTTAATTTTAGGGTCTGAAGTTGTTCCCCATTCTGGTGTTAAATGTTGACCGTTTACTTTAAACATGTTGGTTCTACCATATTTCATAAAAGAATAGGCGGCTTCATGAGTAAGAAAATCTAATTGAACTTTTTTTAAACTCTGATCCTCATTTGTATGAATTACTATATTTTCAAGAGGCCCTCCATGTAATTGTGCTAGTATACTTGCAATTCCAGTACTTTTAGGTATGTTACCCAATACAATGGCCTTAGGATGAATATTGTTTTCTAATAGTTCATCTTCACTTGAACTTGTGACGTAAACGTTTTCACCATCTATTGTCATGTATACATTATCTTCCTCGAATAAATCTGGAATCCTTTGAGGAATACCAAATACATCTAATTCGTAATCCACCATTTCTCCATTTACGTTAAGTAAATGTGTCTTGGTACTGGGTTCTTGTTCCATGTTTATTCCAGGCCTATTATTATTTGTAGTACCCCTAAACTGTAATTGACGAGGTGTGGCATTCAGCCTAGCATAATAGTTATTGTTGGACTGTTCATCTGGCAGATTTCCTTGTCTGGCAGTTTTAAATTTAGTACTCTTGTCTGAACCCAACAGATAATTTCTAGCAAACCTTCTAAATCCGAAAAATTCATGATTTCCTGTATCTTCCACTGCGTTAGATGAAAAAAATGAAGATATTGAAGATATTCTAGGTTTTGTCTGGTTAAATTTTAAATTTTCCACATTTTTCTTTCTATCCAAATATACATAGGATGGAATACCATTGTTCCTTGAAGCTGTCATAGTATGAAGTTAGCAAATAAATTTTATTATAATTTCTTTGATTTTTTTATTATCTTCGAAGATTAGTAGCAAAATAAGTAGCTGAAAATAGCAAATCCAAAATCTTTTCAAGTCGGGCTTTTATTATAATAACTCGATAATCTTAAACTTATTAAAATTTCTAATTCTTTCAAAAAATTCAAGAATGGCCATTAGAAAAAGCCATAATATCCAGATTTTATAAAGAAGAAATTCCGAATTTATGGTACATTCCTTGGATTTTTTTTTATTATTGTTTTTGTGTATTATTATTACCTCTTGGAATAGTGTCACTGTCATCTCGCAATATCAGTGTGACGCGGAGGATAGAAATAATTATAATAAACAATTATTATACAGAACACAGTCATTGGATATAAATGGAGAAATTAAACTTTCACATCGCACATATCACCACGACGAGAAGATTCGACTTTCATCAATTCACGCAATACCATCGTAGCATATGCAGAAACGCCTAATTGAAATTTGAGAACGATGGCAGTATGTTCACCAACTTTATCAAGTGTAAATCTATCTAACTTTTCCTTCATATATTTTTGACAGTTATCTTTTGCTCTCTGATTATGCAGAATTTCTAGATCAGTGTTGATCAGCTGCTGAGTTGGAGTAGAGTAATGTAAAATTCTATAATCCAAAGAGGCTGGCTTTTGAATGACATTTCTATAAGAACCCGCCAAAGAAAAATCGCGAACTCTACGTCTCATGTCAAATGGATCCATTGCATCTTTTTTCATAATTTCAACGTAGAGATCAGATAAATTGGGATTCGGTGGATATACAATATCAAACCCAGGTGTAGGTAAAACTACATCTTCAATTTTGAATTTCTTAGATTCAATTTCTTCCTTGGTGATAGGCCTGGCACGTACAAACTGGACTGTACGAACATCTTCATCAAATTCATCTTCCTCCAAAGGATCTGTAGTCCTTTTTTCATCATTTTCACTAATGACAAGGTCACCTTCCACTACGTTCAAACCATACATTTCAATTCTTCTACTTGCAATTGTATTCCAAACAAAACTTTGATAAGCATGTACATACATCGTTCTCAAATTTCTTGGAATTTTCATAATTGAAGTGTAATATGCATTAGCAGAAAATTGACCATCTTCTTCCTTTTCTTGAGTAGACAAGTATTTTAAGATGGCGTTTTCGGCAACACACTGACGAGGCATCTTTTGCATTGTAGCATCTGGATCCTTAGACTCCGACCAAATTTTCCTAGCCTCCTTTGAAGTTGGTAAAACGCTATCTTGATCTGAGAGGATCAATTCTACTGCACCTTGCCAATTATTTAATAACAATTCCTTACCAACCACATGAGTGGAAATACTAAAAGTCCCAAATCTTTGCATTCCAAAATAGTTTACAAACCCCCTCTCTGCCAGTGATTGGCAACCATCTTTTAAAACTTGATCTAATGATTTTTCAGTGCCTTCATGTAATTTCGCATCCCTAATAACTACGACAAATTCATTACCTTTCAAATCACCTAAATTCAAGCTGTGATCTTCAAACTTAAATCCACCCAAAACCATACCTTTCAGAGTTTTATTCAGAGCATTTAACCTGTCCAAACCAATGCGAGACACAGAGAGTCTCTGACAAGTAACAGCCCTACGATCTTTAGTCCCAGAAGATCTCATAGCACGTGCGGGCAATCTTAGGTATTTTGCGATAATATTAATGGCATCCATAGTATCCTTATTTTCCTTGTAAAGAGTAAAATGAATAAAATCTTTTGCGGGACCATATCCCCAATTCTCTACACCATTGGCATCCTTTGTTTGTTCAATAAAAGTTTTTTTGTCAACTCTCGTCTTTCTGTTACTTCTAGCAATTTTAAAAGTATTAGTTTCTGTGGTAACAGATTCTAGTTCATTATTAAATGCTTCTCTTAACAACTGGTGAACCTTAGTTCTGACGAATTTATCTTCAAACGATTTTTCAGTTTCCATTTTTTGAGCATGTTTGAAAACATCTACAATTTTTTCTAAATCAGATACTCCTAACACTTCTTCCAATTGTTTTTTTAATTCATCATTTAATTGAAACTCTTGTCTCCTTCTGGACTCCTCTTCTTGCTGCAATTTCAATTCTTCTGTACTTGATTGTGGCTTTTGAGGTTTCTTAAACCCTCTATCTTTCAAATAAACAACATTACCTTCTACATCAATTTCATTGACCATAAAATCACTATATCTTTGCTTGATCTGTCCTCTAAAACCTGGATTTTCAGGAGTCAAAAAGTGGGTTATACCAACATCTCTTTCAAAAACACCTTTACCGAAGACACTTGCGCCTGCGACTGGCTCAATTTGAGATTTTTTGACATCGTTCCCAAGCTCTATATGCTCCTCTAGAAGTCTCTTGGGAGGATTGGTGGCCTCAGACATTATACTTGTGTACTTCTTAATTATCGATGAATAGAACTCATCTCATCTCTGAATGACTTTGAAGCATGAAAAATTTCAAATCATACGTCACGGATGTTAAACACAAGACTTCACCGATCCATAAGGCAAAGGAATTCGGGCATTATGGATCATGTAGAGACCTTAGACGACATCGATAATTTTTATGGTAGAGTTCGCTGGAATAATCAATTTAGATGGTTAACTACAGTGCCTAACCACCTGAAGAGAGTGTTCGATGACCAGAAGACCATTCTGGATAAGTATCAGGACATCACAGACACATCTGATAGCATTGATGAGTCACAATCACTAGTGAAAGCTGAAAATAATAGTCAGAATGTGCTTTCAAAAGTCTTTGGTGAAGATTCCGCCAGTCATTCTGTACTCCAAAGGCAAGAACAGCTGTTATCGCAGAAACCTGCATGGCATGCACCATGGAAATTGATTAGAGTGATCAACGGCCACGTTGGTTGGGTAAGGTGTCTACAAGTAGACCCTGCGGATAACGAATGGTTTGCAACTGGTAGTAATGATACTACTGTAAAAATATGGGATTTAGCTACTGGAAAATTGAAGTTAACATTGGCAGGCCATGTTATGACCGTGAGAGACATTGCAATTTCACAGAGGCATCCTTATTTGTTCAGTGCTAGTGAGGATAAGATGGTTAAATGTTGGGATCTGGAAAAAAATCAAATCATTAGAGATTATCACGGTCATCTATCGGGTGTTCACACCGTAGATATCCATCCCACACTAGATCTGATAGCTACTGCTGGTAGGGATGGCGTTGTTAAGCTATGGGACATAAGATCACGAACTGCGGTGATGACACTCGTGGGCCACAAATCACCCATAACCAAGGTACACTGTTTACCGGTAAATCCTCAAGTAGTCAGTTCCTCCACTGACGCTACCGTTCGCCTATGGGATATAACAGCTGGAAAGTCGTACAAGGTTCTCACACACCACAGAAGATCTGTGAGAGATTTTAATTTGCATCCGTCAGAGTTTTCCATGGTATCAGCCTGTACAGATGATATTAGATCTTGGAAATTACCAGAGGGTGCCTTATTAACGAATTTTTCATCAGAATCCACAGGCATCATCAATACGTTGAGTGTCAATCAGGATGACGTCCTATTTGCCGGTGGAGATAATGGTATGTTATCCTTTTATGACTATAAATCTGGCCATAAGTATCAATCCTTGGCTACACAAGAGGTACCGGGCTCTTTAGAGAGTGAAAGAGCAATTCTGACCAGTGCTTTCGATCGCACGGGATTACGTTTAATTACCGGTGAAGCCGACAAGAGTATCAAAGTGTGGAAACAGATACCGCACTCAACGCCAGAGTCCCATCCTGGACTTCCATGGGTACCGAACTTAAGTGCTCAAAGGTTTTAGGCTCATTGGCTATTTTATGGATTCCCTATATTTGTCACAATTTACGATCAGATAATGTTTATATCAACATGATTTGAAAAATTAAAGGTCATCGGCCTTGTGATTAACGAACTGTTGATGTTCTAAGGCATATATTTTCCTTCGAGAAGAATCCTTTGTCCATTGCTTTACCAGTTCAAAAATGAGTGGAGATGAGGATAAGAAACAAGGGATTCCTAGAAAAGTCAACAGCCTTGATGAAATCATAGTGAAATGTGAATGTTTTGTAGACAAAGATGGAGAGGAGAGATTAGCTGAAATATTGTCTATAAATTCTAGACGGTTTCCCCCTAAATTCTATATTCACTATGTGGATTTCAATAAACGTTTGGATGAGTGGATCCCCTCAGACAGGATCAATTTGGAAAAAGAAGTGTACTTCCCCAGACCTAAGAGTAGCGAAGACGACTTAAAGAAAAAGAAGAAGAAAAAGAAAATCACTGAACCTGAGCATGATTCTAATGAGCCTGCTGATGTAATGGATTTGGATAATTTAAATGTTCAGGGTACAGGAGGGGAACTGACACATGAGGAGGAAATCAAAAAGTTAAGAACTTCAGGATCTATGACTCAAAATCCGCATGAAATTTCCAATGTTAGAAACCTTAATATTGTAGTTATGGGCAAATATGAGATAGAACCTTGGTATTTCTCACCATATCCGGTAGAATTAACAGAGGAAGATGTAGTTTACATTGATGATTTTACTTTACAGTACTTTGGATCCAAAAAGCAATATGAGAGATATAGAAAGAAATGTACACTACGACATCCACCTGGTAATGAAATTTATCGGGATGATTATGTTTCCTTCTTTGAAATTGATGGTAGAAAGCAAAGGACATGGTGCAGAAACCTGTGTCTGTTATCAAAATTATTCTTAGATCATAAAACATTATACTACGATGTTGATCCGTTTCTTTTTTACTGCATGACAAGAAAAGATGAGCTGGGCCATCACTTGGTTGGATATTTCTCGAAGGAAAAGGAATCGGCTGACGGTTATAATGTTGCATGTATATTGACGCTGCCGCAGTACCAAAGGTGTGGTTATGGTAAATTACTAATTGAATTTTCCTATGAGTTATCTAAAAAGGAAGGGAAAGTAGGTTCACCAGAAAAACCGCTTTCAGATTTAGGTCTATTGTCCTACAGAGCTTATTGGGCGGACACTTTGATAAAGATTTTAGTAGAACATCGGGATGAGATTACTATTGAAGAAATTAGTCAAATGACATCAATGACAACCATGGATATTTTGCATACTGCAAAAACATTAAATATTCTCAAATACTATAAGGGCCAACATATAATTTTTCTCAACGAGGAGATCTTGGCCAGATACGATTATTTGAGAACTAAAAAAAGAAGAAGCATTGATCCAAGTAAGCTGGCTTGGACACCGCCACAATTCACAGCTTCTCAATTGCGGTTTGCCTGGTGATGCTTTAAGATAGTTGTTTTATATCCCACTTAAAATGTAGCTATTTAGTCAAAAGGTATGATGTTACGGTTTTGTTTAGCAGCTTCGTGAGCTGCTACAGCACTAGGTATCTTAATTCCACAACAATCACCCCACGTATTGTGTACGTGACCTTCTTCATATAAATCACGGCCATGGTCTCCTTTCGGAGGTGATATACCTTCAGGACAGGGCAAGAAATTACCGAAGTAAAAGTGTTGCATTATAGGTAACTTACTCAACACCTCTGCCTTGTACATTTTAATCATCCCTTCTGCCACTTTTGCCCAAGTCTTTGCACCACTAATATCATCCAACATAGGGGAATGCCATCTCAAAGAGGCAGTACTCTTCACCGAATTAATAAACGAAATGCAGCCAAAATATATGTATCTATCCATGAACATTTCGACAACCTCTTCGTTATGAATTGATTTGGGCCTTAAATGACGGTGCGTAGCCAGTTGGTGGGCACCAAATAAAAATGGCAAGAAATGATAGTCATCAAGCCCCCAAACACCATGAGATCCCGCAGGTTCTAACCAATACTTTGTCTCTAAAATTCTCATAATTCTCAAATACTCGATGAAGACCCTTAAAACCAAATCAGCAGCATCCCTTTCCAAGTCAAACACTTTGTAAACGTGGAGTCCATAGAGAAAGCAAATGAAATTTAACTCATGGCCTGAACCGTAATCTATTCTTCTTTTGTTACCCCAGGACTCATATAGATATACTGCTAACTCTTCGATTTGGTCTTCATTGAGGCTCGGATATGCAGTAGCTACCAGCTCCCGGGATTGTGTTTGCAAATCATCATAAAAATCCCTAAATTCTACTTTGCCAAATCTAGAAGTGTTGGTATCTTGAACTACCGGATGCTTATCTATTAGATCATTAATTCTTTTCAGAAGTTGCATGGTAGACCCTATGGCCTTATTCATAGGTTCTTCATAATCAGTATTTTCGTGGCCCTTAACCGAATCGGCCAAAACAGTTACAAAGTCCACCAGAGAATTCATCGTGGCGGATTCTATCCATATTCTCATGTCCTCATTAGTGGTCAGTCTTTTTTCAGGTATCATTATTCCACAGTTCTCTAATCCTTTATGCGGTTGTACTTGTAGAAGTTACTATGTACTACTATTCGCGAAGTCGAAGTCTGACACACTTTAACTCAGACCCAAAACAATATCACCTTATTCTCAATTCCTATTAAATAACAAACACATAATTCATTTATACAATTCTTAGGAGGATACATGCAAAATTTATTCGAAGAACCAGAGACAATAGTTAACCGACGATCCGTAATTCAACATCAGAAAATCCATATTTATCTCTATTTTCGTAAAAGATTTTCTTCAATTCTTGGGTGTATATATCGTGATAGTAGTCCAATTCTTCGTCTGTTGGTTCTTCTCTTCTTTTTTCTACAAAGATAGGTCTACCGACAACCACAGTTACTGGTCTTCTATATGGCAAGAGCCCAAAATCATAGTTGAATAGACCACGAGCATAGAAAATTGGTACAGTGAATCCAACATTATTTTTCATCCAGAGCTGAAACTTTCTCCAAAAAGAACCATTTTTAGGTTGGACAATATTGTAACAATTGGCCTCCCCGAATGCAAATGTTGGAACTAGACAAACATTACCAGCCTCCAATGCTAATTTTATGAAACCTCTTCTCCTGTTTAAAATTAGATCAACTGTATTCACACCTTGAAGCAGTGATTCACGAGCACCCCCAACCACAATACAAATGGAATGATCCCTTTCAAGAGTCTTCAATGAGTTTTTTCTTGAAACCGCACTCACTCCCAATGCCATCAAATAGTCTCTATAAACTGGAACCTGGAACTGATTGACTAGAGTGAGCAATGAAACAGGTATACCGGGGAACAATTTAGACCAATCACAGCCTTCAGTACCGAAAACACCAAAAGCGCCTAAACATCCGACACCATGGGGGTGGTATCCAAAGATATAACGAGGTCCGGTACGTTCTAACTGTGCCTTGGATTTAAACCATTTCCCCCAAATCCATCTACCTCCAGAAAGTGATGATTGTTCTTTGCTCTTTCCTGGTGTAAACGTAGGCTTTAAATTCACAGTCTTGATTAAAGTAATGGGAAAATATTCACAATAGCATTTCCAAATTGATAAGGATCTAAACCACGGTGAAACCCTTGACATTACTTCCCCATTACCGGGGGTCCTATCAAAAATGAAAAAGATGGTGTAGGGAATTGAGAAAAACCACAGAAAAGGGTTAGCTAAAGAGTAAAGAAAGCAACTGAGAATAATCGCTAATCCAGAAACGTACCAAGCTACTGCAGCAGTTTGCATTCTTCTTGAAACAGGGGTTTTTGGAGAACAGCAGGATTCTAACGATGGTTCCGAACTTATCTTCCTCTCTACTCCATCCTTCTGAGTCGGATGCTTGTGGTCGATACGTCTCCTCCTCAAATCCTGGATATCCTCACCCATCTTCAACAACTTGAATCCACTTATATGAACCTTCTTAAAACGTATTTAGATGGATCAAGTTCTTCATCTTCTCATGCTTATTTTAATATATGGTGATTTCCCATAGTCATCAGCACCAGAACACCACACTATAAATGGGTAACAGCTTTAGTTTACAATGCTCTGAGATATATGAGCTTCGTAGCCACCATTGTGAGACGATCAGGATATTACAATGGCAGAATCCAGTCTTTGGACTCTTGGCACTTTTTTTTTTTCTTTTCCTCAGTAAAACACTTCCTCAGAGGAAAATTCTCAATTAGATCTGAAAGCTCATTTCAGGAAACAATTGAACGTTCAATAGCCGACAATCGTGCTTCAAAGGTCCTTAAACTTTGTTAAAATGTACGATAAGTCTCTTAAAAACCTCTTTTTCTATTCTTCGACAAGTTAACGATGTAATTGTTAGTTCGGATGATACACGGTTGAAAAAAAAGTATCATCTCAATTGAGCACCATATATAACAGGTTTCGAAGATTGATAAGAGGCAATTGCAATCTCCTTTTGAGGCTTCTAGGACAATGGAGGTTACTCAACCTACCCAGCAATCTACACAGGCAACCCAAAAGTATTTGGTGGAGAAGTTTTCACAAGAACAGATTGATGATGATATTGTATGCCGGATAATATGTACTACTGGACAAATACCAATACGAGACTTACGAGCTGATATCGACGACATATTACAACAGAAGAACCCTATCAAGAAAATTTGGACTTTTGGGCGTAACACTGCATGTGATTACCATTTGGGTAATATAACGAGATTGTCGAATAAACATTTTCAGATACTTTTAGGTGAAGATGGCAACCTTCTACTGAAGGATAGCTCGACTAATGGAACCTGGTTGGATGGTCAGCGTGTTGATAAAGATAGAAATCAACTTTTGTCCCAAGGAGATGAAATTACTGTGGGAGTGGGTGTTTCCGCCGACGTGCTGACGCTAGTGATATTTGTCAATGAAAGATTTAAGCAGAGGTTGGAGCAGATAAAGTCTGAGAAGCTGAGAGGGAAGAAAAGTTCCAAACCAGGTTCCACTGGTGGTATGGGACTTCAAGGTGTGTTTAAAGATTTTTCTATTAAAGATGAAGTTGTAGGACAAGGTGCATTTGCGGTTGTTAAAAAGGCAGTCGAAAGGAGTACAGGTAAGACTTTTGCCGCCAAGATTATTAGCAAGCGCAAATTGATGGGTAATTGGGACGGTGTGGATCGTGAATTGGCAGTACTAAGGAAATTACATCATCCAAGAATTGTTAGACTCAAGGGTTTTTATGAAGATAAAGAGTGCTATTACCTTCTAATGGAATTTGTGTCTGGTGGGGATCTTATGGACTTTGTAGCTGCACATGGGTCTGTGGGAGAAGATGCAGGTAGGGAAATTACAAGACAAGTTTTAGAGGCAATTGCATACATCCATTCTCGAGGTATAAGTCATCGTGACTTGAAGCCCGATAATATACTCATTGAACAGGACGACCCAGTGCTGGTGAAGCTCACTGACTTTGGGCTAGCAAAAGTTCAAGGGAATGGTACTTTTATGAAAACTTTTTGTGGGACCTTAGCATACGTGGCGCCGGAAGTGATTGGCGGTAAGAACGACAATACGGAGGAGGAAAAGAATGAGTACTCATCGCTGGTCGATATGTGGTCAATGGGATGTCTTGTATATGTAATACTTACCGGGCATCTTCCCTTCAGTGGAAGTACTCAGGAACAGCTGTACGAACAGATTAGTAGGGGTTCTTACCATGAAGGTCCTTTAAAAGATTTTAGAATTTCTGACGAAGCCAGAAATTTTATTGATTCTCTTTTACAGGTAAATCCAAATCTGAGGACTACAGCTGAGAAAGCACTCCAACATCCATGGATTAGGAGCGGACTCCACCAAGACAGTTTAGAATTGTCGCAGGTATCGTTGTCACAGTCTCTATCACAACAGAGAGTACTCGAAAGTCTAGATGATGCCCAATATGAATTCATAAAAGCACGTAGGCGCATGGAGGAAGAACGTCGTAAGCCTATTGCAGGCCCTCCTGCTTCTCAAGGCTTTAAGGTCCCGCAGCAACCACCTATACGTTATACCCAACCAAAAGTGGCTGCTCCACAACCTTTAGAATTAAGTCATCCCTTAGACGCCATCAGATTGTCAAACAAGAAGGGTGGTGGGAAGTTTCTTACTCTTCATCCATTGCCCGAGAGTCGTATTCAGGAACTCATTAAAGTAAAACAAGGTGTCAATCCCTTCTTTGTAGGAAGATCCGACGATTGTAATTGCAAAATAGAAGACAACCGTTTGTCTAGAGTACATTGTTTTGTGCTTAAGAAGAGACACGTTGTTGGTGACTCCCTTTATGAATCACCTGCTCAAGGTCTAGAAGATATTTGGTACTGTCACTCAGGTACCAATGTATCTTACCTGAATAATCTCAGGATGACGCCTGGAACCAAAATACTTTTACAGAACGGTGACGAAATCAAGATTATATGTGATAGAATCAACAATTTCACTATAGGCTTCACAGTTGAACTGAATGATACTACAGGGCTTTTTAATAATGGTGTTGCTGTACCGCCAGATCAAAGGAATATTGAAGCACAGACGGAATATGAAAGATCGTTAGTACAAAAATTGAGCCACATAATGGCTCATAAGAGATTAGATTCTCAAAATAATTTAGACCATCCGGGAACCTTACTCAAGAGAGTTCATTCCGTAAGTTTGTCACAGTCTCAAAGTGATCCTACCAAGAAAGTTAAAAGAGCTAAACTAGACCAGGCAAAGGAACCTCAAGGGCTACCTTTTTCATGAATTCAAACCTATCTCTGAACCTATGCTACTGCTGTCGCTTTGATTACTACTACCATTATATAAATATATAGGTGTAAATGCATACAAGTGATGGCGGTTTTTTGTTATTTTAAATATTTCTACAGCCGCTTAGAACTTTTTTTTATGGCTGTATTGTTTCTTCAAAAAATTTAAGGGATGGTAACTTTTCTTTTAAGGAGTGGCAACTGTCCTGAGCGAGTGAGTATAAAAGGCGATAAGGGAAGCGAGATGAAAGCGTCCCCTTTCCTAAAAACTCGAGGAACACAGACAGATAGAGAGAGGTGTTATCAATACGTTATTGGCTAGAACGTATTGTGTAAGGCACCTAGAGAAAGTAGATACAAGGATATAGAAGTGACAGATGCTTGCAAAAATTCTGCTGCCCTTGGCGCTTTGTTTGCTAGGTTATGTGGAAATTAGTGAAGCCAAGGTTCACCATGCAAAAATCCAGAGAAACAAGGATATGGAGATTAAGGACTTTCGAAGGGCTATTTATCATGGAAGACAGTTTACGAGCAATTTGAAACATAAATATTTAACCCAATTTCAAAGAGTCTATCCTGAAACCACTTTTAAAAGTAGCAGTGGCGATACTTTTCTCCCTTTCGCTCATTTTGTGGATGATGATGCTCATTCCGTTCCGCTGACGAATTACTTGAATGCTCAGTATTATACGGAAGTTTCTTTGGGTACTCCTCCACAGAATTTTAAGGTTATTTTGGATACTGGTTCTTCGAACTTATGGATACCCAGTGCTGAGTGTAACTCTTTAGCGTGCTTTTTGCATTCCAAGTATGATCATGATTCCTCTTCTAGTTACAAGCCTAATGGCACGGAATTTGCTATCAGATATGGTTCAGGGTCCCTGGAAGGTTATGTTTCGCAAGATACATTGAATTTGGGAGATTTAAGTATCACTAGACAAGATTTTGCTGAGGCTACCAGTGAACCTGGTTTGCAATTTGCCTTCGGTAAATTTGACGGTATTTTGGGTCTTGGTTACGATAGCATTTCTGTTGATGGCGTGGTGCCACCTTTCTATAACGCTTGGAAACAAGGTCTCTTGGATGAACCTAAATTTGCTTTTTATTTAGGCAAAGATGGTGAATCCGAAGATGGCGGTGTAGCTACATTTGGTGGTGTAGACAATTCCAAGTTCAAGGGAGACATTACTTGGTTGCCGGTTCGCCGTAAGGCCTACTGGGAAGTTAGATTTGACGGTATTGGCCTTGGCGATGAATATGCTGAGCTAGAAAATCACGGTGCTGCGATTGACACTGGTACTTCTTTGATTGCTTTGCCCTCTGGGATGGCGGAAATCATCAATTCTGAAATTGGAGCCAAGAAAGGTTGGACTGGTCAGTATTCTTTAGACTGTGAATCTAGAAGCTCATTGCCCAACATGACCTTCACGTTCGCAGGCCATCCTTTTGAATTGACGCCCTACGATTACACCTTGGAGGTCTCTGGACAATGTATTTCTGCTATTTTCCCTATGGACTTCCCTGAACCAGTTGGACCTCTTGCCATCATTGGTGATTCATTCCTACGTAAGTACTACTCCGTCTATGACTTAGAGAACAATGCAGTGGGACTTGCGGATGCTGTGTAAATGAACCAGCAGGATTGGTTAGGGAACTTCAGGTAGTAAGAAAAGCAACTCTTGATTTGAGTCATTTCTTTCTGAAAGAAAGAAAAAAAAAAAAAATACATAGAATGATGATAATAACAACAAAAGGGATATCAAAAAGATATCAGAATTTTGATATGGTATTCGTCCCGATTAGATAAAATCCTTAGTCTTGTTTTTCTTTTTTCTTCGCTTATAGTTATTCGTTTTATTATTATTGATTACTTATTATTGTCGCTTTGTTTACCTTTGCATTGTTTTACTTAATTAAATTAGTGTTGAAAAGTAATGGGTGGTAATCGAAAGGAACCAGACCGTTAGTAAAGGAATTTATTCCTATCTGTATTCTACCTTCAGTTTTAGATGATTCAAAAAGGAACCCCCATGATGAGAAGACCTTCATATAGGTCCCAGTCTCCTTCGGTACGATCTTCTTTGTCTTTTTCGAACTTGAGGAAGGGTCGAATTAGATCTGGTTCATTATCAGAATCTAGCAGTAGAAGTAGTTCGCCAATTAGATCAGTTTCCTCCTCATCAGATCACTTATTACCACCCCCGACTTATGGTAGCACCAATAGACATGAAAGTTTCGGCTCGCCTCGAAGACAAGAACCTTACAGCGGTATAATATCGGTGGTTATAAGGTTAAAACCCAATGGCGGCCGTGAAGTGGATCCATGGTTTGTGAAGGATGAGAAAACGATGCAAAATTCAGATTACGGAGAGTTTAAATACGATCATGTTTTCAAGACCGGCTGTGATAATGTGGAAGTTTATTCGCAGACCAGTAAACCGATGATCGATAGAGTATTTGAAGGTCTAAATGCTACGGTGTTTGCATATGGTATGACTGGTTCAGGTAAGACATTCACTATGGCAGGTACGGATGAGACATTAGGATTAATACCGTTATCAGTGGCATATCTTTATAGTAGAGTAATGGAGGAAAGTTTGCAAGGCGAGAGTAGGTTCGAGATTACGGTATCATACTTGGAGATTTATAATGAAAAGATTTATGATCTGTTGGATTGCGAAAATGAATCGAAATCTACTACAGTTAGTGGTTCGAGAATGTTTACTCAAGCCGGAATTAGAGGTTCAAAGACGCCGGTGGAGTTAAAGTTGAGAGAGGACTCGAAGTATGGCGTTAAGATTGTTGGTCTTACTGAAAAAAGGTGTGAGTCAAGTGACGAATTGTTAAAATGGATTCGGATAGGTGATAAAAGTAGAAAGACAGGAGAGACTATATATAATACTAGAAGTTCTAGGTCTCACGCCATCGTTATGATTAGGTTGACAAAGACCCATTTAAAAGAGGGTACGTCTGTATCAAGTACTTTGTCCTTGTGTGATTTAGCAGGTTCTGAAAAAGCGGTAACACACAATGAAAGAAGGAAAGAGGGCGCATTCATAAACAAATCTTTATTAGCACTGGGTACTGTAATCTCAAAACTAAGTGCTGAATCTACATCACAAAAAAATGGTGGTGGTGGGAACTCTCCGACAAGCCATATACCGTATCGAGATTCAAAATTGACTCGTATTCTACAACCGGCACTTAGCGGTAATGGTATCGTTACTACTATCTGTACCATTGATACGAGGCCAGATGCATCCAGTGAAACATTGAACACCTTACGATTTGCCTCCAGGGCTAAAAATGTGTCTTTGCATATATTTCGAAAACCATTATTGCCATCTATGAACGTCACTAATGGGGTCACTGAGGAGAAAGATAAGGCTATCATGAATTTAACTAGACAGTTAGAAGAACAGCAAATTTTAATAGGTAAGTTGAGAGATAATACGAGATCTCTGCCGTCAGAAAGCGATTATGAAAGTACTAGTGTTTTTGACAATGGTGCTAGCGGCAGAAGTGTTTCAGACCCTAATACAAATTTGGTGGAAACTGAGAATAAATTTCTAAAGTACAAACTGGAGCATTGTGAAAAATTGTTAGATAAAGATACGACTGATTTACGAGATCCTGAAATAGCTGAAATTGTGGACATCTTACCTGTGGAAGTGGGAACTTTACTAGAGACTAAATTTCAAGGTATGGAATCACAACTAAGACAGTATAAGGAATACACTAGAACCTTGGAACAAAGACTAGCTGAAGCGGAAAAACAACTTCGAATTCCCCAACTAGCCAACATAGGTTATGAAAGCACTAATATGGCTGATTGTGAGACGTTAAGTGAGCTTCGTAAAAGTTTAGAACGTAAGGATAGGATGATTGAAGCGTTACAAAGTGCCCTTCGGTTGCGCGAGAGGGCATTAAAACCGCTCAATGGAGAAGAACTTAAAGCTAACGCCAAGGAAGAATTTTATTGATTTTTATAGATATTTGTTTTTTTAGAAAAAAATGCTTTTTACCCGTCTAAATCGTAATTAACAGTGTCCTTTGGAGGTGATGGTGAAGGAAAACCAACGTTTTCGAAGACTTCTTGGCTTTCTCGACCAGCATTGACCAGAGACGGACCCCACATACACAAGATACCCTTTGTAAATCCGCTATCTTTAACATAGACAGTTCTACAATGCCCTTGAGATCCTAATACCTGCATTGTTGCTTTACTAACCTGTTCCAAATTCGAGTTTCGTGGTAAGAACAGCATCACGTTAGGTGAAACAGATATCATTGATCGTAACAATTGGGTAATCCCCATCGGTTTCAAAGAAATTTCTAAATCATAGCTTCTCTCCTGTAAGTATTGAGGACCACCCCAGGGAGGAGACCCAAAAACAAAGTCAATACCGAGCTTACTAAATCTACCTTTTTTGGCTAATTTTTCCCAAGATCCGTATTTTAGCCATATGCGGTCGTTTACATTGTATGCTTCAGCATTCTTGTAAGTACAGTAAAGGTGATCAAGTGACAGATCCACCCCATATACCTTCTCAAATTCTAATGCTAACTGGATTGTATTACCACCAGCCCCACAAAATACATCAAGGACTTTGGTAGCATTTGGTAGGGAAGTTCTAACGAATTTTGCGATGAATTTTGCAATCTTCTCAGGAGTCACGCTGTACCATAGTTCATTAGTGAGAAATATTGGTTTCTCATCAAATTTAGAAAATAAACTTTGTTTTTTCCTCCAGTATTTAATCAACTGACGATCTTTTATTACTTGATCAGGTTTCACTAAGAAGCTATTTTCATGGTACAGTTTCTTTAATCTTCGATGCTGTTTACGATATCTCTTGCGGGTAATATGGAGGAAATGAGACACATTGGAAGACATACCACTGGTGATATCTATATATTCTATGTGCTTATCTTCTGAATAGATGAGATGAAATGAGATGAGCGAGCTTGCAAAAAACATATTGATCACGTGTTAACGTGAAAAGAAATCGTACTCAATATATATTGGATCTTCGTTCACCAAAAGCTGTGTTTATTCTTTTATCTCCACATGAAATTTTCTTCTATGATTCAAGAGATTTTACGGTCCCATCGTTTTTCTACTTTTATTTATATGTTGACAAGATAGTAGATTGAATTATATATTAGATTGTTTTATGTAAATCCACAGGAATGTTCGGGATTTACAGCTTCTCAGCCATTATTAAATTGTCTACAGCACCAATGCTAAAGGTGACAAGAGACCAAAAATGTTAAATAGATCTCTAAGACATGCATGAAGTTTTTATAGAAGTTGAAGTATATACTGTAGCTCAGAATATTTTAGGATGAAGATCACAACTATTAGATTAATTTTAGTGAAGAAATTTTAGGTTTTGCTGACACCGACTTGGCACGGCCAATGCTGTGGTGTTAGGGTGTACGTACTAATATCAAATGGCTGGTTTGGTTAAGAACAAGCCATGTCAATTAATGACAGTTCACAACCAAAGCAAAATCATGTTTTTACGTAACCGAAGGGGCTAAACTACGCTAAAGGAATGATTTGATTCACTTAAATCAGTAATGATGATGCTGGCCTGGTTCCAAATTAGATATGATCATGTTTCTTAAGTGTTGAATAATATATATACAAAACTTCAATGGAAGAAATCAATCTTTTTACTGGTACACAAGAGGCACCCGTAAAGAACATCCACAATTATCATAATCAGATTTGATTTAACTTAGGATGATTATCAGGGCGCCAACTAGAACGATGACCAAGTCGTTCAATGGTAGACAGATGGGATTCAAATTCCCATCTGTTGAAAGTATGCCACAGAATTCGCTAGATGAGTACCATATGAATAACCATCACCTGCTCAATGATAACATTGCTAAGAGTCAGCAAACTCATGTACAAGCACAAGCACAGGCTCAGGCTCAAGCGCAGGCGCAAGCACAGGCACATCTTAATATGCATTCCAACCAAAAGCCTATTTCACCTGATGATGATGCTCTTTCCAATATAAATTCGGATTATACAAGTGGGTCTAATACGAATACGAATTCTGGAAATTCTTCTAATGGATATTATTCTTTTGCAAATATTTCTGATAATACTACTTCATTGGCTAACAAAACGCATTCTTATCCAAGCAGTCCCAGAAGTAATGAATCTGGTGAGGGTAGTAAAACTTCAGAACTAACTATTCCTAGGGAGGAACCCAATCAATCTTCCCAAAAGTCTGTGGAGCATATGGAGGCAATTCCTGAGGATAATGGTTTTGGTTCAATGTCCATTAATGTACAATCTATACCGACAGCTGACAATTTTTCCTTTGATATTGCATCTTCCAATTCATCGAAAAATGGAAGCAAGACGGATAAACCTGGTGTGTCAACAGTAACACGCTCTCAGTCATCAAGCACATCTAAAAGTTTTTCGTCGACTCCCAATGTGAGTAACCCTTCACAATTTCCTGTTGGGCGTAGACAACTTAAAAAAGAAGTCACAACTAAAGAGATCTCCTTCTATTAGATGTAAAGGCGGTCTTTTGAAGTATTTTCAACTATTGGGATCCAGAATTAGGAAAACTCTGCGAAAGATTAAACTGGCACTTAGGGGCAAAAGCGGTAAGCGTCAAGCTTCCTATAGGAGATCTTCATCTCTGTCTGTTTTCACAAGGGCTCCTCACAAGACTCCGGTGAATGTGACGAGAAGTTCTAGCAAAAAAGAATTGACTTCTCATTTGAAGCGTACAAATGGCTATGTGAGTAATTTACAAAGATCGATGTCCCATAGGTCACTACGGCCTCTAATGGAGGCTTCTGCTAACTCCACTCTCTCTGGTAGTTTTGCTAGGCTGCGTCCTGATGTTAAAAGTTCGGACGCATTTGTAACTCCACCTGGAAGTCGGGTCATTCGCAATCCAAATACTTCTTTGAGACGTACGCCCTCATCCATTAGGAGGGCGGCTTCTGTAATTAGGACACCGATCCCAGCTCTACCTCCTGCTGCGGCAACTGCTGATCCCCTAGAGAACTCTATGTATGAAAGTACGGCAGCAGCCTCCCCCCGATTCACCTGGTGAGTCTAGGAATAGGTCTGGACTGGTCAGATCACAGGGTTCCAAATCCTTGAATTCGTTGGTTAGGCAACGTTCTATTGTGGTAAAGAATAAGGTAATCCCATTGTCAATGCATCAGTATTCAATTAAAGAAGAGGATGAGGATAGGGAACGTGACAATCAGTATGTTATCAGACCAAGTTCAGAGTACTCTTTGAGTCCAGTGCATAGTGCATCTTCAGAAGACGATACAAATGAATACCAAAGCGACTCTGAAAAGTCGTATACTAGCGGTGACTACATGGATGCCTGTGAAGAAGCTGAAACAAAAACTGTCATTTCAAGTGAACGCTCATCTTCTAGTAGCACATCTATTACGACAGCATCTTCAGATGCAATGTCTTACGTTGAATCTGTCAAACCAACTGTGAAACCATCTGGAGAACCAGTAACTGAATCGGAGTCAGCTGATTATTGGAGACAGGGTGAAGTGTCTGCAGAATCTGTAAGCGTGAACAGAGAAGTGGAAGAATTTCGGAGTAATATCAATCGTTACTTTAGATGTGTGATTGCGCAGCGTATTAAACTGAGGTTACAATTGGCTCATTACGACTTTTCAGATGCTTCTTCGCCTTCATATCTCGATGTTATCGAATCATTGTTAAGGGATTATGCCGACGAATCTACTACCGGTAATAAGGAACTTGCTGAATTTAATAGCACTGACGAAGAAGAGAAGGATGTTGCTTCTGAATTATGGAGTCCCCGTGATGGTAAAACTGGTTCTATTAGAGTCAATTTGCAATCGCCTAATCTCAGGAGGGGGTCCTACTCAACGTAGTTTGATGTCACTAAAATCTAGTAACGTTCACAGATCGTTGACGTTACCGATTGGTATTAAGGTATAGCATTTGTAACTTCATCAATATAACATGTATTTAAGGGATTAGAAATGGTATTATAGATTACATAGTATGATATAGTGTGACAACGTACCGCTTATGCTCCCTGTAGAGCACTGACGCTCCTTCGCCGATTCGTAAAATACTCCATATTCATATGCAAGAATTCAATTTCTTCACTGGAAGAACAAAACATAAAAGCAATTAAAATTACTCTGAAGAAGCCGCGACTGAAGATTAATCAGCTCAAGTTTCAAAGTAAGTAATCTTGCACCGTTCCATCTCGTTAGTTTTTCCAATTTCAAATACCGAATGTTTAAAGTAAAAGGATTTTTCTAAGAACTCACGCATATACATACATTATTGATATAGCAAATTTATGATACAGGCCATCCATCCATTCGGATATATTTGAAAATGTTTCATTCTTAAACAAGCTATTCACTTTAACGGCTGTTCTTCTCTATATACCTCCGTTAACCTTTGCATAATATGAGACAGTTTTAGATTTCGATATTTTACACAGAATACTAAGAAAACCCAGAAAACTTTTCCCAATCCTTAGACAATGGAACACCAGTATATGACTGCCCAGCCTTTTGAATAACAGATAAACCTACTATCAATTTCAAGAATTCAGATTTCATTTAATGTGTTGATTCACCAATTTTTTCAGAGTTCCAGACACCAGGATATATTTCAAAAAATTCAATTGGAGAGCTAGAGGAGCTGATGCATTCTAATGGGCGACCAACGACCTAGATAGTCCAATGGACTCGACAACTAATTTTACAATAATTCTTGATTAAACTATGGTTTATAAGAGTCACTATACACGAGTAGAAGTAAAGACTTATAATTATTACGACTCGAGATTTATAAGAACAATGTTCAAAACACACATTGAAGACATCTCTTGTTCCGATTTGTGACTAACTAGAACGCCCAGCGTGGTAGATAACTATCCAGTGCATCTATATTCGTACATTATTTTCATTAACTGTTACTTTTTATCTTTCTATCGGATAACTATTTGAAGTTTACAGGGTTTGACCTATAAAGGCTTTTCAAATTAATATCCCTTTCCAACGAAAGTTTTCGATTATAATTATTCAGCATGTTTAAACAAGCTTCACCATTAGCTAAAGGCTTAATCAAAAAACAGCATGTATGGAATGGTGTGCGCCGATACCAATCAAGCTTTACATTTCTCAATAATCAGTCCCTTCTGCAAAAAGAACAACTGAAGCAAGCTAAGAGAAAAAATAAGAAATCCCTTTACAGATTAGAAGATGATGAATACAGAACACAACATGTACAAAAGAAACCAGAGATGACCTCACCATCCGGAAAACAAAAAAAATACGACTATTCATGGCTACCTCGTGTGCCGTCTACGAGCTACCTAAGACCTCGTGATATGAGCTCAAAAATTCTTTATTCTGGATATAGACCGCTTTTTTTGAATCCTGATGAGTTGAAAATAAGTCAAGATGGAAGTGGTGGTAATAATGGCACAAAGCTTTATGAGTTTGCAATGAAATTAGAGGAATTAGGAGAACAATCGTTGTGGACAAGTTCAGCAACTGGACAAGAAATCTATCCAGAGTGGGACTACGTTCCCATGGATGTTCAAAAGAAACTAAAACCATTTAATGCACCGGCTCCATTTAACGTCGATCATGAAGCCGAAAAGAATTCGCTGAAGAAAGTAAGAGCGGAGATATACACTCAAGAAAAGGACAAACTATTAAACAGAAGCAAGGGTCGTAAGAAGCCTATTGTTTCACTTCTTCAACTAAAAAAGAGGTTGAATCAAGAAGACTGAGATGACACGACAGAATTTTCCTTCCGAAAATGAACTATAAGGAGAGACGGACGGGGTAGTTTTATGTTTTTAGATTTGTTAATGACCAAATGCATTCTTCACGATGTATATATATTTTATATAATAGTAACTTCTACGAGATCATCATGCTCTGCATCATTATTCTACCAATGAATGTTTAAATTCTTCATATCCCGAACAACCATGCGAGATCCGTGTAGTGTCATAAGGTCAGCCCAAATTCTTGCTGTTCTTCTAAATCACGAAGCTTAGCGAAATCACTCTCTGCTGCTCCCATGCCCCATCCTTCTTCGGACTCTCTTTCACTTGTGTCTTCATTAAAAAACTGAACAATGTCACATAACTCAAAACAAGTATCTAAATCATAGTCTTGATCTTTAGCCCAAAACACAAATTGTTCTTGTTCTGTAAAGTTATCGGGTAGAATTTGATCAATGTCTTCATGCACCAATTCTACAGCTACAGCATCATGCATAATGAGGAGTTACTTATGTGTGTGTAAGTAGCTTACAGCAGCACATTAGATTACAGTACAGTTATTAAATGCCTCATAAATGGGAAACATTGTATTTATACACGTTGTAACATTCTGTCTCCAGATTCTTGGTATTGTTTTTCCCATTGTCAACTTGACCTTTTGCGAATCGTACGATTACCTGATAAATCGCCTAAACGAACAAAATTGTCACGGTATTGTAGTATACATATACTCATTCATATGTATATATCACCCATAGTTACTCTATAAAGCAGTTTTTTATAAATTCTCGAATACAATACCAGGGTTCCCTGGAATCGATCCTTCAACAGCCTTACCAGCATTAGGCAAGGGTACTTCTTGACCATCAAAAATGTTTATACCCACCTTGGACTCATATGGGAATTTAATAGCAACAATTTCCTGTACCTTTAGAGCTTGAGCAGCCCTTTGTAAGACATCTTTTGTGGATTTAATGGTTTCAGGTTCATTAAAGAGTAATTCTCTGTTAAAAACGACTTCATGAGGTTCATTAGCTAGACGTTGCTTCAACAAGGAGATGAATGGCATTGCACGTTTCATTTCCTTAGGTTCGACCTTTTCTCTGATCTTCTTGTTATCGTCTAAAGATTGTTGAGCAAACAATTCACGAACAATTTCCACGCAGCTAGATTGCCACTCAGGGAAAGATTCAGACACCAATAGAATCAATTTCACTGGCTTGGATGGATCGATACCTTGTTGCTTACCACCTTTCTTCTTCTTCAAAGCTTGACCTTCAGCTTCTCTGATACTTCTTTGTAAAGATCTCACATATTCTAGAGCGGAAAGAGCGGCTTGGTCCACTGGCTTAGTAGCACGAGGGAATTTAGCGTTTTGCACACTACCATTTTTACCCAAAACTTCACGATATATGTATTCACAGAAGTGAGGAGCAATTGGTGCCAATAACAAAGATTGGACTTCAATGTAACGAAGAACTAGATCCTTGTGCATTACTTGACAAGCTTCACGATAGTAATCTCTAGCAGCTTGGAAATCAAATAGACCAAATTTCAAGGCATTCTTATAATTGGTCAATTCGTATTGTCTGTATGTTTCTTCAACTAGAGCATTCATTTCATTTTCGAAAGCAATATCAAAAATTTCAGTCAATGGACCAGTTCTCAATTTATCAGAATCTTTGACCGTTTCTTCCGCCCATTCCTTCAAATTGAACAATCTTAAAATGGCCGCATTTGCGTTAGATTCATCCAAGTTAGCATCTTCCATAGTATCACCAGCGTCACCTAGGGCGATACGAGAAGCGTCAGCACCGAATTTTTGAACAATTTGTTCTAAAGTCATGAAATTACCAGTAGACTTGGACATCTTGGCATTGTTCAACATCAAATGACCATTGGCTCTCACACCTCTTGGCCAGAATTTTCTAGGGAAAAGAGCAACATTTGTATAAATGAAGAAAGTCAAGTGATTAGTGATCAAGTCTTTACCACTGATAGACACATCTAATGGGTAAAAGTATTCGAATTCTCTCCTCAACATTTGCAAAGACCTCAATGGAATTTCACATTCAGGTACCTTGTCACTGTGATGGAAAATGTAATCGAAAACTGCATCAGTCATCTGCTCGGGCTTGATACCCAAGACACCAACTTCCCTACCGTAGAAATCTTTGAACAACAAGTGGGCAATAGTGTAAAAGGCTTGATAAATAGTAGAATCAGATAGAGATTCGACCAAATATTGAGGATCCCATGGCAATCTACTACCCAAACCGTAGGTACGAGAAACAGCCCAGTTCTTTAACCATTCCAAGCAACCTTCAAAGGCATTTTTAACTTCAGGGGCGAAAAGTTCCATACTTTCCAAACATTCGAGAGTCTGCTTTTTCCAAGATTCTTCACCGTAGTCTACGTACCATTGATCTTCTAGAGAAACGATACATTCATCACCAGAACGAGAGATAACCTGACCTTCCGGTTCATTGTAAACGAAAGCTTCGCCAGAAGCAATAATATCATCCCTAAATCTTGCCTTTGCGTCAGGAACCTTCATACCCTTGTACTTACCGTGGATCATGGTACCAGAGTAATAATCTTCCTTGTATGCCAATTTCTTAGCCTCGACAAGCAAGTTGGTATCTCTTGGAGATTGAATCTTCTTCTCTTTGCAAACAGCCTCAGCGGTGATATCACCATATTTTTCAGTATGAATAATTGGCAAAATTTCATCTTTAACCCAACTAGCATCAATACCGTAAAAGGAAGCCTTGTTTTTCAAATCCTTTGTTGTCATATAATCATCTGGTGAATTAGATGGAACACAAGTAACAACACCAGTACCCTTGTTAGCAACAACAGTTTCCATAGGCAAGATTCTTAAGTCATTGTAAACTGACAGGGCAGATTCGATTCTAGAACCAATCAATGCCTTACCATCAATGTTGACCACAGGAGAGTAAACACCTCTCTTTGGAGTCAAGTTTTGGTAAGACATATTCTTGAAGGCACGTTCAGTGGTAATATAATAAGAATCACCAGCGTCAAAAATACCATAGGTGATCTTTGGCGAAACAAAGCAACATGTTTGGCCGTACATGGTTTCAGGTCTCAAAGTAGCTGCGATGAAGTAAACCTTCTTACCCTTATCCATGGATGCATTGGATTCAATGATTTGTTTAGCAGCATCAGCAAATTCAACTACTTCAATCTTGACACCGGTATACTCTTGAGGAGTCACACCTTCACCAGATTGTCTATCGTGATCCATACAGGCTTGACCATCTTTAACGGAGTAAATAGTGTAACGCTCACCGAATTTAATCTTACCTGCTTCCTTCATTCTATTCATTTGCCATCTAATAAACGCATCGTAGTATGGATTCTTATCGGTTGTGATGTAAGAACGTCTCCAATCGATACGAGATCCAAACGAATTACAGTCCCTTTGACATAGTGGTGGGAAATGGCTTAACCAATGTTGTGGGTCGGCAAATTTACTAACTTCATCCTTAGGGATACCTAGCTGCAACATAATTTCAAACTGATATTTACCACGACCCTGTTTAGCAGCAACTTTAGACTTCTTGGCCTTAAATTTAGTCACATCCTCAGATTGTTGTTGTGGCTGCTCCTTCTGTTCTTCAGGGTCTTCCTCTACTTCTGGTGGTGCCTTAGAAAAATCAGGTCCAAACAATTCCACTTCTCTCTTGATTTTGTCAGCACTTGCCAAGATAGGCATACCAGTACAATGGAAACCAAGTGGAAAAAGAGCTCTCTTACCCTTCATCCTTTCAAAACCAATGGAGTATTCAACCTTTGATAAAGTAAAACTGTGACCTGCGTGCAAAACACCATTCATATATGGGTATGCCATGGATGATAAAAACTTAGGATATTTTGCATGTAGTTCATCAGGATCCATGCCCAATGGAACCTCTTCCAAAGAGGGAGCATTTTGCTCGAACAAACCTTCTTCAGCCCATTGACGCTGATATTTTTTTTCAATAGCGATCAAAGTGTCTCTACGGGTAGTGTTTTCAAGAACCAACCCCTTACCTTCAACTGCGGTGGCCATATTAAACAATATTAGGTTAATTAACTAAAACAATCCTTTAAGATATAGTTCCTACTATTTCCAGAAGTGTATACCTTCAGTGTGTATGTTGATATTCTCGTCACCTTTTGGTGCTGATCTTCACGCTTGAAAAATTTTTCAATGAGTCAGGAGCTCATTTCACCAAAAAACCCATTTTAAATAATATACATAGCATAGCAAAGGCGTAAAATTACATAGAAAAATAAGTTTGTAGTCCCAAATAGCTATGTGCTAAACCTTAAAACCGCGATCTCTTAGCGCATGTACTGTCCATATCCATGTAGAAGCCGCATCATCTAGGTTGTTAGCGATATAGCTGGGTTTAGATTCTACGCCTCCTGTCGTAAAATATTTACCGTTGTCCCTGTCTGTATTAAGCTGAGGGGATAGAGCACACCTTACAGTCGCTAGCGATCCCTGCTCATTAGAGACTCCAAGGAAAAGCCCCACTATTTGGAATAACATCCAAAAAAAAATTCCTACAATTGGCAGTCTCGTCCAATAGCTAAAGATATGTGTACTCATTACCATACCGGGATGAATGGAAAGGCACAATACTTCAGGATACTTAATTGCCATCATCTTGGTGAATTGGATCGATGCTGTCTTGGCCATTGCATACCGAAGCCACGTGAAGATCATATTTGGCTCGTAATTCCAATCTTGTCCCAAACCCCAGTAACGAAACTCTAGTTGGTGGCAAACAGATGTTAAGGTGATTAATCTTCCTCTTGCTTTTTGAAGCAATGGCAGTAGTCTAATAGACAGCAAAAAGTGGGCAATGTAATTCGTTTGAAGTTGGATTTCAAAATTATCCTTAGTGAGTTCATACGGGAGTGCAACAGTAGCAGCATTATTGATTAGAACGTCTAGTTTCTCTTCCTTTTTACAAATCTTGGAGGCGGCCCTCTCCACGCATTTTAAGTCCGATAGGTCATTGTGCAAGTAATGCAAAGAACCGAGGTGAATTTTCAATGAATCCTTGCCTCTTTTCGAAATACGTTTTGCGGCCTCCATTTCTAATTCTTTAATGGCTTCATTAACTCTATTAGAATTCCTACCACATATGTAAACCACGAACCCATGCATGTAAAGATGTAGTACCGTATACCATCCTATACCACTGTTACCACCCGTGATGACAGCCACTTTACGATCCTCAGCTGGGTCGTAGTGAGGAAGGGAATCTGGATTGAACATTTTAGAAGGACGAGAAAGATTCGTTATTCCCTCCCTTGGTATGCAAGGTTCCTGACTCCTATATGTTGTAGGCTTAAAAAGATAAACTTCTTTGAGTTAGTTAAAGCTATTCTCTGCTCGAAGAGTCTTTCATCTAGTCCGAAAACAAAAAAAAAAAAGCGGTAAAAAACAACTGCTTCCTAATTAGGAAATAGACTACCCAATGAGGCCACTTAATACACATAAGAGGGAAGTCCGAGATCAATGACAGTATTGTCTGTGGAGTAGATCACAGGGTAGTAACTACTTAATAAGAACATGAATTTCCTAAATAGGACAATAGATAGTACCTAAGAAGAAACGTTTTGGATCAGACCAGTAGCTTAATAAAACCCTTTTTAATATTCAGATAGCGAAAATAAAAAGGATAATAGGAAGAGAGAGGACAACCGAATGCCGTACTAATGCTACACTGAAACATGTCACTTAAAAGTAACCTAACCCGCACCTTCCTGTGTTGAATTACTCGGCGTAGCGGAGAGTGCGAGATTCAGCAGACCACATGAGGAGTGTCTTCCAAATTTTTGGGTAAAAAGAACTAACTGTAGCATTTTTTTTTTTTCCCACTAGGTAAAGGTTTCTTGAACTTTCTTGTTGACATGTTTTTACCTTGAATTTTTCGAAATCGGAGCGATGAGTATCATTTGAAAAGTACACCTCACCTTAAAAGAAAGAGCACCGAGTAAAATTGACAGTTCCAATGGATTTCGAAAAGATTTTATTTGATTTACAGCCTATTATTGGTGCACCAAACATCGATGCTATCCCATTAGATGCTGACTCTCAAGAGAGATACCTCTCGATTTTGGACGAAGTTGCAGTTTTTTTTAGAGCGGAACACAATAGAATCATCGCAGGTTCTAGTGGATTGTTAAAGAGTCTTTTAAGAGTATTGAAGGAGGCTTTACCAAAATGTTTTGATGATGCGCAATCAACTGCATTTTGGTGGTCATTTGCCTCAGAATTAATAAGGTGTGTCGCAAATAGCTTAGTGGACAACGATGACAATAGAAAGATATTGTTCGAAGAAGGTTCGACAATCCTAGATCGCTACGTAGGACGCATCCTTGTTCTGAATCACAAAGACAATGAAGAGTTGCTGTTGAGGACTTTGGCGATGACTAAAAATATGTGTTTGGAGAATAACGACTACGTCCATAAATTCTCCAAGCTTCAGTTGCCATTACTAAGTTATTTACGCCAAGAAGATGATAAATCGTTGATCTTGGTTAGTTCTCAATTACTCAGGGATTTTCTTGGAGCTGAACAAAACGTTTCCCTCGAAGATTTACAGTTCTTTGCAGATCATATGTGGAAATGGTCCCAAGAGGTAATAGACCTAAGCGGTATACCAGAGGAGGTAGACAACGATGAACTAGTTGATCCCGCATTAGCAATATTATCGAATTTTACGCAATGTTTAGAGCTAGTCGTCTCCAAGGAATCTTTCTTAGATTTCGGTAACTCACTGGTCTCTCTTATTCAAACACGTCTTTTACAGACCTTAGAGGAGTTATGGCCGAAACAGTTTGATAATAAATTAATCCACATGAGGCGAATAATAACTTGCATAGGCCATATCTCCGCTCAAGAGTCGACCGAAAACAAGAATGAACGTGAAATTTGTTATGAAACTATCCGTAAGAGTAATAATGGTTACAAGCTCGGAGCCGTTTTCATGATACTCTCGAATTCCATTGCTTCAGCAAACGAAGCTCCGCAAGTGACCAAGGAAATTTCATTCCAAGAATTAATTCAGGCAGCATCTAAACTGACCGATCCCATGCAAATGCAAGGGTTTTTAACAGTTTTCACAAAATTGCTGACCGTTTCAACTGCAATGGAAATAGAAACTGAAACCATAAGAGATCTATCACACATCTTGAAGAAAACCAGCGACCAATCAATTTTCTTCCAAGATCTTTCACCACTGTTAGATGCGCTGCTAAACAAAATCTTTTCCACTCTACCAAGCTCTACAGTGCACGATTTGTTATCAGAACCATATTCACTACTATTGAGTATTCTAGGAGATTGTGACAGTACTACCTCCTGTCTGGCATTGGATAAGTTACTAGTTTCTTCTAAAACCATGCCGAGCACGGTTACCGAACCCCTTTGGCGGAACGCTTGCAAGTTTCAAGACCAAGTCGCATCTGGTGAAAAAAATATTTCAATTTTCTACGTTTTCCAATTAGCCAAAACATTTGGTATTTTACTAAAAAACTTGGAATCTGATCAAGAACCATTAGAGGACAATTTCAAACCTTGGCTAGTCCAATTACTAGAGTTCATCAAACCTTTAAAAGCAAAAAATGACCAAGCAAGCAAGAGTGCTGTAAACAACGGAAAATTTGTCGCTACCATGCTACTGAGGCTACTAGACCACACCAATGATACAGAGCAAGATAAACATCTTAAGATATTGGCCAAGGAACTCTTGTAAACCATAATTTATAATTCATACATATAAATTTCCATAGTTTCTGATCATTACCGACGAACTGCCCTTTATAACCAAGGAGAAACCCTAAACTTAAAGAAGTGTGCAGAATAATGGGTTGAATATATCCACTAGATAACATAGGAAGGGGCCCTCAGTATTCTCTAAGATGGGTATTCCATCCCAAGATAAATGCCAGCTGTTAGGTCCCACCTCAATCATTATCCAGTTGATCATGGGAGCTACCATAGTAGCCGGACTACTGCTGAAAAGGAACAGAGAACATCCGAGGAGGAAAATATTAATTTGGGCATATGATGTTGGAAAACAGCTTATCGGAGCTTTGGAGGTCCATTTTATAAATTTAGGACTAAGTATTTGGCAACAAAAAGGTGTGTCATTTCTTTTTAAAGGTGATGATAACAGTCAAGATGATAATGGACAATGTGATTGGTATTTTCTCAATTTATTATGTGATACAACCATAGGTATTCCCATATTATGGCTAGTACTCGTACTAATTCAATCGGCGTTGGCTCATTTGGACATTACGAATATCGAAAGTGGGAACTATTTTCCTTCAACATCTGTAAGCAAATCGTTGGGCACAGAATCCAGAAAACCGTTGCTTAGTGCTTTTATGAAACAATGCTCAATCTTTGTTGGTGGAATAACCGTAATGAAATTCATTATTTATGAATTGTTACAACATTATGAAAGAGGCGCATCATGGTTTGCGAATTTGTTATTAGGATGGTGCGATCATTGGCCAAATTTCCAAGTGTTTCTGGTAATGTTTGTTTGTCCTGTGGGACTTAATTTTTTCCAGTATTTCTGTGTTGACAATATTATCAAGCTACCAACAGCTTGTGTCAATTCTCAAAATCTAGAGAATTTTGAATCGGGGTCTTTTGAAGAATCTATTGGCGTATCTGTGAGAGGCAACATGGATGTCAACTTATTAAACCCTGATAATGACCACGCTATTTATGGAAGCTTTGGTTAAGTTTCAAGAAGACAATGTACACATTACAACTCTAGAGATCCAAATTCTACTGGAGATCCCAAATCCGACAATGTACGCAAACGGTAACAACAAGATCTCAAAGTGTCCTGAGTGTCTCCGCGTCAAGGAAGAACATGTAGGAATGTGGATTCAGCAATAGAATAATGGTGTAGTTAGTTCTACTTACAGCTTGATCGCGAAATAGGGCCAAGGGTTTGACCTTATTTTTTTTTTTTCGCGCTGTCTCGAGAATTTCGCGTCGCTAGACATACACGATACTGCTACACACTCTAAGTCATTTGAACCATCAATTCTTTAGAAGTGTGCCCAAATTTATTTTTGATCGAGTTTCGCAAGGTATATAAAGATGACAGAGGTTTCTTAAGGTCCATGTTTTTCTCTTTATCCTGTGATATTCCTCTCAGAAGTTTTCTCTCTTCCAAACCCTCAGCGATTAATTCAATTTTTACTCGTTTTAAGCTAGTCTTCCTTTGGTAGTACGGTCAACGGTAAGTTATAGTCAATCGTTTGCTGAGCCTTCGCTATTTGGTCTCGTCCATTCATTCATTCGTTTGTCGAATCATTCACAAGAATTTTTAAATCCTAAATTTCACCAACGCTTTTACCTAGAACAATGATTTTTTCAGTTGCCCTTAACTTAATCACTCTTTTTATCTCATATGCCACGGCAGAGTACGTCAATGCTACTGTTCCCTGTACTACAGTTACTTTGTCGCCAACTTATTCCGTGCAACCATCAACAAGTGTTTCCACGTACAACGATTTGACAACTACCATTGACATTACTAACACTTTATTCTCAACCATATGGTACACACCAACTACCGTTGTTTCTTCTCCATCTGTTACTACCACGACTACCGAAGTTACTACTGTTTACGAAACTACCGATTTGAGCAGTGTTTCTACTATTACTTCTACCATTACTTCTACCAAGAAGATCACTTATGTGCAACCAACTAAAACCGCAGCAGCATCTGGTTCCGGCTCTAGTATGAGTGCTCCAATTGCTCCTTCTACCTCGTCTGCTGCTCCAGCTGCAGCTAGCTATTCTCCAGCAGGTTCTGCAAACGCCGCCACTGTCACGTCTTCCAACTCCGGTCCCGGTTCTTATCCATCCTCCGGTAACGCGGCAGGTAACTCCAATGGTGCTTGTACTCCATCTACTAGGGTAGTCACCGTTTCTGCCACCGTGACTAAGGGTTCCGTTACCGTTACTGTGACTGCAGGCGCATCTGGATCTTCTGTCCCATCGTCTTCCTCTGGGATTACTTCAAGCTCTTTCGCACCATCTACGAGTTTGGCTTCTGCTGCACCCTCAGTACCATCTTCTGGATCAGGTTTACCATCACAATATTCTCAACCCCAGGTGAACCAACCATTAGTAAGTAACGGTACTACCACTTTGGGAGCTTAATTTCTCGTACAATCTAGGATATAGCCTTTAAAGGCGGGACAAGAAATAGGATACTTACAGATTTTTTGGAAATTCTTAGTTAACTCAAGATATTTTAACACTATATAAAGTTTTATAGGAAACATTTTGGTATAATATTGCAAGAACGTTCTTAACCGATTAAACAGACCGAACTACAAAGTTTACGGAAACTGAAGTACGTGTGAAAAAGTAGATAAAAGTGATGGCTAATGGGATCGGTAAGCTAGACCCTAGAGTTTCTAGAGTGCTACGATCACAAGTGGTTACAGTATCTCTAACCTCAGCGGTTAGGGAAGTAGTTCAGAATTCTGTAGATGCGGGTGCCACCACCTTACAAATCATGATTGATCCCTTTGAGATGAGCTTCTTAGTCAAGGATAATGGACGTGGTATGAACCCTCAAGATTTAGATTATGTCGGCTGCCAACATTTTACTTCTAAAATACGTAGTTTGCATGATTTACAGAATTTGAATACATTTGGATTTAGAGGTGAAGCACTTTTCTGTGTTGCGAGCATTGCGCAAGTTACATTAGTTTCCAAAAGTCCAGATTGTAACTGTAGTTGGATTAGAGACATACCAGGTGAATCGAGGCTTTTCAAAGCATCTAGGGGAAACGATTTTCACCATTTCTCACTACAACCCTATTCCAAAAAAGAATCAGGGACAACCATATTGGTACGCAATATTCTTTACAACGTACCTGTAAGAAGGAAACTACTGGAAAATGACCCTCTTTTCAAGACTCTTCTTGTGCTGAGAGAGGACCTTTTCCAAGTACTCATTGTAAAACCTGAACTTTCACTGAAAGTAACATATTTTGACCATTCAGGACAATGGAAAGAGTTAATATCATCTACTAATATTACTGAGGAGATGAACTATTTTGTGAAATTATCAAAATCATTTTCAAATATTTTTGGATCTGTAATACCGATTGATATGTTTACCAAAGTATCCGTTAAGTTCAAAGATTGTTCCGTTACTGGACTCATATCTAAATGTCCTGTTCGACCCAAAGAATTTCAGTTCATTTATTTGAATGGAAGAAAATATACTAATCAAGGTCTCCAGAAACTGATAAACAGTATCTTCCAAACAGCTGATTTTGGTACGGGGGGACTTAGCGATACTTTGGTAAAAACCGTTGGTAAACCTTATAATAATTATCCCTTGCTTATTTTGGATGTGCGATGCCCTCAAATAGTAGATGATCTAGTGCAAGATCCAGCAAAAAACATCGTCTCGTCATCTCATGCTCATTTGTTACATCCTTTGATTATGAGAGTAATAAAATCCTTCTTGAATCACCAAGGGTACATCCCAAACTCATCTGTTGTCAATAATTTAGGAGAGAACCAAAATACTATACAAAATAATTCTGATGCGGTACCATCTGCCAAGACTAGTAACTTAATCCTAAATTCTAATACAAGAATGGCTAAGATAAGAGCTTACAAAAAGGCTGATAACACAACCCCATCTAATAGACAGATTGATAGCAGAAAGATTAAACCCATAATAGATAGATTGAATGGCTTTTCTCCACAAGAAGGACTCGATAACATTCCTAGTTACCAAAAGAACGATTGTCCCATAGCAGCTTCATACTCAAACAGTTTAGGTTGTATTAAGAAGATAGAAGATATGAATTTTAAATTGGATAGATATCAGCTATTAAAAGCAGAAGTTATAAGACAGATTGATAAAAAATTTATTCTCTTAAAAATTCCACCTAACCAGAATAAAGCTCACATTCTTTTAATAATTGTGGACCAACATGCTTGCGATGAAAGAATTAACTTAGAAAACTATTTGACCGATTTTTTGTATCAGGTTCTAAGAGAAACTTTAATGATTCAACCAGTATCTGATTGTACTATTGACATTGACATCACCGAAGGATATCTTTTCAAACATTACGAGAAAGAGTTTAAAAAGTGGGCCATTTCCTATGAGATAAAAATGATGAATCTAGAGACTTGTTTCCTAATTGTTTCTTCGCTCCCTAGTGTCCTTGCGATGAAAGTTCAAGGTGATAAGCAATTTTTAAAGAATGCTCTTTTACAAATGGTTCACGACTTAAAAAACTCAGTAAAAATGCCCATATCCAACATGTTTGATAAGAATATATTCAACCTATCAAAAGACAAATTCAAATGGTGGAAATATCTTCATTGCTTACCTACGATGTTCCTAGAGATATTTAATAGCAAAGCATGCAGATCTGCCATAATGTTTGGTGATCCACTCTCCACCGCGGACTGTTCTCTGCTTATTAAAAAGCTTTCTCAATGCCACATACCTTTTCAATGTGCTCATGGAAGGCCTTCTGCCATTCCGTTATTAGAATTGAGTACAGAAGGCGGGCCCTTCAATCAATTCAACGAATATCCAAAGAAGCAGTATTCTGATTACGATATTAACACTTGAGATAATTTCAAGCAAATCCGGTTATCTGAGCAATTCAATAGCAATTCTTTCCAGATGTCTATACTGGAGAATAACATGTAGATTATTCTCCAGTAGAAAACGAGATTGTTCGTTTTTACCCAATTGTTTTAAGGTAGCGCATAATAATACCATTGATTCCGATGCTCTCAAAGTATTTTTACTCTGCATAGAAGCATCAAGCATATCCTTCAAAATTGGAAAACATCTTGCTGCCATTCCACAAGATAACAAAATATTACAATTTTCTACCTGAAATTTGAATTTCCATTCTGCACTCATGACATTTGTATCCAAGTCTCTCATCGATTCTGACACTTTTTGCATTGCCTGCTCATAATCTCCGGTAGATATTAAATATTTAATTTCTAATAATTTCAATTTTTTCAAACTTTCATCAGTCAATCTTGGCGATCGTAGCTTCAATAGAAGTTTGCTCACCATCAAATGGTCACCATGTTCCAAAGAATTAAAAGCATCTTGAATTTCCTGATCACTATCATCTGGCTGCATTTTTTCCCTTACATAAGCACCGTAGACTTCACTCAATAGAGGTTGACCTAACATTTCCCATAATTTCGTTCCATATTTACAAACTTGAGCAAAGTCTGAACCAAATTGTAATCTTTGAATAGCAATAGCCATATATTTAAAAAAAGATTCCAATACAAGAGTCCCATCTGCATTATCCATCATAAGCAAAAGTGATTCAAATTTATATGCCTTTTCAAAAATCAGAGAATTTTCATTATCTGGACAAAATTTGAGATAACGAACTATTTGTTCGACTGTAACTTGAAATTGGCTAGAATATTCGGGATAAATTTCAATGAAGTTTACAACCCAAATCATAATTAAGTTTAAAGTACCAGTATTTTTGTTTTCCCGGGCGACTTTCGTAGCCTCCTCAAAGGCTTTAATAGCAGCAGGACCATCATGCATACATGTATGAAAAGTAGCCAAACATAACAATGATATATGAAAACAATTTTCATCATTCTGTGTAAGCATATAGTCAAAATAATTATGCAAGGCATCAGCTGCCTCTTGATAGCTGTTATCAAATACGGCTTCCAAATATGCAAGAACATGAACCACCGGGAAGTGAGTAAGATCATTTAACGAAAGACCTCGCAAAATTTGTCGTGTATAGGGGTTGATTTTCGATTTAGTCTTGCAAACAGTAACAAGTTCCCAATTTAAAAGAGATTTGAGGTAGATTTCACCAACTAAGGTTACAGGCGTATCCGCTGATGTAATTTGCTGACCAAATGTTTGAAACCATGAAATCATTTCTCTGTCACTATTAATGTTGGAATCATCATCGTCGTTATCATTACCATTAATACTTGTTCTAAATTCAAATTCAAACGGTTTCAGTTCATGTTCTAATTGTCTCCAAATTTGTCGAGATTTAAAATATTCTAAGTATTGTTTAAAACTCTCCCACAGTTCTTGCCTGTCCTCAAAACTACCTAAATGATATTCGGTTAAACACTTGTCCAGATATACTCCTAGGTAACTTGTCTTAGTGATCAATAGATATCCATTGTAATTAGATGTTTTCTTAATCCTGTAATTTTTTACCAAACATTCTCTCTCTAGGAAACCCATTAGTTGGGTAAAAGTATCCAAACTATCTAAAGAGTTCAATACCGAGACAAATTGGATGGCCAATTTCCTTTGACCAGATTCTAAAACATATGAAACCAGCGCTTCTAAATCAACTGGTAATGGCTTATCGACTTTTAAATCCAACTTCTCAATCTCTAGAATAGGATTTATCTCTATAGAAGATATCGTTGGGGTAATCAATTTAACGAATATGTCCATAGGTACTTTGACACCATGGCAACAGTAAAGGTATATTAATACCAATATTGAAACATCATAGGGCGTCAGTGATGCGGTTATCTTGAATCGAGACTCAATTCCCATAGTTTTTTTGATTATACTTTAACATCAGAAGATAATCTAAAACTTAGGAACACCCGGCGACGGACTTCCACAAAAGCGAACTAGTAGACTAATTCGAATGACATCAATTTTCGAGACGTAAACGTATGTATAGTTTTATTTCCATGTGGATTGATCAAGATTATTCTAAATATCTATAAGAAGTCAGTATTATAGCCTTGTTGGGTAACCTCCCTGGCACGGGCAACAAAATTCGTAACTTGTTCCTCTTTTCATTAACTTCAGTGACTAATGCAAACCCCAGGATGGGTGCATGCTCTACATCCATCGGGGAAGATTTTCTATCCGCATAACTTATAACCACCAGTGAATGCTGTAAGTTACTAGCGGTGACTTCCACGGGCAACATCTCAGTGTCCGTAACTACGTCTACTTCAGATTCTGGTAATTCCATAATATTTTTGGGCTTCCAAACATTAACATCCCCTATATCCGCCCCAATAGCATAGGGACTGAGAACAGTCTTATAATTCCCGTAAAAATACTCTCGTATTGCTGACCTTTGTAACAATCTTTTGTAGACATCATCTGTAGGTATACAACCGCTCAATTTCGGTATTCTGATAAAATTGGATCCAACATAGGGCACGAATCTGGCAGAATACTTTTCAAATATTTCATCCGCATCATTTCCTATGGCGATTATGGCATTAACTTTAAACTGCCTAATCATATTCTCCAATTCCTTACCATCATCATCTAAATGTGATAACGGCGAGCTGTCAATTATACATCCGGATCTGCGAACTAGAGCATCACTAGCTAGCCTCTCACTGACAACCGAGGCCAATTCATTAATCATCCTAGTAAAAAGGGTCCTATTGTCCGATATTCTCTCCAGTCCAAAATTTTTCACAAACGGTTGTTTACTGTGCAATGGGGTAGCACCACTAGTCATACTTTGTCCCCAAGAAGGACATTGCACATCCAAGATATCTGATATTGGGACAGCTGCTACGCATCCAGGTGGTGAAAATATACCTTCTTGAGGATTTGTATTAATGAACATCGGCTGAAACGGCTTAAACTTAATAGCATAGGAACAAAGAGTTCTACAAAGAGCTGTTTTACCTGAACCATCAGAACCTATAACAATGACTCTGGGACCTTCAAAACTTGAACATCTCATCTTCTCAAGAGCAAAATGCAAATTATAGACCAATTTAGACGTAGTGTTAGGCACAATTTGTAGCGTCTGACTACTCATTTCAGAACATTTCCACTCTAAAATAACATCCTCTACGGCCAGTATGGAAAAATTAAAATTTCTAAAATCGTATTCAATATCATTTGCCAGTTCGGTACCAAATATTTCAGCAATCCCACTTTTAATCCTTATAGTCAATCTCGCCTCTGATGGTCTTTCCACTTTCCACTCTGAACCTTTAGGGATCGTCAGAGCGTGAGATTCATTACTATCTTCAACAGCAAGGGCGTGCCCATCACTGAGACCCGGCAAACTCTCCATTCCGACTCAAACTCTAACAGTCAGAGCTAGCATTTTCACTATTTCCAATAATGTCATTATACTTTAACCACTTCCGAAAAGCGCTTGTTTACTCTATTAAATTCATTATCACATTGAACGGCTAATCACTAATTGGAATTATACATCAATCACTTCAAGAGCCTAATCTCTGCCCTTCGCAATCATGCTGGCATCAGATCTCATCACCCATTCAGTCCATGAACCATCGTAAAGCTTTATATCTCTGATACCTGCATGCTCAAGTCCTGCCATGACGATGCAGGCAGTTACACCAGTTCCGCACATGGCAATTGTAGGCAGAGATGGATTGTAGTTATCCTTTAATTTCACCAAAGCTTCATCAAACCTTTTCTGCATTAATTCGGAAGATTCTGGGAATGCACCAGAGTCCTGCTCAAGGAGTTCCCCAAAGGGAAGAGGTTGCGATCCTTTTATGTGACCAGAGGACAATTCTGGTCTTGGTTCAGGTGCTGAACCGTCAAATCTTCCCACCGTTCTGGCGTCGAAAACGTTAAAACGTTTAGACAATTCACCAGAACTTACTAATTGCAGCATGTCTTCATAACTAACAACTCTTTGAGATGAAAGGTCTATATCTGACTTGTACTCAGACAAACCCAATTCTGACCACTTAGTCCTCTTATCATTTTGCACTGGGTACCCCGATTTCTTGTACAAATTATAGTTGTTAAGTAAATACACTGAGGGATGGCCAAAAATAGCTAATGTCCATGCACAACGAGGAGCACTAAAATTACCGATCCTGTCATAAACCACTAGCACATCGTTTCTTTGTAGACCTAATTCACTCATTGACTGGTTAAAAGTAGCTAAATCTGGAACCATGTGAGGGTATGGAGAATTCACATCTTTAACAGTGTCAATATCAAAGAATACAGAATTTGGGATACGGTCCAGGGTTAAAAACTCCTGTTTGCCGTTACGACCAACATTGGGCAAATACCAAGTAGAATCAACGGGAATAACACGACGGGAAGTTTCCTTTTGAGCCAATTCCACAAATGCCTTTGGTGTTATCAACTTAAAAAACGACATGGAAATACCAAGCTGTCTCTCTGCTTTCTTCAAATCGACCGTCATAGAATGATTAGTCGATCGAAATATAATAGCTCTTCAAGAGGTAAGCTTATCTAGGATCATAATAAACGGAATTGAAAAAAATACTTCTAGCATGAAGAGCTCATCAAGACCTCGAAAGTGACCCGACCCACTGAACGGAATGGACTCTGTGGGTTCAATTTCTGATTTGTTTCAAATTCAGCACACTTCATTTGGTGGCAGGTCATGTTTTAGTAACGTATCGTTGCCACGAGGTACGGTAATACTGGATGCCGAGGACTCTTTGGGAGAATCAATTAATTATGAGTTTAGGAAAGAGGTGTGTCACCGTTGTCTTTTCTATTCCTCTGGTAAGGTCATGAAGTACAGATTAAATATTGATGAACTGGACTCCCTAGATGAGCAATTTAAAGGGAAAAGATTTCTGGGCGCTGGTTTATGGTTTTGTAGCTCACAGTGTCGTGATGAATTTCTGCGACAGGAGCATATACTTGAGCTGATTAGTGGGTATGAAAGTCTTTTAAACGGACTAATGTACTGCCAAAGGAGAGGTATAGACAAAGAAATTGATGAAGAAAAATTGAACTCGATGCAGGTTGACCAACAGGCTATTGAATCCCAATGGCAACAATTATGTAGCGAATGGGTTCCTCGGATTCAAAAACTAAAGCCTAGTAAAAAACTGACACAATTGCCCTACATGACAGATGACATTTACTGTTGCGCGAGATCATTGTGTAGAACATTATTCCAATTGAAATACCTTGATCCTAAATCTGTGACCAACCGCAGTTTTCAAATACTACAGTCTAACGAATTGAGTAAAATTTCCAGGTTCCCTATTCTACTTAGTTTCCAAATCGCAGTATATCAGACGCTTTACATCTTACTGCCGCCAACTTTGCATGATCAATTATCAGTTCCCAAATTTAGACATATTCTAGGAGCTGAGTACGGTAATGCCTTTGGTATTTGGCAACTGGGAGAATCTGTGGGAGACAGGGAATACCTAGGATACTGGTTATTCCCTAGAGCATCTTTTTTCAATCATTCGTGTGACCCAAATGTCGATAAAGTTCGTAAGGGAAGAAAGATGAGTTTTATCTTAAACCGAGACGTGACTGTTGGTACCCAACTATGCATATCTTACAATTGTGACCTGACACTACCAGTAAATGGTAGGCAACAAGTCATGAAAGACAATTGGTTTTTTGAGTGTATGTGCGATAGATGCAGCTCAGAGCTTCAAACGATCCATTAGAGCTTCTTCAAGTGCAGAGTTACTTACACTTAGGCTGGAAGATGATTCACTGTCAGAATTGCTTTGATTTTGGCTACTATTCTGAGTATCTCTTCCGTTATTAGATATTAGACGGGCTCGACTAAGAATCTTAGAAGTATGTAATTGCTGTAACGTTCTCATAGTGGTCTTTTCTAGAATATTTGCGTTGTCGCTTGTCCCCGAGGAACGTTGATTATCAGCAGTGATATTTCCACCATCAGAACTAAGGCTAGGGTCAACACGAGCAGGCTTCTCTTGAGAGTCACTATCATCATCAATTTTGATCTTCCTTTCGATTTGTTGCTCTAGAATTTTCAAACGTTTAGCAAATAGTTTATAACTTCTCTTTTTCAGGAAATAATCTGGGACATCCAAAGTTTGCGATAATTCCTGCCAATTAATTTGATCTTGATAGTTCTCCAATTTAGACACAATCGTCCATAATTGTCTCTCTTTATCCAAATTCCATTCAAACTTTGAAGGATTTGTAAAGCCATCAGGTCTTTTTCCCTTCAACTTCACATATATTACTGTATTCTGATTATTCATCGTTAGAGCTCCCACAAAAACTATGTTAGAAATGATCTGTTTTGTTTTGATGTCTGATAACTTCATTGTTAGTATCATTTTAATTAAGGTTATACGCCTATCGCTCAAAAGTTGTTCACTTGATCTTTAACAAACAACTTTTAGCTAAATGTTAGAGTACATAAGAAGACAAAGAAATCTCTATGATGTAAAGCCATGTCCGAGCAAGAATCATCTAGTTTGGATTTTGTATCCCCAATTAATCCAGATTGGATGCATCTGCAGGTAAACGATTACGACTTTTACATGACAAAACCCAGCAGTTTGGACACCGCCCATGGCAAGAGTTTACCAATGAACCAATATTCCTTGGTACCAGTAATTAGAATATATGGATGTCTACCATCGGGGCATCAAGCAGTGTGTCACGTACATGGTATTTTCCCTTACATTTTTATCAGTTATGATGGCGGAAAACATGATTCATCCACTGATATTAACCAAAGATGTGCTCAACTACATCATCTACTGGAGTTAAAATTCCAGGAATTTGTAGAAAGAAGCAAAAATGTTCCAGCTGGAAATTCATTTGGTTCTCTAAGCTATATTGCAAATGTATCAGTGGTAAAGGCGGTTCCTTTTTATGGTTTTCATGTAGGATGGTCATTATTCTACAAAATTTCGCTCCTGAACCCAGGTCTAGTCAATAAGTTGTCAGATTTGATTAGGGATGGTAAAATATTTGGAAAAAGGGTAGAATCTTACGAAACTCATTTACCCTATTTATTACAATTCTCGGTAGATTTTAATTTATTTGGTTGTTCCTGGATGGATTTCGATCAATGTTATTTCCGTGAACCTCTACTGAATCCAATTCTAAGCCTAGATGTTTTATTGATGAATCAGGAGCTGAAAACAATTCTTCGAAGGTTTTACCGTCCGGAGTTTAATATATTACCCAAGAAGCATTTTCCTAGAATGGGGAATTGTTTGCTTGAAATTGATATTATTCCGCAATATATTCGCAATATCGACAATATACAATTTGTTGGTGAATATAATGATTCCCAGGATAATTCAAAAAACGAACTGAGCAAACCCTACGTTACTTCTACTAAGAACATTGTCAGAGATATTTCCATACAAAGAAAAATAATGTCTTTGGGGCCCTTTAAGGATCCACCAAATTTAGAACGCTATACAATCAATGATAAATGGCAATCATCTGAGAACTTTTCCAGTGCTTTCAAGAGATTCATGCATAAATACAATTCGAGCTCGAGAAATGAAATATCTGATGATGATTCGTCTTTACCTGCATATATCAGTAAACCACATGAGCTCGTATCAGAACTGTGGCCTCCTAAACCAAATTCTATTTCCTCGGAGATCACAAACCCCAACAATGGGGTAGACAATGGACTAATTGATACATTAGAAAACGATTACAGGATAGTAAGCTCTAGTGATACAGAACCTGAAGATAATGGCTTAGAAGAAAATAATTGTATGCCTCTAGAAGATTATCAACATGACTATAATATTAAGCCAGCTCCGAAGGGTGAGTTATCATCGCTATCAATGGATATGGTGATGACCCAACAGTTGGCTAAAAAAAGAAAATTTAGCTCAAGCCAAAATGCTACACTTTCAAACTCAAAAGCTCAGAAAATAAAATCGGGGCAAGTTGGAATCAGATACGAAAAAAATTCATACAGGTTTAAAAACCCTCCAATTGATTATTCTTCTATTTTATATGGACTGGAAAGTTTAGGGTTTCCTAAACAAGATTATACCGATCCGTTCTTTGGAGATCCAAAGGATTTAAAATCAAAACCATATATTTATGCCGGAAAAAGATTTGAAATTGGTTCCAACCATCTAAGTTGTAGGATACCCGTGACCTTTGAAGAGGAAAATATGGTAGAAGGTAAAGTAAGAAGTGGAAATATTTTTCATTCTTGGAAATACTTAAGACGACCGCCAAGTTATGCAACTGTAAAACAAGAGACAGAATTCATGAGAAAAACGAAATCATTTAATTCACAAATTGGGCAATCATCATTCCGAAAAAAAGCTATAAATAGAGAAAGAAACGATACATCTGAGAAGAATATCAGCATATTCTCTACGAATAACTTGACGCACTTTACTATGGAGATCCATGTAGAAACTGAAGGAAGTAAAAGGCCTGATCCTGTAAGGAATGAAGTAAAAATGATAGTGTGGTGTTTAGAAAAGGAATCGTTCCCATTTGATTTAGAAATATCTCACGAGGGTATTCTTGCTGTAGTAGATCCAGCCGCTGATCCTCATCTAGCAAATAATATTATCCAAGGAGCTGCTGATGTGCCTGTAGCCTTTTACAAAACAGAAATGGACATGTTTGAAGCGTTGATAGATCTAGTACTCTTTTTCGATACAGATGTCCTATCGGGATTTGAAATTCATGATGGGTCATGGGGTTACATTATTGAGAGGTGCCGAAGGAATTATAAAATTGAAATATCTGAGGATTTTTCCAGAGTAAATTCCAACATGAAGAATAAATCTCGGGACAAATGGGGCTTTGCTCATGCTTCAGGAATAGTGATTTCTGGAAGGCACATGATTAATATATGGAGGAGTATGAGATCAGAATTGAGCTCAACGCGGTACAGCTTGGAACACTTAGCCTTCGAATTATTAGATGAACGGCTACCTCATTTCTCATTTAAAACACTCACCTGGTTATGGAAAAACTTCCAACAACCTTCAAATATAAAAACGCTGATTAGTTATTGGATGACCCGCGTAAGAATGAATATAAGACTTCTACAAAAACAGGATTACATTGCCAGAATAGTGGAACAAGCAAAACTTACAGGAATTGATTTTTACTCTGTATACTACAGAGGGTCACAATATAAAGTTGAATCTATTCTTTTTCGCCTTTGCAAGCAATGGGATTTTCTTTTATTGTCTCCGAGTAGGAAACAGGTCAAAAATCAACGAGCACTGGAGTGCGTCCCATTGGTCATGGAACCTGAGTCAGCTTTTTACAAAAGTCCTGTTGTGGTCCTGGATTTTCAATCTCTGTATCCTTCAATCATGATAGCGTATAATCTCTGTTATTCTACAATGGTTGGAAGGGTCAGAGATTTAGATTTTAAAAATGAACTTGGTGTGACCAAATTTCCTTTTCCTAAAGGTATATTTAATACTTTGGATGAGCATACAAGGATAGCTTCCAATGGTGTTGTATACGTAAAATCCTCTTACCGTAACTCCATTTTGGCTAGAATGTTAGAAGATCTTTTGGATACAAGAAGCTTGGTTAAAAAGACCATGAGTGATATAGGATCAAAAAACCCTCCTTTACAAAAACTACTTAATCGCCGACAGTTAGCGTTAAAGTTGATAGCCAATGTAACCTATGGATATACATCAGCATCTTTTTCTGGCAGAATGCCGTGTTCAGATTTAGCGGACACGATCGTACAAACTGGAAGAGAAATTCTAGAGAAGGCTATTGAACTCATTGAAGGTAATGAAGAATGGGGGGCCAAAGTAGTATATGGTGACACTGATAGTCTTTTCGTATATTTGCCAGGAAAAAGTCGGAACGAAGCTCATAATATTGGTAAGGAGATGGCAACAGAAGTGACCAAACATAACAGATCTCCAATATCTCTTAAGGTCGAGAAAGTTTATCATCCAAGCATACTACTCAGTAAAAAAAGATACGTTGGGTTCATGTACGAAACACCCTTGCAACTGCAACCAGTGTTTGATGCGAAAGGTATTGAGACGGTTAGAAGAGATGGCCATTCTGCTCAACAGAAGATTGTTAAAACATGCATCCAAATTCTTTTCAGAACTAAAGATCTGTCTCAAGTGAAGAAATATGTACAGGAACAATTTGTCAAGATCCATCATAATAAGGTATCATTGCAAGATTTTTGTTTTATGAGAGAAGTACGTTTAGGTTCTTACAAAAGTGAAAAAACAGCACCACCAGGTGCTGTGGTAGCTACGAGACAAAAAGAACACGATCATAGATTCAGACCACAGTATAAAGAACGGGTACCATATGTGGTAGTTAGAGGCTCAGTTGGTCAAATATTAAAAGAAAGGTGTATTTCTCCTGAAGAGTTTTTGACGAATGAAACCTTAGAGCTCGATTCGGATTATTATATCGAGAAAACTCTGGTACCGCCGTTATTGAGGCTTTTCAATATTATGGGAGTAAACGTTGCAGAATGGGCATTTGAAGTCACTAGAAATCAATCTTTCTCATCTCACAGAGAAACAAAAAATATCGAAAAAGCATTGTTAAGTTTGTCGTGTATCAATTGTGGTAATGAAACAGAAATAAAATCACAACTATGTGGAAAATGTCAGTCGGACTCACTAGGAACAACGGGAAATCTCCTAGAGAAAAAGAATTATAGAGAGAAGGAACTAAAGACTATCAACACCGTTTGCAGAATATGTTCTTATCGATATACAAAAGATGCCAGTGAACTGGGGAGTCAGGTAGCATCGCTATGCGAATCACATGACTGCCCTGTGTATTTTAGTAAAGTAAAGGCTGCTGGATATATTAACTCTACGGTGAGTAAGAGGATAACTGAAGCGTTGAATTCCATTAATCGTTGGTAACTTTTTCTTCATGTGATTATGGTATATATATATATATATATATATTTTTTTTTTTGTTCTAAGCTAATCATCGGACTTCTGAAGAAAATTTGAAAAGCTCATCGCATACTATTAACTCCATACAGTGGTGATTCAAGAGGGCCCGGAATACGTGGAACATTGGATATGCCAGTGACAAAATCTTTGGGGAAGCTTCAAAAGAATTTAAAATCCAAAGGTAAATCTCATGTGCACCCTAACAGTAGAAAATACCAACAGTTGGCGAGAGCTACGATTAGGGAGAATAACATTGCAGCAAAGAAACAGGAGTTTCAGAAACGCAAATCTTATGAGCTGGCTCGTGTGAAATACCTTCAAGAAGTTACAAATTCTGAATCTTTCAAAGATAGAAGCACTTTCAGTCTTGAGGAAACTTCAATCTTTCTGCAAGAATTTATTCAGCGTGATAACGAAGAGTTGGAGGAATTAAAGAAGAACAGACGTTCAAACAGACCACCCTCTAACAGACAACTTCTGTTGCAGCAAAAGTACGAAAGGGAAATAGAAGAATTCAAGAAGGGATTTTTGTGCCCGGATTTGACAGACAAATATAATGTCACCACTCTAAGGAATTGGAATGGAACTTTCGGAGCTTTAAATGCTCTGAAAACTATCAGGGTTAATAATGAAGGTGGACAAGTGATTGGTGGCAATACTTCGTTTACTATGAATACAGATGTTGATATGCAATAAACTTATATTTACTGTATCCATACGCGTTCATGGTATTCTGAATTTTCGGCTCGTTTTCCAGATCCTATGACATAAAGTAAGCCTGACGCTGTAAGAAGTACGGCAAACGAAACTAGTGGTATTCTGTAAAGAATTCTACCATCATTTTGCTTTGTGGAGCCTGCGGTTCTTTGGAACACTACATTTTGGGAGCTGTACAGGTCACCAATTAATCTCCAACCTTCAGTTTCCAGTTGGTTAATGACGTTTAATGCCTCCTCAGGGGCATGTTTTGAGCCATTGATAACACCAAACAAATCTTTGTAGTTGATATTAAATATACTATTGGTATGCGAAGCAGGTATGACGATTTTAGAATGCCCTTCTAGATTATAAATTAAAAGATCTTTAGGTTTTTTCTGTGCTCCTGAATCATGTCCCATCATTTCTGTGAACCTCTGTGACAGTCTTGATACTGATCGTCTTAGTGGTCTACTCTTATGTGCGAAGATAAGACTACCTGCTGTCAGTCGAGGTGAAGTACTCAAATTAGGATCCCAATTGTAGCGTCTCGTACCTTCCCATGCATACTTTTGTTGACTCTTTTCTTGTTCTACCTTATGCAAATATTTTTGGAGGGACTCAACATCTATTCGAGAGTAAGATGGCGTTGATTCATCCTTAATTCCTTGGTCTTGAAACAAATCCCCCTTAGTCACAGGCTTGCCATGACTTCCAATCTTTTTGATGACTTTTTCCAAATGATCTTTCTGTTCTGGATGGATGTACAAGGAAGGTCTCCTTAGGTTATTGTCGAAATTCTTTGTTGAAGAAGGTGGAATAACCACATTAACTACATCTTTAGTAGATATTTTGGAAATAACTTCATAAAGCTCGTCATCTAGAATTCGTCGTTGTAGTATTAGTTTGTAAAGTGATAGAATAGATTTCTCAAAGCTTACCTCAGAAATCGAAGATCTGTGAATTAATACATCGAGAGCCTTTTTAACCTTTGGATCATTTGTATATGTCAAGTTTCTATTTCCAATAGCTTCTGAAAGTTTTTGCTTAAATGCCAAAATGGCCTTAGATCTTGGTGTCCTCTGGTCAAATATTAGGTCCCAGCTCAAAGTTTTCCTAGCTGACTTGGCATGGCTAAGATACCTTTTTAAAAAAATTCTACCGCTAAAACTTCCCAAATGAATCAACATAGATTCTAGAGGCTCTCGAGAAGAATTGCTTCAAGCCTTTTCTTCGTATGCTGCGAACCTTAATGTTAATCCGCGACTTAGAAGGTAATAAGCCATTACGATCAGAGGAAAAAGACAAAAAAACTAAGTAATCCAATTATGGGTAATTCAAATGATACTGGTGTCTTATATCACTATAAATCAGCTGTAAAGATTGGTGAGTTTGAGAGATATGTGATTACCTATGATTTATACGATGGAGATGATATACCAACAGATATATCATTAGATTCCTTGTGGTTGAGGGTGAAGAACCTGGAAAATCTCACACACCGAGCTGCATATCTGATGGGACCATTTGCTCTTTACTGTGATGTCAGAACAGAAGATTACCATCATTCTCAAAAGATTTATGCCTCCGTGGATAGACCGAAATACGAGCCTAATTTACAAGCACAACAAAGATGCATCGCTGAATTATCATTGCATCAAATCAGAAAACGGTACGTGTGGATTGTAGATGTTGTAAGCCAAATTCTGTTTAGTACCGTGTCTCAAGTTGCGTTTGAAATTACCATTGGTAAAACTAAGCAATCTTTAAGTGAGAAGGTCGATAGATTAATCGAGAATGGTTCAAATTCTAATCAGTTAACGGTGACAAGACTTACTACATTAGATATGTGGAATCTACCACCTCAATTACAAACAAAGAAAAAAATAACACATTTGGTTATGCTTACACATGGACTTCATTCTAATGTATCGACAGACATGGTGTACCTTATGGAGCAAATTTACAAGGCACAATCAAATTATCCAGATGAACTGATTGTTGTTAAAGGATACACCGGAAATGTTTGCCACACAGAGAAAGGCGTCAAACACATGGGTACTAGATTAGGCAAATATATCGCCGAGGAGCTCTATGAAGAATCCATACAGAAAATTTCCTTCATTGCACATTCATTGGGTGGCTTGGTACAATCATTCGCAATATCATATATTGCTGTCAAATATCCCTGGTTCTTCCAAAGAGTGAGGCCGGTTAATTTCATTTCCATAGCCTCGCCATTCTTGGGCGTGGTTACTGATAATCCAACTTACATTAACCTACTTCTGTCTTTCGGTGTTATTGGAAAATCAGGCCAAGATTTGAGTCTCGAAAAAGAACCTCATCATGGAGTACCTTTGCTTTATCTCTTATCAGGGGATCCTTTTAAAAGCATACTGACGAAATTCAAACGAAGAACACTTTACATGAATGCGGTCAATGATGGGATTGTTCCTTTATATACTGCTTCCATGTTGTTTTTAGATTATGAAGAAGTGCTAAAAAAGTTAAGAGAACTCGAAGACAACCAATCAACCTTGCAAGCTGATAGTGCTGGTGTGATACGACAAGATGATTTTGTTGGTAAACACTTAATTTCACCTTTCAACAAATTTGTTAGCATGATAGCACCTCAAAAATTTCCAGGTGATATTTCTAAAATCCCGAAGAAATCCTTTTTAGAGTCTGCTATGTCTATTATTGTTCCACCCTTACCTGATGAATCTTTTATCCTAGATCCCAGCACCAGAAAACCCGTTATCATTCATGATAGGGTTTATACTGAAAAGGACATCCCACCAATGCTGTCAGATGCTGAAGATACCTATAAAGACAGTAAAAATATTTTACTAGAACCTTTCACGATTAGACGCAAAGATAAAAGCCTCGAAGAGACTATTGCGAGAAGATGGCATGAAGGCGTGTCATGGAGGAAAGTGGTCGTTTCATTGAAACCAGATGCCCACAATAATATTTTAGTGAGGAGAAGATTCACCAATGCTTACGGCTGGCCCGTTACAGATCATTTAATAGAATCTCACTTTAATGGCGATGATAACAATGATTGTATGAATTACGATTATTTTGGAGTTTCTCAAGAACTTATACCACAAGACCAAAATGGACAATTGTTGGAACCTAATAAGGATTACGCATGGATCACCAAGGTGGAAAATACAGGGATTTTTCACGAAGGTCCCACGGGAATGATATCTACTGTAGGTGAAATGCTAGACTCTTTTCCAAAAAAGGCATTTCATCAAGACACAAGCAAAAATGAGTCCAATCAGGAGAATGTCAATCAGAGTGGGATTGCTTCGTTTGGATTTGAAGATGGTGGTATCTGAATTTTCATTATCATTATCGATGGCTAAATAGTCCATGAAATCATTAATTTTATTATTTATTTATACGACGTTACCATATGCTACTCTATACAATGCATCCTGGATTTCAGAATCCTTTAAAAAATTTATGCCATAGTATGACCTCAATTCCCTATAATCCCTTTGTGAGATATACGAAGTATCGATAAATATCTCGGCACTGTCATCGTACTTCATATACAGAATTTTGAGAATTTCGGTTAATACGGCGACTTGAGCGTTGTTGACGAGTTCTGGTAAATTTAATGAGTTTTTTAATGCATAGAAATCAACCTTTAGCTGCTCCAAACCTTCTTTGTTGAATTTATTAAGTTTTAATATTGATTCAATGAAGTAATTAACGATAACATTGAGAAGTTGACTTTTAATTTCGAGTACGACTTCAAGCGGAATAATTGATGAATCTAATTTAACCATGATCCTATTCATTAATTTAATGGAATTCACTAATTCAGAGCTTGGAGAATTACTGTCAAGAGGTCCACTTTGCAAACACCAATTTCCAGATTTGAAGTAATTTTTCAAACTCTCTTTTAACAATTTTTGAATTCTATGCACAACAGTGCCTTGATTACCATTTTCTACAATTTGTTGATAGCTCTCTTGAACATTTTGTAGAATAGAATAATAATTTTTGTCTTCTCTTTGATTAACGACATCCGTCAAATGAACGAAAATATACTCAAGGGAAAGTTCAGAAATTTTTCGATTTACCACATTAATATTCTGTAATTTGATGAGAGTTTGATACAATTGATCCTCTGGTAGCTTGTCGGTCATGGTATCTACCTGTAACACGAAATTCAAATACGAGGAGAATAATCGCATGAATATCTGTGAACATGTCAATAGTTTATATCTCTGCAGAATCTCACCGCCTTCCAAAGAATAAAACGGTTCCAAGTATTCGTACATCTTATTGATTAGTTTGACAAATTCAGATGCAGATTTAGCTAAATTTAGTGGACTTGATACTATTTTAGTTAATTGTGACATTGCCACTTGGACTTCATAGTTTAACCATCTGTCCCAGATGCTCGGTGGTACTAGAGAGATAAGACCTTCACCATGGTAATGTAAAGAGTGCAACAACTCCTTATCCGTAGAAATTATTTGAGAGATTAGCGTTATTAATGAAGCTTGGTCATTTTGAAACAAAATTGTATTGATTCTATCCCTAATTGGTTGTAGGACATAATTAATGAATTGTTCATGGACCAATTGTTTACTCAACCCATTATTTTCGTCATGAAATATGCTAGTGCATTTGTGCATATTTTCAGCAAGGTATTCCTTGAGAAATTTGAAATAGGTTTCAATCCTAAAAGAAACGTCATGGAAATGATATGTAAATCTAACCGTAAAATTGTTCGCAATGCTTTTAAAATTCCACAAAACTGAGGAATTGTCACCAACGATGTATAGCTGAGACAACTGATAAAGAGTCACTGATTGATTACGAAGGAGAGTTATCGACTGATTTGACAATGGTACGAATATCGGAGTATCCCATTTACATTCCAGTAGAGAGGCATTGAACTGTTCCATTAACTCTTGAGCTTTTCTCCCTACTAACTTTTCTTCAAATTTAGAATAAATGTCCTTGGCAAATTGACTATTTTCTACACCAAATTTAGTGCTCTGTAGTTCTAAATGCAATTGTTTCAATCTATCAATGGATAACTTGGATGATTCTAGCTCGCATAATTCATTAATTTCAGTCTCCAAATTCTGCAATCTTTCCAAATTATTCTCAGCTCTCTCTTGATCTTCAAATAAATCCTGTAGCCTTAAGAGAACCTGCAAATCTCCATATTTTTCTCTAAGGGCCACAACATCTGACAGCGAAATGGCATTTTCAGAGATATCACTCGCAATAATTTCTAGTTGAGATTGATCACTGCCATTATCACTCTTTTGTTTCCAGAGTTTTTCCATTTTATCACGAGTTGAGTTCAATTGAACAGCTAACGCATCCCTTTCTAGATTAATTTGATCAATCTTGGTATCAACATTCAGCAAATCATCAAAACTACTCAGGACCATTGTAATCTAACTCGGAAAGTTCTATACTATACAAGAACACTGTATTATCAAGAATCTTTTTTTTTTGTACTATATGTTGACTTTTTTTTTTTCCAATTACATCACCAACGAACACACATCGAGTGTGTCTTCTACATATCAAGAGTCACTTCTAAAGGTACTGGTAGGAAAGCTTACTTTTACTATACAGCCAACCCATCAAGGCTGTCTTAGAAGATTTCATTGTCTATTTGTGATATTTTCATGAAGTTCCACCGTCTCCTTACGATCACTTCTTAAAATTACCATAGTAGTAACACTACATTTCAATACATAATACCAAACAGACTGACTATCGAAGTTTATGCTACCATCAGTATTCGTTTTGAGTTTCCCCCCCCTTCTCTCTAGAGGGGTAACTTATAATAAACAAGTGATCATGAAACGCAGGAACCCTTAACCACGTAACTGCAACCTAAGACAAGTAAAGCAAACCGAGCTTGTGTTTACACTAGGTAGTACCCATATATACACATTTCTATTAAGATACCAAGGAAGAAGTTTTGGAAAGGAGATAATTACGTCAGAGTACAAAAAATATATCCATATATTTACACACACACACACATATATATACACATATATATATATATAGTATTACCTTATTCAGGCGAAGAGTACTACAAGCACTGGAATAGACACAGAAATAATAAGACCGGAATGAGTGCAGGGGGTAGTAGGAAACCTATTCAAATTGATGAGTTCAAGACTGCCATTGGGGAGATGTCGTCGGATGAGTTGGTCAAAATCAGAAATGAAATCAAGAACAGCATCAGACATTTAGAAAGGTCTAATTCAAGGCTTGAGAAATATATTGCTAAGATTGAAGGTCAACCAAAAGAATCTTCAGAAGTAGACTCTAGTGACGAACTTGGCTCTATTGAAGACGGGGATCTTCAGCTCTATCAAGAGTCTTTGAGGGAGAATCTGACGGTTTTGAACAATTACAATGAAAGAATTGAAGCTTTAGATCAAGAAAATCTCTACAGATCTAGTCACAGGGGAGATCGTAGTACTACTACCCCTAATTCTACCGTTCCTGCTTCAAACAATGGTTCTGAAGGTATCTATCTATAATAGTTGAACAGAAACACATTGGAAAATTCTTTGTCCTTGATAAGAGAAGTTCTACATAGCTTTAGAATCTGAGTTCATTGATTGTGCTATGCTGAGACGATTTATGATAGTTTATAATTCCTTCAATATGTTCACTGCTGTAACTTTTCTAATACACAAAAAGGGTCACTGGTATTCATCCTTGAAAGATACGTATATATATATATCAACACATAAGGACAGGTGTGACCGAAATAACAGACCTTCAGGCTCTTTTTTTCTTAACTAAAAACAAATTACGTATGCATAAGATTAATGCTTTATGCTGTGCTGGTTCTGGGTAATTCTTTTATATTGGAGATTAACTTTAGTCACTGGAAAAGACAGAGGGAATAATAATACCCTGAATTTAAAACTTGAACCTATTAAATATTCCGATTATAAGCCCATTTATGATGATTTTTGCTTTACACTCGGTTTACCATCTGTTGAAGAATTGACTTCAAATGTTTTATTCACCTTTTATGTGATAGATGTATTGCCGTTTGCAACTGATGTAGGAAGGTTTGGTGGTACTGCTAGATCTAATGGACGTCAATTCCTGCATATGAATATTAAGGATCCAGTTAGTGGTAATTTACTGCGGTCTACCAGAAACTTAAAGTCGGGGGTGACAAATGTGGAATTGGATCCCGGAAATTCCCATAGCTTTGATGTTTGCCTTACCAATTTAGTTTATGATTCATCTTGGTCATCATTAGATATTTGGGAATTTGTTACGGTTCAGTTAATTACCAAGGAGCAACTAATATGGTCAAAATTAAGTTCTTTACAAGAGGAATATAAAGTTGAACAAGACGTGGACAATTGCATGATTAAAATGTCACACTTGATTAACGGCAAACTTTTTCAAGAGTTGAAGTCAACAGAATCTGAGCACAGAAATCTCAATGAATCTATCAACAGTTTACTCTTGTGTACACTTATTGGAATGATAGTGTCTATCAGTTTGTCACCTATGATCCTGGCGTACTATTGCATAAAATACAAAGGCTTTCTAAGATCGCATTTTGCAAAAACCTAAAATGGTATGATGGTTGTGATAATACGACCAGCGATGTTTGTATTGTGTATATCGTATCAATATATGTAAATGTATAGTCTTTTTCTTTCATTCTTCCTATCTCATCTCATCTAAAAGTCATTGATCTATTGAAAAATTATCAAGTGAACATAACACAAAAAACCCGAAGGAGTCGAAATAGTAAAAAGCTATGCCTCTCTCTATTGCTGAAAAGTCCTATCTTTACGAGTCGTTGTGCTCTAGTAACTGTGCAAGGCCTGATGGTAGATTGCCCCATCAATTTAGACCTTTAGAAGTTTATACTGATTTTTTACCGAGTTCAAATGGATCGTCAAGAATCATTGCCAGTGATGGCAGTGAATGTATTGTAAGTGTTAAGGCCAAGGTTGTAGACCATCATGTTGAGCAGGATCTTTTCCAAGTAGAAGTTGACCTTGCGGGTCATAGAGACGATTCCTCTGAAGTAGAAACTTTAACGTCACTTTTAAATAGAGTATTAGAGAGCCGTGGCAGTATTGACCTTTCCAAGTTGAAATTGACTAGAAAATACAGTTTTAAGCTTTTCATCGATGCGTTAGTCATATCATCAAGTTCACATCCAGTTTCTTTAATATCTTTCACCATTTTCTCTGCGCTAAACTCGACTTATCTACCGAAGATCATTTCCAGTTTTGACGATTTGGAAGTCGAAGAATTACCTACTTTTCATGATGCAGATTTAGTTAAATTGGATGTGTGTCCACCGTTGGTATTTATTTTAGCAGTTGTTGGTGATAATGTATTTATGGATGCAGCTGCCAATGAAAGTGAAGTTGCTGATAATGGACTAATCATAACGTGGTCGAAGGATAAAGTTGTTGCGCCTATAAGGACTGTTGCATTGAATGATTCCGATGTTAAGGGGTTTAACCCATTTGTGTTGCAGAAGGGTATTCATATGGTCCAACAATATGCAGGAGATGTTGTACGAGCTTTTACCAACCTATGATACATAAGCTTAGTTAATGAATTAATCACCTACTGACTATTATTTACATGTGTTGTACAGTGTAGGAATGAACAATGACAGCTGTAGCAGTTTGGATATTCATCGACCTAATTACACCGAATTGTCTAATTTCGAGACATAAGTCTAACTCACTGAGAAGAGGCCCTGGAATCCCATGTGCTTCTGTACCCAAAACAACAAGAGATTTTTCAGGAAACCTATAATGACCATCTAGTTTAACAGACTTATCTGTTTGTTCCAATCCAATTAATGTATAACCTTCTTGTTTCTTTTGTCTCATAAACGATGCGATGTCTTGCGGTATAACTTCTTGTATAGGCATCCATCTGTCCGCTGTTACCGCCACATTTTTAAACTGAGGATTGTTCTTTACCTTAATGTTAGGAACCGTCAAAAGTCCAACTCCCAGGACATCACATAATCTACAGATCCCACCTAAATTCGGAGCCTTATCCACCAAGGAAGCAATGACAACTAGGTCAGATCTGTTTACTGTTTTTTCAGGCTTGGAATTATCGATATCCATCAAGGTTTTCCATGCACCACTTTTCATTTGAAGCTGTACAGGGGAATCTCCACCAGATTCCTCAACCTTAGAGGTATCTTCTTCGTCGTCTCTTCTAATTAAAAATGATGCTGTATCATCAGTACCAATAGTCCAATCTTTGTAGGAGAGGTATTTTTCGAATAGAGATTGAGAGAAATAAGGTACTTCAGCACTTGAAGTCTTCCTTAAAACACCACCAAATACCCCTGTTAATGTTAAATCCTTATAGATGTTCCAGGTATTAGCGTCACCAACTCTGTATTTACCTGGAATTCTAAGCTCCTCAGCCCCCAAATAGAGTCGATATACAATCTGTTTAAGGGTTTCATTACTGATGAAAGGAGAAAATGAAGGCCAAAATGAAAGCATTAAGGAGTTGGAGAAATGTCTGATTAAAGGTTTGTTCGAAGCGGCATTGGAAATAACCGAGCCCATAAAACGATTCAATAATCTTTGAGGACAATTACCGTTGGTACTAGTTAAACCGACTAATGCTAGGAACGCAATCCTTTCGTGACTTACAGTGACAGCAGGTTTTGTTTGGTCATCCATTGAAGAGAACACTAAATCCTCCACTATACTTGTTTTACTTTCTTCATAAAGATCTGCTATAACATAAGCCGTGAACCATTCTTTGTAAGTTCTCACAAGAGGTGAAATATCATCAGCGAGACTAGATAACACTGAATCTTTCACGAAGTTGAAAAGAAGGGTTCTATCATATACTTTGATCCCTAGAAGTAGCAATTGCCAAATTTGAACTCTCTTGATTTCTTCAATCCCATCCGTTTGTTTTCTGGGGAATAATAAGTTTGTAAATTCGTTAACTCTAACCAATGCCTGTTCCTTGAAATGTGGTACACAGTACAAAAAGGTATCAATAATTAAAATTTTAGCAGATATTTCCTCCGCACCGTAGACTCGTTCATATAAACCCTCACTGTCAGACTGATATAAGTTAATTTTTTTATCATATAACCTTGCAATCACGGGTCTCAGAAAGAAAATATTTACACTCATCTGAGTGGAAGTAAGAATACCTAACATCAGATTCATCAACCACCAATAGTCTGTATTAGGATCATTCAACTTTTCCGCATTTGATTTCATAAATATATTGATATTTCGAGCTAACAGAGGCAAATAACCTCGTCTAGTATATGCCTGATTGATAATTTCTTGGCCACAGTTTGAAATGATTGCAGCTAGCTTACTACCTTCTGCATTGCTCTCTGTAGCATAGTATAATGTAGTTGGATTGAAGAATGCTTGTATCAATGTATCATGGAGATTTTTTTGATTTAATATTAGCCTTTCACTAAAAACCTCTTCCCAAATAGCCAGAAGAAGGTTAATTACAGCAGATATAAGATTCCAATTATCACTTTTTTCGACATCTTTACCAATGGTGACGTAAGAGTTAAGAACATAAACACATATTTTAGCAATGTACAGATTACCTTTGTAATTACCGTTATCATTCTTTACATTGGAGTCCAAAATCGTAAGCAGTTCTGTAACTTCGTCATTCTTTTTACCATATCCTTCCAAGTTGAGAGGAAATGCTCTGAGATAAGTAAGCAGAAAGTTCATGTAAATTCCATAGAGGTCGTCCTTGAACTTGAAATCACGACTATCACCTAGGAAGTTTTTGACAATAATGTAAAGCTGCTTTAAATCTGACCATGTAGGCTCCAATAATTCTGTATCATTATCAAAAAATTTTTGATAAATAGAAACAAAAAATTTGAACTTTGTCTCTGAAAATCTCCCCCAAAGTGATTCATATAATTTATTTAATTTAATAGATTTCCACGTGTAATTGTTGAATCCGGTATAATCAACAAGGAAATGGGCACCCTCGTAATCTTCAGTGTTATTTTCGCCTGATAAAAGTTCAGAGAGAACCTCAGCCGCTTTGGGATTGCACTCTTCCTTAGAAATTCCACTTTTAGACAGCTCAAAAATTAGAGCATTGGAAATCGGCACATTTTTGTATCCAAAAATCAATAGTGATAACAGTGCAAAAGTTTCATCAATTTGAACCCAGCTGGAAAAACTCTCATCAATATCATCCGCTTTAAAATATGCGGTTGCAAAATCTAAGAAATCCTCTATCAGTGGAGAAAAAAAAGTATATCCATTTTTGTTGTTCTTAATATGGGAAGAAATGGTTTGGGTCCACATCACAGGTGTAGCAGAATGATTTGTGTGAAGCAAAAATTTTAAATTCATGGTTTGTAACATTGTTTCTACAATACCTTCTTCACTTTCCACTTCAAAAAGTTTTCTAATTAACTCTAAATGGTACGGTGTTATTAGTCTTGAATTTTTCCCTTTTAAAGAGTCTAGAATACCAAAGGTCAAGTAAACTCTTGAAGGATCAAATAACGTAGGCTGGTCAACTAGATATTCAAAAAATGCTGATATGGCAATTGAAGCATTCTCTTCGCTCTGTGAAATGATAGAAGTAATCCACTTTGAAAACTGGTCACCATAAGGACACGATAAACCCTTAACGGTAAAATACTGGGCCTCTAGAGCGGCTGGTAGAAAGGTCTCCTTCAATGCTTTAATGTTGCTAGTGAAAACAGATTTGTCGTTTATCATAAACAGCATGGAAACCATGTATTTTCGAACGCTGTCCATGGTTGCCTTCAAACCTGTGGAGAGAAGAATTAACCCCCAGGTAGGATGCAATACGCGGTTACTAAACAAGTTGAGTATTTGACTGGTGGCGGCTTCGATTTGATTTAGGGCGGTTTCAAGAGCCACGATTTCGTAAAGAGTAGTAAAGCTGTCCCAAATTTCAAGATATTCATCCTTACAAACGGGATCCCAAATAAAGATATCTGTTTTGAAGGAAATATCCATGGCCATCAGCTTTTCAATAGTCAATCTAAGAACACAAATACCAAGTTTTCTGTATTCTTGTACCTTATGGGACAATGCAAACTGAAGATATTCCCAATATTCATCAGTTTTCAACAAACTCACTAATTGAGAAGATGGTTCAGAAACTAACAGGAACCGCAAGGTGAAAATGAGTGCGCTACGTAGTTTCCAATCGTGATTAACTCCATCTTTGGCACACTTTTTAATCAAAGTCCAAACCACCTGATCAAAATCGCTATTTTCTAAAGATCTGCGAGCAATAGAAGAAATTCTCCATCTAAGAATTCCGGATGCTGTAAATGCTAAAATTTCCACATTACAATCTAATAGTAATAGTACAATATCATCCAATTTCTCTGTTCTCGAAGTTTCAATACCAAATGAACACACTGTTTCAAGGAATTTTAGTAGGAATATTGTGTCTACCTCATTTAAGTCACATTCACCTGCATTTTCTTGATCTTGCACGTCTATAAGTTGTTCGTAAGGCACCTTTTCAAACAATTTCTTATGGTCCTTAATCATATAAGACTCTAATTCCTGGGCAATCCATAATTCAAAACGGTACCATAACGGCTCAATTTTGCAAATCAGCTCTGCCAATGTTCTTAATTCCTCGTTGGAAATTATTTCATTATAAGCACTGTCGCCATAGCCAGTAAAGGATTTAGAATCTAAAGATTCCATCCGAAGGAGTAGTTTAGCTCTGATATTTTGGAAAAGGGTGTCTGTTACATCACTGCGGCCTGAAAAGTCTATCCAAATGATGTTTAATATGCTAAGCACCTGTGATAACTGATCTTCTTCTACAAGGCGGAAGACTATTTTTATCTGTTCGTCATAATCCAAATACTGACTAATTATTGCACTGCCATTATTGCTATTCATCATACTCTAAAGTTCACCAGATATAAAATATAATGAACTGTATCTTATCATAAATTGAGCGTAGAAGTCTGAAGCAGAGGTTTGAGAGAAGACAAAAGGCGATGAGATGAGTAAAAAGTGAAAGATCACGTGACTTCACATAGCCCAAAAAATCGAAGTCTTCGATGTCCTTACTCAGAGTATATCTTTTCGACAAGCCTCGAAGTATTATATTACGTCGTAAAATATAATTCCTGTTTTTTTTAATGAATCTTTATTACTGTGGTTTATTACCGCCTTAGCGGACAATTTATTTTCCAAAACTTCTAGGAAACTCGGACAATAATGGTATGTGTGTCGTGATATTCACCTGACCACATGTTGATATTAAACTATGTTAATAATCGAGTACAAATTCACGAACTCATTAAAAATAACTTTTTGGCTATCTTGAAAATTATCGGTCTGAGCATTACAAAGAATATGAAAATCCGTTAAAAGTCACGTGCTCTTATGTCACATGACATCCTCGCTTCATTTTTCCTTATCCAACGATAATGGAGTAAAGATCACCCTTCTCCCCTTCTCCCTTTCAATAGCGCATTCAACGAGCTTCAGAACTACTAATCGGTACTTTAACTGGAGAATCAGGAAGTTGACGTTGCCATTATTGGTATCTTATAGCGTAATTTAGTACAAGTTAAAGTTATTGGATTAAAATATTGTTCCTATAATTGAGAGTGTCAATTGATTGGAAAGCGTAAGTACATTTAGACAGAGTACCCGTTGAGACATATATTACACAAATTATGGATAAGGTTGATGAAGTCTCAACGAACAGTCATCATTCAGAGAAAAATGAAGAAGTTACTGCTACGGGTGAGGCCAAGAAAGCGATATTAAAAGATACTGGTTCTTCAGAAGGAGTTTTAGATTTTGAAGGGAAAGTACATGAGGACAATAAAAGTAATGAAAACAATGAGGGTGATGAGGAGGATAATTATGCATCAGAGATGGTTCATACAGCTATAACAGAAAAAGATAATCCATTCATTGAACAACAGGGTACAGAAGGGGAGCAAGAGGAAAATCCTTCAAGTCAAAACCATGTTTCTTCCAGAAAAACTGACAAGCAAAAATTGATTAATCCGAACGAAGTGTATGAGGATGATATGGAGGATATATTACCGTTGGATCATCACAGGCATTCATCTACGGCTCAAGCGAGTAGTGGCGACGATAGCATAAGCTCCATGAAGCATTCTCCCCCAAATGGGCCTCGAGAAGTAAGTGGAGGTGATTTCCAAACACGTAATAAAGTTCAAATTCTAGAAACCAATAAGCTATCGGAGGGACAGGGCCGCACTTATGTCGCATATACGATTAGATATGGTGATTCCGTTGTTAAAAGACGGTACAGTGATTTTGAAAGCCTGAGAAACATTTTGATTAGATTGTTCCCTATGACGCTTATTCCACCGATTCCAGAGAAGCAGACGATAAAGACGTATGGGAAAGCCATAACGGGATCCAAGTCCAACTATTTACTGCCATCTGAAACTGCGGGATCCGTCGATCTCTCACTTTCTGTGATTAATGGGCCGGTAAACAACAGTGATGAAAGGCTTATACGGCACAGGATACGCATGCTGACCGGATTTTTGAATAAACTTTTGCAAAATGATGAAATTACAAGGACTTCAATTATTGCTGATTTTTTGGATTCTAACAATGCTAATTGGTGCGATTTTATTACCAGTTCGGCTACTTTCTCATCTCTACCGAAGAGTGTCTTACAATGTAATCCATTGGATCCGACGAATACCACACGAGTTCATTCTTTATTGCCAATCCCTTACTCTTCACCACAACTATTAAACAAAGATGGAACAATAGAAAATAGAGACGGATTTACCATGATAGAACATGATTACAGAAGGTACGAATCAATTTTGAACAACGGGTTGTACAAGCATAATAGGAAGATTACCAAAAACATGCATGATCTGAAATATTCTACAAAGGAGTTAGGCGATGCTTTCGGAGAATTTGCAAGTAATCAGAGTCGTGGTGCTGAATTGGCAGAACAACTTTCCCACACGAGTGATGCCTTTGACGAAACTTCCACAGAATTAGAAACGCTTGTTGGTCGACTTTATTACAACATAAATGAACCTCTTAGCGAATGCGTCCATATGGCGGGTTCCGCAAGAGATCTGATCAAATACCGTAGACTCAAGAGCATTCAATTAGATATGGTAAAGAAATCCTTGGTCACAAAGAAGGCAAATTTAGGGAAATTACAAGAACAGGAAAAGGAATTGAGGAAAGTTGATGCTGAAATCTCCCAAGAGATGGTCAAAGGACAACGAATTAATTTAGAACACCCTCAGCCGAGATCTTACAGTGGAAAACTTTTCAACAAGTTCAGCAAATTGGCCAATATCGTTAAGGAGTCTGTAAATTATCAAGATCCTGATGTTCATACTACGATCGCCACATTGAGGGCAGATATTGCTCAATTGGAGGAATCTTTAAAGGTGTGTGAAAGTGATTTGAAAGTAATTACGAATGTAATAAAAAATCAGCAACTAAAGAGATTCTCCGATGAAAGAGAAAAAGAGTTAGCAGAAATCCTAAAGAATTATTCGAAATACTACAGAGAGTTCGCAGAAAAGCAGTTAAAATTATGGCAAGATGTTAAAGCGAATCAAGTATAATGTTTTAGGGAGTTCGGAGTTTAAATTTGTAAAGTGAAACGATTTTTCTTGAAGTATTGTTGTTGTTTTGTTTGTTTTACTATGATTGTTGTTGTTTCGTCGTTATTATTCTTATTATTTCATTTTATTTCATTTTATTTCATTTTATTTCATTTCATTTCATTTTATTTGATTTCATATCATTTTCGTTTCTCGCATAATGACAATGGAATATGACATGAATCCTATTCGATAAATGACAAATGCGTTAAAATAATAGGAAAAAAATTAGAGGGTGGAATTTGATATAAAAATCATTGGATGAATCAATCATCTATCTGCAGTGGCGGTTGATTTGTCCATTCCACTAAGGTTTTTCAAAATTCTCGAATAAGGCCAGTTAAGTTCCTTAATAAGAGGGACCATGTTAACGTAGTAAGGGGAGTTTAATGTTCGTGTGCTATTATGCTCAATGGCTTCTATAATTTGATTCGCCAGTTGTGCAGGATCCACATCAGGAGCTAAAAGTTTAGAAGGTGTTTCTACGTTGGCAAACATATTTGTTTTTAATTTTCCGGGGCATACTAACAGAGTTTTAACGTGACCCAGCGTAATTCTCTTAACATGTTGGCTCAGTGAATTATGATAGGCAATGAGCCCCCCTTTGGAGGCACAATAAGAAGTCAGCCTTGCAGGTGACACAATACCCAGAACGGATGCTATATTCACTACATAACCCTGTCCAACTTTCATAATATCAGGTAAGAACGTTTGGATCACCATGTAAGCACCAATATAGTTCACGTCAATCACTCTCTGTATATCGTTGTCTGATGTTTCTGGTAGAGGAGAAACACAAGTTATGCCAGCATTGTTAAACAACAGAGTTACAATACCATGATTACTTACGATTATTTTATGCAATTCTTGTACTTGTTCGTGTTTGGTCACATTACATGGATAGTATACAATATCGTTCTTGGGATTTAGGTCGACGGCAGGAGGCCCCACATCGGCGATGATTACTTTTATGCCTTTAAGAGCCAATTTTTGAACTAATTCCCAGCCAAAACCTTTTGAACCTCCTGTGACTAATGCGATTGTTTCTCGATTCAATGAAACTCTACTAGAAGTAGGAGCGATGAGCTCTTCCACATTTCTTTTACAACGTACAACAAAACGGTGCATAAATTAATTTTTCAAGTATCTCTAAATTTTTTTTCTAAATTTTTCTAGAATATGTTAGTGATAATTTGAAATAACGTTTCAGAAATACTGTATTCTAGTTAGCCTGACACAAGTTCATTATTATTCGGTAAGGTCTTCACACTGACGTTCTAAGGTCGGCCGCAGGAAAAACAAACTAATAATAATAATTGAAAAAAAAAAAAAGTATAGTTCATGGAGCACTATTAAGCTTGTTCTTTAGGAATTCTCATCTACATATATATATATATATATATATAAACTCTATCAATCATCAGCGGGCGGCAATGGGTACTCAATGGTCGGGTAATAGAAATCGATTTTGGAATTTCGCCTAAAAGCGGTGGGAAACGGAAACTGGTAAGATTCAAAAGTTGACCAAATCAACTCTCGACACCAGTGAGTGTTAGATGAGTGAAGCACCAGAGTTCATCAGGGTCAAGAGACATAGAGATGAGGACTCAGTGCAGGCTTTGCTGGTTGATGAAGGCCAGAAGAAGAGAAAGAAGGGTAGATTTATCTTCAAGTTAACGAGAACAGTTGACTCCAATAGTTATGAGAATACAGATGAGGCCTTAACTCCACTTCTTAAACTGGCAGCCAATGATCATCGTCACTTTGTTTTGGAACGAGAGGGAAAAAGGCGCAGAGAGTCTGATGAGACAGACCAAGTACCACCAGCTGGAAAATCTACCAAAGTTTCTTACGGGGAAGAACAGCAAGATAAGCCTGATGATTTGCCTCCGGAAATTAATCAAATGGTCTCCGAAGTTTTGAAGTTGAATAAAAATGGTGAAGAAGACCAAGATAGACCACGTAAACCGTCTAAGAAACATTTTGGTAGAAATAACCGTGAAGTTCTTTCACTACCCAGCAATGATTACATTTATGATATTTATCGCTTGGAGAATATGAAAGATGAGGAATTAAGCTCTTACGAGGATAAGGATTTGGGGTTTGTTAAGATTGTCAATAAATTTATCGATTTAGTGCCTGACGAGGACACAGATCCTGAACAGTGTTCTGATGATGAGGATTCCAATGAGGAGAACTATTATCAGAATGATTATCCAGACGATGAAGATGATGACAGATCAATTCCTCTTGGTAGTGAAGCTGATGATGAGAGTTTACCCGAGGAAGTCACTTGGAAAAGACAACCACAAGATGACTATGCAGAGCTTTTCGATAAACTGGGTCAAAGTGATAACATTCTCGACTCCTTGAATGCGAGCAGTATCGTTGATCTGGATGCGGGTGACGATGATGATGATGATGATGATGATGACGGCGATTGGCCCGAAAATCTAGATGACGAAGAGTTTGAGAATGATAATTATGACGGCAGAAAAGGGTACAAGGCCAATGAATTTTTTTCCACCGATATAGATGATCCATTAGCAGTACATCGTGACAAAATATTTGGGAGACTGGAAAAACTGTTGAACAAGTCCTAGGGTACTATTTTCATTGGGATATACTATTACTATTATTTGCATCGATGGATGACTGTTTTGGTTGTTGAAAGCGTGGTGTGCGGATTCTAATTGCTAATTTTGTGGTGTTTGGGTTATCTAATTATATTTTCGGAATTTTTACAAAATATGTTAACATCACGCCGACGCAACGACGCGGAAACGTTGGAATTTTTCAACATCTTGACAAAATATCGAGAGCCGATGGACAATGGATCGAGCGGGCGGACATTTTCCAACTGTTGGTATTAGGGCTTCTTATTAGCTGCTCTTGGTGGTTTGCGTACTGTGTTCCTGAGACTAGTAGGTCAGAGGCAATCGAAAGATGAAGTTCATCCAAACTGAGCAATTCGTTCAAATCCCAACAGGTGTCAGTGTCTACATTAAGGCCAGAAGCATCAAGGTTGTTGGTCCAAGAGGTACTCTTTTCAAGAACTTGAAACACATCGATGTTTCCTTCTCCAGAGTTAATGCCAAGTTGATTAAGATCTCTGTCCACAACGGTGACAGAAAGCACGTTGCTGCTTTGAGAACTGTCAAGTCTTTGGTTGATAACTTGGTCACCGGTGTCACCAAGGGTTTCCGTTACAAGATGAGATATGTGTATGCGCACTTTCCTATCAACGTGAATGTTGTTGAAAAGGATGGTAAGAAGATGGTCGAAATCAGAAACTACTTGGGTGACAAGCAAGTTAGACACGTCCCAGTTAGAGAGGGTGTTCAGATCGAATTCTCCAAGAGTCAAAAGGATGAATTGATTTTGGAAGGTAACTCTGTCGAAAATGTCTCTCAAAACGCTGCTGACATCCAACAAATTTGCCGTGCCAGAAACAAGGATATCAGAAAGTTCTTGGATGGTATCTACGTCTCTGAAAAGGGTGTCATTGAGGACTTGTAAGGTAATTAAGCGCAATTAGGTTTGTATCATATAGTGAATTATCTTTATCCATATAATGAACACTACTCCTTTGGAGGTCCACTTAACATTGCTTTGAAGAGAAATTGTTCAACGGTTGAATATCGGCTTACGTCTATATAGTAATTTAGAAAGATTGTTAGAACAAGTACCATGCCATAGTTTGCCATTAATGGTTTCTTGGGTTTCTCTTCATAAGGGCCATGGAATTTTGAATCCACCCATTTGGTCCACCATCTTCCATTATTGTATCGTAAACCTCTTGCGTTGGGAAATTTTTTAATTGATTGTTAACGCAACCAATGACTGCAGCGTTTCTTGTACTGGGAATTCTCAACATTTCCTGCTCTACCTTCCAACCGACACGGTTGGCAATGAAAACGACATGATCCACTAACCCAGCATAAGTGCTATTACCCACTGTATTCTCCGAAGATTTAACCGATTTCCTTACATTAAAACGAACCCTTTGGCCAGAAAAATTATGAGAGCAGCATGGTATAACCATAAAAGGAAATCCTAGCAACGGAATCCAACACGTTAGTTCATCAGAATGGTTGCCAATGATAAACGTGTTTTCAGGAAATTCGGTGACATTAACTTTAGGTGAGTTTATGAGATCTTCACTCGTGTAGACTACCGTTGCTGGTGCAATAACTTCGTGAGCAACTTTAACAGGGAATATTCCACCATTGTGTTCTAATGCAGGCAATCTCCTTTTAACTTCTGGGTGGGGTCGCACTAAGATCGATGGAATAATTATCTGTTCCTTGAGACATGCTTGGATCTCTGGGGGGAAATTAGACCAAGATTTTCGATGACGCGCATCAATACCTAGGCCCTTGATCCCTTCACTTAATAAAATATAGCACAGTATACCATTTCCACAGCCTAAATCTCTAAACTGCATCTTTTCTCTAAAATTGGGACCGTGCATCTTTATCCATAATGAAATTAAAAAGGCTGCAATGGCTATGTCTTCAAAAACATGTTTCTTGGGATCGGTTGACTCTTGCCAGTTATCTACTAGATTCTTAGAGTATTTTTTCTTCAAAGCGATATATCTATCCTGGAAATCTACTTTATTGACGACTAAGTCGTGTCTGACTCTCTTCTGATATCCTTGCATAACACCCATAGAATGCTTGTAAGCAGTTTGTAGTAATCGCCATGATGTTCTTACCACCCTTTCTGATTCATTCCGAAGTTGCTCGATATTACTTTTAAATGAAATGTAATGTACTGAAAGAGTCTTGTCATGTAAAAATATAGCCACGGCTTTAACATGTGGAATATAAAATGGGCACTCATCTCCTTCTTTGATGTGTGGGATATAGATAACCAAAGAAGTTGATTCATCTTTAGAACCGTTTAATATTAAACAAGTTTGATTCATTATAGCATCTTTATAAGGGTTTCTCGGTATAATCCTTCTGACAATCTCTGTAGAACAGTAAAGATCTAATTCTGGGCTGATTGGTGGAATTCTAACTTGAAAATCGTCAACTGCTAATTTTTTAGCATCCGGATCTGATATTTTTATTTCATTGTCTTGGCATTTCTTAACAGTCGTTCTATTACCGTTGGTATCGCATAAAACTTCCTGTAAAATATCTGCTCTTAAGATAGCCGATGAATTGATATTAGGTTCCCTTATTACGTTCATCATTGCAGTTTCAAAGTGGGCTTTATTAAATTTCACAGTTTCTCGAGTAGAATACATAGGACACCATTCTTCTCCTAGTATACTCTTCAAATCTGAGTTGAACTTGAATTGGTCTCGATTTATAGACATTTTCCCATTAAGGCTATGGGATCTACGAAAGATAAAGGAGCTTTGGGATGCATAATATTGGAAGTTCCTTCTTGTTGGTACTGAAGCCGATAAAAGCTCATCGCTGAATTTTTCATTGTGATTGATGAGGTCGCACGTGAACACAGGGCCTGGAAAGAAGCAATAATAAATGGTACTTCTAATGAACTTAAGAACCTGATGCACTTAGCGATTTATATGTTGGATTTTTCTTGAAAATTAATTTTATTGCGGTGTCATGTTTACTCTTGATTCCAAACTATTTATTTTTTTCATTGAATCACTTGCTTACATTTTGCAGTGCAGTTCGATTTCTAGGGCATGTTGAAACACCACGAAAGTCTTCAATTGATACTTGAGAATCCTACAGTTTCAAACAATAACACTAAGAATATTTAGAAATTTTTTTTTGCCATTATTCTTTAAAGTTGTTTAAATATTAATATTTGTGTTCTATCTTTACTGTCATTTTTCTTTTTTCGTCAATAAATTGGTAGACGTTACGTGAAATTTAAAGTACAGTCTGAAACATATGCAAGTTCACAACAGGTGAGTAATTATCAGTGAAGAACGGTGTCGATTGGGTTTCTATAATCTGTTTAATAGACTTTTAGCAATGTCATCTTTTTCGCAGTATGTGATTTGATATTTATATTTACCAGGATAAAGGCTTTCTTAGGGTTTCGAACTAGTCAGTACTAACACGTATCTTAGATTTAAACAGTTGGAGAAACTGGGGAATGGTACTTATGCTACGGTTTACAAGGGGTTAAATAAGACAACAGGAGTGTATGTGGCCCTTAAGGAGGTTAAATTAGATTCTGAGGAGGGAACACCCTCTACAGCGATACGTGAAATTTCACTAATGAAAGAGCTAAAGCATGATAACGTTGTTAGACTCTACGATGTAATTCATACTGAGAACAAATTAACGCTTGTATTTGAGTATATGGATAATGATTTGAAAAAATATATGGATTCAAGGATTGTGGGGAACAATCCACAAGGTCTAGAATTGAATTTGGTCAAGTACTTCCAATGGCAACTGATGGAGGGTGCAGCATTTTGTCATGAGAACAAGATACTTCATCGTGATTTAAAGCCCCAAAATTTATTGATTAACAATAAAGGTCAATTAAAACTAGGTGATTTTGGTCTTGCCAGAGCGTTTGGTATACCAGTCAATACATTTTCTAGTGAAGTAGTAACGTTGTGGTACAGGGCCCCTGATGTTTTGATGGGATCAAGAACTTATTCAACATCCATTGACATGTGGTCATGCGGTTGTATATTGGCAGAGATGGTTACTGGTAAGCCACTTTTTCCTGGTACAAATGATGAAGAACAATCAAGGCTGATTTTTGATGTTCTGGGCACGCCGAACGAATCCACATGGCCAGGTGTCTCCTCTTTTCCAAAGTTTAATCCAACTTTCCCGCAAAAATTACCAAAGGATCTAAGATCAATTTTACAAATTTATTCCAAAGAACCCTTGGATGACACATTGATAGATCTCTTACACGGGCTATTACAACTAAACCCCGACATGAGGCTAAGTGCGAAACAAGCCTTGCATCATCCATGGTTCGCGGAGTATTACCAACATCCCTAGCTAGCTACTATGTAACTCAGAAGAAGGCTCCGTAATGTGGTTGTCCGCCGTGATTGACTACTGTATCGATAACTGCCATATTTGAGGTGGATCTTAATAACCGCCACAACGAAGGGTCTGATAAATGTTCATGTGCATTCTCTCCTGAATAGAAAAGATTTAAAAATTTGGTAAAGGTCTGCATCGGACTACTTGACTTGTTCTGTACGAATAAAACATATAAAAGCGCCACTAGCGGTTCCGATGAATAGATTCCGCCCTCTTCTACGTTAGCAACTTCTAACACCAATTCGATTGTTTCGAAAAATTGCTCGTCGAAATCACTGGCGTTGTCATTGTTACCACCGTTATCTTCATAAAACCAATGAATTAGATCCCTTAGAAGCACGTACGGGTCCTTTAAGATGAAGAATCTCGAAAGAGACTTGACAAAATCCTTGTTATAGAAAAACGGCTCGAAATGTGTGTAAAATACCCGAGGGAAGTCCATAGGTGCATCCTGTCCCCACCATCGGACAACTATACCACCATCGCCTTCACTCATAAAATCTTGGTAAACATTTACCGGTACAAACCTCGAAATAGAATCCAAGATTTCCACGTTAGCCGTTAGATAATTCCAGATCGCATTCATACTAAAAACATTCTCTAACATCAGCAGCACCCTGTGGTTACTTCGACTGCCATCTTCATCCCTTCCCTCCTCATCCAGTTCGATGCCATATTGCAAAGGATCCCAAACATAGTTCTCCCACACCATGCTCGAAAGCAAAGAAGTACTGGGAGTCAAACTTACGTGGAAAAATCTGTTCAGTTGGTACATAGCTGCGTTTCCAGACATAACAAAAATTCTTTGTATTATTTCAATGGGCAGTTCACTAATACCAAAAGACACACTTTGGTTATCATGTTTTCTTTTCTTGTTACTGAGCTCTTCATCGTTACCGTGTTTCAATAGCTTAACCTTGTGCCTTTGACCTCGACGTTTTTTCGTAGGATACCCAGCTATAGCGTACCCCATATTGACATCTTGTGTTCTTAGCCTGTACTTTATTTATGTTACTTAAACTTTGCCAAGACTTTCCAAGACACATCTGATCAAATGCCACAAGGCCGAAGATATTTAATGAGTAAAGAACAAGAGAAACAAACACTTTTAAGTAGAGAAACGTAAACGTAGACCTTTTCCCTCACTTCCTTGCATGCAAGGTGTACTTAAGAACTGCCAAGATCCACTCACAATGGCGAGGGTGTAAGAATAAACGCGATAATCAATGCGATAGACAATGCGATAGATACTAGAACCCGTTTGACTAACGCAGCACCCTGACCTAATTAATGAAATATATACACTTCAAACGGGCTCTGATCTATCAGATCAAATAGAAACCGTGTCGCGTTAGATGTTAACAGCACCACGGAAACTTCAAGTAGTTTGCGATCTTTTTTGGCGTTGGTTCCTCCTATGAAAGAAACAGGCGATGTAAAATTCTTGTTAACACGGTTCCCATAATAATATTCCCAATATAAACAAAATAACAAAGTATTCTTTAGCTAACTTGGGTTGAACAAGCGAAGGAAAGGAAAGAAAAGAGGATATTGCTTTGTTTACATCCGAGAGTTACAGCTAGATAGATATAAGCTGTTTTAATTTACTTTACTTTATTATTTTTCTCTTTTTAACGTCAGTTTTACTTCAATTTTACTTATTATTTCAAGAGCAGGAACTCAGATCTCTCTTCCTTTCTTCTCCCTTCCACATACATAGCTAGTATCTTTGCTTACAGAGAGAAGACGGCGAAGAAGACGGCGGAAATTGTCGAAGAATAATAGCTAGATTTTGTTAGTTTGGCTGTGACTATTTAAAATGTCGTCGTTGCTTAGAGTTTTAGTTGTTGGTGACAATTCCAATATATTGCTATATGCTTCTCGATTCCGACTGGCAAAAAGCGTTGAACTTTACCATGTCAGTGGAAGCAAATCTAATCGATTTGAAGTAGACACCTTGGCGTATGGCCGTGATGAGTTTCAACTGGACAATCACTTTACTTCTGTGGCTCATTTGGAGGAAGCAATGAGACAATCTGGTGAGTCCGGAGTCATATTTGATCTGATTATATTAAGTGCTATGTCGTTACAAGAAATGTCGTCATTGGCAATGCAGTTAAATCCGATGATCAATATCAATTCTAAGATTTTTTTGGAATCCAGTGGGTACGTTCAATTAGAACAGTTTGTGAAGATGTCCATGGATTTACCACAGTTAAACATCTTTAGCATTGTAACAGACTATGACCTTCGTGAAGTGAGTCCAAATCGGTATAAGCAGTTTGCTGCGCCAGGGGCGCAAAGTTGCATTTATTTGGGTGATTCGAGTCCGATTTCGTCGAAGAAGCAAAGTAGCCTTGGTGGGAGTTTGGGGAAATATCCGAAGAGCGTGGGGACTCTTTTGGCCACTTTTCAAAAGTTATTTGAAAAATTGTTCCCTCAAGATAAGATCGATCTCTGTAATGGCTCACAGGCTGAATTTTTGTCGACGATGTGGACGACTGCCATCCCGAAGATATGCTTTGATCCATTGTTGATTCTACTGGAGGAGACTGATCCACAACAGTTGAGCCACCAAGTTTTGGCAAAGCCTTTAATTTCGGGTTTGGTCACTGAAGTGATTACAATTTTAAAGAGCATGGGTGGTAAGTTACCAACTAATCTGGAATCTGAAAATGAACTTTTAGCACGTTGGCAATCGTTTTATGCTGGGACTGGCGAAATGCCAGCGATCGTCTACCATTTTGTCAATCGTAGCTCTCTTTTAAACATTGATATGCTGTTGTTACAGCCTATTTTATTAGCTGACGACTACTACATCAAGACTCCATATTTGGAATTCTTATATTCGTTAATGTGTCAATACCAAAAATTGAATGAAGGTACCTCTAAATGGTTTGTAAGGAGGGAACCAAATGAGTTACAAAACGGTGAAAATCGTAATAATAATATTTCCGTGTTAACGGAAGAAAATGATCAATTACAGTCACAGTTGGCCGCAGTTCGCAGACAACTGGAAGAAAGAGATTCTTATTTAAAGAATTTGGAATCAGACTCCCAGCAATCTGGATCGCAGGTACAGGCTTTGCAGAATCAAGTTGCATCTTTGCGAGAAGTTATTGTGGGTCAATCCCAAAAGCATGATGCGTTGACCCAAGAATTGAAACAGGCTCAACAGCAAGTTCAACAAATCCAACACGTTGCGCCTTTGCAGCATCTGCGCGATACCAACGGTTCCAATGACCAAGCAACCTCATTTACTAGCGCGAACGGTGATCAGCCCCGTGAAGCTACCAGGAATAACCCTTACTCCGAAAACGACGGTTCAGGTGGTACTCCAGACTTAAAGGATATTGAAAACTTTGCCTTGCTTGGTGTAAATTATGGTGATACCCCGCAGAAGGATGCTGCTAAGCAACAGCAACAACAAGCCGTACCAACTCAAAATACTTCATCCGCAGCTGCTGCTGGTGTTAGTGGGGTTAACGGTGTGCCAGCTAGTTCAACAGTACCAGGTGGTGCAATTGCAAGTACGACCGATTTGGACAGGTCCCTGAAAGAACGTGAACTGGAAATACGCAGGAAGGAATTAGAATTGCAAGAAAAAGAATTGAACTTTCAAAAGAGGGCTGTTCAACAACAACAGAGACAACATAAGTATGCCGGAGTTGGTGTAGGTGGTCCTGCTGGTGGTGCTCCTGTTGGTGCTCCCGTTGGTGGTGGCCCACCTTCTCCCACATTAGGATCGAGCAGGAAACCTTCTTATCCGCAGTTACAACAAGCACCTGGGTTGCGTTCCAACAGAACCATGCACGGAGCTACGCCTGGTGGATTCGCTCCTGGTGCTGGATATGTCGATCCAATGGCTGGTGTCAATGGCATGCCTCATAGAGCCACTGCTGGTCCAAGTGGATACGGATTGCAAGCTGCTGCTCCACCACAACCACAAGGTCACTATCCACCTCATGCAATTAAGCCAACTAGCAGAAAGAACAGACAAAGCAATATGCCAACAATTGGTAATGCTTCTAGTGTCGGTTTCAACGATTACAGCAAGCCTACTGCTGGTGCCGGAGGTCCAGTTGTGTCTTCTCGTGTTAACTCTATGTCTACCGGTAACCTACCAATGGGTCCGGTACCTAAGAGTGTTAGACAATCAAGTGTCCCCACTTTGAACTTTACGGGTAATGGATCCAATCCCAGATTAGCAGCCAGTAGAACCTCGGGCTTTGTTGGTCCTAACGCTCCTGCTAGTGGTAACAATAATGTAACAGGAGGTGTCACTAATGAAATCAATAAATCCTTTGGTAGCTCCAATTCAGGAGCAGATCCATCTCATTTAACCCCGGACACCTCCCAAAATACTGTGTCTCATAACCTAAATGGTATCAGTTCTAATCTGCAGGTACCAGGAGAAAACAATCCGGGTGCCAATGACCCAACAGGACCACAACCACCTGTTCTGCAGGTCAATGGTGCTGAACCTGAAAAGCCAGTTGAGACTAACGAAGCAGCGGACGTGAACGAAACGTCGGGAGTTAGCGAAGAACAAGAAGTCACATCTGGAGGTGGTGAAAATGCTCCAGCTGGCGGTGACGAAAGTGCCGGAACTGGTGAAAAGGGTAAGAAGAAGAAGTTCGGGTTGTTTGGCAAGAAAAAGAACAAGTCTAAGAAATAAGTTTAATTTTATTATTTTTTATTATTACTATTATCACTATCACTATTATCACTATTACTACTATCATTATTATTACCATCATTATTTTTTTAGTAGACCAAAACCAGTTATACACATGTAATCGAATATATCAGTATAATGTGTTTCTGATTCTAAGTTTCATACTCACTGGCTAGGGGAAGGTAGGTGGGCATTTTGAGAGGGGGCGAATGAATAGTCTTCAGCAGTTTCGAACCGTCGACCTTCGTCTAGTTTGGTCGAAAGCTTCGGATAGTAAGGAGGCAGAAAATTTAGAGATCATTTAAGACGAAAGTGAAAAATTTTGTTAGCTAGACCGAATTTTAGGAAGAATGACTAGAGCGAACCACCATTGAGAGTATTGAAAGTGGAAAAAAGCTTATTCAACAGGTAACTATCGACTGAATTTTGAGGTAGATCGCTAATCCAGTAATGCCAATTGACCAAGAAAAACTAGCAAAGTTGCAGAAGTTGTCTGCCAACAACAAGGTTGGTGGTACCAGAAGAAAGATGGGGAAAAAGACTGGTTCTTTAGCATCTTCGAACAAGGATGATACAAAGTTGCAAGCCCAATTGGCTAAGTTGAATGCAGTTACCGTTGATAACGTTGCTGAAGCTAACTTCTTCAAGGATGACGGTAACGTCATGCACTTCAACAAGGTCGGTGTTCAAGTAGCACCTCAACACAACACTTCTGTTTTCTACGGTCTTCCTAAGGAGAAGGGTCTACAAGAATTGTTCCCTAACATTATCTCTCAAATGGGCCCTGAAGCCATCCAGGCTTTGACACAACTAAGTGCTCAACTGCAACAAGCCCAGCAAGCTCAAAAGTCCGGCGCCGCTGATGCTAATGCAGCAGGTGCTGAAAAGAAAGACGAAGGTATTCCAGAATTGGTGGAGGGTCAAACCTTCGACGCTGATGTTGAATAATTTCAATAAAATGTAAGAATCATAAAGTAAGAGAAGAAATAAAATGAAACGTTTGCATAAAGATATTCAGTTAAGTTCTGTAATACATATAACATTTATTTTCTTTTACAAACGAATTTTCCAAAAACCGAAGTCATAACCCTGTCCCTGTTTGTTGAGCCCTTTCCAGAATTTCATTTATATCTCCACCGATACTTAACAGCTTACTCCTGTTCCTCCTACAAGTTAGAGTATCGAAATGCCTCTTTAAAGCGTCTTTCCTTGCAAACCCTTTTCCGCACTGTGAGCAGATATTGGGTAAAACGGGCAGATGCGTTCTTTCGTGCCTTCGTAAATCAGAGGATCTTCTAAATACCAATTTGCACTTTGCACAGTGGAATTGCTTTTCCGATAGTGACGATCCTTTACCATCCTGTGTATCTTCATTATCTTCTGTACCTTTCCCTTTCTTGCGCTTCAGAGCGATGTTGGACTCATTTTCACTCCCGTCAATCCTAATATTCTCACTCGGGAGTAAACTTGTATTTGTATGTGCGCTACTTTCTTTAGCATCGGGACTGACGTACTTGATTCTGCTCAACAGTTCTCTTATAGTTGGATCCACATTTTCTGAATTCAATGAGGTTGCGACTATAGCCTCGGCAGCCTGTCTGAAAAAAACCGCATCCTCGCTCATAATCGAAGAGGTCGAACTACAACGTACCTGTATAACAATGCCAATTCTATTGTTGGTGCTTGGTATCTTATGGCTTGCTTTGTTCTTATACTTTGCAGTTTGATGTAGGATCCACAGTTGTGGTTCTCTGAAGTGAAAAAGAAAAAAAAAATATATATATGGAAAAACCGATGCCCTCTTATAATACATATCAGTATAAATACAAATGTAGAAATATAAATACTAGGATAAGTGGAAGTACTCTTGGACTGTCTTCTTGCAAGCTCTATCAAACTGCTCGATTTCCGTGGTGTTTACGTAGCCTTCCTCCCTTAAATTGGTCCAATAGAGTGAGTCCTGCTCCCTCTCGAGGTTGTTGTGGATTAGTACTGCACGCAAAATGGAACTGCAGTTGGTCACTTCGTCTAGCGAAAGACCTGTTATTTTACTGAAAAGTGTATAACAGTAGTCTCTTGTTATTAATCTTTGGCCGTAATCGTTGGTTCTGTTGGGAACACTTAGCACAAATGCTGCTACTATCAATTTTAAAAAATCGTATTTCAGAAATTCCATGTAATTAGATCTTACGTTATTGTTACAGCATTTCAAAAATTTGGTTACGATGCAACAGACTGTTTTAAACTGTAATCGACTTGAGTGCGCTCTCTTCAATACTGTTTCCACGAATTGAACGGCTTTAGAATCAAAGTTATCGTCCTCGATGTTTAGAAGATGCGAATACTTGTTCAGTATGTCTTTGATAAAGTGCGAAATCAGGAACCGATTTAAAAGCAAAAACTGTTTCTTGCGTGATGCCAGTGGATTCATCTTGATTTCCGCTAAAGGCACTCTCTTAGTTGCTAGTCTACTTTCTGTATTAGTTAGTATTCCAAGCTTTTGTTATTGTTCGGAGTGATGAGCTAAATGTTTTCTCGAGGGACAAACGAAAACTTTTCCATGTTATAGAGAACGGTACTGAGTTTACCACTAGAGATGTTCAATCGACCCCTTTGTCGGGTTACCAGGCGTTTTGCAAGTCAACATGCCTATCAAAAGACGTTAAATTTGCCTCAGACTAGGTTTGCTAATAGATCAAACCTCCAGAGAACTGTCGATGAATTGATTCCTCAATCTTGTGATAAAGTTTACAAAACTCAATTGCAAGAATTTTTGCAAAAGATAGAGGAGTTTGGGGATGAATCCGACTCGAAGCTGAAGTTCGTTGAAGAAAATTTGTTTGTTTTACAAGATGGGCCGCCCTATGCCAATGGAGACTTACATTACGGACATGCTCTAAATAAGGTTCTTAAGGATATTATTAATCGATACCAGTTATCGCAGGGAAAATATGTGTTTTACAAGCCCGGTTGGGATTGTCATGGGTTGCCGATTGAGTTAAAAGCGCTGAAGCAGTTTAATCCTGATCAAATTGGAAAGGTAGCTCCGACCAAGATTAGGTCAATGGCCTCTAATCACGCTAGGAAGGCTATTAAATTACAAAAGGAGCAATTTAGAAAATTTGCCATTATGGCAGATTGGGATAAGCCTTATGTGACGATGGAGTCAGAATACGAAATCAACCAGTTGAGAGTTTTTCTTCAGATGGTCTCTAGAGGACTTATCAAAAGGCAAAATAAACCTGTTTACTGGGGGACGGAGACCAGAACTGCTCTAGCAGAAGGTGAATTGGAATATAATGAAAAACATAGCTCAAGAGCGGCCTACGTGGGGTTCCCACTCACTAGAGACTCGTCCGCGAAATTGTTTGAGGCTGCTCGTATTTCCTCGGTCGCAGATGCCAGTTTACTTATTTGGACCACGACTCCATGGACTCTTTTCTCTAATAGGGCGGTTTGTTTTAATGAGAAATTTGAGTATCGGTTGTTAAGGGATACCAGCAATAGCGGCAAATATGTGGTTGTAGAATCAGATTTGGCAGAAAGATTGGAGTTTCTAAGCAGCTATCAGAAAATTTCTGTTATCCCAGGTTCTTTGTTGGCTCAATTGCAATATACTAATCCTTTGTTGGGAGACCATACGGCACGTCCACTTTTACACGGTGACCATGTCACCAGTACTGTAGGTACGGGTCTCGTCCACACAGCTCCTGGTCATGGGTTTGATGACTACAACTTGGCTCAACAACATAAAGTTGAGGTTGTTTCGCCAGTGGACGCTGCTGGTCGCTATAAGTTGGAGGAACTGCCGTCTCATTTGCACAAAATTCTCACAGAACCTAAAACCAGGCTACCTCGTCAAGTGCTTGAACCTTCTACCACTGAAGTCATTATTGAAATGCTGCAGGATCTGGGAATGTTGTTCAGCAGCTACGAGTATATCCACTCGTATCCATACGATTGGAGATCAAAGAAACCTGTTATCATCAGAGCTACACCTCAATGGTTTGCTGACTTGCACAATGTGAAAGAAGATGCTATTCAGTCATTGCGAGAGGTGAAATTTTATCCAGATCGTGGTAATGCGAGATTGTCCTCCTTTATCAAGAATAGAAATGAATGGTGTATCTCTAGACAACGTTCTTGGGGAGTCCCCATTCCTGCATTTTACAAAAAGGATGATCCGGATATGACTTTAATGACTGAAGAAACGGTCGAGCATGTTATTAAAGCTATAAGGGAAAAGGGGATCGATGCATGGTTCAAATCTACCGATTCTGATATGGCCGATTGGTTACCGCCGAGATATAGGAGTGAAGCTAATTCCTACTATAGGGGCAAGGACACAATGGATGTTTGGTTTGATAGTGGTACTGCTTGGAATGAATTGAAAGATTTTTATTTAAAAGAATTGAAATTAAAACAGCTACCGACTTATTTGGCGGATGTGTATTTGGAAGGTTCAGATCAGCATAGAGGGTGGTTTCAGAGTTCGACTCTAACTAGAGTAGCATATTCGGGCAAACCCATAGCTCCATTCAAGAATTTAATCACGCACGGTTTTACGTTGGATGAGAATGGAATTAAAATGTCTAAATCTATTGGTAATGTCATTTCACCAAATGCGATTATACAAGGTGACAAAAACCGTGGTCTCCCAGCTCTAGGTGTGGACGGCTTGAGATACCTTGTAGCACAGTCAAATTTCACCGCAGATGTGGCAGCTGGTCCTATTATCATGAATCATGTTGCGGAAGCCTTGAAGAAATTTAGATTGGCATTTAGGTTTCTTTTGGGTAACTTACAGAAGTCCACTTTCAAAAAAATTCCCTATGACCAATTGAGACCAATTGATAAATATGCCCTTTACAAGTTGCAAGACCTACAACACACCGCTAAAGCCTTCTACAGTGAAAACAATTTTTCTAAAGTTCTGACTGCGGTCCAATATCATATGAGTAATGACTTGTCTGCCTTGTATTTCGACATTTCTAAGGACAGTCTTTACTCGGACGCACTCGAATCTCTGAAGAGACAACAGATTCAAACTGTATTGCTGCATATTTTGTTGAGTTATACTGCCATAGTGGGACCTATTCTGCCTACCTTAGTTCAAGAAGTCTGCAACGCTCTACCTGTAGGGTGGTTAGATGAAAGGGAGTATCAGAAGCTGGTCATTTTCAAAAAATGGCCTAGCTATGACATTCCTGAATCGGCTAAAGATTCCTTCGAGAACCTTGAACTGAAACTCCTAAATGAATTTCAAAGGCAATTCGCTACCTTGGAAAAATCTTTCACAAAGTCAGTGCAAACTGTTGCAAGAATACGTTCTTCTGACTATCCGTTACCATGTAGCGATGATGAACTGGCAGATATTTTAAGAACGGCGAGGGTTGAAATTATCAACGGAGGAGTCCCAGAGGACACAGAAACAGAGATTTCATTGTCGAATGGTATAAAATTGCATATGCTCGTTAGGCCAAGCGAAATGAGTAAATGTCCGAGATGTTGGAAGCATAACGCTCCACAAAATGATACACTATGTGCAAGATGTAATGATACTGTTTGTTCCAAGGCTTGAATAGGCCACCTTACTTCCTGTAAATAACGTACTTTAGGATGATAAAAATTATTGAATAGCATTAAGATTACGAATTGTGACAAGCTTTGCGTAAATTTGTAAAAATCAGTAAAATAGGTGTACGGAAACAAAACTTATGTTATTTCTTCCATCCTTTGATTAAAACTTTGGGTATATCAAAACACCGAGGATAACCTCTGGAGTGTTCTAACTAGTTGTAGTTTACGTACTCGAGGAGTTGCTCGAATGCTCACTTGTTGCCTATTCTAGATTGTCAGAACCTTCCAAGAAAATGGGCTAACATTTATCACCACATGAATCACATCGCCCAATCTTACAAAGAATGGTACATGAAGATGGTCTAAGAAGAGACTGATATGATGTGATAGAAGTATTCCTAAATTAATTTCATAGTTTAAAAAAGCAACTTCAGTAGCTGGCTACTGATATATTCTCCTCGCAAGAAAGCAAATGTGACAAATTTAAGCGCTTAAGCAACATCCATCTGATGATACTCAATTAGTCCATCTATTTTCGAGAGTGCACCTCATGAATACTGGCTATCGTCTTTTCCATTTCGTCCTCCACTCTGTATCTTGTAAACAGATTTAAAAATATGATTACTTGAGTTCCCCTCACAACTTCCCATTGATTCCTGTGTATTTCATGTATATATCGAATTCAGTTACTTATATACTATTCTCTACCTTTGGTAGTAGGTGGGTTGGCCGTTTTATCAGTACAGTGCAAAGCAAGGTACAGTATCTTGTTACCAAAGGCATTTCTCAGGAAGCCGTTACGACTGTAATTGGTTTCCCATTATATCAATCACTTTTAGGTGTGTTCTGAACGGAGCTGAACATGGCAAAGTTTATTGGTTGGTACCGTCTTTTTAATTATGCTTCCGTGATGACTACTGATGCGAAGGCATTATACCTGTATGGCTAATCTGCTGGTACGGGTGTTACAGAAGTTGCATTAAATAGATCATATGGATATCAGCAGCTATTGTGGCCTTTGTTATGAAACCCTCGACTAACAGAATGGGGAACACGATGGCTATTTACGATGCTGCTATTATCGTTATCAGTGTTGTTCCTGGGTCCTGGTGAGTTTGAGGGAAAGCGGTGATCACTGGAGGAAGAACTATGATCTACAGAAACTATATTACCTTTTAGAAGAGGGAGCTGCAAATTTGAAGGAATTCACGGTTGTGTGTTGAGGTTAATTACGGGATTCTCAGTTTGACTCGATTGATCTTCGGGTCTTGATGAAAACTCACTGCGCTTAAAGGAACCACAGAGTAAAGGGTAAAGCGTTTGACATATCTAAGGATGAATGTCTTCATCAATTCAGCAAGTAAGGTACTCTATCGTGAATCACTTGTGGGTAAAAAGTTACTATTAACACCAAGACCATTAAATATCTTGATTTCCAAGTATTCAACAATTAATAATGAGAAGGACTCATTGAATAAAAAGCAAGCTCAAAATCAACAGAATAGATTGCACAAAATTATTTCTAAATCAAGAATTCTATCCAAATTGAACCAACATCCAAGATTTGCCAATTATTTTGACAGGCTATCAGATGCAGGTGTCACTTCAACAGTAGCTTCTTTTTTCGTTTTACATGAAGTTACCGCAATCATACCACTATTTGGATTATGGTACGTATTTTACAAGTTAGATTTTCCTGAACAGTATCAATTGCCCGTTTATTTCACGGATCTCTTGAACCGCTGTGGTGATGCTATGGAGAGACTGGTAGGAGATAGCTATTGCAGGAATTTAGATCATAACAGACTGATACTTGCAGGTGCTATTTCATACTCTATCGTAAAGTTTTTATATCCTTTTCGAGTGTTCTTGAGTCTTTGGGGAGCACCATATATGGGAAGATGGATCTTAGGTCCATTCCGTAAAGTAAGGTCCAAATATACCAAGAAAGGTGGGAAATCTCCTGATAGGTCTGATGAGTAAGTTTGAGTATTAGGTATAATTAGCTTATTTTGTTTGATCTTCTTAAATTATTTCACATTTGAACTCTTTAAACTTTTCGAGTTTGTTGTATGTATGGTGGCATCACTCATTGTGATAAGTCTTCGGTGCATATTGTCTAATGGGATCACCTCGTTCTTGTAAGACACTAGTATAGAAAAAAGTAAAGGAAGAAGCTCTGACACCTAGCATATTATTGTTGGGTTGGATGCTTAAAATATTGAAGTGCTGATGTACAATAGCAATGAAAAAGTTCCAAATCCTCACCAGCGAATGCCACAAGGTATTATGCAAGCAGGCGGCCAACAACGTGTGCAACCGCAACAACCACAACAAGGATTTAGTGGTAGGTCTCTCTGGCAGAATCAAGCAGGCCATCAAATAAATCAACAGCATCCTTCGGTTCTTGGTATGAAAACAACTAGTGGTAGAAATGTCCATGGTAAGCAACCTATGTTGATGGCTAATAACGACGTATTTTCAATAGGACCTTATAAAGCAAGAAAGGATAGTACTAGAGTTTCGGTTTTGGATAAGTATGAAATCATTGGGTATATTGCGGCAGGTACTTATGGTAAAGTCTATAAAGCTAAAAGGCGAGCAACCTCCAAGGATGATGATATAGGCACAGATTCTACTGATGCTGAGATGAACGGAAGTGATCTTGGTGGTCTACAGACCAGGCCGCCTGTGTTAGCTGAATCTAATGGGCATCCAGGCTCAGAGACTGTTAATCGGTCTGTTCGTACTGCTGAATCTGAGATCAATGCATTAGTCCCAGATTCAGGAATATTGAATACTGTAAAAACACATTCTCCTATTGGATCCCACAGTTCTAATGGAACATTAATCCCAAATGGTTCTATGTTTAGGAAAAATGGTTCGCCAGTATACTATGCTATTAAGAAGTTTAAAACGGAAAGAGATGGGGTGGAACAAACCCACTATACTGGTATTTCTCAAAGTGCTTGTAGAGAAATGGCATTGTGTCGAGAATTGGATAATAGGCACCTGACTCAATTGGCAGAAATATTTTTGGAAAGAAAAAGCATCTATATGGTTTATGAATTTGCAGAACATGATCTTCTGCAAATTATTCATTTTCATTCGCATCCTGAGAAGAGGATGATTCCTCAAAAAATGATTGGATCTATCATGTGGCAAATATTAGATGGGGTTTCATATCTACATCAAAATTGGATTCTGCATAGGGATTTAAAGCCTGCTAATATCATGGTCACCGTGGATGGGTGTGTCAAAGTCGGTGATTTAGGGTTGGCTAGGAAATTTTATAATATGTTACAGACATTATACACAGGGGATAAAGTCGTCGTTACAATTTGGTATAGGGCTCCTGAACTTCTTCTCGGTGCCAGACATTATACGCCGGCAATTGACCTTTGGGCTGTAGGATGTATATTTGCGGAATTAATTGGACTGCAACCTATCTTTAAAGGTGAAGAGGCCAAAATGGATTCTAAAAAGAGTGTTCCATTTCAATCCAATCAGTTGCAAAGAATACTTGAAGTCCTTGGAAGTCCGAATCAAAAGAATTGGCCAAGTATTCATAAATATCCGGAATATGAACAGTTGAGTAAGTTTCCTAAATATCGAGACAACTTGGCAACTTGGTATCACTCTGCGGGCGGAAGAGATAAGAATGCTCTCGATTTACTTTATAAGTTACTTACTTATGATCCTACTCAAAGAATTGATGCTGTTAATGCCTTAGATCATGAGTATTTTACCAGTGGAGAGTTCCCCGTGTGTGAGAATGTTTTTGAAGGCTTGAATTACAAATATCCTGCCAGAAGAATTCATACTAATGATAATGACATTACGAACTTGGGTATTCATAGAAATAAAGGCATTAGTTCCCAACAGCCTGCTGTTAATAACTCTTCTACAGCTGCCTTAGGAGGATTGGGTGTTAACAGACGTATTTTGGCTGCGGCTGCGGCTGCGGCTGCTGCAGTTTCGGGGAGCAACCCATCAGGCCAACCTCCTTCTCGTAGCGGCGAGCCTAACAGAAAGAAGAGAAGATGATACCATTGAAATGGTTTAAGACATAGGAGGCACAAAGATCTTCTGTATCAATAACTGAGAAAAGGAAAAAAAAGAAGGAAAAAAAATATCATATGTAGCCTATAAAACAAGTAAGTACCGATTCTTATTATTACTAGTAATTTAATGAAAATAATATACAGGTAGGAAATACATATGTATAAATGGAAGGAGGCTTACTTCTTGTTCTGTCTTTTTTTGCGCTTGATTCCAATTAGTCTTTTTGTATCATCACTCAAACCAGAGTCTGTTCTCTTCCGTTTTTGGCCAGATTTATTATCATTTTTCGATGAATTAGTGTCTTGATTTAAATCTTCTTTCTCATTCTTCTTTTTAGACGTATCTCTAGCTTGTTTTACACGTTCTCTTCTTCTCTTTACCACGCTTGCATTTTCGATCGCAAATTCAACACACAGACGTCTACTGGCTTTCTGATCCAAATCAGCATATTTTCTTTCCTCTTCATTCAACCCTTCTAAAATTTCCCCCTTGGTCACTTGATGCACATTCATCCATCTTAATCCCATAAGGGCATGCTTATGATCTTTAAATTCTACGAAACCATAACCTCTACTTCTTCCTTTGGGGGATCCTTTCACTTCGTTGATAACTTTAGCCTGTTTAACAACACCATGCTTTTTATCTTTCTTCTTTTGATGCTCAATTTCTTCATCTGTCATATGTCTATATTTTTCCTTAGTAGATCTTATTATTTCTTCTTTGCTCAATGGATGCCTTACACCTGATTTTACTTCGGCGGCAAATTGTACAACAGCTTTTCTTGCCAACGCCTTTAAAGCTTTGTCATTCATTGAACGCGGTAAGTTTCTAATTGCTAATCTGGTTAAAGATAGATGTAAAGAAGGGTTCTTTTTTAATTGCTCTACTCTGAGGTTGTAAGAAGTATTACGAACCTCCATATCCTTTTCGCTTAAAAGAGCGGCTAATTTTGATCCTTCTAAAATTTTACCTTCATGTAACAAATACAGATTGCGCCTATCCTTTTCATCGGGAGCTTTACCTAGAGCTTCTTTCCTCTTGTTGGAATTTTTTTCCATCATAAAGTTAGCTTGTTCTTTCTTTAATGTTGGTAAAACGCATAAAACACGACCTTCATAGACGTATTCCGGCAAAACATCATCACCTATTAAAAGAGATGTGGCACCTGCAGCAGGAGCATGCTCTAAGCAATAATCACACGATTGTTTATTACGGAATGAGATGAAAGCAGTACCTCTAGACAATCCAGTATCTCTATCAACTACTGGTAAAGCATATTTAACAGGCCCAAATTTCTCAAAATGTTCCGCAAGAGATTCCTCAGTAGCGTCATAGGGGACATTTTTAACAAAGACCGAATATTCTTCTCCCTTTTTAAAAGGTTTTCTGGGAACTTTCTCTTCTTTTTCCTCTTTACTTATATCTTCTGAAGATGACTCAACATCCTCATTGTCAGAGTTGTCGTCATTACTCTCGCCTTGTTCTTCAGAGTCACTTTCGTCTTGTTCTTCAGAGTCACTCTTATCTGAATTTTCGGATTCTGGATGATTCTCTTGTTTATCTTCTTCCTCTTCCTGTTTATTCTTGAAATCTTCCCAAAAGTTCTTCTGCACTGCAAAATCGACTGCAACCGGTCTACCATCGATCTTGAGATCTTTGCTATTCTCAATAGCCTTTTTACAATTGCTAATTTTTTTCATAGTAACAAATGCAAATCCGCGTAATTGACCGTTAGGTTTCCGTGGAATTGTAGCCTCTACGACCAACCCGTATTTACCAAAGATGCTCTTTAACCTTTCAGGGTCACGGCAGCTCCATGGCATATTCCGTATTATAATCTTGGGCTTACCCTTCAAAAGTGCGTCTTCCTGATCATCATTCACATCTTCGCCTTCAACCTGTCTAGTGGAATCCACTACGGCAGTATGCTGTTGCTGTCTTTCACCTTCTGTATCTTTACCGCTACGGTGTCTTCTTTTAGCAATATCCACTCTCAATTGATGGCCTTCAAATTTCGTTTTTCTGGCTTGTTTTAATGCTTCCATAGTATCATCTTCAACTGCAAAACTGACAAACCCAAATCCTCTTGACTTCTGATTTTTATCTTTGACGACAACCGCATGTTTAATAGGAGCAAAATTAGAAAAAAACTCGCTTAAATCTTCATCAGTCTTATTTGGAGGAAGGGATCTTACGAAAAGTGTCTTCATATCAACGCCGCTGTCCTGCGCGGCGACTGCATCGTTGGTTTTCTTATGAATACCATTTTCAGCTTCTGAACTCATTTTATTAAAGATATATCCAGGATTGGCAGTTAAGTAGGATAAGATCTTTGGAGTGGATTCAGATAAGCTTATTAGGTTTAGCTTGTATGTATTCAACTGTTTATACTACCATGTGTGCGATGAGATGTGATGCGATGAGCTTCTCAAAATTTTTCAAAGAATCGTTTTCAACGATATCGAAGAATAATAATGCCAAGAAACTTTTAATCGAATCATATGCTAAAATACGTTTATTAGAAGAGGGACAATGTTACTGAGGTTTCATCACCGGCCACTGTTTGGATTTGATGGACTTGAGTGATGATTTTATTCCTAAGCAAGATCGGAAGGTCCTGCTGAAAAAACTTGGTAGACTACCCTTAACAGTTTTATGTTATTTGGTTGAACACTGGAGTCATAAATATGATCCTGCTAATGGAATGAGTTCAGGTAAACTTTCTCATGTTATGTCTAGCTATTTGAAAAGAAGGTCTAATCGAAAAATAGTTGCCACAAGGATTTTGCTCGAGTTTTGGCCCCAAGGGTTGTCACTATATCAATTGGCACAGATTGATTCTTATGCCCTTGTACAGAAACCAAATTCTTTGCTTTGGAAGTCCATGACTGCGATCAATCCGGATGGTGTGAAAAGTGTTCTAAATGTGGATCCGGACAGTTTTGTTTGTAATTTGAAGCGGGATATTCATCGGCTATACCTATCACACATATACATTTTTAAGCATCCTGAACTTCCATCGATAATATGTCGAATACAACTTTTTGAACCACATTGTCTGGTTCAACAACAAAGCAAACCTGATTTAGTATCTAGAAAACCTTACTATGTGGTTTTTCCGATGAATTCTCCCAATATTATACATTCTTCTGACAGTGATTCCTACGCACAATTAATACTACAAAGTGTACAGAGGACTGTTGCTGAGAAGGATCCCATTGTTTTGAAGCAAAATGATGACCCACCCATGAAATCTCTGGAAGTAATGCATATTTTGAAGGGTGTGTCAAGATATTCAAACTCTCTTGGACCTTGGTCCAAATACGCAGATGGGGACTTTGATATATCCCCGTTCGATGCTCATGGAAACCACATTTCTGTGAAGGGTAGAAGAATAGTTATTGGTGACAATAATGATGATGATAATGAGGCATCCAAGAAACAGCGACTAGAAAATATTATGTTACGGTTTAAGGGTTCGAAAAAGGGTGTTCGGGCTAAAAAGGCTTACGAGGTTCAACGGTTTAATTCTAGAGTGCATAATCTTCACAAAGGTCTCTCTCAAATAGATACAGTGGACTTGGTGTCGAAATATGCCTCTTTAGCTCCCGTTAATAGAGTAAATTTCGTCGATAAGAAAGATTTGCCTGATGAGCGTGGGCAAGTTTCTATAAAGTTCAAATTTCGTGGTGGTGATGTGTTTGGCGGATTGCATGAGTTATGCGATAAAGGAAGTATAGATATTAATAAAGTTCCAGGTTGGTTAACTGGAGAAAATGGGCTAGATTCTGGGACTATTTTAAATGGTGAATTTATAAAGGAGGAGAAAAGAAAGGGTGGATTAATCTAATTACTGTTTATAGTTTGTTCACTAATTCCATAATAAGCGTTCTTAATTGAGTTTCGTTGTTTGGGATCGATTTATGTAATTCTTTTAATCCTTGGATATCTTTTTCTTTGGCCGCTAACTCTATAGCACTTTGATAATTTTTACAATCCAAGTACATTTGTTTTTTTTCTTCATATGATATGCCAGATATCATACTGATGTAAGTTGATGCCTCTTTGTTATGGGAATTTCGCCTCAGATAGTCGTAAAATGGTTTATAACCAATAGGAGATTTTTTAGATGTCGCAAATTGGCGCAAATCTTCGAAAGAGTTTGTCTTAATTAATGCTTTGCATTTAATGTGCCATAGTTTCTTGTCACTTATTTTGAATTCTTTGATTAGCGTACTAAGATCCCGCTCTTGTCTAAGTTCTATCAGATATGCTATAGTTTGGTTAAGCGTTAATCCAACAAAGTTATGGTGGTACTTATTTCCTAATACTTCTTGATAATTTATTAGTTTGTAATTTCTTTTTAAAAGTTCCTTGTCTTGTTTGATCAAATTATCGTTCAAAACTCTTCCGTATAATTCTTGGATTTGAGGTAAGAAAGGCTGTAGTGTTTCTTTCTTATTTCCCTGAGCTAGAAGCAAATGAGCAAGCTCTATAAAATTGTCAGTTTGCCTAAAATAATCAAACAAAAATTCCTGATTTTTTCTCTGTAGATATGGGTAAAGTTGATCCTCTGGCATATCTAGAATTAATAACTTGGCTAATTGAGCAGTACTGAGCTTTTTGCGCAATACCAGTAGGACCGACAATGTTAACTCTGGACACTGAAACTTTAAGCATTCGGAAAGAGCTAGAGAATCATCATCTAACTTGAGAAGTTCCAAAAGCTTCAGTTCAGGCGATGATTCTAGGAGAGCGAGATCTCTCGCTAATTGAAATCTTCCTTCTAAATACGCGACATGTGCTATTCTTGACATGGGCGGGTGGCCGACTTTGGGCAACCCTGAATATCGGTTCTGTACCAGTTTGGATAATTCCTCATCACTTAATTCAGAGGAAATCTTAACTTTTGTAGTTGCCCAGTGACTAAAAACTTCAAGTAATTCTTCGTGCTCTTTTAAATTTTCACAAAGTAGGATACTCTGATAGTACTTGTGACACATAAGTAAACTGCGGATAATACCATGGAAAGTGATGAATTTGTATTGTTCATTGGTGACAAAGACACCCATTGTTCTCAAAATATTCAGAAGACGAACAGTGTCACAAGCTTTAACGAATATATTTGAGTCAAATTTTTTGTAAGGTAACGAAGCTTTACCAAAAGAGGCAGCACTTAAAAGTTTCTTTTGGAGTTGTGGAGCAAGTTCTTCTTGAGCAGCATTTATACAATCAAAAACTGCCTTCTCCAGATTTATTGAGTTTAGATTTTCTAATGCTCTTGATGTTTGACCCTCCAGAAGTTCCAAGGAATCGAGTAATATTGCACCAGGTTCAGTAGATCCCACACGGAAGATACTGGATGTGTGTTCCGCTATTTTGGAGATAAAATGAATTCTTTCACTGGTGAATACCTTTAATCCATCTACCTCAGTCCTCAACGCAGTAATTTCATTCGGATACCAGAACGTAATGTAAGAATTGTTGGAACCATAAAGTTTAACTTCATCAGAATATGCGCATGCCACCGTATCACTTCCACACCACACAATAGAAGACGGAATATCTTTCACAGTGAATTCTGATAGTGGTGCTTTAGATTCTGTGAAAACCTGTATGTTATTTAATTTGGCATTGTACAGGATAACTTTATTCGCTTTAGAAATTACGCATCTATGCCATTGTGAATCAGCTAACCATCTAATTAATTTTTTGTGTCTTAAATCTAATTGGAATGTGTGATTAACATCTAGTAGAATCATTTTTTTCCCGTTACAATCCCAATGTTCTTTGGTCAATAGGGTAAATCTACCATTATTCTTACAAACTTCCTCAATCGCACCGTTCTTTAACTTGTACACATCTTGTGTGCGTTTCAGAATGATAGCACCCCTTTTATAGTCCCAAATGGAGTCTTGTAAATTTTCATCCAAAGATGTTGAATCGTATTCTAGTGGTAACCAACTGATTATACGAAAGATAGTAGTTGGTGTAACAATTATGAGGCGGTCTTCAAAGTCAAATTCAATCTTTAATACAGTACCAAATTGTTTTGTGTTCCAGCTAGCTAAGAGTTCTCCCAAATAATTGTAAATCTGTATGGTCTCATCTAATTCAATGGCCACTAGCGTAGTGGAAATACTGTATACAGTTTGTTCTTGTTGAGGCCATCCAAGATTACAAAGTTCTCTAGAGCGAAAGAATACCTTATCTAATTTTTCCCAATTAAAACTGGGGTTCCTCATGATAACTGATGTTTTTTTGTTTGAAGGTTTAGTGTACGTTTTACAAGGCCGACTAAAGATAACTTAACTTAACTTGATGTAAATTACAATCTAAAAGTGAAGAAACATAGAGGTGTTATGGAAGGAGAAGCTGCTAAGCCTAATGTTACGCTTGTTTCAAGCGATAACATGGAGTATTCTATTTCCAAGGAAGTCGCCATGGTTTCCCCCACTCTGAGAGTGATGTTAGAAGGACCTTTTAAAGAAAAGAATGGTCGGGTAGAACTACCCGGCATCGAAGGAAATGTGTTGGCCAAAGTAGTGGACTACCTGCAATACAATCTACAGTACAAGTTTGCTAACAAGGATCAAGAGGATATACCTGAATTTGAAATTCCTACAGAGATGGCATTGGAATTACTTCTAGCAGCTGATTATTTGAATGTATAAAAGTGATCAGAGATTCTCATAGCATCACGAAATTTACTTTTTTAGTCTTTGCCTTAGACGCATTAACTGGGCAGTAGGGGCATTTGAAAGTGGAAGTGCCATTTTTCGATAATCTGTCTAGGGACTTCTTGGATAATATGTGATGGCATGGCAGTGAGTAAGGAGGATTTTCTGAAGTAGTTTCTTCCTTGAGCACCGGACAGATAAATATCGGGTGGAATCGTGTGAGGAATTCAGGTAATTGGACATCGAATGGTAACTCATCCTCTGTAGTCCAATCTACATGGGCAGAAGCTCTAATAGATTTATATTTCGTGAAAAACTGGAATGAAATAACACCACTTAAAATTATTAGAAAAAGTGCAGAGTCATATGGCAAATTGTTTTGAGCACAATAATTTTTTGTGAATAGTGAGATGCATTTTTCTTGCTGTAATTGAACTTTGACATTAAAGTCTTCATTCTTTTGCCCCAACAATAACTGCGTCAATAGTGGCGAAACTTGTGTAATAATCTGATGCTGTCTATATTTGAAGGCACTATTAGGTATGTTTTCAGTCAAATACTTGTAGGTTTTTAATATATCACCACTTTTAAACAGTTGCATGGCCTTTAACGTGTAGAGTTCAAACTGTAATGGTGAATCACTATGACTCCATTCAGCACAACTTTTCGTATCACCATTTTTCAAGTCTTGTACTATTTGACCCAATTGAACAAACTTTTCAGAAATATCCGACGAGACTCCATAAACATGACCTAAATAATCAATAATTTCTTGTTCCCCATTAACTGGTAGACTTCCCACATTATACCTTGAAATATGAAAACTGATGGCCTTGTCAATATTAATCTTTGATTCGGGGCGTAGTTTATTTACATAAACCTCATCCAAATCAAATTCGTGTAACTTGTTTTGTAAAAATTTGCTGATCTTTGCGTGCTGTAATAATGCATGCTTATAATTTTTCCTTATTGAATGGTCCCATTGCTTATGAGCTTTATTCAATTTCTCGACTACTAAGTCTTTCCTCCTGTGGCCCTTTGTCCCATCATCACCTTTCTCGACCTCTTGGATATGCTTATTCAAATGAGCCTTCAATTTCTTGAGTTGGGTCTTGAACTCATGTGTCTCTTCTACACACTTGCCAACCAAAGGTTGGCCATTCTCTTCGTCATACAATTTTTCGATTTCCTTGGAAAGGGATGGTAAAATCACCGACATATTTATTACCCTCTAGATTATCTTCTTGCACCTCTACTTAAACACCTTTGTAAATGAGCAGCAAATCTGTTGGCTGAAATGTCTCTGTTGCAATTCTCACACTGCAAATATTGCGATGATTCTTGTTGTTTGGGTAAACCGTTTATATCTAGCTGGTGAGAAGGATCGTAACAGTAAGGTTTTAGATTCGGATATCTTGATCTAAGTAACTGCTGTTTAGTAGTTTCCTTGGCTACAATATCTTGGATTAGGGTAGTGATCAAGTTATGATATATCCCTTCCGAAACGCTCTCCTTTGTCTCCATGGCCGCCTGTAAAGGGACGTGCACTGTTTTATTTAAAGTGAACGCACTCCCGAATTTATATTCCCTGGTACCTAAACAATAATTTTCTATGGGACGATATGAAGATAAACGACAAAAATCCATACCATGCATAATAAATAATAAACAAAATTAAATAAATGAGACTTCCGGAATCCGTGTAGCTATGTACAAATACAAGTGTCCATCACAATTTAGCCTGTGGAGCAGATGCACGCTGGATTTCCTTCTTGATGTCTGCGGCGAGTCTTTTGTCAACCCTGGAGAACATATCGATAACACGTTTTTGAATTTCCAGACATGCACCAGCAACGTGGACACCAATATTATGAGCTAAGTTTTTCTGCTGGCCTGGTTGCTTTGCTAGAACTTTCTGATACAGGATTCTTGGTTGGTAGTAATCGGTATCGCCTGGACTCGTCGCCCAGTGGTACGGAATTGCCGGACCATGCCAAACTTCTTGGTGCTGCTGAATTGGCCTGTCTCGCTGCAAATACGTATACTTTTTGGACTGAGCCAGATAGTTTGGCTCAGACCCAAAATTACCGTTAACATTCATCGGGCCGTCTCTAATGGCTGGATTAAAGAAACGGGATGCATAGGGACAATTAACTGGGATTTGGTTGAAATTGGCCCCCAGTCTGTAACGGTGAGCATCTGCATATGCAAATAACCGAGACTGCAACACAGGATCTGCAGAGGCTTCCTGATAAGGCACAGTATTACTCGGGGCAAAGGCGGCCTGTTCAACCTGGGCAAAAAAATTCAGCGGGTTTTCATTTAACACTAGCTTCCCAACACGACGCAGGGGAAACTCCCTCTGTGGCCAAACTTTCGTCAAATCAAACACGCTGAAAGGTTGTTTGCTAGCTTGCTCTTCTGTCATCGTTTGAATGTAAACCGTCCATGTCGGAGCGTTACCCTTTTCAATATTTTCAAACAGGTCTTGTTGACAGCAGTCTGGGTTCTCACCTGCCAATTGGACCGCTTCTTCATTGGTCAAGTTTTTAATTCCTTGGTCAGTCTTGATATGAACCTGTACATAATGCCAGTCACCTTTCTTATTCGACCACTTGTAAGTATGACCAGAGTAGCCGTTCATGTGTCTATATGAAGCAGGGGTACCGCGATCGCTGAAAAGAATACACATTTGATGTATGCACACTTGGTTCTCTGGGGTAGTCAGAAAATCCCAAAACATATCAGGATCTTTCATGTTGGTTTGCGGATTACGTTTTTGGGTGTGAATAAAGTGAGGAAACTTCGAAGGATCCCTGATGAAAAAGATTGGGGTATTGTTGTAAACCCAGTCCAAGTTACCTTCTTCGGTGTAGAATTTAGTGGCAAACCCGCGGGGATCCCTGGCGGTATCAGCAGAGCCCTTTTCACCACCTACAGTAGAGAACCGCGTTAAACATCTCGTTTTCTTGCCAATCTCACTAAACATACTAGACCCACATATATCAGTAATATCATCCGTTACTTCAAAATAACCAAACGCACCTGAACCATGCGCGTGTGGGTTTCTTTCAGGAATTCTTTCCCTGTTAAAATGAGCCAGTGATTCAATCAAACCGATATCTTGTAGTAGCAGCGGTCCATGATTACCAATACGTTGAGTAGCAAATGGCTCATTTATGGGAGCACCTTCCACAGTAGTGACGACCCTATCACCTCTCACATCAGAACTGTTCGTGTTATCCTTACCGGTCATCTTTAATGCACTTTCAAAACCCTTATCACCTTAATCTAGGAAGAGTTCAGTGAGCTTCCCAGCTTTCCCTCTTACCCATTTATATACATGTCTTCAATATACGTTCCCCGCCCAGATAAGCGCCTAACCCCGCGAGCCGTAGCCCAACTCTTCAAAGATAGGCTTGCCCTTCATAGCTCGGCGTTAACCGAGTGCTTCCTATCGGGGAGAACATCGTCCGATAATACCGACCGAAAATTAAGGGGACCTGGACAAAGGGAAAATGCGATATCCCCAGTCACGTGTTATTCACGTGCTAGACTCAGACGGGAAAGGACCCAAAAATGATCTACAGTCACCCATTCAGATGATTTACACCTGCTTCCTTTTTTTCAGCGAACATAACGTATCCAACTATATAAAAAAAGAGGCTAATACAGTAATAGCGTAGTTAGATTATTTCAAAACTTTACCGTCAATGATTTCTCTTGGTTCGCCGTTGACAATAACTGGTTTATCCCAGGCCCACATGTTTTCGACGAAGGCCTTGTCTTCAGGCTTGGATGCATCCAATTGAGTGAACTTATAGGATTCCCAGTCTGGTGCAACGTCAAAGGCCTTGACGTGATCGTGACCTCTGATCATAATGGCACCGACAATACCATTATTGTTGTCTTCACCGTAGACAACCATAGAACCAAACATGTATTTAACAGATGCAAATAATCTGGTGAAGAAACCACCAATCAAATTGTTTGACATGAAAGTCAAAGTCAACTCATCATTGTACCTGTACTCAACCTTCCACAGAGACCATTCCTCTGGGTTGTAATGTTCCCAGAACCAAGGTAGAGCACTTGGTCTGGTATCTTCATTCATGTATTTTCTCTTCCAGTCTTGAAGTGGGAAAGCGGAATCACCTAGCAAGGCCAATGGGTGTTTTGGTTTCCCCTGTTGGGCAGGCTGCTGTTGCTGCTGTGGTTTCCCCTGTTGAGCAGGCTGCTGCTTTTGTGGTTGCTGTTCCTTTCCGCCTTGGGGTGGTTGCAATGGTTTTTCAATGAACTTGAAGTCCTTGGTCTCTTCGGCCAAGAACGGAGAAGACATAACAGTCTCGAACCAACGAACAATTGCTGGGTGCTCCTTTCTCCATTGCTCACCAAAGATAAAATTGAAGCCTCTGATAAACATGGCAGCACTAACCAAGTCCGCCAAAGAGATAGATTCACTTGCCAGATAGGTGTAATCTCTCAATCTGGATTCGTACATGCTGACAATTTCTTCCAAGAATTTCGAGGCGTCATCAACATTCTTCTTGACGTAAGGTACATCACCTTTTAGAGGAAGGAAAACCTTAACGATCGTGTTCATCAAATCACTGTTTGCCAAAGACTCCCATCTCAAAATTTGGGATTGAGTCTTGATATCGTCTTCAGCACCAAGCAATTGTGCCTTGATTTTTTCATCCTTGGACAACTTGATCAAATAGTTGTTGATTGCCATCTGTTCCGTCAATTTGTAACCATGAGGGCCAAGGAAAGATGGCAGCTTTCTTAGAGGGAAGTCCTTGGTGAACTTTTCATTCACCTGGTAAGGATCTTGAATCTCAACATCAAGTTTCAAAGTGTTCACCAATGCACGGGGAACCAAGCTTCTGATTCTGAAGTTTGAATACAATAAACCTTCACTCATTTCGATTCTTTTGATGCGTTTATCCGCTTATCCGTATAATGCAATCTCCTAAAGTGTTTTGCAGTTTGACAGTCTTCCCTTTTAACTTTCCCCTGTTTCAAATTTTTCACTCAGGGAATAACATCGTTTCACCACCGTCTCAACCTCGTTCACATGAAACGCGAGCAAGTACAAGTCTAAGGTATGGGACCTTCTACAGACTTTCGATATAGTAAGCCAAAGAAAGCCTGCCGTCCATATAGTATGCTCCGCATCTTAATTTCCTTGATTAGGAACATGCGAACAAATTGAAACTAGACATGCATTTCTAACGCATAATTGTTTCTATCTGGGGAGATTGATGAGGTTTATAGTTTCTTGTTGTTTTTTTTTTAAAAAAAAAAAATAAAATAAAGACTGCAGCAAATAACAGTTTTGTTTAGCTTGCTTAGTTTCGTGTATGACTCTTGTTTAATCAATTCGAAAGTTGTAACTTCATTACATTCTTCCCTGTAGGAACATACGTTCAAATATTTGTTTATCCAAAGTCCTGACAATTTATTTTGTTTCTAATAATTGAACATAAATAAATATTAGAGGATTGAGTTAAAAAGATTTGACGAGGCCCTTTCTTTCTTGCTATTTTCAAGATCTGAGGATGCCATCAGAAAGAATGCCCCAACCTGAAGGTGTTACAGCAATTAGTGCTAGTGAAAGTGAACGGTGCTTAGATGAAAAGAATACTGACAAGGACAAAGACAAGGATGAGAATGGTGTCAAAGGACAGGATGAAAATCCAGAAATTCATTCTGATAATGAAGCAGTCGCATCATTGGGATTGCATAGGGTTACTGAGAGGATGCTGAACAAAATAAAGGCTTCTAAGGATATTGAACGCAACCAGAGGAATGTTATTTCGAAATTGGCATTAAAGAGTAATGAAGAAGAAGACGAGGAAGAAGGTGAGGAAGATGAGGACAAATATGGTGATAATGTCAAGAATAATATTCTCGAAGCGACTAAAAAGAGAAGCTTCGAGCTGAAGGCTTCAAAGGGTACATCGCTTAAGAGAAAGAAAGTTCCACCGGCGTTGGATCTCTCCTCCTGTAGTAGTGGATCTACGACGGCGCCAAACAGCAACCTGAGTACGGCCATCCATACTCGTCACGGTCGTCACGGCATAGTGGAAAGTGCACCGCCAAACGTATCTCGATTTCCGCATTCCACACTCACTGGTAGGCCAATTGGTAAACCGAGGGTTCAGTACCTGGGTAGAACTAGACAGATGCAATCTTTTCCACAACAAGGTTATAAGCTGAAGACGCCGTTTGTACCAAGAATTCCTCTACCACAATGGCAACAATACTACCCCTACCCCTATGCCGCTGCAACGGCCGGTCCTTCGCCTGCACCAATGATACAGGCTTATCAACGGCCATATAACTATCCAATACCACCAAGATCTGCAATTCCGGTGCAGATGCCTTACTACCCAGAATACAAAGGCTACACGCCCTATACCACTACACAGCGCAAAAGACCGCAGCAGATGGCCACGGCTTCAACCGCAGTAAACGACTCAGATGATCTGCGAAATAGAGAACCAGAATCTAATCAAAACCCATCACAGCAAGAAACGGAATACTCTCAATTGACGGTAGATGATGATACTACTTTTTCATCAGCAACGGATGAACTATTACAAGGCGAAATCCGCATTCAGCGCGATGTTTTTAGTTTCGAATTCCCAGGAAATTCACCTGCTATAGATAAAAAGATGTTTATGAGCATCTGTGATAAAGTCTGGGACGAATCAAGAGAGCCCTCGAGGGCTTAAATGTGCTTAAATAATCGTTATTTCATTTTATTTTGTAAAACTAATGTGCATGCTATAACAATCATTTTGTACGTAAGGCGTTGGTTTTAGCACCTTCTCAGAAGAAAAAACATCAGAACTTTTTAAAAACGTGTTTGGAATGTGCTTCAACGTTAAATCAGCAAGCCAGGTCTATTCTTTCGGTGGTCTTAAGATTTCGTTGGAATTGTTTTATTAGGAGGTAGAATTGTTGTCAGGTTGCTCGTATTACCTTTGCCCGTCTAACAAGGTTTTTCTGCATTTTGTTTTACCTCAGAAGAATAGATCGCGAATTGAAGAATCACCAAGATGATTTCACTGCGTTTACTGTTTTATCGCCTAAGGAATAGCCCATGGTTTATGGTACTTTTCCCTATTGCATTGATTCTTTTCATTTATCTGGAATTTGTTAGTTCTGGTAATCCGTATTTGGGGAATGATGGTAACTCCATTGCTAATCACAAATGGGCCCATGAGAAAGAGGATACGTTTTATTTTCCTTTCTCCAATAAATACAAAATGCCAAAATATTCTTACAAGAAAAAGAGTAGTTGGTTGTTTAATGATAGGGTGCAAGATATCATTCCTGAAAACCATATTGCTCATTATGATCTGAATAAGCTGCAGTCCACTGCTGATGCGGCATTGAACAAAGAACATGTTTTAATTCTAACGCCAATGCAAAATTTTCACGAAGAATACTGGGAAAATCTTTTACAATTAACCTATCCACGAGAATTCTTGGAGTTGGGGTTTATTATCCCAAGAACCCCCTCAGGTAATGTTGCTCTTTCAAAATTGGAAGCTGCTGTTAAAAAAAGTCCAAACTGATAAGAAGAATCAAAGATTTTATAAGATTACTATCCTGAGACAAAATTCTGAAGGTTTCGATAAGTTAATGGAAAAAGATAGACACGCTTTGCAAGTACAAAAGGAGAGGAGAAGTGCGATGGCGTCCGCAAGAAATGAACTATTGTTCTCATCATTGGGGCCTCAGACTTCATGGGTACTTTGGTTGGATGCAGATATTGTGGAGACTCCACCAAATTTGATTCAAGATATGACATCACATAACAAAGCCGTGTTATCCGCAAATGTCTATCAAAAATATTATGATGACAAGACTAATAAGGTTCAGAGTAGACCTTATGACTTCAATAACTGGCAAGAAAGTCCGACTGCATTGGAATTGGCCAAACAAATGGGTGAGGATGAAATTTTAGTGGAAGGTTATGGTGAGTTGGCAACATACAGAGTTTTAATGGCACACATCTACGATGCCTCGGGAGCGACAAACGCTGAGATGAACCTAGATGGTGTTGGTGGTGGTTGCACCTTAGTTAAAGCAGATGTTCATAGAGATGGTGCAATGTTCCCTACCTTCCCATTTTACCATTTGATTGAAACTGAAGGTTTTGCCAAGATGGCTCAAAGATTAAACTACGAAATCTTTGGACTGCCTAACTATTTGGTTTACCATATAGAAGAGACTAATACTTGAACAAGGTTGAAGGAAAAGAAAAGGTAAAAAACAATCATATACACAGCTAACTTATTCTAAATCACATAATTTCTTTTTAGAATAATCTTAGTAGAGGCTAAAAATACTATTAAATAAAAATTTTGTGGCAGTGTATTTTAGAGACATATATATATATATATATATATGTATATCTTGCTTTAAACTTCCCATTAGATTATTCCGAAACCATTGAGCCCGTGTCCATATTCGTCGACCGTGTTAGTAAGAGATTTAGCATCTGGTGAGTGTTTGGTATCACGAACTTTTTTAGTCACTTGAGAAAGGTCAATGTTTAAATAGCGAGCCATATAATCACCAATTTCTATATTTTCATGGTTCCCTTGTAAATAATTTTTAACCTCATCCAGCGCCTTTTTACGATTGCTATATGCATAGATGTTAACATCTACCGCGCTATGACCATGAGTTGACCAACCAACTTCAGCTCTAAATAAAACCATATCATTTAATTTATCTTGAACAGAATTCCTGTCCTGTTCTTCGGTTAAATAATTAACATCATCATCGGTATAATCATAAATTTCAAGCATTTTCTCTAATACTTCATGCTGGACAAACGATTTTTTGCTCCCACCTTTATAGTTTTCAATTTGCTTAGAACAATATTCACCAGAATGATGTGCATTAAAAAGAACTTGTGGGTACCAAACGTAATTTGGATATGATTTAGTAACTTGTCTAGAAGCAGCTAACCCGCCCGTTTCATGATCAGATGTCGAAATTAGGACGGTTTCCACTTGACTTTTATCTGCCAATTCCTTAGCCGCTTGAAAAGCACGGTCGAAAGCAAGTACCTCTCTAACTTGTGCAGCTGGATCGTTTTGGTGACCTGCATGGTCAATTCTGGAACCCTCCACCAATAAAAAGAAGCCCTTATCGGAATCTTTGGTAGCTTCATTCAGGGCATTAATAGCGGTGATAGTCTCCTCCTCCAGAGAAGGATATTCTTCATCTTTACGGTCCAGGTCAAATGGGATATCGTAATCCGCCAATAATGCCAATAGTGGTAGTGAAACGTTTTGGCCTAATTGCAATTGATCGAATTGTTCACGATTGCTTACATATTGCCAACCATTTTCTTCAGCAATCGAAATTAAGTTCCTACCATCTGTGCGACTGCCTCTATTTCCATATTTCGAATTACTGTTACCTGAATAGAAGTGGGTGCGGCCACCACCGATCAATAGATCCACTTGCCTGCCCAGTGGATACTCTCCCAATTGTTGTTCAGCGATTAAATCCTCTTGACTTCTAAAATCAGCATGGGCGCTAAATGCCCCTGGCGTTGCATCTGTAATTCTGGTAGTAACTACTAACCCAGTATGATAGCCCGCTAATTTAGCACCTTCCAATATGGTACCACATGGGCTCTTATCAGAATCGACCCCAATGGCACCGTTATAAGATTTCAATGCACAAGCAAATGCAGTTGCACCAGCAGCAGAATCTGTCACCAACGAATCAGAGGCTCTTGTTCTTGAAGAACCGATTAAATGTTGATCTAGTACCAAAACATTATTATAAGCCAAATCATGAGCATATTGTCTAAAGGATCTCGTTAATGATAATGATGTGGGACCCATACCATCAGTAACAAAGAATATGACATTTCTCTTGTCTGGATGTTTATTGCCAAAGAAAAACTCAGATCCCTTGTCAGTTCCTGTTACGAGGTTAAACCCTGCTAGCAACAAGATAAGGGTTGGTAAAACAAATCTCATAAATTGACGAGCTTTATTATGTCTATACCCTCTCTGAGAAACCTTGTTCATTATATTTTCCCGTACCAATTCTTTAAAATCTCCTATTAGGTCGAGGAAAGGTTGCAAATCTCACAACAGGTTTCTGTTGTATGTTATTGATGTGTATGTGTCGCTCGATTCGCAAAAACAATGGAATTGATAACGAGAAGAATAACGGTGATAAGTACAATAGGGAGTGTTGATATCTATATCATTGCTAGTAAAACTTATACATCACTATATTTTCATCTTTCTTATTTATACACAATGTGACAATCGTCGCTGTTGTCTCTCGTCGTCGTCTTATCATCATCATCATCATCATCATCATCGTCATCATCGTCATTTATAGACTGGTGGCCTGTTTGTCTTGTTTCTCTGGAGCCTAACCAATAGCCATTCCGCAGTATCACGAACACCTTCACCCGTCAATGCACTAATCGGGAGTACCCTGCTGTCTCTTGCCCCCAAATGCTCTGCGAGTCTGTTAAAAATCTGCTTGATATCCTGCACTTCCAGACTGTCAGGTCTGTCTTGTTTATTAGCCAGCATCAGGACAGGAACACCTTCCACCTCTTCTTCCATAACCACGGATCTTAAAGTATCACTGCATTCATCAATACGTGACCTGTCTGTACTGTCAACGACGAATATTATCCCATGACACTGTGGATAGTATTCCGACCACATCGATCTCAGGGTTTCTTGACCACCCACATCCCATAATTTTAGCGTGCACGTTTTGGAAACGTTGATTTGAGCCATATTTTGACCAACTGTCGGTGTGATTTTATCTAAATCCTTGGAATGTAACGAATATTGCTGTTTTAAAGTCTCTAAAAAAGTTGTCTTGCCGGCATTGTCTAACCCCAGAATTAAGATAGAATACTGTTCCTTACGATTCCAATTGTTGTAAAGGCCCCTCGCGAGATGGAACATAGTTCATTACCATTCAAGTCATTCCACAAGTGTTCTGTTCTGTATGCTTTCTAACAGACCGATTCGCTTTACTTTTAAAATGAAATTGATACTACCGATAGACACACTATAAAATACAAAATATATAGAGAGCGCAGATGTTGAGTCGCGCTTTATCTAGGTGCACGTTCCTGTTCACGTTCCTTCCTTGAAGTATATGTAGTTCTGCTTGTATTTGACAATGTTTCTCTTAGTTTGTTACACTTTTGATCTATTGTCTCATCGTCATCATTACCGTCTTCCAGTTGATCTCTTAGCTCAGATACCCGCAATTCGATCTCACGTTTCTGCAAGTGATCTACCAATTTGCTGTCTTTTGATTTATTGCTAACGGATTCCCGTGTTCTGGTGCTTTCCACCCGTTGGTTCCGTTTATTGTAGTTCTGGTTACTGCCATTATGACCAGCGAGAGATCTTTGGATGTGACCTGAAGTAGAAGACCCCCTTTGCAGTCTTCAGCCCCACATTGTTGTACGACATGACCCATACAAGACGGTTGAACCTCTACTTTCTTGCATGTACATAAGTTGACCATATTTAATTAATGCATAAAATAATAACGGTTGACTTTCTTCCTGAGCTCATCACATCGCCCTTTTGGAAGAAAAGAAAAAAAAAAAAAATACAAAAAACGTAATCCCAAAATTTCGACTCCTGGGAAGGTAAAGAGCACGCCCGTAACAAATCTAACATTCAAATTCCAATATAACGTAATTCTCATCTCCAAAGATCAAATCATCAACACTTGAATACTGCGTCATGAGCCCAGCTCTGTTCTCGTTCGAGACTAACTTCCCACCAATCCAATTCAAGTTCCTCAGAAAAGTGGAAACTCCATTGAAATCGTCTCTCCCAATGTAAAGTCTGATGGACTGCATTCCTAATTTATCCCCCCAGCTCCAGAAGAGCTAGCAACCACTCCTTATCGTTACTGTTTCCTCGTCGTAGTGCCAACGACGCATTATTCTGAGGTAAGATCACGTGGACACAAAACTGGTCACACTTGCACCAGATCACATCCTTGAAGTGCAGTGGCAAGTACACCATCAAGTAGCTTATCCCTAGTTGCCTCCACGGCGTGTTAACATTCCCCGCACCGGAACACGCAACTTTGATTGGTTTGACCATTCTATTTAACGTCACTCCCATCTTGTCAACAACGTACTTTTGGAATAACTTCAAGTACTGCTGCTGGTGTCTGTACTGCGGCAAAAGAAATTTAGATTCCGTTAAAAGGATAATATCCCAGTAGAGTTGAACTAAGTTACCATAAGGTCTACCGATGTCACGCATACCAATCCTGAAATCCGTCCCCTCTTGTGCCATATGCATATATTTGCGCCTTGCAATCGTTGTTCTTCTTAATCAAATCACTTATGGGGAAACTGAAGCACAATCCGTTATTGCATGGTTGTGAAATGATATTTTGTAGGTCTAAATTGCAAACTGTTTCCAAAACATGAGACTGTTTCCTCGCCAGTGGGTCTTCACTCATTAGTTACAGGGAGTAATGGTAGCTATAAGTAAAAAGATGAAGATGTTCTCTACCGGTTTCTAGCAACACTTGCCTCGCTTGTTTCCTTTTAGTTACTTTAAGCCTACGGAGTCCAATGGGTGGATGTACTTTATCCTTTTCCCATTGACTCAGGAAGCAGCAGGAAGTGGCAATATCACGTGTTCTTGTGATCACGTGTTCCAGGGTCCTTGTCATGTCGTACGTAGATCATGTGCTATGGTTTCTTTTCTTTTTCTAGACCATGTTAAAAATTGCATCAAAATTGCATCGAAAAATTTAGGGCCACATGAGAAGGAACAACAGGCTGTTTGCTTTCTACTTATCTCCGAAACAAGATAGAGGCTGTCCTGTAACAGTATTCTGACGATCACAATGACAACCATCTCTTATGTACGGTCCAGATGCATAAGTCTTGCCAATTTATTTCCCTTTTTAACAAGTAGTCTTGTACAATTGAAAAAAAAAAAAAAATAAAATAACACATTGGTCATTTTGGCGTCGATAAAACGAGCACGAAATCTAGAACTTTAAATATACCTTTTCTTACTGTATCTCGAGAACAGCAAGGCGTTAGTCGGAGTATATAGAGCCAAAAAGTTGTTAAAGCCAAATAAAGGTTCAGCACTCAACTTCAGCTCACTTTCATCGCTTCCTTTGTTTGATCAAGACTGGAAAAGTAGAGTTTGATCTGGTATGACTGTGTTTCTCAGTAGGAGACTGCTACGATTGGTGGTTCTCGTTGGTATATGCCTCGGAATTGTGGCACTGTTGTCACCTCGTGGCGGTGGTGATCAAAGTGGTGGTGACGAAAGTTATCTATCCAGCTTGATGCCTTCAAATTTCAATTTTGACAATAGTAAATTATGGGGATCTTATAGTGATGAAGATTCCAGCAAAGAGGAAGAACAGAGGTATACAGCTGAAAAGGAAAAGGAAAAGGAAAAGGAAGAGGGACAATCAAAAACAGGAGAATTGGACAGTGAACAAGGGTTACCTTCTGCTGAAAATGGTGATAAATCGACGACAGAATCTTCGTCTTCCTCCATGAGAGAACGTGGTTTGGTATGGGAGTACATGAAGCCCTCTTACGAAAATAAGGGTTCGAGACCAAAGGCATGTTTTGTCTCATTGGTAAGAAACGAGGAACTGTCTCCGATGTTGGAGTCGATTGAGCAAGTGGAGGAGAAATTCAACAGGAAATTCCGCTACCCATGGGTGTTCATGAACGAAAAGGAATTTACCACTGATTTCAAAAAAAGGGTCACCGAGGCAACTAGTGGAGAAGTGGAATTTGTTTTGATTCCAGAAAAGCACTGGTCGTATCCTGATTACATTGATCAACGGAAGGCTGCGGAGGAAAGAAATAAGATGGCCGCGGATGATGTTGTATATGGCCATAGTGAGTCATACAGACACATGTGTCGTTTCCAGTCAGGATTTTTCTGGCAACAAGGTGCTCTGGACAAGTACGACTGGTATTGGCGTGTGGAACCTGGTATTAAGTTGCACTGTAATATCAATTACGATGTTTTCCAATGGATGCAAGACAACGAAAAAGCCTATGGTTTTACTATTACCATCCACGAGTACGGAAGGACTATTGCGACGTTGTGGGACACCGTGAGGAACTGGTGGTGGAAAAACCCACAATACATTGCGAAGAATAATTTGCTCAACTTTATCTCTGACGATGAAGGTGAGCAATATAACTTGTGTCACTTCTGGTCGAACTTCGAAATTGCTAATTTGAATTTGTGGAGGTCTCCTGCTTACAGAGATTACTTTAAATATTTGGACGACACTGGTAGTTTTTTCTACGAAAGGTGGGGTGATGCTCCAGTGCACTCCATTGCAGTTTCGCTATTCTTACCAAAAGATACGATCCATTATTTCAGTGACATTGGTTATTTCCATGTGCCATATCACAACTGCCCATTGGATAATAACATCTTCAAGGAAAATCAGTGTAAATGCGATCAAGATGAGGACTTTACGTTCCATTCTTATGCTTGTGGTGTACAATATTATGACGCACAAGGTCTCACCAAACCATATGGTTGGGAAAAATACAATAATTGAAAAGATCTCGATGATGAAACTGTAGTTTAGGAAAATGTGTATATCCAACGTTTAGTTTGTACTACTTTTCATAGTATATTTACTCACGCTTAGACGAAGGGAAAAAAAAAAATTTCGACATCTAATCTCATCTCATCTCATCTCATCTTATCTCGTCAGCGTATACCAGAGACACAGGGACCAGTGAAAGGATGGGGATTAAAGATCCAAAAAAGTATACTCCGGGCCCCAATGACCCTAGCCTACCTCCGCAATTGGCCGAATTTCAGGATAAGAATACAGATGAGATTTTGGAGGAGTTGAATAGACAACCATTCTTTATGACTCAGTTGGATGAAAGTGATGGTAGTAAAGGTGAAAATTTAGAATTGGAAGCATTGAAGGCCTTGGCGTATGAAGGTGAGCCACATGAAGTGGCAGAGAATTTCAAGAATCAGGCTAACGATCTTTACAAGGCTAAAAGATTTAAGGAAGCACGGGAAATTTATAAAAAGGGAATTGAAATTAAATGTAACGACGACAAAGTTAACGAGACGTTATTTGCAAATTTGGCAGCTTGTGAATTGGAAATAAAGAATTTTCGTCGTTGTATTAATTTGTGTCAAAGGGCATTACAATACAATCCAAAAAATATGAAGTGTTATTATCGAATTGCCAAGGCATTTTACCAACTGAATAAAATGGATGAAGCAAGGGATGGTGTTAAATTTGGGTTGGCCATTGATGCTGAAAATAAATCTTTACAAACACTAGAAGGGGTCATTAATCGTAAGCAACAAGAATTGCGTGATGAAGAACTAAAGAAATTGGAAGAAAAGCAGAAAAAAGAAAATTTGCAATTTATATTTAACGGTGCGCTGAAAATGAGAAATATTGTCAATATTGCTACAGAAAAACCTTCGGAATTGGTTCAAGAGGCTGGTATATCTTTGGAAGACTCGCTTGATCCACAATCTCAATTAATTTTCCCTGCGATAATCATGTACCCCACGACGGGTGAATTTGATTTCGTTGCACAAGTAGGCGAACTAACTACTGTACAGGAGTTGATCGAGTTAATCATGCAAAGACCACCGGAATGGTTCCAAATTCCAGGACATGAAAACTTCCACGTGAAATCGCTCTTAGGATTCATGGAGACCCAATCAGGTGGATTAATTAAAGCCGGTAAGAAAGTGACATTTCACGATATTTTAAAGAAGCAGACACCTAACATCCCTATGTTTGATTATGCGATAAAAATTTACCTTGTGCCTAAGTCTGAAAGTGAACAATGGGTATCACAGTGGGACAAAAATAAGGCTCTTGAAAGGAGACAAAAATAAAAATGTGTAAGTAAGGCATATATTTAGTGTATAATAGTAATAGTTCTAAAAAGCAGGGTCAACCTCTTTTTGGTTTAAAACGATTTAGTCGCGAATGCTGAAATATTTGATCGATATGCAATGGTGGTATAGGACCAAAAATTTTCTTGGGATCCCAATTTTGTTGTACATGCAGTTGGCGTTGTAAATAGGGCGATTTGGCCCAAGGTGCTAGGGCAATACTGTCTTCTTCATCTGAATCTGAGTGGATATAGGGTAGAGATTGATTGGCGTAACCATCATGGTTACCTGCACCGATGGAACCGCCAATACCACCACCTGAGCCAGCAGTAATTCCTGCACCAGTAGCAGCATTATCTTCCCCTACTATTGTCCTATGGTCAGCAAGGTACAAGTCATGTAAAATTGTGCTATTTTTATCAAGTTGTTGCAACGGATTAGATACAGCTGTTTTATTAGTATTAGTGGTATTCGTTGCAGCATCACTCCAAAGTTTCGTCCGTCTCTTAAAATCTTCTTCTAGATGCGATTTTCTCTTTTGTTGTTCTTGCTTGCGTCTATGTTGTTCCTGTTGAGTACGAGCTACTTCAGAAAGACGTTTATTTAATTTCTTTTTAAGATCATCTTTCTCCGACTCTACAGGAGGCAACAATTGGAATTTAGTCAGTCTATCGTATTTTTGCCTCGCAGGATGGGACACATTTGTTTCTTGCTGTGGCCGTTGTGGTTGTGGGTGCAATTGTGGTGGCCGCTGTGATTCACGTTGTAATATTGGCATTTGCAATGAAGGATTACGTGCGAGTGGTTTAGCAGAAGATTTAACATTGTTCTTACGGTTAAACGAATCAGTTAAGTGAGAAATTGGAGGATCTCTCTTCATTATCTTACCATTGCTCCTTGAGCCGCTTGGTTTCGTTGAAAATATGTTTTTCAAAGTTTCTTCGATGGAAGAATCCACTACTGTTCCAGGGTTTCTTTTCGGTGAAGATCTTCTCATTGGTGAACCAGTCACATCGATTGACGAAGCAGAAGAACCCTTGCGAACCGTCCGGTTTACTTTATTCTCGAATGACTTAGTAGGTATTGAAGATAGTCGGTCAAATACATTAGATTTATTAGCCGTAGATGAGGTAGCAATCACTCTTCTTCTATTAGTCGTATTAGCGCTTGTTAAAGATGCTGTTGGTGATGTGGTTGATGCAGGAGAAGACATTGCAGCTGAGCTTTGGACAGACATGGGTGGTATCGCTGGTGGTAGATGTGATGCCGCTGGGAGATTAGTAGCAGGCTCAGTGGAGGGTGCAGGTGGAGGTGCAGGTTGTACTACTAATGGATCTTTACTTGGTAAAGGAACAAATACATTTGATCTTCTCGTAGTAGTTCTTCTACGTGTAAAGCGTTCTTGTTGGTGCTGTAATAGTGGCGGCGGGGTTGGCTCTAGGCCTGGCTCTGGCGCTTGTGCTAATGATGGTGTCGGAATTGGTGCAGGCTTTGGCTCTGTATTTGGCGCTGATCTTGGGGCTATTTCCGGCCCTGGCGCTGGCTCTGGCACTGGCGCTGGCACTGGCTCTGGCACTGGCGCTGGCTCTGATCTTGCGGCTATTTCTGGCTCAGGAGCTGGCTCAGGAGCTGCTATCGGTTCTTCAGCTAGGGATTTAGGTGTCACGCTAGGCAAATTAGCATTTCGCTCTGGCGTCTTCTCTACAGTGATATCATTAACTACTGTTTCAGGGCCAATTTTAACCGTTTTTTCCGGACTAAGTTGTCCTTGTAGTCCATTACCAATATCATTAACCCACTTACCAGTCCTGTTCAAGACTCTGTTAACTTCCAAATCACCATTAGTCACCACGTCGTTAAATAAATTTAAAGTTTCTATAATCGATCTTGAACCCCCTGGCAACCTCTTATTCTTCTTCTTGGCAGCCTGGATGGCCCAATCCATGCCTTTTTCTATTGCTCCCCCTTCTTGTTGTTAGATGATGAACTTTGTAATCTTCGCGTTATTCTTTTAACATAAACCAACTTCAAAAACCCTTACTATACATGCCTATAACATAAAACCATCTATCTAACTAATTCTGGTAGCTTCCAGGGCCTCTTCTAGGCCTTGGTCCAAATCAATCTTAGGTTCTTCACAACTTGCAAAAACTTTGCCCTCAACATCAAGCTTGTTGTCGTTGGCAAACTCACTCAACGATCCATAACGACCATTAAAATTTCTCTCCATCTGCTCATTTAAATTACGTATTGTTTCCTTTGGTGAGTGGTAAGTGTAATTACTGTCAGTGGAAGCAGGTTGCCCATGCCATTGTCGTAGTGGCGATACACTTTCTCTTTCTTTAACGTTCCTGCTTTGTGAAGTGCCTTGCTGTGATTTTTTGTGCTGATGAAGTCGTTGGGAATGGTTTTCAATGGGAACCATTTTGTATTCCGATAACTTTTGGAAAAGCAAACTATCTTCTGATACTTGATCTTCCATGATCTCGACGTTCCCTTGACGATGTTGTGAAAATGAAGCTTCTGAAATCTGTCTTTCTAAAGGTTCTGGTTTGAGTCCATCCTCCTTGCTGCCCTTAGGGAAACGGAACTTTTCCAACTGGCATCGTTCTTCTTCGGCTACGTTGAAGTACATCCCTATAGATGCTTAGCTATTGTCTCCTCTTGTCCTGCACAAAAATGTGTTACAACAACCAGACCAGGTCGAATCAAGTAAAATACATTCTGTGTACACATCGCTTTATATACGTGTGCATAAGCCTCAGTGCATGAGAATCCCTACGCAGTCTAGACTTATGTGAACAAGCTCTCCTGAAGACTTAAACAAGCCCTCCACAATAGTTTTCAGTACTATGTAGTCTTTAATCACGCGACTATTCTACTAGGCGGACGCTGTTTCTGGAACCATGGCTCAGGCTTCGGTGAGTGAAATATAGACAATGCAATAACGGATCACCGTTACGGTGCACTGAACACCGTTATAGAACGTTCCTTTTGACTCCTGCAGAATAATCTAAATATATTATGCATAAAGGATATGTGCCAAGGACATAAAAGCGTCAAAATGCATTCCGTGGAGGTATAGGTTATTTAGCCTAAACAATAACTTTATCGCAACCTATTAAACCAAATACCGTATATACTTTTAGGGAATTGTAATTAAAGTCATAATAAGATAATAGAAAATGGGGACAGCCAAGAAAAGAGAGAAAAAGAAAGGTCAGAGAAAAAAAAAAAAAAAAAAAAAAAAGTAGAGAAATAAAGCTGTATGGTTAAAGATTCTGCCAGGTTCTGGAACCACCTACTCCGCTCTAAACACTGGAAAACGTGTTGCTTGGTAAATTTTCTAGCAGAAAGGGAGTATCCTCTTCCTCTATTCTAAATCTCGCCAGATCATTAGCAAAGAAAAACGGATGTGATGACGATGATGATGACGACGACGATGATGATGAAGGAGGTCCACAAGACGGTAAGGCTCCCCAAGTAGGTTGACTCTTGAACTGTAGAGGACGGCTCACGTAGGTATAGTTGTAAGGAGGCTTTAGGGGCACTTGTGCGCTCTGCGCTGCCTGCAAAAAAGCGAGTTGCTGATGAAGCAGAGGTGAGGTAAACGAAGATGACGATGAAGTAGTTGAATTGCCTGATAAGGATCTCTGATGGTGGAAAAGAGGCTCACTCGCCAAACTTGAAGCTGCAGAAAGCGGGTCGGGTCTTAGTGAATTACTGCTTGAGGAAGAACGTGATCTGCGGTGAGAAAGTTCCTCCGGTGTTAGCAGATCGGAGAAATCGTTAGGCAAAAAATACTCCTCATCCTCAAAAACATCCGCTAGATCATCTTGAAGCTGTTGCTGTTGCTGTTGCTGTTGCTGTTGTTGCTGGGGTATCGCTGCCCTAGCCGGCGTTTCCATCGGGAGGTTCATCTGTAGTACTGGTGGTGCTGCAGATGACATATCTGTAGTCGTACTGGGAGGTGGTGTAGACTGCCTCAGAGGTTTCTTCATGTCAACGCCTTCATTTGTAACGTGGGAATTAACGCACTTCATACCAAACTTGCAGTTACCTTTTTTAAAATACTCACAGGGTCGCCGATCAGCCGCAAAAGCATCTAACGAGTGCGAGAAAGGACATGATTGACCTGCTTGACAAGCACCCTGTCTGTAGAACTTGCAGGGCACATGGCTGTAATTCTTGTGAGGCGCTGAATTCTTGGTGATGAGTAAGTGCTCGATGATCACCTTTTGTTGCTCGGGTGAAAACATCGACTGATTCTTAATCTTCGAAGATCCTTCCGGTAGAGTATTTTGAAGACTGCTTTCGCTAAAGTTGGAATCTTCCTGTAGATCAGCAGCACTTGGTGATGGTGGTTGGTGACCTCTACTATGTCTTCTTCTATACACTCTTCTTGGAGTACCCATAATAAAGTGAAGACCTTAATTCACTGCTAAGGATCAAAAGCTAGGAGTTAAGGGAACGAAGAGGAAGGAAGAAAGAAAGGGAAAAAAAAAAAAAGAACAAATCTATGCGAGATGCCGAGTATTTGATCATCTTTTTATCTCTTTTCTCTGCGATAGATTAAAAAAAAAGTACCTCTGATAACTTGTGAACAGATCGAGACGATAAATCGATCTGTACGACCGCAACCGCCTACCACCACCCTTCATCTTCCTTATTGTGATTCTTCTTATCCTATTGTAGTAGAGTTAATAACCACAGGTAAGGGAGACCTAATGGGTGTCCTTATGTACATGTGCACAAGCGAGATGTGTGCGGTGAAACTCTTGGAATTTGTTTAGATGAACCAAAAATATAGTGAGGTTCACGGGCTCTGTGAAAAAAAAAGTCTCGATAAGGCCCTTAAAGTCTCGATAAAACATCTCCGTTCATGTTACTGTGATAGCATACTCACATGAACAGTGAAAGGAACGTAAGAAAATCCAACTTTTAAAAGAGCTCAAAAAGCTAAGGGACACTGTAGGCAAAAGGGGAAGGGGAGTAAAAAAAGGTACACTACATGTTCTTTTGGATGAGGTACATGATAAAGATGGCTGCCCTTGCTATTTTATTTCATTCTCTTATCGCGTTGCAAAGACGCCTTAGGTAACGTGATCTTGGTATTAGGTTTACCGACACCCTAAAACTTTTTTTTGAAGAATTGTTTCGCGCACTCCGCCTGAAACAACAAACCAGCGATATTAACCAGCATAATAAACACATACTATTAAATGAAAACAAACGCGCAGAGTTAGTAAAGAATAAGTGTTTGTCTTGGTTTTCTTCTGGCATACAGGTGGAAGATTCTGGTTTACAAGGCTGGTAGATTGTTTTTGTCTTGATGTTTACAATAACCAGGATTTATGCCAGACGCTAATTGCCTTAACGACTATAAAAAGGGAAGACAGAGGCTCTCTCAAATAATAGGAGAATTCTTTGGCAGAAAGGTTCCTGCTCTTACAGTAATAAATCTCTTGTGGTCTATGCAGACTGTCTAATCAATAAGGGACTTCAACGATTTTTCAAAAACTAAAAAAAAAAAAGAACCACAAATTCGTTCACTCCTTCCTTTGATTTACATCAAACTTCATTCGTTCCAACTCTAATTCACTCATTTATTGTAACTTCTCTTTAATAAATAGTAAGTCCGCCATAATTCAAAAGTATCCCCCTATCCACATTGTTGTCTATGAGGTTTGCATCTTTGAGTAATGGTTCATTCAAAAGGTTAAGAGAAACATCTTCTGGGGATTTAAGACCCCGGAAGAAATCAAGTCCCACACCATCGGATTCAGAATCTGAGAACGAAGGTAGTGCTAATAACAACTGGAGAAATCCATTAGATCAAGTGTTCAAAAAGCGGAATAATAGTAATAATGGTCAAGGTCGTAAACGACGCTGGAAAAATAAGATTCCGTTTGGTCAAATAGCTCAAAGTTCACCATCACCAGTTCGTATACCGACTGATTCAACATCGACTGAGAAAGGCCCGCGCTGGGAAGACGCTAGAATCAATTCTGTGATCCAATTGGCAACGATATCGCCCCTTAATGAGGAAAAAGTGACGAAACATTTGGCAGATTTAACCTTGGTAGCACCAGCATCACCAACGTTGCCAGTTCCATGTACACGAACAGTGGAACCCCATCCAATTTTCCAAATGCCAGAAATTGTTGAAAACATACTTAAATTTGTTAGTGCTTACGCAGAAATACCGAGAGAAAAACCGTATGCTAGACGTAGACCATTGTCACTGGAGCATGCAAGGTTAATCTACAAGGACGAAGGGAAGGCTTTGGAGGTTTGGAATGGCAAACCTCAAACAAGCGCTTCCGATAGTCACAACAGCGGCAACGAGATGATGGCATCTGTCCTGCATAATTGCATGATGGTCAATCGATTATGGTTCCATATAACATTGGAATTACTACTAGAGAAATTTCATTTCAGGGATTTAGGCAAGTTTCGCCAATTCTTGCAATCAGGTGTTAGAAGGCGGGTGAGTAATGGCAGGAAATTGATCAAGCCCAAAATGATGGTTTTTCATAAGTTTCACAAATTGCAACAGTTCGAATTAAATGAATTGTCGCAGTTCCTATCTTGCGAAAGCTTAAAGTGGCTAGAATTCTACATTTGTCCAGATGTTGTCCCTCCGCTAGCTTGGATCCAGAAATTTAACAATTTGGAAAACTGATTTTACCAGGTAATAAAAAGATAGACGATAAATTTCTAATACAAGTTTCCAGCCATGTTAATAATCTTAGAGTGTTAGATCTTAGGGCTTGTGATAAAGTTACAGACTCCGGCGTTATCGCAATGGCAATAAGATGTCCTCGGTTACAGGCGTGTAATTTAGGACGCCATAGAAATAGTAGTAATATAACGAGCTTAGCAGTTGTGGCACTGGCAAGGAATACAGATGTCGAGACCTTGGGCACTGCTGGCTGTAAAATAACAGATGCGGGACTCTGGGAATTAGCCCAATTGAGAGGTGACCGAATCAAAAGATTATCATTGAATAATTGTGATCTATTGACAAATCATTCGATTCCAACTCTATTGGGTTTCAACTATTTCCCCAATTTAGCCGTGCTAGAATTGAGACATGTGGATCAGATAACAGAAGTGAAGCATTTAGTCAGATTTAAACTTTGGAAAAGGTCTCAACATATTCCCGTTTTGATAGAAGCTTGCGAAAGAATTACTCAGCTGATGTACGAAGAGGAAAATCGCATAAGGAACTCTTATTCCTTGCTAGCATTAGAAGATATGTCTGTTTGGGTCAATACTGAGAGTGAATATTAGGCCAATTATTTTGCATTAATTAGTCAACGATAATGAAGCATCTTTGATAGAATTGACGACCTTTGTAGTCGTTTTAACGGTCAAATGTACCCATGTTGTACATGTTGTACATGTTTAGTAAACAAATGCACATAGCTTGCTTACCTACGTACATATTGTTTTTTTTCATTAATTACGTTTTCATGATTCGAGAAGACCGACCGAGTGAAAAAGAAAGTTAATGCGATGAACTAACTATATTGCACACAGTGAACAAGAACAAAAGATAAAGGCAGTTGCGGGGCGTTCAATCATGAGTGATAGTGGAAATAGTAGTGTCAATAGTTCTGAATACAGCAGTAATAGTCCTGGTCCCGGTAGCCGGTACAGCGGTGCGTACAGTAGGGGATATCCTCCTAAAAGTTATCATAGAGGTGGTGGTGGTAGATATGGAAACTACAAGGACAACTCATATTCTTCTTATCATTATAGGGGAGATTACTATTATGGACCTTCAAGATACTACTCTTCTAGAGGAGGTGCCAGAGGAGGTGCCAGAGGAGGTGCCTCTCAGTACAATCATTCGCCTGCGGGGGAATACCAAGGCTATAACAATAATAGTTTCTACGGTGGTCGTAGAAGCCATGATGATAGTCGGAGGTTTAATCCCAATTCTAATGGTCGATACTATAGTGGTAGATATTCTGAACCTTGGGGGACTCTCTCAGAACCGACGGTGCCATCTTCACAATATAGTGGACCATATGGTAGTGGGAACAATACACCCGTGGATCACTACCGTCGTCACCACAGTTCTGTGGCTGCTCCTATGAACGCTCCAGCCACAAACGTTAGTGCTGGTAGTACGACCATGCCCGGTAATATGACTTCTTCACAGCAAGCAAACAGTACTCCGCCCTCTTTTTCTTCTCCTCACCACAGTATAGCACCAGCTGCCATTAAGAGAAGAGTAGATAAAGATGAATCTCCATTTTACTATCTGACAGATTTAGATAAATCTTCTAACGATCCTAAAGAGTTGGAATCCATACGACAGGTATTCAAAGAAGGTGATAGACTAGATAAACAGTTGGAAGAACATAATTTCAACCTACTAAAAAGTGAGCTAGAATTGGGCTTGTTAGCTACTCAGTGTGAGAAGGATAAATTAAGTGTTCAGTTAACGCAAGAAAAACTGGACACGTTTTTAATGCAAAATTGAATATCAGTTGTATTATTTTTAAATAATAGTTTTAAGGAAAATATAACTTTTTAAATAATGGTATTGATGTTTTTCATTTTTTTTTAACTTTTGTCCTTCTAACGCTATATTCAGCTTGTTACAGACTTCCTCCTCTTTACTCACCGATAAATATCAAGAAATCAAGTTAAGAAAACCTTAAAACCAAAAAATTTCACTTCCAGTGAAAACAACAAAACAAAACACAGCAAAACACATCAAGATGGCTTTCATCAATGAACTACAAGCCGTTGGTACGAAGAGCAAGTGTGCCAATTATTTCTTATGGACTGCATTTGGTTTTGGTGTAGTCAAGTTGACTACCTTTGTACTAAGATTTTTGTCCTTGATATTTGATATATTCCTGTTACCTCCCACCGACTACTCCAAATATGGTGCCGGTCAAGGTTCCTACTGTGTGATTACAGGAGCTAGTGATGGTATTGGTAAGGAATTTGCCCGTCAAATGGCCGCTAAAAAGTTTAATCTTTTATTGGTCTCTAGAACTTTGAGTAAATTAGAGGCCCTACAAGAGGAATTGCAAGAAAAATTCGGTGTAGCTGTCAAAGTTTTGGCATTCGATGTTTCTCTTGACGATAATGCCAATTATGCCTCTTTGCAAAAAGTCTGTAATGAGTTGCCAGTAACTGTTTTGATTAACAACGTCGGACAATCGCACTCTATTCCTGTACCATTTTTGGAAACTGAAGAGAAGGAGCTAAGAGACATCATCACCATTAACAACACTGCAACCCTATTGATTACTCAGAGTGTAGCTTCGAGCATCGTTCGTCACGCATCAAAGGGTCACACGAGAGGATTGATCCTAACTATGGGATCCTTCGGGGGCCTGGTTCCTACTCCTTTGTTGGCCACCTACAGTGGTTCCAAGTCTTTCTTACAAAATTGGTCAAGTGCATTGGCAGGTGAATTGAAGCCCGCTAACGTGGACGTCGAAATTGTGCTTTCCTACTTGGTCACAAGTGCTATGTCAAAGATCAAGCGTAGTTCTGTGATGATTCCTAACCCGCAAAATTTCGTTAAATCAACTCTTTCTAGCGTGGGCCGTCGTTCAGGAGCTCAGGAGAGATTTGCCAATTTAACCCCATACTGGTCTCACGCCCTTTACCATTTCATCATCGAGGAGACGCTCGGTGTGTATTCAAAGTTGGTCAACTCCATCAACTATGGATTCCACAGCTCAATCCGCCAAAGAGCCATTCGCAAGGCTCAGAGGATGGCCAAGTCCCAGTAGATTATCTCCGTATCCCTCTATATATTTGCTTAAGTATCATGTGACCTGCGAATTACCTTGTTTGTATACGCGTCAAGAGAACGAAATAAAAGAAAAAACTTACCAGACTCATCTTGAACTCTGACACTTCACGCTTATTCGTACCACCGATATCTACTTGTATCAAAGCTTTCAACATCTTTTCTTGCCATGAGTGGTGAGCTGGTCAACTACAAAAGATTGGAAAAAGTGGGTGAAGGTACCTACGGTGTCGTCTACAAAGCCCTAGATCTCCGTCACGGTCAAAGAATAGTCGCACTTAAAAAGATACGGTTAGAAAGCGAGGATGAAGGTGTACCCTCGACTGCAATCAGAGAAATCTCCCTGCTCAAAGAATTGAAAGACGACAATATCGTCAGACTTTACGATATCGTCCATTCCGACGCTCATAAACTCTACTTGGTCTTCGAGTTTTTAGATCTAGATCTCAAGAGGTACATGGAGGCCATTCCCAAAGATCAGCCGTTGGGAACCAAAATCGTCCAGAAATTTATGATGCAACTCTGCAGAGGTATCGCCTACTGTCACGCTCACAGAATTTTACACAGAGACTTAAAACCCCAAAATTTATTAATTAACAGAGACGGCAATTTGAAACTGGGTGACTTCGGTCTGGCAAGAGCATTCGGTGTCCCATTAAGAGCCTACACACACGAAATTGTCACCCTTTGGTACAGGGCCCCTGAAGTCTTATTAGGTGGTAAGCAGTATAGCACGGGAGTCGATATTTGGTCCATAGGTTGCATATTCGCTGAAATGTGCAACAGAAAGCCCATTTTTAGTGGTGACAGTGAAATTGACCAAATTTTCAAAATCTTCAGAGTCCTAGGAACACCGAATGAAAACGTTTGGCCCGACATTGTTTACCTACCTGACTTTAAACCAAGCTTCCCCAAATGGCATCGTAAAGAGTTATCAAAAGTTGTACCATCATTAGATGCCAGAGGCATTGACTTACTATCCTCACTACTAAGTTATGATCCTATTAATCGTATCAGCGCTAAAAGAGCCGCCATGCATCCGTATTTTGAAGCCATGGTATGAGTCACATGAACATTCCCTAATGCACCATATGCACATATACGTAAATATGTGTATACACCCTCTTCGTCTGCTGCCACTAGCTTAGCACTACATATTGACGTGGTACATACGTACACCTCCTATTAATAATGGTAATGTCGTTTCCTGCTCTACTCCATGGCATTGTAATGCAGGGCCTCTCTACATAGTTAGGCTTCATACGAACGATATTCTCGTTTACAGCCAGACGGCATCGGCTTACAACCTTCGGCACGTCGCTGCGACAGCCTCACAATACCTCGACGATCATGGCTTAATTGCTAAGAAAACGACGTAGAAATCCTTTTCGTTTACCACAACGTTAATTTCCTACTTTTTTTTTTTTTTCGTTACTCTATGGTGGTTACGGCAATGTTATACAGTCGTAGTGATACTTCCACAGTTGTTGAAGTTGTTATTGTTATTATAAGATGCCGCAATCCCTGCTACGATTTCTAAGAACCGACACGTTCTTACCACGGATGCGACGGATTCGGCTTAGCAGGCATGGTAGAAACGTCGGACAGACAGAAAAAGAATTCTCTTGAGGAGCAGTACGCTGAACCGGTAGGCAATTAGCTAACAATATCGGAAAGTAGTAGAATGACAGATATCTGCCAGGGATTCGGTATTAAAACGAAAACAGTGTCTTCCCCTCAATAATTGTTTATATAAATAAAAGATAGTTTCCATTGAGTCGGCTCGAACGACTGCATGTGCAAGTACGTAAAAATTACAGAGAAACCTATATATGTATACACCTAGAGAATAACAGCGGACTGTTGTAAAAAAGAGTTAATTGGCACTTTAGGAGAGACGTATATTCATTCACATATATCGGAGGATGCGTAAAGAGCTGAAATATATGATATATGGTAACATATTGGCTTTGATCGCCGTACTGTATTTTACCTTTGACCTGCTGACATTAGCAATTGACGACACGTTCCAGGATGCATTACTAGATGTCGAGCTGAATCCACCGCCTGGCACACCAGAGAAGGGACAGTTAATTCCAAAGATTATCCATCAGACTTACAAGACAAATGAGATTCCAGGACACTGGAAAGAAGGACGCCAAAGATGTTTAGATTTGCATCCGGAATACGAATACATTCTATGGACGGATGAGATGGCAGACAAATTTATTGAGAAGGAATATCCGTGGTTTTTGGAGACGTTTCGTAATTATCAGTATCCGATTGAGCGGGCAGATGCAATTAGGTATTTTATTCTTTTTCATTTTGGTGGGGTGTACATTGACTTGGATGACGGGTGCGAGAGGAAACTGGATAATCTTCTAACGGTTCCGGCTTTTGCGAGGAAGACATCGCCTACGGGTATCTCCAACGACGTGATGGGGTCGATGCCAAACCACCCATTTTTTTTGAAGCTGATGCAGTCGTTAAAGAAATACGACCGCAACTGGATTATACCGTACGTTACTATTATGGCTTCCACTGGGCCGTTATTCGTCAGTATGATTTGGAAGCAGTACAAAAGATGGGGGGTGCCAGATGGCGGAGTTGTCAGGGTTTTACAGCCTACGGACTATAAGATGCACCCGCACTCATTTTTTTCGATTTCAAAGGGGTCTTCATGGCACTTGGACGATGCAAAAGCCGTTAAAAGTTTGCTGAACCACATTCTTGCGTGTGTTGTTACAGGGTTTGTGTTTGCATTTTTCATCCTCTACATGGAGTACTGCCTTTATTGTTGGTTGTGCTCTACTTCTGGAAACAAGAAACTTTTGAATTGGCGGCCATGGTCGTGGTGGAAGTATGAAGATGTCGAGGAGGAAAATCTGAGACAGAAAAGATTAAGAAAGGATTCCAATGTTCCGTATATTGTTTTCCCTAAAGTTGAAAAGGGCGCCTACGGGGAGATGGTATGAAGACGACATGTTTTATGATGAAAGTTACGAAGTGTGCATATGTGTATCTGTACTTGACGAATTCACATGGGACCGGATTAGCATAAAGGACCAACGATAAAAGGGGGACGACGTGTAGCCAGCACCGGGCAGCGAGGGACCGGTCGTCGTGAGGGGTTGTGCATTAGATAGAATGTAGGCAAGACTAGCAGGCACTGTTTTAGTTCTTTTCTGGAGGGACAGGCTCCTTCGCACGACCACTGACGTGGGTAATGAGGGCTACAAGGACGACAGAATGTTATAAAATTACATATCATGTGCCCTGGAGATGATGTTAGGCATATTTAAATTATGTGGTTTCGTGTTACCCAAAATAGTATAAATATATAGTAAGCTCTCGGGTTCCATCGAGATCTGAGACATACCTTACGGGAAGAATTATCAATCGTGTATTTCAGGTTCTGACGGCAAGGTGGCTAAGCAGACACCAAAGTGCTCCTTTAGAACCACGGTGTAGAGCATAATTTATCGTAACTCATTACAAAAAGATAACACCAGTATGTTCACTCGACGAAGGAGAACTGTTAGTGTAAAGAAGGTCGGGCATGTGGCGTAGTTGGTAGCGCGCCCCCTTAGCATGGGGGAGGTCTTCGGTTCGAATCCGGACTTGTCCATTTTTGCTTTTTAAGCTCTTACCAAACCAGCTGGTTTTTTTGTCTTCTAGGGCGGTGCGTGGGTAGTCTTGCAACTAACTAAGCACAAAGCTGTCCTAAAAAAGCTGCATAGGGAAAACGCAAGTAGGCACCACTCCCACAACTATCCTGACAGCAGTACGCGCGCATGTTATCAACGATACTTACCAAATAGCTAGCAACCTTAATAATACACTATAGGTCCTCAACCTATCTACTTAACTTATTTAAATATACCTCGCATTTCTCCCATTCACATCAAGATCGCATTAGAAGCAGCCTTGTTTAACCAACTGTTGACTGTAGAGCTGTCTAGAGTGGAACCGAAATCGTCATCCACTTCAACCACTTGAATAGTGTTAGAGCTGCTGTCAAAGATAACAGCAGCCTTCAAGGAGTTGCTTGTTGGTCTGGTGAAATAATCAACTGGACCACCACCACCGACATTAGAGTAGGTACCACTACCTTGGCCGTCGTGCAAGTGAGAAACTAATTGGTCAGAACCGGAGCTGATGGCTTCGAACAAGTCTAATTCACCACAACCAGTCTTCCAGCAAGAACACTCCTGGTTACCATATTGCAAAGTACGTGGAATCTTGGAATTTAACAACCAAATAGCTGGCATATCACCATTGAAACCGGAGGCACTGTCGGTTGGCATAGTAAATTCAAACACAAAGATTTTGTCACTGCCACCAAAACCGTGGTAGGCTGGAATGCCATCTCTGTAGTAACCACAGTCGTCACCGCTGCACTTGTCATCAGAGAAGATCATGAACTCCTCATCCGACTTGAATGTAACGTCGCCTAGAGGAGTTGGGGAAGATGCAGCGCTCTTACCATCCTCACTGGAGAATGAAATGGAGTTACCGAAACACATATCCCAGACACCAGAAGCAGTACCACCGAGTTGATTCATGAAAACACAGCCGTCTGCGCTACCAGGGGTATAGTAGGCGGAACGAGACCAAGAACCCGAGCCACCGGAGGAGCTTCCAGAACTCGAACTTGAAGGTGCACTGGAAGTGCTCGAGCTGGAACTAGAGGCAGGTGCAGAATAACTGCTAGATGGAGCAACAGATGAAGAACCAGATGCAGATGCCGAAGAGGCCGAGGAGGAAGAATCACTTGGTGCCACTGAGGCAAAAGCTGCACCAGATGGCACGGCAGGGCTGGCAAAGGCACCAGTAGGAGCAATAGAGGAGCTGTCAGAAGTAGGAGCAACAGAGGAGCTGTCAGAAGTAGGACCGGCAGAAGCAGTTGCAAAAACGGTACTGACAGCAGTGTTCACGGCATCTGAATCAGAAGATGACGATGCACCACCAGTTGGTTGAGAATCACCGGTATATGGAACAACAAGAGTAGAGGTGATCTCCTGATATTCAACGGCAACATCTCTCCTGTGCCTATGTCTAGCCACAGTTTCTTTGCAGTCTTCACCTCCAACAGCATTTACATCTCTCTTTTGAGGAGAACCTGCTGGGTAATAAACACCAAACTGCAACAATCTGACTGGACCTCTAAAGTGAACCGACAATTCTTCATCCAATGGTGCAAAGGTACCAGAGAATGAATGGTCCTCCTGTTCACATGAACAACTGGAAGAATCCATAGAGGTGACATCCTTGTAAGAGCCTGAAAACCCAACTCCCGAGTACTTGACACCATTGGTGGAAGCACCTTCGGCAAAAGGAGCGCAGAACGCAGCTAACGCAGTAGCTGCCGTTAACGATTTCTGAAACAACATAACGAACTTGCTGCCACGAGTCTTAACACTGAATTATAAAAAAAAAGAGCGTACTGTTTTATAGTTGAAAGGGAACGACTTAGTTGGAAAACTAAACTCTAGCAGGTTAAAGAACGTAGTGGTATAGTCAGCTTGCTAAACACCAATTTAGTGAAAAAGAAGAAAATAAGAGAAAGTTCCCGAGATTCGTTCTTACATATATCAACAAGAGTTCTGCGGGGAGTGGAACGGCGAAGGCTGGGTTCTCAGACAGGAATTCCGAAAACACGAAATTAGTACACCCAACGAAGTATTACACAATTTGTTCTTGTTTTGAAGCCGTTTGACCTTTGTAGTTGTTCTCAGTACCGGTTCATCGCTCTATTATCATTTTGCGTGATTTCGCGATCAGATTTACGCCTCTAGATTGAAAAGGTTCAGCCATTCGTATTTACCATCCACGCTCTACGCGATTTTTTTAGAAAAAAAATTCCGATCACGCCAAACTTAGTAAACATTGTGAGCATTGCAAACACACTGCGAAAAAGCGAATCATCTCAAGTTTACCACCGTTAATTACTTTTAAAAGGGAACGAACGACTGGAGCAAAATTGCCATTCATTTCATTTGTTCTGTCTACAAAAGCAAACACACACGCTTTGTCTATGTACTTGTCTATCTCTTAGCATCCCGTTACCCTGCTTGCTCTGTCCAGTAGTTACCCGTGTTCTTCTACGTGTTAAAAATCACATCAAACAGTATAACTTGGATCGAAAACAGTTGGTCCTCTGACTATACAACAGAAGCCTACACATAATAGCACAAGGTACACCTATTTCCAGACGGGTCTTTCCTTCTATCACCCCAGTCCCTCTGTGTTTAAATGGCGATTCAACATCCAAGACAGAGACTGGCAAACGAGAAGTTTGCCAAGCGCAATGAGCAACACCGTAAGTTCGGTAAAAAGAAGGTTAAGGAGTCTGACTCTTTTAAATCGCCCATTTCAAAGACCTGGTTAGCAGTGTTGGCTTTCTTGCTGATAGGTGGTGGTCTACTAGAATTGTTTGTAGGTTTTCTTTCATAAGCACGTGCGAGGCACGTGCCCCATATAAGTAATGGCATAAAAAATTCTGTACGGATTGTGAGTTGAGTGTGACGAGCGTTACCGCTCTCTATTTGATCCCCCGCTTTCGTTGCGACGTCACAATTTCCTATTTGGTAGATGTACTAGTCCGAGACTCCGCATTCGGTAAGTTTTATTATCTAGGTCATCGGAGAACACACACAATCTTTCAACTCTCAAACAACACGTGCCGGAGTTTCACGTTCTACCAATAGTGATGCGACTACGAGATTGCTCAGATAGTCTGACAAGTGTGAAGTCCCTACGCCAACTTCTCGTGTAAGATTCATCGTTAGATCATCGTTCCCTAATACGATGAGTTTTTATAAAGCAACAAAATAATGTAAAAAGCGCGCGAATAGGGGCCGACTAACTTGCTAACCGATTGATAATCGATAATCTCAATTGATAGTGATATTTGGTAGATCCACTGACCACAATTTAATGGCCGAACATGGCATTATGGTTGATAGGTAATATTTCACAATGGTCAGAAGGGGTTAAAAAGACGACTCTAAAGTTGAATTTTTAAACTCCTTGAAAGAACCGGTAACCTTCGACGGCAAGCACTGATACTCTCCTATTATATAGAACGTATCCAATAAGAATTTACTCTAAAATAACAGTCCACGAAGATCGCAGATTGGAAAAAAAAAATAAAAGACGTTCAAATCTTGCTGCTTTCCAAGAGAATAAGAAGCATTTCCTTAATTTTCCACTGTTCTGACCACTAAAGGGCTACTTCTTCCAATCGTGAAATATATCTTTAGCCAATACCGCTAACAATGCCTGTCATCTCCGATTATAACCATTAAAGGGTCAGCGAAGCTGGAATCCCCTCCAGAGAATAGATGTATTTTTCCAAACACTCTCTCGGAACTAGATCCACTAGTATAGAGGAGATGCTCGAATAACAACGATCACTCACAGCTGCCGCCTAGGTCTTTGATAGAAGACGTGTCACGTGTGTTCTAGCTTTCCAAACTTCTTCCTCTCGTTCCGGGGTTCCATACGAATCTCATATATCGTATAGAACTTTCCGGTTCAGACCTAACCGTCGTAACAACTGTTTCTGGCATTTGTTGAGTTCAGCAATGGGATACTTTTGATCTATCCAACAAGCTCCCGGGCCTCAGATATCGGAGAAGTGTTGGTTTTCTGAGTAGGCCCTTTAAGATGATATGATTTTTTTTTTTTTTCTAAAAGAAGCGGGAAGCGCTTTACGGTTTCATGAACTGAGCGACCAACAAAGTAGATTGTACAGATAATCGCCAAGCACATCAGCTGAGCTACTGGATTATCCAACAAAACAAGAGCGATACCTACATGTTGAATTAGAGCTTTCCTGAGATTAGTTTTCCAAGATGGGAAATGCCCATTATAAGACTTCTATGTTAATGAAAAATTTTGATAGTGAATTCAGTTGGATGAGTAGTCCGCATTGATACGAGGAAATTGGTTCTTCTATGAGTTTCAGTGCAGATGCATAATATTCTAGTAGTTACTATGTTGATTTTGCCGTCGTATTCCATGGATAAATCAGTTAAGAAGTTCCCAAGACTATAAAAGAACGAGAGTTTGCCTTGGTTCAACAAATGATACTTCGAGTTTTCACCTAATGTATCTCTGGCAGGTAAGCTGGAAAGTTGTAGGAAAGCAACAGGGGAAAGAGAATCATAACATAAAATTGGTTAATTCTCTAAGATACACACAAAGGTTACAAAAGAGTCCCCGTTTTTATTGAATATAGTTTCCTCTACAGATAAGCTACATCGGCATACCCGTACTGAGAGTAAGAATAATAGGGTGATCATAATTGATTTTTTATAAGAAAAAACTGCAGTCAACAGCTGATAGACTGCCAATATAGAGAAGTCATTTGAAAGTCTAACGTGAATTCCCTTACTTCCGTTGTAATTATAATCTTAATTTTAATATACCATTAATAATAGGACAGAAGGGAAGTTACCAAGTTTGACGGTTATAGAATTTGAACACTAGGCAAATAATGTCAAATAGAGAGCACAAATTTGAGGATAAGGAGTCCTTTTCAAACGTTTCTACGCAAAATAAAGGGAACTCTCAGGAACGTTCCTCTACCGACTCGTTGGAGAGTTACAAGGCTAGACACCAGGGCTCAGCGGCCCCCAGTGGTGCTCAGACAGATGCCGAATATTTGGGTGCTACATCCCAAGTATCACGCCATTTAGCCGATATGTTATCCAATGATGACGGCACTGAGAGATTGGCGGCGATGTCCCGTGTTATTTCTACCAAGACCAAGAAAGAAATGCAAGAATTTGAAATGAATGAACTGGATCTTGATCTGAAGTCCCTTCTAGGGTATTTAAGATCTCATTCCATTGAGCAGGGTCTTACGCCAGGTGACTCTGGTATTGCATTTAGGAATGTGACTGCGGTTGGTATTGATGCATCTGCTGCCTATGGTCCATCCCTGGAAGAAATGTTAAGAGATATGATCAAATGGCCAGCTAAGTTTTTTAGAGGATTTAAAAAGACTGAGGATGCTGTGCCAATGAGAAATGTGATCCAGAACTGCACTGGTGTTGTGGAGTCTGGTGAGATGCTTTTCGTTGTCGGTAGACCAGGTGCGGGATGTTCCACACTGCTGAAATGTCTCTCTGGTGAAACCGATGACTACGTTCGTGTGGAGGGTTCATTTTCCTACGATGGTCTTGATCAACAGGAGATGATGAAAAAATACAAAGGTTATGTTGTCTACTGTCCTGAAATGGATTTCCATTTCCCTAAAATTACAGTGAAGGAGACCATTGACTTTGCATTAAAATGTAGAACTCCCCGTGTTAGAGTTGACAACATGACGAGAAGTCAATATGTCGATAACTTGAGGGATATGTGGTGTACCGTGTTTGGTTTGAGACACACGTATGCCACGAAGGTTGGTAACGAAGTGGTCAGAGGTGTATCTGGTGGTGAAAGAAAGCGTGTGTCATTAGTAGAGGCCCAATGTATGATGGCGGCTTTGTACTCCTGGGATAATGCCACGAGAGGTTTGGATGCCTCCACTGCCTTGGAATTTGCACAAGCTATTAGGACGGCCACAAATATGATGAATAGCTCTGCCATTGTTTGTATTTATCAAGCAGGTGAGAACATTTATGAACTGTTTGACAAGACCACGGTCATGTACAATGGTAAACAAATTTACTTTGGACCAGCAGATAGAGCTGTCAAATACTTCGAAGACATGGGATGGGTCAAGCCACCCAGAATGACCTCTGCCGAATTTTTGACGTCTGTGACAGTTGACTTTGAGAACAGGACTTTGGATATCAAACCGGGATATGAGGATAAGGTACCAAAATCTGGTGCCGAGTTTGAACAGAGATGGCTAGAATCTGAAGAATACCAGGAACTATTGAGATACTATGATGATTACGAAGCACGCCATCCATTGGAAGAGACTAGGGAGAGATTTGAGACGGCTAAGAGACAATCGCTGCAGAGAGGTCAAAGATATAAGTCACAATTCATGGTTAACTATTGGCATCAAGTTTGGTACTGTATGCTTCGTGGTTTTCAAAGGGTTAAGGGTGATTCGACTTATACTAAGGTTTATTTATCTTCGTTTATCATTAAGGGTTTGATTATTGGTTCTATGTTTCACCGCATTGACAGGAAAAACCAATCTACTACTGGGGGTGCTTATTCTCGTGCTGGTATGATTTTTTACGTTTTGATTTTTGCTGCTGTTACCTCTCTAGCTGAGATTGCCAATTCTTTTGCTAATAGACCAATTGTGGTTAGACATAAAACGTATTCGATGTACCATATCTCAGCTGAATCTTTACAGGAAATTATCACAGAAATGCCTACCAAATTTGTAGCTATAGTCTTATTAGCTGTTACGACTTATTGGATGCCATTGATGAAGTTTACCGCTGGTGCATTTTTCCAATACTTCCTGTATTTATTCACGGTCCAGCAGTGTATGTCATTCATCTTTAAATTTGTCGCTACAATGACCAAGGATGGTACTACCGCTAATGCTATTGGTGGTTTGACTGTTTTAATGCTCTGTGTTTACACGGGTTTTGTGTTACCTATTGGTGAAATGCACCATTGGATTAGATGGTTTCACTACCTTAACCCATTGTGTTATGCATATGAGTCTTTGATATCTACTGAGTTCCATGGGAGACAGATGCTATGTTCTCAAATGGTTCCCAATGGACCAGGGTATGAAAATGTCTCGGTTGCCAACCAGATCTGCAATGCTGCTGGAGCAGTTAAAGGCCATAGATATGTGAGCGGTGACACTTATATCCGTAGGAGCTATCATTTTGCCTACAACCATGCTTGGAGAGATTGGGGTGTTAATGTTGTTTGGACTGCTGGTTTCATTATGTTTAACGTCATTCTTTCTGAAACCTTAAAACCTGTAGATGGTGGTGGTGATTTATTATTGTATAGGAGAGGTCACATGCCCGACTTTGGCACTGAGAATGCAGACGCCAAGACTGCTAGCAGAGAGGAAATGATGGAAGCTCTTAATGGACCAGGTGTTGATTTGCAAAAGGTCATTGCTGAAAAGGATGTATTCACATGGAACCATCTTGACTACGTTATTCCATATGATGGTGCAACCAGACAGTTGCTATGCAATGTTTATGGGTATGTTCAGCCAGGTAAGATGACAGCGCTGATGGGTGAATCAGGTGCAGGTAAGACGACCTTATTAAATGTTTTGGCGCAAAGAATAAATATGGGTACGGTTACTGGTGACATGTTAGTCAATGCCAAGCCATTGCCACAATCTTTCAATAGATCCTGTGGTTATGTGGCACAAGCCGACAACCACATGGCTCAACTCACAGTTAGAGAATCTTTGAGGTTTGCGGCAGTTTTGAGACAACCTGCTTCTGTTCCGATTGCTGAAAAGTATGATTATGTTGAGAAGATTCTAGGATTGCTAGGTATGCAAAACTATGCCGAGGCATATGTCGGTAAGACTGGTAGGGGTTTGAATGTTGAACAAAGGAAGAAGCTGTCTATTGGTGTTGAATTGGTTGCCAAGCCAGCCTTGTTGCTATTCTTGGACGAACCTACTTCAGGGTTGGACTCTCAATCTGCCTGGTCTATTGTTCAATTTATGAGAGCACTAGCTGATTCTGGTCAATCTATCTTGTGTACGATTCACCAACCTTCTGCTACACTGTTTGAACAATTTGACAGATTATTGCTGTTGAAGAAAGGTGGTAGGATGGTTTACTTTGGTGATATTGGACCTAACTCATCTACTATGTTGAGCTACTTTGAACGTCAATCTGGTGTGAAGTGTGGTGTATCTGAGAATCCTGCAGAATATATTTTGAACTGTATTGGGGCAGGAGCGACTGCATCTACAGATGCTGATTGGGGTGACTTATGGGAGAACTCGCCAGAGTGTGCTAAGAGCAGAGAGGAGGTTGAAGAATTGCACCGTGTGTTACCTAGTAAGCCAACTACTGAAGATCCTGAATTATGCACCAAATTTGCAGCACATTATGGAGTTCAATTGAAGATGCTTTTTAAGAGAACGAACCTTCAGTTCTGGAGATCTCCTGTTTACTTAAGAGCAAAATTCTTCCAAGCCGTTTCTTGTTCCCTGTTCGTCGGTTTATCGTATGTCCATGTTAATCACACAATAGGTGCTGCCCAAGAAGCATTCGCATCTGTTTTCATGTTGTTGTTGATTGCCGTTGCTGGTGTTAACCAACTACACGTTTTTGCATATCCATCCAGAGAACTGTATGAAGTCAGAGAGGCTTCATCGAATACTTTCCACTGGTCTGCTTTGATATTAATGCACTTCGTAGTGGAATTAATGTGGACTACAATGTGTCAATTCTTCTGCTACATTTGCTACTATTGGCCTGCCAATTTCAGCGGTCGTGCATCCCATGCCGGTTTCTTCTTCTTTTTCTACGTTTTGATTTTCCCACTGTTCTTGGTGTCCTACGGTTTATGGATTCTGTACATGTCTCCTGACGTCCCATCTGCATCCATGATCAACTCGAATATCTTTGCCGCTTTCTTGCTGTTCTGCGGTATTTTACAACCAAGGGAAAAGATGCCAGCATTTTGGAGAAGATTGATGTACAAGACCTCTCCATTTACCTATGTTGTCCAAGCCCTTGTCTCTCCATTGGTCCATAACAAGAAGATCGTCTGTGGGAAGAATGAATTCCTGAAGATGGATCCACCTTCGGGACAGAACTGTGGATCTTACTTGAAACAATACATGTCAAATAACGGTGGTTACCTAGTTAACCCAAATGCCACAAATGATTGTGAATACTGTCCATATACTGTCCAGGATGAGGTTGTCGGTAGATTCAACGTTCGTTGGGGCCAAAGATGGAGAAACTTTGGTTTCATGTGGGCCTACATTGGTTTCAATATCTGTGCGATGTTAGCCTGTTATTACGTGATGAGAGTCAAAGTTTGGTCTCTAGGAAGCTTATTGAACGTAAAGAGCTGGATTCCAAAGAAAAAGGATAGACATGAAAAGGATACCACAATCTTCCAGAAGAGACCTGAAGATGAAGGCATGATCAAAAAACAATGAATATTTGATCCATATCACGAAACATTATATACCCCATGATAGTATTTTTTTGACACTTTATTTTATTGTGCTACAATTTACCCACATTATTGGAATTATTTTAACGGTCTGTTTTATACTTCAAATTTAGTAAAAGCATATCATTTTTGCAATATAAAATTCTCATATTCTTTAACCCATTGTTTGAATCTCAGGGAAATGTTGGAACAGAGGCCCCGTTTTCTTCTTTTCCCATACAAATTATTCTTTATCGAGGCTGCTATGTACTAGAAAGAGCCCGAACTCTTGAAGATTTCCGCTCTAACTGTGCAAATACCTCTACAAAGCTGTTAACAAAATCCTTACGAGAGGGCTCCCTTTCTGCCTTTCCTATACAACTCATAGTCAAGCTACCCGCATTTCGAATAATACGCGCGTCCCGCTCTTCGCTAGGATACGGTAATTATAACAAACAACCCTAGAAGGTATTGTTACATTTGACCTGAGCTACAAACACCATATCTGACTTCTGAATGTCCTGAAACTTATGCGACTAACTACATGAAATCTCTATGAAGTGACGAACCCTCCTATGCCTGCCCACCTTTTAAACCATCAAATGCTATGTTATGGGTCAGATATCCTGCTTTCGTTCATTTCCTCTGCTGGAAACTACTGCTTTATTGTCTACAACGTTACACTTTCTCATCCTCTAATTCCCTCTACCGTTGCATACATCCACACATCATGTGAGATATTCTTGATTATGCATGCATTACTTACAGTTGGTACGTGCAATTCAGAATATACTTCTGCATATGGTAACCAGCAATTCAAGAAACTTTGCTTCCTTTTTTCCCCAGCGTGAATTTTCTCGGACCTCTTCAGTATCTTTAACAACTATTCTTTGACATTTAAATCCCGGAGAGAGGTTCGGCTTTTCTAATTGCGTTCTTTTTAAACCTATTATGTTTTCCTTTTTATGCCAAACAATAGGCATCATCGATATTTTATCTGTGGGAGGATAAACAAAGGAAAAATATATGGATAATTTGTCGTAGAAGACATCAACTGACCAAAGGAACTGTACCGAGAAAACCACGGCGGTACTCATTGGTTGAATCAGATTCTTCGGACATCGGAGTAGTAGTGCGGGAAATTATCTATCAAGTTACAATACGGAAATGGACTGTTGCACACTGGCTCGCTAAAGAATAGATAATAGTGGATCTAGTTTGGACAAAGTAAAAATTCATACGAGGGAATTATTTCTTTAATAAATGTTAGCATTGGCGTACGATATACTGTGAATCATGAATTGACCTATGTTGTCATATTTCTCGCAGGACCAAACTAAGAGGTATGCTAAAGATTATAAAAGAAAGTTGTTTTAACTAAAAACATTTCGTTTGTACATTGGGATGTTGTAGGAAAAGAAGAGAAGAAGGTTAGGGTATAGGATCCTTTAGATTTCAAGATTCATACAAAAGTTATAGAGAAATTTCTATTTTCGCCAAATATTCTCTGCTTTAAAAAGGTTACGTCAGTATAGTAATTATTGAACGAAACAACCTCTGTCCCCATAATCTTTTGAACTTGAGTTTTGCCGTTAATCTACTAAACAGAAGATACCAGATATTTCGGAAGTCGTTAATAGGTCGATTTTTTCCGTTGTAGTTTTAATATTAATCATTCTGTTGATCATAAGATATTATAAAGGAAGTACTAAGATATTTGACCATTAAGGTCTCTGAAAATACTCGAACAGATGTCGACTTCGAAAGAAGACAGATTTGAGGATAAAGATTCTCTTTCGAACGTTTCCACGCCGAATGAAGGCGACACGGAGGAACACTCTTATGCCGAATCAGTGCAAAGCTTCGAAGCTGGCGCTCAAAATGCGGCAGCCTCCCATGGTGCTCAAGGTGATGCAGAAAACCTGGGCGCCACGTCCCAAATATCCCGCCATCTAACGAATATGTTGTCCAATGATGATGGTACTGAGAGATTGGCGGCGATGTCCCGTGTTATTTCTACCAAGACCAGGAAGGAAATGCAAGAATTTGAAGTGAACGACCTGGATTTTGATCTGAAGTCACTTCTAGGGTATTTAAGATCTCATTCCATCGAACAGGGTCTTACGCCAAGTGACTCTGGTATTGCATTTAGGAATGTGACTGCGGTTGGTATTGATGCATCTGCTGCCTATGGTCCATCCCTGGAAGAAATGTTCAGAGATTTACTCAAATGGCCTCTGAAATTCTTGAAATTTGGAAAAAAGGACTCGGTTCCGTTAAGAGATATCATTAGAAACTGCACTGGTGTTGTGGAGTCTGGTGAGATGCTTTTCGTTGTTGGTAGACCAGGTGCGGGATGTTCCACACTGCTGAAATGTCTTTCTGGTGAAACCGATGACTACGTTCGTGTGGAGGGTTCATTTTCCTACGATGGTCTTGATCAACAGGAGATGATGAAAAAATACAAAGGTTACGTTGTCTACTGTCCTGAAATGGACTTCCATTTCCCAAACATCACAGTGAAAGAAACGATCGACTTTGCGTTGCGGTGTAGGACTCCTCGTGTTAGAGTTGACAACATGACGAGAAGTCAATATGTCAACAACTTGAGGGACATGTGGTGTACCGTGTTTGGTTTGAGACACACGTATGCCACGAAGGTTGGTAACGAAGTTATTAGAGGTGTATCTGGTGGTGAAAGAAAGCGTGTGTCGTTAGTAGAGGCCCAATGTATGATGGCGGCTTTGTACTCCTGGGATAATGCCACGAGAGGTTTGGATGCCTCCACTGCCTTGGAATTTGCACAAGCTATTAGGACGGCCACAAATATGATGAATAGCTCTGCCATTGTTTGTATTTATCAAGCAGGTGAGAACATTTATGAACTGTTTGACAAGACCACGGTCATGTACAATGGTAAACAAATTTACTTTGGACCAGCAGATAGAGCTGTCAAATACTTCGAAGACATGGGATGGGTCAAGCCACCCAGAATGACCTCTGCCGAATTTTTGACGTCTGTGACAGTTGACTTTGAGAACAGGACTTTGGATATCAAACCGGGATATGAGGATAAGGTACCAAAATCTGGTGCCGAGTTTGAACAGAGATGGCTAGAATCTGAAGAATACCAGGAACTATTGAGATACTATGATGATTACGAAGCACGCCATCCATTGGAAGAGACTAGGGAGAGATTTGAGACGGCTAAGAGACAATCACTGCAGAGAGGTCAAAGGTATAAGTCACAATTCATGGTTAACTATTGGCATCAAGTTTGGTACTGCATGATCCGTGGACTTTATCGAGTAAAAGGTGATGCTACTTATACTAAGGTTTACCTATCTTCGTTTATCATTAAGGGTTTGATCATTGGTTCTATGTTCCACCATATTGACAAGAAGCACCAATCTACTACTGGAGGTGCTTATTCTCGTGCTGGTATGATTTTTTATGTTCTAGTCTTTGCCTCTGTTACCTCTCTAGCTGAGATTGCCAATTCTTTTGTCAATAGACCAATTGTGGTGAGACATAAAACGTATTCGATGTACCATATCTCAGCTGAATCTTTACAGGAAATTATCACAGAAATGCCTACCAAATTTGTAGCTATAGTCTTATTAGCTGTTACGACTTATTGGATGCCATTGATGAAGTTTACCGCTGGTGCATTTTTCCAATACTTCCTGTATTTATTCACGGTCCAGCAATGTATGTCATTCGTCTTTAAATTTGTCGCTACAATGACCAAGGATGGTACCACCGCGCATGCTGTTGGTGGTTTAGTCGTCTTGATGTTTACTACTGCCTGTGGTTTTGTGCTACCTATTGGTGAAATGCACCATTGGATGAGATGGTTTCACTACCTTAACCCATTAGCTTACGCATATGAGTCTTTGATATCTACTGAGTTCCATGGAAGACAGATGCTATGTTCTCAAATGGTTCCCAATGGACCAGGGTATGAAAATGTCTCGGTTGCTAACCAGATCTGTGATGCTGCTGGGGCCGTTAAAGGCCATAAATATGTGAGCGGTGACACTTATATCCGTAGGAGCTATCATTTTGCTTACAACCATGCTTGGAGAGATTGGGGTGTTAATGTTGTTTGGACTGCTGGCTACATTATGTTTAATGTTATACTCTCTGAATTTTTAAAACCTGTAGATGGTGGTGGTGATCTGTTATTATACAGGAGAGGTCACATGCCCGACTTTGGCACTGAGAATGCAGACGCCAAGACTGCTAGCAGAGAGGAAATGATGGAAGCTCTTAATGGACCAGGTGTTGATTTGCAAAAGGTCATTGCTGAAAAGGATGTATTCACATGGAACCATCTTGACTACGTTATTCCATATGATGGTGCAACCAGACAGTTGCTATGCGATGTTTATGGGTATGTTCAGCCAGGTAAGATGACAGCGCTGATGGGTGAATCAGGTGCAGGTAAGACGACCTTGTTAAATGTTTTGGCGCAAAGAGTGAATGTGGGTACTGTTACTGGTGACATGTTGGTCAATGCCAAGCCATTGCCGCAATCTTTCAATAGATCCTGTGGTTATGTGGCACAAGCCGATAACCATATGGCAGAGTTAACGGTTAGAGAATCTTTGAGGTTTGCGGCAGTTTTGAGACAACCTGCTTCTGTTTCAGTTGCTGAAAAGTATGACTATGTTGAGAAGATTTTAGTATTGCTAGGTATGCAAAACTACGCTGAGGCATATGTCGGTAAGACTGGTAGGGGTTTGAATGTTGAACAAAGGAAGAAGCTGTCTATTGGTGTTGAATTGGTTGCCAAGCCAGCCTTGTTGCTATTCTTGGACGAACCTACTTCAGGGTTGGACTCTCAATCTGCCTGGTCTATTGTTCAATTTATGAGAGCACTAGCTGATTCTGGTCAATCTATCTTGTGTACGATTCACCAACCTTCTGCTACACTGTTTGAACAATTTGACAGATTATTGCTGTTGAAGAAAGGTGGTAGGATGGTTTACTTTGGTGATATTGGACCTAACTCATCTACTATGTTGAGCTACTTTGAACGTCAATCTGGGGTGAAGTGTGGTGTATCTGAGAATCCTGCAGAATATATTTTGAACTGTATTGGGGCAGGAGCGACTGCATCTACAGATGCTGACTGGGGTGACTTATGGGAGAACTCACCAGAATGTGCTAAGACCAAGGAAGAAGTTGAAGAATTGCACCGTGTGTTACCTAATAAGCCAACTACTGAAGATCCTGAATTATGTACCAGATTTGCAGCACATTACGGAGTTCAATTGAAGATGCTTTTTAAGAGAACGAACCTTCAGTTCTGGAGATCTCCTGTTTACTTAAGAGCAAAATTCTTTGAAGTTACAGCTTGCGCTCTTTTTGTTGGGTTATCCTATGTTCACTTAAACCATTCATTGGGTGCTACCCAGGAGACATTTGCATCTATTTTCATGCTGTTATTGATTTCTGTCGCGATGGTCAACCAAATGCATGTCTTTGCGTTTCCATCGAGAGAGCTTTATGAAGTGAGAGAGGCTTCATCCAACACGTTCCATTGGTCTGCGTTACTGTTAATGCATCTACTTTTTGAAATCATATGGTCTTCTGTGTGCCAGTTTTTCTGTTGGGTTTGTTACTACTGGCCAGCATACTACAGTGGTCGTGCTTCCCAAGCAGGGTTTTTCTGGCTATTTTATGTTCTAATTTTCCCAATGTATTACTGTTCTTATGGTCTGTGGATTCTATACATGTCTCCTGACGTCCCATCTGCATCCATGATCAACTCGAATATCTTTGCCGCTTTCTTGCTGTTCTGCGGTGTTTTACAACCAAGGGAAAAGATGCCAGCATTTTGGAGAAGATTGATGTACAAGACCTCTCCATTTACCTATGTTGTCCAAGCCCTTGTCTCTCCATTGGTCCATAACAAGAAGATCGTCTGTGGGAAGAATGAATTCCTGAAGATGGATCCACCTTCGGGACAGAACTGTGGATCTTACTTGAAACAATACATGTCAAAGAACGGTGGTTACTTAGTTAATCCGGAGGCTACCACCGATTGTGAGTACTGTCCACATACTGTCCAAGATCAAGTTGTGAAAAAGTACAACATTCATTGGTCTCAGAGATGGAGGAACTTTGGTTTCATGTGGGCCTACATCATTTTCAATGTATTTTTCATGTTATTCTGCTATTATGTGATGAGAGTCAAGGTATGGTCCCTAGGTGGCTTGTTAAATATAAAAAGCTGGATTCCTAAAAAGAAAGATAGACACGAGAAGGATACCACAATCTTTCAAAAGAAACCGGGTGATGAAAATATGGTAAGAAAGCAGTAATTTCCAAATAATTAATAGAGAAGTCATTCCGAAGTATCGACCGCTTGGCCTATTGTTTGCTTACAGTTCCCGTATTATGAGCATTACGATATATTACTTTTTCGACGTTTATACAGTTTCAATAGTTCGGTTTGTCCTCGGACTGATTTTTCTCATTCCTTAACTTATCAATAAATTTGTACTCAAGAGCTAATAATTTCTACTATATTCAGATTTATGTATCTTGGTTTAACGGATAAGATTTTTTTTTTCCTATCAGTATTGTAGTTTGTCGTTGTAGTTCTGTTATCTTAGAAGAGCCTGGTCTGAGAATCGCCGATGAGTTTGATAAGCACAACATATAGGAAAAAATATTACAGATGTTAAGATCAAGACCTAGAGGTATTACGGGATTTCTTCAATTACGCAAAAAGTCTCATTTGCGGCAAACCATTAGCCTTTCAGGAGAAGTAGAATTGACAGATTACGAGTTAGAGACCATCAATAAATTACCTTTTTTTAACAAGAATGGAGCCAATGCTCCTAAAAGGTTTTCAAATTCCAAGAGACAAGAGTATTTAAATGAGAAATTACCAGCCGTTAAATCATTATTTGGTGAAGATTCTCAATATCCGGGTTTTATCAACCATTCTCTACCCTCCAGGATGCCTATACCCTTTGAGGCGGCTCGAGGTACTGACGAAGACATTATTTCCAATAGATTATCAGTAACTAAGCTTCTAACTAAGAGTTGGTGTGAACTTCGACATGCTTATGATGTATATGCTAAAATACCCAAATTTGAAGGTAGACCTATCATCAAAGGAAGGGAAGAACACCAAAAATTGGAAGACGAAACACATTCACTAGCTGAAGAACAAAGAGCTTTTGAAAAGGATTTTGAAGTTGTGATCCCTGATGATGAGTTTCATAAACTGGCAGATTCATGGTTTGCAAGTTTAGTTAAGATGGTAAATCTTTTTACAGATGGTGAAGCAAGAGAAGTACTATGCCATGGTTATTTAAACAAAGAAGAGGGTAATCTGGTAGAAGGGCCTCTTACTGGTGATGAAAATGTTCTAGTAAGTGGTATTATTGACCATTTACTCTTGAAATTACGGGATATTCCTGTTTCCAATAACGTTTTACCACTAAGATTAGAAAATACTATTATTAGTAAAAACTGTGAAGATATAGCTTTAGTATTTGACCAACTAAAGAGGGCAGGAAGTTTACACACTAAATTCGAAGTTATGATTAGTGATGTGAAAACAAGGTTCATGCGCAAAATTCCAAATCAACAGAGTGTTTTAAAGGCAAGCAAATTACAAGTAATGTACTACCGATATTTTATGGAAGTTTTGGGTCAAAACTCTCATGAAACTTATGAAAAATTACTTACAAATGCTCAAAGAAGAGGTTTTGATGTTAACAGATTTATCGATCCAGCGAAAGTATTGAGCATGATGGCAACTGATGATATGATAAGAGCAGATATGTATCGTTTGAAAAATGGCGATTCTATTGGATTTACGCCATTTGATAATAGTGAATTGAATGTTTCAGAATCAGCCGTATATGATATGTCCGATTATCATGACAAGATTACAGATGCAAGAGTTATACATAGGTACAGCGATTTCTTTGAGCCTTGGACAAAACCTGTAACTTTAAAATATCTGGCGGCTCGCTTGTCTCAAATGTATCACCATTTAGCACCATTTTTGTCAGACAAACTAATGATAGAATATTATTATAATGGTGACAATTTCCACAACATCATATTTGAATTTGATTCTGAAATTCTAAAAGAGCACTCTTCGGATAGTGCAAAATTTTGGTTTGGTAAAAGAGACATCGAACCAATTGACCGTAATCTCAAAAATTTTGTCACTTTTTGCAAATATTGTGACTATGAATCTGTATGCTCTTGGAAAAAAGGCGGCACCGATATGTGCAAAGAATTAGGTACTGATCTTACGAAAACTCAAAGGAGTTGAATATTTTAACATACTGTAGTAAACTATCCCCATTACCAACTTCCAACCTGACTGACTACTCAATTCCCTCAACTGCTACTTTAGGAATCGTTGGGAAACATCTACTCAAGTGATTCCAGAGTGGTTTATGCATTAGAGGGTAAATCAACCCAAAATTCTCTACTCATAGGAGCGATACTTGCAAAACGCTTAATACCACACACAAATCTTGCAAGACTAAAGTCTAATGAGAATACAATCGGTCAACGGCAAACTATGCTTAAATACATAAATATTTACACAAACGTAAAGTAAGAAGATCCTATATACATTGAACGATAACTTGAGAGTCTGCCACGAATATTCAGTAATAAAATAGCAACTACGTATAGGAGAAATTGATTGGACAGGAGATGTCATTATATTCACTCCTCTTCTGGAACTAGAACATTTGCTTGTTCTAATAGATTGCATAAATCACCGGATTGCGCCATAGTTGTGAGAATATCACAACCCCCGACAAATTCTTTATTAACGTAGAGCTGAGGTATCGTTGGCCATTCACTGTATTCCTTTATGCCCTCACGCAGTTCAGCATCTTCTAAAACGTTGTATGCTGCAAACTTTATAGGATCAACACCTTGTTGGCCCAAAAGTGCAATAGTGGCTCTTGAGAAACCACACTGAGGGAATTCTGGTGTCCCTTTCATGAATAAAACAACAGGAGCTGAACCAATAGCTTCCTTAATGGCAGCTCTGGTCTCTGTGCTCATGAAAAGTTGAGTTTGACGAAGAAATGAAACACGAGGTAGCGTAGTGAGCCTTGGTGCAAATCTGGCAAACATATTGATTGATTTCTTTGACTTAAAGACTTCTTAGTTTGCTGCTCCGAGTACAAGTTCACTAATATCTCAATTTATAACTTAGAAATCTTGAAAGATTGTCGGGGGACTACGCAGTTAACGAGTCTAAATAGTGGAAGTACACAGAAAGAATATGGGTTCAAAAGGCATAGAACAGTAAATTGAAGCACAAAATTCCTATGAATAGGCTAATATGATAAGCTGTTGAGGCAATTAATTGACTGCGGCCTCTATTTATGTATATATGAGTGTATGTGCATTGTATAACAGAAACTAAAATAGCAGACTGTTATCACGTGGTATATTTGTAAAATGGTAACCATGAAGCAGAATTAATGTCTATGCATACAAAAGACCTAGTACCGCCATATTTAATGCACGTTTCACCTTGTTTTCAATCAACCAGCGTTCTGCCACTATTGAAAAAATAATGACGTCGAACAACTAGAATCTAGTGCTGGATTCTCTAACTTGCATTGCTTGTCTTCACTGTACCAAATACCTCTTTACATTACACTGTTTACCTCCCCGACCATGCATCTTATTCTAACCTCAGGTCTAACCATATAATCCTGTGTCGAATACACACCAGTCCGGTTTGCTAACTAGTCATCTACATATTAAATAGTTCATGAATAGTAATAACCTACACTTCATCACATGTATTTCCACAAATGACAGATATGAGAGTTAACAACCGAACGAGAGAAAGAAGGCTCGTATGGCGCAGTGGTAGCGCAGCAGATTGCAAATCTGTTGGTCCTTAGTTCGAACCTGAGTGCGAGCTTATTTTTGCATTTTGCTAGTTTTCGTGCCGTCGGAGGTTGGTAGTGTGGACACCCATTCACCAGAAACACATCACGTGACATTTAACTTTGAGTTATTCGTTAGACCGGTACAGACAAAAGACAGAATTTCCAGTTAAATGTTGTGCATCAGTTTCATTATGGTTTCCTACTCACAATCTCGATTTTCTTCCTCCCCTCTCGTTACCAATACTCGGCGAATTCCATTGTGTATCGTCGGATAATACAGTTTCTGGTGAAAAATGCGTTTCGCAAAAGGGCGCGCGCCCTTTTGCGAAACGCATTTTTCGTCCTGATAGTCAATTTTGAGGCCGCATTTACCATAATATAGGGCACACAGATCAAAAGGTCAACACCAGTTGAAGATGCGCTGTGTGTAAGGCACACAATTGTGTAGTTACTGTTGCTCGTCTTAAACTGCTTTTAGTTACAAGAGGTCCGGTTAATTGCGAAAATTTCATCTTATGTCATATTCTTATTCCACCGTACATTTAGTTTTGGAAAGCTGCTTATCAGTAATCTTGTGTTATTAACAGGGAAAAACCTATATACAAGTGTGCGAAAACATACCTGTTACTGCCTAGAGGAATTGCCTTCAATATATATAAGGGACATAACCATCAACAGTCCCTCGGTATATATTCCACCACATATTACTCTTTGAAAGGAAAAAGATAATCTGTATTAGTTGAAGAGCCATACATTACTACATGACATCGGATCTTTCAGAATTGACGAGAGGTTGGTCAGTCTGTGAATGGATTGAATTTCATTTAAAATCTGTACCAAACGCATCATACGAGTTACTGCTAAATTTATTAAAATCTCAAGAGTGTGAACCAAAGGATCCAGCATGGATTTCACTGGTATCTGAGTCCAACCTACAACAACAGTGGCAAGTGCTCCAGAGTAGATCGAAAAAAGAGTTACTTCCGCTTTACGGTGTACCCATTGCGATCAAAGATAATATCGATGTTTACGGTGTAGACACCACTGCTGCTTGTCCTGCCTTTGCGTATACACCGAAAAAAGACTCTAGGGTGGTTGAATTACTAAGAGAAGCTGGTGCGATTATTCTCGGCAAAACTAATCTAGATCAATTTGCCACAGGTCTCGTTGGTTGTCGTTCGCCATATGGTAAGACTAAGTGTGCATTTAGTGACAAGCATGTCTCTGGTGGATCATCCGCAGGGTCTGGTGCCATTGTAGCAAGAGGTATTGTTCCATTGGCGTTGGGCACAGACACGGCTGGCTCAGGCAGAGTTCCTGCTGCCTTGAACAATTTAATTGGATTGAAACCAACAAAGGGTGTCTTTTCTTGTCGGGGTGTTGTACCGGCTTGTAAGTCGTTAGATTGCGTATCGATTTTTGCCCTTAATTTATCAGATGCTGAACGTGCTTTTAAAGTACTGTGCCAGCCAGATGAATTCCATGATGAATATTCCAGGCAATTTGTGCCAAATCCCTTGCGTAGCTACCCCAGTGATGTCCGTATAGCTATTCCAAAGACTGTGCCTTGGTTTGGTGAAACTGAAAATCCTAAGTTGTATGCCAGTGCGGTTGAATCGCTAAGATTGATGGGTGCTAGAGTGGTTATGGTAGACTTTGAACCTCTTTTAGAATTAGCGAGGTGTCTCTATGAGGGCCCTTGGGTCGCTGAGAGGTTTGAAGCTATCGGAGACTTCTTAGCTACTAATCCTCCAAGCGATTCTTTGGATCCGACAGTGACGAAAATAATTAAATCAGGCGCTAATTATTCTGCTGCAGATACATTCAAGTTTGAGTACAAAAGACAAGGCATTCTCAGAAAAGTAGAGTCACTATTGCAGGATATTGATGTGTTATGTGTCCCTACGTGTCCTTTGAATCCTACTTTGGAAGATGTAGAAAAGGAACCCGTATTGGTGAATTCAAGGCAGGGTACATGGACGAATTTTGTTAACTTGGCTGATATGAGTGCGTTAGCGGTACCGGCAGGATTTAGATCAGACGGTTTGCCCAACGGCATAACGTTGATTGGTCGAAAATTCTCTGATTATGCCCTACTAGATCTAGCAAAGAGATATTTTCAAACGAAATTTCCCGCTGGGACTAGGACCTATGGTATCTTCACCGATAGACACGTAGGTTCGAAGGACGAAGGATTGACAGGTCCTAATATAGCACAATCCAAATCAATTAAACTTGCTGTTGTTGGTGCTCATCTCAAGGGCTTACCTTTACATTGGCAATTAGAAAAATGCAATGCAACATACTTATCATCTCCAAAAACATCCAAAAATTATAAGTTATATGCTTTGCCTAAGACTGGTCCTATTTTGAAACCAGGACTCAGAAGAGTTGAGAAGACCTCTGGGTCACAAATTCAGTTGGAACTCTATAGTGTGCCCCTGGAAAAGTTTGGGATTTTTATGTCTATGGTTCCTGAACCTTTAGGAATTGGGTCAGTTGAATTAGAGGATGGTGAATGGGTAAAATCCTTTATATGCGAAGAGATCGGTTATGCAGCAAAAGGTTCCATCGATATAACTTCATTTGGTGGGTTCAAACCGTATATGGACGTCTTACAAAGAGAAACGAAGAAGGTTCAAAGACCATTCAAGACAGTACTTGTTGCTAACAGGGGTGAAATCGCAGTTAGAATTATAAAGACCTTAAAAAAGTTAAATATTACCTCTGTGGCTGTATATTCCGACCTTGATAGATACGCCCAACATGTTCTAGATTCCGATATCGCAGTTCCTCTACATGGTGTTTCTGCTACTGAGACTTATTTGGATATAGAAAAAATTATTAGTGTTGCCAAAGAGACTAATACTGAAGCTATTATTCCAGGTTACGGGTTTCTTTCTGAGAATGCAGATTTTTCTGATAGATGCGCCGTCGAAGGTATCGTTTTCGTAGGTCCTACAGGCGATGCTATTAGAAAACTAGGTTTAAAACATTCAGCCAGGGAAATTGCTGCTAAGGCTGGTGTCCCACTTGTTCCGGGTTCACCATTGATAACTTCAGCATCGGAAGCAAAAAAAATTGCTGCAGAACTCGAATACCCAGTCATGGTCAAGTCCACTGCAGGCGGTGGTGGTATAGGTTTGCAAAAAGTCGATTCAGAAGATCAAATAGAGCACGTTTTTGAAACCGTCCAGCATCAAGGTAAGTCTTTTTTTGGTGATTCTGGTGTCTTTTTAGAGAGGTTTGTGGAGAATGCAAGACATGTAGAAGTTCAGATGATGGGTGATGGTTATGGTAAAGCTATTGCCTTAGGTGAGCGTGATTGTTCTTTACAGCGTCGTAACCAAAAAGTTGTTGAAGAAACCCCTGCTCCTAATTTGAGTACTTCTACTAGAGCTAAAATGAGAAAATGCTCTGAGAACCTTGGATCATTTCTGAAATATAAATGTGCGGGCACTATCGAATTTATCTACGATGAGAAGAGGGACGAATTTTATTTCTTGGAGGTTAATGCTAGATTGCAAGTTGAACATCCTATCACGGAAGCTGTAACAGGATTAGATTTAGTCGAATGGATGTTAAGGATTGCGGCTGATCAACCCATGGATTTTGACTCTTCTCACATCAATGTATCGGGTGCCGCCATTGAAGTACGTTTGTATGCCGAAAACCCGATAAAAGATTTTAGGCCTTCCCCAGGGCAGTTGACTGACGTGAAGTTTCCGGAATGGACAAGAGTTGATACGTGGGTTACTAAAGGTACTAGAATTTCTGCTGAATATGACCCAACTTTGGCAAAAGTTATCGTTCATGGTACGGACCGAAAAGATGCCATTTTAAAGATGACTTATGCATTGAATGACACAGCAATATACGGTTGTGTAACAAATCTGGACTATGTGAGATCAATTGTGTCATCTTCGATGTTCAAGGAGGCTCAAGTGGCCACGAAAGTTTTGGATTCTTACGATTACAAGCCTTACGCATTTGAAATATTATCGCCAGGTGCACATACTACTATTCAGGACTATCCAGGTAGACTTGGATATTGGCGTATAGGTGTTCCTCCCTCGGGTCCTATGGACAGTTATTCTTTTAGATTGGCCAATAGAATTGTGGGAAATAATAGTAAAGCACCTGCTATTGAAATAACTTTGACAGGACCTAGGTTAAAATTTCACACTGAAGCCATCGTTGCCATTACAGGTGGTAAAACTTCTTGCACTTTGAATGGTTCAGTAATTTCGCAAAACCAAGCAATTAATGTTCGGAGGGGTGACGAGCTGGATATTGGTAAGTTGATCACAGGATGTAGATCATATTTAGCCGTCAGGAATGGGATTGATGTCCCTGAATATCTCGGATCCAGATCTACTTTTACCCTGGGTGAACTTGGCGGTTACAATGGAAGGGTACTGAAGTTAGGTGATGTATTATTCTTGAACCAACCGGAGTTGAACACTACTACCCTATCTGGTCCGGAATATGTACCAGAATCTCCACCTCCAGAATTGATTCCTAAAATTTCTGGTGAAAAGGAATGGACTATTGGTGTTACTTGTGGGCCACATGGATCCCCAGACTTTTTCCAAGAGGAGTCGACTATGCAATTTTTCAGTGAGACTTGGAAGGTCCACTATAATTCGAACAGATTTGGTGTTAGATTGGTTGGACCCAGACCCAAATGGGCTAGAGCTGATGGTGGGGAAGCTGGTCTACATCCTTCTAATGCACATGATTACGTGTATTCAGTGGGTGCTATCAATTTTACTGGTGATGAGCCCGTTATTGTTACCTGTGATGGTCCGTCACTCGGTGGATTTGTTTGTGAAGCTGTTGTTGCTGAAGCGGAAATGTGGAAAGTAGGACAGGTAAGACCGGGTGATGTAATTAGATTTGCCCCTATCTCATACAAGGTTGCTAGAGAGTTAAAAGAGTCTCAGGATGAAGCTATCAGAACTCTTTCAAGAGGCACTCTTAAAGTCTTGAGTTCTAGTTTAGAATTATCTACCTTCGAAAACGCAATTCTGGAAGAAATACCAAAAAGATTTGATTATTCGCCGAAGGTTATTTACAGACAAGCTGGTGATCGTTACATTTTGGTTGAATATGGTGAAAATCAGTTAGATCTTAACATTTCTTACCGTATCAATCGTTTAATTGATTTAGTCCACAGACACGAAACCATTGGTATTGTTGAAATGTCTCAAGGGGTTAGGTCTGTGTTGATAGAATTCGATGGTTCCAAAATCAGTCAAAAGGAGTTATTGAGGACATTGGTTGCTTATGAAAATGAAATTCATTTCGATAGAAACTGGTCAGTTAAGTCGAAGATAATCAAATTGCCTATGGCCTTTGAAGATTCGAAGACTCTAGCTTGTGTTACTCGTTACCAGGAGACCATTAGATCTACTGCACCTTGGTTACCTAATAATGTTGATTTCATTGCAGATGTCAATGGTATTACTCGTGAGGAAGTGAGAAACATGCTTTACTCTGCAAGATTCCTCGTTTTGGGTTTGGGTGATGTGTTTTTGAGTTCACCGTGCGCAGTTCCTCTAGATCCCCGTCAGCGATTTTTGGGTACCAAATACAATCCCTCTAGGACTTTCACTGAAAGGGGTGCTGTAGGTATTGGCGGCATGTACATGTGCATTTATGCGACCGCTAGTCCTGGTGGTTATCAATTAGTGGGAAGGACAATCCCTATCTGGGACAAGTTGTCGATCTATCCAAATTCCAAGGAACCGTGGATGCTATCACCCTTTGATCAAATTGAATTTTATCCAGTTTCTGAAGAGGAACTGGAGAAATTGACTCAAGACTGTGAAAATGGTCAATTTTCCGTAGACATAAAAGATAGTGTCTTTGATCATAGGGACTATTTAGGATGGGTCCAAGAGAATATTGAATCGATTGAAGAATTCCAAAAAAAGCAACTTGGTGAGAAATCAGAGGAATTCGCTCAATTGATTCAACTAGCTAACTCAGATTTAGAGCAATCACAACCTAATAAACTTGACAGGCAGGAATCATATCCTGAAGATGCTGAGCTTGTTTACTCAGAATACTCGGGTAGATTTTGGAAGCCAGTCATAAAGGAAGGTGATTATGTGAAGAAAGATCAGGGGCTAATTGTTGTGGAAGCCATGAAGACTGAAATGACAGTGGTAGCTCCCAAGGATGGTAAAGTATACAAAATTTTACACAAAAATGGTGATTTTGTCGATGCGGGTGACGTAGTGGCAGTGTTACAATAGAATTGATAGCGATCCCAATATTCATAATAATTGTTGGTATAATATCGAACCAAAGCCGTCATTTAGTTTAATCTATTACTGTCATTAATATGAAACATAAATGAATACATATATATATATATATATGTATACATCCAACATCCATCCTTGATATGATCACCAAATTCAAGTATTCACAAAACACCATACTGACATCATGTAAAATGAAAATAAGGTCGTATTGACTAAATATCAGTGGCTTGGTCATAACAAATAATCCATGCTGAAATAATGATCACCGAGTAGCACCATGACTCTCACTCGTTTGATCATACAATGGTGTAGAGCTATCTCCAGAATCTCTCTGATCAGAAATCGGAAAGGTACCAGACTCAGACACACCGATCGTATTTGTAGACTTTAATTCCAAAGAAGCTTTTGCAACTTTCAATCTCTTAAGCATACGCGTCCTCTGCAATCTAATCGGCAAATAAGGAATATAACCCTTCTCTTCTGATTTCAAAAGGTGAATAACACCAATAATGGCCAACCAATAGATGATGTAACTAATCACTGAACCATAAGTAGCACTGTTTGTCCAGCCAAATATGGCAGTAAGAATCATCCAACCACCATCGGTTTCACCATTGCAACAGTTAACATGCCAAATGGACCTAGATATGTCATATGATCCAGGACCGCTACCTACTTCGCTCATATCTTGACCACCACATTTATTGATATAATCCTGCAGTTCTAGTTGCCAAACACCTTTCGAAAACAACCCAGCTGCAATCATATAAAGGAAACAAGTAGTGACCACAAGACAAATTTTCAAAGATAAGGATTCAGAATACTTGAAAAGGAAAAAACCAAATACACCACTGATGGAACAAGCACTAATCATCGACAGCGGAATTGAGCTCAGCGGTTGATCTATCCCAACACCTCCAACAAATACAACGGCTTCCAGGCCTTCTCTCAGAGACGTGATAAACGGTAAGATAAAAAACGCGTATTTCTCACTAAAGTTAACAGATTTATTACTATGAGCTCTCAAAAACATGCTTCTATCAGAGTAAATTATTGATGCTAACTTGATTCTAAACTTTTCTCTCAATTTACCAATGCGTAGGAAAAATAGCCCCATGGCTGAGATTATTACTGATGCAAAAATACTCAAAACACCTTCATAAATGTGTTCACTTGCTCCCCAAATATCAGCACCTATATGGTAGAAAACTACAATAAATGCACCACCAATAAGCATGCAAATTAGCAATCCCAATGCACCACCGGACACGATTTGGATTTTTAGCTTAGAATATAGTTTTAGGCTATCGATCGATTTGGAACGTTCTCTATCTTCTGGAGTTATACCGTTCGTAAAATTATAAACTTCTTCTTCTTCTTCCAGGGACAACGGTGCTAGTTCCTCCGATCGATTTCGACTTTCGTTCAACCTATCTTGATCATCATGGACAGAAAGTGCTTGTTTGACTATAGCCAAAAGAATGGAGATAATAATAATGATCTCGAGTGACTCTTAAAAAGATAAAAAAGATTTGGAAAGAAAAATAATTCTCGAGCCTCATAGTAACAAGTCCCTTGGATCAACTTACAGTTGCTATAGTTGAAAGACTTGTAAGAGGTTTCCGGTACAGCATAGCTTCCCATCCTTCTTGTAAGTTTAGTAATTTTTGGGTCTCATTTTGCACCTACTTTTTACCAAAAATGCGTTAAATCATGTGATATTCATGTGATGTTTTGTACCATATAAGCTTAGTCGCGAAACTTGATTTAACAACATTAAGATTAATTATTCATGCTGGTCCTTGCTCACTTATTTGATATTAATGTGTGGATTGGCTGCTAGTGACATCTTTTGTAGCTTGTGGAGTTGTTTAATGCTGTAAACAAAGAGCCATGATGTGCAGAGTACACCAAGAGTGGTCACAAGGATAAAACCAAAAGATGTTTCCTCGATAAAATTTTCTAAATTCATCCCATATAATGAGCCAATCCAAAGCGCAGCACCAAGTGAAAGTGTGCCCATGGCGAAACGGATCCCCAGCAACATTAACTGGTTTCTGTTAGAATCTAGAACAATATTGATAATTTCTTCAGTGGTTTTAGTGTTAGAGATAGTACCTTCAACGGTTTGCACAATCTCATCTACATGTGAGTAGTAAGTCTCCAGTAACATTTCAATTTCCGCATGGTCATCTTTAGCCCTCAGGTTCCCACGTAATTTATCACTTAGATACATACCGCACAGCACGTCATCTTGCTCGAGAATATCATTAAGCATTTCTCTCACTAGAACAGTTTTCCTCCGAAACACGGTTAATTTTTTGTTTTGGACTAGCAGAAATCGTAGCTTATCTCTAGTAATGCTATATTCCAAATCCTCGAGAATACCATTACAAACTGTTAGGAGAACTTTCATTTCACTTGACATATTGGATAGTGCTGATACGAAGATGGCTTCTAAAGCTCTGAATTCATATGGCAAAGTATCTTTATTGACCACTTGGTTCCCTAGTTTCAATTCCAAACCTTGAATGAATTTCTTGTGAGTTCTTGAATCCAACGAAATTCCACTTCCTACAGAATCAAATACAATAACCATGTCAGGTTTTATAAGAGCTCTAGTGGTCAAGAGGCTGATAAGAATTCCATTCTGTCTTACCAAGAGACTCGGTACTAAATCCTGTTTCCTTGATCTCTCAATCTTTCTTAAATCTCTTGGGAGCAGCTCGTGTTTGGAAACTAGGTCTCTTCTTTTCATCTCTATGGGGTGGTATTGGCCGACATTATCAAATATTGTACATCTAATGGTACCCGATCCGTAGTTGTATAGTGTGTTGTTTCTTTGAAGCAAATTGTTTTGTAGAAGAGCTGATGCTTCAATATCAACTTGGTGGAAGATTCTTTTTGATTGACAAAATGTTCTTACAAATGATGGAATCCTACGGGTAGTAATTACCCACATCTTTGCATAACTTGCAAACATCTATTGTCGTCCTTACTCTACATTTGGGCGTAGTTCTTGTATCAAAGATTTTGTCCTAGCGTGTCTTTTCACTATACACCTTCTACAGCGGAGACTTGAGAATATAAGATATATACAAAAGATTATACTCCTGGTGGCAGTGCATAATTTTGAGTTAGGAAGAACTTTCTTGTACAAAAATATGATGCACCCCAAGTTACATCTCTATTTGGATCGCAGGTACAGTGGTTCTGTAACCTAATATCTTCTTCCACAGGACACGATAGAAAATCAGGATGGTGAAATCCGAGGCCATCAAAAAAGTGAATTTGAGATCTGTCCAAGAATAAAGCTGCCGCGATTGAATGGACAGGTGCATCTCCCCATCTTTCATAGTAAAATCCACCACTTTGGTCCAAATATTCAAAATATTTATCGTACGCTTCGGATCTCCAAAGATCTAGCGAACCTATTTCGAAATTTGACCAAAAGTGACATAAATTATAATTTTCACCGTTGTCATCTGAAATATAATCCATTAAATTATTTTTATGCACCAGATGTGGATATTCTTTCATGAATTTCTTTGTAGTGGACCAGAGTGTCGGGATAGTAGCTTCATATTCCGAAACTGATAAGATGAAACCATACATTTTGTTATTGACTTTTAAAAATTTGAAAAGGTCATATTGGATATCACAAAAGATTGTAATGTCAGTATCGACTCTCCAGTACCAATTGTATTGTTGTAAAAGTGGATGACGATAGAACAAACCAGCTTGAAATCTACACATGTGTCTGTAAGGGACAGAATCACCATAAATGACATTATTATCTCTCATATTTTTTAACGTAGTAGCTAGTTTATCTTGATCGATCCATGACGGTGTGGAAAATTGCTCCTTGGGGATCTTGCCGTATTTTGCTGTACCGGATACTAAATTACTTGTAACTCTTTTAAATTCATCTGTAAAGTCAGCATCATTGAGAAAAACCCAATCATAGTGGTATTTGTGGTTAAAACGGTCCTCCACATGTCGGATGCTATTGACCAAATTCCAAAGATCAGAATTTCTTGCCAACGTAACCATCACCGCATTTTCTTTAATACCATCATCCTTGGGATGGATAACATGTTGTGACTTATCAGTAAATGGTAGCAAATAGTCATTCCTGCTAGAACCGCTCAATGTATTCATGCCATCAGTTTCGGTACCAGTATCTAATGGGATGTTTTCTTTAGTGGTTGAAGATGGAACATGCATAATAAATAATAGGGTTAATAAAATGCATATCGCAGTAAAAGACACCCTGATACCACGTCTATATTTCTTGACTAAGAAGGCAGATTTCGGCATTAATCTCTTCCTTTGAATAGTTGCCATGGTGGCAGAATCTAAGTTTTAGTATTGATCAATTGAGCTCGTACTAGGTTCGTTCTTTTACGGGTATCAATTTTCCAAGAAGTTCAGGTTTAAATCCAATAACTTCCGATGTCTAAAACAGATCGCTGTCCACCTTTTCTATTAAAGCTTATAGTTTGTTTAACATTTCGCTTAAGTTTGTTTCCAAAGCTAGGGCGTTTCAACTAACCGATATGTGTGTTATTCTATAATGGGAATCAGTACGAATATCGAAGTCAAGAATACGTGAATTTCAGATCGTGGAGAACTGAGATTCTATGAATTTTGATTTGGGTCGAATAGTGGATGAAGTATGCTTATTGGAGGGGCAACCAATCTCTAAAAGGCCGCTGGCAGCTATAGTAGGAGGATATGATAATGGTCCTACGCTTTCTAAGGCTATTAAAACTATCGATGCCGAGAAGGACTTTAATACTATATTTATTGCCAACCACAGTGAATATATCGATGTGAGAGGTAAGAAGGTTAGAGTTTGTCACAACTGCCAAACTTCTTCCCAGGTTCAAGAGTTATACCTTTTTATACATGGCCTAGGGGGGCAATTAGAACAGTTTGAACCATTGTTAAGGCTTGTTAATGCTATGGATCAAAGATTTTTGGCAATAGATCTACCAGGATTTGGGAAAAGTGATGAGTGGGACGAATATCCGATGTTGAAAGTGGTAGAAACAATTGAAGAGATCGTAATCAAGTTTCATGCTGCAAAACTGGCTGTTATCGGTCATTCGATGGGGTGCTATCTGGCATCACATTTCTATCAAACCTACCATCGTGTCAATCCGATAAATCAAATTGTTTTTTAGTCGCCGCCAAAGAGAGTTCTTGATGAGCTGCAGAGAAACGTAATACAATGGGGGATTTGGGTAGGTTTCAAATTACCGTGGCTATTTGATTTTTACAGGTCTTGGTTTGATCAATCTAAAGGGTTAGCAAGTTCAGGTATCCGTGGTTTTTTTAGTAATAATACTATAAGTACTAGTCAAACTTATAGAAAGCTTTGGCAATTTCATAATAACGTTCAAATTAAATCAAGGACTATCTTTGGATATCTGTCGGGCTGGAAACCTATTGAATGGGAAAAATTGAATCATATTTTGGATACAACTGCAACGAAATTGGTTGTCATGTGTGGTGATAGAGATGCGGTAACACCAATACATGCCGCCCAGGAAATTGTTGAATATTTACCAGAACATATGGAAAAAACATTGATTGCCATACCTGACTGTGGTCACCACGTCTGCTTTGATACTCCAGCTGAGACTTGTAGGTTGTTCCTCTATCATGTCCTCAACAAACATGTGTAAATGAATATATAAACAGAAGGGTAGTAAAAACAAATAACGACAAATTAAAGGAACATAAGTACAAGAATTATAAATTACCAAATTTGTAGCAGTTCTACAAGATCAATTCTTCCTGATCTGGGCTCGCCGACTTCAAAAGAAATTGTTCTTCTTACATCGTCACACATAGCATTGTGTGCACAAGACAAAACACAGATGTTATCATTTGGATCAGATTTTTGAATATCATCATGCAGAAGTTGTGGAATATGAGGTCTTGAAGTTCTAAATTCCACATGGGAAAATTTGGATTCAATTTTATCAATATTGGTAATGCCAACAATATTCTCCTTTACTTTTGTTTCTGCTTTCAAAACGTCGTTGGAGTCTTTCAGTTCATTTTCCTCGATTTCTAGCTCATTTTGAGATCCGTCTGAAGATATTCTATTATCCTCACTAACATTGGACTCATGGCCATTGTCATTGCGGAATTCAGATCGCGTTACATAGACAATTGGTTTAACAAAATCAAATTCTTGCAGTTTCATTAGTTCAGGTTCCAACCATTCGATATTATCCCAAAGTTTAATAGTCCAGTAAAATTTTATGAATTTCACACTAGAAGTTTCATTTTTTTCCTGTTAGCGATGTCTTTGACATATTCGTAGAGACCAACAACACCATTACCGCCGCCAACCATGATAACTTCGTCATATGCATAGGCAGTCTTATATTCACCATAGTATCCTTCAATAGCAATTCTAGTAGTAAGATCTTGTTCAGGTTGTTTCAGAAGACGGTTAGACAGTTGTTTGGTGATACCGTCCTTAACTCTAATCAAGAATTTAATGTCTCCATTACTTTCATGTATCACGCTGAAGGGATGTGATTGGAAAAACGTCCATCCTTCCAAGAAATAGACGTAACCAAAAGACCCTGGTGTGGGTTGTTTTATAGTACCTGTAGCAGGCACAGTCATAGTCAAACAATCACTGCCTGCTGACCTAATATGAGCCAATCTTAATCCAAATTGTGACATTTTAAGAATTCTAACAAATCTGTCAAAACACCAAATTTCCGCTACCGAATAAGCAAATGGACCATCTCCAAACGGTTCAACATGGATCCAAACTCCAACTAAAAAGAAAATAGCGAGTATGATGTGACCATATAAGAATACTTCATAAAATCTCTGTCTAATCAAAGGTAGTGATTGTATTAACATAATACCACCACAAACCATGGCAACAGAACCCCATCTCCACCAACTGGTTAATTTTCTTGTATGAATTTTTTTAATCCAATAAGAGTTAATCAACATGGTAATTGTGTGCACAAACGATGATACTATTGTCATACGACCGATCCATTTATGAAATGTATAAAAAGAAGACATTTTCCAACCGGTTAACCACAACAAAAAATTGTTACGACCAGCAAATAAATAAACGGTATTGATCATAAATACCGTAATTTTTCCAGAACGATCTCCAACATATCTAGAAATCTGCAATTTTTTTTCCTTCCAAAAGGTATTTTCCTTATAATAGTTGTAATTAGTACATTCCCCTATCACAATTAGGACAAAATATACAAATAATACAATTGATTCAAATCTCGTTGGAATAGTACCACCAAGCGTAACTCTATTAGTATGTTTTTGGTTAAAAAGTGCAGGCATGGTAACATATTTTCTCCATAGACGTGCCACTGGATTTCTCGCCATTATCCTCTTGCAGCGCATTGAGAAATTAGGAAAAAATCTGGAACCTAAATGTTCAATAGAGCTTATTAATACCAGGAAAGCCCAAAAACTCATGAGACCTGACCCCCACCATTCACCTCTTTTGAGGTTTAATTCTCTTAAATGTTGAGAATGTTTTACATATGCAGGGTTTTTAGATGATTTAACACCCGCGCTACTTCTCGTTGAAGTAGCAGTACCGTTTAAAATACTGTCTTTACCGACAGTGTTACTTGCTTGTTGAACGAACAATGTGTGGTTAAAATTCATACCGGTATATGATAGTTCCTTGATTACTTCGCAGAATTAACAAAAATAATGCTATGATTCTTTCTATAATAACACTTTCAACTCACTGTCTTCCAAAATTGGTATGGGAATTTTATATGAATTTCAGACCCGGGAATTTTATATGAATTTCAGACCACGAAATAAAATAGTACTGGAACTCATTAATCAATCAACAGTCTCACACCATATCGTACATTTTGAAAGTAACAACGAGAAAAACAATCTCCCCAATCGTTGTAACTGAATATTCTACTGCACCCACGTTCAATTACTTCTTCACTGGAATCTCATCTAATCAACTTGAACTTGATCAGCTTTTCGAGCTTCTCGTGATAAGTCGTTCCCTTGGTAACATTCTTTTGTAGATCTGTTCAGCCATTTCAACGGAGATGAATGAAAAGTCCTCTACATGGAAGTTTATCAATTGCACCCTCGAGTATCATATGCAATAGAATGGTACAGTTGAAAAACACGTTCTGCAATAAACTGCCTTCAGAATATTTGTATTTGTCTGTCATCTGTATAGAACTGATTTCGGAGTTTGAAGACCAAAAGCAGGAGAATGAAAGGGTGCAAAGGGTGCAAAAACAAAAATACAGATTCTCCGAGATGAGTATAGTGCGACATCAACCCAATTGTATTTGAAAGCAAGCTAACAGATGTGGCTACGTGATATTGTGGTAAGGAATGCATCTAGGAATTCTGAGTGGCTTATTCTTTCAAATTTGACGTCCGAAAGTTCAGAGTAGACAATAGGTAAGAACCCATATAGGTTTTGCTAAATTCGTGAGTTAACTTTTCGTACATTTTTATCCTCTGATATAACCGGTTTGTTGTCGTTGTTGTTGTTGTTGTAGAAGTAAAGGTAGAAGTAGAAATAGTAGTAGTAGTAGTAGTCCTTGGAACAGGGTTGCGTCGATTCTTTTCCTTTCAGTACGTCCTCCGTTTCCTCTTTAGTTTTCGTGCGCAACTGGTATCAGATAATTCTGACCCAGTGCTCTACGAAGATCAATATTGCGAAGTTCTCTTAACCTTCGTAATGTGGTCTTTACCCTTTTAACTATTCTTCTTTCCACAACGTTTAATTGAGATGTTGTTGTTGAACTATCTTCTAATAGAACCACCAGTGATAGATATTGGGGGCAAAGCTTCCTCAGATGGTGGGAAGTAATACCATTTGTTTTAAGAATGGTTAGTCTTACATTGAAGCTTGAACTAATACCATTTCGGGGTAGTTCAATAGGGAAAACCTGTGAAACTTCAAGTATATCCGGATGCAATTGTGTCATAGTGGGAAACAGTTCTTGTAATTCCAAATCATCGCTAGATACTATACGATCCATAATTACAAGGGCGACTAAATCACGGATTGAGGCCTGGCAGGTCCATGCCAGGTGTCTGTGCAATCCAGACCTGTTAAAACTTAGCACTTGGTTTTCTCTACCGCTGATAAAAGCTTGTAAAACGTAATTCGAAACTATTGATTGTCTGACCCAAACTATGTTATCCATGCGTAATTGATGAATTGTTGGTCTCTCCAAAAGAACTTCGAAAATCATGTCTGGATGTAGCTTACGTAGATGTCCATTGCCGTAGCCACCGTTCTTGATATCCCACGGTTTAGTAGAATCGCTTAAATACATGGCCCTTGGTTCTACAGATGCTCCGGGAACCATGCTTCTTGGTTGCGGTTGGCTACTTGAAGGTAATTCAAAATCAGCGGAAAGGATTAAATTGGAAAGATCAACATCAGTTACGTTTTTACAAAGGCGTAACAGATGGAGTAAATGGCCTAGAGGCAAATCCTTGTAAGATGCATATGGAGCCAAATATTTAGTGGTTGTGGTTTGCTGTTGACCAGACTTTGCAGTGTCTATACTGGAAGTAGCAGGAACTGTACTGATAGAAGCAGACTTCTTGTGGTTAGTTGGTCTTGATATAATGGAAGCTGCATTCGTGTTGTTTTTTTGACCACTTTTTTAGAATTTGGTCCACAGGGAGGTCCATTTCCCTTGAGTCTCACACAAATTATTCGATTCGCCGCTACTATTGCTACTACCACTGCTACTATTACTACCACTGCTACTGTTACCACCACTGTAGCCACTTGAATTGCTTAAATTACTATTGGAACGATGATCCCTAGCATAGTTATAGCAGTAGTAGTTGTTGTTGTTATTGGTGAAATAGTTTTCCAACGATCCCACGCTGACGCTCGGTTTATGACCATATTTCCTTGTTGCCGCATATCTCGCCTGCCAATCCCTCCAACTGCCACCCAACGCTGTAAGCTCCCCACAACGCAACTGTGAAAGATCTAATTTTCTTACTAATAGTCCATTCTCTTCGCATTGTCTTAAACAAGTAACAAACTGGGCAATCCTATAGGTTGAAGTAAAATGAGGGCGGCTATACAAAACTCCCTTCGCAGTATGATAAAACATATGATTAACAAACAGACATTCTACGAGCGTCCGTTGATCATTTTCACTATTCAACATTGATAGAATCCTCGAAATGACCTCTGGCGGCAACTCCCTCCATTTTTTAAACTTGGTTAGCTTAACCTTTCGACTACGACGATTTCTTTGATTGTTATTATGAATATCAACTGTCTTCCTACTGGGAATACTAATCAGGGATTTGTATAACTTACTACGTCCAACAGGCTCTTTTTCCCTTGGTTCCTCTCTAATGCGCAACATAGTAACTTCCACACCTACCAGGTATTATAGTTCCTTTGTTAACTTTGATCCCGGTGAAAAGATGCTCTAGACCCTGATCAATTTCTTATATGATGGAAGTAGTTGTAACAACTTATTTAGGAAAGGGGTATGTTTTCATCTGCCGCTCGCTCAGATCGGAGGAATTGCTTTAAAAAGAAGCTTAAGTAATGAATACGGAGGTAGATGTGTGTGAAGGGGCTATCTATATAAAATTATTGACTTCTGGAGGAATTTAGAGAGAGATTCATCTATGCAGATCAGACTTACGTACGTAATCTTGTGATTGTGATTGTACATAGCATTGTATCCTTTTCTTTTTTAGCCAAAAGCATCATTGTCACCTCTGGCGATAATACAGCCTGCCGAGTAGGGGTTTAAATGAAACACTTGAAGCTAGTCTCAGTTTGTTCTTGTCCTCTCCTTAAGTAAGAGGCTCACCTCCAAAGTAACCTGTGGGAATTTACGTTTTGTCGAGGAGACCATTCATTCCGAAATAATATGACTTTATACTACAGAACGTGGAGCAAAGGTTTACAATTCATTTACTTATATACAGATACTTGACATTAGTTTCGAAGCTGTTACTATTGTTACTGCTGTTGCTGCTGCTTCTTTTGTTCAGCTTTTTCTTTCTTACGTTGCTCATAGAGTTGCTCGACTTCTTGCTGTTTCTCCAATTGTATTTTTACCTGTTCCTCTGGAGATGGTATATTCCCTTCTACGTAATCTTTCAAAGTAAAAGTTTGGCCACCTAGTTGTTCTTGCTGTATACGAATTTTCTCCTTCTCTTCTTCAATCAATTGCATGAAACGGATGTAATTTTTTTCACCTTCCTCACGAATTAGATCTAGTGGGAATTTAACACTTGATGCAGAAGGGGATACACCTAACATTTTAAGGGCCCAGTTGCCTTCACTTTTAGTGCGATGATCGGCAAAGAATTTGGACTTCAATTTTTCCACACGTTGAGTAAACTCGATTGGGATCTTTGTCTTATCTTGAAAACTAGACAAGATTGGTCTGACATCATTAACTTGTTGAGTGGCCAGATACTCCAAAAAGGGGATCAACTGCAACAGACCGTCATCTGGCTTACCATCCCATGGTTTAGCAGGTATAGCATTTTCTGGTTGTAGTTTGTAGCAATTGGGGTCAGTATCAATCATCACAACTTTACCTACATCTCTATTCATTTTTGAAATATCCTTGATGTGGATACCATCCTTATAAACACAATGTTCTTTGAACAGGTTGTAAGAGATGAAGGCATGGATCGGATCCAATTTTTCACAAATTCTATCGGAATACATCATGTAATTGGATGAAAAGAGGACAATTTCATAGTATTGAGAAAGGTAACCAAGGAAATAATCACAGCCAGGACGCTTGGCGGTCCTCCAACCGTATTTTTGAGACCACTCACTGTGAACCAAGAAATCCTCCAGTGTAATAACCAGAGTTAGTGGCCTTTGATATGGAGGAGGGGTAGGTGAAGGCAACAGATCAGGGAACGGTGGCTCTTGGAAATAGCTAAACATGTTGTGAATACGTGCCATAAATCTTTGGTACATCAATTGTGGTGTATAGCCATTATCAACCCCTTGTCTGATTTCTTTGGAATCTCCGTCTTCCCATTCTCTTGTCATATAAAGACCAACACCTGCCATGGATGCAAAAGTAAAGATGTAAAACCAGTTGGCGTATCTTTCACGTTTGATATCAGTGGAAGTCTGTCTCTTTCTACGCTTCCTCTTATCATCACCACGAGCACCTTCGCCAGCGCCAGCGGCATCCTTACCAGCTTCACTGTCTTCATGAAGTTTCTGCTGATGCTGACTAGCAGATTCTTCTAGATCAAACCCAGCCTTTGTTAATAGATCCTCGTTTAAAATTGATTGTGGTTTTTCATCCTTACCACTTTGTTTCTTCTGCATTACGGAACTAAAAGTGCTAAAATTTAAGTACCTTGGCATGGGTCTCACCAATGCCGCATTGGTAGCTATCCGACCAAACAGTGCGGTCGAACGTTTTAGGGCCAGCATAATCCTGAATGCTTTTATCGATCTTGCTTTGTCTCTGTCTTTGTGAAAAGAATTTAACAAAGTGGAGTTAATTGAAAAGTTTTCAACACCTTTAAAGGTGAAAAAGGAGTGCGATGAGCACAGAACCAAGTACTAGTTCCAAATGTATAATAAATACCAGCAAAGGTCGAATTGATATTGAGTTATGGGCTCGTGAGTTACCTAATACCACGAAGCTTTTTTTACAGTCATGTCAAGGGCAAAAGCTACAAAGATTTGATGATGTGAGATCGAACGGTATAGTGACGATTATAGGGGGTAGCCCAGAAGAAAAACTAGAAGTAGAACATCATGCACGTATACGTAGCTGTCGTAGGGGTAGTGTTGGGTATGACAGAAATATAAACCGATGGTTCCTTGCTAGTCAAGAGTGTTCGGTCGACGATAAGTCATGGATTTTAATCGGCAAGATAGTTGGTGAATCGAATTACGTATTAAGAAGGATTGTGGATGAAAGCCAATTAGATGACAGTGGGAAGTTTATATATCCTCCCATAGTGAATAAGACTGAAGTTACAGTGCCTTATTTCTATTTGGGAACTTTACCGCAAGCCGGGCCAGAGCTATCTAAAGAAGAGAAGCCAAAATCCTCCAAGAGAAGCAAAACGAAAGTTCAATTAAGCTATGAAGAAGTGGAAGAAGAAGACGAAGACCACGAGATGGTACCTTTAAAGAGAATCAAACCACCACCGGGTGTTGCAGATAAAGACAGGATTGATCCTTCCACTAGAACGCAGGCGTTAATAGAAGAGGAACCGGTTGACGAAATGTCTTTACGTGAGAAAGAAACGCTAAATCTGCTGTCTCAATTTCAGCAGCGTCAAAAAGGCAACGATAATATTTTAAACCGCCGTCAGTAAATAAAATAACCTATCTTTCTTAGTCTAAATTAAATCCAATATATCAACTATATTACATAGAAACTCCACTCTTTTCCACCTTATACAAGTACAGTACATGTACCACAAATTAGAACAAAACCGTTAGGAGGTAAAACACAAAAAGATCAAAACCCCAAAAAATTCTTAACTTAGTCAAACAACAAGCAAACTAGAAGGAAAGAGACCCTGTCCTTAAAATCTTTTTTAATGACTTCGCCAATGGAGGTTTCATTGATAGTGGTTTGGCTATCGTGCCCCTCAGCTTACCAACATGTATCAATTTTCCGTTACACAAAAATGGATGATTAGCGCATGTCATGGCATCAGCTCTCTCAGCTGGATCCCACCGTAACATCGGTACCATAAATTGTTCAATTTTTTGAGCCAGCACACGCTCCACACCTAATTCTTTCCTGAGATTCTCAGAAATTGATCTAAATTGGCAATTTTTCACACAATCGTGATAATCCTTAAACAGAAAACACTTATCCAGAAATGAGCCTGTTGCAGGACCTAGAGTAGCGGAAAACAATTCCAGCTGTGATGAAACTTGTAGCCAACTATCGTTAGTTCTAAAGAGATAACGTGCGGTACACATTTCCGAGAACAGACATGCTACCGACCAAATATCGGCTGCATATCCCCACCCAGGATATTGCAAAAAGATCTCAGGGGCTCTGTACTCAAAAGTCTGCACATTATAACCTTGGGTCTTGTTTGATAGGGGACAAGCGTTACCAAAATCGACCACCTTAACTTTAAAGAAACTCTTCCAATCCTTTCCACAAACCTGAGAAAAATCAGGCTTTGAAAAACCTTTCACGTCGTCTGTGAAAGCTTGAAAAAAAGGTGAAGGCAACGGATTGGACACTGTAGATTTAGTAGAATCGCGCCCACTACGCTTTTGTTCTTGCAAAGAGTACTCATGTAAGAATCTGACAACCTCCCACTTGTTGGGTAATTCAGGAAACTCTAACATAACATTTTCAGGTTTAATATCGGAATGAACGATTCCACATTCTTTATGCAAAAAATCTAACGCCAAAAGAACCTGTCTCGTGACCTCCTTAGCTAATTCGAGAGGCAATCCATCCTTGACACAAGTTGTACCGAGTTCCTTTAAATAACATTTACCCCCCCGATGGAACTGCCCCTGTAACGACAACAAAGATTCATTCAACGGTTCAAACACGAGGCAAACGTGCAAACCATGAGGCCCTAAGTGAGAAAACGCATCCAATAACTCAACCACATGCGAACACCCTGCATGTGAGCTGTCTTTAGCAACACTTTGAATTCTTCTCAAAACCTTCAGCTCCTTACGAGCAGCATATGAGTACTCCGTCCTTGATTTATGGATCTTAATCGCCACATACCTATCGTTGCGCCTATCATTCGCTAACCACACCGTGCAGTAACCGCCCCAGCCAAGCTTCCTCAATAGAACATACCGGTCATCGGGACCTATAGCCTCGCCGATGTAACCTCTATGATAACCACCAACACAGTATTCGTTTGGAGGTTCCTCCAGATACAAGTCATCAACGGTATAATTCTTGCCAATAACCGTACTATCGCTATCACTTTCAAGAACTACACCGTTTCCCTCCACGACAACATCATCACCAACTTCATTCAATGTCTCTGACGATACCGAATAAATGGACCGAGCTAGCGAATTTACCGTCACGCTAGTCATTAAATTGGTTGATCTTCGTCACTAAACCCTGCTAGTAGCACTATGAGTTAACTAGCTTAGAAGTGCTATGTTAAACTATACTATTTCAAATCAGACTGACCTCTGCTTATTTGTCTTACGCCCTGGTCGCACTACAAATAGAATAGTTTGATACCTGACCCCGGCGACTCGTGAACGATTCGAGATCAGGGCCCAACTCAAGGCCAATAAATAGCCTTTTTTTTTACTCTGTCTTCAAATCAACAAGAACCGCATGCACTTACAACCAAAATGTCATCATTTTCTGACTGCCCTTCCCACCTATCTTTTCGCAGCCAGTCATTAGTTTTTCCCTCCAAAAGAGTTCAAGCCACATGGGCAGGAAAAATGTGCCATCCACAGTAATCTTTGCACCGCACTGTGGCTTCTAGACCGGCACCCCATAGTAACGACGCTTAACTACGGGAACTCCAAACGAAACGTCGATTGTCGCTAAAATAATATGCGGGAAAAAATTATGAATCACCTCCGACCTGATTGATCGATCAATGTCTGTCTTTTTTTTTTCCGTCCCATGTTTTATGACATTTAAAGACATATAACAACACAATTACTCAATTAGCCTCATTTAATACGTTTTCGGAGATAGATATATTGTTTATTGACAACAAACAACACTATCCATCTCTTGAGTCTGTACCCTTTGCACCCATCAATCAACGAAAAAAAAAAAATACTCATTACGGCGATTCCTCTTTTAACACCCCCATCAAAATCTAAAACGACACAATCAAAACAGCGTTCTGCGCTGTCCAACAGTACCAGTCTTCTTCTCTTCGAGTGCATCAATTATCCCAAAGCGGAGTAAAATTCCCTATATGCAGTATCAAGATCTTCAAGCAATTTTCTGGCAGCTTTCTCGTCGATTGATTCTTGTCCCCTTAACCGATTTACATGTACAAGCCATTCTACCAATCGTCCCCTGCTTTTGGGCTCTAACCGTCCTACACGATTTGTGCTTAACAGTAATTCTGCTAAAAGTGGATGCAACTGGTCTCTTGTGCGATACCCTAGTTTGACGGCATCCATTACCGTAATAAAGTTACCGGTAGCCTCTGCGATGCCCCTAGCCAAATTTTCCCCGGTCGTCGTAACACCATCTCTATCGGTTGCAGAAGCAGATTGCGAATTTTGAAGTGTATTCCCTGCTTTGACATTACCATCTGTAGCAGCGTGCTCTGTAGTTAAGGGAATACCTTTCTCTAACCTCAAGACACCGTTGGAAGCAATAACACCGTATTTTTTACAGAATTCTTGTAAAGATCCACCAAACGCAGTTTGGAAATCCTGATCCTGATCGTTGTTAGTCATTATAGCCCTGTACTGTTGTAATAACCGAGTGGTGACACGATTGTATTCTGACTCATCGAGTATGACATCCTTCAAATACATTTTCTCCACCTGATCAACACATATTATTATGGAATACAATTCGGCCAAGGCTTCTGTCACCTCACGTTGGCGGATACTGACGCCAGGTTCGAATAGGGGAATTAACTGCATAATAAACACGAGGGGAAGGAACTATACGGAAGAGCTGAAATACAGTTCTTAGGTCAATTAAAGCAACGCCAAACAATCAAGCCAACGATATAACGGCCTTTTACCTTCTTAGAAGACTAAAATATTATAGTTATTCCCAATTGTATGTTATCCTTTGTTTCAAGCCTTTTTTCTCAAAAAAAAAAGACAATTACCATAGTATTTACCCGGATAGCGGCTATTACTCGATCAACGGGACCCGCCTAGAGAAAGATCCTATATTCACATATTTAATGTCAAGTTTTCTCAATGTTTCGCTATCATTTGGATAGACGACAGGCGGGAGTGGCGGGTACTCTACCACTGTAATAGAGTTACTCGTGGTTGGCTTATTCTTTCGAGTTATCCCACCAAAATTGTCGTAAAACTGTCTAGCGAATTTAGCAGTCTCCTTTTCATGAACGATCAATTGGTCCAATCCTTTCAACTGCAATTGAGTCCACGAAGAAACGTCTATTGGATGGTTTAAATGAAAACTTTTACCACTACTGACTTTTACCTTAACCGCAGCAGCATGTGTAATACGAAACAGACTCCCACCTGTAGTAGTGATACTACTATGATACTGAAAGGGTATTCCCAGAGAACCGTGCGTCTTATTCTGTAGTAATCTTGTAGAAGGTAAATGAGAAGCGGTCTGTGAACCAGCTCTACGTAACATATCTAGTTCCCGTAACGAGGACTCAAATTCTCCAAAAAGTCCTATCCTTGCCTGTACTGGAAGTTCAAACTTTAATTTGATACCATTACTACTGATACGTTCATCAAATGTGTGAACCATTTCCCGTAACACGTTCTCTCTAGTTTCCCCAAATCCGGTAGCAGGATCTAATATTTCCAGACATTCTTTGAGACTTACCACAACACTTTTCAATTTTGTGAACTTTTTACCAAATAAAGAGGTAGACGAACTATCACCAATAACCCTACCATTAGGCTTAATTTCCAACAGTAGATTTAGATTATCATCCACACTCACACATGGGTTAACTACTGTATATTCCACTGAAAACTTATGATCTGGTGAAAAAACTTGTCTGGATACACTGGGGAAGCGTTTAGGATTAGGTAATATGGTATACTTCTCAACGTTTACTGCCTGAGCAAACACTTGAGGGTCTTCCAGCCCATTATACCGTACCATGCATTCTAAAAGTGTAATACTACTACCAAAACTGGAATTAAAATTCGTCTCTTTGACATCTTCTGGTAACCCAATCGTCAACGGTATATCAATTCCCACAATTTTCTTTTCAGACATTTTTATATTCTTTTTGTAATGAATTGTGACTTTTTCTACCTTAGACTTTGGAGCAAAAGAATGGTGGCCACCTAATAGTGACTCTATACCCTTTAATACAACTTCTATCTTATCAATGCGGAATGCTTTGCCATCGCTGGACCTAATTCTAAGTTCACACTCAATTCGAGGTAAGGTATCTGGTACTCCGGGGCAACCGCGAATAACAGAGTTATAACTGGGCTTCAAAGATATTACAGGATGCGTCATTAACGCGTACGACTCTCTTTTTCAGTTGTTATTGTTTAAAACATAAGTCGTAGCAGCCTTTTTTTTTTTTTTTTCTTTGAGTTAAACTAACAAGATCTGCGGGGTCCCTACGTTTCCGTGCGTTGTTCCAGAGATGTGGAACATGCCAAGAACAATTCTATAATACATTCTTCTATTTTTTCTTCTATTTATCTTTCTAGCGAACATTGCTTTGTATAAGTACATACAGTGGAGTCCAATTCAGAACTGGCCTGACTTTAATCCTGCATTTCAGCATCTTCAGCCTCCGGAGCCAGAGCAGCCTGTGCCAAGCCCACGGGACCTTCAGGTGTAGCCTCACCACTATCATCGATAGAACCATCATCGACAAATTTTAATATACTACCTTCATTGATTAAGTGCCATACGTTTAAATAACTGTACTCCTGAATACAGTTGTTTAATTGTAGCATAGTGAATCCACGAGAACGCATCACTTTTACAATTGTATCATAGGGAAGTGCTCTCTTGTACTCTTCACTCGATTCCTGAGCCATTTTCTTGATAATGGTAAAGATCTTGGTAATAGGATTTTCATCCTCTGTAGTCTTGCGCCTATCGTCCTGATATAATGATTCCTTAGAGACTTTGATCAGTCTTAATGCTTCTTCGACATCCTCAAAATCAACGGAATCTGCTAATCGGAGCTTAGCCAATGCCTGTGCCATACGTACAATACCTAATAGAGTACGTGGTGTAGCTTGTCCAAATGAAAATTTAGAATCCATTTCTCTCTTAGAATCTTGTCTTAACCTCACATAGGCCTGAACTACATACTCGTTTACCGTATGGCTCATAACGGGCCTCTTAGTCTTAGCAACAGCGATGTACTCCCTCATCTTAGATGGATCTATAGGTGTAAAATTCAACTCTGGTTGTTTATTGTGCATGTGGACAAAGGCTATATGCTCTGCCAATTTTTCATCTTCCTCCTTGTTAGGCGTATCTAATAGTAAGAATAAAATGTCGAATCTAGACAATAATGCCGCTGGCAAATTGATATTTTCCAAGGGTGATAACCTCGGATTATATCTACCGTAGAGGGGATTAGCAGCCGCCAGAATAGACGTTCTCGCATTTAAGGTTGTATTGATACCAGCTTTGGAGATAGATATAGTCTGCTGCTCCATAACTTCATGGATGACGGTACGGTCACTTTCATCCATCTTATCAAACTCATCAATGCAACAAATACCGTTGTCAGCAAGCACCAGAGCACCACCTTCAAGAACCATTTCATCAGTAACTGGGTCTTTCATAACCGCCGCAGTCAACCCAACACCTGAAGAACCTTTACCGGTGGTATATACACCTCTAGGTGAAATTTTTATGATGGATTTTAACAACTGAGATTTAGCAACACCAGGATCACCCATTAAACAAACATTAATATCACCTCTAATTTTCATACCATCTCCAACTCTTTTATCTACACCACCCACCAATAAAAGCAAAAGGGCCTTCTTAACATCCAAATTTCCATAAATTTCCGGTGCAATTGATTTTGCTAACCTTTCGTATATGTTACCTTCAGAAATCATTTCAGCAACTTGATCTCTCACCTCTGGGGTAACCTGGAAGGCGGCAAACTTCTTTTTATGCTGATAAACGTATTGTGCTTCCAAGTAGGTCTCAGTAAGAAGTCCTGCCTTTAATGCCTTGAAACCAGTGTAGGGAGCGGGAAGAAAAATACCAGTAGCATCCACCACATCACCAGGTACTAGCGTCCTAACCAAGGCACCATTAATGTGGACGGCTATGGAACGTGGTATATGTCCAACAGGTACTTGCTGCGACAATTCTTGGATCCTACAATCCTGAAATGCACTAAACTTTGATGCCCTAGTACTCATAAATAACTGGCCCTTCGTTTGGTTTTGAGTACACTCTTTGGAAGTGCATTCTACAAGTGGTGTAAAAGTTCTTGAGTGAACTTCTTGGAAAACTTCATAACCACACTGATCGCAAGTATATGCAACGACCGTTACCGCTGGCTTTACATCACTGACTCTGGTGACAATTCCCCTTACAGTGATTAAACGACCCAAATAATCACCTTTCACCTGTCTAACAGACATTGCGGCCCTACTAGGATTCTTCTCCTTCTTTTGTTTAGCAAAATGTGGTGATAAAGGTCTAAAATATAGGAAATAACGTCTCGTTAGATTTGGTGGAAACAATTCAGCTTCTTCTTCAACCACTTCTCTCAGTGCCGCATTCATCGAGTTTGGTGCTGCATTCGGATCCATCGAATTCTCATTTCTAATTTCATTAGTTCTATCAGATACTGTTCTTTCATTTCTTAGTCTCCTCTGAGTCAAAATAACGTCTAAAACGTCATCCTTGTAACTAATCTCTTTTGTTGGCAACGGCATAATATCATCAATGGCTCGACAAAACAAATCTACAAAGTGACTCGTATTCTCTTCGATAACAGCTACTAGATCTATATCACCACCACTTTCGAGAAACTTTTCACCTTGATATCTATAGATATCATCTAACTCAACGTATACAGTATCCAGTTCCCTGTTTGCAACCTTCTGAAGAATTTGCAAGTACTTGGGGCCTTTCCCAATACCATCGCTATAATCCTGCATTTCATCATCTTCATCAATTCTAGTACTACCAACGACATCTTCTTTATAATGTGATAAAAAGTCATGAATCTGTGAAGACAGCTGTTGGTAATCAACCGACAGCTGAATTGAAGGCAGAGCCGAATTCATTGATACAACTGGTTGACCTTTTGTGCCCTTAAAATAGCAGTGTCGAAGCTCTTTAGTTTGTTTGTTTGTTTTTCTGTTCGCTTTCCTGTTAATCGATCGAACGACAAGACTAATATTGAAAAAAAAAAAAACGAGGTAAATTGAGATCGCATAGTTGCTCGCTACGTAAGATAGAAGAACTGTCTGAAATATATGAAAACCTTATGTTTAGCTAGAGCAATTGTAATACTATAATATTAATTGTAATAAAAATAATAATAGTAAAATTAAAAAGTAATAGGTAGTGCTACACAAAAAACTAGAAATAAAAAAAGACAAGCAAAAAACAACTGTAGGGTATATTTGCACACTTCTATGACGAACTACAACATCTTTGTCGAAAGGTGAAGTGAAAGTTTGAGATGATCACGAAAGAGAAAAATTTGAAACATGAAAATTTTCGGTATCATTAGAAGTTCTTCTTACCACCCAAAGTTTCAAAGTAGTCACCGGTATAGTTCTTTGGGTTAAAATGGTTAACTCTGTACAGGGAGTCCCAATTGGTGATAACGTCTTGCACAAATGGTAGACCAGCTTTGTACAAGTTATCAAGGGCGATTTGGGTGCTTTGACCAGAGTAGGACAAAGTGCCATTTAAGGAATATTCGGTAACGTTAGCACCTTTAAATGGCCTGTCGAAATCGGAAATACCTCTGGTGAGTACAACTCTATTGTAATCAACGAGGTCAAATTTAGCAGCTCTCAAAAGAGCTTCTAAAGATGCGTTGTCCTCCTGTTGAGTGGAGCAGTACTTAGCGGTACCATTAGTGTAGGTACGAACAGTATCCTCAGCCCATTGTGCCAAGCGGAAGCCCTTCCAGTATACATCAGAAGTTGCCGTATCACATGCGACAACTTGGGGACCTTTCACTGCCGCGTAAGAAGTGTTATAGTGATGGACATACGTCTTCAAGTCGGAGGTCAAATTGGCCAAGGTTACATTGTTAGCTAAAGCCATTGCCCTGTTGCACAAGTTCCCGTTTAATTCAAACACCTCAGTACCGTACCATTGAGTTGGATACTTGTTTGGTTGTTCGTTACCGTAGTTGACGTAACCGTAGGTCCAATTTTCTGGGATTTCCCTGGAATCCAATTCATAGGCTGAACCGATTTGAACTGCGTATTTAGCAAAAGTAACAGAACCAATACTTGTTTCAATTGGCGAACCGCCCGCAATACCAGAGATCAAGAAATAAGTTTCGGAAAAATCAAACAAACTGGATGACAACAAAGCGGTCACAGAGGCTGCAGCGTTCGATTCAGCTTCACCAGTAGTGAAAGACATGATTGTCATATCTTTGTTCGAGTGAACATGTGGGTACAGTGGTGACAACATAGGGACAGTGATATTCTCAGTTAATCCCAATTTTTCTATCCACTGAGCTTGTTCCAATTCGAACATGTTGATAATCATAACTTTTGGTTTGAAATACGCAGATGGGGTGCATGAGGGGACAGCAGCAGTACTGTTAACTCTCGTCGTCTCAGTAGGAGCAGCGGTGGCCTTTGGACCACAGTTAAAACAGGTTTCCACTGTAGTACCGCCAGTACAGGTAGTTACAGTTTGACTTCCGACTGTCTTAGTCTCGGTGGTACCTCCAACGACAGCGGTATATGTCAAAGTCTGGTTATTAGCAGGGGTTGCTGTCATATTACCGCTTTGGCTATCGCAAACTGGACAGGTTTCAATGGTGACTCCATCAACACACGTGGTTTTCACAATAGTGCCAATCGTGGTAGTCTTCGTTACACCACCAATTACTGCTGTATAAGTAGTTGGCTGAGGAGGCTCAGTAATGGTAAAACTTTCGTAAATGGTATTGTTGGAAACAGACGTAGTACCGCCTGGCAACACCGTAGTACCGTTTGGTTGAGCCACAGTCGCGGTAATTGTGGTTTTAACGGTATCATTCATCACCATTGTAGGAGGAAGAGCAGTAGCATTAGCAGTTTCAGTCACATATACCATGCTAGCATTAGCTGTGGTTTTGGTAGTGTTCATAGTAGTAACTGGGAAAGTTGATGCTGGCAGGGTCCAGCTGGAAGTCCAAGTAGAACCTGAAGGTGCAACAGTTACATTACTTTTACTTTCTGCTTTACGTTGAAAAGGTAAAGCTGCTGCTGAAGTAATAGCCAAAGCAGTCACCAAACTTTGTAGAAGCATTTCTGGTATTAAAGACGATAGACGGCTTGCTGCTTGACCAAATAAAAGAAAGAGAAAAAAGGAAGGTAAACCCAAGAGAAAACGCAAACGAACGTAAAGATGAAAACTCTGGGTTGTCTAACAAATAACCTTCTTACTTATACCATCAGAGATCTGGCGCATTCCAGTTCTGAGACTTATCGTAACTTGGGCGGTACACACCTAAAACGAACTACATATCCTAAAAAGGCAAAAAGAGACTTTCCGTTACTATTCGATAGATAAGTTTATCTTCAGAATACGTTGAAAGAGTCAGTTACCAAGGCTAATTCTTTCCTCTATCTCGTTTTTACAATAATACACATTCCTGATATAGTAAACAAAAGTAACAATCAATTCATTGTTTTCCTAATTTGGATAATATATTTGATAATACCAATTATAAATACCGGTTTTACGTTCTTTTAGTAAACGATTTACACTCACCTAATCTTATGTGTCAATTACAGGCAGAAAAAGGGGTAATAAGAAAGATTCCAGGAAGTAAGATGCATACTGACTATTACTCTTTTTCCCTGTTAGGTTAAATTACGAAACCTCGAGGTTCGAAAGAGGTAATATGTCACTAACATAAAGATTACCCTACTCGAATGTTCCGTTTAACATGACATTTGAGAGTAGCATGTACCGTTTAATCGCATCGCTCTCTAATTTCCCAACATACAACTCCATTGGTAAAAAAATACGGAATGGAAGGAAACGATAAGAACGGAAATTCCAAGATGAATTTACCACTGAGTAATGAGCAAATCCGTGAATTAGACGAGAGTACACTAGAGTACCTGCTTTGGAGAAATAAAAGTATAGATACAGCTCAATTGGCAAATGCCTTGCAAATTGATGCACCATCTCTTCAAGATGATACCAACAGATTACCCCTCCTAGCTAGAAAATGGACAGCAATCGCTAGATTGCAACGACGTATTATGTCATTAGAACAAAGTATTAGAGAATTACGTGAGAATTCTGCGGAGGTGAATGCCCCCACATTGTTGCCGGAGCCATCGGAGTCTGCACGTCTCGCGTGGCTGGCGCCGGAACAGCCGCGCGTGTCGATCACTTTGGAATCGCCTGTCACGGGAGTTCGGTTACATCCGGAGTTAGCAGTTGTCTTCGTTAGCACCGAACATGGAAGATTACATTGTTTTGATCTGATGGATACTACTCTACCACTGTCGTCATTACAAGCTCATACTAGAGCAATCACATCGGTGGACGTGTATTGCTGGCAACAGACTACTTATGTGGTAACGGGATCTAAGGATATGCAAGTCCGTGTTTTCACGTGGAATGTAGATAAAGGCTTGAAACTTTTGAGAAGTTTCGCGGGTCACGAGCATGTTGTCTCCGGGGTAAGAATTTGGGTTGGCCCAAGAACAGCCAATGTTGGCGGTGGCAGTCTTTTGTTGGCGTCTTGTAGCAGAGATACCAGTGTTAAAATATGGGATGTTGGCAGTGGATGGTGCCTGAAGAGCTTTCAACCTCACTCTGACTGGGTTCGCTGTCTTGACGTATATGGGGAATTTTTGATCACTGGTTGCCAGGATTCTACTTTGAGACTCACACACTGGCCGTCAGGTAATGGTCTGTCGGTTGGATTGGGCCATGAATTTCCCGTTGAATCTATTAGGTTTATAGGTTCGTTGCAAGAAGCGGTAACCCCGGAGGGGAAGACTAACAATTGGTTGGGATACTGTGTATCCACGTCCCGTGATAGGACTTCTAAAATATGGTTGTTACCGCAACCACGTAGATTACCACAAAGGCCTCCGGTACCGCACTCCACCGATGCACAGCTGCTTTGTAAATGGACGCTACGAGGTCATGATTCGTGGATTAAAGCGGTCAGATGCAGGGGAGATCACGTGCTTACAGCTAGTGACGATAGGAGCGTCATGTGCTGGAATTGGACTAACGGTCAGTCGGTAAAGAAGTGGGAACATGTACATCAAGGATTCGTCACCTGCATTGATTTGGACGATTCTAACCACCCGATGAAGCGTAAAATTATGGTCACAGGAGGAATAGACTGTAAGTGCCACATTTTCATGCAATAGACAATAATAACGATGGAATAATAAGAAAATTATCTACTATTATTTAAGAGGAATAAAGAAATGTACTAATTCTATTCGAGTTCTTGTGGAACCAGCTGAAATGGTTCATAGGCGACACCTTCACCTACAAAAAATTTCGACATGGACTCCACCCAATGTAAACGGAGTGAATGCAGCATGGCAGAAGTACCTTCCATACAGACTAAGACCGCACAAGTTAGGGAGAACCACACCGCAAACAGGAATACCACCATGAAAACACCGAGGGGTCCGGTAGGTCCAAATGCTAAACTGATCGTCATATCCCAAAGCACCTGGGATAACTGTGCATGAGCCAAAGAAAGCGCCCATAAACGTAAATAGGAGGCCGTATGGGAAACAGTGTTTAAACAGAATTCGATGGTGTAAATGACTTGGTGGATAATTATATCACCAATAGCTTCCTCATGTTCACCATCTTCGTCATCTTCATCATCCTCCTGCTCACGTTCGCCACTTAAACCTTGATCGTTACCAGTTGTGTCACTATCTTGCTGTAACAGCGCTTGCCCTTCTTCCAAAAGGTCTTCTCCATTATGAGACTTTCGGTTTTATATGACAAAATAGATGGGCTTGGCCAACAATAACCAAGGAATGCAAACCAATGCGAGAAGCAACAAAAACACTTGCACGCCGGCTTGATGAGGGTACAATTCATCATCAATAACGCCTGGCGCCAAAAACATGTTAATTAGCATATTCAACAGAGAAGGCGCAGGTTTACCGTCTTTGATCCAATCGCGTGCCCACTTATAGATAACGGTAACCGATAAATACCCGAAAATACTTTGCATGAATAAGAGACCTGGTAAGAAATTACCAAAGACATCAATCCATGATTTAAAGTGAAGATGATTCACCAACGAAAAGAAATAAGAATAAGTCATATGCGCCATGCCCATTAAAATTGACAATTTCATCTTGTAGGAATTAGTAAATAGCAGACCGTTATCGGTACCATGCCATTTCCAATCTAAACCAAATGGATAGGTCCCCACTTGACGCGCATTGAGTAATTCACCAACTTGCCAATGGTCTGGCCATTCCCAACCGGAAGAAAAAAACGTCAGTGATCTGGAAAAGATATCGTTATAGAGAAAACCCGTGTAAACCGAAAATAAGCCCATCAATAAAACAATGTAACGACCAGAGTACAACATATCAAATATTTCACCACGTTTCAACAGTTCCAATTTCGATTCATTCAAAACCATGACAAGAGCCACCAAGGTCATTATTGTACCATGCCCAATATCACCAAACATGATAGCAAACATAAAAGGAAAGGTAACTACAGTGGGCAATCCCGGATTAACTTCTTTATACTGCGGTATACCATAACAATCACAAATAATTTGAAAACCAGAGGTGAATTTGTTAACCCTATGAAAAGTAGGTGGTGTCTTGTTTGTTTCCAAAATTTGAATAATGGAGGGCACATCCACTCCCAATGTTTGAGTCACTTCACGTAATTTAACTTGCAAGCTACCTAATTCATCTTCAGGTACCCAGCCTTCACCAATCAAAGTTTTTCTTCCCTGATCAAAATCAAATTTGTTCAAGGTTTCATAAACATGCTTTTCACGATTAACAGCCTGAAACCAACCATAAAGCTCGCGACCAATGGCGTAAAGTTCACTACTTAATGTTGTCGTAGTAGTCTCCAAAACCGTGTAGAGATCAGTAAGTCCTTGATTTACTTTTTGCAATTGTTTAGAACGAGCCTCCGTAGTCTCTCTAACTTCATAAAGATGGGCGTCTAATGATTCTGCAATTTTCCTAATACGTTTTATAATTAAATCACCATGAGAGAAAACGATAAATGCACTCTTGTGAACCGGCTTTTTACGGTTGGAATCATATATTGTCTCACTTAATGGCACTTGACGAAAGTAAAGATTACCTCTTAAAGCTCTCCATAAAATTTGCTCTAGAACGCCCACTTTTTCCATTGAAATAACACCAGTTACGTAACTAACAGATTCAGGCAGACTACCCACTGCAGTCTCGGCATCCTGAAGAGAAGGTTCTAAAGACAATGGACTTGTGTCTTTAGCAAAAAACTGTTCACCAGTCTGAAGTAGAAACCTGTATTCTTCCAAATCAGCCTTCTGCAGCTCCAATTGTTCTGAAGCTTCTTCCATTTGGCTCAATCTCCCCTCCAGTAAAGTGGCATTCTGTGAGTGATCATCAATAACACCAGTGGATGGTGCCAACGTCAACTGACTTCTTTCATCCGGGACTTCTTCAAAAAGGGAAATTCCATGCTTTTTCAAAAGCTTGTGAAAAAAACGATACTGCCTTTCCACATTATCCAAACGTTTTAAATCGTCAATAAAGGTTCTTTGAAATGCATTCACTTTTTTATTCAAATCTCTAAATTGAACTAACCCCATCTGCCCTAATGTATAAACCATTTCTCTAGCAATCTCCTGTGGGATATAAAATTGCACGAGGCACATATCCGCTGAACGGAAGATAGCCTCATTATTAACAGCCATACTGCTCAGGATCTTCCTTATATGCGGGTGAAACCCAATCGATTAAACCTAGAAAAGGCGTTTCAGTTAAGCAATTTGAAAACTTCTATAATTCTCAAAGAAGAGATATAAAATCTCTCAAGAGGCTTTAGCAGGTGATATTGTCGTGAATTGCGCTGTATGTCTAATGTATCTAGTAGTGTTCGTAAGGACCCTTTCCCTCTATTCCTCTTATTTTTGCAACTGTTACGTTCGTATTGTGTGACTGGATTCGAGCTTTCGTTGAACGAACAGTTCAAAGTGGTGATGAGCTATGCAGTTCTGTAGCTTCAGAGCATACATGTTATAGTATAGTAGACCAATTGCTTCCTCTAGGAGTTTTTTTTCTCAAGAAGCATTTATCCAGAATCATTAAATGTCTGTTCCTTTTTTGGTTTCTGCCCCGGGTAAAGTTATTATCTTTGGTGAACATTCAGCTGTTTACAACGAACCAGCTGTGGCGGCCAGCGTTTCGGCGCTGAGGACCTATCTTTTAGTTGAGCCTAGCGAGAATCCTGAGGAGATAGAATTGGATTTTCCTGACATTAACTTTAATCACAAGTGGCATTACAACGACTTTGCCTCAGTTTTACAAGACGTAGAAGGCTTAGAAGAAGCTCGCCTTAATACGAGAGAGTTGTCTCAAAGAATCGTATCAAAATTAGAAATTATTCAAGGTGAATTGAGGAAGACTCTGTACTATTATGCTGCTTTATGTTTTTGCTATTTGTATGTTTGTCTTTGTCCCCAGCTTAAGGGCTTGAAGTTTCACGTTAAATCAACTTTACCTATTGGTGCCGGATTGGGCTCAAGTGCGTCTATCTCAGTGGCACTATCCTTGGCAATGGCTCATTTGAGCGGGCACGTTAAAGCTGATAAACCTGAATTGTCACTTACAGAAAAAAAATTCGTCAATATATGGTCCTTTTTAGGTGAAAAATGTATTCAGGGTACACCTTCTGGTATAGATAATGCAGTGGCAACTTATGGTAATGCGGTACTTTTCAAGAGAGAGATGGATGGGACTACGAATTTTGAATTCGTAGAAAAGTTCCCCCAGATTCCCATGGTGTTAACGTATACCAAGATTCCGCGTTCTACAAAAACTTTAGTAGCAAAAGTACGTGAATTAGTGCTTAAACAACCTAATGTAATCAAACCAGTATTAACAGCTATGGGTAATTTAGCCGTTAGAGGAACAGAAGTCTTAGATTCACTAAATGATACAAACTACGAGGAATTAATAGAATTAGTACGTGTTAACCACGGGTTACTGGTTGCACTGGGTGTTTCGCATCCAGGCTTGGAGCTCGTAAGATTTGAAAGCGACTCTCTCGGAGTAGGTTCCACCAAACTAACCGGTGCAGGAGGAGGCGGTTGTTTGCTGACAATTTTGCATAAGTCAACTACCCAGGAACAGATTCATCAGTTTAAAACCAAATTAGAATCATCTTATGGTTATAAAACTTTCCAAACAGATCTAGGTGGGATTGGTTGTGGAATTTTACCCCGAGACTTGATCCCAACTGGTGAATTGCACAACATCAAGTCACTCTTCTGTCAAGAAGCCTCCAAAGATCTGATTGATCAACTTTTATTACCTGGCAAAACCGACCTACATTGGATTCACTAGACAAAGCATTACATACCCCTGTTGAAATATACTAGTTTATGTTCACTACGGTCACCTCTCAACTCGGGTTCTAATTTACTCGAATGGATTGCCTGTTTTTGGGGAAAAACTGCAAGAGCGAAGGGAAGAACTGTAAATGAAGTTGCAGCAATGATACCAAAATTAGCAGCAGTTTGCCATCCAAAGGATTTCCCACGTAGCATTCCTCGCTGTAAGCGAACCAACAATAGTGGTGGAATGACCATGATCGGCGTCGCATTGATAACCCTGCTCAATGCAGTCTCACCAACAGCTATCCAAGCAGCCCTTTTGGATTTGCCAAGTTCTTGGCCCTCTTGATCGTAGACTGATATACCCCTCTTGATCTCATTGCCCCTCATAAGAAACACATTAACCACACCAGCACTGACTACCGCAGCAAATGGTACCAAACGGCCCAGAATTAACCTCGTATGTGGTTTTAAACTTTTCAACTTCGGTACCACTTTATTTAATCCAATAGCCACACCACATGATGCTGTCACCGCAGCTGTATAATTAGTGGCCAACTGTGACATCGACATCGGGTGTGATTTATTCGCATTGGCTGAATTGACGGCTACATTGACAGATTGATTAGCCCATTGCCAGAAAACTGTGCCTATAGTACCCATATTAGGTGTCAGCATACCCGCAGTAACCACCAAATTTGATAAAACACAACATGACATACGGAACGGTAGTAAAACGGTCTCACCGGTATCCGGGTGTACCGTAGAATCAAGCTGCCTTTTCGCATGCCAAAATTCCGGAGTAGTCTGCTTTAACTCTCCATTACGATAACTACCAACGATATCACGCGCCCTCTTAAGATCAGCATCACTAGTGAAGAGCATGCTGGGATCTGAAATCTCAGCGCAGTGACGTACTCTACCCCAGTACGTGGAAAGGTTCCAACGTGAATCTGGAAGCGGCAGAATTCCGGGTACAGAAGATGCCATGGATTTATAAATGTATTATTTCTGTAGATCTAGAAGAAATAACTATTATAAGCGTTACATGCTATTCAAATGAACTATTCAACAATGTTTCGAGTTAATCTATCGAGACTCAAGTGATGAATTTTTCAAGATAATGATGATCACACGAAGTTGTACTGAAAAATTTTTCTCAAATCAGACTATATAAGAAGCCGAACTTGCAAAAAACCGCTTTTGTCACTTTTCCCACTTCCTTTTATGCTTTTTCAATCTCACCGATACGAATTGTGCCTTCTCAATCAGCTCTACCACCTCTGTAGACGTAGGTGAATAGAGGGGAAAGGAAGGCTAGAAGGAATCTTTTCATGAGCGTTACCTCATACCTTCTGATGACTTTTCAGTAGCATCGGTGGGTAACTGCGCGAGTGAAACATCTGTATTGTAATTGAAGTAATTTAGTGTTCTTGATACCCGTAGATACCGCATAATTTCTATTAATCAGTATGTATGCTTGTTCCGATGGATCAGTTTTATTGGCATATTCGTGAAAATTTTGTGCTCATCGCATCACTTCGCATATCATATCATCTCATGTCATCTCATCTCAAGTGAAAAGAAAAAAAAAAAAACTTCAACTTTGATATAGTAAGACAAAGAGGACGCTACACTTAAAGCTCTGGTAATTTTTCAATGTCTGCTGATAAATCTCAGGTTAAGCTTAGATTTTTCACCAGGGAAAAGGATGAATCCCTGCACGTTCAAGATAAACCTGTATATGCGCCTATTGCTTTGAAAAGATTTGGTCTATCAGAAATTGTCAATCATCTATTGCAATCGGATAAACCAGTGCCTTTTGATTTCTTAATCGATGGTGAATTATTACGTTCTTCTCTGCAAGATTATTTGACCAAGAAAGGTCTATCCAGCGAAACGTTACTAAATGTTGAGTATGCGAGAGCTGTATTACCACCATCATACTTAGCAAGTTTTAACAATGAGGACTGGATTAGTTCTATTGATGTAGGTGATCAGCGAATCATTAGTGGATCCTATGATGGTATCGTTCGTACTTGGAATCTTTCAGGTAAGATAGATAAACAATACAGTGGTCATTCTGGGGCTATACGTTCAGTGAAATATGTTTCTGATACCAGAATTGTTTCTGCTGGTAATGATAGAACTCTACGTCTTTGGAAGACAAAAAGTGATTCTTCTGCTACGGAAGATGAGAGTGTAGAAGAAGGTAAAACTTTGGCCATTTTAGAAGGCCACAAGGCACCAGTTGTCTCTGTAGATGTTTCTGATAATTCGAGAATTTTGTCAGCTGCTTATGATAATAGTCTTGGGCTTTGGTCTACAAATTACAAGGAGATGAATAATGTGGACCCCATGGAGGAGCTGGTCAATGGTGGTGATAACAAAGTTTCCACCGCGGCAAAAAAGAGAAGAAAGCTAGCGCTAAAAGATGGATCTATTAGAAGAAGAGCACCACTATCACTGTTGGAATCTCACCAAGCACCAGTTGAACAAGCATTATTTGATTCGAGAGATAACACAGTTGGTTATTCCGTTTCTCAAGATCATACAGTGAAAACCTGGGATTTAGTTACTTCTCGCTGTGTGGACACAAAGACAACTTCCTATTCCCTTTTGTCCTTAGCCCAATTACCAACTTTACACTTACTGGCGTGCGGTTCGAGTGCTAGGCACATCACGTTACATGATTTCCGTGCCAACTCAAGCTCAAGGATTACTCAACAACAACTACAGGGTCACAATAATTTTGTGGTCTCATTAGATACCTGTCCTGAAAATGAGTATATGCTACTGTCCGGTTCTCATGATGGTACTGTCAGAGTTTGGGATATCAGGGCTAATTCACCCATGTATACAATTACTAGACAAGATCCTTCAGTCAAAAAGGGTGTCAACGATAAAGTGTTTGCTGTAAAATGGGCACAAAACGTAGGTATCATTAGTGGTGGACAGGACAGGAAATTACAAATAAATAAGGGTGACAACATTTATAAGAACTAAATCAAACCGAATTGAATATAAACTTAAGCCATATTAATAGTACAACTATATTTATTTCCGATCTACGGTAAAGGTGGAATGAAATTTTAGTGCTCCGTAATAGCACTGGAATAACGACCCATAATCCGTTAAATATCCTATTAATGGACTATTGTAATCAGTAACATGCGATTCATGCATATCTTTCCAACCTCTAAGTTGACGTAATTTATTCAACTCGTTAGCAGTTAATTGCACTAACGGTCTTGTTCCATATTTTAAAGGACCAGCGTTGATCCAATGTAGGTTGTTACATCGAGTTTTAAACTCTTCAATAGTTTCGAAATAATCGAACAAGTTCTCCGCTGTATCAAGGAAAAACTCTGTACAAACGACAATGCTATCATAACGTTCTTCAGTTGGGATAAATTCACAGAAATCACCCCAATGAAATCTTAAATTTGATGATCTTTTTACTTCACTTAGTTGTATTCCTACCGTCCTAAGCTGCCTCATACAATCCAATTGTCCCGAATAACGTAAAGCGAACGGGCTCAATTCGATATCTTTACCATATCCGAGGGCAAATTGACCACAGATATACATTAAGGCAGACCATTCAATGGAGTCCACCTCAAAGTCCGGGAAATTCGTAGCTAAAAAATGAGAAAGTTGACCTACCCCTGCACCAGGCACTATGATTAGTACTTTCTCATCTTTGGGTAATCCTAGAGATAATATCCTTTCTTTAAAAATATGATTGAAAGATTCCCTTTCGCACCGAAAACTGGGACACCAGTCTCGGCATAGATGAGAAATTGCTTCAGAAACTCTGTACTGATTGGAATCTAACATCTCAACAATTAAATTTCCAGAATTTCTGTATAGTTCATTTTTCTCGCTTACAACATACCCAAATTCTAAACAAGTAGCCTTCAATTGATCCTTTAACCCATTATCCGAATTATTAGCGTTGTTCTTCACCAACTGCTCCAGCACGTATCTGATAACAGATTCCACAACTTTATAATTATTTTGAAGACTAATATTCACGTCTCGAATTTTGGAAAAATAATTCAACGTCTTCAATTGGTCCCTAACATCTGGTGGCAATTCTTTAGTTCTTTGAAATATAACACCATTTTGTCCCTGCGCTCTAACTAGGTATTCACTCAAATGTGATAGCGCCTTAGATAAATCATACAGAGTAGTATCTCCAGCAGTTTTGAAATTCTTGGAAGTTCTTGTCAACGAAAAATCACCATTTACTACTAGTTGCTTTGCTGATGTGAAATGATCTACGAAAGAATTCTCGAGCTTTGCGATAAACCAACTTCGAAATGGTTTATATTTCCTCAGAAAACTCATAACTACTGCCAATATGGTAAACGCAATTGCTGGAAGACTTGACGTCGAGACTCCCATGCCAATCGAAAGAAAGACTCTATATTTCCAAAGGACAAGGGTTCCTTATTTGTGTGCTTCTGCCCTTCTATTATGTTTTGATAAAGCAATCTTTTCTCACCATTTGAATCTTGAAAACTAGATGACTATGGGGCGTACACATATATATGTTTATGTATATACACATAACAACCGTACGATGGCAATTGGAACGAAGAAAGAGCGATACTAGATGGAAGAGCTAGTTGAAGCTAGAGCTAGTTGAAGCTAGATCCTGATTCAGATTCGTTGAAATTTTGAGTGTTTGGTCTCCATAGTAAACAGAATTGAACTGACATTTTAGAAGTCAATCAGTGTCATCAATTCATATTTACCAGTTCATTTTAGTACGTAACAGGCATAGAGGGCATTAGACTCTATCTCATTTATATCCCATTGAAATTCTGATCAATTGCTATGTCCGCGTAATTCTACTGCATCTCATAATTAGAACTGACTAAAGCTATGTCCTATTTCTAATCTCTATCTTATGTTTTGGGTATCAAAAGAATTAATTACATAAACACAAATATCAGGACAAAGTGGGACCTCTATCTCGAGTTTTAACTTTTAGCATATCAATATTATAAACACTCGAGCTGATCGTTTAATATAGAGTACTTACTGCTAACCATGGAACCTCTATGGAAGAAGAAGAAGATTACAGTAGGTAAATAATAGAACTGAGGAAAATTAATATTGAGCCTAATCAAGATATAATACTTAGAAGTTTATGCCTACAAAGACCTGTATAGGTTACGAAGCTACACAAAAAATGTCACATAGATGCTCCAAGACCAATAATCCTCCAAAAGCATCTTTAGCACCTAAATAACTCTAAATCTTTAGAATTTCCACAGTCGATAATATACCGAAATCTCTTAAAAATGGTTTCTTTAAATTTTTTATTATTCCAGCGACAATAGTTGACATTATCCATCTGCAAAAATCAATTATGTCCCTGGCACAGTGGAAACCATCAGCCCCACAGGGATGTGGAACGAAACCATTAAACTTTAGTCCAAAGATCTCAATTAAATTTCTATCACTGTTTCTAGAAAAGTGATAAACTAAAGCATTGCGGACACATAGATAATCTATAGTATATCAAAGCACGGTACCACAGCTAGTCCAGCAGTATACCATTTCATACCGAACAGTTACGCATTAATCACTTGATCAAGCATCATGCCAATCTCAAGCTACTGGTTCTGAGTCCAAACAAAATTCTGAACTCTCGTCAGTTCCATTTAAATCTAAAGCTAGATCTGAATATAAACCTTCATTAACTTTTCCTTCGACTGTTGTCCTTCATTTGCACGAACCGTCTTGCGGCTATTTCTATCAAGATTCTCATTTTGGCAAGAATATGGTTTTGATCCTGGTTATTACTATCACTAGTGAAACAGCTACCGTCCTAGATCCAAGACAAACAAGCTGCCCAGAAGTGTCTAGTATAAATTTCTTATTGCATCAAAACCAAAGAACTCTACTACCAGTAGCTGAGTAATCGCCTATGAGCTAAATGGTTCGATTGACAGTATTTTCATGCTCTTCTGGTATGGGATGAGATGGAAGGAGTCTTTGTCTAATTGTGCATTAATATGGGCAGCATCTAACGGGTTTAAGTTTGTTAATTCCGAAGTCTTGCATCTCGTAGGCAAGAATAATCAGTAAAATGAAAAATGTTAAAAAGAGCGATGAGATAAGATGGATATCAAAACAAGAGCCATTTTCAAAGTAGGTTGTTAAGGCTACGAAGGATTACAAATGCATGAAGTTATATCAATTTCGGTAGGACATCGTAGCAATCATTTGTCCACACAGTTCTTCAACTGCCAAGAGAAGAAACTGTACGATGAGCAGAGATACAAAGCAAATGAATTCAGTGTCCATCTAAACCCATCTATTGATAGACTGAATCAAACAGTCTCCTTTACGCCAAGGGCACTAATTTGGGAATCTAAAGGTGGTAATGGGTCATTAGGAACATACCAATACGCCCAGACGGAGGACTATTTCTACTCCGATGATAAAAAGAAAGATGATAGTGACAATGTTATTTTAACTAGTTCCAAGGTTCCTAAGTCAGAATACCAAGAAGCACTAGATAATAGTGCGACAATGCCACTTCCACAGTTGAACAATGACATGGCTAAATATTGGTCAGATTATTCTAAACTGATTTATGACCCCACAACTTTCAACAATCTGAAGGATTGGCATCATGACTTGTCGAAACCCAATTTGCCTGACTTTAAAGGGTTAGACGTACACAAATTTGGTAGCTACGAATTAGGAGTACAAGAATTTGATGACAATTATTTACAAGAGTTCTTTGATGGGAATTTACACAGGCAATTGGAACAATGCGATACTTTACAGGGACTGAACTTAATGAGTAGTCTTGATAGCGCATGGAGCGGATTTTCCTCTGCAATGTTACTGGAATTACGTAATGAATTACCCAAGACAACAATTTTGCATGGAATTATTACAAGGGCGAACTGAAAGGGCTGAATAGGGCCCTTCTACCACACTGGGAACGTCAAATGAAATCAAGCGTGGTTTGCAATGAGGAGGCAGATTTGGTTTTCCCACTACGATTAGATGAATCATTGTCGGATTGGGAGCAAGCCGGTCAGACAGTTAGAGTATTGGATAGTGTCAATAGTCTTTTCGAACAAAAGGGTGAAAAATGCAATCTATGACTCACTTACAAGACTGCGTAGGCGTAAGTGATCAAACTAGAAAATTTGTTTCTTCAATCTTCGAAAACTCTGACTACAACTATTCCTTCTTTGATGACTATCCGGTTTTCAGAAACGGTCACAAAGATCCACACGTTTTTCAGAATGTTTAATTCAAAGAGGATCTACTACTAACTCAACACCAAACCCGAGAACTTTACAAACCACTGAATTTTTACCCAGTGACACAGTACCTCCACAATTTCAAAGCCCTAATTCTTTTGATCTGCAGTTATCAACAACGGAGAAATCAAGAGACGTTTTCCTCCAGTGGCGTGATGTAGCATCCAAGTATTTGAGGTCTGCACCAGATGGTGATGAATTGGTAGATAATTTGGGGACAATTGCGGCCACTTATGAATACGGTTGGTATGACGATGAGGATTCTGGCGATGATGATTTCTGAACGCTGTGGTGTAAGGAGGGCTTTTATGAAAATGAAAATTTCACCGAGATGAGATGAGGTGAAGTGAGATAGGTCGACTTGTGCAAAGATTTTGGTCGATTAGTGATAGGACTAGGGCATGATTAGAGCTCTTTGGAAGAAGATGTTTGTTAATTCTCCAGGGAAAGTAGTCGTCATTGCTGGTACTACAGGTGTTGGTAAATCCCAGCTGTCTATTCACTTAGCTAAAAAGTTCAATGGTGAAGTGATCAACTCGGATTCTATGCAAGTTTATAAAGGATTGCCAATTATCACTAACAAACACCCAATTGGAGAAAGAGAAGGTATCCCTCATCATGTTATAAATCATGTAGACTGGTCGGAAGAGTACTATTTACACAGATTTGAAAACGTGTGTAGATGCTATAGAGGATATCCACCAACGAGGAAAACTAGCAATCGTCGTAGGCGGTACACATTACTACTTGCAAGTGCTATTTAATAAGCATCTTAAGTCTGTGAAAAGGGACATAACTAAGGAAGAAAGAGAGCTGCTTAATTCTGGAAATGGCCAGCTCATTTATGATACTCTAAAAGTTTACGATCCAGAGATTGCTTCTAAGTTTCATCCTAATGATACAAGAAGGGTGCAAAGGATGTTAGAAATATATTACGAGTCGGGAAAAAAACCTAGTGAAACTTATGCCGAGCAAGAAATTTCATTGAGATACGATACGCTGTTTCTCTGGCTTTATAGCGATTCAGATGCACTAGAACAGAGATTAGATGATCGTGTAGATAAAATGTTAGAAACAGGTGCCATGCAAGAGATCACGGAATTGTACGATTATTTCCAAAATCAGCGCTATACAACTGAACAGTGTGAAAATGGTGTTTGGCAAGTCATTGGATTCAAAGAATTTCTACCATGGTTAATGGATGAGGCGAAGAATATCAAAGTGGAAGAGAGTGTCGAACGTATGAAAATTCGTACGCGACAATACGCTAAAAAACAAGTTAAGTGGATAAGGAAAATGTTAATACCAGATGTGAATGGTGATGTTTACGTGTTAGACGCATCCGATTTATCACAGTGGCATGAAAACGTGTTAGTACGATCTTCGAATATCACAAGGCAATTTTTCGAAGATAAACCAATTCAAGATATACGCGCGCCTGAAAGACTAAAGGGATTGCTAGATATTGGGAAAACAAAAGATAAAAGTCAACGAGATTGGCAACAGTACGTGTGTACTGTTTGTCGCGACCAGCAGGATAAGGAACTTATAGCCATTGGTGAGACGAATTGGCAAATTCACTTGAAGAGTAGAAGACATAGATCAAACCTCACAAAAGGTGCAAGAAAAACAGCTTATGAAAAATGGAAGGCTGAAAAGGTGTTAATGATGATGAAAAGAGCATTAATGATTGCTGAGTGAATTGCATGTAAATAATTACTTATTTAATGTGAATTTAATTTAGATTCCATGGATGATCTCTCTAAACTCCTTGCATTTTCAAACTTTTGCACTTCATATAACAACTCATTTGCTGATTTATGAAGACTTCGGTAAAATTAGCGCCATCCCCAAGTTCCTTTTAACATCTTCCAAAAGTTTTAACGAATATTGTAAATCCTCCACATACAATGCAGCTGGATCTAGCCTTTTAGTGCCACTGTCATCCTCTTGTGACTGTAATTGATCCAAAAGCCTGTTATTTTCTTCTTTTTGGTGCTGTAGATATTTGATGTCAATATCAAAATATTTCAAATGGTCCAAGAACAACGCCTCAAATTCAGTCTCACCAGTTCTCTTATACTCCGTTATTATTCGTGGTAATATTCTATGTTCTAGAGACTTGGACTTTACATCCCTTGTATATTTTTCTCTTAATCTCACGACGTTGCCTACTTGTTTAACTAATGGCGAGTTACTTTCAGGAAGCTTAATGGGCGAAGTAATTAATTTCTTATCTATAATATAGAATAGTGAAAATGTGTCTTGATCAACCTTCCTTCCTTGACTCAAATATTCCCTTAATTTTTCCAATTTTTCGTAGTATGCAGTATTAACATTTGCAGAGGGAACTGAATCCCAATTTATGGTTCCGTACTTCAATCTTAAATTAGAGTCAGTTTCTGATTCTTGTCTTAAAATTTGATCTATATCTGAAATTTGCACCTCGATGTTATTACTGTTAAATTTAAGATCATTTAATGATAGTTCATAAGATTCCAATTCGTGCTCAGAAATATTCTTTAAATTCGGAGGTAATTCAAATTTGGGTAAGCTTTCATAAAGCAACTTATTCAATGACAAAAGCGGATTGACAACGTATTGCTTCACATACTCTTCTTGGCGCTCATTATAAGCAGAGCATGCATCCAAAACACCAATAGGCAACAAGTCTTTGAATATGGGGTAGAATCCTTTGGTATAAATGCTTCCACAGGCGATGCATTGACCATGGGTGCCGGTTTTACAGGATCGATATATGAAGGTACCGTCTGCAAATAGATAAAATCATTGTCTCTTTGAATTTCCTTGAGAGATTCTTCGATTTTCACTGAAAAATCAGCTCTTGATGGTAAATCACTCTTCCTCAAATATTCCAAAGCCATTTCTAGAGATTTGATTTGAGCGCCATAATTTCTTTTCCCTCCTAGTGATAACCCATTTCTAAAATATGTAACGGCCGTGAAGTAGTTAGCTTTAGATTCCAAATGCAAACACCAATCATTACGAATCAATTGAGATTTGCGTCCAAATCTTAAACTTTCTTCGTAGTATTCTGAAACCTGTTCTGCCAATCTGGCAATAAGAGAATCCTTGCGTCCATCTTGGATAGCTTTAAACCAAAAACATTCTTGTGCTTGAGCCAGCATGATATTTATTAGAGCGTGACCACTATTCAAATCAAATATGGGCTCTTCACAGTCATTGAGGTGCCTTATGATATGTTGGAAGCATCCAGCACTGTATTGAAAATATAGACACATTGTTTTGAGAGCTTGAGATGAACCATCATTGGATTCCAGAGCTAATATGGAATACTGTGAACCAATATTGTAGAAAACATTCAACTTTTCAAATTCTAAAGAATATTCAGTTTTACCATCTGATTTTTGAAGTAATGGATTGGACCAAGTAAATTGAATTTGATCATTGGGAAATTTCTTGGAAATCTCTTCTAAACACAGCAGATACTCTTTTAAATCTCGTAGTTTTGTTTTAGAATGCTCAGGGTCAGATATGCTTTCTCTTAAGTAGGCGATTTTATTCAATTCAGCGTCAAAGAACGAAGCAGTTTGATATGACGTGGACTCAATGGCATTAGCCAGCTGATCTTTCAGACGAGCATCTGTTGTACGTTTCTGAGGAATACACAGAAGATCTGTCATCTTCTAGCGATGTCTCAGCTTTTAGCTCCTCTATAAATTGAACACGACCTGAGTTTACGCTCTCGGTTCGATAAGAAGAGCAAGTAACTAGTACATGAAGATAAGGTTGATATTAAAATTTACAGACTATCGAATAGTGAAATATTTACTATTTAAAAAGTGGTAGAGATGAACAAAATAATAATGATAAGAAGAAGAAGAAGAAGAAAAGAAGAAAATAATAATGGTGAAAATAAAGTCATCATTGAATTAATCACACACATATTACACTAGTCATTAACATTTCCCTTGTCTACTGCTGTTATATCCCTCTCACACAACACAACAAAACTGACTAGGCAGCAATTCCATTTGTAGAATTAGTTAAATCAACTTCCTCTTGTGCGTCTTGGAATTTCTCTTGGTCTACATTGGATAGGTTAGCTTCACTATAATCTTGACGTGTTGGAGGTGGTGTAACTCTTGTAGATGAAGACGTGTCCACATCGTTTCTATCGAGCACCGAAGGCCGATCTTCATCAGGTTGCATTATGTGGCTGGTATTTCCATCGTCATTATTCCTTAACTCATTCAGCAAGAACGTTATATTCGTAACCTTAGACTTGACGGATTGAGATCCACGCATTGTATTTGACCTTGCAGCAATATTTTTCTTCGGGGATGAAATAGCTCTCTTTAAATCGGTTACCTTTGGTGCTGAACTCTTTATACCTCTCCAAGAAAGTAAATCCGCAGGACCATTACCGTTTAATGATCTTGTGATGGAAGCTCTGGTACTGTCATTACCGGAGAAAGTACCATTCATCGAATCTCTATTATAACCATTCACTTCAGCAAAATTGTTCATACGCTGTGGGTGCAAATCAGAGAATAGATCTGATGTTGACAAATTATGAGGATTGGAGACAAGAATTTGTGTACCTTTTGAGAGTATTTGTTAATCTTTTCATCGGAATAGAAACCAATCAATTCGTCCTTATTGAAAAGTGTTTGATTTTTACATCTTAAATCCACTTGGGCTTTATAATTGTTCATCTTGAGAAAAGTTGCAGCTTCCCAATGGTAAAGATAATATGCTCTTGTAGGCTCTTCTACATTTTCTGTAAAATAATTGAGACCTGATAATAATGCCAAACTTTTATACTTTTGAAAGACCAGATGTATTAAAATTTTTTGATCTTCTGCGTTTTCTATTCCGGTAATCATTCCGAATAATTGCGACAATAGGTTACCTCCAGAGAAACGATCGTCTACCGCATCGAAGAGTTTCAGTTTCCCATTGGAGTCCATGAAAGGTGCCAGATTGAGGAACAATTCTAATCCAACACATGGTTTACCCATATGTGTGAGCAATTCATCGACATCTTCAATTAATACAGCTCTTTCTGATTCATCTTTAGTGGATTGAAGTTTTAATTCTAATTCAAATAGCATATCTGCAGTCTGACCTCTGTAGTAGATCTTATTGTTTAAATCGGCAATCGTCTTACGGCATTGATTTACTACGTTAACATTGGCTAAATTATCTAGTTGATATTTCAAAATTTTCCTCATCATATCCATAATACTCAAACCAACAATGCTAACATCTGAAACGAGCAAACTGGAGATTAATCGCAAACTAATTATGGGATCAGCCTTAGTTCCTGGATCTGTCAAGTGTCTAATTAACAGTACTACCACGATGTATCTTAATTGGACAGGTATACCGTTGCAAATGAACTGCAATAGGTCCTTGTTAGGGGAACGTTGTAGAAAATCTAACAGTGCTTTTATTGCCAAAGTCAATTTATCGGTCTCTGTAGTGGTGAAATATGCTTGTAATGTCTTGACGGATAAATCTGCATTTGTATTATAAATGTCGTCCAAACCCGCAGTTCTAGTCTGCATTTTACTCAGGCTTTTTGTAATGTATTGATCTGTTGGTGTGCCTAAATCTAGAGCACTATAGCGAGGATATCTTTCAATGAATTTTTCTAAAGCATACATGACTGAACGTGGAGTGAAATGATTAATTTGTGGATTAATTGCCAGGTCCGTTGTATATGAAATATCGATGCAACCTTTCAGCAACAGATCGTCGTTATCTAATATTTCCCTGGCAACATCAAAGTATAATTTTTCGAAAGAGGAATATAACTTAATAAATTCAGCATCACCACCACTCATCGCACCATCTACATTACGACAAATACTGGAAAACGTCTGTTCCACCAATTCAATAATGCTCACATCGTTATTAAAGTTATTATTGGTCAAAATCTTAATCATAATGTTTAGAAAGTCTTTCACAAACACGTTTAAATTTTCTTTGCAGTGTTCTACAACATCGTGCATTATATCCAACGTAACAGCAACGTTTCCAATTCTCCTGTGGTTCAGGTCAACATTGGTCCTCTTGACGAGATATGTACTCACTTTTTCCAATTTACTACGTCTAGAATTGACATAGTATAGCAGATAAGAAGTCTCTGACGACTTGGGTTTCTTATCGGGAGTCCTACCCGATGGATAGCATTGATTTACCAGCTTCTGATGCTTAGGAGAGAAAATCCTCATTCAAAGTCAAGGGTAGATAGCACCAAAACAGATGTCAAAGATTAATTTCCAGGCCTCTAAACAGCTGGAAATCTTCTTTAAAGCGCTCAAATCTCTTGTGATTGCTTATTTGTAAGTGTTTATACAATTGCTAAGCAAATTTCGGTCTCTTCTTTTAATACCTGTACCGTGAAATTTTCTTAGCAAATGATGAAGTGAAATTAACAGTAGAAAAATGCGATGAGCAACTTATTGATAAGCTAAAAAGTGGTAAAGGAGGTTTTATATGGCTGATTGGGTGCTTTAGAAGATGTCAGCGAGTTCGAATAATGGTAAGGCAGGTGTTTGGACGAATTTAGAGGATCAGATCGTGAAAGCTGCTATACAAAAGTACGGTACCCATCAATGGAGTAAAATAGCATCGTTGCTACAGCATAAGAGTGCTAGACAGTGTCAGATTCGTTGGGACGAGTATTTGAATCCCAGGTTAAATTTCCATGACTTTACGAGGCAGGAAGATGCAAGATTGTTGCAGTTGGCAAGACGTTTACCAAATCAATGGAGAACCATTGCGGATGCAATGGGTAGAACTGCACAGGTGTGCATTGACCGATATAATCAGCTACTAGAGGCTGACAGTGAATTTGGCATTGCATCGTCGTTGCAATTGGAATACCCTAATGCAGAGACCCAAGCGGCAAGACCAGATGGTATTCAATTGGAGGATGAAGAAAGAGAGATGTTAGCGGAGGCAAGAGCCAGATTGCTCAATACTCAGGGAAAGAAAGCTACTAGGAAGATACGTGAACGGATGTTGGAGGAGTCTAAGAGAATTGCACAATTACAGAAAAGACGTGAATTAAAACAAGCGGGTGAAAGAACAACTATTAAGAAACCACGTAAGAGATACGAGACTGAAATTGATTACAATGAGGACGTGGCATACGAACAGGAGCCACAGCCTGGTATCTACGATACTTCTCACGAGGATGAACGCATGGCTAGGGATGTTGCTAATTTTGAGAAAAGAGTTTCTCTTAGAGGGCTTAAAGAAGACCGTAAAGGTGCTGTTGGTAAAGGCAAAGAGAGCCTGAATCCAGTGCTAAGCAAGCTAACCTTACGACTACTGAATTCAAAAGGCCTAAATTGCAGTTACCGGAGCCTGGTGCTAAGGACGACGCGGCTGAAGCTATAAGGGCTAACAGGCGGGCGTTGTTAGCAGGTCCTGATGTGGATGAATCTGAACCTGTGGAAACGGTGGTAAAGCCTCATAAAACTCTATCCCAACTCTTTGCATCATTGCCGGCTCCTAAGAATGATTTCGAAATTGTACTAGATGAAGATGAGCAGGATGATGCGCAAGAGGTGCAGGAAGAAACTAAAACAGACGCAGAAGAAGAACAGAAGGCTGTGGTTCCTGCACAAGATGATACCGCTAATGAATCAGATCTCCGTCCACTTCACATGGATTGTCTTCGCATGAGAGCCCCAGATTTCATTCAACATCCAAAGGATGCCTTTGGGCAAACGTTTAATGAGCTATCAGCATCTTACATGATCAAAGAACCATTTATGCAACCTACGGACGCGTCATATTTCATGGATCAAGTAGAGCACAAGATGAAAGACGTGTCGGTAGATTCCGAAGAGTTACAATGGCAACAGCCAACTGCAGCTGCCGTTAAGGACTCTATTAGTAAACAGCTGGATAAGGTTAAGGATCTACAACGTAGCTTCGAATACTTGCAACCTCTAGCTCAATTCAACGATAAACTGTGCCAAAAGCTGTGTGTGGAACAACTACCACAGCTTCGAAAGCTGCAGCAAAAGTACTACATGAATTACAAAATCTACCAGCATGAGATGCAGGCCATCGAAGTGCGAAGAAGAAGGTTTCAAGCTGACTTGCAGAGTGCTGTAAGCTCTACTTTTCCAAGTCATAGAGCTTAAATTTTCATCAAAAATTTTTCAAACCATAAGTTGAAAAAAAAAAAAAAAGTCTCGAATAATGGTAATAGTTATGGAACAGAGTTGTGAATAAAGTGAATAACGCCCCGATGGTTGATATTAATTCCTTGGTACCTTATACCAAGAAGCTACTTGCGCAACCTCCTACTTTGTCTCCAAGTGATCTACATGCAGCTATATCTATCATACTAAAATTGCTCGAAGAATTGGAGTCAGAGAGTAAGGATCAAGGGCAAGAGGTGAACATCTACGTTGTCATAGGTAGTTTTCTTACAGCGCTAAGAACTACTGGTTTGGATCATAAAGCAGAATACATTGCAGAGGCTGCTCGAGCAGTACTGGTGTATTCTGATAAAGTAGAATTACAGTGCGATAAGGAAGATGGAATAGTTCTTGATATTGTGGGAACTGGTGGTGATGGTCAGAACACATTCAATGTCTCTACATCTGCTGCCATTGTAGCCTCTGGTATACCTGGTTTTAAAGTCTGTAAACATGGTGGTAAAGCATCGACTTCTAATAGTGGTGCTGGAGATATGATTGCACAATTAGGATGTGATGTTTCTAAAGTCAATAGTAGAACAGTGCCTCACTTGTGGGACGCTAACGATTTTCTTTTCCTGCTGGCACCCTATTTCCATAACGGTATGAGGCTGGTATCTAAAATTCGTAAGTTGCTAGGCATACCAACTGTTTTCAATGTCCTGGGGCCTTTAATTCATCCTGTACCTCATGTTAACAGAAGAGTTCTGGGAGTTTATTCAAAAGAATTGGCTCCTGAATATGCTAAGGCAGCTGCTTTAGTGTACCCTAATAGCGAAACCTTTGTTGTCTGGGGACATGTAGGACTGGACGAAGTGTCCCCATCGGTAAAACAACCATCTGGCATGTAAACGGTAGTGGTAAACTAGATGTATTCGAAATAGAACCATCTATGTTTGGTCTTCCTGAACATGAACTTTCGCAATGTCAATCCCTGGGACCTGAGGCTAACGCTAAACTGTTAAAGGAGGAAGTGTTAAACGGTAAGCTGCATTGCAAGGAGGGGCATCCTGTATATGACTATATTTTGCTCAATACAGCTGTACTCTATTGTTTAAGTAAAGGTAACAAGGACTGGCGAGAAGGTATTGCTCAAGCAGAACAAAGTATCCATTCGGGCAAGGCTCTACAATCGCTGCAGCATTTCATCAATGAATTAGACGAGTTTTAGCCAATCAATTACATAGTTATAGATACTAATCAGTGTATTTTTCCACTTAGTCTGAATAACGTTTCTGTGCAGGGCATCTCATCAATTCGCGTGGGTACAAAGAAGCCCTTCTCTAAACATAAACATTCACTTCAAAGACGTAAACAGATACTAAAAGAAAATTGTTCAAAGGTTTAGTGCCTCTGGATAAGAATTTACAAAATGGCAGATGCTCCTGATCATTCTTTGAATGGTCGCAGGCACCTAGAATTCACGCCTATAGGCTATTCCAGACAGAATCCTTTGAAAAGACTCAGTAGGTCTCCCATTCAGACGGTAGCGGAAGATGATAATAATGGAAATGGTATGAGTGAAGAAGGGCCCTTTAAGAAACAGAGGCGTGCAGATTTAGATGACACCATGGCTTCGAATAGAATGTTTAACGATAGCTCTCAATTCGATGATACTCTGCCGCAATTGAATGGACAATCAGCAGACAATGATAACGATAATGCCCACGATAGTGGTAAGGAAACTGACGATGTGGTGAAAAATCTAATGGGAAATCTAAAGGAAAATGCGCCTGCTTCCAATCCATTAAAAGAGCAACAGGAACAATTACACAAACTGAACACTGATAATTATAATTTGAAATTAAAATGTAATTCATTATTAAAATTCCTTCATAACGTTACAGATCAAGGTGAACTTACCAAAAATCTTGGACTATTAGATGAAATTAATGAATGGAAACAGAAACATTATAGTTTGAATCAACAATATCTCGAGTTAAAAGCTAAATTGATCCAAGTGGAAGCAAATGCCGCCGAAAACAAACAAGAGCCTGTGACTGAAGTAGATCATACAGCATGTCAGAGAGAACTTTCATACGTGCAAAACCAATTGGAAAAGACCACTTTACAGCTAAACACTTACAGAGATGAGGTTGCACATTTAGAGGACAAAACTATAAGGATTCAAGAGGACCAAAGAGCTAAGGAAGAACAGCACCAGTTGGAAATTCAAATGCTCAGATCTGATGTTAACAATTTAAACGTCTCCCTGGTAAATAAAGAAAGTGAATTAGAAGAAGACAGAGCTAAAATCCAACGACTCATGAATCAATTACATGAATTTGATCACAAGGGTAGCCAATCATTGCTAGATTTGGAAAGACAATTAGAAATGAAAAGAGACTCTATTTCAAGCTTGGAAAAGAAGTACGAGCTTTAACACACGATCGAGTTCATTTAGAAACACGAATAAAAGACAGGGAAATAGAAAACGCTAAGATTCAATCTGAATTGGAAAGGCTACGCGACAATGTTAAGAATAATAATAGCTCAAATTTTGAAATTGGTGAATTAAAACATGCTAAGGCCTCATTGGATGATAAGGTTCGAAATTTGACAGAAGAAAGACACAACTTGAATCAAAGAATATCTGCTTTGAGAAAAGAATGTGATGAATGGAAATCAAATACCAGAGGAATGAGTCCTTAGATTCAAATCATCGAAAGGCTTTCGACTCTTTGAGACAAGAATTGCAGACCACGAAAACCCAATTGGAAGAAACTCGTAAAACTGCCCAACAATTACAAACTCAAGTTATTGAAAATACCACCAAGAATTCAGAACGTACGTCACAAAGGATTAAAGATAAAGAAACACAGATTCAGAAATTGGAATCGGAATTACAATTTTGTAAGCAACAATTGAAGGATGGTTCAAGAAGATTACAAGCAGAAGAAGAAAGATGTCGAGAAACTTTCGAATCTGAGCTACAGAATTTGGAAATGAAGAATGGTTTCGAGAGAACTAAATTGGAGAGAGAAATTACACTTTTGAAAGAAGAAAGAGTAGCACTTATAGAGACCCATGATCGCGAATTAGAGCTTTGGAAGAGTAAGTGTGATGCCCTAAACAAGGAAAATGATAGATTGGTTAGACAAGAAATTGGTGATTTAGACGGTGTCAAACGGAAACTGTCCCAACAGCTTGATAAATTACAGGAAAAATTGACAACTGCAGAAGGTGAAAGAGGCGACTTGGCAGAAAAACTAATTAAATTACAACATTCCAAAGATAGCTATAAGGATGAATTAAAAGAGTAAGTTCAAAATTGGAGTACTTATCCAAAGAATATATTAAATCCAAGCAATCGGCAATTACCGATGATGAACAAAAGGCTAGATATAACACAATGAAGCAAAGACTCCTAGTAGAACTAAAATCCTTGCAAGACGAAAATTTGTCATTGGAAAGAAAATTGTTGGAACAGAGGGGTACTAGCAGTAAATCTCAAGATAGCTTCTCTCGTTCTAATTCATCAACCCAAGATCGGTTAGACTATTACAAATTGAAATATAACAATGAAGTAAAACATAATAATGATTTGAGGATTATGAACGATTATTTAAATCGTGTTTTGAGAGCCAGTTCCCAACATCTCAAATTGGATCTTTGAAATTGGAAAGTGAAATAAGTCAACCCGCCGTACCGTCTTCGAGAACATATAAGACTGTCCTAGACGATGACAGGTATAGACCCCGATTTCGTAGCGGATTAATTTCACCGGGCCATATCCCCACTTTTAAGGCGGTAGCCCTTTAGTATTGGCATGTGTCCGTATGAAGCAGACTGCCATCAGGTGTCGTTGGGATGAACATAGGATAAGGTACTTGAGGAATAAGATGGCAATAGATGATGATAGAATTACCTGGTAAGATTTACGGCTTTTGTAATTCTCTATAATCTCTAGCCACTAGCGTTATTCTTGTTTTAAAGTTTTCTGTAATCATATTAATTTGATCTAACATGTCAAAATAATTCTCCAACTTTTCACACTTAGTTAAAATTTCTCTGAAATGCTTGATATTTTCATCGACAATTCCATTTACTATGTCCTTGGTGATTAATTCATTTTGTCTTTTACAGATTTCATTGGTTTGGAATTCAATTGATGAAACATAATCCGAAATCTTGTATAGTAGATAGTCATAATCCATGCTTAGTCTATCTATACCAAAGGAGTCATCATTAGATTCCTGACTCATGACAAATCCTGGAGGGTAGAAACAGACGATGAGAATCAACTAAATGCTTCTAATTGTAACCGATGAGATGGTAGTAACTTTCAACTTGCTACCCTATGACCTTTGATTCGCTGAAAGTTTAAAAGTCAAAGTCTAAGTGCGGGTTCGAACCCTGTAAGGTGATTTTATGGAGGAAATATGATCAGGGATATCGTAAAGGTAATTAGTAGAGGGCCGCGTTTATTTAGATTACAAGTAAATAAAATGTTGAGCACTAGTGACTACTCAATTAAATCATGGCTTTTTGTTTGAAAGTGTACCTACTTCTTAAACGTAGTCAAGAATTCGCTATACAGACATCGTATTGGGATGGTAACTTCTAAAGCATGTATACAGCCTCGAGGCGTGGATAATAACTTATTATCATACACATGATTTCACATATATATGAAGGAACAGCAGACGGTATATGTGCCGCTTTCAAGCCCTAATTTTGGGTGCCCTGTTAAGCCCTATTTTGGGTACCCTATCAAGCCCTAATGGCTGTCATTTTCAAGCCCTAATATTTTTCCAATCGAGCTGGAAAAGGAGAACTACGAGTAAACAAGAATTGTCAAGGAATCATTATAGATTAAGACTGGCAAGTGCAAAGGGACTAGTAAAATAAGTAATTCTTCCATGTCTCAAGGTATTTACCTTACTGATGGGCCAGTTCGCAGGCCACAACCCGTGGGTAACCCACTTTTGAGGAAAATTCAACGTTCATGTCGTCTTTCTTTACCAGAACCTGATCTGGCGTTGAATTTAGATGTTGCAGATTATATCAATGAGAAACAAGGTCCTGCACCAAGAGATGCGGTTATTGCAATTGTTAAATTGATTAATAGTAGAGATACACACACTGCAGTATTTGCCCTAGCTTTATTGGACGTTTTAGTTAAAACTGTGGATATCCGCTACATCTACAAATATCGAGAAAGGAATTTTAAATGAATTGGTAAAGAGATTTCCAGAACACCCCTATGAGATACTCTAAAGTTCAGCGTTTAGTTCTTACTGCAATTGAAGAATGGTATCAAACTATCTGTAAGCATGCTTCTTATAAGGAAGATATGGGGTATATTAGAGACATGCATCGACTATTGAAATACAAGGGTTATATTTTCCCCAAGATTAATGATTCTGATATGGCTGTCTTAAGACCAGCAGATCAATTAAAGACACCCAGTGAAATTCAAAAGGAACAAGAAGTGGCACAGTCGGCGAAATTAGAAGAATTGATTAGACGTGGTAGACCAGAAGATTTAAGAGAAGCCAACAAATTGATGAAAGTTATGGCTGGTTTCAAAGAGGATAATGCTAGAGAAGCTAAACAAACCATTTTAACGGAATTAAACAAATTAAAACGTAAAGCTGATCTTTTGAATGAAATGTTGAGCTCTTCAGATACTCCAGATTTGAAAAATGAGACTGTAAGTGAATTACATAGTGCTTTGAAAGGTGCACAACCTAAATTTCAAGGCATTATTGAAGAAGAACACGAAGATGATGAATTGGTTCAAGATTTACTCAAATTTAACGATACTGTTAACCAGTTGTTAGAAAAATGGATTTGTTGAAAGCTGGTGATTCAGGTGCAGCTTCACAGATTCGTCCAAGTAACATTTCATCTCCTCCTCCTAATAGTACAAGTGGTGCTCTAGCGACAGAGATTAATTTAATAGATTTTGACGATGAACCTGCAGAAAACAGTAATAATGTTCATCAACCTACTTCAGCTGGTGACTCGCATAGTGATCCAGTGTCAGACTTACTAGGAGGTTTAGGAGAGTTATCACTTTCCTCTGGTCAAAGTACACAAAATTTCGGCCTTGGTGGTAGTATTCAATTGGGTTCTTCTCAACCTGCCCCACCTGTAACCAGTAATGCTACTTCTCATAGCAATAGCAATTTGGACCTTCTTGGAACTCTTTCCTCCCAAAGCACTTCAAGTGGTCAACCTCCCCAACAGAGTAGTAGTGGATTGGACCTGTTCGGTGATTTTCAAGCACCTTCGGGCAAAGTGTTTGTTCACCAATCTAATCATTTAAAGATTCAAGGTTCTTTTAACAGAGACAATAAACAGACTATAAAATGTAAATTTTTCTTTTCAAATGTCTCTGTATCTGCTATTCAAGGATTAACTCATTTAGTTGCAGTTCCCAAACATTTGCAATTAAGACTATTGCCACAATCTGGTAGTACCTTGGGTGGATTTATCAATGAAGGTGTTACACAAGAGGCCTATATTGAGGGTACGCCAGAGGCTATTGCAGATGCTGTTAAAATGAAATGGAAGGTTACTTATAACGTAGATGGAAAACCTGTCGAAGAGACAGCCGTCTTTACTTTGCCCAAAGTGTAGAAATAGTTGAAAACAAAACGGTATTTAGATTTTTATTTTGTTTTATTTTCCCCCTAATGCATCTGTACAATTTTATCGATGGCTGGTGTGTGTCTATAAAATCGCCTTTTGAGCTTCACAGACTGCTTCCTTCAACACCTGTCGCCAAATATGTGTTGATATATATTACTTTCTTAATGAATATACAAAAAAAAAAAAAATAATAATATTAATATATATTTTATGAAATGAAATGGAAGATGTCCTTGTCTATCATAACCTCGTTATTTTGATACCTTTGTAGAATCTCTTGCGGTGTGGGTGATTTAATTTTACTATTTGAGTCAGAATGACTCTTGTTACTATTTGTATTGGGAGAATTACTTGGGTCTTTAGAAGATTTCTCCTCGTGTGGCAATGTATACTGTTGTAAGGGCGACTGCTTTTGTTCAGGTTTTGGTTGCTGCTCCTGTCGCTGCTCTTGTTGTTCTTCTTGTTCTTGTTCTTGTTCTTGCCCTTGTTGTTGCCCTTGTTGTTGTTGCCCTTGTTGTTGTTGCTGCTGTTGTTGTTGTTGCTGCTGTTGTTGTTGTTGTTGTTGTTGTTGTTGCTGTTGTTGTTGCTGTTGTTGTTGTTGTCTTGCCATTAGAGATCTGTAATAACTCTGAGCGGCTCTCATGGCCGTTTCCAATGAAATTTCTGGCTTTTGTGCCAAAATTTTTCTCGAATAACCTTCAATTATATCACGTTCTGTGAATTTTCTTTGTAAAGGTGCGCCTTGCATAAGTGCCTGTCTACTTGTTGGTGTCTTTGCCGCCTGCGGAGTACTGCCGGAATTGGAACGAGTCTCACTTGAACTCGTATTCACACGAGAAGCCGTTCTCATAGCACCTATGTTTGAGTTGTCGGGCCACCTTGATGTGGAAGTTGTTGTTTATGCTGTTGGAACTGTTGATGTTGTGCCCGGTTTTAAAGCTTCTTCTCATTTGAATGTCCCTACGTAAGGACTCATCCCTTTGAGCTTTCAATTGGGACATTTCAGCGGGCGTAGGGACTTTCATGTTTTTACAATCCAATGGCTTTCTAGGCTGAGTGGGGTTTGGACGTGGTGCGTTTTCACGTTTTTTAATACATTTACGCATAGCCTCAAACATGCTGGCCCAACGTAATCTTCTGTGACCCCTTTGAATGGATTCGGGACCCACACCAAGAGGAGATATCCTCCTGTTTTGTCGCTGTTGAAATTTATGTGCCTCAATCAACCATTGTTGTACGCCATGAGCTCGAGGTCCCTTCAGATCACTAAAGCTGAACTTTTCATTTAATTGAACAAACCTTTCGAAACATTGCCAAGGGGTTCTCCGTTCAATATTAGAGACATATGACATACTAGGTCTACAATTTAAATGGGCACTAATCAGTTCCCAATTATATGCATAAGCGTTGATATTTTTTACCAACTCTTGATCGTCTTCGGGAAGCCAAATGGTTGGTGTTCTATTCTGCAAGTACCGTAAGGATGGTGCTGGAGGTGGCTTTAAGTAGTGACTCCTTCTATTGCCGTAAAACATGCCTCTCCTTTTGCTCAGTTGAACAAGTGATTGTTCCTCATCCATGATCTGTCTTTCCACTATTTTTAAGTAATGATCATCTTCAAGTGTGACCATCGACTTGGAAATTGGCACGAATGGAAGATTCCCTTTACTTATGTCCCCAGGATCCGTTCCCGTATATAAAGGAACATTCTGTAACATCGTTCGCTCTAGCGGCTTTAATTCATCAAAGGAAAGAGTCAACTTGTAAGGATCTACCATTGATTTTTTAAACCACTTTTAACACCACTGGCCTCATTGTGAGATTCCTTAGTAATTTCATCAGAGAAATCCGGCTTAGACAATAGAAATTGGTTATCCTTATTCTCACAATCAGCATCCTTCATAATTCCATGGGGATCATTCTCCGTGGATGCGTCCGCACTTTGGACCAAATCAGGTCCTTCAGTGGTCTCTCGCATCGCAGTTGTGGGTTCGTCATCCTTTTCATTTGGTGATTTCTCATCAATAAGTTGTGATTGATCGATCTTAGAATTGTTCTCATCAACCGTTTGGGGACCTTCTTGTGTTCCATGCGATTCTGTTGGATCACTATCTACAGGTAAATGTCTGACAGGTGCTCTTTTACGCAGCACACATCTCCATAAGCCCAATAATCTGTCACTGCTTGGGCCAAAGTTGTGCAAACTGCGATTTTATAAGCTCGGCCTTCTTTGAAATCAGCCTGCATCCATTTAGCCTCAGCCATTAGTGTCCTATAATGAGAGGGTTCATTTTCCCAAGGATCTAGAAATGGTCTTGGTTGCCGAAGGGACCAAAGTCCTAATCGTCTCAATTCCTCTATTCTAGAACTCACTACGGTAATCCTTCCTTCATTTAACGCGTTATTCATAATATCAGTTGTTAAAGCCTTATGTGCCATGGGAATAAGTTTAATTAGAGGTAAAGTCTGTACCATGTATTTCAATTCAGCCAAAGGTAGTGCTTGGGCTATTTTAGAGGGGACGATGTCCTTGGTCAACAGATAAACCGACTCCTTACTATTAATATTATGTTCGCGAAAAAAATCACCCTCTTCCACTGGATTCCTTGTGATTTCATCAATCAACCGGTTTTTGTACTTATGTGACGGTTCCACAGGGGTAGGTTCAGCCGGAGGAATGTTAAGGTCCATATAGTACATTGGATGCGGCACCCTTGATGCTGGCGGAGCAGATGAGAGAGGAGAAGCTCTTTCAGGATTTAATTTTACCCTCTTCTCATGAGAGTCATGTAAATCAGGTAAAGATCTCTTATTATTAGTGGTATCGCCGTTGTTGTTACTGTTGTTGTTATTGTTGTTGCTGTTCGGCACTTGCAATTGTTGCATTCCAGTGTTATTACTCGGTACACTGACGGATGATGCTTTCTCCTTAGTAGGAAGAGATTTTTGATTTCTGGTGCTGATTTTTTACTTGTTCCACTGGCTCATATTTCGGCAGCGTACCTGCCTGGAATCTTGTTCCCTTTTAATATCGTTTTGTGCAAGAAATGAGCTTAGTTCACTCTTAAGGGCTGCTTCATCTGTAATATCAAGCAATTCACTCATTCTCGAAACGCAGTATAATTCAATCAATTTTGATTACGCATCTTAATCAGTTCTTCTACCTGTGCATCAACGCCATCTTCTGTCTTACCGCCATTGATAACCGTTCTCCTTGGGAGGAGATGGAGATCTGGAGGACATGGTCCTTGAATAAGCTCGGCGGCTAATCCCTGGTTTTCGTACCGCTGACCGGGTCACAATTATTTGCCTTATCCCGCGTCAAAGTCACGATCGACGAAGTTCGCGCTCAGGGGAAAAGTCACCACCACCAGAGGCGAAAAGTAGCACAAAACAAAGGCGAAACGCTCCCGTATCTAACCGTGGAGCTCCTTCTTGAACTTTATGTTCTTACCAGCCCTTCTCCGATCTTACGGATACCAAATATATGGGCAGGTTTGTTTACCTGTGCTGCAATTATAACAAGGTTTACCCTCCTTTTTGTTCTCGTTGATCTTGAATTTTTTTTAATTCTTTCTGCAAATTTTGTTTCGTCTAGAGTGATGTAATTGTATGATTATGTGATCATGTGATCAGACTGCTTAGGAATGAATCATATCGACATCCAGTATCTCAGCATCAGCGGCTAATGTTCAGTTGATATGGGCTAGGATATTCTTGTTTTATGGAGGCATATATATGTGCGCTCCATCGTAGGAGTTTGTGACAGATTAACAGGCATCTTCCCTCAATTTTAAAATATAAGATACTAGTTAGAACGGGAATCATAGATTCTTGTGAGGACTATAGTCATTTCTTAAAGTTTCAATGAAACGCTTTATCCCTTCTATGGTCTTCCTGTGCCTAGATCCTGTATGTTCTCCAGTCGTTTATTCAAAGCTGAGCTGTTGGACCTAACTGCACATTTTGACGCCAAAAAAATTTATAGTATAAACTGCTACACATGCAGAATTAAGAAAATGATGCCTTAATCACCATGATTGAAGTTCATGCTCTAATTCAGAAATGCTCTTTAGCAAGTCTTGATGCGATAACACTATATATGTTGGAATCAACCCTTTGTGAGGCTGTAAATCGAAGTGTAATTTTGCATTTTTTCAAAATCCTGTCTTCCACATGGAAATAATCGACTTCATGCTGTTTAACTCTCTTCTTAGAACGTTGACCTTGATTTTCATCTTCACTATCACTATCCATATCAAAATTGACTTCATATTTACGGCTTAGAATCACATAAAAATCGTAATGTTTACCATCACCTAGTGCATTGGTCACATCTTCTAAAGTAATTTTGTACAATGGAGGTACTACTTCTGTAGGCATATTAATTAAACGTTCACCGAGCACAAGTGCACAGCTCTTCTTTGAATTCGATTCTACCGTACGCAAAATGAAGCCATTCTTTCATCTCTACGCAAGTAGCGTGCATAATCAGAATCGCGGTTCTCCTTATAGTCCACAAACGATAAGAAACAGTATGGATCAGATTCAGGTCCGTCTGTTTTAATGGTAGTTGTTGGAGATGCTAGTATCAGATCACTTAATTGACTTAACTGAACCTTATTACTCTCTTCATTACCCAAAATTTGACGTAGAAGGTTTTAATAGCATGGAAATCCACTTGTGGGTTACCACCAAAGAAATCAAAATCTATATTGACAACCTCTTCATCATTTACTTGCTCTTCATCTCCCTCGGAATCGGTGCTACTGATATCAATCTCAGAACCTGTATCATCTTCAGAGGCACGACGCTTCTTGGTGAGCTCACTTAGCTTAATAGTTTCAAGCATCTTCTTGGTTTCTTGTGAATTAGATTATTTGTCAGTAGCTCATCTCATCTCATCTCATTACATCTCTTCAAAATTTTCATAACAGATGCCGATAGGCTGAAATTTCACCCTCGAGAGTAAGGGAGTTCGAACAATAGGTACTACAAAAGTTTGATGAAATACTGGCATGGGGATGTCGGAAGTGGCTCAATGGTTTCTCACTAATACGGATATCTGTTTGCATCAATCTGTCAAGATTGATAAATCAACAATAGGCGATCCTGCAAGTGGTTATGGGGTTTTGTTGATCTTTCAAAACCGGGGTTATGAATGGCGATAAAAATACACTAGAACTTATGAGGATTCCTCATGGGGTTACATTTGATGTGCACACTGTTTTCCAGGTGTTGAATGACGGGACATGGTACTCTTCAAGACAAGAGTTTGAAAAGACAAAGCAGAAATTCAAGGATGTCTTTGCACGTATGCTTCAATATGAAGGAATGGTAGAATTGTTAAATGAATCAAATACGCTAGTTGGTTTTTTTTTAATATGTGAAATGCTCAAGGGTGATTTTGAATTGCCTTCCGTCTTTGTCTACTATTTAGATAATGTCTTATTGAAAACTGCTATTGGAAATGCTGCTAAACATTTGGATTTATTAATGGAATACTATGAACAGTATGTGGAATCACACTTGTTTTCAAAGATGTTGAGGAAGTTTGAACAATTTGCTGATCGGATTCCTCGAGAAACCGTTCGTCAAGTGTTTGCAGCGGTAAAATCTCGGTGTCTTGAAATACCACAGGAATTGGACCAGGATAGTGATGACTTTGTGGTTAACTCGACCTTAGTACCTTTGTTAGATTTGTGCAATCATAGTAACAAGCCAAATTCTCATTTCGATGTGGATAGAGAGACGGGGATGTCATTTTACTATTAGACTTGGGTAAATCCAAACCTTTAAAAGATAAATTCCAAGAAGTGTTCATTTCCTACACTCCACTCGTAGAGATGCTTTCCTTCCACAATAACTATGGATTTGTTCCGCCTCCTGATGATTTCCAATTCTTTAATCTCTCGATTGAAAGAGACTTTCTATCTCAACAAAAGTTGGTAATAGAGATCTTCGTCTTTTCTGCAAATGGTTTAAAATTAATCCAGTGGTACAATTGATCCGATACAACGGGAAATGGTACATTAACGATACTTTGGAAGCGTTTGCACTTCTGTTATTACCATTTCTACCGTTACCGGACGATTTCACCAAATCTTGCTGGCATTACGACGATAGGAACTACGAAACTTTTGCCCATTTCCACCAATTTCTTAACGATAATGATTTTACTGACTTCACACAAAGTCTCAAATTTTACAAACGTGAAATTCGCCAGCAAGAGCACCAAAACTGTGATACCATCTGGTTTCCTCAGCTTGCCTGGTGTTTCCGTTATAAGGATGATGGTGAACTTTGCGTAGACGCGTAGAACAGATTGATGCATTGGAATTAGCACCTTTGAAGATCGAAAGCAATTTGAATTAGTCATTGAACGTTTTAAGGAGTTTTTGTCGGCTACCTAGATCATAGAGAATCGACACTGAGGAGTTACCAAGGAGATAACGAATCATTTAACCAATTGTTACACCTTGAACTTGATATTTTACAGCAATTGAACAATGGACTAAAACAGAATCAAGTGCAATTCTGGAGTGATATAGACACCGATGCTCAGGAGGTCCCACAGTTGCCTTTCCTCTGGAAACCAAGCGGCCAAGAGATACAGAATGACGAGAATTTGGAATTGGACTGGGAAATGCTAAGTATAAAACCCTACAATCCCAGAGAACTGACAGATTTCTACGATGAAGAGTTACACAGCTTCTTGCAAGTGATGCAGGGTTAGTTTGTTTGTTTTTGTACATATGCATAGATGATATATTCTTCCTATTGGCGGTAGTGAATGTGGAGCATCTCGGTATCTACCCTAATCACTCCTTGTTTTCTTTTAACAATGTACAACATATGAATGTTGATTCAGAGAAAAGAATAGTCACTCGTAATGTTTCTCCAGTTCATTGTGCAATTTCTGGTAGTGCTGGTTTCACTACCATTGTCAAGGGGCTGCATTTTTATTTGAAATCTGGACAAGTTAAATGTTTTACGAGAACTTGTCCCTGGGTAATCTAATGATTGGCGATATTGATGGATATGTAGAAAGAGAGGACACGTTTGTGGAAGATCCAGACTTGAGGTTGACTGTGTCTGTAGACGAATCTTTTGACAGTAACCACAGGGTGATGAATCAGAAGAATGCGCATACGGGTGATTTCACATTTACCGCCCTAGATACAGGTGAACACAGAATCTGTATTATGCCGTCTTATCCCCAAGAAGATGCAAGATTGAGAATATTCATGGAATTGGATATTACCAATATGCGGTTGTTGGATACTAGAAGGAAAGACGATGAGAGAACGGCGAAACAGAGGGTTTTACAAATGGTACGCAGATTGGAAGTAATTCGTCTTGAACAAATAGACATAAGGAAAAAGGAAGCCCTGTTCAGAAATCAGAGTGAGTCTGCGAATTCAAAAATTCTACGGTGGTCCTGCTTACAGGTTCTTGGATTAGTGATAATGTGTGTTCTACAACTACGCTATTTGAAGAATTTCTTTGTGAAACAAAAGTGATATGAAGTGATTGACAGCTAGCAATTGATCACAGAAGTGCTATGAATAATACCATTATGGCTAGTATAATAGCTAAATTTCAATACAATAAGCCGCCTTCAGCATGAGATTGAGCTAAAGCTAAAACTTTCGTTTTGGATGATTTGGAATTTTTCAACGGATGATGTTCATTATAATGAAAGCTCATCTCGCTAACTCTTCGCGACAAGTTTGAAGGTTGATCAGGCTCTTAAGAGGTTGTGTATTTGTTGAAAGATGACTGTGGAAGTTCCTGAAAGTATTCTTAGAGAGCTTGAGTCACTGAAGCTCGAAAATGCTAAGCTTAAGGCTGAGTTAGCTGGGGAGAAGGAGTTTAACAAGTATCCGATGTCTCTGGAGGAGTACAAACGTTATGGTAGGCAAATGATTGTTGAAGACGTAGGTGGTGTAGAAGGCCAACTGAAATTACGTAACTCGAGAGTTTTAGTCGTGGGGGCAGGTGGACTAGGATGTCCAGCGCTACCCTACTTGGTTGGCGCAGGTATTGGACACATAGGAATTGTCGATAATGATACTGTTGATACTTCTAATTTACACAGACAAGTCCTTCATAGTTCCAATAAGGTAGGCATGTTGAAATGTGAATCAGCCAAACAAGTGCTAAACGAGTTAAACCCACACGTGAATGTCGAGACCTATCCGGTCAGACTAGATGGAATAAATGCATTTTCAATCTTCGAAAAATATGACTACATCCTGGATTGTACTGATACGCCGTTTACAAGGTACTTGATTTCGGATGTAGCAGTTAATCTTAAAAAGACTGTGGTGTCTGCTTCTGGATTGGGTACAGAAGGTCAAATGACGATCTTGAATTTTAAAAACAAAGGTCCCTGTTACAGATGCTTTTATCCTGTTCCTCCATCGCCAACTTCGGTCTCATCTTGTCAGGAGGGTGGTGTCATTGGCCCTTGCATAGGTTTAGTGGGTGTTATGATGGCTATTGAGGTGATGAAATTAATAATGGAGGTATACACGGAAGAGAGTTTCAAACCGTTTTGACTAGTTATTCTGGGTTCCCAACGCAATCTTTGCGTACTTTCAAAATGAGAGGTAGACAAAAACATGTGCCTGTTGTGGCGAAAATCCTACTATTACGAGGAATGCTATTGAATCTGGTGAAGTGGATTACACTTTATTTTGTGGTTCAAGAAAATATAATGTTTGTGATTCGATGGAAAGGATGAGTGTGACTGATTTTGAAAATGATTATCACGACCGTCAAGATTTCGTCTTCCTCGATGTAAGGCCTTCCCATCACTATAGCATTTCACATTTCCCCAGCACACATAACATTCCCTTGAAGAAATTAAGAGATATGGGCGGCTCGATTTCAGAGTTACAAGAACATGTTCCGAATATTGACAAGGAAAGTGAAGTAGTCGTTGTGTGTCGATATGGTAATGATTCGCAGTTGGCTACAAGATTATTAAAGGATCAATTTGGAATACCTAAAGTTAAAGATATCCGAGGTGGTTTCTTTAAATACATAGATGATGTGGATCCATCTATTCCAAAATACTAGAAGAATATAATTCGAGTTTCCCTTTTAATGAAATACTCGGTGAACGCGCATAAAATTAGTCATTTCCTAATTTTTCTATTGTCAGCAGTCCGGCACTGTTGGCAAAGGCATAAAATTGTCCAGCAGCACTGGTTTCATTCCACTTAATGCATGATATGTTGACACCATGTGCGTCAATTTTAACTCCGCTTATTTCGTTTATGCTTGGTTTGTAGATTTCATAGTTATGGTTTAATCGATATTTGTCTTCTCGTTTGCTGTACTCCCATTTCCACAATCTCAGTGAACAGTGAGCAACTGAACTATTCTTAATACCTGTTAATACCCTTCTGGATACATTGTCAATAGCAATGTTTCCGTCAGAGCTACCATTCAGGACCAATGGATGTAATCTAGAGGCACCAACAGAAACTATTGTAGTTTCTTGTAAGGAAATCGTGTGCATACCGAAGGCGGCTCGCGGTACAACCGTCTTTAAAGAGTTGGTACCATCTGTATGCACGAATGCGTATAGCTGAGGTAAGTATGCAATTGGAATGATATTCGTTCCACGGAATCTAGTTACTCCCAGTTTTGAAGTAAAAATGTCTTTGGGATCAAAAATATAAAAGTATCCATCCACTGATAGGGTCCCTACTGTGGGTCTTTCTAGTTCTGAAGAAGCTACGCAGACTGCAAGAACGTAGGAATCATGGATTTTGTGATAATATGACGGATATTCGGGGTCCGTCAAGTCAAATTCGGCAACAAATCCATTTTTAAACCCACATATTATTGAGGTTGGCGATAAAAAATCGTAACACGTAATGCTGGTGTTTGGCATGGAAATAGAGATTGATGCTTCGTCTAACAATCGTATTGCGTGCGATTCCTCATTAGGAACAGTCACCTCTGTCAGTTTAAATGATCCATTTTGACAAACAAATGCCAGTACGCCAAGTACACCTTGTTTTTCACACCCTTCATGCCATCTTAAATTCCAAATTTCGCCGAATGGATGTGCAACTGTTTGTAATTTGGTAAATTTCAAAGTATTTGTATTCAGTTTGAATATTTCAATGCAAGCAGTGTGAGATTCTGATTCAAACATTCTTAAATGGCTGTCCGATGGCCTTTCAAAATACTGTGAAAGTGCAACGGCTAAGTACTGATCTTCAGATCTTTCTTGAGATAACCATACCATATCGGTAATGAATCCGCCGGTATTATACACAAATCCGTGCCTTTTCCCATAAGGCAAGACAGGGAATTCCATGGACTGTTCAGATTGGAGAGCCGTCTCGGATTCATTGATTATAATTCTACGTTCCTTCTTATTCTTAATAAATATTTGATCAAATTCCTTCGTATCTATATCGTGGAACTTTAAACTGGAAGTTGATGGCATGATTCTATCATAGACATTATCTAACGAACAAGGTGGTCTACAATCAACGTAATATGGCGAATCCGGTTGAATCACTTCGGAGGGAAAACAAAACAAATATGGTTCAAAACCTTCTTTCACTTTGGCCAATCTTAATAATTTATGCTCATTTAAACCGTAAATTCGTTCAATTTTATCTCTTGCTGACGATAAATCTTTCAATGCTCTAATGATTTTACCTTTACGTTCTAAGTTGGATCCTCTCTGCTGAACTTTAGATGAATTGATCTCTATTGATGTTTTAGGAGATCTGGTTTTCCTTCTCTTATCTGGTTTCTGCGTTTCCTCATCGACATCTACTTCTGGCACGAATTCTTCATCTTCATCTTCTTTATCAAGTTGAACACCAAGTTCAGCCTCTGGATCTGGTGTCACTTTTCTAGCAAGTCCTTCTTGGTCTTCTTCTAGTCGCCTCTACCACAGCAGACTTGATAATTCCAATGTTGTCATTGTTACCATTATTATTGTCATCGTTTTCACTTGATTTTGAACTTACTTTCGGCGTTTCAGTCCCTTTAGATTCGTTCTTCCTAGGTCTTCCTCTTCCTCGTTTCATAGCCGTCATCAGCACCGATTGTAATTCTTAGCCACTTATACCAGTTTACAATAGTTATTAATATTGATCAATTGGTATGTATTCCTTTATTATGTAGCATTATTCCTTATTTGCAAAATATGCTCCTTGTAGTTTTCGAATGGAAGAAATGTCAAAATATACGGCTATCGTATTATAGTACTATATACTTGCCCTAATATTAAATAGCGGTATTAGCCGCCAGCTTATCAAGGAAAGAATGCATTGGAGTCCTTTTATAGTTGGGACAGAACGGTGGACAAGTCATTGATCAAGTCAGCTGCTGACTCACAACCTATAGAGACCCTGACAAGACATTGGTCGATACCTGAATCACACATAGCTCTCCATTCAACCAAAGATTCCACACCACCAAGAGAAGTAGCATGCTGGAAAAGTTTTAGAGAGCTGCAGAATTTCTTACATTGCTCTTCAGTTTTAAAGGTTAAAGAAAATACGGGAGTGTAGCCACCGCTCAACTGTTTCTTGACAAATTCTTCGGTTTGCAAAGAGGAATGGTATAATTCAACAAGCGCAGGATACTTATCTTTGTGATCGTTCAAGTATTTCACAACTTTAGTAGCATTCTCAGCTTGTCTTCTAATTCTCAAGTCATAAGTTCTCAATGATCTCAAAAGCAAGTAGCTTTCTAAATTAGCGATATTGGAACCCAAATAGATTCTATCCTCTTTCAATTTTCCAGCTACCTCCTTGTCCTTGACCACTAACACACCACTTAACAAGTCAGAGTGACCAGCAAAATATTTGGTGGCAGAATGCATGATCATATCAGCACCAAAATCCCAAGCGTTTTGTAATGGAGGTGGTGCAAAAGTTGAATCTACCATCAATAGTGCACCTTTGGAATGAGCACGACGAGCTAAGTCGCTTATATCCAGGGAAGTACCAAATGGATTAACGGGGGTTTCCACATGAACTAGATCACCTTCTTGAGCATACTTCTCGATGTCCGTAAGACCGTATCTCTCTACACCGTAGTTACGCTTCAAAATCCCTACAATTCCCTGGACACCATGGTAACACTGGTCCATAAATACCCTCTTAGGGTTGAGATGAACTATAGCTCCTAAAAATCCACCTAGCCCACATGAATAACAAATTGCATATCCACCAAGGAAACGAGAGAACAAAGCCTCCAATCTAACACCGTTAGGATGACCTTCTCTCGAGTACACTGGATTTTCATCCAAAAGTCGAGATTGGGTTGATCTCTCCAGGGAATCAAGTTATCATTGTCGTAACGAAATGTAGATGCCACGTTAATTGGTGGTGCGACATCCGTTACTCTGTTGTGTTCGTCATCACCATGTAGCAAGAGAGTTTCTAGATCAACCATTATAATCCCTAAGTCCCCTTTTTATCTGTAACGGTTGTTAGTATAGATGATATTTTTCAAAACCACTTGATCATCTCATACCGTTATATATAATTGTCACGGGCATCCTGGTAGGTACTGGTGCTCCAGTAAGTGAGCTATATCTCGATGCCGCATATATCAAGAGCTGCCATTCGTTTAAGGCATTTTTCACAGGTTGTCATATGAGCAGACAGAGGCTCTTAAGTGAGACATAGAGTCCCGTGGATGCAACAACATCATTCTTAAGACGATTTGCCTCGAGCAAATGTTGTCAATCGAATCCTGTTGTGAAAATGACTGCATCTCATGTGCTTTAAGGTTTGATGCATTTCTTAAAAGGCAACCATGTTCGGCATACCTTGGTACATAATTAAAGACCGGCACTCGATAACTTGAAGATAAATAAAAGTTAAGCGATAAAGATATAATTATCCAGACTGTCTATTTATTAAGCTGCTCATTCAACCAGTTTTCAGTGAATTGGCAAGTCTTCATATCCTTTGGATTATATGTTTAGAGTCACTCTAAGGAAACTTTCGACAATGTCTAGTATTGCAACGTCTTCTAAAACTAACTACCCAAAAGAATTCATTAAATTCCTCAATGAATCTCATACACCTTACCATGTAGTTCACAACATGAAATTACATCTAGATCAGCATGGTTTTCAAGAGTTGAGTGAACGTGAAGCTTGGAATGGTAAAGTACAACGTAAGGGCAGATACTACGTGACTAGGAACAATTCTTCAATTGTAGCATTTGCTGTTGGTGGTAAATGGCAGCCAGGTAACCCAATCGCTATTACTGGTGCCCATACTGACTCACCAGTGCTAAGAATCAAACCTGTATCCAAGAGAAAAACTGAGAACTATGAGCAAGTTGGTGTGGAATGTTATGGTGGAGGTATTTGGCATTCCTGGTTTGATTCTGATCTTTCCATTGCAGGTAGAGTCTTCGTCAATGATAGAAAATCTGGTAAATTTGTGTCTAAATTAGTAGATTTGAAGAAGCCATTGCTTAAAATTCCTACGTTGGCTATCCACTTGGATAGAGAAGTCAATTTCAAGTTTGAATTTAACAAAGAATCACAGTTATTACCAATTGCTGGGTTGGTTAACGGAGAGTCCAAGGGAGACGAGGATGTCAAGGAAGATTCGTTTTCATCTTTGAAAGCAGTTGTGGAAAGGCATCATCGTAGCATTTTAGAATTGGTTGCTCAACAGTTGAATCTTTCGTCCGTTAGCGATATCGAAGATTTTGAATTGATCCTTTATGACTACGCAGCAGCCACGCTTGGTGGTTTCCATGATGAATTTGTTTTTCAGGTAGATTGGACAACTTGACTTCATGCTTCACGTCTTTACATGCATTGACTTTAGCTGCTGATACCAATATTGATGAAGAAACTGGTATTAGACTCATGTCATGCTTTGATCATGAAGAGATTGGATCCTCTTCAGCCCAAGGTGCTGATTCCAACTTCTTACCTAATGTACTTGAAAGGTTGGCATCATTGAAAGGTGATCCTTCTTCTGATGTGAATGATCCATTGTCTAAGTCCTACATTTTAGAAACTTTTGCCAAATCTTTCTTCATGTCCTCAGATGTTTCCCATGCGGTGCATCCAAATTACCTGAACAAGTATGAATCCCAGCATAAACCAATTATTGGCGGTGGTCCGGTTATAAAGATTAATGCTAATCAACGTTACATGACCAACTCTCCGGGTATGGTTCTCATTAAAAATCTGGCGGATAAAGCTCAAGTCCCATTACAACTATTCGTTGTGAGTAACTGTTCCTCTTGTGGTTCCACTATTGGTCCTATTTTAGCATCGAAGACAGGTATTAGAACATTGGATTTGGGTAATCCAATTTTAAGCATGCATTCTATTAGAGAAACTGGTGGTTCTACAGATTTAGAATTACAGATTAAATTATTTAAAGAATTTTTCGAACAGTATAGTTCTTTGGAATCAAACATTATAGTTTGATTTTATAGTTGACCTGTATAATCAACCATTTTTCGGTCTTAAGCACCTAAACGTTATAAAGTTCGGCGAAGAAGGGTTCTTGAATATCAATGTCAAAATGGAAAAAATTGAGTTTGAACTTCATCAAATAACTGTTAAAACCCCAAGTAGAAGAATATAAGGTCCATAAGCTCCAATACTCTGACATATACATATCATATATATGGTAGATTCGACTTATCGATCGAATTCATTCTCTGATGATGATGACGATGACTTCTTTATGGGAAATATAGGTGATGCTAATGATGAATCACCACCAATAGAAAACGTTTATGTGGATGCTGAACCAAGGAATAAGGATCAACAGAAGTTAGACAAGACTAGCGACAATGAGGAAGAAGATTCAGATTCTAGTGACGAACCAATACAGAATAAGCGCAAGTCCGAGGCGGTAAGTGATGCTGAGTCTGATGATAATGTTATAGTATTGGATTCTTCAGAATCTGACGAAAAAAAAAATGAACCTTCATCTCGAATTAAAAGAACTCGTAATACTAGAAACTCTTCCAAGACTACGGAACCAGCACCATCGAGGTCCCCAGCTCCACCAAAGAGGACTAAAAGATCCAGAACTACATCTAATATCGCTGAAAATTTTCTGGAACCTGATGAAAACGACGAATTTTTCAAGCAGATCGCTGAAGAATTTAATCACACACCCGTGGGAACTAGAGAAACTACACCAGAACAGCCAAGAAGGATTTACAATGTTAGATTTCTCTCAAAATTGGATGGCTCCATTGATAAAGCCGTACAAATCAAAGTTCTAGGGAAATACGATTTTGCAAGCATGCTTCCGTCAGTATTAAATGGGTTTATTAGAGAATATAAAATCCCCAATGCAATGAAGAAAATATATTCACAGGAAAATGTAACACTATACTGGAAGACGGCTAAGCTATTGAATTTCATGACCTGTAATTCTTTAAAAATTCCACAAGCCTTTGAGAATGAAATATCTGACATCGATATTACTGTAATTCCTAAAAAACAAGAGAATGAGTTCGAGCAAACCATTAATTCAAAATTATTAGAAGATGAACATAATCCATCTGATACAGTAGAGACCGGTAAGTTAGATGCAAGAGTGGAAGAATTCGAAAAGGACCTTAAAAATGTCGACGATTCCACCACAAACCACGAAGCAACAGAGATTATAGACCTTGAAAATGAAGTTGATACCAATTTAATGAAGATTGCGCTTATGGGCGAGGACAACAAGAAAATGTTTGTAAATGTAAGAACCACTACCATTTTGAGAAAAGTAGCCGAATATTATAGAATCAAGAAGAGATTACCCATAAATATCAATATAAATCTAATCTTCGATCATGAAAAACTAAACCTTGATGAGAGTATTGGTGACCAAGATATGGAAGATGAAGATATGATCGAAGTCGTGGTAGAATAAAGACTACAGTATTATTTCATATAAATTATACGAACTAATGAGAAATTTGCCTTATATTTTTTTTTCAACTGAAAATCATTAAGTGGAAATTACAAAAGCCCAAGATTCCTCGCCGTTCCACAGTTGTTGGGCCTTGCTGGCGCAATCGGTAGCGCGTGTGACTCTTAATCACAAGGTTAGGGGTTCGAGCCCCCTGCAGGGCTTTTTTGCCATTTTAATATTCAAGAAATAACATCCAGGAAACAGAAAGTTACAACAGCGAACATTCAACACGGAAATCACCCTCTAAGCTACATTACTACATTCATAAAACCTATTCCAATAATTCTTTAACCTTATGACTTCGTAATATTAAATTATACAAATTTATAAGCTCCTTCAGACTAGTTTACTTTTACGCTCGTCTCATTAACAAGACTTTCAAATAGAGTTGGTTTTGGTTTCAACTGTTCTTCAGAAACATTTGTTCCCTTCACCACCTTAAATGCACCGGTACCAATAGCCATGGTTTGACCCAAAATGATACATTCTGATACACCTTCAACAGCGTCTTTCTTCATATAGAAGGCAGCATCAAACAAGTGATCGGTGGTCTTTTCGAAAGATGCTAATTGCAAGACCGAGTCTCTCATCTTTGAGAGACCGAATCTTGTGATACCTAAAATTTCTCCCTTGTAGGTCATGACATCACCTAATAGTTGAATATGACGAGGATCCACACTCATACCATGATTGCTCATGGTGTAGTTAATTTCGCCTACAATACTAGCTCTAGCGGCTTCAATTCCCAACACACTGTAAACTTCTAATACATGATTTGTTACTGTCTTATGGCCCACGACACCATCAGTAGACATGACATCTCTCAAGCCGTACCCTTCGACAAGAAGTTCACGCTTACCATCATCACGAATGTTAATAACAGCTCTAGAAATATCCGATAAACCCTTAACGACGATTCCTGGTAAGGCACGACGTAATTGTTGCATTCTATAAAATACTTCATTTTCACTTGGTTCCTTCGCCAGAGTGGAAATGGACTTTGCCTTAGCCCCATCTGGGAAAACATTAATAGCAATTTTGTCCTTGCCCACGATGTGAACATCTGAAGCCTGAATCTTTAATTTTGGAGCTCTAGTCATTGCCACAGCTATATCTTCTATTGTCAATTCTAATTGTAATTTATCAATTGTAGCAAGATCCACACGCACTTGCAAGTAAGATAAATTATCTCTGTAGACATCTTGAATGTAGAATGCAACATCCGACAACAACGTCTTTTCAATTCTACCCTTGACCACTCTTGCAGCTCTTTCATCACTGTCGTTAACTAAAACAGCATTAATAATAGGAGTAGAAATGGTCTTCGATGCGTTGATAATTTCTTTGATACGCGGAACACCCAGTGTGACGTTCATGGAGGCGACACCAGCAAAGTGGAAAGTCTTTAAGGTCATTTGAGTACCCGGTTCACCAATCGACTGAGCCCCAATAGCACCTACGGCAGTACCAGGTTCCACCTTAGCCCTACGATATTTCAAAATAGCAACTCTTAAAAATTCTCTAACCATCTTGTATGTGATACGGTAAACTTGATCCACTGAGTACCTAATATCCTCAGGAACATCTTCATCAAGATCGATATTTTGTAATTCCAAAGCAGGTTCATCCATCAAGCCCTTCATACCTTTAGACTCTCTGAACTTGGTTAGAAATTGTGCCTTAGCAAAAACAAAATCTCTTAATGAGGAATGGAAATCTCTTTCAGCATCGTTTTGATCAATGTATTCAATTCTATCGCGGTTTTCCTTTGTGATCTCATTACCAAGATTGTCGTGTCTCACCAATCTATTTTCTAATGGCTCCAATACTTCGTTCGTCACTTTCATGATTTGGTATGGTAATAGACCTTTATCCACATTGTTAAAGGTAACATTGGTAGCATGATCCCAAGTTCTGTTAAAGTTCACCGGTTGAGCGTTACCTTCCATTTCTAGTGGATCTAGACCATCTCCACCATAGGTAAATTGGACAATACCATTCGAAGAAGTTCTCACGGTATTATCGTACAAACAGGACAAATCTTCCAAGGATTTCATCAATCTACGAGACATGTAACCAGTTTCAGCAGTCTTAACAGCAGTATCAACCAAACCTTCACGACCAGAAATGGCATGATACAAAAATTCTGGTGGTGACAAGCCTGAAAAGAAAGAATTTCTAACAAAACCCTTAGACTGCGGTGTCTTAGAGTTCTTGGGAAAGTGTGGTAAAGAACGATCTTGAAAACCATCTGGAACACGACTACCTGAAATAATTTGTTGACCGACAACTGCAACCATCTGAGAAACATTTAACGTGGAGCCTTTAGAACCACATGTTGCCATGATTAAAGGTGCATTCATATTATCCAATTCATTGATACAAACTTCACCCACTTCTTCTCTGACCTTAGACAAAAGACCACCAATTTTGGCTTCTAAAGTCTGCTCCTCATTACAACCTGGTTGGGTTTCCAATTTACCTTTACTAAAAAGATCAATCAATTCATCACACTTGGCGTAAGCATTTTCTACCATTTCTTCCTTCTTTTTCTTCAAATCTTCAGCAGGAGTCACATCACTGATACCAATTGAAAACCCTCTATTACCGACGTAACGCGCACAGAGTTTAGCCATCCTATTCATCGCATTTGCAGCCTCTTGAGGACCATAATCTCTCAGGATGGTATAAAATACGGAGTGTTTCTTACCATCACCTAGAACAGATTTATCCATTACACCACTCAAGATTTGAGAACCCCTAATTAGGACGAAACCATCATTTTGAGACATTTCGTGAGGCAAAGTTTTAGACTTGGGCGGTATGTAAACCTTATTTTTTGCATCCAAGTTAAGAACAACAGGAGATTGCTTGTTAGGTCTTATCAATAGCGAAAAAATCTGTTTACCAGTCCACAAAAAGTATGGTTTCATAATCGCTGGTGGCGGAAGATCAAATTGTAAAGAACCATCCGACATCATTGTTAGCAATTGGGTCATTGCATACCTATCAAAAAATGAATCCTTGTGAGAGATCAAGTAAGAGCCTGTAATAAAATCTTGAGTAGCAGCAATGATAGGTTCACCGGATTTCGGTGTTAACAAATTACTTTTCACACCCATCAAATTGATAGCTTCAGCCCTAGCTTCTTCACTTTGCGGAACATGAAGGTTCATTTCATCACCATCGAAATCTGCATTATAAGGAGTACAAACACATTCATTCAATCTAAAAGTTCTCCAGGGGCGAATCTTGGCATAATGTGACAAAATGGATAATCTGTGCAACGAAGGTTGACGATTGAAAAGAACAACATCACCATCTTCTAAATGCCTTTCCACAAGATCACCAATTCTTAAATTTTTAGCCAGTTTAACACGATCACCATAACGTAAATTTCTTCTAGCATCTTCATCCTTCTTCAATAAATAGTTAGCCCCAGGGTACTCATTAGGTCCATTAACCACTAACTGTTGTAACTTACCCTTATTATAACGAGTAACTCTTTCTGGGTATGTCAAAACCTTAGCAACACGATCTGGAACGGCCACTTCATCGATTGATAAATTAGGATCGGGTGAAATAACAGTTCTACCCGAAAAGTCTACACGTTTACCTGATAAGTTACCTCTAAATCTACCTTGCTTACCCTTTAAACGCTGACAAAATCCTCTAATTGGTTTGACCTTACCACCAGTACCGCCCGACAAAATAGCAGGATTAACAGAATCCGAATTTATGTACATGGCAACGGCTAGCTGCAAATAATCCCAATGTTCCATCATATTATTAATCGAAATACCCTTCTCTAATCCAGCTTTGATCAAAGAAGATGTCCAAACCACCTCCGTTAACTTAACAGTTAAATCATCTTCATTCGATGCAGGAGAGTCTTGCATCATGACAGAGGGCCTAATACAAACCGGTGGTGCCGGTAAATATCTCCAAATGTAAGTCTCCGGTCTACCAGATTTGATAGTAGAATCAATACCTAACAATTCACAGTCCTCCGGTTTCACTTGCTTGAAAAGGTTAAGAGTTTTCAGTGGATTCAAATCATCCATACAACGTTTAATATATCTTTCCAGCTCAGGACTATGAGCCAGAACACTATCCCAATCACCAACCCATTTCTCTTTCTCTGGTACAGACTTTTTACCGACCCAACGGAAGGTATCATGAATAATCTTCAAAGATGCAGATCCACCACCAGCTGCGGCTTTCTTAACAACACCATTCAATGCACCACAATATAGACAACGTCTTTGTTTTTTACATTGATCTAAAACTTTCTTTAAGATGGCCATTCTTCTCAAATTATCTACACCTGGTCTTCTCAATTCCGACAAAAAGTGCTTTTTATCACTATCCTCCAATAAAATTGACGAACAATCCTTGCATATACCTTGTAAGATCTGAATAGTTGCCTTAAAATAACCAACGTGGAACACTGGCAACGCAAGCTTAATGTGTCCAAAATGACCGTGACATGATGCCAAATTACCATGACAGGTCTGGCACTCCATACTTGATGAAGAGACACCCATCTTAGGGTCTAAAGCACCGCCAGTTTTAGGAGCACGTCCATTTTCGAGATCAAACAAATCTCTAGTTGAAATTTCAACCTCAGACTGTGCAACGATGTCAGCAGCACTTAAAGCACTAAATTCCAGACCACTGATCTTTTTAGGTGCTTCACTAGATACCACCTCTTTCATAGCAACTGGAACTGATCAATAGGTCTTGCCTTACTTCGCTGAATCGTGTAGTTTTTGTATGCGATGAGATGAGATGATTCGAATTTTTCATATTAAAAATTTCATCATTTTAGAAGTTGATGAACTTAAAGGTGGCAAAGGGTTGAACATACAAATAACACTACCAAGAATCAAATACAACCAATCCATTTGGAGTATTAACAACCTATAATGAGTGAGAAACAAGAACAGCCAAGACGCACTCTCGAGGAAGACGATGAGTTTGAAGATTTCCCAGTTGATTCATGGAACCAAGAGGAAAACTTAAAGGAAACCGCTTCAACAAACCTTTGGGAAGAGGACTGGGACGATGTGGAAGTCGAAGACGATTTCACCACAGAATTGAAATCAGAGCTGGAAAAGCATAGACGGACTGCTTAGAGGGAAGAAAAGCACAGATGTACATTAGAAAGTGGAAAGAAGTAAGCTATTCGAATCTGTGAAAAGTCAAGGATGTTTTGCTGTTGGGATATTATCTATAAATACTCTAATATTCCAATGCAGGTTCATGATGCACTGAATATATAAACCAATCGGCGTTTGATACGTTTATAGTTTAATAAAAAGCTTTACTTACGAAAGAGATAGCAATGGAATTCCGAGCTTGATACAGCTGAGGCAAATATTAACACAAGTTCAATCAGTAGTATGATTTACTCGAGAGATAGGACCGAGGGCACCATATAGACTAGGTATTTTTAGTATTTCAGCGTCTCAAAAGTCCATTCCCATCTATTTTGTGTATGTCTGCAACCAACGCTTCTTACAGCTTTCTACCTCAAGTACTAGTAATTTTATAGCGTAGAATTGATTGCCAGTGGGATAAAGCACCAAATACTAGTAACTTTCGCCGCTGAGGCCACCATTACTCCCCCATATTATCTTTCATTGGTGGTTACCCTACTTTACGGTTTTCAACATTGAGGAATCAAGGTGGCAAAGGACGTACTAAAGCTAATCACTACAAGACTAGCAGAATAATAACACAAAAGTTACAGTATTTCACCTGAGAACTTGTTACCTGCCACATCATGGCTACTTTAGAAGAGTTGGATACTCAACAATTACCAGGAGATGATGAATTGGATCAAGAGATCCTAGGGTTGTCTACTCAAGAGTTACAAACCAGAAGTAAGCTTTTGGATAATGAGGTACGTATATTCAGATCTGAGCTACAACGATTAGGGCATGAGAATAATGTTATGTTGGAAAAAATCAAAGTTAATAAGGAAAAGATTAAGAACAACAGGCAGTTGCCCTATTTAGTGGCTAATATTGTGGAAATTATGGACATGGATGAGTTGGAAGATAAGGAAAATAGTGAGGCTGTTACACAAACTGGGAATTTAAATTTAGATAATGCTGCTGAGGGTAAAGCCGCTGTGGTCAAGACTTCTTCTAGACAAACTGTTTTTCTGCCCATGGTTGGACTTGTAGATCCCAACAAGTTAAGACCTAACGATTTGGTGGGTGTTAACAAGGATTCCTACCTAATTTTAGAGGCCCTACCAGCTGAGTTTGATTCTCGTGTGAAAGCGATGGAAGTTGATGAGAAACCAGCAGAAACATATTCTGACGTTGGTGGGTTAGATAAGCAAATTGAAGAATTGGTGGAAGCTATTGTGCTCCCCATGAAACGTGCAGATAAATTTACAGACATGGGTATTAGGGCACCCAAAGGTGCTTTGATGTATGGTCCTCCAGGTACTGGTAAGACTTTACTTGCTCGTGCGTGTGCGGCTCAAACGAATGCAACTTTCTTAAAATTGGCAGCTCCTCAATTAGTACAAATGTTCATCGGTGAAGGTGCTAAGCTGGTCCGTGACGCCTTTGCCTTTGCAAAGGAAAAGGCTCCTTCAATTATTTTCATTGATGAATTAGATGCTATAGGTACCAAGAGATTCGATTCCGAAAAATCTGGTGACAGAGAAGTCCAAAGAACTATGTTAGAATTACTTAACCAGCTAGATGGGTTTGGATCTGATGATCGTGTCAAGGTGGTTGCCGCCACTAACAGAGTTGACGTGCTTGATCCTGCATTGTTGAGATCTGGTAGATTGGACAGGAAGATTGAATTTCCAATTCCTTCTGAAGATTCAAGAGCCCAAATTTTACAAATTCATTCTAGAAAGATGGCTACGGACGATGATATAAATTGGCAAGAATTGGCAAGATCCACGGATGAATTTAATGGTGCTCAATTAAAGGCCGTGTCCGTGGAAGCAGGTATGATTGCATTAAGAAACGGCCAGTCATCTGTGAAACATGAAGATTTTGTGGAAGGTATTAGTGAAGTGCAGGCAAGAAAATCTAAGTCAGTTTCCTTCTATGCATGAATACATACATATATATGTATATATATATATATATCAAAACGAAGCGCCATGTATTTTTAAATTGTTAGTTCTATATTCACATTTCATGCAGTTAATCAAACAAGTGAATTTTACCCATCGTACCACTACAGAGAATTTTGCTTGTTTCTTGGGGATGCCAGGCTACTTGCGTGACTGGTTGACGACCAGGAACGTCTAAGTTTTCTAGTAGTTTGGTAGTCGTCCAATCCCAGACTACCAACTTTCCGCCAGAATCACCAGAAATTATGTAGTGACCATCCGGTGAAAAGTCAATGTGAATACCGTAACCAGCAGATCGATGCCCACTAAAAAACTTGTTTGGATGTCTTTTATACTTGGGTTTCATACCAAATGAATAAATTACATTATCCATACTCTGAGCACAGAAATAATGATGCTCAGGGTGAACCCTTAAGAATGGCATTGAATGTTGAGCAGTATCACTAATTTGTTTAATCGGTATATTTACTTGATTTTCCCAAATCCTTACAGTTTTATCTTCCGATGATGATATCAATTTGGATCCATCGGGAAAAAATTCTAAATTCAATATCGAACTTAAATGATGATCATAAACTTGTACTAACCCTTGTTTTGCAGCTACACGATCATCGTAATGGTTTATCTTTGAATTCGACAGTCCTATAACGAACTCATTTAGGTGACCGGGACGATACTGCAAATCGTTAGGCGTAGAGTTAAATTTATACCTGGACTTCACTTGACCTGTTTCCGTATCCCAAAGCTTTACATGTTGATCAAATGATGCACTGAGAAAACTAGTTCCATCTTCATTAAAGTTTACAGTTTTTATAGGTTTATTATGTCCCTTGTAATCTCTAAGACAAGTTTTATCATGATAAAGATCCCAAACTCTTAATATGTTATCATTACCACCAGATAGAAATAAATGACCAGTTTTCGGTAAGAATTGAAGTGCTGAAGTCCCCTTTGCATGTCCAGCAAAACTATAAATTCTTCTTTTCGGCAAATAACATTTGAAGTCTTGCTTATAAAAATCAAGGTCGACTTCTATGGGGGGATGCAAGTATCCACGACCTTGATAATCAACTTCATTTTCACCATAAAAAGTTGATTCTTCTTTGTTTTGCTCCAATATGTTTATTTCATTATTATCATTAGAATTATCATCTTCAGCTTTAAATTCATCAAATTTGGTTCTTGTTCCTATTTGAGCTTCTTCGGAGCTCAAATCTGAACTTGAGTCACTTGACCACGCTGCCCAAGGTCCTTTACCCTTCCTTGACTGACGATGCACACGAATTTCTGACTTGGTAAGTTTCCTTCTCTTATTATCCGACCCATCAGTATGAGCGTTAGATGCTGGAAATTTGGTATCTTCTATAGGAAATTTCCTATCTTCTCTGGCCACCTCTACATGTTCCTCATCTTCAGACGACGAACTATAGTCTACAAGACTCATTTGCGATTAACATCTTTCACCAGTTGTACGTTTCTTTTGTAAGCGATCCGTTTTCTGTTCTTCATCGCCTTCTACTTTTTAAAGTAACAACTATCATAATAAACATCTAAATCTTTTAAAAAGGATATTATACAAAACTGAATTATTATTCGTACATCTTTATCTGCAATTTTGGGGATTTCTAACGTGCTCTCTTCTTGCTACTGCCCTTTTTTCTTAATTTATTAACGATGTTTGAAATGTTCTGCTTGTCGTCTATAGCATTACCTTCATCAGTCGATGGTTTCCTCTTTTTATGTGCACGTTTAGAACGTTCCTCCAAGATTTCCTTCATAGCCTTAGTACCCCTATATTCCGGTTGGCTAGGATCAATAGCGAAGTCTTGATTCTCAAACACTTCCTTGAATCTTTCATCGCTTAGATCAGGCTTAAACTCATCTTCCATAATTTTACCTTTGTCTTGGTACTTCCCTCTTTTCTTCTTTTCCTTTTCAGATCTGAGAATTTCATTCATGTTGAAATGTGCCTTTTTGTTTAAGGATTTTTCCGTATCATTCTCGTCGTCCATCATTAGCAGCTCTAATTCAGCTTTCGACTTTGCATCTGGCTCTTCTTCCATTTGCTTCTTGCTTTTGACGGAGCGTAATTTTTCCTTTTTCTCCTGTTCAGCTTGGTGCTTCAATTCTTTCAATCTTTGCTTACGAGCCTTGCGGCGCTCTTGCTCCTTGCGCTTAACCTTCTCAATCGTAGTTTCCTCGTGGTCTACATTTGCCTGCGACTTAGAATCGTCAAGACCTGGTGTGAAAGTAATTTCCATGTCTGGTTCTTCCTCTTCCTGCCCACCGTAGGCCAGAGATTGTCCCACTAGCGACTTAAGTTTGTTTCTAGCTTCTTCGTTATTATTTTCTTCCTCAGAAGATTCATCTGTCCCTGATGCTAGATAAGCCTGGAAATCCATATCCTCCAATTCTTTTTGTGTGAACGCTCTCTTAGAAACCTCTAATCTATCAGTGGGTGTTTCATCCCAAGTCAATTTCACATTTGAATGCTGCAGAGCATCGGTGCTGAAGTCCAATGGCTTGTAATTCTTCGGTAATTCTTTGCATTCATCCTTAGGTTCATCATCGAATTCCATACCTTCAGGCACGTATCTCAAATCAAAAATATTAGCTGTGGATTCAAATTCTGTACCATCACAATTAGAGTAGATGGTTTCCCCTGTCTCTACATTATTACAATAAACAATCGCATAGTAGTAACGTAGTCTTTCTAATTGATATTGACGCAGAGCAGCATTGTCAACATCCTTATCTGCATCACCCTCTTCATAAAGATCACGAATATCTACATCTGAGTCACTATCATCGCCATGACGCTTTTTCTTTTTGTTGAATATCTCTCTTGGAGGGCCTTCTTTCTCTTCTCTTTGCATTCTTTCCTTACCAAATTCACTGGGATAGATACAAATCTTTTCGATTTTTCCACCGGAAGGCAAAAAACTTGAAAAAGTAGCCAGTAGATCAGAGGCCCTTACATGATCCCAGTCTAAATTTACTACGGCCAATGTTTTAGATGGCTCCCCTGTTTCAGGTTTAGATTGTTCCACTTCTTCTGCTATATCGTCTTCCACTTCTTCTCCACTCAATTCAGACTCTGAATCCTCAGATTCCGAAGAGGTAAACGTATCTGGTACCTCCCCCCTAGCTCTATCCACTTTTTTAGTTTCGGTTTCTTCTTTTTCTTCTTCGTCTTCATTATCACTACTATTTTCATCTTCTCTACCTTCTTTCTCAAAATATTTATCAAAATCTTTCAAATCTTTGTTTTCTCCGGTTAGTTTCCTACCATACTTATCAACCTTGGCTCTACGCCTAACTTCTAAATCCTTTTTACTAAATCTATCATCTAATTTTACCTTTAAACCCTTCTTCTTAATATTTCTGAATTTGGGATCATTTTGTATTCCTGCAAAACGAGGATCAACATCTTTTTTATCACCTCTACCCTCTACCATATCTATTTTAACAATAAATGTAGTCCGACACGATTAGAGGAATCTTTAATGGGCAGGATTTCAAATTTCTATTAGGAGTAGATGAGATGAGATGAGATGAGATGAGATGAGATGACCTTTGATTTGAAAAATTTCAGATCGTGAGAAGCGACGCCCAACTGATCAATAAGCTGATCGCGGTCAATCGGTAGTCAAAAAATCGTCAACTGAAAGTCACATATAACTCCTAATGTTTCAGTAGCATGATTTAATCGTTTTGCATATTTTCTTCCGCTATAACCAGCTTTATGTATATGTTTTGCGACTGATCTTTCACAATTCCTTTATTACCCTTTAGCTCAAATTAAAATTAGGGCGAACATGAGAACATAAAACACTATCAAGAATTAAATTTATCAATCAAAGTCGTTTACAAAAGGCTATTGACATACTCCCGAAGATTTAGGTTAGATTTAGAGTAATCAAAAATCAGCCCGGATTAGGATAGTATATTTGATTGCAATTCTTCCCCTAATTGTAAGATCATTTAAAATGGGACAAGGAACTTCACAGGTTGATGTACAAAGTAATACGAAATTTACTTCCAATTCAGATATTCTCGAAAATTTCAACAACAGGGCCTTGAAACAGATTTCCGTAACAGAGCTTGTGTCCTTTAAGAATAAGTTAGGAAGAAATTTATACGAAAGAATAACCAATGAAGAGTTGAGCAAGTGGTTGAACATGCCACAAGATGCGGTATTGCTGCGAGATTTTCTCTACAATTTTGTCCAGGTCCTCAGTAATTTCCCACTTATGAAAAATTCATATGAGAATATAACCGGGGTAGGTATGTTAAAGGCAATTATATTAACGAGTACCGATAGATGCAAAAAATACGTTAAGTCTAAAAATTATGATCAGTTGAAGTTGTGGTTTATAGCTTTGAGTGTTTCTAAGACTATCAAGGAGGATTCAAATATGTCGTCTTGTTCTTCAGACGAGAACTTTGATGTCGCCTATATTTTAAAGACTTTTGATGGATTACGCATAGATGAGTTAAGCGTTCCGTTTATCTATATGGTTCAATTTATTGCGTGGCTACTAGTATTGACTACTCATTGTCCCACAAACAACTGTAAACTGGAAAACATTCCCATGTTTGATCATTGGGATTCTTATGTAAACTCTGCTCGCACAATTGTCAGATCAATGGGAATGGTTGATGAGTCAACATGCATAGAATATGAACCATTTGCTCATACCATAAAGTCGATAGCTCCCCGCATATTTGACCCTTTGTCAAGAATCATGGAGCATCTACTTTTTACAGATGATGAACTAGTGGATGTACTCTCTAGAAATGATGAACAAACAATTCCTTCTAGACTGTTTAATGCGGCGCTGCTAGCTCAAATATCTACCGCATTACCGAATCAGTTGCCTACTTACCATTTACAAAAATTATATTCAGGAAGAGATCACGGATTTTCTATGAGATCTTTCCAGGCTAAAGTGTTCAAATGGGGTGCTCCTACAATACTTCTTCTTCATGGAAAAAGAATATTGAATGACGAAAAATATAGCATAAAAAATACAAGGTTTAGAAAATTTTTACATGAATATCCTAAATTAAAACTATCAGATATGAATACAGAGATTGAAGAAATGTATCCTGCTAAATCAAAATTTATTTTGGCTGTATATGTATCGAATCCCTGGAAAATAACAAATAAGGATTTTTTTGGTGGTCCTCATACTACTATCGTTCAACTTTCACCATTTCAAGAAATCTTCAGAAGTTCTCAAGGAGATACACTGTACTTCAATACAATTGGTGGGGGGATAGGTATAGGGAATAAACAGCCCATGATTAAGCCCACGATAAAATGTTATTCACCCGGAAATGTGTCACTAACTATGGATAGTTCACTAGAGTTTGCAGTCCTAAGGCATGTGGGGCAAGGAGGAACCTTAAAACCAGGTTCTATTGTCGGTGATAAAGAGTTTGAAGTGAAGATGTTATTGCAAGATGTAGAAGTTTGGGGTTGCGGTGGTGAAAAAGAATTAGACGAGCAGTTAAAGCAATGGCAATGGGAAGAATCAGAAGCTAAAAGACGCCAACAGATTAATTTGCGTGGTATTGGAGAAGATAGAGCATTATTAGAGATGGCTGGTATTGTAGGGCAAGCACAAAGTGGAGGATCGGTATAAATATAAGCTTGTTACGATTATTGAGGCTACACTAAAATCTATTTTTTCGATTTGGTCTTCTTGATTAGCTTCTTCTTAACATGTTTCTTGACCTTTGTTTTTCTCTTTTCCTTTTTGGATTCCTTGGTTTCATGCTTACGTTGCTTCTTTTCATCTTTATCTTCGAATTTCTTACCTCTGGGTCTAGATTTCTCATCTTCACTGTCACTTTCATCAGTAGTTTCGCTCTCGTTCTCACTATCGACCTCACTTTTACCCTTACCTTCATCCTCGTCTTCGTCCTCACTCACGCTTGCATCTTCTTCATTTTCTAATGCCTGCCGCTGTGGTCTTTGAAAATTCTTCTCGTTATCATTAACGATGAGGCTCTTTAATAAATCAAATTTCCCATCAGTAAATCTATCAAAATCCCTTTCTTCTAATCCACCTAAATTTCTCACTAAATGTAAACTCCTGAAGATTTCATCCTCGTCGGCACCTTCTGTTACCTTCTTTATTGGCAAATGTTCAACCAAATATTCTACTAGATCGTTAGCATTTTTGCAATCTCCTTGAAATCCCTCTAAATTCTCTGCAATGATAAATTGGAAAATCATTCTCTCTTGAAACAAAGCAACGCCCATTTTATCAAAATATGCGTTAATATTCTTAATGTCCATTCTCAAAAAATCTAAACTCATCGGGTGGTAAGGTTCAACACTCTGAGAAACATCAATGATGTGTAACACGTTTTGATGTACCACTATATTGTACTCTGATAGATCAGCGTGTACTAGTCGACACACCTGATATAAAAGTCTCATATATGCTATCACCTTGTAGTAGTAATGCGCTACCTCCAATTCATCCTGATATTGGTAATCCTTTAGCCTCGGTGAAGGAGCACCATCGCCCCTATTCAAAAACTTCATTACAAGCACATTGGACTTGACTTCGACAGGGCTAGCAGTCGGTATGACACCACTAGAATCGATCCTTCTTAAATTCCTGAACTCCTTCTCTGCCCAAACTTTAATCATCTTCCTGGGATTATGTTGTGATCTTGAATTTCTAAATCTAAATTCACCATCAACATATCTTTCTCTATCCTTAAACACTAGAATTGAAGTCTTATAGATTTTCACTGCCAGTTCTTGACCTTCGGATCCAAATGCGTGATAAACGTTTGCCTCCTTACCACTACTAATACAACCATTAAACTCCGAAATCACACCTCTATTTACCAAAGCGCTTAGAAATTTCATAGTTCTTGGATCAAGAACATTTTCCACTGTAGCTCTGTCTGACTTATCCTTATAGGTTTTATTACCTTTACCACTTATGAACCCACCACCATGTTCGATCTTATTTTCATATTTCTCAAGGATATGGGAATTATCTTGGTGTTTAGAAATAGACAGGGTATCAAATTCAGAATCTAGTGACATCCCAAACGTATTCTGCTTCTCTTTTCCCCTGTATACTTGTATTGTAATTGTTGGATATCTCATCACGTCACCGAAATTTTTCACTTGCATGGTAGACAAACTTTAACTTCGAAAACAACACATTCCCAAAGGCACTTCAAAACCCCATGAAGACTTATCTAAACCTTCCAAAAGTATGTCCAATCAACTAAGTCCAAGCAAAAACCTCTAGCTACCAGCTTTTGAATTTCCCGTTTTACTGACCATTTTTAACTAGCGTTTCCTGGGGTTTCTTCCCCTATACATAGGTGTTGAGGTTGCACTAGGCGTGACCATATTAAACAAATGTAGTGGTCTCTTTGGTATATTAGCTCTGTTTACGGGACATCATTTAGAGTTTACCCAATGGATTCTTTATTTATGGTCAATCTTTACCCTCATTGTTTACGCTCAAGGCTTATTTACGTATTTCAAGCCAAACCTTTTGACCTTTTCCCAGATATTCATTGTATTTAGTGTTGATACATTCCTCACATGCCTCTTCACCCTTTGGTTCACTAACCAATGGTATACTCTCGAGGATAACACGCCTACTCAAAAAAATATCGCTGCTGCTGCCATGCAAGAACCTAACCAAGGTGCCTCTCAAAGCTTTGAGTTTATTATGGCGATTTCCATCACTCTTGCATCTCTCATTACAAGACTTTACTTTAACTTTATACTGGCATCATTTGTGCAAGGGCTGTTGATGCATCCTCGATACCTGGTGGATTACTACGAAGTAGAGCAGGTGTTAAAGGCGCAATCTGCTTGGAAAAGGTCTTGGACAAGATCCCAAACCCATTGTCTGAGGTATTCGAAGCAATTACTTACGTAAGATAGAGTCTAATAGAGTATAGCGAAGAATGCTGTCGATCTTCATCGAATTAAGTATAAAAACCCTTTTGTTCTTTCCACAATGGTACGCTGAAGGCAAGAAAAGTCACTTTATTACGAAGGATGGTAAGGGATGGGATGGCAAAGTAGATTATGTTGTGTTGTGGTGTCTTGGTACAAGTCGTTCCGTTCCTCGAAAATATATAAAAAGTAAGGATTTGCCACTCTCCAAGTCGTTGGCCACTCTCGATCCTTGTTTCTTTGAGAAGGCTAATCAGCAATTAACTTCAGCTTATTTGAACTGTAGACGATAATGGTTACTTTGCAAAACTCCACTTCCACTTTGAAGCTTAACACCGGTCAGGTCATCCCACAGGTGGGTCTTGGTACCTGGAGATCCAAGGAGAATGAAGGTTACAGGGCCGTCATCGAGGCATTGAAGGCCGGTTACAGACACATCGATGGTGCTGCTCTTTACGGTAACGAAGATTAAGTTGGTAAGGGCATTAGAGACAGTGGTGTCCCACGTAATGAAATCTTTTTGACTACCAAGCTGTGGTGTACTCAGCAACGTAACCCACAAGAGGCATTGGACCAATCTTTACAAAGATTGGGTTTGGATTACGTTGATCTATACTTGATTCACTGGCCAGTTCCTCTAAGAACTGAGAACATCAAGGACGGTAATCTATACCAGTTCGCTACTAAGCCAGATGGTAGTAAGGATGTTGATTTGGAATGGAATTTTATCAAGACATGGGAATTGATGCAGAAGTTGTTGGAATCTGGAAAGACTAAGGCTATCGGTGTTTCCAACTTTTCTGCGAACAACATAAAGGATCTGCTGGCAGCTCCAACTACCAAGGTTACTCCAGCTGTTAACCAAGTGGAGTTGCACCCATTATTGCCTCAAGAGGAATTGATTCAATTCTGCAAGGAGAAGGGTATCGTCGTTGAAGCTTATTCCCCATTGGGTGGTGAAAACGCACCAATCTTGAGTGACTCCACTGTTCAAGATATTGCCAAGGCCAATGGTGTTGAGGCAGGCAATGTGGTCATCTCTTGGGCTGTTCAGAAGGGTATTGTAACCTTGCCAAAGTCTGTCACTCCATCTAGAATTGTGGGTAACTTGAAGGTGTTGACCTTGTCTGACAGTGATATCGCTAAGATTGATGGTATGGTGAAGGCTAAGGGTGAAAGAAGAACTTGTTACCAAGACTTCTCTCCATTCCCAATCTTCCAGTAAGTTCAATTCGATACCTACTAGTTTGTAAAGAAAGAAAAAAAAAAATCATATGAATACAAGATATATAATAGGTATGAATTGAGTGTTCTACTATTTTCACTCTGTACGTGTTCTCTATCTTTTCCTTCTCTTAAATTGGAACTTGGGTTCGTCGTCATCACTGTCGCTGTTGCTGTCTTTATCATCAATGAAGTGTGATGCTGGGGGAATAGGCTTTTCTGGTTCTTCCAATACGATATCTTGTGAATCGTCGTCATCCATTACAAATAGATTGTTGGGGCCAGGAGCTTCTACTTGTGGCTCTGTTGGCTCTTCTGGCTGAGGATTGGGGAAATCGTAGAGATCCTCAGATGTTTTCTTGGAAGAGTCATCACTAGTGTATGTCCTGGTTGGTACATATTTTCTCGTTAGCAAAAGGGCACGATTTCGGATTGTATCAGAAGATCCTTCCCGGGTCGTACTCTCTTGACCGCCATATCTGGGCCAAATCTTAATAAATTTCTTAAAATTCTTGCGATTGTTCCAATCAGGATTATGACTATCTACAGTCGGTGACTGATCTCTACGGCGCATTAAGTTGTCATTTTGATCTACCAATGCTAGATTGCCTAACTGGTTGATAGCATCCTCAGTTAGTTCTTCGTCACCAACTTGAATAATGGTTGAATTTAGACGCCTAACCTCGCTGTTTTTTGTATCCTGGATCATTTGGATCATATCATTCTGAGAGGGATTGTCGCCCTTCCGGTAATTACTCAAAGTCAGCTTTCTCTGAGGGCGGGTGCTATTCGAGGTTTCAGCAGCAGATGGAGGTATAGATTCTGTATTTTGCAAGGCAGGTTCTGTTGTTTTTCCACGATATTTTTCAGTATTATTTGCTTGTAAGTCATTGTATAACCTTTGCTCCGGCTTTTTGTCGGTTTCTGCGGTAACTTGCTTCGACACTACTGATTTTGATATCTGTTTTGATTGTTCTACAAGGTTTTTGGACTCCCCACTCAAATCTTTCGGCACTTCCAAATCCTTCAATTCCTCATTAAATTGTTCCGGTTCTTCTCGTGTATTTCTGAGCTCTTTCGAAGCGTTCAGTTCATCCTGTTGTGAACTTAACTTCATTGTGGATTCTTCTTGTGATTCTTTCATAGGATCTCCACCAGCAAAAAAGCTCAAAATGTCTAATGGTTTGACTCTGGGTCTATTCAACCTCCGTTTTTTGCTAGGCGGTTTTTCGACTGGTGGTTCATCTTTGGGTCTCTCTGTAATCTCTGAAACAACTCCATTCTTTAACGAATTCACTTCATCCTTCAATATCACTTCCACCACGTCCTGCATGGTAAAAGATTTGCCTAGAGGTGCTAAAAGATCAGCAGATGTCAAATGGTTTCTTAATATAACCACATCTTTTGTTTTTTCCTCCTTTTTTATTGCTTCTTCTAAGTCTTTAAAGCATCCTACTTCCGAATACTTACCTCCAGCGGCTTCAATTGCTGACTTGGTCACCTCATCTTTACCAAGAATCAAAAATTTCAAGTTGTTTAATACCTGAGCTGAAACGCCAAAGGATTCATGGCGAACATTTCTATCGTTCATGATATCATCCCAAATTGAATCGAACTGGGTTTCATGGCCAGAAATTTTCTCGGATACAGTATTTAGGAATTCTAAAGTCATCAACGGTATCCCCTTGACCGATCCATAAAGCCATAGAGGATGATGTCGTAGTTCATCTAACACTATTAGATTTGCCCTATTCAACTCAGAGGGTAAAAGTTCAATACCAAGTTGTTTTAAAGTACTATAGTGTGATAGGCATTCTTGAGGCACGATCCAAGTGGAATTCATCCATTGTAATTGCATTTTCACTGGCTTCGTACCCAATTCTACGAAGATTATTTCCTTCGATTTTTCAAAACTTACTGATTCCCCCATCTTCAGATACTTTCCGAAAACAGCAGTCATCTTACCTTGGTTTACCAGTTTCAATTTAAAATCCTTATTATCGCAATAAATACCTATATGTTGTCTTGATATACTCTTGTCATTTTTAATGTTTAACAGATTTTTACCAGATCTGCCGATGTTGTAAGTCTTACCCAGTCTCAAACAGCAAGAGACATGCTTTAGATCACCATCTTCCAAATCGTATTGATATCTAAGAATCCACATTAACCAGTGTCACTGGCCCTAGAACTTTCAACTTTCACCTCTCTTTCCGAATCCCGCGTGTGATTCTAGTAAATATAACTTTTCAAAGTTCTTCGCTGCATATTAACGTACTTTAAATACGAACATATAATCAGTGTAAAAACTATCTACATTGTTTTGATATTTAAAAGTTTAAAAGAATGTGAGCGACATACCTACAGACAATCCAGGTTTAGATAAATCTTGCGGCCTAGAGGTTAATGGATGAGCGTAAGTTAAGTCTAATAAGGCCTGCGGAGTCTTATAAATCAGACTTAAACCTGTAGCTGCGGCATAGGATTTGAAAATAGTCTTGTAGTTAGAGGAAGCATTACCTACATTGAGGAAATATTGTAGTCTTAGAGGGGCATTCGAAGTATTGCTCAATTTGTGAGAAATGCTTAGGCCCAATTTGTAGAAGAAATTTTGACCACCAGTACCAATACCATTTAAATGGAATCCTTTTAAAGAATTAAGACCGCCTAGTTGAAATCTGTCTAATGGATGTACAATTCGTGCTTCAGGTCCTAATGGATAAATACCACCACCTTGTAACTGGAAAGACCTCGTGATTTTGTCTTTCCAGTGGGAAGCATGGTGTTCTAGATGGAATGTTGTTTTATTAAAATTATAACCATAAGGTAATTGCTTAAAGCCCCTCTGTGATTGCGAAATAACATATTCGTTGTTAAGCTGGAATTGGTATCCAGAAAGGGGGAAAGTACCGATGCATCTTCTCGTATCGTGAATGAAAGATGTCACAAAGCTCGTCTTATCAAAAGTACCCTTGAAAGGAGCATAGACCTCAGACGCAGCCGGCTTAAATCCTTGCAGGTTTCTATGAGCCACAGATACACCCGTATACAGTAGGGGAACCGATTTTGAAATATTGCAGATCCAACGTTTTTGGAAACCAGTACCAACTGTGTATTCTTGTTGTGAATGTTCATCTTCAGGAGCTATGAATGGTTTCGAAAATAGATCTCTTTTAAAACCTTGGGCTTCCACTATTGCCCTTACAGAGGGCATTTTTACAAGGGGTAAGGAAAAAATAAATCTAGCATTCTTACCATCCCATTTATTTGAAATGGGATTCCAATGGACGCCTATACCTAGATTCTCTGCATCTGCTTGTCCCAAAATGTTTTTCCATGACTTCGAACCCGCTATTGAAATATCGTCATCAGAAAGTGTACTAGTACCAGAGAAAGCATTGAAGTTAGGACTCTTCAACGAAACTTTTACTTGTGTGGATAGAGGAGCCTCTATACCATAAGGTTCTGAAATGTTCTTGTTCAGCTTGCTTAGGGATACAGCATCGGGGTCATTATCCAGGGTAAGATTGACGTCTGAAAACAGTCCTGTAAATAAAAGTTTCTTTCTAATGTTCTCGAGAAGAATAATGCTATTTTGTACATTTTGTAAGGGTTGAGTAAGAGCTTCATCAAAGATAGCTCTGCAAAGAGATTCGGGAAGGGGACTAAGACTGCTATCTCCATTTAGGACAATTTTAGAAATGTAAAGAGGTTTGGTTTCGTTGTCGTGTAGATCTATATTCGCATGAGCATTATGAAACAGTTCAGATTCAAGCTCCGACATTTTATTAGCCTCGAGCTTATCCTCTGGCTTCTTTAAAATCTATTCTTATTACTACACTATTATCTTGACGGCCTGTCTATCATGTGTTAATATTTCAGACAAGCGATGATCTAAAAAATCTAAAAGGCTTTAATGATTGGCTAATAAAAGAGGGATTAGAACAGTCATGCCAAAGCCGACTCTAACTATTTAAAGGGTTGGTAGCTGTACATGCGGAGGTACATGTTTCAATTTTTCTAATTGAATTTTATGCGATTCGTCAATGCTCAACTTGAAGCATTGGGGTGATGGCCCGTCGATATTATCACCAACAAGCTTACATATAGATCTGATGCAATGCTGACACCACTGGACAGCTATATCCGCATTGAAATTAAACCTTTTCGGTGATCTTGGTAGATTTCTGTCATTAATCTTCTGATAAAGTTGCCTTTTCGTAAAATATTGGAGGTCTTGTAGTTGACCCATCTGTGTGTTTCTAATCCCGACTAATAAATCACATCTGGGAGATATGGCTAATTGAATCCAAGTCTTGAGCAATTTTTCTCTATGGTATGCGTTATGCATATTGAGGGGTGCATAACACTTCAACTCAGTAAATGTGTCTGTTAATTTGTTATAGGAATCCAATTCACATCTTAACACTAACGAAATATTCGCATCCAATTTAGCCTCTACGATAGCAAAGAAAGGATCATTCTCTATTCGTGGACCCCGCGTCAATAGATCTTCCAAGACATATCCAGAATGGAGGATTTTTTTATTCATAGCAGTATTACGAAAAGACTGGCGTGGTTTTTTGTTAGCTTCTACCTGAGAGAGTACAATTTTGCCGTTCCCTAAGTGGGTACATAACAGGGAATATTTTGAACTTTGAAATAACTGCATGGTTAAATCTACCAAATAGTGTCTCGGTGTAATGATTACGTATGGACTGCGTTGCGAATATGAGGTCTTATAATCTTGTTCCCATTTAGCAATCCATTGGTAACAACCTCTTGGGCTATCTAGCATTTCCGGAGACAGCGGTACGAAGTTTTCCCATCCTCGGTATAGATCTGAGCCTAAAAGATCTCGCTTGTTGCTACGAGACCTGTCGTAGGCCAGTTTATCGCTGGGACTGTTCAATTCTACAGAACTACATATGGAATCATGCAGCTGACCTCCATAATAGTACGATGTTTCCTTGTACTCTGCAAAGATATTCCTGGGCTCCGAGGGGAACTTAAAAGCGCTGGAATGTTGAAATCTACTGAAATTGATGTTTGTCAATTGATCACGATTTGTTGAATATTTGGAATTGCTCATTATTTATCAAATTTTGCACCTCATCTTGCATTGTGCGATGACTTCAGGAATTTTTCACCTTTGTAATAAAAGTGAAAAATTTCAAAGGCATCTCATCCCATCCTTAAAACAAGCACAAGAGCCTTAAAAATAACGTAAAATTTTACTACTTGTACTTTTTAATAACGACACTTGCATCACGATGAATATGGTCCCTATTGTTAAATTCATTCCACGCAGCACTCTACTACTCTGTCCACTTTTTCTCATAGGTTCTGATTTACTGGCGACGAATCGTAGAGAAGGAAGAATAACCCGTAAACGCAGGGATCGTGAATAACTCGATGGTGACAATGATACTGATAATGACAATGATAATGATAATGATAATGATAATGTACTTTGCGGATTGCGTGTTGTAGACGGTTGAGATGCTGGCCATCTACTACTGCTATTAAACAACTTCACGTGATGATGGGATGATCGTATATATATAAGAGCTCAGTATATTTCAGCACTCTGGACTCTGAGTAACCACCTCCTTGTAAGAAGGACCTCATAGTTAATAGAGTTTCAAGAATGGGTGAGTGGGTTGTAATTGCTTTTGATAAGACTGACAGAGCACCATACAGAGAAGAACATTTGGCAGGAATCATGCCTCAGGTTGAAGCAGGCAAGCTAGTCTGTGGAGGTGCCATTTATAACGAACCAAAGGCTCCTGGTGAACCAAAAACCGTGGCAGGTTCTCATTTGCAGGTTGTCGCTGATACCAAGGAAGAAGCTATTGAAATAGTTAAGGGTGATATTTTCGCCAAGAAAGGCGTATGGGATATGGACAACCTCATAATTTACCAATTCGGTTGTGCAATCCGCCAAGCCGTTAACAAATTTAAATAATCTTATGAGATTTCTACTAGTAGAATATTTAGATATATATATATGTATCAGTATATCTAAATATTTGTTTTCCATTCACCCTGTACTCCTCGTTCAGTATTGAGCACCAATCAAGTAGTCGGCCAATTGCTCCACAATCTTAGTGGCTTCACCGGCTTGTACACTTGGTGGATAATGAGCTAAGATAATCGTTTGCTTGGTGCGGACACAACACATACCTTCTGCATCATGTCTTGCATAAATGGAACGGTCATCAGCTCTTAGAAGCATGAATTTTTGACCTTGTACATGCAAACCTGTACTTTGTAAGCCTGATGGTTCGTCGAAACCTGCAGCAATCTTACCAATCTCTTGTGGGGCTAATTGTAAACCACCAGATGATGCCCATAAGGAGTCACCGGCTCTAGAATAGATAGCAGCTTTATCTACTTTACCTGTTCCTAATAGATTTTCAGTGTAGGCTTTAAAGTGTTAGTATAGGAAGAGGAAAGAAAGGACGGACGTTAAGATAGTTTTTCAAATTCACTCTCACATACCTTGCCAAGACATTCTAAATTGTATTGATGCTAAGTGTGTAGTCGATTCAACTCACAATGGATTGAAATTTAGGGTCCTCTTTGTAGTGTCGTTAGATCAATCGTTTGAGATCGAGGCATGGTGTTCATATATATATAGTATGCACTTGTGGGCGGGTAACTGGAGATCGATATCAAGTGTGCATGGATACATCATAAGAATGCAAGTATTATATCTCAAATTATAATAAGGTTTTCCCTGAGTTCAGATTTAATATACAATGTCTTTTAATACTACAAGTATACGGTTCATTCCTCTTCCTCGTCGTCAATAACAGCTACCCTACGTCTCTTGCGATCTTCGTAATTGCTGGCACCTTCACGTTTCAACTTACGTAACCTTTCAGCACCCTCATCACTAACATTACCTTCATCCTCCTCTTCTTCATCATCATCTTTTTCTTCACCGGATCCACTACCGTACTCTTCATCTTCTTCATCATCTACGAGGAAATCGTCTTGTTCGTATTCGTTACGACGTAGAGTACCCATGGGCTCAGCTTCTGTGGAAACAGCCCTACGTCTATCAGGATCACTACTAGCCTCTCTAGACTCCATTTCTTTCATCTGGCGCCGCCTTCTTTCACGAACCACTTGTTGTTGTTTCTTTTCTAACTCATCTCGTTCTAATTCTGGATCTCTTTGAACAATAAAAGTACCAGGACCCGCTGCCTGTTTATGGTCTCTACGCATGACAGCTTTGGTTAATTTTTGATGCATACGAGAACTGGTCGAAGTGGGGATAAACATTAGTGTTTTCGTCACTTGACCTCCCTCATAACATTGCATCAATTCCTGCTGATCATGGGAGACCGCAAAAAAGGTATTATCAGTATCGTTGGATAGAATATCTGTATATTCATCGCCAAGTTTGAGCGAAAACGTCCCATCAGACCACTGTACAATTTGCGAATTGGATTCTTTGAAAACTTGTTGGTTAGAATCTCTACTATATCTCCAACGTATGGTATTTTCATCAATAAGCCTATCACCCAGTTGATCCTCTTTGCTTGCCTTATTATTGAGTCTCTCTTTGACACTCGCTTCAAAACTTGGAGGATCAAATGGAACTGGGTCAATCGTTAAGAACTCCGGAATTTTGGCATAGTATAATACGGGCTTATCAGTCCCCTGGGTAGCTCTATAGGGCACAAGGTGTCTTACAAGCTCGACATCTTCTTCCTTAAATTGGTGTGCTTCCTCTTCGTCACTTTCACGATCTACATCTTCACCGTAGAATTTTCTAGTATACATCGCATGCTCCTCAGCTTCTTCATCATCCATCTCTTGCCTGTGATGCGAAGGGATTTCATCTTCTTCGTTCTCATCGTCACTCCCCCTCTCGTCATCATCATTTTCTTCTCCTTCATCTTCACCAAACAAATCTTCCATCTCATCCTGGGACCCACTCTTGTCATCTCCAGCCGGTTCTTGTTTGGCCTCATTTGATAGCTCTTTTCCAGCAGATGTATCCTGCACAGATGCCGTGGCTTCCGAGGCTTGCTCCTGAGGATCCGACATGATTCAATGGTGTATTTTCAGCCTCTTTCTTTTCTCTTGAACTGCGGTCAGAGGTGTTTGCACTTTGCTCTATTTTTTTTTGTCAACACGACACTTTAACCTAAACATGCTGGCTCATCTCTCTGGGATGGAGAAGTCGAAAGAGTACAAAGTTGACGTTTTTGTGGATTTTCACTACTGAGTTAAATGCATTAAAATATTTGTGATATAAAATTTAGTTAGTGGGAACTGATTCTAAGGTTCACTTTTAACCATATTTATGCCTTTAGGCACGGTTTATGCGTTGGCACAATCAGGCTTGGTTTAGTCATTTACTTATCTTAGCCTTCATCATAGCTAGTATTATCCTTGAAATGTGTCTCTACAGGAAAATCTTTAGATCTCCTGTTGATCGTGATGTTTTAGAGCATGTTCATGAAGTCGGCGACCGGTCTTTACAGCAATTTAAGAGTCATCATGCTGTAATTGGTGACGAAGGTTATAGTTCAGGCCTTTATTATTCTGATTGGTCACCTTATCCGCCTAGAAAACATTTCCCGCATGATATTGATTTATCCAAGGTTTCTCATATATATTATGCTTTTTTCTTAATTGATGGACATACAGGAGAATTGAAGTCGAGTGACGAATGGTCGGATTTCCAAATGGATCTCTACAAACCATTGGCGGTGAAATTGAACCATTTGCAGTTGAAAAATCATGACATGACTGCCTCGATGGGAATTTTACCTAAGGGTTGTATTGGTGAATTGTTCTATCTTAGACATACTGGTATCTTGAATAAAAACAGAGCACGGTATTTTAAAGTTATGATGGCTGTTGGCGGGTGGTCCAATAGGGATCAGTGGCCGAAGATGGTAAGAGATCCCCGTCGAGTGGATAAATTTATCAATTCATCTGTGGAAACTATGTTCAAGTATGGGTTTGATGGCATCGATTTAGATTGGGAATTTCCACAAAATGATGGATTTGAACCAAGGATGTACCTAGAGTTGGTTCGTAAAATTAAATTGAAATTTGATGAGTTAGAAGATGTTATTTTTGCTGGTGAGCCTAACCACCCTAAATTTCAGCTGTCTATGGCTACACCCGCCTTTAAAGATAAACTGAACGCCTTACCAATTAAAGAGCTGGATCGTTACATTGATGTTTGGAATATGATGACCTACGATTATCACGGTGAATGGTCCTCGGTTACTGGTTATCATAGTAATCTTTACGATGGTGCTGCTAAAGTTTATTCCCAATACAAACATGACAGTGGCAGTGACGATGAAGGCTTAGATGCTAATTCTGCCATTCATAGTATGATTAATGAATTTGGGGTTGATTCGAGAAAAATTACTTTGGGAATGGCAGCTTATGGTAGGGGGTTTACACATGTCAAGGCTAGCAGTAATGAGAAAAAGTTTATTGACAAAAAATTCCATGGTGTTGGTGGTGCTAGTGAAGGTGAATCAGGAATGTGGTTGTATAACCAATTACCTATCAAAGGATCTAAAGAAGAGTACGATCCCGACTATGTATCAGCCTTTTGTTTTGATCATAAGACAAAGACTTTTGTTGGTTATGACAATGTCGAATCAGTGAAAGCCAAAGCTGATTATGTGAAACAAATGGGGTTAGGGGGAGGATTTTGGTGGGAGTCTTGTGGTGATAATCATGCAGATCCTGGAAAATCTTTACTTACTGCGTTTACAGGAAGAATTAAAACTATTGCTAAAAATGAAAACTCTATGTACCATAGACCTGAGACCCTGAGATATTATTTGGAAAAATTTGGCCAAGATGAATTTTTATCGTCATTTATTATCAAAATTATCACTAAACCGCACTGATATATAACACCACTTGTTTTATATCGTTGGTGATGTGTCTATGTGTTTAACTTCTTATATACATATGTGAACCACCTAACTTACCTACCTGAAAGAAAGAGAAAAAAAAAAAATCGAAAAGGGGCTCACAAACAATTGCAGTAATTTTGGCTTACAACAGCATGTCCATTCTAGAAAACACTTCAAAAACTCCCGCTAGAACTTCTAACTGTAGGGTGGATTCCGGATGGTGTTGTAATTCTCGTTCAACTTCTTTGTTTAAATTGATTGAGATACCCGATTCCGTTGGCGTATCTAAATCGAATGGATATTCTGAAAATTGTTTTAAAATTTCATCTGCTCTGTTAAGTGCATTATCTCTCTTCTCATACCCCAAAGAAGTCAATATATTCTCCAATACATTGGCACGATAAGCTCCGCAAATCAAGGAGATAGTCCTAATCAATTTGAATGAAACTTTTTCTGAGAAATAGTCATTGTAGTTTAATTCCATGTTACGAGGTACAAGGGTGGATAGTACGCGTCTCTTTATCGCCTCCTTGCAACTAGTATCTGTAACTGGATGAGTCGCCATATCAAATAAGAAAAAGTTCTTCATTTCTGTTCTCAAGACACCCTTGTCTACAAGCCCTTTGGCCAGTCTTTCACGAACCTGTTTTAATTGATAGTTGATCTTCAATGGATTCCAAGTTTCACCACTGAGTAGATCAATCCAATTGGCAACTGATAACGGTTCGTCGCATTTCATTAATTGCAAAGCCTCATCTAATAAAACTTCTCCGGTTTTACTGGAATCAATAACTTCAATTAACCTTTCAGATATATCAAATCTCTTTCTTGCAGAATCATCTATCACACGAATTTTACCTCTTAAAGCCAACTCGATTACAATACATCCACGTAACGCATAAGAAATGTTATCATTCCAGAAGGATAAATACCCTTCTTTGTCCCTAAGACCTAATAACAGAACTTCTTCCATCAAAGTCAATTTGGGTACCTCCACATTATCCGTCAATTTAACTTCTTCAGGATCATAGGCTACTTTCTTTGAATTCTCCTCTTGTGCATCTAGTCCACGCGTTGGTTCATTAGTGGATCCACTGGAATCTACTCTATTTACCCTGCGACGTTGCAAACCTGACATCGCTCAAATGGACCTGCACGAATTAATTGGGAGGAACCCTGAATAACAAGACCTCTTTATGTATATATATGCTACTAGTTTCTAACGATTACCGTCAACAGCAGTTTAAGAGTTGCTAACCTTTGAAGGTTTAATGCTTACTCTCCATCTAATGTCAAAACGTACGAAACTGACTAAAGAGAAAACCGCTAGATAATAATAATAAAAAATAGAAAACGTAGCAAAGTAGCCACTAGGAAATTTTTCTAGAGTTATGGTGGCAACTAATACATTCCCAGGATTCATAACCTTGTGGCAAAAATCTCTTCCTAACTCTGTAGCTTTATTGAACGGTCTTTTCTACATGTAACTTTTTAAGTTCATTTCATTCATCGCAAATATGTCGAGGGTATTCCTTACCTATTTCAAAAAGATAGTGTACAATTTTGGTAGAATTTTATGATTATTATTGTTCATTTTTATTTTTTTTTTTAATTTTTTTTTCTTTTGGTTTTTGGTTCTAGTTTCTTAAAAGAACATAGAGATTGCAAAGAAAATTGTAGCTAACAAAGAAGATGGAGTCATATGGACTGGTGCCGCAGCCATATTTCTAGTCTTGTTGCTGTCAGATGCCGTATTCGATGCTGAACCTGATAAGGTGCCTGATGTAAAGATGTTACCACCTGAAGTGATACTTCTAGATGAAGAATAAGTGCTTGAATAACCTGCTGCAGCAGTTGCCTGGGGCACGCTGTCAGTTACGACCTCAATATCTTCATGGGCTCCATTGAAGTTAGCCTGAGCCATAGAGATTTCATAATCTTCTAAATCGTAAACGACATAAGCATGAACTAGGAAGGCATCACCTAAAATTGCAGTAGAATCACCAGAAGGGAAAATTCCTAAAACGCAAGTGTCAGGGCTGATCTGCGTGGCATAGGTAGTTAAGTTGGTTTCAATATTAAATCCACCAAAATTAAAGACAATTTTTGTATTGTCATTACTGCTGGGACAATCCATGGTGTAATATTTGTGGAGGCTGGAATAGCTAGCACCAATGTTTTCAGCCAACATCGCAAGCAGATCATCAGGTAGATATGCCAACGTAGAACCTGAATCTAGCAGGGCGGGCACTTTTGTTGTAGAAAGGGTGTTTCTGGCTGTGCTGTTTGAAATACCAAGACCTTGCAAAGTAACGTCAAACTGAATTGGTTGGCTAGCACCTCTATTCTTGTAAACATTTAGAATTGGTATAGTGTAAAGATTACCATTGAATTTCGATTTATCAATGGCACCAAATAGAATACTTCCGCTGGTAGCGTCCGGACTGTTCAAAAACAACGAGTAAACATTTTTCTTTGTAATACCACGTTCTTTCAACACCATGGGGAAGTTGGCATATATGTGACGGTCACCGCTAACCATTGATTGATCACTTGAATAAGTAGTCTCTAAGCCTGGTAGTCCAATACCCAGGACACCCACTGAAGAATCTGACGCATTAGCCACGGCAACCGAGACGTCACTAATGTTTAACGATCCCAATTGCAAATGGTCTCTCCCCCACTCACCTGAAGCAAAAGAACCATCACCATACGTAATGTTGAATGCAGTGTTGTTAGATCTAAAAGTACTGGAATCGTTTTTGTCAAAGGTACCGTATTTAGAACAATCGATAGACCTACCGCCACTCGAACTTGAACCGGTAGCACTACTGCCACTACCACCACTACCACCACCACCACCACCACTAATGGTTTCTGTAGGGAAAACGGCACTACCACCACCAATACCACTAAAGCCACTAAAATCACCTCCAAGATTACCTCCAGTCAAAGTAAGAGTTTTGTAGATGGCTTCACCGCCACCTTGACCCATTTCTGAAAATATGTCACTATCACCACTGTCTCTCTTCGACGAATGCGAATTCGACCTACAGTAAGGATTGTCAGATCCCATAATCCACAAATCACTCGAACCGGTATCTAACAGTACTGTAATCTTTTGGGATGGTGTGCCCACTTCTAAGTCAACGGAATAGAAGTTTTGTCTGTTTTTTAGTGTTAACTCATACTCACCATCCTGCCTCTTGACAAGCGGCATGGCATCCCTCTTACCCAAAAAAGATTCCTCGAAGTTTTGACCATAACGTTTGTCAAAGGACAGCTTCACTATTTGTGGTGATTGTTCTCTCTTATCCTCAGACGAAGCTGCACTTAGTGCAGAATGAGCTAAAAAGGCATATTTCACTATTTGACTCCACCTCATGCTAATCTATCACAATTATTAATAACGAGAGCCAGAAATTGTACTAAAACAACAAAGCACCTCTTTCTCTCACTTCTTAACCTTGAGCTTCTTTTCTTATAATTCTTCAAGGCAGTTTAAAAGGAGAGAACCTGCTGTGCTATTGTAGCGTAATTATAGAAGAAAAAAAAAATAGTCTTCGGAATGTGATAATGGATAGGAACTTTTTCTTGAAGCAGTTCTCTAAGGTTCAAAAGTAACCAATGATGCTTAGTTTTCCAATATTAGTCGTGTTTCCTCTTAAGCGTTCGAGTTGTTTGTTATTAACCGATTATAGCAATGAGGAAATGCCCTGCCATATATATATACCGATTGAATCCACACACCGAGAAAAAAGCACCATCCTTCAGTGAAAAGCCTCGAAGGGTAACAATAGTCATCCACCACTGTAAACTTTAATAATGTGGGGGAGAAACTTGTTTTAGATGTACAAGAAGTACCATCGCAATTTGATGTCAGCCATAGGTACCTTAGCAAGTAATAACTCACTCACATACCTGTGTGTCTAACTACGCCTCTTGCTTTTGCTTTGAAAAAATAATGAAGGTGCTTAGTAAACGAATTAACAGTATAGAAAGATCTGCTTTAATTCATACAAAGTTACAAAACTAAACTTAAACCATTTTTCCCTTTTACATATACCAATATTGTACTATTGCGTAATAGTTCTAAAAAGCTAAAACCGCTGTGTAGAACCAAGAGAGTTTTTAGAACTTTAAAACCTTTGGGTTGATAGAAACCGGAACTGGACGAATCAATAGATGTAAATCGATGCTGTACTCAACTAGAAAGCCACTTTTCTTTCTTGTGTCTTTGCGTAGGACCTTAGATGAGGGCTGAAATCAGACATGTAGAGATAAATGTCCAGGCCACTGGGTTGACGGTTCCCAACGAGTCAACACCGTTCTCATAGACGGAGACATCCCTCTTTAGGGAGTCTGAAAAACTAGAAGAGTCAGAGAAGTTGGAGGAAGAGCTCTCGGAGTTACTGCCAGACCCATCGCTGCTGGAGTCTGAACTTGATTCTGAACTCTCGTCAGAGGCACTGGTTGATAATAAGTTTGCTTCGTGGCTTACAAAATCCCTTAAACCAGAGCTACTTCCGCTCGAAGATTGACCACTGTTGTCAGTTTGTGAATAAGCTGGGGCTCTAGATGCACCCGGAACAGTACCTGAGATGGGTTCTACATCGGAAGAACCAGGATTAAAGTTTGCCTGTGCTAAAGAGATCTCGTAGTCCTCCAAGTTGTAGACAACGTAGGCGTCTGATAGGAAAACATCACCAAGAATAGCTCTGTTTGTTTCGGTTCTTAGAATACCTAAGATGGCAACGTCCCCCGAGCCAGAGCTTTGTAAAATGTAGTTGGACAAGCTAGTTTCGATGTTAAACCCACCGAAATCAAAGGAAATCTTGGTATCATCATCATCAGATGGCTGTGGTACTATATAGTAACCAGTAGATGGCGAAAACTTACCACCTAGAGCGCCTGCCAACCTATCTGCCAAATCTGTTGGTAGGTACATCAACGTAGTACCAGAATCCAACAACGCTAAGGTCTTGTCGGAACTAACAGTGGTGTTAGAACTACTGTTTCCCACGGTGATGCCATGTACATTAACATCGAATTCACGAGGGGCCACACCCTCATTCGCATATGTATTAACGAGAGGTACAGTGTAGAGGTTACCACTGTACTTGCTGTGGTCAACAGCGCCGAAGAGAATGTTACCACTGTTAGAATTGGGTGCATTCAAATATAGGGAGTAAGCATTTTTTTGAATGACGCCGTTGTTCTTTAACATCTGTGGGAAATTGTTGTATTGGTAGTGACGGCCATCCACACCCGGCGTCACACTGGCCTCGTCACCTGGGAGGCCAATACCGAACACACCCACTGAGGAATTGGTCTCATTGGCGACCGCAAACGAAACATCGGAAACGTTGAGTCCATTCAGATGTATATTGTCCGTCCCCCAAAGACCCTTAGCAAATGAACCATCGCCATAGGTCAAATAGAAAGTGCTTTCATTCGACTTAAAAGTCGCTGAATTTTCTAAGTTGAAAGTACCGTACTGAGAACAATCGATCGTAGCCGATGAACTTGGGAAGTTCGCAGAGGCGCTAGGACCGCTGTCAGAGCTAGAGCTACTACCACTGGAGTCCAAATGGGAATTTCTTGTAGATGGTGAGCAGTATGGGTTACCACTACCAGTAATCCACAAATCGCTGGATCCAGTGTCTAAAAGAACCAACACGTTTTGAGCAGGTGTACCCACTTTCAACTCCACAGAATAAAAGTTCTGCTGGTTTTTAATATCAAAATTTGCGTGGCCATCACCGTCACCGTCACCGACTGCCTTTTCGAAGTTTTCACCTCTTGACTTGTTAAACGATAGCTTGTATACGGGAGGTGAAACCAATCCTGCAGTTGCACCACCCAAAAGTACAGATGTAACCAAGGTAGAAAGAAGCTTCATAACGAGTGAAGAAGTGGTTTTCCTTTCCTCTTGATCCTCGATTTAGGAATCCAAGCCGGCCTCGACTGAAGTCAGTCATTTATACTCGATTAACCCACCATCTCTTATATTTTGGGCTTCCAAAACTGATTACTTGACGTATGCGACAGATGATCGAGCAATCGCCATATCAGTTTGGACCCTGCCGCGGAATATATCTTTTCACAGCCTGTGTAGGCTGGAACGAACGAACTCATGTGCCTTTATTTGATTTATCTTTACTGTGAGCAGTAACTAAATTCGAGATGTAAACGTGTTTCAGCCTCGATTATGGAGTTACACCAGTAACATACGCCAAAACTTGAATCGAGAACTTCAGGACCCTTGCGGAAATTCTATCAATCCGAGAAGTGCTTTCGAGAGTGAAAAAAATCCTCGAAAAGTGAAAAAAATCCTCGAAATGCCAAACCAACTAACTACCTTAATCACGTACATGTACGTACTACATAACACCCCCGCATACGGCTTGTATGCGGCCTGTATACTAATCATTACTCATCATGGCTACGAAACCTGCATTAAATCATACCTTCTAACAACCCTCTCATTAAGAAGATCATTAACTTTACCTTTTACGTTATTATTGTTATTCCCACTAAAGGATAAATGAGAGAATAAATGCATTTAGAAGTGCAAGCACAGAAGGTGAGAATCCGTTAGCAACGTCTTGACTAGACACTTGTACACCCGAAGTACTTTTTGCAGAACCACTGGTAGCGGTGGCTGTTACTGCGAGGTTATCTCTTTTCCCTTTGTTGTCCGATGAGGTAAAGATATCACCTCCACTTTTCACACTTGCAGGAGCAGACCAACTCCTGGAGTATCCGGGGGCCTTCTTTGCTCCCGGTATAGAGTTGGAAATAACCTGTACGTCCTCTCGAGAATTATCAAAGCTGGCCTGCGCCAGCGATACTTCGTAGTTCTCAAGATCGTAGACGACGTAAGCATCAGCTAGAAAGACGTCACCCAGGATAGCTTGAACATCTGAAGGGAGGATACCAAGGACACATTGATTACTGCTGCCACCGTCTGGAGAGCCCAGTAAGTAATTGCTTAGGTTGCTTTTGATGTTAAATCCTCCAAAATCGAACACCAGTTTAGAGTCATCGTTTTCAGGTGGGCAGTCAACCACGTAATAGCCGATGTCGTCGTGGTATGAACCACCCAACTTCTGAGCGATCCCGCTAGCTAGCGGCTTCGGTAGATACATTAATGAAGTACCGGAGTCTAGTAATGCAGGAATTTTGGTGGTTGTGAAGGTGGACCTTCTGGTTCCATTCATAAAACCGACGCCTTGAACGGTAATATCAAATTCCATTGGGTTCCTGTATTTTTCTGGCTCTGGATTTAGCAATGGTAAGGTGTAGAGTTGACCTGTGTATTTGCTACAATCCACAGCGCCGAAGAGAACATCACCCGAAGATGCATTAAGGGAATTTAGAAAGAGTGAGTAAGCTGCTCTGTTAATGACACCCCTGGATTTTAACACTTGTGGGAAGTTTTGGTACTGGTAAGGACGGAAACCCTGCAACGAAGGGTCCGGTGTATATGTGGCTTCGTTTTCCGGTAGTCCAATACCCAACACACCAACACTCGAGTTAGTCTCATTAGCCACTGCGAATGAAACTCCGTCAAGGTTAAGGTCGCCAAGGTTGACGCGATCATTGCCCCAGTATCCCGATGCGAAGGAACTGTCACCGTAGCTGATGTAGAACACTGTCTTATTAGATTTGAAGGACTTGGAGTCCCCGACATCAAACGTACCGTATTGGGAACAGTCCATAGTGGGTTCCGGCGAGGAACCAGCCATGCCTGGTCCTGATCCTGTTTCTGAAGCATCTGTAGTCGCTGGTGCAGACCCCGAGGCGCTCGTAGGACCACTGCCACTTCCTGTTAGCATTGATACAATAGATTGAAGGTCTCCGTCCTGGTCTCCTCCATTCATTGCTTTCCTTTTCCTGTCTTTTCCGCCAGCATTGGACATACAGTAAGGATTGTTCTTGCCGGTCACCCAAAGGTCAGAGGAACCCGTATCTAGCAGAACAGTTATGTTTTGACCAGGAGTACCGATCGAAAGGTCTACAGAGTAGAAATTCTGTTGATTCTCTGCTTCCAAATTAACGTCTTTGTTGTCTCGAGGGAGTAGCGATCTACGCTCTAATGAAGAATCCTCGTATGTGGAACCATGCCATTTGTTGAAGCTGAGCTTCAGAACAGGGGAAGATGTCTCTCTAATGACCGCACTCTTGCATGTACCCGCCACTGCTAAGAGCGATATTACCGCATTCATGAACTTCATCTCTTTTTTACCTGTTTTTCACTTCGCACTACAGATCACCCTACAACCGATTCCTACCGCTTATTCGTGCTGATTTAGCTGCAACGACCTCAATGCACTCACTTATATAAAATATATCTACAATCGATCCAAAGTTCATCTAGGTAAAGATTAATTAAAAGCTGCGCGACAAGCCCAGTAAATACGGCTGGTAGAACAATCTATGGAACAAGCATTGGATCCTTGACGTTTTAGGTGCAAGATTCAAAAAAGTTAAGAAACTAAGGCGTGTGTGGATGGGGAACGGTGCAAGGGGGAAAGAAATCGGGAGCTGGCCTACTTAATTATCATGTATGTTAATTAATGAGCCAACAAAATAACTTGCTTACTTGCGGTAAAAAAGTCTTGGCGTAAATCTTGTCTTGCGTGTTAAAAATTGAATCACCGCTTCTCAGGTAAGAACGGGCGAAGGGAAATATTTAATATTATAGCACTACGAAAGTTCTAAGCCCACGGTAAAATCTGGGAAGAATTCTAGCTTTAATAATTTACGCAGCATGGCTTAGCGTGGACCAGTCTAAAAGAGTAATTCGGCTAGACAAATTAAAGGTTTCCTGATCGATTCCTCCTACCTAATTTTGTTTTGTTCTTTGATCTACGTTATTCCCGCTCTTCTATCGTGATGCTTTCCTTATATGTCGAGAGTTAGCTAAAAAGAGTAAAGACGCAAGAAAAAGAAAATAAATTGCTGGCCCAGCAATACAATCTCTTTTCACTTAGTTATCTGTATTGGTCAAACGGTATGCACATCTTATTAAATTTTGAAAATTAAATAGCAATGAGTGAAAAGCCAGTATCTACAATCGTGGCGGGGAAAGTATTTTTCATTCTCACAAATTTTTCCAAGTATGTGAGTAGTGAGGCGCTCTTTTAGCACTTGGAATTCCAGATGAGGTTATAGCTTCAATTTGCTCTTCTGAAGAGTTGAAAGAGGCTTGCGCCAAGGCAATTTCCTTTCCTTCTAAATCGTAGACCACATAGGCGTCCATCAAGAAGACGTCACCGAATACGGACAAAACATCGGAACTTGGGATAATACCTAGGAGACATTTGTTGTCTGCGCTGCCAAAGATGTAGTTGTTGATGTCTGTCTCAATGGTGGCACCGCCGAAGTTGTAAGTAATTTTATTTTTTTTGCCAATCTCTGGGCATTCTATAATGTACCCATCACCACTGGGAGATAGGCTTCCCTTGAACGCGGAGGCAATCGAGTCTGCAAGTCTGTTCGGCAAGTACATGGCCGTGGTACCGGAATCCAGGACTACCGGGATAGGGTTGGACTTAATCTTATGAGTAGAACCATGCACGGTAACAGAAAGGCCCTCTAGAGTGATTGCCAGCGTGTTGTAAGGATCACCGTCACCTGTCAAGTTACCTAGCTTCAAGATGGGTAAAGTGTATAGTTGACCTTTGTATTGCGAATGATCCACACCCCCAAATAGCACGTTACCATTGGTCGAGTTTGGAGAATTTAGATATAGTGAATATGCCACCCGCTGGATTATTCCCTGATCTTTGAGCAACTGAGGGAAGTTTGCATATTCATGTGGATGAGCTGCTCTGTATCCACTTCCTATGGACGCAAAAGAACTTTCACCGCCGGGGAACCCGATTCCAAATACAGGCGTTGTGGAGTTGGTATCATTAGCTACGGCGAATGAAGCGTTATGCACACGCAGATCGCCTACCTGTAAGTAATCTGTACCCCAGTACCCACTTGCGTAGGAAAAGTCTTCATACTGAATGTAGAAGGGATCTGTTTGGTTTCTGTGGAATGTCTTCGACTTATCGACTTCGAAAAATGCAGTCACATTGCAGCTGTTATGACCCTCACTGCTGCTATTACTAGAAGATCCACTATCTGTTGGCACTGGTCTCGAACTGGTGACAGAACCGGTTGGACCCCCAAAAGGATTTGGCCCGGGTTCGAATAGAGTGCTAAAAGATCCATCAAAACTTTCCAGCTGACTGATGAAAGATGCAATTTCTGCACTCTGGGGAGATTCATTGTCATCATTACCACGCTTCTGGAATGGGCTCGTATTAGGACAGTGTAGTCCACCAGGTTTAATGACCCATAAATCTGAAGAGCCGGTGTCTAACTGTATTGATATGTTTTGACCTGCAGTTCCCAGGGAAATGTTGACGTTGTAGTAGGTATTGTCAGTATTCTGTAGTGATACTTCATCGTGATCGTTACCGGTTGATGTGGTCTTAGATAAATCAACATATTTACGATCAGTCGTAGCTTCGGAGAAGCTTTTACCATATAACTTGTTAAATCCAACTTTTGCTACTGCTGGAGAAGACCTAGAGTCAGGCGTAGCTGGTAAACAGCTAACACTTGAAAGTAGACCACACGCATATAAACTTCTAACAATTTTCATTTGTTAACGCGAGGGAGTTCGTACTTGTGAAATTGGATTGACTGTGTTCGTTATGCTTTTTTTATATTCTCTCGAGATTGTGCGGCTGAGCTAGGATCTACTCGTTCGAAGATCTAAATGAGCGATAAATTAATTCGGAGAGGCTTGGCAAATATGACGAAACTTTGTACCGCAACTGTGCAGCTACGCCGATGCGTCATCGTGGTTATGGACGAAAATTTCTTTAATTAGGCACTTTTACCCTTAACCTTTGGATTTGGTCGGTGTTGAGGGTACCTTTGACATGGATTTCTAATCTTCTAGAAAGCCTATGTAAATTTGGGAACATTAAGGATCGATTCTGGCCACATCTAATATATGTGCTGAAGATGTGTCATCTTCATTCCTTTTCATGAGTGGCATTACTTCTCATCAAATTAATCGATGAGCAGTATTAGCAGTAGTAGTAGTAGTAGTAGTAGTAGTAGAGATCTAGGCAGTAAACCGTTACAGTAGGTTGCCATACTTATGGAACCACCGTGTCACTAGTGTTGTGCCAAAATCATAAAAAGGAAAAAAAAAAAAAAAATAGAGGATTTACTAGCTGTTGATGAGACACCGTTGGAAGTATGGGAGCTAGCAGTGTTATTTGACTTATCCAAATTTATATTTACACTCTGTGAAGTGGCTTCAATTGGAATCTTGCTGAAGTGCTCAGTGTACTTGTGATCTATATCTCTGAAAAACAGACTACCTTAAGGGACGGCTGGCGATTTGAGAAGCAATGAATACGCATTTTTATCAATTATACTGTGATAGTTGGGCATTTTTGATAACTTATCATATGTGCAGGATTTAAAGTTCCAAGTGGATGAGAATCTCTTGTTGATAGCTTTTGTTCGGATAGACTAATATCTAAGACTTCTCGTGTCTAGTCTGCTTGATGGGCAATGCTAAGTGAAACTTTTGTGGCGTTCAAAGAACTTAACTTCTCTATAACTCGACAAGCTTCGCCAAAAAACGTAGCTTTGGACGCAGTAAAACGCAGTAATGGATAAATAAACTGGAATCGTTGACTTAAAGAAATTTGATTTCGAATAACTGGATATTCTGCACTGATTATAGTTTATACTGGGTAGTAGAGAGAATAATGTAAGTGAAGTCGACCGTTTTATGGCTATATTGGATCCCAGATACATGCGATTTTGACAAAATAAATTGTTGATACTAAGATTTTATAGATCTGGGAACCGATACCCATGACAATAATTCAATGGAAAGGATAATTTGATGATTATTAGAACTCACGCCGATACCGGTATTTTGACTTGGAGCAGTTAATGCGTTCTAGCTATTCGTTTTCCGTCTATACTTATTAAAGGACAATTGAAGAATTTTGTGGGATACCTCTGTGGTAATTTCCAATGGCGGTCCTGCCCACAGAGAAAGCTAAAGAATGGTTTGCATTAAAGTTTCCGAATTGTTTTGTTAGTGGGAGTAGGATAATCCGGTTTATTGTAATTGTTCACATTATTATAGAGACTGAAACTTTTCTTTGATCGCTAGCCCTGGTCCTCTACAGAAATAGAAAGGAGTCAACACCGAGTGTTCTGAGGAAGGTGAACTATCGATTATTGTAGACTTGAGATTTCAAACTGTTTTTTTTTCCTTCTCCTTAGTGAGATCATTATAGAATTCCGTACATGGGTTTCATATTAAAATGAATTGAGCTCATTGGTTAAACAGTGCATACTCGGCAGAATTCTAATTAAGAGCCTAGTTATGTGGTGTCGTAGTTACGCTAATAATTTGGTACTTTAGTCATTAAGTCTGTATCCTGATTTGCGGCTTGATTAAAATTATCATTTTGGTAGTTTGTAGGTGTCATTAGCGGTACATATGAGACGTTCTTCTTCAACTAAAGAATGTAGGTATGATTCTAATTGGGAAGCAGTTACCATACTGAAGTTTAATTCTTTTGGGGTGGTTACCTTGAGGAAAGAATGGATCTTTTTAACCTTCAGAGCACCCAAATTAGTTAGCATTCCATGTATGAAGGGCCACGATTGTTCTAAAATAGCGGTGAGCCTCGAATCGCGATCAGGAGTCATATTAGGGGCCTGAATATCTGTATCTGAATCTTTACTTGCTTGATCTCCTGGAGGTTGATCTCCAAGATATTCCTTTGTTTTGTAAATGGTTCCATCATAGTACAAAACACCTTCTTGAACCCAGTGTTGTAGTGCTGCTCGAGCTCTAGCAGGATCCATTTGTAGGCGTGCACCAATCATCTGTTCTGTGAGTCCTGTGGTAGTAGTGGTTGATATATCGAACTGTTGAATTACACTACATTGTTCTAGAGTGGCTTCACAACGCTGTTTACGCCCATCTTGAAACGTTAAGGTGAGTACTACTATTCCTTGATCCTTATAGAGATGTAATGTTCTACCAGGTTTTATTTCATTGTACACTTGGCAGTACTTGTCCAATTCAAGTGCCATTTGGGGGTCTAATTGAAATGTCCAACCATTAGAAGAGTTTTCGCGATTCCAATAAAGAGGTGAAATGAATTTCGGATAAATTCTTTGATCTAGTCCAGCTACTTGATGCATGCGTTTACAAAGTTCACTACTTCCGCGGACATCTCTCAGCATTACATCAATGTTATTAATGTTAGAAGGATCACCGCTTCTACCACCATCTATAGATCTACAGTCACCGACACCGGCTCCCGTAGTTACTACAGTAGTGGCACCAGCGGGACGAAATTTGGTTTTTAGCAGTTTTAAACAGTGTGACCATTTGTGATCTAATGTGTAAAGCTTTAAGGTTAGTAGTTTTCTAGTCAAAAGACCTAAGAATTCAGATACAAAGAAATCTTTTGATTCGAACATGTTCATAAGGATATCCAATAGATTTCTACCAGCAGATAGGGGTCTATGGTAATTTTTTGAAATGGTATCCATAGGTTCTGGTGTCCATTGTAAGAAATTCTCAATGACACCCTTGTAAAGTAAATGCGGTTCCGTCATAGCAGTGGAAGTTGGTCTTGAAAGAAGGTCAGCTTGCGGTATAATTTCAGGACTAGATTCTATACCAAACTCCGGATCTTTTAGCTCTTGAGATAATTGGTTTAATGAGGCTGTATCCAAGTAAGCTCTAGTTGGAGCTTCAAATTCTTCTGAATGCAATTCTAATATGGCGTAAAGCAAAATGGTAACGAGGTCATTTCTCTCTTGGAAATAAGGTTTAACAAACGCAGATACGGAATGCAAACAACGGCCTGTTGGGTCGAGGGTTAAAAAAGCCTTTATGGTTTTTACGTAAGCCAGCAACGCATTTACTGTTGAAATACTAGGATTCAAAATTTGTCTTTCGAAATTTGATAAGAACTCTACAACAATTTGGGTGAAATCTTTAGATTTCAGCAAAACTCTTCTTAATTCCAACAAAGTTGGCTTAGATTCCGGATATGCTTTCACCACTATATCGAATATTTCCTTCATTCTAATTTGTACGAACTGCCTTTCGAATAGATGATAAATTACAGTGGTCAATTCGTGATTATCTTCAGGACAGCCCAATAAAAGGCAAAATTGACTCCAGTAACTAGTAATAAACTTATTAAATGTTTCCATGATGAGAAACCGGTTATTCCAACCACCTGTCATATGTTCTTGGCAAAAACGGCTTATTTTTTCCACTATGAGGTCTAACATTAAATCCATTGATGATACGCTACTGTGGGATTCATTGAGCCATTTAACTACATCCATAGCTAAATCAAAATCATCTTCCATTATCAAGTCTCTTAATCTTGACACAATGTTATTTCTAAGTTCCTTTTGTCGGTTTAATAAGTAGTGCATTAGGCCGTCTCTTTCACTAATCCATTCTTCAGGACAACTCTCGAAAATATATACATATTTCAAAGGAAATTCATAATATTTTACTAATCGTTGGGCATCTTTAAATGTATGCAAATGTGATAGGAATGTGAAGAAGTGTAATCTCACTTGATAAATGTAAAACTGTCTGACAAGCTGTATAAACAAATAGCCCGCGTCTCTCTCACTCTCTGGTAATTCCATATTATAATACCTATTTATTAGCATCTTGATAGAATTTTTAAGCCTCAAGGTTGGAGGTTTGTACTGATGATTGCTCTGCGGTTCATTAGGATTTATCCATGTTAACAAAGATTCGAGATCATCCTCGCAATTAGGGTGTGTTCCAAGGGCTGTTCCTTGAATTTGTAGTAATAATCCTTTCAAGTCTTCATCGGCTCTCATTACGAGATTCATACGGATTAATATGGGTATTTCTTTGTAGTTAAGAGATCAGTAAATATCGCAATTTGGGTACAAAATTGATCTTTAATACCGATGAGCTCTAAAGATCAAGCAAATACATTAAAAATATAGAAACTCAAATTTGGGGAAGGTGTAGTCCAAAATGGTACGTCAATTATTCTTTATTTGATGCTATTTTATTTCAACTTTTACTAACAAGGCACCTGTTGGTAGGAAAGTCTAGTAGATACTTTCAAGTCGTTGGCACAATGCAGCGATAGAACAGCCAGAGATTATTTGAATAGACACCATTGGGATGTTAACCAGGCATTGAATGATTACTATGATAGCGTGCATAAGCAAGATTTGCCTTATTCGCCTGAATTATCTGAATTATTCATGAACTACGCCGTAACTACTTCCCGTGGTTCAGTAATGGATACTGACGGTCTTATCAAGTACATTGGAGATTTAGGATATGAAATTGAAAATTTGGCTACTATTTGTCTTGCTCAGTTATTACACTGTCAACGGTTAACAGATGGTATTACTGAGGGTCAATTTTCTTACAATTGGCAACAAAATGGATGCGTTACATTGCAACAGATGCGTAAATTGATGAAAAAAATTAGACCACAAGTTACACACTGATCAAGATTACATGGCTCAGATTTACAACTATACTTTTGAGCTAGCTTTGGACCCAGGTGCAAAAACTTTGGAGACAGATACAGCTATACAGTATTGGACTCTTTTCTTTGCTACTGGACAATATCCGGTAACTGTAATGCAACAGATGTTTCAACTATGGGTATCTTTCGTGCAACAAGAACAATCGATCTCAAGGGATACATGGCGCATGCTTTTCCCATTTTTTAAGTGTTTTTCTAATTTACAATTAGTAAAGGACAATTATAACGAGGCAGATGCTTGGCCTTATATCATTGATGAATTCCACGAATATTTAACTGACAAAGGTGAAATTTAGTTGGAATGAGGTTTTTGATGGAGCATACAGGTCTATTTTGGTTATGAATATGGTAGTTTTGGAGCTCATCGTGTTACCCGCACATGTAGGAGGATTAATATTGATACCGAATATCAAAAGTTTCAACAAGTCTGAAGGAGGATTAGCCAGAATAACAGATCAATAGGAACGGTGAGAAAGACAGGGAACGTTCTGCGCACAGTTTGTAAGACTCTTCTTTCATTTGGTTAGAGAGTGGTATTGCTTCTTTCGACTGTTTTTTTCTTTATTTTTTTTTAATAATTCAGATGTCTTTTAATAACAGTAATAATGGCGCTGGTAATCCCGGTGCAAGTGGTAATAGTGCAAATAGTGGTTCAGTCAGTTCACCATCACAGGGAGCCTTGCTTCAACATAGACAAATGTTGGAATTGACAACTAAATTTCAGCAATTGGTTAATGAAGCCAAAAGTGTAGGTGAAAGCACTCAGCGTGGGAAGGAGCTTTTGCTTCAAGCATCAAAGATTAAAGCGGTTTATACCAACTATAGTAGAAGGCAACAAGCAGCCCATGCATACGAACAAGCACGTAATGGTAGAGCCGCAGGTGGATCTACTCCACAATCGGCTGGTTCTGGTGTGTCTACTGTGCCAGCAGGCTCTCAAAGCACCGGGGGTTCCTCGTCTTCTGGTGTTCAAGGTGGTAGCGGAGGAAGTCAATTGGCTAATATAATAAAACAAGTTTTGACACCTGAACAGAACCAACAGTATGATAACTTATTACAAACCTTTCAAACAAGAACTAATAACATTAGGGATAAGCACAATTTTTTAGAACAGCACCTTGAGGGATTGAATCAAGAGATTAATAAAAATACAGAACCAGCTGCAAAGAAACAATTGGAGGATAAAAAAATGGAATTATTAACGAATTTGAAATCTTTGAACATGGAATACAACGTGTTGCGTCAGGAATTTACTAATGGAAAAAAGAGGTTTTACGTGCAGTGTGCTAGGCATAATCCTGCATTACAAAGGTTACTGCAGAAGAGCACTCAGCAACAGAGAGTGGCTCAACAACAACAGCAGCAGATGCAACAACAGGTACAACAACAACAACAACAACAGCAGCAGCAGCAGCAGCAGCAGCAGAATTCTGGTGAACAAGTTCAAGTGTCCAAGACTGAACCTGGAATGGCTAAGCAACAGCAGCAACAGCAGCAACAGCAGTCACAATTACAGCAGCAACAGCAACAGCAACAGCAACAACGTAGGCCTACAAGTATTACAACACAAAAGTTACCACAGCAAACACAACCACGTTCTCAAACAAATCCAAATTCGATAAACAAGTCGCAAGTGACTAATGTAAATGCTACAGCCTCTATGGCAAATAATAATGCAACTAACAAATCTGCTATTTTCAAACAATCTGACCCGTTAGTTCCCATATCAGAAAATGTTACCGTCAAGGCACCTTCTCCTGTCGCTTATAAGTCTAATAGACCTACTCTGACTGGTGGTGCTGCTATGAGTGCTGCACCTTTAAATACCCCAGCTATTACAAAATTACCGCCTTATGAAGTTGATACCGAACGTGTTATGTCAAAAAGAAAATTGAGGGAATTAGTTAAAACAGTGGGTATTGATGACGGTGATGGTGAAACCGTAATTGATGGTGATGTGGAGGAATTATTACTTGACCTAGCTGATGATTTTGTGACAAACGTGACTGGTTTCGCTTGTAGACTTGCCAAACACAGAAAGTCGGATAATCTTGATACAAGGGACATTCAGCTTCATTTGGAAAGAAATTGGAACATTAGAATCCCTGGTTATTCCGCTGACGAAATTCGTAGTACGAGGAAATGGAACCCCACTCAAGGTTACAATCAAAAGATGCAATCGATCAATACTGACAAGGCTAATACGGCGAGAAATTCGGCCACTGTGGGAGGCGCCTCAAATAAGTCATTCTCACAGTCAAAATGATCGTCTGAACCTAGTTTATTCACGTAAAATATATTTATATAGGCATCCTGTTTTAGGCTTAATATCTTTATTATGTATGAATTTGTGTTCTGTATTATGGAGTGTTTTAAGCAATATTGAAAAATTTTGATGAAAAACTTATCGTCTCATCTCATCTCATCTCATCCCATCGCTGACTACAACAGAGAGAGAGAAATAAATCCAATTGTTGTCACCTCGAGGATTTTATACTACTATGGTGAAATCGTATCAACGTTTTGAGCAGTCATCTGTCTTTGGTGTTGTTTCCTCAGGTTCTAACTCTATTTGGATACCAACTGAGCATAAAAAAACCAATGGACCAGGTCAAATCATAACTGGTGCTTTAGAAAATGTCTGTATTTGGGATATTAAGACAGGTGAATTAGTCTCTTATCTTTCTGACGGACTACCACCTGGTGCAATCGATGCAAGGACTACTAAGCCTGCGGAAGTTACGTATATGCAATACTACAATGATACAAATCTTTTGGCTGTAGGTTATGCTGATGGTGTTATTAAGATTTGGGATATGATTTCTAAAACTGTACTTCTAAGCTTTAACGGACATAGATCTGCTATTACTCAACTTTTATTTGATTTTACGGGTACGAGATTAATTTCGGGTTCCAGAGACTCTGACATTATTGTCTGGGACCTAGTTAGTGAAGTTGGTCTTTATAAGTTACGTTCACATAAAGATTCCATTACAGGTCTTCGGTTGCTTGATGAAAACTGGTTGATGAGCGTTTCTAAAGATGGTCTTATTAAGCTTTGGGATTTAAAGATTCAGCAATGCGTGGAAACACATATCGCGCATCCAGGTGAGTGTTGGGCTCTTGGAGTAGATCAAGATGTTGTTGTTACAACAAGCTCGGATTCCCAAATAAAAATTTGGCATTTGAATCTAGATGCCGATGCGGGTGTTAAGGTTATAGAGAAGGGTATTTTCGAAAAACAGAGCAAACAGAGAGGTGTGGTAGTTGATTTTGTCACTGTTTCAGATGGTACGAAATTCTTTTATGTACAAAATGCTGATAAAACGGTGGAAATTGTTAGGTTGAGAAGGGAAGAAGAGATATCAAGAGCTTTGAAGAAAAGAGAAAAAAGATTCAAGGAAAAGGGAATGACCGATGAAGAAATTCAACAGAACTTCAAAGAATCCTATACTTCCATTGTTATGCACTCGTTCCAGGTTTTGAGGTCAGCATTCAAAATTAGGGCTACTTCATGGGCTGTCACTACCTCTTCTAAATTAGAATTGGTGATTACTACGTCTGGTAACACAATTGAGTATTACTCAATACCGTACGAGAAAAGGGAACCAAAGCAGCCAACACCTATTAGGGTTCATGCCATCGAGTTACAAGGCCATAGAACTGATATTCGCGCTATCGATATTAGTGATGATGGTAAATTATTGGCCACAGCTTCCAATGGCTTGTTAAAAATTTGGAATATCAGAACGAGGACTTGTCTAAGGACTTTTGACTGTGGTTATGCACTGACCTGTAAATTTCTTCCAGGTGGTGTTCTAGTGGTAGTCGGTACTAGGGGTGGCCAATTGCAATTGTTTGATCTTGCATCTTCGACAATATTAGAAAATAATGAAGAAGCTCATGATGCCGCAATTTGGTCTCTTGACATTACTTCTGATGGAAGAAGACTGATTACGGGTTCGGCGGATAAAACAGTTAAGTTTTGGAATTTGATAGTGGAAGAAAAGGAAGTTCATGGTACAACCCCTATATTACTTCCCACAATGAGCCTTTATCACGATACCACTTTAGAAATGAATGATGATATATTATGCGTGAAGATTTCACCGGAAAACAAATTTTTAGCCGTTTCATTGCTTGATAGTACGGTCAAGGTTTTTTATTTGGAAACTATGAAATTTTTCTTAAGTTTGTATGGTCATAAATTACCAGTACTATCAATTGATATTTCGTTTGATTCTAAGCTCATCATTACTTCATCTGCAGATAAGAATATTAAAATATGGGGTTTAGACTTTGGTGATTGCCATAAATCACTTTTTGCTCATCAGGATTCCATTATGAGTGTTAAGTTTTTGCCAGAATCCCATAATTTTTTCAGTTGTTCCAAAGATGCAACTGTTAAGTACTGGGATGGTGACAAGTTTGAAACAATTCAAAAATTAGCCGGTCACCAAAGTGAAGTTTGGGCTTTAGCAGTGGCCAAGAGTGGTACGTGTGTTATATCTGTCTCTCATGATAGTAGTATAAGGATTTGGGAGGAAACTGACGATCAAGTGTTTTTAGAAGAAGAACGTGAAAGAGAAATTGAGGAACAAAATGAAGAAGGTCTGCTTACCTCGCTAGAGGAAGGTTCTGGAGATTCGGCTTTTAAACAAGATGAGCAGGGAGAAGGTCATGATGATGCTGTTGATGTGCATAAACAGACGGTGGAGTCTCTGAAAGCTGGTGAGAGATTAATGGAAGCAATTGATTTGGGAATTCCAGAGATAGAGGCATGGGAAAAATATGACAAAGAATTGCAACTTTGGAAGAGGAAGAGGCATGGTACAGAGCCTGAGAAACCACAAGATAATGCTATTTTGTTGGCTATTAACAAGAAACCAGAGGAATATATTATGGATACTTTAGTAAGGATAAAACCCTCACAATTAGAAGATGCCCTATTAACACTTCCTTTTTTCATATGTTCTGAAATTTTTGAAATTCCTTGATACTGTTCTTCAGGATCAGAAGTTACTCCATAATAATTTGTCACTTATTTGCAAGAATTTGTTCTTCATAGTTCAATCAAATCATCGGGAATTAGTGTCCCAAAAGAATGCAGAATTGAAACAAAGAATTACTAGAGTAAAGAATGAACTTAGGGCAGCATTAAAGAATAACGAAGATGATTTAGGGTTCAATATTGAAGGCCTAAAATTTGTTAAACAACAGTGGAATCTAAGACACAATTATGAATTTGTTGATGAATTTGACCAAAGGAAACAAGCAGAAAAAACCGCTAAGAAGAGAGTTTTTGAAACTTTGAGTTAAACTTTTGTAAGTACAGTCAACATTTAGATGCAGATAAAGTAGAAAGTGAATGTATAGACCTCGATAGTTACTAATTAACTTGTATTAACTTGGTAAACAGAAAGTTTTTGTGAAGGTTTTGAATGAGCGGCTGGTTTATTATTTTGCTCTTCGGGCGCTGAATTCGTTTCAGAAACCTTTCGCCCTCCAACTACCATAAAAACGCAACGATGTATATAAATTAAACAGAGGAAAAACATCCTCATCAACAATACCCTACCGTATTTTACCCAGATCTAAAATTTTCTTTTCATTTACATAATACAACTACAAATATTACTCATTCTAGTTAGCTAAAAACTCATTATAGGATCAATGAACGTCCAACCATGATTGCTAACCTCCTGAGAGTAAAATAATAATAAAATAATAAAACAACAAAACTAATAACAACAACCATAAAAAAACAACTTTTGTTCCAACCCACTATTCGTACATCATTCCAGCATTCACGGAAACAAAATCCTGTGATTTAATTATGTCTTCTTTTCGGGTTCCTTAAGCTCATACTTTGGAGATCCCATATCACTATTATCTGATGATGGCGATGGAGATAATAGAAGTGCATGATTTGTCACCGCCAGATTTGGAGGTGGACGCAATAAACCGTATTCTTCCATTTCATTACGTAATTGTTCCTCCATCTTGTAGATCAGATAACCATCATTGCTTCTTTCTATATTTTCTTTAACTGGACTACTCTGGGTACTACTATAGCCATCTTTTTTAGGTCTACCACGTCTCCTAGGCGATTTTTTGATTACAACGTTTTCGTACCTTTTACCACCGGAACAGATCATTCTACTCCTATGTACTATAAGAGCATCCTCACGGTTAAATTTTTTACCACAAGGACAAGCATAGCACTTTTCCGCGTGCGATTTCTTATGCCTCACTAAATCGTGATTTCTGACAAAAAGCCTTATCACAACCTTCAAAATCACATACGTAGGGCCTATCCTCTAGATGCGTTTGAATGTGTGATCTAATATTATATCTCCTTTTGAAAATCTTTCCACAACCGTGATATTGACATTCAAACAGTTTATCAGGTAATTCTTTAACATATTTGTCAATGGACCCTCGAGGTAAAGTGGTAGGCTTTCTTGTGATCTTTAGAGGACTTACGTTCGCTGAATCACACTGAGGTGAAGCTCCTTCGAAACGACTTTGTGACTTAAGTACAGGCGAAGGTGTCTTGGCAACGATGAAACGACTTTCAGGCTCATCACCGTTTTCCCTCCGTTGCCCCTCTCCGTTGAAATCTGATCTGTGCTCTCCAATCATTTCATTAAAATCTGTACTGCAAGCACTATTTCTGCGACTACTGTGGACAGATGGTGGCTTTAGCTGTGGCGTAGCTATTGGATCTCTAAAAGGGTTTTCACTTAGACCGGTTACGCTACCAGTGCTAATGCCAGCATTGCTGTAGTAACCTTGGGTAAGCTGCTGTGATGGTGGATGTGGATTCTTTACAGGTGTATGTTGATTTTTAACAGGTGTATGCTGGAAAGTATGTTTTTGCGGGAGTTGAGGTTGCTTCGCTACTGGGGTGTTGCTAGTGGACCCTGGAATTGATGGCATTATATCGATAGGGGGAGGTCTCAAAGCATAATTCCTAGGCGAAGCCCTCTTACCGCTCATTGATTGAATTCCCAAACCCAACAGCTCTCCGAATTCTGAATCGCTATTTTCGTTATCGTCCAAATGTTGAGGTATTGTTGACACAGTCGAAATCGTCGACTCTTTCTTATCATGATGAGTAACTGGTCTAACATTCACCGGGGATCTAGCTTGATCATGGGTTAAAAATGAGTTGTTGAAACCAGCTTGAGCATTTCTTTTTTCAAGAATATGTGACGAATCAGCAACATGTTTTTCTTCAACCTCCGGCTTCAAGTAATTTTCCATGGCAACATCTTCATCTCCATTTTCTCGCCAATCATCATTAAGCGGAGAAGTTCTATTACGAGAAGACTTTCTTGAAGGAGACCCATTCATAGCCGTTTGAGATCCGGGTCCAAAAGCTGGAGGATCTAAAGTTGCTGGTGGTGGAAATTTATAACCACCGTTATTCGAATTCGAAGTTATAATTATATTGCCGTCATCACCAATAACACCAGTATTTTTACCGTTGTTGGCTGGTGTTTTTATAGCGCTTTGAGGTGAAGCATCCTCAGAGGAGGCAAACTTGTGACCAGCAACATCTTGACCACCTAGCACTCGTTGCAGGTGCTCTTGTTGAATTCTATTAGCCTCCAACTGTTCTTCAAGCTTCTTATTAACCTCTTGTTGCTTTTCAAGTGCCATTCTTAATTCTTCTTGCTGTTTTAAGAGAACTTGACCCAAAGATTTATCCGAGTTACTTTCCCCAACGGTAGCAAGTGGCCGTTGCTGCTGCTGCTGCTGCTGCTGCTGCTGCTGCTGCTGCTGTTGCTGTTCCTGTGAATCACCAAAGACCTTTTGCCAATTGGAAATACTCAACGTCTTGTTATGATTGTGAAACCCAAAGATCGCCGTCCCACTGGGAGCTCTCTTATGAGAACTCTTAGAACGGTTCAAACTGTAGGGATCTTCGTTGAAACCACTGAATCCGAGACCAGCTATACCGTCTTCTTCACCGTCGGCCTTGTTTGCTCGAGGAATCAGGGGTATATCCAAGTCTTTCAACTCCTGACTAAGTAAGTTATCCACATCTTCACATCCAAAACCTAACAACCTTTCAAAATCTTCCTGACCAAACCCCGCTTGTGATGTTTCGAAATCGTTGTAATCATTGTCATGGGTATTATTACCAAACCCTATGTAGGGGTCAGAATTCATCGACCCTCTGATTAATTCTGAAGGATTAATATTCCATGGATCAGCTGCAGACTCCATTGGATAACACAAGGTGAGAGGAAACTTGATCAAATAATCTTGCGAAATTTGTATTCAGCTTGCTTGAGTAAAAGAATTCTTAATTGCAGGGAATTCAACTTTTCAATTGTAAAGAAAGCAAATAATTTTCAGCTTCCAAAAGACCTTTCCCAGTTCCATTCCACTTACTTCCTGCATCTGCAACCCGTAATAGGCAAACACATTACCATCATGTTCTTCATTGTTTACATGTTGCCCACATAGGTTAACGGATCTTGATCTCAAATAATGTCACGTGACCAAAGGAATCTTTATGGATTCCCGATTTTTATCCAATTTCAAATGAGTAATATTCCACGTTGGTAGTGGTTTCAGTGGCTCTAGCAGTTGGATCCAAACAGCCAGCTCACTTGCCGTCGTCCCATACGCCTGTGCAACTGACATATGCATCGATTCCGGAGAACATACCATCTCATCAATCTCCTCATCTTTACAATTAGGCCACACTTCTCGAAGCGACTCCCACAACACTTGGCACACACCTTTGAACCAATGAGAACGTTGCGATGAGAGCACTGGTAGTGTTAGAAACACCCTGTCCTTGAGGCGAGAGTCCAGTATCTGGAATTTTGGCTCAAATTCGATGTCGATGGGATTCAAACAAGACGAGCCAAGACGGGCAGACAAACATCGCTGAAACTGATCCCTCTGCATACTATCTCGGAACTCCAAACCTCTGCTCAGTGACACATGCAGTGGTTCCGGCGATCCAAGCGAACTCATATGAAGCGGTTCAAATTTGATCCGTTTCAACACATCTATATCACTGCTCCCGCACTGCGCTTGAAAGTGTGCTAGCATGCGTGTCATGTTCATTCTCTGTGACTTACTAAGCCTCAATTCTAAGTACACAAATGAATTAAACCCTGTAACCCTGTTCATGTTTATACTCGGCTTCAAATGATATTTATCCAATATAGCGTCCGGCAACTCTGGAAATGTTTCTAGATCACTTTCACTATCGCTAGAACCGTAATCTTCTCTTACACGGTTCATCAGAGCCTTCCTTATACTACTTTTCGGCGGCTAATACAGCTATACGATATACTCTGTTCATCAAAGTTCACCTAATCAAATTTTTTTTTCAGTCTTATTTTTTTCACATGGAACTTTTTTTTTTTTTTTCTCACAAGGCGAGATAAAGTTTAAAAGTCCTGCGAACTAACTACAACTCTGTTCACTTACCGGAACACATGTAATTTGATGCATTGTATATCGCAACTTAAAACATAATATATCTCTTAGGTAAAGACAAGATTGTCTTGGATAGGACTATTAAAGGCATATACACTTTGAAAACTAAAAGAGAAACATAATGCCCGAACACAGATCGTCTAGGAGCGAAGTTAGACTTAACCCCTTTTCCATTGGTAACCCACACCCTTATTCTCATTCACGTACAAGATCGAGGTCGCATTCTAGATCTTCTAGTAAGACTAGACCATCTCTGACAGGTCCTAGACCGTCTCAGAGATTAATTCGTACCATTAGTGTAGATTCAGACGTTTCTGTAGGAGAAGACGAGTTCGCCTTAGAGACTGGAGAGTCTCAAGTTCCACCGGAAGTGCCAGAAGAAGGTTCTACGGACATTGTGGATGGATTGGAAAATTTAAAACTGGGTGAAAAAAGCTCCTATCGTGAGAGCGAAAATGTCGAAGTTCCGTACGCTTCCACAGTACTGGATAATTCACTTCCCATGGATTATTTACAAGATGACGTTTTAAATACCATTCAAACATTGAGGATCCCTAAATGGTACGTTAAAGGATCGATGGGTGTCTCGCCATTGGACAGAAAGAAGATTAAAATGACCAAGATCACGGGTGCGATGACCAATGTGATATATAAGGTCGAATACCCGGGGCTCCCCTCGCTTTTGCTGCGAGTCTATGGGCGTAACATAGACACTATTATAGATAGAGAATACGAATTACAAGTGTTGGCCAGATTGTCGAGACGAAATATCGGGCCTTCGTTGTATGGATGTTTCCAAAACGGTAGATTTGAACAGTTTTTGGAAAATGCGAGCACGTTGGGTAAGGACGATATCAGAGATTGGAGAACTTCTCAAAGAATAGCCCGTAGGATGAAGGAGTTGCACACAGGTGTACCGCTGATGAAGTCTGAAAGAGAACAGGGACCCGCTTGTTGGATTAAAATTGAAAAATGGCTTGATACCATAGAGGAAAAAGGTGAACAATGGATTAACGATGTTTCAAATGTGCAGAGATGGTTAATGTGCCGTGATTGGCCGACTTTTAAAGGACAGTTCTGCGGTATAGAGATTGGTTGTACTCTAGAGGATTACCGTATGTGAGACAAGGTCTTGTCTTCTGCCACAACGATACTCAGTACGGTAACCTTTTGCTTTCATCGCCGGTAATTCCATTAGACAACGTGGATCCTGTAATTTCAAACCCCAAAAGTGCGTCATCGTCATCAACAACTTCGCTGTTTCCTCAAGACTCAAATGTTTCTCTAGAGCAAATACTTAACCCACCGATCCAAGAACAGTCTCAGGATTCCAAACTGGTGGTCATCGATTTCGAGTATGCTGGTGCCAACCCTGCTGCTTACGATTTAGCCAATCATTTTAGTGAGTGGATGTACGATTACAATTCTTCGCAACCGGATAAATGCTTTACTTCCCAGTTTCCCACTAGAGAACAAATGTTAAATTTCCTTTACAGCTATGTGTCTCATTTGCGGAACAACACTGCAGCGCCCATTGACGAAGAAGTTAAATTTTATTATAATTCTATCATTAAATGGAGAGCGACACCCCAATTGTTCTGGTCTCTCTGCTGGGGGATTTTACAGAGTGGTAAATTAGACGCACCTGCACAGCTTAATGACGAAAAGGAGAGACCAAGTGGTGGCAAATATATTTTCACTGAAATGGAAGAATCCTCAGATGCCCTAGAAACATCAGATTCAACTAGCGACTCAAGTTCGGAGAAGGGGGTTGACGTAGATTCTTTTAACTACGTATCTTATTCGAGGCATAAAATTGAATTGTTTTGGGGGGATCTTTTACAATTAGGAGTTGCTGAAAAGGATGATTGTGTGGGTATTAAAGAACAGCTAGACGCAAATCAGTTGTAACGATTCCATTTATATTCGTTTACCATTTTTCATGTAATGAGCATATTATTCAACTCCGAAGAGAGATGCACGGCTACGTAAGAAATTTTCTAGAATATTTATTTATCTTTAATGCATAGAACCACTAATACATGTATGTACCCGAAGAAGACAACAAAAACAACTGTGTTCTAAGCTTTTAGCGGTTCGTAGAATAAATAAGTTATCTGACCGACTCAAGCAAGAAGCATCTTTCTTGGATCTTCAACCAATTCTTTGACAGTTCTCAAGAAAGTCACAGCTTCTCTACCATCCATCAATCTGTGATCATAAGTCAATGCCAAGTACATCATGGGTCTAGATTCGATCTTACCATTAACAGTTACTGGTCTTTCCTTGACACCATGCAATCCCAGCACGGCAGTTTGTGGGGTGTTGATAATTGGGGTACCATATAGAGAACCAAAAAACACCACCATTAGAAATGGTGAAAGTACCACCACTCATATCTTCCAGGGTCAATTTACCATCACGAGCTTTCTGAGACAGACGAACAATTTCTTGTTCAACTTCCAAAACGGAAAGAGATTCAGCGTTACGAATCACTGGAGTAACCAAACCCTTAGGGGTAGCGACAGCAATTGAAATATCACTATAATCTCTGTACACTATTTGGTCACCTTCAATAGCACCGTTAACAGATGGAATGTCCTTGGCAGCCAAAGTACTTGCCTTGGAGAAAAGACCCATGAAACCGAATTTCACACCTTTACTCTTAATGATCTCATCCTTGTAAAGCTTTCTCATTTCCAACAAGGCAGACATATCGACTTCGTTAAACGTTGTCAAAGAAGCCGCAGTGTTTTGAGATTCTTTCAACCTTTCAGCGATTCTCAATCTCATACGGTTCATCTTAATTCTTTCCTCGTTACGGGAGAATGAGCTGACCTTAGGTGCTTGTGGAACTGGTTCTTGCTTTTTTGGTGCTTCCTGCTTTGGAGGAGCGGGTTTTGGAGCCTCAGGTTTTGGAGCCTCAGGCTTTGGAGGAGGAGGTGCTGCTGCAGCCGGTTCTTCCTTCTTTGGTTCTTCAGACTTTGGCTCTTCTTTTGGAGCTTCACCACCAGAAGACACTTCACCTGGTTCAATTTGAGCCAACTCTTGTCCAACAGTAACAGTATCTTCAGGCTTGAAGCTCAACTTAACAATCTTACCGCTCACAGGAGCATTGACCTCGATATCAATCTTATCGGTTTCAATGGTAGCTAGTAACTCATCCTGTTGAATAGACTCACCAACTTGCTTAGTGTACTGAGAAAGAGTACCCTCAGTTAGAGATTCGGCCATAGGTGGAACCTCCACCTTAGTTGACTCCAAACGACGTTGTAACAGGGAACGGGAAACAAACTGACTGTTTAAACTTTGGGGAATTCTGTTAGGAGAACTTTGTCTGGCGAAAAGGCTAGAAGATGCATATCTTTTGGCAGATGCACAAGATACAATTCTCATACATTGAGAGCTCTTAATAGCTCTAGAAGCTGACGTGCGGATTGATCTGGATAACATGGGACAATATGAATATAGGTTCTACTTATTTCTTCTTCCTCTGTCAAGAGAATTGGAAAAATATTACTGTGAACACTTAAACGTTCAATCGACAGTGTTACGCAGTGTACATCAGATTATATGTTTAAGTCCTTTTCAAACAGTTTGGTTATTATTCTCTCCTAGTTCCCGGCTCTGACAACCCGACATTCGTTTTAAATGATCTGCTTTTTTTCGGAACCGAGTGCGGCGTCCGAACAACCACTGACTGTCCGAAAGTATGGGGAAATCTTTTTTTGGTAGGTGGGGCAACCGCTATCTTACTATTGTTATAGAACTTCGAAGTCCGAACAGTAAATCACTATTTTTGTTCCATGCAGATAGATGCAATTGATTGTTAACAGTTTGAAAGCAAGTCAATAAATCACGGCTTTCATGGTATAAATGAACCAATGATTAAAGATAAAGAAATCAACAGATAACATGTAGTAGGAGACTAAGTAAGCAGGTGTTAACCTAAGTAAGCAGGTGTTAACCTAAGTAAGCAGGTGTTAACCTAAGTCGAGGGTCTAAGTATGAAAACAGTCTCTTGAGTAAAATTCCTGTTAAAGCTCGGGTGCGCAAAAGACCAGAATATGGACTTCTTGTTTTATTTGTCTACAGATATCCCGCTACTTCAAGATGCGTTCCATCATGTCACGTGACTTTATATGGCTTTTTAAGAAATTCAGGTACATTTGAACTTTACAATAACCCCGACTGATACCAACAGTATCATGGATTTTTACAGGGCAAATAGAAACCTGCAGCTAGTACAATCTGGTGTTTCAGAGGATAAACATTCTGCAAGCTTAAATTTAGATGACACACAAATCCCAGTTTTATCTGGTTTTTCATCGGATTCCGACAAGGATGAACAAGAACAGATCTTCATAAACACACAAGTACAAGGGAGGTTAGATGAAGCGGATGAGGCAGACAGAATACGATCAAGTCTTGGTCATTTTAGATACAATTTGCAGGATAATAAAAATTCCCCCAAACATAAGTCAACAGTACAGAGGCCAAGTGCTAGAACTGTCAGGAAGCCAAACCAATCTCAACGAAGTGAGGCACCTACGAAAGCTCAATCACTTCTTAAACAACTCTCTGGAAAGCATACTAAAGTTCAAGATATGATTAAACACCAGCAGATATTGGATTCCCTGAAGGGATCTCAGCAGAAAGTGAAAAATAAACGTAAAACCACCAAGGCAAAGAAGGAACAGGAGAAAAGGTACGATACTTACAATGCCAACGAATGGCAGCATATTTACAGTCTGCTCATGGAAAAGTTTCCCCATACGAAACCTTCTGAAATAGAAGACGTGTACCAATACTTATATGGAAATGAAGCCGAAGACCAACCATTATGGAATGAATCTCAAAGGCCCATAGAGTCACAATCCCAAGATTTAGGGTCCTTAGCTCTACCAGCTGAAAATCAAAGAGTCTCAGTTTTGTCGCTCTCCCAGGTCATGGATGATGATCAACCCGTTGGACCTGAAGAAGATATGATTGTTCCAGATTCTACTGATGAAGAATGCGTCATTATTCCAATCCTATCTCCGCCTCGAAATTCACGACTAACGAGGCCGCCGTTATTTTCCAAACCACCTTTGCTCACTAAACCAACTCTCAAAAAATTAGAACCAGACGCAGACACACCAAAGACAGCCCATTTGCCTTCAGATGGTATCATAGATTTAGCCGAAGGTTCCTTCAAGGCGGTAAAAAGCCTAATTTCACCACTGAAAGAAGAAACTACCCCAGTGCAAGTACCAGCGACTAGGATGCCTACTTTAGGTACAACACCAAATTTAGTCCCTGCCAAGGAACAGCCAGTACGCTACCGATTACAGCGAAGCCAACTAGAATCTTTTTCTGCAATAGAGGGGCTCATTGTTCACTCTCCGGGTCAATCGCAGGACGATGCTCCCGTACCAGATACAGAATCGGAAGAGTCCGCCTCTGAAGAGCATTACACGGTGGAACTGGAGCCATCTAAACTTACAACCAGAACCCCATCACCTTCCGTAGAATCAGATTGGAATTCTCAGTCGGCTCAGCAGTTACGCCAAAGCATGAAGTCTCTAGGACTAAAAACGTCCCGTTCCAAACACCAAATGTTGCTTTCGCTACAGCAGGCCTCACAAGTACTGGAAATAGACAGTAATGTGCAAGAGGATCAGCGGCGGGATATTCATAATTACTTAACTTCTCTCGTTCAGTCGTCTCCCAACCTCCTGGAAAAAGTATACACCTTCCAACCAATCGCTTCTAAAGAACTACTTACAAGGCTTACTGAAGCAAACCCGTTCGTGGATGTTATTGACGAGTACACTATACGTGAATGGGCAGACAACCAAGGAATTTGTCTATCAACAACTTAACCTTATTTTAACCCCTTATATATATATATATTTGTATTATTACAATAATGAATTATGGGCATGATAATAGCGACGTTCATCGTTTTTCTCTTCGGATCATAGTATCGCGCACCGCTACAGGAGTAAACAATAAAAAAAACAACAACTATAAATACAGTTGGATCCCTAGAGTAAACTTAGTAAAGTACAGGGATCAATAGAGATTTCCTAAGGAGACATTTGACGCTTAAATATCTCCATTACTGAGACGTTGGACTTCTATTCAAAGAGTTTCCATGTCTTCAAAATCCCATAAGAGAGAGTCTCTTTTGACTCAGTTTGAAAATATGCATAAACAACTGACTGAAGAATCTAAAGTTAATTCAGAACATCAACCTAATTCCAATGATGTGACGCAGGGTACGAATAACAAAAGGCAAAACCTGTTTTCTAATGTACTTGACAAAAGAGATAAGACGAATTCTATGCCTTTATTCGCAGGCAGTACAACCCATAATGGTGTATTGACAGCCAACAATGGAAAAGACATGAATTTTGTTATGGGGCTTAGTGAGAATCTCCTTGTAGAGTGTAGAAGATTGCAGGCTGAAAACGAAAAGAAGACCAACAGGCTGAATCGATTAGAAGATGAACACCAAGTACTAGGGGAGAAGCATGAAAAATTAGAGTCATACCACCAGATAACAAGCAAGGAGTTAACAGCTCTTAAGGATACAAATTGGGAATTGGAAGTTAAACTCCAGCAATTTTCGGTAGAATTTAAAGAGTTAAGGGACAAGCTGAATAGAAATAAAAAAGAACTGAGAACTGAACAAGAAAATTCCAAAGCCGCTAGGGCTGAACTGGAGGTATTCAGATTACAGAGAATAGGACTAGAGAAGGAACTGGCGAAGAAAGAGAACGAATACCTTATCGAGCTGAAAGATCTCCGGAAGAACGTCTCTGAGTTAAATGATGAAAACGACTCATTGTATAACAAAATAAAAACCTTGAATGAAAGAGCACTTCAGAGTGAGTCTTTACAAAGTCAATTGGGCGAATCAACCGAGTTAGTTGATGTGTTAAAAGGCAACTTAAAAGAAATAGAAACTAAACTGGAAAATTCAGGTGACAGTAGTATTTTAAAGGCTCGACTATCCGAATCTGAAACTACTGCTAGCAGACTAAGATTACAATTGGCTGATGTAGAGATGAAGGACAAGAAGCATACCGACATTCAGCAAGAACTTTTCTATTCCACCGACACTATTAACGAATTGAAGCAACAAATTGCAGCATTTGAGACAACAACCAATAATCACGCCAATGAGAACAAGGCACTTAGGTCTAATACAGAAGTTATCAAACAAGAAGCTGATAGTTTAAAATCAAAGCTTACTGAAGTACTACAACAGTTGCATAAACGTGATAACAATGAACAAGATCTTCTACGGACAGAACTGTCAAATTCGAAGCAGTTAATCGAGGAGCTTAGACAGCAGCTAACTAAAAAGGATACAAGAAATGAAAATAAGAGAAGAAAGAATAGTAAAGGATCCAGAAGCAACTACATGCTTAATGAAACATCAATTTCAAAAGGTGATGGTTCAGACACATTAGATCAACGTACCACTTTAAAGGATTTGAATAACGAGATGTCAACTAATGAAGATTTCAACATACCAGTCCAAGAGGTAGAAAAATATGCCAAACTTCACCAGATGAGATTAATTTCTGAAGAAGAGTATTCCAAGTCTCAACTGGGCAAAAGGACCGATTCAAATGAACAGCTCGTCAGTACAATTGGCAACACAAATCTTTTAGCTCTGCCGAATGACAAATCTTCTGAGAAGAAAAATATTGAAGGATCTACAAGTATTGATACTATGATCAAAAAAATTGAGTCATTAGGGTATAAAGTGCTACCATTTCCCGAATTTAATGAAAGGCAAGAACAACTTAACGAATGGGAAAGGCCCTCTGAGGAGTACCTCTCGTCTAAGGCTAATCACCTGGGCAAAAAAATGGTTTCTCAAGACTCTTACGATAAATTGTTAAATCCATCCGTATCCCAATTAAAGGAAACTCTTGAGAATGTTGGTTATACTGTAATGAGTAATGAAGAACACAAAAAATTATTATCATCGATTGATGCACCTGAACTAGAATATTTGGAAACTAAATTGACTGCTAGAGGGAAAAAGACTGTAACCGAACAAGATTTCAAAAAATACACTTCACCTGACATCAGCTTCGTTAAAGATCTTTCTAAGAGTATAGGGTATGTTGCCATAGCGCAAGAAAACTATCATGAAATGCAGAAGCAGATTTCAGACCCATCTGTTGAAACAATTTTGCGCAGTTTGAGTAAGAAAGACTTCCAAGCTGTGTTGTCTCAATTTAGTAAGGAACACCATCTAGTTCTACTCAATAGAAAAGATCATGATCAACTAGTTTCTACACTAGCAAATCCTTCAAAGCAATACCTATTAGAAAAGTGTCCAAATCAACAGATTCAGCCAGTTCCAATAGATGAATATCGGGGGATGTTGCAAACTTTACAAAATCCTACCTTGGAATTTATGAATGAGAAAGCTACTTCTATGAATAAGAAACTGGTACCCCTAAAACTTTATGAGAAATTGCATAGAACATCTGAAAATCCTTCTGTGGATTTCCTAAGACAACATGCGAAGAAGAATCACCTCGTCATGCTTTCAGAGGATGATCACAATGCCATAACGAAAACTCTAAATGAACCTGATATCGAATATTTAAAGACCAAAGCTAAGAATCATAAACTGGTAGATTTTGAGACATATGATAAATTAATTGGAGTATTTAATAAACCTTCCCTTGATTTCCTAAATGAAAAAGCATCGGAAAAAGGATACGATATGGTAAACGTTGAAGAGCACAAAAAATTGCTCAGAAAGGTAACGAGTCCTTCAGAAGATGAAATTTCTCAATTTGCAAAAAATATAGGAGCCGTTGTAGTGCCAATGGAAAAGTATGAAAACCTAAGTGAGATTGCCAGTTCGCCATCGAAGGAATTCATCTTAGAAAAGGCAGCTAGGTTGAATATGGTTGTAATGGAGGATAGTGACTATAAAAAATTGAAGAAGGATTCAACTGATAAAGATTCATTATTCAATTCTGTTAGAGGTTTTGGTTTCATCCCAATTCCAATGTCAGAATTAGATGTACTCAGCAACTCGACATTGGAAAAATCCAGTATGGTCGATATAGAAAAGAGATTAAAGACTCTAGGATATGTAGCTGTTTCCATGAAGCAGTACAATGACTTAAACAAATCGCCAGTAGACAGGGCTACAATGGAAGATACTTTAGCACTTTGCTCCAAATATTCTCTCAAACCTATCTCCACAGAAGAATATCAAAAATTGCAAAATGATTCTAAACCAACGATTTATTCCGAAGACGAATTGATTGAAATGCTGAAATCTCACGGTTATGCGGTCATACCTGTGAGGGAGCATGAAGTTTTGACGAAAATGGTTAAATCACCGACGACAGAATTCCTCGAGGAGGGCGCGATCACCCATGGAAAAGTTTTAATTAACCGCGAATTACACGAGCAACAAATTAAAATGCTTGATAGTCCTCCAATTGAGTTCCTCTCTGAAAAGGCATCGAATCTGGGATATAGAATATTCAGTGAAATAGAATATGAGAAATTAAAGCTCCAGATAGATTCTCCATCAATAGATGCCTTAAAAGACAAGGCTAAACTTTACAACATGATGTTAATATCTTATGAAAGCCATGATAGGTTGATGAATGCTGTTAATAATCCAACTATTTCCGCTTTACAAACCAAAGCAGCCACTATAAACAAATGTATTGTTGATGAAGAAGAATATAAAGAATTAAAAAGAAAAGCGTCTTCTCCTAGCAAAGAAGAATTAGGAGCTTTTGCTGCAACCTTGAATATGACACTTGTCATGAAGGATGACTATAACAACCTTTTGAAACAAATAGATTATCCTTCGTTGGAATTTTTAGAGAAGAAACTTTCTCATTTTCAGTATGTTGCAATCCCTATCAACGACCACCAGACCTTAAAGAAAGAAATTGAAAACCCTTCTGAGGAGTTCTTATCAGAAAAGGCGGAATCTCGGGATATGTTACTATTGAACAAGGCCGACTACGAGCGATACCTACACGATCTAGAAAATCCTAGCATAGAATATTTGGAAAAAAAGGCTAAGAACTATTCAAAAATATTGGCATCAATCTCTGAAATCAAAAACCCTGAACAGACGAGATTAATAGAAAGCATCACCAAAGAAGAACTAGTGGCAGTTGCAAAAGAGGAATTGGATAATTTGAAAATAAATGTTGAAAATCCTTCGCATGACCTCATGATATCTAATTTGGAACAATCAAACTATGTCGTTTTAGAGAGTGAAAAATACGAATACTTGAAAAAACAAATTGACTCCCCATATTTAGAAACGGTAGCCCAACAAGCAAAGAAGCACGGTCATGTTTTAGTACGCTCTAAGGATCTATCCGAACAGAGTGATCGTAATGTCGAAGACTTAGGCCCTCTCACTACGGAAGGGGCCTTTTTACTACTTAACGCTGAAGAGTATGACGCCCTATTAAGCTCTAGCATTGACAAATTGGGCCAGAGAGATCTTTTTCAAATGTGTAACAAATTAGGTTTAGTTCCTGTACCAAAAGCCGAGTTTGAAAAACTCACTAACACTCCTGATGTCTCTAGACTCCAAGAGTACGCTACTGAACTTGGATTGGTAGTCATATCACAAGAGGACTTTGATGGAATGGTTTCAGAACTTGAGAAGCCATTAGAACAGTGTGTTCACTCCTTTGCGGAGAAGCATAACTTGCTTTTGCTTGACAAGAATAGCTATGAAAATTTATTGACTAGACTCAAAAATCCTACAAAAGCTGAATTAGAAAAGTATTCCGAAACTTTTGGACTTGTTCTTGTTTCAAACGAAGAGTATGAGTCATTTATCGAACAAAACAAATGTATTGTAGCCTCCTCCTCTTTACAAGAAGGTTTTCATACAGCAAAAGGAAACACGAATTCTGAAGTGGTTCATAATACAGAAGCTCACACTAGAACAGTAGAATCACCAAAGGATTCTGAAGGAACTTCAAGCGGGGATTTAATTACTACTTTCAATAAATCTGACGTCTATCGTGCTGCCAAAGCCTTGAATCTAACTGTTTTAACGACGAATGAATATGAAAAGTTATTATCTCTAAAATCACCAGTACAAACACCAACGCTTAAGGATTTGCAGGAGCATGCTTTACACTATGATATGAAGTTAATTCCGTTTGGAGGAGAAGGATATGGAAATTCTGCTTCGCAGCTGAAAATGACAACCGACAGTTCCAATACTGATAATATGCAAGTCAAACCTTATTCCCCTCCTGCAGCCGATTCTGACTCCACTGGATATTCTAAGACCACAGAAGACCATTCTGCGGACATAACTGATGCCCAAAAAGTTGAAACCATCGAAGAAAAACACAGTAATAATGAATTTATGGGTAAAAGTCTGGAACATACAGAGACTATGAATTTGGCTTATCCAAATTCTATAGGAAAACCACCAGGTACAACATTAGTGAGTAATACTGACCCATTGAATATCGAAACTCTAAGGGAAAAGATAGCTCAAGAAGGCTATATGTTGGTACCTACTTCAGGGCATAATCAAATTTCGAAAAAGGTTGAAAACACCAAAAATGAGGACTTTGAAGACTGGTACGATGCAGATAATTTTGAAGGTGAACCAAAAAATGAAATTGTCGTCTTAGAGAAAAAGGCTAAAAGTTTGGGGCTCACACTAGTGACCAGCCCTAATTATGAAAAGGTTCCGGATTACAAAGGCGAGCAGGTGAGCTTCGAAACTGTTTCTAGCCAAGCAGCCCTTCTTGGTTTAGTCCTCCTTGAGGAAAAAACTTTAAAGACACTTGAGTTAAAAGCTAAGGACAGTAAAGAACGCCTAAAGCAAATGGCTAAAGAATTTGGTTATCATGTGCTGCAGGACGAGGAATATTCCCTACTACACAAACAATTACAAGAGGCTGAATTGAACACTAATAATATCCAAACGAAAGCAAAGGAATTGGGCTACTACGCTTTGAACGAAGAGCAGTATGAAGATTTAAAGGACGCTGCAATTGCCGGTAAGAAAGAACTAACTTTTGAAGAATTCAAGGAGAAAGCGACAGAATTTAATTTAATGCCATTATCTGTTGCTGAATATGAAGAGTTGGTCTCAATGCATGCCTCTAATTCGAGCAAATTAAACGAAGAGGACCTAAAGAAAAATGCGTCTACTCTAGGTTTAACAATCATATCGAATGATGCTTATAAGGATTTAATATCCAAGCAAATCCCAAAGAAAATAACGAAAGAAGATTTAGCCACAAATGCGCAAAGACTGGGGCTAAAACTAGTAGATGGAAAATCTGGATGGAGTAGGAATGATTTGGTGCAAGCTTCAGAGAAACTCGGATTGATAACCTTAGATAAAAAGGAATTTGCCAGATTGCAACGCTTGTCTAAACCCGAATCTTTGAAGGAACGTGCACAGGCTGCTAACATGATTTGTCTACCAAAGAGTGCTGTAGTTGCTTCATCTGACAGGACAAAATCGGATGACATGATTGTTATACCAATGGCATATTACAAGAAATTGTTATCTAGGGAATCTTCTACGATATCCGCACGTAAACAACAAGTCGAAATGAGTAAACCAAGTGTGAGGCCCCCTCAGAGATTGGCAAGACAAGAGAGTGTCAAGTCAACTCAGAGTGGAAGACCTATACAAAAGGTTAGGGAACAGAGGTCTGTCAATTCATTGAAAGGTAGCGTCAGAAACACTGTGGGTGTTAGATCTGACGTTAGTGCAGGTACCACTTCCACTGCTACTGCTTCTAACACATCTCACAGTAGTCCACGGGAAGCACCAATTCCCAGGACGAATTCTATGAGCGTTCTATCTATAAGCACCATAGAATCCTTAGACGAACCTAGTATAATCCCGGCATTGACACAGACCGTAATTGGTGAATACCTATACAAATACTACCAACCTTTTGGTGTCGGTGGTGAATCACGCCACGAAAGATACTTTTGGGTCCACCCCTACAGTATGACGTTATACTGGTCACCCACAAATCCAGTACTAGAAAATCCTACCAACCATAGCACTAAATGTGCTCCTATTGTTAAGGTGGACAGTGTTATTGATACAAATCCGACACAAGGAATCTATCATAAATGTCTTGTAATTACTACAGATACGAGAGTGATTAAAATAGCATGTCCTACAAGACAGAGGCATAACGTTTGGTACAATTCATTAAGATACTTATTGCAAAGGTCAATGGATGGAATCAATTTAGAAGACATTGCGGAAAATCCAAATGATACCATGTACTCGGGCAAAATATTTGCGCTATCTAAGCAACCATCCAAAAAACTATCAAGAGCTGGTTCGTCTGCCTTCCTGAGAGGTAAGCACTAGCTAGTTAATTAATCTTCAAGTTAAAAATACTAATAAATAAATACTCTAACAATAATATATGAAACGTAAAATTAACAAACCAACACAAACAACAAAATGGAAAACCACTACCAGGTGATTTTTTGTAATGCCTTGACATTGGCATGCAGGTTCTTCTTTGGTTCCTTTTCCGCGTTTGATAAATAGGTACCGGCCTTCAGATAGATTTTTATATCCTGGTCTGACCCATGCTTGAAACAGCAACGCTTACCGTAGGGACAATAGCCTAACTTCGTCCAGTTGATACAAGGTTTCGTCCTAAAGTTGTTGCCAAATTGTCTGAATTTCAGCTCCGACAATCCGTGTGCAAATTGGCATTTGCCTCCGTAGCGGCACGCTCCCTTTGTTGTAAAAGACTCACATAACTCGGTCTTATAGAGTCCACTGTTCGTGTTTTCACGACTACTACTACTAACACCGCCATCACTGTTATTATTGCCACTACGAGTCGTCTTCTTAATGTGAACCGCTGGCTTGCATGCCGGTTTCTCACTCGTCAAAGATAACCTTTCTAAATTTTCAGTCGTCAATGGGGGGAGATCACTCTTTGGGGCATACTCCGAATTAATCTTGACTTCTAACTTCTTTTTCGAAGGCTTAACATCTGGTACAACATCTACATTATCGTCCACATACCCCCCCCGATACAAGAGGTCTGGCGCCATAATCAAATATTGCCTTCTCACCGACACCTCCCAATTCAAACGTAAACGGTGATTTACGTGGTGAAGACGATACGCTGCTAGCCTCTGATCTATTCCACTCTTGATCCACAATGGCATCTGCGCCTTCCTGCTCAGCTTCCGCCTCAGACTCATCCTCGTTCAACAGAGTTCTTATATAGTAGTCTTCAATTTCACGTACTTTCTGTTCATATGTTCCCTCATCACTGGAAAAAACGCTTGAAGATCCCGTTGACGAGCTGTTAACGCTCGTATTGCCCCAAAAATTCTTGTTATTTACCACCATCATTCTACTGTCGATTTTGTCAGTGCTTGGACAGGCTTTTCTGACAGCTGCTATTGGCGTTGCCCTCCAGGTAGAATTATTGGAAATGTGGTAAACGGGCTCCATCTTATACCAAAAGCTAAAACAAAAACGAAAAAAAAAAAGAGAATCTGGGTGTATTCAATCCGTTAGCATGGCTTGGCCCCCTAACTTGGATTTACCGAATATTGAAAAGCTCTCTAAATGCTTTTTGGGTGAAGTAACATCACATTACCTTCGAGGATGTTAAAAAGTTGCACCCTCTTTGGAAAGAAGCTTACAGAAAAACCCTAAAAGATTCTAAGACATAAATTAGGGCACACTACAGATGACCAATAGCACGTGACAAGAAGCTGAAGACACTGCTCGTAATTGAAGGTGCAATCCCCAGATACCTACCATCGAGTTACTGGGTGTAGCATCGTGGCATAGGCGGGTGTCAGATAACTCTTATTACGCTTCACCTCACACCTTACCTTCCTTTCACCCACTATGCTACTTCGGTTTACTCCAAAAAAAGAGATAAAAGATTACCCTTTATGACTACCTCCTATAAAACTAAAAACCACTCCCGATGGACCAGTATAACTACGTATGCTGTGCCAAAATAACGCCTGGTAGAACGCCATCTAACATCCGGTGACACTTAGTCTTCTGATAGGAGTATTTCCCGCAGCAACGCTGTCACCAGCACTATCTTCTAAATATTCTAACCTCTTTATAGTACCGTCTTGTTCAAAAAGATTCTTTAACAGGTCCCCTTCTGCATCAGTGTTAAAGAAAATCTGCACACTCTTGGTACCCGTCCTATCGTTGATGTGATGATATCCATCTGGGAACGGTTGAATATGCTCCACGTTACATAGAGCGCTATTCTCCCTAATAAAACGCAACAGTGTGATGTCGGTAACGGATGAAGGTAGATTGTTAACTACAAATGACTGACTCATGTTGAACTAATCTGTGATCTTGTGCTCAGCGGACGTAGAATCTCCCGACAGACACGTTGTATCGGTCGATCGATCACATCCCCTTATATATGACAATCCATGGGGGTTGGTTCACTTGGAATTCTCACTCCCCGGACCAATGTACAATTACGTAGTTTTCACATACCATCCTTTCTGCCTATCTAGTTACATACTATAGCAACGTCTCACCAAGCGCACATCTGGCCACGGCACACCCGGCACTAATGGTATCTACGACATGCACGTCATTAGACGCTAGCCTTGGGTTCACCTCCACAACATCCATAGCTACTAACCTCTTGGTCTCGGCCAATCTTTCCGGTAGAAACAGCGCCTCTCTTAAGGTTAACCCACCTCTAACTGGTGTACCTGTAGCAGGAACATATTGAGGATCAATTGCATCTACGTCATACGACAGGATAAGCGGACCGGGGCCTATGGCTTCTAATGCCATTTCGATCACTGTGTTCATCCCATAGCGATCAATGTGGTACATGGAAAAGGCAGGAATACCCAATTTCTTGAGAATTTGCTTTTCACCGGGATCCACATCTCTCAAACCAATGTAAGCAATCTTATTTGGGCGCAGCTTCTTGGGTACCCACTGTAGTGATGCTGGCACATTTTCGTTAAGTCCCATCAAGAACGATACCGGGCAGCCATGCAGATTACCCGAAATGGTCGACTCTAGAGTGTTGATATCTGCATGAGCGTCAATCCACAATAAACCTGCATCAGGATGCTTCTCCAAGACAGCACTGACAGTACCAATGGCAATGCTGTGATCACCGCCTAGGGTCAATGGAAAAAGAATTTTTGTTGAGGGCCTCCAGGTTGTTTTCATAGATCAATTTTGTAGCGTCACCCACACTGGTTGGGTTTTTGATGTGACCAAACTTATCGTCTTCTTCAGCCTCAGGCAAGCCAGCGAGTGGTTCGTTGATTTCCACGTCATATCCCAATTCTTCTAAATGAGTAGGTAGACCCTGCTTTAACATATATTTTGGTCCGAGATCGACACCTTTTCTGGGTTGCCCACCGGAGAAGGGAGCTAGAACAAGAGATAGCTGAGGCATTGTAGTCTTTACTACTCCTGCTCCTGCTACTGTTGTTAATTGTTGTCTCTAGCGAGAGACCCTCCATCAAGGTAGTATATATCAAGAAGTCGATCTTTTATATGGTTCTTCTCTCTGTTGCCTGCACTTAGGAGAAACACGGCGACGCATTGACAACTAGCAGTGTTTAAGATATACATTACCAAGATACAGTACATCGACCAAAAGCTTATCAAGAAGGATACATACCGATTCAGAATCTACGAGAAGCTGTTCAGGATAACCAAAGATCCTGGCAAGCCATCTCAAATACTGTTAATGATACGATGATCGACCTCCGGAGTTTCTCGAGGATGTGTATAACTAGAGTCCGGGGTTTTATGGCCTGAAAAAAAAAAAAGAAAAAAAAAGAAAAAAAAAAGCGGAGGATCATGTGAATGCGGAAACCCGGGGCCGTTTGTATGAAAGGCTTCCGGATTAATGCACTTTCCTATTTGGAACGTTTCCCTAAACGAAGGAACAAGCGAGGTTTCTCCCGTCGCGAAACCACAGGAGGAGAGAGAATGCGATCACGGTTACGTATGTGGATCCCTTAAACCAGCGGGCGACAGACAAAACAATAAATCAGAAAATCGCCACATACGATTTTATGCAAGTAACATGAAATATTTCTATATACAAAACATACTCTTCGCCAAACCAACTCACACGAGTTTCGGAGCGCCGTGGCGCAGTGGAAGCGCGCAGGGCTCATAACCCTGATGTCCTAGGATCGAAACCTAGCGGCGCTAAAATTTTGCAACTTTTTTTTTTGGCTCTTCATCTCCGAACAAGAGTACCCATTACCTACAGGATGCTCTCGAGCATGATAGACAGGACGATGTAAAGAATAGACTCCTTTCGTCAGTCCTGAGTACAAATTTGAGAAAGGTACTACTACATATCTTGTTAGCTATTAATATAGTATTCACATTCTAAATCTGATATCAGTTATGTCTCAACCAATCACTATGGAAGAGAATGAGGAGACACTTTCAGGGAAGGAACCGGTTTTAGTAGCTGATTCACCAACAAAGCCAAGGGCACGCGTTGTTCGAAATCTAGAAATTCTCAGATATTTAATTGGGACTATCGCTGGTAGCGACAAATTGTCTAAGGTTGCCAAATATGCTTTAGATGTGATTAGAGCCATCGTTATTAGCAGACCTAATAGTGTCTTGGCAAGATTGATTTCGTTAATCCCCAATTTTAGATCGAAGGCAACCTACGCAAGTTCCCTCCTATCAACTTATCGTTACCTTCTAAGATTTGGTCACACGCCCTTTGCACTATCTAAGTTATTTGACAAATTAAAAGCTAGTATTAAGGACCCAAGCAAGGCCAACAAAATATGGATGAACGAGGACGCTCTCACCGACATTTTAGATCTTTATTACGGTGTATTCGACGAATTGGACACTTTGTACAGATTAAGGGTCTGGCATAATCCAAAAGTGTATAGTAAAGTGGTTACACACCAATGCTGGGCATGGGAGGCTTCTATCCTATTAGGACTGAAGAATAACTTCATCCAATTGGATTCAATTAAATTTAAAATTACTCAATTAGAGGTCCAACTTCGTGTCAGAAACCATGCTATGCAATTGTCCGCCAGTATCCATGATCAGCGACCACGTCCTGATTCAGTTGTACGCCGACAGTTGTTACAAGACCTAAACAAGAATGGGGAAACTTCTGAAAGAGAACAAGAGAACGAAAGGCAATTACAACAACTCCGCTACCAAAAATTGACAACGTATCTTGACATTGTCCGATTATCATTTGACTGTGCAGCCAACCTGTCAGATCTTCTGCACATTCCGGTACCGGCATATACGTACAGTGTCCTATCACTTGGTTCTGGTGTAACTGGCTTGTACAAGATGTGGATAAATGCAGCTAAGGCCCTTTGTGATCAGTAGAATAGACCGACAAGTGACCTTATTAAGAGAGATAGAAAAAGTAGGTGCCGTGGCTGCAAGAACTGCTAATCATGATAAGTGAACTCGGAACGTTGCTCGATCTTAAGTCTGTTGTTACCTTTTCTCTTACTTTTTACGACTCCTAATTGTTTTATTTTTTTTTTTTTTTTTTACCCTAAGGGTTAACTAGTTCCATATTAAAGCAGTCTTCTGGGGATTGTGACACTTTGTTTGGCAGAATCATCTTGGAGCTTCGAGGCAATGCCAAAGCCGAAAGTATTGATACCATATCAACACAAACTTGACATCGCTGACCATATACCAGAATGGAGTCAATTGTCAAAGGAAGTAGAATTTATCAAGTACAAAATTACAGACGTTGGTGAATTTAAAGAATATCTAGCTGGGTCATGTATACAGGGCTTTTGGATCACAGATGAGCTCTTTTCTGCAGTTGGAAGCCCTTCTGAACTGTGGGATTACTATCCTGATACTTTAAAAGTTATATTGATTCCGTGGGTAGGTCATGATTTCATAGATGGCCGTAGGCTCCGAGATGAAAAAGGTGTTATACTATGTAATATTGGACCCAATGCTGGATCGAGTGTTGCGGATTTGGCTGTTCACTTGACACTGAGTTGTTTCCGAATGACGTCGTTTTGGGAACACTGCTTCAAATATGTTGTCACCGGTAGGGTATTGGAATCGAGGAAATATCTGAGCGGCGATTCAACTGAGTTATGGAAATCTATCCAGTGTCCGCTTAATGGCCCCGGTACTCCAGATGCAGTCAAATTCGAATATCCTACAGAAGCTGATATAAATGATGACAAAAATTTATCAAGGCATTTCACCGTTGGAAACAAGATCATTGATACACCGTCGGGCAAGACAGCACTGATACTGGGGTTCGGCAATATCGGACAGTCAATTGGTAAAAGGTTGGCGTGCGGATTCGATATGAGAGTCAAATATACGAAAAGATCAGGTCCATTGCCGAAAGATTTTCTGGGATATGATGCGGAATATTGTCCCGACCTAGAAGACGCAAAAGTATGGAGTGATGCCGATGTGATAATTTTGTCATTACCGGGCAATACTCATACTCATAATTTGATCAATTCCAAGGTTTTGCAAAAATGTAAAGATGGTGTCAGAATTGTGAACGTGGGTAGGGGCTCATGCATCGATGAAGATGCATTAGTGGAAGCTTTACGTTCTGGTAAAGTCAATAGTTGCGGCCTTGATGTATTTAAAGATGAAATGACGCAGGTGAGGTCAGACCTGTTGATGAGATTCGATGTTACTGCATTACCTCATATAGGGAGTGCGGTAGAGAGTCTAGCGGTTAAACAAACTGCTGTTACGCTACAAAACGTGGAAAGCATATTGGTCAAGCACGAAGGCGGTGTATTTCCAGTAAATTAAATACGGGAAAAACGAAATTGATGTATCTAACGATACTACGACTACGTATACTAATGCCTACTTATACAAACACATGCAGAGCATGTTAACTTTAGTTTTAACTTCTATCTTTTTACTTTTTATTTTTTTTTTTTTTTTTTTTTTTTTTTTTTTTTGTTTTTTTTTTTTGTTTTTTTTTTTTTTTGTTTCGTTTTGTAAATAACGTTTTCATTAGTTCCTTAATCTCAGACCCACTCAGCCTCTACTTGTGATTTTTGGAAAGTGTAATCCTTACGGTTAACCGTAACTATACCATCCTTTAGACTACACTTCCACCTTGCCTTTGTTCTTGTAACTTTATCATACAGACAAAGCATTAAGTTCTCATCAGGTCCGTCTTCTTCACCTTCAGAAATTAAATAGTCATCATCGGAATCATCTAACTCAGAACCAACTTCATCAGTATCGAGCAGTGCGCTTCTCTTCGCCTTCTTCTCCTGCATCTTCGTCATGTCTGGTGCGCTGCCATCGGGGTAAGATAATGATAGTTCTATTTCTTTTCCTTTAGGATCATCGTTGTCTTCATCTGCCGGTTTATCGTCATCCGGCTGTTCCTGTAATTCGGATTCAGGCACCGAATTTAACTGATCTTCTTTACTACCTCCCTCACTTGGGAAACCCGGAAGTACTAAACCCTGTGAATCACTATTAAGAGTATATTCAGAAGGAATACCATTTCTCAGGCTACTATCATCTTGTTCCACTTGACCACCCAGTGGCTGACTCGCAAACTCCGACTCCTGAGGATCCCAACTAAACCTGGTTACTTGCGTTTCTGATAACTTTATCTGCCACACTCTTTTCAAATCTTGTAATGTCTGTTCATCAATGCCCGCATTTTCAAAATCTTCTCTCACCTCGTTGACGACAGAATCGACAATGAGTTCATACACCCTGCTAGCTTCTGGATTCGACATACTACTTATATAAGATCAGTAGCTGCCCTTTAAACAGACCCCTTGATATATGATTTGGTTATCCTCATTGCGTGTGGGCTCCAACAGACTGTTATGTTGTTAGACCTTGAATTGCTAACGTTGTGAATACACTCTTATAAAAAACAGGGTAACCATAGATGCGGGTAACCAATTGAAGAAAAACTAGCTCATAGTGCCAAATTGATCAGCGGCAAAGGAAGGAGCCATCCAATTTGCCCATAATTTGTCTAAAAGATCTTTGAGTGCTAAAAGTTTGTAGGTTATACAATACCAATAAGGATCACGTGACCAAAGATCCTACAATACAGCGAATACTCACACTTTAACTGTTGAAAAGAATCTTAACTTTGAATCTATTCTAGGGAAAACGTAGTAAAGGAAGCAATCCTTTTCTCGAAGTTCACCTATTGCATTATATTTACCTTATACTCAACGCGAATCATTAATTACTGTACGCGAAGACACTAACAACAAACGTTCGTCGAATACGAATTCAAATCAATCGACGACAGGATAAACGATCTTTTTGTTCCAGATATCTTCTTTGGATGGGATGAATTCTGCTCCCACGACACCTAGTAAGTCTATCGAAAACCAACATGGATCTAAGTCAGCTGAGACCGTTGGTGCCCATCTAAAAGGTCATGCCCACGGATTATCCAGTAAGAGAAGATTGGCTCCAAAGGACAGTTCACCGCTACCAAAAGATAATTTTGCTGAAGCTATTAATAGGATGAACGCCAATAACACGTTTGATACCGACAAAAGCCTAGTAAAGATGAATCATTCACCAATAAGAATCGAGTTAAGTTCACCTACTAGACCTGAAGAGACGGTTGATCGTCCAATTCCTGAGCCTAAAAGATTAAAATTAGAATTAGCGTCAGCACCTAATCTCTCACAACCAGATAATGGAATCGAAATGATTGAAATGTTAGAACCTAGTAACAGTCTTCCGAAGGACCAACATGAAGATGCTTATGAGTTGGAAGAAGCAATTAGAGAGTCCAAAGAAGATCGAAACAGTACTGCCAATACACCTAATAGTAACGACAAAATGAACAGCATCTTAGACTTGCACAAGCTGACCCCTGTCTACAACGATGAACAAATAGATGATGAAATTGATACTCCGGAAAAAGACCTATTCCGAATCGTATCCAAGAGAAATGAGGATCTTGTATTCCGGCTCCATCACCTGAATAAAAGCATCAATGAGGTGATAAACAGCTGCGATGCTACGGTTGGTAAATACAGAAAGCAAATTAATAGTTTAAAACAGGACTATGAATCGAAACTGGAGGATAAAGTAAGCGAATTGGCTTCAGCGATTCGGGAATCTAATACTTATAAGGAAAAGTTGAGTACTGCAAAGCATAGAGTTGGTGAAACAAAGGATGAGATTAGAATGCTGAATCAAAATCAGTCAATTCTAAAGAACAAATATGAAGAAACTACTACGGAGTTGGAAGAATGCAGAGATAAATTGAACGAGTTGGAAGAGGAAAATTCTAGGTTAAGACATGATTCTATGGAAAATGGCACCAAAATTTCGAGACTGGAAGACATGTATCAAGAAGCTCTAGGGCGCGCGGAGAAATTAGAGACTGCGAATCAGAATTTATTAGATACTCAGGCTGAATCGAACACAAAACTAGACGTCTTGAACAATAAACTAGACAACAGGAATGAAGAATACGAAAAATTAAAAGCTCAATTGGAAGAGACTTTAGCAACTTACGAGGGTGGCAGAGATGAGAAGACGAGGCAGATAGAAGAATTAGTACATCACAGAGATGAACTAAAGTCGCGAATATCTGTTTTGCAAAGGGGAGTCTACCCAAAAAGAAGAGCAGTTACAGTCAAAGTTACAAAACCTAGAAACACAACTGCAGTCGATTAACCTAAGTACACATACTCATGAATCTAATGAATCTAAGTTAAAGCAGGAGTTAGAATCCAAGATACAAGAGTGTCAACATTGGAGAAAAAAATTACGAAACAGTTAATGACGAAGTTGAAATCCTTCGAGCAGAAGTTAAAGAACTGTATTCCGACGTTGATGAATACAAAGAGTTAAAGAATTATCTGGAAACTTCCATTGCCCAATTAGAGGAACAGGTAAATGATTGGCGTCATAGATATGAAGAACACCGCAAAGAGCACGATAAGGTGCTATTAGAATTGGACAGTATACATCTAAGGTACAACAACACAGAGAGTGAACATCTGACGGAATTGGAGCAGCTACACGATAATCTAAGTTCTTTACAAGTAACCCTGAAGAAAGATTCAGAGTTAATCTCACAAGTGACCCGTAAGAACGAAACTTTAGAATCTCAATTGAAAGATCTACAGACGCCGCCTGATGTATCACGACTGCACAAGGAGATAGAATCATGGAAAGAAAAATTTCACAACAAAGAAATTGAATCTAACAGATCTCTCAAACTGCTGGCAGAAGATCTCTATATCCAATATTCATCCAAACATGAGCAAAAGGTAAAACTACTAAAAAAGGGCTACGAAACCAAATACCAGGGCAAATTAGATAAATTGTCATTACAAAATGAGGGCCTCGGACAAGAGGTAGACCAATTAAGGTCTCAATTAGCTACTGAACGCAAAGAGAAGCAGAAACTCATTAGCCTGCTAGAGAACCAAACTAATGACACCACCTAGTGGCAAACTTCGAATAAAATTGAGCATATATATTTATATAAATATACTATTTTAGTGTTTAAATGATGATACAGGACATATTCTCTAATAAAAAACTGAAATTACTTACTTTTATTCCTACATAAGGTGCGATTCCTTTATCAGAGGTTCACGAAATTCAATGGCGCCCCATATGTTTCCGCTCTTAACCTCTACAACAAACAGAGCTGCAAAATAGAAAAAAAAAAAAAGGAACACAAGCAGAGTAGGAAAAAGAGCCACTGGGGGGTGGTTTTAACTGTTAAAATCCATTTCAGTTAGTTTACTGAATTTTAGAAACTTTTTTATTTACCGATTACCGTTAAACCCAGGATTCCCATAGGATTACCAACACGTTTCTGAGATAAAAACCTTGGCGTTGTTTATGGTTAGAGATTCATTGGCATCACTTATCGTGAGTCAACAGTACACTTGGAATAAAATATGGAAGGTCTTCAGAGTAATGGAAGTAGTAGTAGTACTTTAGAACTGTTGGCAAAATATAATGACCACAGGTCCCAGAAGGAAAAGGCATTTGAGCACATTGAAAAAACTGCAGTAAATGAAAACAATAGTAATGGCAGTTTAACATATGATGAATTGTTGAAAGAAAACGTGAGACTCAAATTACATAATAAGGAATTACAAGACGAAGTCGAAGTTTTATATAAAGTTGTGGATTCCCTGAAAAGTGGAAGGTCAACATCACTCCAAGGCACGACATTGAGTCAAATAATTGAAAAGCACGATGAGGAGGAGAGCCAAGAGCAGAAACTCGTGTTACCACCAAGGTCAGCAGATAGAAATAAATACGGTAAAAAATTTGCAACTACCCATGAATGAACCATCACAGATAATCGAGGCACCCTCTATTGACGTGACTAGTGAAGTTAGTAATAATAAGAGTGACAATAATGGCGGTGATAGTGGCAATAACAGTGGTGAAAATGAAGGTGAAAATGAAAATGGTAATGAAGCCGATAATAGAGGTGATAGCGATAACTACAGTGCAATAGACCAACCAAAAGAAGATGCTAAGAAGGATACACCACAGCCTCCACTCGTATCACAGGGAAATACTGATGGAAATGGAAGTCCCGCGGCTTCTACGACATATACAAGTTCAAGAATTACTGTTTCACATCCAAGTAGCCCTCGTAGACCATTGCCAGAAAATAGGATGAGGTCACCTCAGAGTGCTAATAGATCAGCTACGGTAATCAACAATCAATTGCATTCACCAATGGCATCTGCGTTTGGTGGAGAAACAAGTATTAATGTAAAGATGGATCCCGAATCGCTTACATTCCCACCTACGGAAATGGAGAAAAAATTTGGATTAGTCGATAAACCACCGTCGTCTAATAGTGTGAAATTACAACCTGGTGAATTTTCACCGGCATCTAAACAAAACTTGAACAGTTTTGTTGATTATTTGGATGATACTTTTAAAGAGGATGCGGAATCGATAGATACAATAACGGAGAAAACAATTCCCGATGGTGGATCTTCTGCTGGCGATAATATGCCTTTACGTGCCCCACCACCAGTACCCTCTCCACAACACATAGAAGCTCCTAATCAGCCACTTCTAGCGGCCCAATTAGGTTCCCCCGTATTGCTCAATCGTAAGGATCAATCAAAACAACCAAGAGATGTTAAATCACCTTTGAAATTAACTTTTGCCAATTCTCGAAGCCGTGATAATTTAAATGAGAATCCCATTCCAGAAACAAAGTCCACAGAATCTCTTTCTACAAAATCCACAACAACATCTCATACCGGATCACATACTGATATGGCTCTCAAAACAAAAAAGACCACACGCGGGCAGCACCAGCACTGTCGAATCAACAGCTGCAAATGGAGCATCCGATATACCATTATTTGTGCAACCAGATGAGTTCGACACCATTAGAATGGAAGTTTTAAGTTCTTTGTTCTTTGACACTGAGAATTTTGATCATCCTCAAATTCTTTTCAGTGTTATCGATCGCAAATCTAATAAAGATATCTTCAAATTTACGAAGACTTTTAAAAACTGTGTGAGTTGGATAACTATTTAAGGCAGCGGCTTCCTTCATCCACACTACCACCTCTACCCGATAGACAAGCATTTGACACTTTGGTGCCCTCCAAAGTGGATAGTAGGCGTGAGAGGTTAAACCAATATTTTACGACATTGTTTAAGGTTTTAGAATTGGCGCCGATTTTGAATTTAAAAGTTGCGCAATTTATGAGCACTGATATGGTCATGAATCCTATCATTGTTGGCGATACAACGAAAGAAGGGTCATTGCTAATGAGAAAGGCAAAAGCCTTAGGTAATGCTACTAACTGGAGAATACGATACGGTGTCCTACGTGGTGAAATTTTAAAGCTATTCGACAAAGGCCAACCAGCAGAAACCATCAATTTAAAACAATCAAGCATCGAACTGCTACCGAATTTACCGGAAGACCGATATGGTACCAAAAATGGGTTTTTACTTACTGAACATAAAAAGAGTGGATTATCAAGTACCGCCAAATACTATCTGTGCTCAGAGACTTCCAAAGAAAGGGAATCATGGGTGGCCGCTATCAGTGAGTTTGTATTGAGCCCATCACCAGGTCCAGCACCATCATCATTATCTGTTTCTTCAGTAACGTCTTTAAAGACCTCTGGAGACGATGCTGCCTCATCATCTTACAAGTCAGATACGTCTGTTGATCAAATATATGTAACAGATTTGACTGAACCTCCGTCAGTTCCTCAAAACAACGATCCCAGCTCATCTTCGTCTCCTCGTATCGCTAATGAGTCATCAGAAGATGATAAAGATGATAAAGATAATAGAAGATTAAAGATGAGAAGCTTTTTCCCCTTCAAAAAATTGGCATCGGGTGCTTTTGGCCTTGGTTCAGATACTACAGAAACGGAAACAGTTAATTCACAGGAGTCCGAACCCAAATATTCCGATAATTCTATTGCAAAATCCTTGGAGAGTATGAATTTGACGGAGTCTACAGCAACAATGGTTTTCGGGAGCCCCTTGGACAAATGCTTACAGTTAGGTTCCCATAGCTATCAGGGAAAATATGAAATTCCAAGTGTGGTTTATAGATGCCTCGAATTCTTGTACAAAAATCGCGGTATCCAAGAGGAAGGTATATTCCGTCTCAGTGGGTCGAGTGCATTGATAAAATCGTTACAGGAACAATTCGATCATGAGTACGATATTGATCTATGCAGCTATAATCAAAATGAAACGAGTAGTAGTTCGGCTGCTAATCAACTAGGTCTTTATGTGGATGTCAATACTGTGAGCGGTCTTCTTAAGCTTTATCTACGGAAACTACCTCATGTTATATTTGGTGAAGAACAGTACCCATTATTTAAGAAAGCCGCTGATGACTATCATGATGACCCTGCACAAATTGCACTTGAATTTAAAAATATCGTCAAAAGCGGCACGGTTCCTGAATCTAATATTTCGCTAATGTACGCGCTTTTTGAACTTTTGACCAGGATTAATGAGAACAGCCGTACCAATAAGATGAATTTGCGGAATTTGTGCATAGTATTTTCACCTACACTTAACGTTCCAGTAACTATTCTTCAACCTTTCATTACTGATTTCAGCTGTATTTTTCAAGATGGACAACCGGTAGATCAGCAGAGGCGAGAAAAGATAGATCTTCATATCCCTGGCATGTAAAGGTAGAAACAAGCTATGTCATTATTGAGGACAACAAAACCCAAAAAGAATAACGAAAAAACAAACAAATCAAGAAAGAGACCAATTAACTTAACTTGGAAACAACCAACACAGATCTACTAATATTACTGGCCTTATAGTTAAGTCGGCTCTTTATCGTATCCTTTTCTGTATAAAAGACAACGTAATCTAAACTTATACTAGCTTACATCTTGCGCATTAATAAATAAATATATACATATAGATGGTTTATTGTAGAACAGATCAGATTCTAATTATGCTCAGAGACCCTTTCTTTTATTCTAAAGGTTGTCTTTTCCTTAAAACATTTTCAATGAACGCTTCTCCTGCCTTATAAGAAGATCTCACGAGTGGACCAGATGCGCAGTATAAGAATCCCATTTCTAAGGCCTTCTCCCTCCAAAATTCAAATTTTTCGGGTGTCACATATTCGACAACCTTCATGTGTCTTTTCGTTGGCCTCATGTATTGACCAAAAGTAACCACGTCGCACTTAATCTCACGAAGATCTCTCAATGTCTTTACGATTTCTTCATGAGTCTCGCCCAACCCAAGCATCAACGAAGTCTTGGTAACCAGAGTGGGGACAGTTTGCTTAGCTCTCTCAAGAACAGCTAAAGATTGCCTATAAGTAGCTCTTCTGTCTCTAACATGAGGTGTTAAACTTTCAACCGTCTCCAAATTATGAGCGTAGACATCCAAACTACTTTTTGCCATAACATCTACTGCTTGAAGATCACCCCTAAAATCACCAGCTAGGGTTTCCACTAGTGTATTAGGAGCCTTTTGTTTAATTTTCCTAACAGTTTCAGCCAAATGGTGAGAGCCACCATCAATAAGATCATCTCTATCCACTGTCGTAAGAACAACGTAACCTAACCCCCAACGGGAAATAGCCTCAGCTGTATTTTCAGGCTCCATAGGATCCGGCGCACCAGGTCTCCTATTAGTCTTTACAGAACAAAATCTGCAACCCCTAGTACAAGTATCACCCAGAAGCATAATAGTGGCAGTCGCCTTTGATTTATCGCCACCACCCCAGCATTCACCAATGTTTGGACATCTAGCCTCTTCACAAACAGTGCTTAATTTTAAATTCCTAACATCCTCCTTGAGTCTATGGTAGTTAGATCCCTTTGGAATTGGCGTTTTCAACCACTTAGGTAGTCTTTGAGTTTCTTCCACGCTACTTCTTGCTCTTTCCAACGGATCTAGCGAAACTTCTGCAGCTCTGCCTGAAAGGAAATCTTCAAAAGATGGCCCTTTGTTCAAAGTATCTTTGAACACAGTTGCTCTTCTTTTCCTTGGCATCGTTGGTGTGGTAGGATTAGTTCTAGTTGTGGAAATGGATCTAAGACCTAAACCGACATCACATTTCACCAAACCGGTTCTGACTCTGATCATATTGATGAGATTCACAACTGATACTACCTAATGTTAGAAATATATGTACCAGAAAATCCAGTGATAGTAGCCTATGCTGCTATTGTGCGTCAATACGCCTTAAAAGTTCAACATTAACCTCCGAAGAGTCAAAGGAATTTTAATTCGTTTATCAAAAATCTGTCAAAACGACTTTGAAAAGCCAAAACTGGGAGCTAGATGTTTAACTGGCCCTGACCAATTCATTAAAATTCTTCTACATACCTTAATATGTTATATAGGGGCTATTGAATGCTTTCTATATTACCTCTATTCATTTCTTGCAACCGGGGCAATTGGAGCAGCTTCCAGATGAAGAAGTACCACATGTGCAATTGCTGCCACAGTTTCCACTGCAATCTTCTCCAGAGTTGACGATAATTTCACAAATCATTACTACATTTCAACCCATTGCGATGTGGGCAATTGCAGGCTCTCTAGACCTCCTTTTCAGCTGCTTTATACCATGCAAGCGTGCGGGTAAACTATAACTGATAATCACCATCTGGCACCACTTCGAGTCGTATGATTCCTCGTAGAAACGTGAGAAACCATTGATATATCACTGTCTTCTGCATTGGCATTCAAATTAGCGTGGGTATTAGAAGTAGTCAATTGCTGAGGCCTTGCCGATGAGCGCAAATGTTGAGTAGTGGTCTTAGAAGGTACCTTATACCTAGATTGTGTTGCAGGAGCTGGGGGGTGGTTGTTGTTCGATAATATCAAGGGTTTCCAAGTGCCTCGATATGTCATCGATTGTAATATCTTCTACAGTCCTGTTGAAAGTCTTGTTCAATTCTTCATCATACACGTAATCCTCATCCTCGTTATCGTCACTGGGTAGTTCCTCCTGCGCGAATGGTACAGGCTCCTGTGTAACCCCTGTACCTTCTATACGTCTGTGACGAGGGGCTGTTTCTTTTTGATGGGTCCAATGTCGCAAGTGGAGGTTCATGACTCGTGCCCTTGGTTGTTTGAGCCCTCGATCTAGTGAATCTTGGTGCGATGTTTGTAGCAGCAGCCTTTACGTTCAAAGGTATATCTTGGAAGAACATTTCAAAACCAGGTATCATGGCTCGCCCTAACTTAATCACCTCTTCTGCCCATATCCTGATGACATCTCTTGCCCTCTTCGTCTTGTAAGGTTTCCAGTTGGATTTACAACCTTTAACTATCTCTTTGACGACGTGCTCCGATCCCCATTCTTTTATCCAATTCTGATTCTGTAGACCTATTAAATGGGCAAAGACTCCTGAGGTAATTGCCTTATCTGAATATCCACCCTCCATTATAGACAACACTTTACCATGACAATGCATCTGTGCTAACCTCAAGGCATCTTTAGTGAAGGTCGTATAGAAACTGGTAGGTACATTCATACCATGTCTCTGCATACTAGTTTGTTCGAATTCACTGGCATCAAAACCGGCACTGATAACAACAAGGCCTTTAAAAGGCCTATGTTGGGCTGCCATCTCAATTTTACCTTGCTTGAAGAATTCATCTGCCTTAGCGAATAGAGATCTGTATTTGGTGTGATACAATCTGGCAAACTCTTCCTCCGTTTCCCAGGGAGAAAGATGGATATTCCAAATATTAACATCATGAGCATCCATAATACAAGTCGACGCATTTTTGACATTTTCCTTAGTCGCATAACCACTTTCTGTGGGGAAAGAATTGATGTCGTGCATCGAAAAATAACCAACTCGAGGAAGATCTGCAAATTTCTTACCAAACGAGTCATAACCAGGTGAATCTTCAGCCTCTTCATCTGGTCTAAAACCTGCCCTTTTCCAACATATGTCTTGAGTACCATCACCGTGGTGTAAATCGAAATCTAATATCGCAGCATGAGTTACTCCAAAACGATCCTTTGCATACTCGATGGAAACATGTGCGTTATTCAAAAAGACAAAACCCTGATGGCGTTGCCACATGGCAGTGATGTCCCGGTGGCCTAATAGCAACAAACGCTCTATTACTGACGTGTTCCGGAGAAGGACCTTCGAAGATTGAATCAATAGCTGTCTCTAGGGCTCCAATCGACCCTTGCAACGCTTCTACTGTCTTTGAACTCAAATAAATATCACCCGCATTCCAAGAATCCGGGACTTCCACTTCTTGTGCCGCCAATTTTGCATCAGCACCTTTGCAAAGTCTTAACAGTTCTGGAGGCCAATCTTTGCCGTGAACCTTAAGCACATGTGGTGAAAGTATGGACGACTTCTTCTTATCACTCGATTTTAAAGTGTAAAGTGCTGGATACATGGTAATTGCTGCTGATATACCCAAGGAACTCGCCAATAACCTTTCTGGTCTTTCCACTATAGTTTTGAGATAAGATTTAGAAACCCAATCTCGACTAAAAGAATGCTCTAAAGAATATGGCGATAGTACTACAACAGCTTTGGCACTCTCAGGAATCTGAGCAGCTGCCCTAGCGGCTGATATCACATTAGGGTTGTTCTGTACAAACAACTGAAATTGCCTGTAAAAGTTATCTAAAGGATCTGGCATTATTTTAGCAGAATTTCTGGGATTTTTGGGATCTTGGAAAATATTAGTTCTCGAAATCAATACTGCTTCAACAATTCCCTTAAATTTTAGTTTAAACCTTCTTAAATTTCTATGCCTTTAGAACGTTTCGAGTTTCCTTTGCTGTGTTATCTCTTTAAGAATAACATAAACAAAAGCTAAATAATGACCAAATACAAATCGGACCTCCGAGATTTCTAAGAATTACCTTAGCAATTCCACGAACAGTTATTTATCGATAAGCACTGGTGCTTGTTTCAATATTGTAAAAGATATATATATAATTTTTTTTTTTTTATAGTGGCCTTTGAGCATTACTGAATATTAGATAGACCCAGATAAGGTTTTCGACCTTTAAACAACTATTATAGAGAACGGCCAAGAAGAGTTGAGGCGCAGGGAAGAAAGGAAGAAAGAAATAAAAAAAGGCTTTCTTAACCTGTGTGATTGTTTGCTTGTTAGAGAATGTATCCAGGATACCAGGGAAACGGATACCATAGACCCGCAGCACCACCTCCAGGCTACGGTGGTGGATACAATAGACCACCTGTGCCACCCCCCACAAGATTCCTATGGATACTCCAGACCTGCTGGCCCTCCCTCGGGCATGACTGCTGGTAGCCGCGATGGTGGTTATCATAGACCACCAGCACCACCACCTGGTGCTGGTGGTGCTTCTTATTCAAGGCCTCCTGCCCCTACTCCGGTGGATGGACCAAGTGGCTACGATAGGCCACCAGCCAATCTGCCACCACCACCATCGCAAGCACAAGCAATTCCCGGTACACAGACGTCTTACCAGTACTCTATGTGCAATGGTAGACGTAAAGCACTTATCGTGGGGATTAATTATATTGGATCTAGAAACGAATTACGTGGATGTATTAACGATGCTCATAACATATGGAACTTTTTGACCTCCAGGTATGGGTATCGCCCAGAAGATATAGTTCTGTTAACTGACGACCAAAGAGATATGGTGCGTATTCCGACCAAGGCCAACATGTTGAGGGCTATGCAGTGGCTTGTCAATGGAGCAAGGCCAAACGATTCGTTATTTTTCCACTATTCTGGCCATGGTGGCCAGACAAAGGATTTGGACGGTGATGAGATCGATGGTATGGACGATGTTATCTACCCGGTGGATTTCGAAATGGCAGGCGATATCGTCGATGATATTATGCACGATATCATGGTTAAACCATTACCACCGGGAGTACGTTTAACGGCTTTATTCGATTCTTGTCATTCAGGTACTGTGCTTGACTTGCCATACACCTATTCTACGAAGGGTGTTGTCAAGGAGCCAAATATGTGGAAGGATGTAGGACAGGATGGTTTCCAGGCCGTTATGGGATATGCCACAGGTGATACAGGGGCGATCACCGGTGCACTAGGATCACTAGCACGTTCCGTTAAGAACAATCTTGGCTCTCATTCCACTCGTGAGCAGGTTATCCAAATGAAGTTTTCTCCTGCCGATATTGTTATGCTTTCGGGTTCTAAAGATAATCAAACATCTGCAGATGCGGTTGAAGCTGGTCAAGCAACAGGTGCAATGTCTTATTCATTTGTTAAAGTTTTGTCGATGCAACCCCAACAAAGCTACTTGTCATTGCTAAACAACATGAGGGCTGAACTTTCCGGTAAATATTCTCAGAAGCCCCAGTTATCCTCGTCACACCCTCTTGATGTAAACCTGCAATTTATTATGTAAGAAAGGGATAGCAACAATAACAATAGTAAACAAAAAGCCTTTGTGGGGCCGTCTCTTATTTTTTTTCATCTCTTCTCTTTATAACTCTATTTACTTATAAGCTTGGTAATGAGGTTGGTGGGAATTATTGTGCATTTTCCTTTTGTTGCTCTTGTTCCTTAGCTCTCTTGGCTTCTAGAGCTTCCTTCACCTGCTTCTCCCTTTCAGAATAATCAATTTCCAATTGAGAGATTTGCTTTTCAACCTGTTCAATGTTCTTCTCAGTTTGCTCATCTTGCTTGGATGTGTAGCTCTCCATTTTCTCCTTCAATTGGCTCACCGTAGTGCCGACTTGTTCTTGAGTGATAGGAACAGTGACTTCCAACTCTGCTAGTGCAGCAATCAAGGTTGGTTCCAAAGTAAATTCATGGTTGGAATTGGCCGAGCTACCGTTAGCTTGTTGACTTTGTTGCTTCTTTTTAAGTTTCTTTGATTTAGAAGGTTCGGTATTGGAAAAGTCTTCTTTCTTATTGATAGGAACTAGATCTGCATCTTCCACCTTCTTAGCTGGCTGAGCAGGCTTGTTATCATCGTCAAACAACTTTCTTTGAGGCTTCTCATAAGTTGGATCCAAAACCAATAAAGCGCTCTCAATTGCGCCAATTTCAGAAGAAAAAGCTGGCAATTTAGCATGGGTCAATCTCTCTTGCAGTTTACCCAACTTTGCATCTTTTTCCTCCAACAATTTGGACAATTTCTGGTCTTCTTCACGTTTCATACGTTCCTTCTCTAATTTTTGCTTGTAGGACTTAAATTCACCATCAAAATCGGCTCTAATCTTCCTGATCTGGGCGTAGATTTCATCACGTTTCTTATACAATGCAGTACGTTTGGTGAACAAAGTCTGGCGCTTATCGTAGATCCCTTGTGTCTTGGATTGTAAAGAGTTCAACTTCTCTTGAGTTTGCTCAAATTTATCAGAAACCTCACGAGGGTTCAACTGGCTCAATTCCTCTTTCAAAGATGCAATTTGTTGCTTATCATTATCAATAGACTTCTTAACTGGCTCCACCGCAACCAAATCTTTGTTCAGCTTGTTTAAAGCTTGCATCTCCTTGACAAGACGCTTTTCATCCACTAAGGTCAGATCACCAGATGAAATTGCTTCTTCGATCTCATTTATTCTTTGCTTAACTTCGGCAGTAGTAGAATATTTAGCCTTACGGCCCAGTTTTTCATTGATTTCGCCAGTCTTACGTTTCATATTAGCATCCAGCTGCTTAATTCTGTCATGCACGGCATTTCTACGACTCTTGAGATCTGCCTGGGTCCTGATAATTTCTCTGGTTTTCTCTTGTAATTTTTTTCTTTCGTTTTGAGTCACATCAGAGATTTGATTTTGCTCTATTTGCTTACGTAGAATTGCAATCTCACCATCGATTTTCTTAAGTTGAGTGTTATAAACCTCTAACTTTTTATCTCTGACAGAGACATCAGGTCTCTTGATTCTAGCTTGGGACATTGTTTTCAATTGGATTATCCTCTTTGCGAATACTCAAGTAAAACTTGTTACAACGGCAACTGAAACGTAGCACTTTTTAACCGGATCAAGTTTCTAATGAGTTGGCCTTTCTGACTGACACTGTTGAAATTTTTTTTTTTTTTTTTTCACGTCTCATTTTTCCTATTATAAGAAAAAAAAAATACAAATGAGGAATCAGAAAACTCGTAAATAATTCAAGATATTTAGATGTACAGGTCCCGTCTTACAAATTGATTTCGTAAATCAATTGGATTACTGGAGTTTTAAGCGATTCCTTAGAATTTTCAGGCCTAATTTTTGTAACTTGTACGTCGTGCTTGCTCAGCGACTTCACTGTGTGTTCATAAAATGCTTGGTATATGTTGTTGCCGGAGGTTACTGCAGTGTATAGCCATCTGGTACGCATATTAGTTAAATTCCTCGAGTAAATTTGTTCTAACCAGGTATTCACGGTTAAATACCTGGAATTCTACTAACTTGTGAACAAATGGCCCAATTTCGATGGGGAAAAAAATGATGTATTGCGCAATGTCTTACGGATTCTGCAAAATCCGTCTTGTATTCTTATTACGAATTTAGCCGCCCAATATTTCAAATGTTAGAAAGTGGGGACAATGGCTTATTATCATCGCCCTATACGAGTAGTATCTATGATCAACAAGAAAACGAATGTGCAAGAAAAAACGTAGGAAACTTTGAAAACTATTCTACCAAATAGCCAGAAGTGGGGCGTCATTTGTGTCGCTGGTCAGCCTATTTATTGCTTTATTCCAACATGACTCAGCAATTCTCCAGATTAGTAGAGAGCCTTGGAGCCCAAGAGATTCTTGGCGAATTTCCTGAGATTATTCCTGTACAGAAAAGACCTAATACTCATTCGAGTTCCTCTTCTAATGAAGAACGTACTGATACGGTTTTTTCGGGCCATAACGAGGAGCAAATTAGACTGATGAATGAAAACTGCATTGTTTTGGACTGGAACGATGAGGCTGTCGGTGCAGGAACAAAGAAACTGTGCCATCTAATGAAAAACATCGAGAAGGGTTTACTTCATCGTGCCTTCTCAGTATTCATCTTTGACGACCAAGGTAAGTTACTTCTACAACAGAGAGCGGCAGAAAAGATTACCTTCCCAGATCTTTGGACCAATACCTGTTGTTCACATCCGCTTTGTGTTGACGATGAAATTGGGTTAGAAGAGACGTTAGAGAGTAAAGTCGAGGGTGCTAGGATTGCTGCGATTAGGAAATTGGAGCAAGAATTGGGCATTCCACAACAGCAAACCCAGAAGCGCGGCCTATTTCACTTCTTGAATAGAATTCATTACATGGCGCCCAGTAACGAGCCGTGGGGAGAGCACGAAATTGATTACATCTTTTTCTACAGGTTAAACAAGGGCCAAGATTTGACGGTTGAACCCAATTTGAATGAAGTGCAAAATTACAGGTGGGTTGATAAAGACACTTTGCAAGAGATGTTCGAGGATTCGAATTTAAAATTTACTCCATGGTTTAAACTAATCTGCGAAAGCTATTTATTTGGATGGTGGGACCAGCTTGATGATTTATCAGGTGTGGAAAACGACCGTAGAATTCACAGGCTGTTGTAATCTATTGATTATCATTACGCTTGCAATAGACAGTATTCACCAATTTCGTAATTGTGTAACTAATAAAATATTTTCAGTTGTTAAAAGAGGGGAAAAAGTAAAGTCCATGTACATATACTATTTACAGTTTCGATTTGTTGAGAAGGTGGCTAATTAGCAGTGCTGTCGCCACACTAACGTTTAAAGAATCCACAGGTCCCTTTTCGTCATCTCTTCCAAACGGAATTTCAACGAGAAAGTCACTTCTCATTTTCAGGTTTGTCCTTACACCATTACTTTCGTTACCGACCACCAGCACCACAGGAACTTGTTCGCACAATCCTTGTAGGTCATATAATTCCAATATCTTGCCGTTGTTGTACTTTTTGTCTTTCTGCGTAAAGTCATTTAGCCCAGCAGTAATAAAGGTCCAACCGCCATCTTGTTGAGATTCGGAAAAAAAAGATAAAGGCTTATCCACATAAAAAATTGGCAACAATTCTACAGCGCCGCTACTAGTCTTGGATACCACAGGTGTCAACGGTGCACAGTTTTTTCGTGACATTACTATAAAATCTGCTCCCAGGAAATAGGCACTTCTCATAATGGCACCAATATTATGGGGGTCAACCACTTCATCTAAATAAATTCCCAAGGGAAAATTCTTTCCGTTCTTGATACCATATGGTATCTCTTGCGTAATTTTTTCATCTTCAAAGGCAAATTCACTGTATTGTATGGTTCCTGCCTCGGGATTGACCATTTGTAGACAGGAAATCTCCAGAGGTTGCAAAGGCTTCGTCTCTAGTACAATATTGTTATGCACTGCGTAATTAGTCATTAGATTCAAACGATGTTTATCGGTTTCAACTAACTCTACGTTCTGGGACTTTGCCAATTTTTGTAATTTAGAATCTAAAGCCCCATAATAGAGCAATCTAGTGTAATACTCCCTTTTATTACCCTGTAATGCTGCTAACACGCTATTTGTACCGTAGACGTATTCCATCAATGGATTAGGTCTTAAACCTTGAGTAGCGCTCTTCTTCTCAAATTTGTGCATGTGATTCGTTCTCTCTTGCTCCATACGCCGCTGAGTTTCCTTTGTTCTTAACTCATGGGCTTTCCTCTTACCAAATGAGTCCTGGCGGTCTTGTTGCTGCTTCTGTTTGACATGAACATGAGCATATTTCCTCTTAAACCACGATTCCTTATCTTCACCGACTCTTTCCCAGGCTTTCTTCCTGGTTATCTGTGGAATATTCCTTTCTACCCTAATACTACTCCTCCTGGCATAGCTGGTAAAGCCTCTTACGGCTCTAGAGGCAAAGCTCATTTTAATGTTCTCGAAGCTTAGATGTCTTAGTATATATGGATCTTCTTATGTCATCGCGGAAATGAAAAATTTCACTCAGAGTATCTACTACAAAAACGGTGAAAAGTGCCAAGACTTTTAGTGAATCTCGAGTAATAGTTGGTCAAGAATCGCAGCAATATGATCGCTGAGCAAGGTGAACATAGGGCCTTCGTCCAGAGAAATACCAATGAGACCAAAATCCAAATCGCCATCTCCTTGAATGGCGGTCACATAGAAATTCCAAATTCGATCATAGGTAAAGAGAGGGTTGAGAGCGATGGTGTAGCCACACAAGCTACTAGTGCTCAAGTTATTGACATCCACACAGGTGTCGGATTCCTCGACCATATGATTCATGCTCTGGCGAAACACTCAGGTTGGTCACTAATCGTTGAGTGTATTGGTGATTTGCACATCGACGATCATCACACCACTGAAGACTGCGGTATTGCCTTAGGTGATGCTTTCAAACAAGCCCTGGGACAGGTACGTGGTGTGAAAAGGTTTGGTTTCGGATTTGCTCCTTTAGATGAAGCGTTATCAAGAGCTGTTGTCGATTTGTCTAACAGACCATGTTCTGTTATCGAACTGGGATTGAAAAGAGAAAAAATCGGTGATTTGTCCTGCGAAATGATCCCGCATTTCCTTGAGAGTTTTACTGAAGCAGCCAGATTGACCGTCCATGTGGATTGCTTGAGAGGCTTTAACGATCATCACAGAAGCGAAAGTGCATTCAAGGCTCTAGCGGTGGCTCTTAGGGAAGCGACTTCGCCCAACGGTACCAACGACGTCCCATCTACTAAGGGTGTTCTTATGTGAATCAAATAGCAGAAAAGTTGAACCTGTATATTTATTTACACGATCTTATGGAGTTGTTTATTTATCGAAATTAGTCAAGATGCTTAACAATTCTTCCGCATGTTTGGTAGAATCTTCGGAACGCACTGCAGGGTATCTACCACCGCTTCTTACTGGTCTTTGTTGATAGTTTCTACCAGACATCTGCAATCTAGCTCTTGGGCTTATACCGCTGATCACTTTAGCCCTTAGCATGACTCTGCCGTTATCCTCCACCGAAGCTTGCTGAACTTCGAAAGGGAAGGTTAGCTCTCTAACAAAGTCACCCATATTGTAATCTACCTGCGATGTCATTGGAGATGATGAACTAGCATTGGCGACAAATCCACCAATGGCAGCTAAACGGTCATTACCATCAATGTTCAAGAATCTACCTGGGACGATCGTCTTTGCAACTACACCATTTGGAGAGTTTTTAAGTTTTCCCGGAAGACTATAAGTCAATCCGCCTGTACCGACTACGCCCTTCATAGTAGCCTTGTTTAAACGCTCATTTTCACCATTACCGGATCCTTTTTCTGATAAAAACTGTACCGCATAATTATTTAGATCCTTGGGAGTGAAAGATTTGTTTTTTAAAGCTTCTGGATCCTTCGACAGTAACCACTGTTTAAACTCACCACGCATGGTTTTGACGGATGGCAATTTGGATTTAACGACTTTCTGGTTCGTTGAATTTCCTGAATTTACATTAAGAATGGATGAAAATGGTGCTAATTGATCTGCGTGAGAGCTTGATCCCTGAAACAATGGATTCGCCTTGCCTGGATTATACTTAGGAGCAAGACCTAATTCTTGGAACCGTATCCTATTCCATTGTGTACCGCCATTCGGTTCAAAAGTAGTTATGCGTTCTAAAGTATCCAAATCATTAAATATTAAATAACGAGATTTAATCTTGGAAGGAATTGAAGATTTTAGACCCCATTCCTGACGGTCCAATGCTGATGGTTTCGTCTCAATAATTTGGTGCGTCGGATGGTATCGAGGGCCACTTTGAACTAAAGGTTTGCCGTTACGGGGAACCTGGGCCACTCTAGAATTTTTAACTAGCTGCGCAAGACGTCCAGATGACAACGACATCTTCCCTAAACGCACTTTGATGGCCTCTCGATGGCCAAGCGTTTTAGTTGTACATGTTAGAGGCTACTTCGTTATTTCATGTTGAAAAAAAGTATTCCGTATTAAGTGAGTAATATCTCATCTCCCGAAATATGTACCCTAGCTACCTTACTATACCCTGATTTCATACCCTAGGGTACCTCTTTTTTCGAAACCCTGACTACTTTATCACTACCCTAATTAGAACCCTGTGTGCCCTAATTTTATCTCGTAAACAGTGACCTCAAAAAAATTTTCGGCAGAAAAAAAAAAAGAAATGTGAGAAAGGATTTTCAAAAATAGTGGACGATGAGTATATTAGTTGGCAACATACAACTATATCGATTACAACAATACTACTCTATAGTGTTTTTCTGTCTATTGTAATAGATCTAAATCAGATAAACAACTAGATATTATGACTGATTTATCAAACCAAGTCGAAAATTTGAATATTAACGGTAATGCATCTTCCTATGTGCCTCCACATTTGAGGAACAGTGGTAGACGTCCCAGAAATGATGGTGAGAGTTCCGGATATAACAGCAAAGGTAGTTTCTTCAACCGTGGACGCGGTGGTGGATTTTACAGTAACCGTGGTGGCCGTGGTGGTGCCACTGGTGGTGGTTTTAGACCAGCAGGTACTGGTAGATGGATGAATGGTAAGCACGTTCCAGCTCAAAGAAATGACAAATTAGAGGTACAATTGTTTGGAGCTACTGGTGATCCAAGTTTCCAATCGTCTGGTATTAATTTTGATAATTACGATGATATTCCAGTGGAAGCCTCAGGTGAGAATGTCCCTGAGCCTGTGGTGGATTTCACGAGTCCACCATTGGATGAATTGTTATTAGAGAATATTAAGTTTGCTCATTTCGTTAAGCCAACCCCTGTGCAGAAATACTCCATTCCTATTGTTGCTCACAAGAGAGATTTGATGGCATGTGCTCAAACTGGTTCCGGTAAGACTGGTGGGTTTTTGTTCCCGGTTTTGTCTGAATCCTTTTTCACGGGACCCTCTGAAATTCCTGAAAGCGCTAGAGGTTCTTACATGAGAAAGGCATTCCCTACTGCGATTGTTTTAGCTCCAACGAGAGAATTGGCAACACAAATTTTTGATGAGGCCAAGAAATTCACCTATAGATCATGGGTTAGACCAACTGTCGTTTACGGTGGTAGTGATGTTGGTTCTCAGATGAGAGATTTAGATCGTGGTTGTGATTTGTTAGTGGCCACACCAGGTCGTTTGAATGACCTTTTGGAGCGTGGTAAAATTTCTTTGGTCAAAGTTAAATATTTGGTCTTGGATGAGGCTGACAGAATGTTGGATATGGGTTTTGAACCTCAGATTAGAAACATTGTGGAGGGCTGTGACATGCCAAGTGTGGAAAACAGACAAACTCTGATGTTTTCGGCTACTTTCCCAGTTAACATTCAACATCTAGCACGTGATTTCCTAAGTGATTACATCTTTTTGTCTGTAGGTAGAGTTGGTTCCACTTCTGAAAATATTACCCAGAGAGTTTTGTACGTGGAAGATGAAGACAAGAAATCTGCATTGTTAGACTTGTTGTCTGCTTCTAACACTGGATTGACCCTAATCTTTGTAGAAACAAAGAGAATGGCCGACCAGTTGACGGATTTCCTCATTATGCAGAACTTTAGGGCTACTGCTATTCATGGTGACCGTACTCAGTCTGAACGTGAAAGAGCTTTGGGTTCTTTCAAGACTGGTAGATCTGACCTATTAGTTGCCACTGCTGTGGCCGCTAGAGGTCTAGATATTCCTAATGTCACTCACGTTATCAACTATGATTTGCCTGGTGATGTTGATGACTATGTTCACAGAATTGGTAGGACTGGTCGTGCTGGTAATACTGGTTTAGCTACCGCATTTTTGAACAGGGGTAACAAGAATGTTGTTAAAGGCTTGATCGAAATTCTTTCCGAGGCAAACCAAGAAGTTCCATCATTTTTAAACGATTTGTCAAGGGAATCTTCATTCAGCTCTCGTGGTGGTAGAGGTGGTGGTTTCTCCAGTAACCGCACCTTCGGTTCTAGAGATTACCGTAAGCAAGGAAATGGCTCTTTTGGTGCCTCCCGTGGTGGCGGCAGCAGTTTTGGAGGCTCTTTCCGTGGTGGCGGTAACAGCTCCTGGGGTGGTGGTAAATCCTCTGGATGGGATTCTTTTGGTTCCTCTGGTAGCTCCTGGTGGTAATCTTATCCGTAAGGTTATTTCCATTTTTTTTTCTCCTTTGTTGTTGTATGTGCGCCCTTTGAGTGGTTTTTATTATTATCGTATTATACAATTGTGCAATAGAATGTTCCCTGCTTGATAAGTTACTAATTTGTTTTTCCAATCCATGGTAACTGATTTTAATTATCATTATCATTGTTATTATTATTATTCTATCAACCCATTGCTTCCAATAGGAAATAGAAAAGCGTAAATCCAAGGTTTGTTTGTTTTTTTTTTATTATTATTATTATTTTTTATTTTATTTTCGAGGAATTTTAATTAAGCATTTTCACTGAACTTCCTTCGGACGTGGTCATGTTTTATGATTGCATTATTTTGTTTACTTTTCTGTCATTATTGGTATAAAGGGCTGCTGATAGAATTCTTTTTGTATTTCAGGCCTTATATGATGTCAAGAAGGATGTATTTTCAAAAAAAATAGAATAAAAAAAAGGAAATGGAATTAAGAAATTAAGAGACAACATATTTTGTTTTTTATTTGCTCATGAAAAGAAAATAGTTCCGGTTAATGGATCTATTAGCATTCATGGCACAGTTGTATAGTAGTTTTCATTAATACATTAGTTCCCTTCTAATTATTATTATCATACGTTTTACTATGCTATTTTTCTACGTAAATCAGTCCATGCTTGGGTGACCATCGCTAACCAGAGCAACTTTCGCAATAGTCATTCTCGTTACTCTCACCACAGGAGAGTGGCGTCTTGTCGTGAATTCCATAAGTATCCTCTCCCCAGCATACCATGTTATTCGGTTTCTGTGGTTCAACATTCTCAGTCGACATTTGCTTAGAGCCGAGAAAATCGATATGACGCTTGGGAAAAGTTGTATTAGGATATTCACCAAGAATAAGCGTTTTTTGATTCTTTTGTCCCAAAATCATTTAGTTCCACTCGTCCTTGTAGCGTATTTTCATTGTTTACAGTGAATTGAATAGCAGCTGATGCTGCTTGTACTCTTAAATAATACATCCCAGTCTTAAGCCCCTGTTTCCACGCATGGAAATGCATACTAGTTAATTTTCCCATTGTTGGGCTTTTCATGAAAAGGTTTAAACTTTGTGATTGATCAATAAATGGTGCTCTTTCACAAGCCATATCTATTAGTGATCTTTGTTGGATCTCCCAAACAGTCTTGTAGACGTTCTTTATCCAATCTGGTAAACCTTGGATATCTTGAATTGATCCGTTATTCGCTACAATACGATTTTTTAGTTTTTCATTCCAAATTCCCAACTGACAAAAGTGATGCACCAGGTATCGGTTTACAACTACAAATTCACCACTTAATACCCTTCTTGCATAGATATTTGAAGTCATTGGTTCAAATGATTCTGTGTATCCCATGATTTGAGAAGTGGAGGCAGTCGGCATGGGGCCTAAAAGCAAAGAGTTTCTTAATCCTTTACCATTTTGAATCTTATTTTTGAGATCATCCCAGTCTTTGTACAAAAAATCATAGTTATCGTCATTTATGCCCCATAGATCAAATTGCAAAAGACCCCGACTAGCAGGTGATCCTTGAAAAGTTTTGTAAGGTCCATATTCTTCGGCCATCTCGATAGAAGTTTCGACAGCAGCATGATAGATCGTCTCAAATATTTGTTTATTTAAAATTCTTGCTTCTCCTGATTCGTAAGGTATTCTAAGCATAAGAAAAACGTCTGCTAAACCTTGAACGCCGATCGCTTCCGGTCTGTTTCGCATATTACTGTATTCTGCTTGTGAGGCGGGATACTTACAAATATCAATAACACGATCCAAATTTCTCGTTATAGTCTTTACTACTGAGTGCAACTTCAGAAAATCGAATATACTACTTTTGTCAGTTACCTGTAGTAAAAACGTAGGTAAAACCACTGAGGCCAAATTGCACACGGCTATTTCATCTTTGGAACTATATTCCATAATTTCACAGCATAAATTAGAAGATTTGATGGTACCCAGATTCTTTTGATTCGATTTCAAATTACACGAATCTTTGTAAAGCATAAATGGGCCACCTGTCTCTACTTGAGCTTTTAAAATTTCAGCCCACAATTTTTGGGCTTTGACACATTTCATAGGTAATGTCGTAGTTTCATATTGCTCATAAAGCTCTTCAAATTTTTTACCGTAGACATCACTTAATCCTGGTGCTTCATCAGGACTGAAAAGAGACCAATCTCCATCACACTGAACCCTCTTCATAAACAAATCTGGTATCCATAACGCAATAAATAAATCTCTGGCTCTTAGTTCATCTTTACCTTGACTTTTTTTCAATTGTAAAAAATCAAATATATCTGAATGCCAGGGTTCCAAATATATGCAGTATGCACCTGGACGCTTGTTTCCTCCCTGATCCACATACCTCGCTGTATTATTAAAAACACGAAGCATGGGGATTAACCCGTTAGAAGTACCATTAGATCCAGACACATAAGCTCCTTTTGCTCTTATGTTGGAAACATGAATACCAATTCCACCTGAAGCTTTAGAAATGAGAGCTGTATCATGTACGGTTTGAAATATTCCATCTATAGAATCCTCTTTCATACCGACCAGAAAACAGGAAGAAAGATATTGGTTAACAGTACCCGCGTTGAACAATGTAGGTGATGCATGAATAAAGTATTTCTGTGACATTAGTTCATAAGTTTCGATTACAGAATCAATGTCATCAAATGGACCATGAATAGCAAGAGCAACTCTCATAAAAAGAAACTGAGGGGTTTCATGGACTTGATCTGCATTCTTCTTTATTAAGTATGATTGACACAATGTCCTCCAACCGAAGTAAGTGAAATTAAAATCTCTCTCTTGAACTATGGTATCATTTAATTTTCCTTCATACTTTAAAGCTAATTGTAAAAAGTCCTCGGATATTATACTTTTCTTGGGGGTTTTGAAAGCCTTCTGTCGTTTATTTGTGCTTGTATTGTCTTTCCTAGAAGAACTCCTTGAAGCGCTCTTCAGTCGTTTTAAGTTTTCAGTAAAGGTCGTACCATTTAGAGATTTGTGCAACTCATCAATCTCGAGTCTGGCTGCTAAAATTGAATGATCCGGATGTATAGTCGTTAATGAAGCTAAGGTTTCTGCAGCATGTTTTATTACTTGCCTTTCCTCCAAATCATTAGGTATACCACTTGAGATAGTTTGCACTATTTTTCCAACATCCAAATAGTCTACGTTGAGTCCAAATGACAATTCCTGAAGTCTCCTCACCAGAAGAGGAGGACTGTATTTGTATTGGGTATTAGCGCTACTCCCTATATCAGCAATATTTGTCATGATGGACAGACACTTGAAAGATTAGGTAATCAAAGAAGACCCTAATCAAAGATAATATTCATGCAGAAGAATTATACCATCTAAGGTTTATCTTCCTTACAATTTTCGCGGACTATTGTTCAAATTGTGTTTAATATTCGCTTATCTTCTGATAAGTCCCGATTTACAGGGTGTAGATGTGACTAAGCTCGTGATAGTCATAAAGGCGTAAAACGTGACCAAATGTCACTTAATAGAAATTAATCTGTTGATCCAGATGTTAGGTTATTTAAGCCGGTGACTGCTGCACCAAACGACTGGATGAGAATGCTAGCAGCCATTTGGCATTCGTTAGTAAAAATTTCATTGCAATTGTCCATTCCATTCCTGGTTTGGCGCCAAATAACTTAACCGAATTACCATTTATTTTGTCTTTATGCATTAGATATGGTAAGTCTACATTATCATCAACAGACACAGCTGGAGATTGACCATCATTGGTCGAGCTGGTATTAGATTTTGATAGCCAAATTGCCATTTGTTGAATTACTCCCAGAATGCATACCATGGCTTTGTCAAAAGTTGTTTCTTTACGAAATATTTTACCCAATTTGAAATTCTCATTTCCGTATACTTCATAGTTTTCCCATTCTTGATTCTCCTGAATGTATTTTGATATTGTGGAAAAGGACCCCATTGGTTGCAATTTATAATTTTTCAATTGAATTTTTAGTCTGGTACATATTGTAGCAAGGAGAAGCACTACTTGACCTAACCCAGCATTTATCTCATTCCAAGGGACTATCATGTCATCGAAGCCCCCTATTCTTAGTCCATTAATGACACCAAAAGGACCTTCGTGGGATATCTTGAAAGTCTCGTTGTAAATATTTATTTTACGCAGTTTATCGAGATTATTCAATGTGAGCTCGTACTGATTCTTCAATGAACGTACCTCTTTAGAGAATTCTAACTGCTCTAGATCTTCGATATTCTTCTTTTTCAAGTCTCCATTCTCATGTTGAATTTTATCTTTCAAATGAGACTGTAGGGTCATAAGCTCTTGATCCAGTTCTTCATCTTGCTGTTCTAACTGCAGTAATTTTTCAAATAGTTTCTCCCTTTCTGATTTTAGTCGATTGACCTCTTCTGAAGTTACATCTGGTGAATCCGCAGATGATAACTGTTTCTGCTTTTCAATTCTTAGTAAAAATTGGGTATAAGTATCTTTTTCTTTAATTGCATCATCATACTCACTCTGTAAACGTTGGATTAGTATGTTACAGCAATCCTGGCAAACGGGATAATCAATATTAGACTTGGACGAAAGTACATTAAACACATTAGCAAGTGCTGTAATTTGTGTGGAAAGAGTTCTGGCCGTAGGGGAAGATGGTTGATTATCATCAAGTTCATCACCAGAATCGTCTTCACGAAATGCTGTTTGTGATGAAGCGTCGAGTAATTTCTGGCTTGAGGAAGGTTCTTTGTGGGGACTACCTTGCAAAAACACATAGGAATCTAGTAGAGAATTCTGAATATTCAATTCTGCAGGTGAAACAATTTTGTCCAGCATGTTTAACCTGTCGGTAGGGATTTTGTAGTTACTGGGGTTGTATTCATTGCTGAAATTAACTAACATATCCCTCTGAGCCAAACTTAAGTCAAAAAGGGAGCTGTCAATTTCTAGTGGAAGTTGACAATTCTGACATTTAGGTCCCGCCTTATTAAAAGTCTTCATAGTTCTTGGTGTTTGGTTTACTTCACTACAATGATTCTATTCACTCTGACTTTCACTCTTGGGTTAGATTTTAAAACATAAACTCTCGCTTTACCACCTAACACATAAAACATGAATACATGATAATATATCTATCTACAGGATTTTTAGATACTTTTATTTATTTACCATCTGTAATACCAGTACAGATTTGGCCTTTCTTCGTGGAGTTTATTTACCACCTCTAAGGGATCAGCATGTAGGAACCTCCGTGATGAAATGTCGTCACTAGTCCTCTCCAAATACATCTCTTTCATTCTACCTAATATATCGGATTCTTCGGGATCCATAGTGTAAGTAAAACTTACTATTGGCCTGTCCTTAGGGCAGGCTGGTACTCTTCCTTTTGACTCTGTATGCCGCCAGAATCCTTCACTAACAAGTGATTCTAAAGGCTCTCTTACGAGAACATCTATACCCCGCGGAACCCAAAATTCGTGTAAGCCTTTGAATTGATATTTTCCTGTAGTTTTGATCACAATGTAGCCTATGTCTTTAAAAACTACTTCGATGCTTCCTTGAAATGGTGGTATAACATGCCTGATATAGTTTTCCTTCTGGCAAATTCGTGGATGGACACCGCAGAATTTAGCTAATGGATGGTGAGCATTCTGACAAGCACTGAAAACCTCTAAGCCTCGCTCAATATTTCCAAATTCACGGCCTTCTCCCGGAATATAATTTATTATTTGGTTTATAGTATGTGCAGCAGGTTTCCAGAAAAAAATACCACCTAAGGTATAACAATTGCCCTTTTCGTTACCTTTAACACTAACATACCTCTGTTTTTTAAGTTTCTTTGTATCGAATTTTTCGGTCTTCCTAGTTCTTTCAAGCCAATCCTTTTGTATGATATCTTCGTAATATACCCCATTTATATTGGTGGTGAATCCCGGTAAATCATGGACAAACTTATCACCTACACGGTATCCTTGAAGATTTCGGGTCATATTTGGTATATGGGAAACCCCGGCGAATTGCTTTTTGAAGAAATGTTTAATGTTCTTCAAATCTTTAACACTTGGTTCAGGCGTCACTATTTTACCCTTCCGATCGGTATCAATCTTGTAACCCAGATATCTTTGCATTAAAGCATTAACTAGTGTGGATTTGCCCACATTTGCATCACCCACTAAATAGGAATTGACATTCATTGCAGCGTACGCACTCTGGATATTCCATCTTTTCATCGCAGAGACAGCTACAGTTTTGTTAGTAATAATGTTTAATTGGTGCTTCAAAAAATCCCTAAAAAAAATGAGAGCTCTCCTCTGAAGTGTATTTTTATCTTTTGCCAACTGATCGCCTTTGGTAAGCAGAAGAGATGTATTGAAGTGAGAGGCCTCTAATAACGATTTTTCAAAATGAAAAGGAAATTCCGGTAAAGGTACGATGTGTAAGATGTTACTACCTTTAGGGATTTTATCGAGCACATCTGCCACAGTATATCTTTCAAATTCTTTGAGATCATATTGGTTTTTATGCAGTGCATCATTGCATCTTTTACATATTAGAGGGGATTCCATCGTTTCTTTTAATTCTTCCAGCGAACCCACATCTTGCTGTTCTTTTACATGCTGCACTTCTTGGCTAAACAAGAGATATTTCACATCTTCTAACGACTGTAACTTGTTAACAGCTGGTTTCTTCGGTCTGATATAATACCCAGTGATATTTGGATTGTCATTTTGGAGTTTAATACCACATGAATTACAGTTGATCAACCTCGTTAGTGTAGTGGAAAACCATCTTCGAAATCCAAGTGTCATTAAGAGGCAACTAGATCGACAGGCAAAAATCTTACGAGCTGTTTTCAAGAGCCAAACCCTCACTTGGACATTTGAAATGTTATGATAGTTTACAATTCGAGGTGAAACTCATCGTACACGGCTCATCGGGTAAAATTTTTCAATCAAGCGATGAGCCTGAGATGAGATGAGCTAGTTGAGCTAGACATCGAGAAGCATACGATAATAGACTAAAGTTTAAAGAAACTTATTATCGAAAAGCATTGGGAAGTTAAGCTATGGGTAAAGTTTCAAAGGCCACCAAGAAGTTTCAATCGAGGCATTTAAAGCATACGCTCGATCAAAGGAAGCGTGAAAAGGAGTACAAGAAGAAACTTCAAACCCGTCGTGGTAACAAGAGTGAGAAAGAAAAGAACGATGCTGCTTTAACCAAAGATGAACAGAAGGCTAAGAAGAGCGCTAAGGAAGAAGTTTTCAATGATATGCCTATTGATGAATTCTTTGAAGATGGAATTAAAATCCCCAAGCAATCCAAGAAAAATAAGACTAAGAATATTGAAGGAAAGGATGAATCTGATAACGACGAATCCTCGTCTTCTGATGATGAAAACGATGTAGCAGAAAGTATGGCTCAGCTTTCTGAGAAGGATCCTGAATTTTACAAGTATTTACAAGAGAATGATAAGAATTTGTTGGACTTCAGCGGAAGTAACCCTCTTGATGATATAGAGGATGATGAAGAGGAGAAAGAAAACCCTGAAAAAAGATGGAGCACCATCCGAAGAAGGTGATTCTGATGAAGAAGAGGCTAAGACAGTGACAAAAACGGAATTAACTTTAAAATTGGTTAAGGAATGGAGGGATCAACTGCATAATTCGCCAAATTTTAAGACTGTAAGGAATGTTGTATCAGCTTTCAAGATGGCCATAAATATGAATAATGAAGAAGCAAAGGAAGAATACAAGTATGTCATGAGTGATGAGAGGGCGTTTAAAGAACTATTGTTTGTTGCATTGAGAGATTTGCCCCGTGCTATTCAAACTATGATTCCTTATCAAAATAAGCAGGGATGCAGAACTTTACCTACTGGTACCAATGTTTCTAAAATGTCTTCTATCGTAAAGTCTCACTCTTCATCTCTTGTCATTTGTCTAAATGACATTTTTAACACAGAGACAGCAGCATTAGTGTTACAGTCCGTGAATCAGCTTTTGCCCTATCTGATATCTTATAGACGTATCTTGAAAGAAGCTTTCAAGGCAGTGGTGGAGATTTGGAGTACAACAAGGGAAGTGGAGACACAGATTGCCACTTTTGCATTTTTAATCAGCGCTTCTAAGGAATACAAAAAGGCACTTTTAGAAATTGTCTTGAAAACTACTTATTCCACCTTTATTAAAAACTGTCGTAGAACAGATATGCGTACGATGCCTTTAATCAATTTCCAGAAGAATTCTGCAAGTGAGCTATTTGGTATTGATGAGACATTAGGTTATCAAATTGGTTTTGAGTACATTAGACAGTTGGCTATTCATCTTAGAAACACGATTACTGCTACTACCAAAAAAACCAATAAACATAACCCAGCGGAGGCATACAAAATTGTTTACAACTGGCAATTTTGTCATTCCCTGGACCTGTGGTCGCGTGTTCTGTCATTTGCCTGTAACTTCAACAGAGAGAAAGGACATGAATCACAGATGAGAGATTTAATTTATCCTTTGGTTCAGGTAACACTTGGTGTGATTCGTTTGATTCCAACACCTCAATTTTTTTCCACTAAGATTTTATTTGATCAGATCTTTGATCAGATTATCTCAGAATACTGGTGTTTATATCCCAATATTTTCGCTTCTATTAGAGATTTTGAATTCTAACGCATTTACCAAGGTGTCCAAGAAGAAGGAATCCTTAGAAGCTTTTGATTTCGATCACAATATCAAATGCAATAAGCAATACTTGGGTACGAGGACTTATCAAGAAGGTTTGACAGAACAATTTATAGATCTCTTGGGGGAATACTTTGTGTTATACTGTAAGAGTGTTTCTTTTCCTGAATTAGCTACACCAGCAATTATTGCCCTCCGCCGTTTTATGAAGACTTCAAAGAATCCCAAGTATAATAAGCAGTTGTCTAATGTTGTGGAGAAACTAAATCAGAACAGTTCTTACATTGAACAGAAAAGATCTAAAGTTGAATTCAGTCCAAGCAATAAAGTTGAGGTTGCCAGATTTTTAAGTGATGTGCCCTGGGAAAAGACCCCGTTGGGTGCTTACGTTGTTGTTCAAAGAGAGGTGAAGGAGGAGAAGGCTAAGATATTGAGAGAAAGTTTGGAAGAAGAACAAGAAGACGAGAAGAACAAGGATGAAGATGGGAATAAAGAACCCGAATTGGATGGTGACGGCGATAGTGAAATGTCTGACGAATAAAGTAATTTGTTCAAGAATGTCTGTTAATACTTTAAAGTGGTTAATCTTTTTGTAAATTAAATATATATATATATATGTATGTATGTATGTATGTATGTATACGCTACTTTTCCAAAGTATAAAGTTGCGCGCGTATTGAGTTCTCTAGGTACTTATAACTACAACGAATTTTGTGAAGATAAATCGAGTAATAATACATCAGTTACGGGAGATTTGAAAATTCACAGAGTTAGTCCTGGTGATTTGTCTAAAAACTTACCGATTAAATTGAAAGAAAGGTTTTTTTTTATTTTTATCGCTTTTAAACAAATAACGTCAGCGGCTAATGGATTCCAATACTCCTACTAACAGTTCACCAAACTATATATCTATTCCAAGAAGGACTTGCGCTTTCAGACCACCAGTGAAAAAAGATCAACTGTTTCCAGAAACTCCTAATACTTTGATGAAGGCATCAGTTGGCAAGGTTGGTAAAGGATCCATTGAAGACAAAAGATTAGCTAACGAATTGAAACTCCTTGGCAGTGAATACACAAGGCAAATAAATTCATATAAAATAGAGAATAATCAGTTAGATCAAGCAATAAAAATTTTGAAAAACTATGAGCAAGAGTTGAATGTGATGAAGTTAATTGACAAGTGGAGAGTGATCTGTCAAGGAGGTTTGTCGTACCTTCTTAATTCTACGATGCTCAAGATTTTGAAAATCGGTGGATATGAAGAATTGAAAAGGAAGGAAATACAAGCTGAAAAAAGGAAAATTGAATATCAAATAGATGATAGTTTGCGGGATGAAATGGAAAGCGTTGTGGAATCAGAAGAGTTTCAGATGATTTCTGAAGAGGATCAAGCGGAATATAAAAAACGTATGGAAGACAAAATAGAAGAAATGGAAGCTTGGAAAGAAAAAGCACTTTCAAAATTGGATGAACAAATCAAGTTAAGTGCGAATCAAGAGATGACAATGCAAGAATTAGCCCAAAGGCTGAAAGTAGATTATAAATTAGTATTTCCGGAATAATTTTTTAATTTGGTGTATCTTTTTTCTACTGTCTATTTAATATCTACAGTTATGCTTGGAAAATATCTTCAAGTTTGAGTCTTGGCGCGATATTCATTGAAAGTAACTCTTGGAAAAGAAGTTTGGCGGCATAAGGAATGGACATTTTGTTGATATGTTCTGCACTTCTGCAACTGGTACACCAACCACTATAGCCCATCAAACCACACTTTTCGCAAACCTCTACTTCAAATGCGTCAGAACTAATCATTAATCTTTCTAATAACAATTGTGACGCACCATAAGCAATCACACAGTCTCTTTCCATTTCACCTAATCTCAACCCACCATCTCTAGATCTACCTTCAGTAGGTTGGCGAGTTAAAACTGCCCTTGGACCTCTAGCTCTTGCATGCATCTTATCCAAAACCATGTGCTTCAATTTTTGATAATAAATAGGGCCAAAGAAAATGTATGCCTGTAGACATTCACCGGTGACACCAGAGTACAGCATATCCTTACCAGAGTAGTTAAATCCGTTGTCGACAAGAATTTGTGACATGTCCTCTAATTTGGAACCACCAAAACAGGTACCATATTCCAAGGATCCATTCATGACACCTGCCTTACCTGAAATTAACTCGATCATCTTACCGACAGTCATACGAGAAGGAAAACCATGAGGATTCATGATGATATCTGGAACGACACCTTGGTCACTAAATGGCATGTCCTCTTGCTGTACAATAATACCGCAAACACCTTTTTGGCCGTGTCTTGAAGAAAATTTGTCACCCAACTCTGGTCTCCTATTCTGTCTTAAAAGAACCTTGATTAATGCTTGGTCGTTATCAGAAACGGACATCATGACTTGATCGATATGAGATGGTTCTGGTGCTCTATAAATTACTGGAGTTTCTCTGTACTGCGATTGAGTTTGAGTGAGAACGCCTTCAGAAGCATTTGTTGGCACAGATTTATTAATGTAAATTTGACCACTATTCAGTTTCATACCAACTTCACCTAAACCGTCAGGGCCTAATGATTTATGCTGCCAAATAGGCTCACCGTTTTCATTAACACGCATACCACCGATAATATCTTGCGTGTGGTTAGGGTATCTCTTTAATACCGCAGTTGTCTTTCTACGAGTTTCACAACGACCAAAGCCTCTGTCGATAGAAGATTTATTCAAAACCAAAGCATCTTCAATATCGTAACCGGAGTATGACATGATAGCCACCGTAGCATTTTGGCCAGCAGGTAGCTTATCGTAATCAATTAACTCGATCGTCTTTGTCTTCACCATTGGTTGCTGAGGATAAATCATCAAGTATAGTAATGTATCAATTCTCTTGAACTGATTGTAGGCGATGGCACCAATGGCTTGTTTACCCATCGCACATTGGTAAGTATTACGAGGCGATTGGTTGTGGTGAGGATAAGGAATTAAACCCGCACAGGCACCCAAAACTGTGAAAGGTTCAATTTCCATATGTGTAATTTCTGGTGTTATATCTGGTTCATATAATGCAATGAAGGAGTCATTTTCTTCGTTGACATCGAGATACTCTACGAGCCCTAATTTTAAGAAATCATCAAAAACAAGTCTTCCCTTTAACAACTCTTTCAAGTGATCACCAGTGACTCTAGACTTACCATTAGAAACGATGATTAGTGGTCGGCAAATTCTACCACCATCTGTAGCAATGTGGACTGCCTTATGATGGGAATTTGTGTAGATGGAAATAAATTCTGATATTTTACCTGAACGTCTCAAGTGTCTAAACTGTGACACAAATTTCACCGGAAACTTTGTCGTACCTATGAGCGTACCATTCAGATACACACCGTAATGCAAATGAAGTGATGCACTATCAATTAGAGTAATATCTTCCACACCAAGTATAAAGCAAAGTTTCTTTATTGGTTCCTCTTCATCATCAGTGGTAATGTGAGTCATCAATGCCAAATTTTTAACTAGACCACAAGCTTCACCTTCGGGGGTATCAGCCGTACATAACATACCGAATTGAGATGGTTGTAGCGCTCTAGGACCTGAAACTTTTCTCGACTTTTCGAATTGAGAAGAAATTCTTGTCATCATACCAAGTGCGGAAATGTACGACAGTCTAGATAAAACGTGGGTAACACCTGCTCGTTCCATTTTAAATCTCTTCAGAGACCAATTACCGGTAGAGATGGCTCTGTTTAACCCGCTGGTAATATTGTTTGAGTGAACATTAATAGAAAGCAATGCGTCGTATTCCATAGCTCTATTTGGTTTTTTAAGAACTTTATCTATACTAGCCTTAAAATCATTGTTAAATTTTTTGAACAAATCTTCAAATAATAAGGATATCAACTGACCCGCCAATTCTAAACGTTTGTTACCCACGTAATCTCGATCATCAACCATTTTATAGTTTTGCATGGCCATAACAACCCTACGAGTCATCATGGCAATGTAAAGAGCCTTCTCTCTGAAATCTAACGCTGCTACTGTTAAATGAGCAATGACAGTAGTGGCAATGGCTTCAATACCTTCTTGTAAAACTGATAATTTTTGTCTTCTAACGGTTTTAACCTTAGAACCGATGTATTCCAGAGCCTGTTGTTGTGTGTAAAGTCCCAATTTAGAGGCTTCTTCTAGGTTGACTGCGAAGATATCTTGATAACTACTATCATTACCGCATACTAATTGCATAACTTCTAAATCTGAAACAATACCACAAGCTTTTAAAACCACTACAATTGGAACTTCTTCTGCAATGGAGTTATGTTTTAGATAAATTTTATCATTCTTGGTCACCACATATGTCTTGGATTTTCTTTCATGTGTAGAAGACGTTACAGATGCTTGGACAATGGCTTTCTTCTCATCAGCTTCCACGATAATTCTGTTCTTAGACAATTGCTCTTGCACTAAAATAACTTTCTCCGTACCATTTACGATGAAATATCCACCCGGATCTAAGGGACATTCGTTTAATCTTGCCATCGTCTTTTCATCGCTATTGTGTAGGATACATTTGTTAGATCTTAACATGATAGGCATTCTACCGATTTCTACATCTTTATGCATAATAATATTTCTACCTCTGGTATATTCGATATCCACGTAGATGGGGGCAGAATAAGTCATATCTCTTAGCCTGCACTCATGAGGTGGTGTCAAATAGTCTTTGGAGGAAGCATTAGATCTCTGACCAACTCTAATATCCACGTACTTTAAGTAAAATTCTGGATCTACATCACTCAAAATCAATTGGTTTGCCTTTATGATCTTTTTAAGATCGACATCGACGAAATAGTTGAAGGAATCCAAATGTTGCTTAACTAAACCTTTAACTTTTAAAAAAGCAGGTAAAAGATTCCATTTATCTTCTGCCGTACTTACATCGTCGGTCAACTTCTTACCCTTATAAACTGGTTGCAGCAAATCCTGGAAAGTATCATCTTTTTTGATATGAGGCTGCTTTTTGACTTTGTTATCCACCATAACGTTAGACCTCCCTAGAAATCAACTTGACTTACCAGGTATGTAGAGGTATTGTCGATAGATTGTTAGACGGATCAATAAGCCCTTCTTTAGTGAGTTCTCGATGCCCATCTCAAATTTTTTTTTTTCAAGCGAACGTAGAAAATGAGCATCAATGTTGAAGAACTTCTCATTTCAGAGCTCTAAAATGTCGATTAAAGGGAACCGAAGACCCATAACAGCCTAGTTCTGGAGGTTCCGGGTTGATAGAATCTCATTTTTTGTCTGTGGGGCTTAAGTTTGGTTTTTGTTCCCTCTTCTGTGTTCTTAACGTTTATCTGAACCATGAGTTCCCAGCATTTACTAAGAAGTTCAGTCAACCAGTACTTGGAGGAATTGCCGCAGCAAATTCAGAGTAGACTGTATGAGTCTCCCGCTACATGCTTGGCTATTTACAGGCTTTTGCCTCAATTGGCAAAGTTTTTTATTATGTCAATGGTTTTCAATGAGAGTGCCATTTCCCTTCGTGACTTGGATAGATGGGTTAAATCTAGTGGTAAACTTCAATTTCAAGATGCTATTAAATCTATGAAGTCTTTGCATCTCCTTATACCAGTGAGAAGCAATGGTCCAATGCTCATTGATCTAAATCATACTTTCCGGGAGAGTTTTAAAAATGCGTTGACCGGAGGTAAAGTGAGTAATTCGTTTGGTATTGTTATGGAGTTGGATAATGATGCAGTTACTACTGATATGTTGGATAAATATTCAGCTGATAAATGGGAGACTATTTTGCATTTTATGGTAGGAACTTCTTTGGCACATATACCGTCGGAAAACGTTTTGAACCTTTTAAAACACAGTAAATTAATGGAGGAAAGTAATACAACAGGAGAATACAAAATAACCAATGAGGGCTTCCAATTTCTTTTACAAGAAGTAAACTCGCAGCTTTGGGCCCTTCTTTTACAATATTTGAAGATGACAGAAATGCTACAGATGGATCCGGTGGATATATTGAATTTTATCTTCATGTTGGGTGCACTAGAATTTAGCAAACCATATAGCACTAATGGGCTATCAGAGACCCAAAAAATCATGTTAAAGGATATGAGAGACTATGGTTTGGTTTTTCAAAGGAATCTAAATTCAACTGTTTTCTATCCGACACGATTGGCATCGATGTTGACATCTGATCCGAAGAGTATTAGGGGTGCTTCCGGTGCTATGGATAGTGTACTTAAACAAAATAAAGAAGATGGTCTTAATAAAAGCGGTGCCGCCGGTGCCAATGCTGATGATGATGTAGATGAAATTGGTGCGCAGGGACAGATTATGCAGGATGGTGCGTTGATTGTGGAGACAAATTTTAAACTATACTCGTATTCGAATTCACCTTTACAAATCGCCATTTTGAGCCTTTTCGTCCATTTGAAGTCAAGATTTTCTAACATGGTTACCGGCCAGTTGACAAGAGAATCTATTAGACAAGCATTACTAAACGGTATTACTGCAGATCAAATTATTGCATATTTAGAGAGTCATGCCCACCCACAGATGAGAAGAATAGCTGAGGAACGGTTGGAGAGAAGGTTGGAGGTCGATCCCAATTGTAAAGACCCATTACAAGTTCTGCCACCTACTGTGGTAGACCAGATCAAGTTATGGCAACTGGAACTGGATAGAATTATTAGCTTTGAAGGATCGCTTTATTCTGATTTTGAAAATCATCAGGAGTTCACCCTTCTCAGCTCTTACGCTCAGGATATTGGTGTTTTGATATGGAAAGATGACAGGAAAAAGAAGTTCTTTGTCTCCAAGGAAGGTAATTCACAAGTTCTTGATTACGCAAAGAGAAAGTTAAAGAAGAAATAATTTATCACTTGGGCTAACTTCGTGGATCGAAGTGGGATAACTTCTCGGTATTTAAATATGCGTTTGTAATTGAACGTTTGATACTAATAAATTTGACGAACAAGACAGGTAATCATGTCGGGCTTTGAAACTTGATCTAAGGGAACAACACTTAAAATGTACAACCCTTGAAAGGTCAAATACGGAGTAGGCCTAGCATCGGCACTTACAAAGACCTAGTTTACTTTTTACAAAATTTCCTTTCCCCTTTATATGCATCTTCCCCATAATATTCCGCTGATTAAAAGCATTTTGGTATAAAGATCTCTTTTGACCTATAAGATTATACAAATTCTTTTAAAAACTAAATACTTGCCATTCTGAACAGCATTTTTAAACAAAGCCTTTAACTGTAAACATGTCATATATAATAGTCAAAGTTCCCAATACCTTCAAACTTACCACTTTTAGCATTCTAAAAGCTTATCAACAGACTTAGAAGAGCGTCAGAAAGAGAGGACAAAATTCCAGAAGAAGGAACAATCTCTGGAATTACCTGAACATTCCTTAATATTATTTAAAATTATTTAAAAGAGACACAAGAGGTGCTATGACCACCTTATATGGTTCAAATTGCCGCCCAGCGTCTCTACCGGGTAATATTCCACGTATAAAACGATCAAATTACGCTTCGGTGGTATTTTTTTCTCTTGAAATTAGGATCGAGTTTTAACCATACAAACGCCAGGTGGAATTTATCACGTAGTCTGTAAATAATCCATCAAGAGAAAGTATAAGGGGGGACTACTTTGGATTATCTGAAACTTCAATTAATTCAATTGAGGGTCGTAAAAATTTATACAGGTCACTGATAGTTCAAGAACCATAAACTGAAAGAAATTTCTGACCTCGCGGATTTGTTTACCACGCCGACCTTAAGCTGAAGAGACAGGTACTCAAAAAACAGTGTCAACATGAAAATGCTAACCAAATTTGAGTCTAAGTCCACTAGGGCTAAGGGAATTGCTTTCCACTCTTCTAGGCCCTGGGTTCTAGTGGCACTTTTTTCATCCACTATTCAGTTATGGGATTACAGAATGGGTACACTTCTACACAGATATGAGGATCACGAAGGTCCAGTTCGTGCAGTAGATTTCCATCCAACTCAACCATTATTTGTATCCGCTGGTGATGATTACAACATTAAAGTTTGGTCTCTGGATACTAACAAGTGTCTATACACTCTAACTGGTCATTTGGATTATGTTCGTACCGTGTTCTTCCATAACGAATTACCGTGGATCATTTCGGCATCTGATGATCAAACAATTAGAATTTGGAACTGGCAAAACCGTAAAGAGCTTGCATGTTTAACTGGTCATAACCACTTTGTGATGTCTGCGCAATTCCATCCAACTGAAGATCTTGTGGTGTCAGCCTCATTGGATGAAACTATTAGAGTTTGGGATATCTCTGGCTTGAGAAAAAAGCACTCTGCTCCTGGTGGATCAAGTTTAGAAGATCAGATGCTGATGCAACAAAATCTTTTGGACGGTGGATTTGGAGATTGTGTGGTGAAGTTCATTCTTGAAGGTCACACTAGAGGTGTCAATTGGGCCTCCTTCCATCCTACTCTTCCACTAATCGTTTCTGGTGGTGATGATCGTCAAGTTAAGCTGTGGAGAATGAGTTCAACAAAGGCATGGGAAGTGGACACTTGTAGGGGTCATACGAACAATGTAGACAGTGTCATTTTCCACCCTCATCAAAATTTGATTGTATCTGTTGGTGAAGATAAAACCTTAAGGGTCTGGGATTTAGATAAGAGAACACCTGTGAAGCAATTCAAGAGAGAAAATGACAGGTTTTGGCTCATTGCTGCTCACCCTCATATTAACTTATTTGGTGCGGCTCATGATTCCGGTATCATGGTTTTTAAGTTAGACCGGGAAAGACCATGCAGTGTCATTCATCAAAACGAATTAGTTTATGTGAATAAGGAAAAACAGGTTCAAACTTTCGATTACACCAATAATGTCTCATCTTTGCCTTATGTTTCCCTAAAAAAGCTGGGTCAGGCATGGAACTCATTCAGAAGTATCTCTTACAATCCATCACAACATTCGATATTGGTTAATGAGGGAAATGACAGATTTGGTTTGGTCGTACTACCAAAGAGACCTACAGGTGCAGTGGATCCTGCTGGCGTCATGGAGGATGCTGGTAGCTTTGCTACTTTCGTGGCTCGTAATAGATTTGTTGTTTACAACAGAATGTCGGAATCTTTGGAATTGCGTACTTTAGAAAACTCTATTACGAAAACTTTAAAAATTGAAGAACCTGTTAGGGATATCGTTAATGCTGGTGCTGGTAGTGTGCTTTTATTACAACCTAAGCAAGTTGTTCTCTATGATGTGCAGCAAGGTAAGAAGTTGGCTGAAATATCTCTAAAGAACGTGAAATATGTGTCTTGGTCCCCAGATGGCCAATATGCAGCTTTAATGAGTAAACATACCATCACAATCACAACCAAGAGACTTGAACTAATTAATTCCATGCATGAGACTATTAGAATCAAGAGTGCTTGTTGGGATGAAACCGGCGTGTTGGTTTATTCCACATTAAATCATATAAGGTATATTCTTCTCAATGGTGATAGCGGAATTATCAAGACTTTGGAAAATACTTTGTACATCAACAAAGTTAAAGGCAAATTTGTTTACGCCTTAGATCGTGAAGGTGAAATGGAGGTCTTAACCATTGATCCTACTGAGTACCGTTTCAAGAAGGGGTTGGCTAACAAAAATTTTCCAGAAGTTTTGCGTATCATCAAAAATTCCAATTTGGTGGGTCAAAACATCATCTCCTATCTACAAAAATCAGGATATCCTGAAATTGCCTTGCAGTTCGTTCAAGATCCACAAACTCGTTTCGACTTAGCTTTAGAGTGTGGTAATTTGGATGTTGGATTAGAAGAAGCAAAAAAATTGAACAGCAATTTCGTGTGGGATAGGTTAAGTAAGGAAGCTTTGCTTCAAGGTAACACTTCACTGGTAGAGATGATCTACCAAACGCAAATGGCTTTCGACAAATTGTCTTTCTTATACCTTTTGGTCGGTGATTCAGACAAATTATCAAAAATGGAGGCCATCTCCCAAAATCGTGGCGACATTTTCGATTTGATTTCCGACACATTTTACAACAACTCCACTTCAACAAGGGCCAGAGCATTTGCCGAGGCTGGTTCTCTACCATTGGCATATGCCGTAGCTAAAACATCAGGTGATGAATCTGCTGCCGCTTCATTTTTGGAACAAGATGAATTCAACGAAAATGACGTGGTCATGCCTGAAGTTGTCAATTCTATTTCTGCTGTTAAATCACCAGCGATTTCTCAAGCAATCGAAAAATGGCCATTGAAACAAGCTGAACTATCTTTCTTCGAAAAGGCTGTCCTTAATCAAATTGATGATTTGAGTTTAGAAGAACCTGCTGAAGAGGAAGAAGAGGAAGAACATGCTAGGGCTCAATCAGCTGATGTCGCATTTGAAGAAGATGTTGTTGGTGAAGAGGAAGATGCATGGGATATGGGTAGTGGAGAGTTAGATATTGGCGAAGAGGAACAGACAGAGGAACCTTCCAATGAGGTTACTGCTGTAGCTGAAGAAAATGAAACCTCCACGTGGGTCAAGAACTCTAAATTGCCTGCAATTCTCATAGCGTCTGGTGCATTCGATGCAGCAGCTCAAGCTCTCAATAAGCAAGTTGGTATTGTGAATTTCGAGCCATTAAGGTCTAAATTTTTGAACATTTACGAAGGTTGTAGGACCTATTTACCTAGTACACCGGGTGAGGTTCCTTCTATTGTCGGCTATATTCGTGCAGATGCTGAACAAGAAGATCCCGCCAAGATTTTACCACGTACACCTGATGTTAGTGTTGTTGCCGATAAGATGAACGAGGGTTTCAAATTTTTTAAAGCAAACAAACTGGAGCCAGCCATTGAATGTTTCCGTGATGCTATTTACACCATAACGTTACTTGCTGTTGACAATGAAGAGGATGAGAAGATTGCACACCAAGCATTACAGAAGGCTAAAGAGTATATTCTAGGTCTTTCGATTGAATTGACTCGTCGTTCCCTGCCGGCTGAGGATGTTAAACGTAATTTGGAATTGGCAGCATATTTCACAAGGGCGAAACTTTCTCCAGCTCATAGAAGTAATGCTCTACAGGTTGCTATGTCTCAAAGTTTCAAACATAAAAATTTCGTGCAGGCTTCGTATTTTGCTGACGAGTTTTTGAAGATTATGTCTTCTGGACCGCGTGCGGAACAAGCTGCTAAAGTTAAGGATAAAGCGGATACCATAGCACATGATGCTGTGGAGATCGATTTTGACCCTTATGCTGAATTCGACATCTGTGCTTCGTCTTACACACCTATTTACCAAGGTTCTCCTAGTACAACCGATCCACTGACTGGTGCCAAATACCATATTTCCCAAGAGGGTGGTATTGATAAAATAGCACTGATATCCAAGATTGGTGCCCGTTCTTCAGGATTAAGGATATTATTGTGAATGCAAAAGCTAGTCTTCAAATTATTGATATGACGAATTGATCCAAATGTATGTATGGCAATTAACACATATACTTTCCCTCTACAACTAGTCCCAAGCTTTATCTTTAACAGTTTATACTTCATGTAAAATATTATGATCTTTAAAAAGACGATTTTTTTAGAGTGAGGAATGCTATCACCTTAGATTCCAGAATAATCATCGGCACTAGAGCTGTAACCGCTACGAGTTTAGGAAGAGCTGTCTATAACAAAAGATGATACGAGATTACGTTAAGAAACCTGTGAATGGAGTAGTAGATGCCATGCACGGGTGGTGCAATCTGCAATTCAATCTTGGCAACTCAGGTCCCTGTACTTGGTGTAATTAGACTAACGCTAGTAGTAGTAGGTATAAGGAACCTGAACATCTAACAGAAACAAGCGTGGAAACTAGAAATTCAGCTGTGTTATTAAATGGGGTAAACAAAAAACGAAATATTAAAGTTGGGCTAAATTATATATCAAATTGGTCGTATTTCTTACGGTAATTCTGATCTGCTAAGGCCAATTTTCTATGATTTTATTGATTCAAGGAATTATCCTTCATCAAAATCAAGAATTGGGACTTCTTTTGTAACGTCTTGAGGTCAATGGACTTTATTATATTAGCTCCGTCATTAGAAGTATATATATTCAATCAATTGAAGTGTTAGGTTGGGTTGGGTAGGATTGAATTAGGCTAAATTTGTCCTTTAGGGGACTTCTAGGTATTTCTTTGCAAAGACCTTTCTAGTTACAAGAAAACATTCCATCCTTACCATAGAAAGTTCAACTGCGGATGAATTTTGGACAATTTGTATGTCAAACCTTTCAAATCTGAAACACTCGCTGGATTCTAACCATTCAAGGCTTATTTATGGTATTTAACAAGAGATCGCGACGCGCTTTTAAGTTGATCATCGTAAGAATAACTTTAACAGAACCTTTTGAAATTAGAATTGTAAAAGCTTTTAAAAGTTGTCATGGCTGGTGAAATTATTACGATTCAAGTTGGACAATGTGGTAATCAAGTTGGTAAACATTTTTGGTCACAATTGTGTAGAGAACACGGTATTGACGTTGATGGACAGAATCAAATTCCAGATGATCCTAATACACCAAGAAGTGATGACACAAACCCCTTTTTTAAGCAGAATGATCGTAATAGGTATACTCCTCGAGCTATAATGTTAGATTTAGAACCTAGTGCTGTTCAAGATGTACAGAACAGTTTTCCAGATTTCTTTGACAATCGAAACGTTTGGGTTTCACCTGAAGAATCAGGCGCTGGTAATTCTTGGTCTAAGGGATATGACTATGGGTTCGCTCAACAAGAGAAATTTTTAAACATGATAGACAAGGAAATTGATGCTACAGAAAATTTCGAAGGGTTTCAATTAATTCATTCTGTAGCGGGAGGTACAGGATCGGGACTAGGTTCGAACCTCTTGGAAGCCATTTCTGATAGATATCCAAAAACCTTTTTAGCATCGTATTCTGTTTTTCCCAGTGATGAATCTGAAGTTGTTATTCAGCCTTATAATACAATATTAACAATGAGAAGATTAGCTGAAAATAGTGACGCTTCAATTGTATTTGATAATAATGCGCTGCTTAATTTGACAACAAGAGTCTTTAGAGATCCATACACGAGTTATCTCCACACAAACCAACTAATATCGGCTGCTATGTCTTCCATAACAAATTCGATACGATTCCCCAGTTACATGTATAATTCACTGCCTAGTATTTTTTCGACATTAGTTCCTACACCTGAATTACATTTCTTAACTGCAGGTTTCACACCTTTTACCTCAGATTATGTATCTGGTGGTAAAGAGTTCAAGAGTAATACTGCTTACGATGTACTTCTCGATTTATTCGATGATTCAAATCTTTTGGTTACAAGGCAAAGCGATGGTACAGTTTATTTCAATACCTATTGCACTTTAGTCGGCCAAGTGGAACAAAGTGATGTCTTAAAAGCAATTTCAAAGACTCAACAGCGGTTAAATTTTGCGCCATGGTCATCATCTTCTTTGCATGTTAATATCGGTAGAAGATCTCCCTATTTACCACCGCAAACAAAACATACTTACGTCAGTGGATTAATGCTTTCAAATACCAGTGCAATTACTTCACTTTTCAGAGGAACATGCAAAATGTTCGATAAGATATTTTCTAAAGGAGCTTTTCTGAACACCTTTAAAGACGGAAGAATGTTTCAAAATGGTTGGGACGAATTTACAGAATCAAGAGAAGTTGTACAAAATGTTGTAGAAGAATATTCGGCTGCTGAACAAGAAAATTACCTCGATGACATTATCCTCGAGGATGAAAATATGGTGGGGAATCAAAGTGCTCAACTAGATGCTGACGGTGATGATATAATATAATTTGTAATGGATTAATGGGGATAAAATACATGAAAATAAAAAAAAATGAAGATAAAGATAAAATAAAGAAGAAAAAAAAATTACAGGCTTTTAGAATCAAATGCAGATTTTTATTTATTTATTTATTTATTTATTTATTTTTTCGAATTTCTATGGCATGCGAACTTTTCTAGCTGGAGGTGGAGGAGGAGGTCTTGCTTTTCTCTTACTAAGTGATTCAGCTGAGTATATCGTATCTGGATTGGAATATAATTGAGGTGGTCTCCTGTCTACGAGATTGAAATTTGTTACAGGGGTCATTCCCGTAATACTCGATCTAGCACTTGTCGAATCAGAATCCCAGTCGTTATCATTTGTTTCTAACCATGGTACTTGGTGCAAACATTTTTCGGCCAATTTTAAAGTCAACCGTTGTTCTTGTGAGGGTATATCAGTGCCACAAATGTGGTCCGCACAAGTCAAATAATGTAATAAATCATTAATCTCGTCCTTTTTTATAATGTGTATTGCAAAGTTCAGTGTTCTTCAAAAGGGGGGATAATACTCTCAAATAGTAATTTCTTAAAATTTCATCATTATCTGAGATATTCTGCAACTCCCTGATCATTACATCTACAAAGACGTTTAAATCGTTAGTGTAGAAAAAATTCATTGAAATGTGATCATTAGTGCTGTTCAAAATCAAATAAAGAATTTTGCACATCATAATTTTTAGCGAGTTATCTTGTGTACGATTAAATTTAAGTAGGAGTAACTGCGGAAAATCCATGTGCATCGTATTCTCGCAAAGGAACTTGTATACTTTATTTTCAATTTCGTAATCACGATTGAACATCATATACTGTTCATTTAACGCCAATGAAAGTCTAAATTTTACATTATTGAACATATCATTCTCGTTGCTGGAATCGGATCTCATAGTAGCCATCAAATAATAGACAAAGAAATCATCTATGATTTGAACATTCTCTATTGTGCATTTACAATATTTGAATATTTGAAATAATAAATCCAATAGTACGGTAGAAATTTGCTTCATATCATCAATAATTCTCAATTCTATTTCTTCTGATTCATGCGGGTTAAAATGTTGTTCCTGTTGCTCACCATATTTCCTTAAATACGCAAACTGGGTGTAGCAGGTATTATAGAAGACATTAAATCCTTGGTAATTCAACATGGTATCCAACGAATTTAAATTATTCTTCGAATCCCAAAGTAAAATGTAGGCAATCAGGAATTTCATGTTTAATTCTAGTAAATCGATACTCAGTAACGATAAAAGTTTACTTAGACAAAATTCCTCCCTTTGTTTAAAAACCTTGGAATCGATGAGTATTGCTGCCATTCGACATAAATCAGGATCAGAATTAATATAAATCATATAGTTATCACAAGCTCTCTTCACATAACCAACAAGAGCAGCATTTGCCTCAGCCTGGCTTACATCCGTTAATTCTACCATCCTTTCCATCATTTCCCAAAATTCTAGTACTTCATCATCTGTATGTACATTGGGGTGGGGAGACGATGGATCAAGTATCATTAGCCTTGGAGAAATTCTAAAATCTGACTAGTTGTATCTTCACTCTTGTAGCAACTACCAATGGCACCAAAATGAGAAGATCCCTGCTAAATGTGTGTACTTTTTTCGTTGAGGATTAAGACTCTTATTCAATGATTCCCAGAGCAAACGGAAGCTCCGAAGTATTTCTAATCATGTGTGTATAATAACGGGGCAACTAACTAGTTTGAGAAGGTCCTGTAAATGAATTTTAATGCTCACGGACAATGAGTCAGTTGATAGAAGTATGTGATTGTGATATGTAATTTTTCTCAGTTCAAATGACTAACGAATTCTTTCAATAGGTTTATACTTGTATTGATGACGCCGAGAACAAGATTAGGAAAGGGAATTTGACTGAATCTCTAAGTAGCTATAAACGTGCTATGGAGCTGTTGAATGGAATAGGATGCCAAGGCATTAGTGCAGAAATTATTCATGCGATACAACTGCTTCGGCAGGACATCGATACTCGAATCAAAGAATTAGAAAGTTTAAGAGAAGATCAGAAACCTATATCTACTACTGCTGTTGGGGCTGTTACTAAAAATGGGTCTTTAACAAATTCAACGATGTCTAATACAAAGACAAGGAATTGGGACAATCCCAGAAGTTTAGGTAGTCCTGTTATGGGCCCTTCGGGAGACCCTTTATTAGCGTCAATATTTGGTAAATTGCAGGTCAATTTAGTCAATTCAGTATGCAAGCAGTTCAAAGAAGAGGATCCGCATGTTGTGAATGAGTTGGATAATAATGTTAGACAGCAATTGGTCAAATTTAAGAAGGAATTGGGACTTTACGAGCAGAAAAAATCTAAGGATTATAATATTAGGCTGGAACAAGCGATCAACGAGAATAAAAAATTATCAAATCAAATACTAAAGCTCAGGGGCAGGTGGGATTCGTTAGTGGAAAGCGCTAAACAGAGACGTAGTAGACAGTACGAGGATTAATAATAGTAGTTAAAAAAAAAAAAAAACGGTGGGAAATACATAATAATAATAATAATAGTAATATGTTAGAAAATAAAATGATAAAAATTTATTCGTTCGCTATCTTATTTTTATTTGGCTTTCAATCCATGCATGATCTCCTCCTTCGTGATTAAATGACCGATGGTTTCAATGTGCTCTAGTAGTTGATCTACATTTTCGGACCACTCATTTAATAGTTCACTGGAGTGCTTTGGTCTCTCAAAATTGACTACTTTGGCTGGTCTATTTACTTTGGCATAGATGATGCCCTGGTTAACCAAGTCGCTAATGAAAGTCTCAGTTTCCGCTTCGTTCAAATCCAACAGCTCATTCAGACGTGGTAAAGTAATTCTGGAATAGTACCTGGAAATGACTCTTAAATTGTGTTCGACAACTCTGTTGTGAAACACCTGCCAATGATGAGCATTTTCTTCTCCGCCAAAGGCTACCCGTTCTTGGTTTAGCACTGGTTCATATGTCTTCTTAACAATAGCCCATCTCATTAATTCAGGAGTAGTAAACAACTTGACTAAGGATTCTTGAACTTCCAACTTCTTCAAATTGTTGTCCAACTTTACCTTGTGAATCAAATCATTCTGCAAATTGCCATATGGAGATAAAATTAGGAAGTAAACCAAATTTGCCAGAGCTGCTTTCCACTGAGATTCGTCGGCTTTGACAGAATCGGTAAGATAAATCTCCTGGAAGTACTGTGCAATTTCCAAAAAATCTCTCTTATGCAACCCGATTTTTATCAGTAGACGGTAATATTGTAATTTGAGAGGCTCATACTTAGGGTTTTTGAAAGTTTTCTTTAGAATCTTTCTCGAGAAAACAGTCGCTTGCGAAAAGTCACCTCTCAATATACTCAACTCGATTTGTTCCAAAATAAACTCAATCTTTTCAGCCATTTCCATAGACCCATAAGTTTCCACTTGTAGTTCGCATAATATATCACAAGCTTCTTCAGTTTTTCCTTCATTCCTCCTAATGTGTGTTAACTGCCTGGTAACTCTAGCTCTCTCTACTTCCACAAAAAATTTGTTTTCAGTCACAACTCTAATGGTTTCAATGGCTTTGATTTTCGTATCTAAATCTAGCTCATCTTCATCTAAATGTTTCATAACTTGCTGAATCATATACTGAATGGAAAGTTTTAATTGACCATGTTTCTTGGACAGTAATGTTAGCTGTTCATTCAATTCCGACCATTTTCCCTGGGCTACTGAAAGATCTACAATTTTAGCCAAAACTGTCTTGGAAGAAGCCAAATCTGATGCTTGACGAATCTTCTTCTCTAAGTTCAATAATTGGTCCAAAGCAGTTTGATAATCATTTTCTGCAGTTCTATCAATCTTAGGTAATTCTTCCTTTAAAATTTCGGTGTAATCCTTCTCTGCTTTGATAGGAGCGTCCCTAGACATGTTGACTTTGAATGAGGCTTCCAAATTTACTGAATGACACTGAAATGTGATTGTCTCAACTTCCTAGCGGTTCAATGTAACAATTGTCTGCTAGTTTATATGTGTCTTGCAGGTTTTGCCACCATAAATCCTTAATTTTACCAGTATCATATCATTATGTACGAAACTACTTATATATACAGATATACATACATCTTTAAATATATGTTTATGTGTGTTTGATATACTGGGAATTATATAGTGCCTATTTGTTGAATAAATTTTTTTCAGTATATTCCACTGTTTTGATTATTCTTGTAGGGTCCTACCAATTTTTCAAGGAATTGGTTTTGAATATGATGTCAAGCTATTGCTCAAGAAATCCTTCAACAAAAATTAAAAAAAGTGTATGGTATCACCTTCAAGTCAACATCTTTAAATACACTAGAATTTTTGAATGGTCTTAACGTATTTTTCTTGATGTCGGCTGTTTGTTGTTACTGATTTGAATAATTTTAACCTTGACGCCAGACTGACGCGGCATTTCCTTAATGGGACAAGTGACACAATGACACTGGCATTTATGGCTAGTTTTCAAACAAAAAAAAAAAAGAGTGAAGGTTGTAGTAAATAATTGTTACTTTAAAGGAAGTTTGGTGGAATCGTATTTATATTCTCTGTATGCGATGTTTCAGCTTTGACCTGCTGCGGGCTCTCAAAAACCAAGTATAGTAACTAAACGTTAATTTTCCCGCCTGGAAAAGCTTCTTTCTGATATGGCAAAATATTTTTCAGAATAAAGAAGTTTCCCCAGACTAATACCTAGTACTTTATCCAGGCTGTTATTTGCTAACTAAATTTTTTTTTTTTTTAATCGTCATTCTTTTAAAAATAAACAAGATAAACTTTCGAATTTTCCTTTTAAAAGCTAACTTTGAGAAAATTACAGAATAAGGAAATTCCTCAGTTATGAGCGTTTTTTAAACTAATTGAAGAGCACCAATATTAAGCTCTCTATATCTTATTAAAGCTTTTAAGCTCCGTAATATCTCCTGTAGAATAAAGTTTATTATCGTCACTATAGACGAAGTGAAAAATTTCAGAGATGACATGAGATGAGATGAGCTGAAATGAAGCGTACATGGAATCCTAAAACAGTACTCAGCATATCTCTAAGAGGAGTATCAAGTCTGTCTGGATAATATGGGTGGTTCTCAACTAAAGAACCTAAAAGCTACGCTAAGGGCAAACGATTTGACTGGTCAAACTGCCCCAAAAAGGAAAAAAGGAGCCAAAAGACAAGCTAAAAATTACGATCATGAAGAGAGACAAAAGGTGATCGCCAAGATCAGAGAACAGTTCAGTCCATTTGAAGTCAAGTCTGCAAAGAATAAACAGAGCAAGGAAAAAAATGGTTCCTGTGGGGAAGCCTGGGATTTCAAAACAAATTGGTGAAGAGCAGCGTCAACGTGTATTCGAGGCCAAAAGGGCCCAAAAGAATAGACAGGGTGGGATTATTGATAGAAGATTTGGTGAAAGGAGCAGAGATATGACAGAAGAAGAGAAGATGTTGGAACGTTTCACCAAAGAGAAACAAAGTCAATCTAGATCGAGAACTAATCTGTTCGATTTAAATGACGACGACGATGACGACGACATGTTCGGGGCTAAATTAACTCATTTGGGCCAAAATTTGGAAGATGATTTCGATGCAGGTGATTTAGGAATAGATGAGGAAGAGAGCAACAGTGACCCTAAACCCAAAAGAAACTATGAGGATTCGTTAGGTGATCCTCAGCCTGAGTCAAGGAAAAAGACAAAGGCTGAAGTTATGAAAGAAGTCATAGCAAAGTCGAAATTTTACAAGCAGCAAAGGCAAAAGGATCAAGAGCAAAGGATAGATCAGATTGAGGATTTAGATGAAAATTTCGATGACATCATGTCAGAGTTAAGAGGCTCCAAAGCTCAACAAACCTCCGGAGAATCAGACCAACAAAAGAAAGACAAAGAAAGGGAATATGATATGAAGGTAAGGGAATTGATCATGGACAGAAGGGCTGCACCTGCTGATCGTACCAAGACTGAAGAGGAACTGAAGAAAGAAGAGGATGAGAAAAGAAAGAGACTAGAACAACAGAGAATGGATCGTATGAGCGGTACCATTATGGGTGAAGACGGTGAAGAAAAGGGTGTCGATGATTTAGATGATGATTTTTGGGGAAGTGATGAAGAACAAGATGCGTCAGGGGAAGAAGGCATTGCAGATTCCGATGAGGATGTCCAATTGAGTAGTGATGACGAAACTGAAGAGCCCCAACCAATACGAGACATTTCCTGTCCTAGTAATCACAAAGAATTCATGGATATGGTGAAAGGACCTCTTTCTGAACACCCAAAAATTGTAAAGAAAATCATAAAGGCATACCAACCTAAGCTAGCAGAGGGAAATAAGGAAAAACTGGGAGGATTTACAGGAGTAATACTTAGACACATGATCTTTTTTATCGGAACAAAAATATTCTGCTAATGTGCCCGAATTTGCATCAGTTCAAAACTCATTGTTGGTTATACTCCAATCGATGTCTGAGAAGTACAATCACCCTCTTTCAGATACATGCAGAGATATTTTAAACGACATACAAACAAGATTTAAAGAAAAGCACTTTTCAGGGTTATCCGTGGGTGATTTGACCTTCTTTACACTTGTTGGTTGTCTTTTCTCCACATCAGATCAATATCATTTGATCGTTACCCCATGTTCCATACTAATCGCTGAATTTTTGGAGCAGATTAAATTTAACTCGTTACAGAGACTTGGGTTTGGTGCTGTGTTAGTAAGAATATCTTTACAGTACCAAAGGCTAGCAAAACGTTATGTGCCGGAAGTAACTTACTTCCTGGAGAAATCCTTAGCCACTTTCTTAGCTAATGATAGCTCTTTCGACTTCAATGTGGACACTAATGATTTAGCTATCCCTAAGTCGGAGGATTTTTCAAAGGAAATACCGTCTACCCTACGTTTACATCTGTTATTTGAAAACGATAATGTAGGCGAAGAACTCAAAGTCCCAGTATTCTTAAACATTTTGGATTGTCTAAGAGTCGCAATTACAACCATATGGAAAAACCTTCCAGCTTTTAGAGAGATCTGTGTAAATACAGAATTCTTACTTCGTGAAACCATCAAATCCTTCCCGAGCTTAAAAGTGGCTCCTCAAATTTTGGATACCATACAAAGAATTAAAAAGTTTGATCAACATTACCCACTGTCTTTGCAAAATCACAAACCTTTATCCATCCCTTCTCATATTCCTAAATTCGAAGAAAACTTCAACCCTGAGAAGAAATCTTATGATCCATCCACCACAAGAAATGAAATCAATAAGATGAAGGCACAATTGAAGAAGGAACGTAAGTTTACTATGAAAGAACTTCGCAAGGACACCAAATTTGAAGCAAGACAGAAAGTTGAAGAAAATAGAAGAAGTGCTGCCGATTATCACGCTAAAATGGCACAAATCGTCAATGCTATTAGTACTGAAGAAGGTGCTGAGAAAAACAAGTACGAAAAAGAGAAAAAATTACGTACTGGAAAACATTAGAAAAATTAAAACTACTGTATACTATAATAGAATCCTATAATAACTTTTTTTTTTTTTATTTAGTCCTGTTGAACTCACCAATTACCAATTGACTTCGCAGTATCTTATAAAGACAATATCTTGAGAAAACCGCCATTTTTATTATCACCTACCAATGTCTGATTTTCTATAATATTCCTTTACTAGACCCAAGACTCCACCCCCGGTAGTACGACCATTATCTCCACTCGTTTCATTGTTAGGTAAATCATAATGTTGCAAGGGAACAGAACTAATAAACGACTCTTCCACGTCTTTATTCAAATCATCGTTAATTTGATTGCCTTTTTTCTTTCTCCTACGAGCAGGCGTATCACTTATTCTTTTCGAATTTCTCTTTAGTGGCTTATTCACCTCCAAAGCATGCTTTCCAATTCTAAACAGTTCAGGTCTTTGTCCTGGTCTAAATTGCTTCTTCCAAGAGTAGCTATTACTTAAATTACGAGCCCCGTCCGGGGATTCTTCATACTTTTTGTGAGGTAATTGATGTTTTCCCAAAGCATTTTCACTATTCTCATAATCATCCATAAAATACATATAGGATTGCATCATTTTGTTCACAGCAAATTCCCTATCTTCATTCTCAACTTCACTTTCATCAGAATCGAATACGCCATCGGTCGCATCCTCCTGATTGCTTGGTCTTCTACCACTAGAAATATCTGAAATTTTTGTTGAACTCCTGGTGTTCCTACTATCTTTTCTAGTACTCTTACGACGATGAGTCTTAGCATCAATAGAATCATTGATTTCAAACATCGCATATTTGCACACATAGCCGAGACCATCCACATACACAGAGTTATCACGAAAAAACTCTACGATTCTGTCGGCAGATCGCGGAAGAGAAAACCATAGGATGAAGGGTGTCATAATTAAACTTGCTAATTCCCTTAAAAGAATTACAATTTTCAAATTGTAAAGGTTACAGAATTCATTTTTCACGTCTTCCGTATGGTATCTGCCTTCCCATTCCGATGGCAGGTAGTGCGTATAAGAGGCTAACTCTTGAATAGTTTCATCAGGATCAAAGACGTTATATTCATCCGAAATTGAACTTCGACACACTGTCCAAATCGTACCAAGAACAGTAATGTAGAAAAGAGCAGTCTTATCATGAGTGATCTCAAAATTCAAAAAATTTTCAGGATCTAAAATAGTGAATAGACCCAAAATAGCCACAAAGGATCCTGTAACAAATGCAACAAATCTGAGCATTAAATTAATACCTTCCTTTGGAAATTGATCAATATAGCGATCTGCGAGGAAAGTACTGAGTCCAATCCTTTTTTGGAAAAGATGGTACAGTTCATTATATTCCCTGAACTTCCATTCTGCCATTGGTGTATATTGACGAGCACCCAAGGACCCTGGAGAAGTTTTATATTCATTGAAATATCTGAAAAAATATAGTAGCACAAAATATGACACCAGGAAAGGAGATAAAATGATGTTGAGAAACCCCGCCAACATAAAACGCTTTTGCAATTCCTCTTTGACATACTCATGTTGAGAAGGTTTCAAAAAACTTTGTTTTAGAAACCCATTTTCATTAAATGCGTACCCCATAATACATAGGTTAATGTTCCATTCCAAGGTTTTAGTCAGAGGACTTGTTCTGTAAAGTGGGATCGGGAGTGATAAATCTAAAACATCGTTGTTGTACAAGGCAATCAAATAGTTTTCTTTTCTCATGATCCTGTTAGCTACATCATGAGCGTCAATTCTGTTCTTAGCTTTAACTTCCACCACGTTAGCAGTCAACGCATTTTGGTCTTTTAAAAAGATAATCTGTTGAATAACATTTTGCCATGGTATCGATTGTAGCTCCTTGTCTGATATGTTTAACAAATAGGTGTAAAAACTGTGAATTTCGTTCAAATTTTGAATATCAAAATACAATTGAGCTACCTTGAGCACCACAAAAATGTAGAAAACCCATAAAAAGAATTTTGTAAAGCCTGTAATATTATTTCTGTAGCACTTATCAATGGTGATCTCCGACAAGGCATGGGCATGAGGGACCTTAGAATAGTCAATACAATACCCCATATAAGTAGAAATCAAAACAACAAAGGTCAAAGTAGCCAAGTTTAAAAACTTCAGCAAAACCATACAGAAATACCCACTACCCAGATAATAGTTGTAAACATCTTGCAAAAAGATATCTAAATTTTCCACGTTAGCCCACTTCCATAAAGCTCTTTCCTTGGGACTCAAGGAGTGTAATCTATTTACAGGTGTGCTGTTCAAAACAGAAATGTTATTCAAAATATTGGGTCTTTTAAGATTGAATCCACCTGGACGGAATATTTTTTTACCCAATTTATCACCTTTTGATATGAAACTGTTCTGCATCGCTCTGAAACCACCTCCATCACCGTGTCCAGCACTGCTATTCCCATTCTGCGCTTCCAAATCCCTTGGTATACTACGGTTGTTGGTGTCCTTAGAAGATGTAAACAACCTCTGTTTTTGACCTCTCTGTTTATTATGTTGCAGAATTCTTTGAAATAGTAACGAACGATTCTGATGTAATGGCTGTTGGGATTGCTTGGGGCTTGTCGACGCAGCCTTACTAAACAATGGTATATCTTCATCAGCTTCATCCTCATCCTCATCCTTTATCGCTTCAGATCCACCACCTCGTTCCTCTTCACTAGACAATTGTCCTACTTTAGGAATCGAATCATCAGCTTTTCTGAGATGAAAACTAGGCATCTCAGACTCATCATTCAACGCTACATCTTCTGTTACTGGCTCTTCTTCCGGTATCACTGCTTCTTCTCGCTCCACTTCCGCATCTTCTTCTGAGGTAGTTCCCTGGTCGGATTCTGGAACTCTCACCTCTTCTTCATCCTCTCCTGAACTTTCAGATTCTACACCAGCATGAACTTCTGATAACTGAGTATCACTATGTTCGTCTCGCTCACGAAACTGACTCAACTCATCAGTATGAATCGACGTAGTCACATCGTCAGATTGAAGCCCAAAGACTCGCGATAAAAAAAGTATCTCTGCCATTAGATTGTGAAGATGGCTTACTCCTTTCCATCCTAGAAACACTTACAATCACAGAGCAACAATAATGACGGGTATAATACTGATTCAAGGTTCGAGGAAGGCGGCAACAGTGTCCTAAAACTACGCTCCCTTTAAAAGGTATGGTTACCAATCCTTATCACCACAATGCGAATAAGTGTTACCCGGATATATTTCTAAAGTAATACCGTCGTTTTAGCCGCCTGAAGGATCATAGTGATTACCATAAAACATTTCAACTCATTTGCTGCAACTGCAGAATTCTATAGATATACAATGTGTGGATAAAAAATACTTAGATGCTTAAAACCTGGGGGTTATAACTACTCTTCCATCTACACGACCCAGCAATTCAACAAATGGTGGTGCATCACTGTCTTGATTTATTGTCACCGCGTCTTGCAAGAAAGTACTCTCTGTTCCCCTGCTGATGTCCATTACCACATTACCAATTTTTGCGGAAAGTCTACCTGATTTGTGTACTCTTATGGACCCGATACGTCCCGCCAAGGATGGTGGAGGTTCCGCTATTTCTGAATCTTTCTTTGTAGATTCTTTGGTACCTTCATCACCTTTCCCCTCCATTGATTGATCTGTTTCTGCTAACTCTGGTCTAACTACATTCCTTTCAAATTCCGGTAATTTAGGAGGTAGCTGAAATAAGACAAACCTATCAGGTTTATTATTAATTTTGTTTAATTTCTTCCATATACGCTCATGATCTTCGTTCATAGATTTGACTTCAGCAACAGATCCATTCTGATCAAGAGACTGAAATTTTTTGTGCTAATGACAATTCATCTAATTTCTGACGTAACTCCGATTCTCTTTGTTTTAGCGTATCTTGTAATTCATTGGCATTCTCGGTGGGTTCCTGCTTTACAGATGAATTTACAGGCGTCTGTTCTCTTGTGGTAATATCTGATGAGATAGCTTCCTTATCAACACTTTGTAAAACCTCCAGATCCTGATGTCTATACCGTACTGGTCTAATAGGGAAAAGTTCTTCCGTCTTCAAAGCCCTCCACGTTTCTTCATCCACATCTGGCGTACCCTCTCCTTCGTCATCATCACTACCATTAAGGTCATGAATTGAGTACTCTTTTCCCATATTAAATCTATTCTGCGTCGATGATTTCTTTTTGTCCTCGCCATCTTCCTCTCGGTTATCACCTTCGTCTCTTTCCTCGTCTTCCTCGTCCTCATCATCATCATTTCCACCCATCTTTTTCAGACCCTGTAAGACCAATGGTGATACACCACTACCACCTTCCAACTTGGTAAAAGCTCTCTTGGGTCCACCACTTTTATCACCAACGAAATTACCCGCTGCCAATGGCCCTGTGGAAACCACATGCGTATTATTTAAATATCGAGCCATACGACGGTTCTGATTGCCTGGTCCAGTTGACTTTCTATTGATGGGTTTCTTTTTATCATTGCTAGGCTTTGGAGTTTCATCAGATTCCAGTTTTGGTGCTGATGCCTCTCTCTCCTCCTTTGATCTTCTAGTAGCGACCTTGGGTTTAAATCTTAATCCTGGTTTACCAGCACCAGGATTTTTCAGCGAGGGCAATCTACCTGGTCCATCCCCACTACTCATACTGGGCTTGGAATTATAATTTTAAGACTGGAATTCTCAAAGGTTCGTTTAACTATTGAAGCTCATCTCATTTTTCACTATTTCTTACTATTTCTTTGTAGAGCCGAAAATTTTTCAATATTTTGAAAAAAAAAAAAGAAAGCTCATCTCGTCTCATCTCATCTTAACAACAGGTTTGATAGAAAACATAGAAAGGATCCAAAAGGTTTCAGTTTTAGGCGCATCTGTTATTATCTTTATCAAATATGGCCAGGAAAGGCTCCAAGAAAGTTTCACAAAAGCCTGCAGACAAGCCTATTTTAACTAGTGACGATGAATACGGCATGAATGAAATTGATGATTTTGCCTCCAAGAGAGAAAAGATCATGCTTGATGAGTCCACTTTGGGCCATGGAAATGAGGAAGATGATGATTCGAATGAAGATGAAGAAGTTATGGCAGTGAGTGATGATGACGATGAAGAGGATGAGGAAAATGAAGAAGAAGAAGAACAAGAAATTGATGGTGAAGAGGCCTACAGAAAAGTTTTTGGTAGGAGGCTCAATGCTGATACTCAGAAGTTAGATGAAAGTGAAGGAATGTTGGATAATGACGCTGCTTGGGGTGCTTCTAAGAATGAATACTACGGTGCTGATGATTTAGATGATGATGAAACTGCTAAAGAAATCGAAGAAGAAGCTCTGCGTCAAAGGAAGAGGCATTTGGAAGAACTTAATATGAACGATTATGTGGATGAAGAATTGGATAACGAATGGGTGAAAAGTGCAAAGGAATTCGACACTAATGAATTTAAAGAATCTACAAACCAAAAGGATTCTGCAGTCTCGATAAAAGATATACTAAATATGGATCCTGAGTCTCAAAAGAAACATTTAAAGACATTGTTCCCTGAGTTTTTCCCACTCTGTAAAGAGTTCTCCCAATTATCCAATATTCTAGAAGACTTAAAGAGCAAAAAACACTCGCAGTCTGTGTATTTAAAAATCATGGCTCTATCAAGTTATCTAGGAACACTTTCATCATATTTTAGCATTTTATTGCACGAATTAAATACCAATGAGGACTTTGCCACTATGAGAGACCATCCGATTATGGAATCTATTCTAACATCGAAGGAACTGTGGAGACAAGCTTCTGAATTACCAGATGAAACTGGGGAGTACTTGCAAGATCAAAACAAAGGAGATAGCGAGATTGTACATGTCGAAGATATCAATCAAAGTGAAAATTCAGAGAATGAATCCAACGGAGAAAGTAGCAACGAGGAAGAACAAGAAAAGAGTCAGGGACAAGAAGAGAATGATGACAATGAAGAGGAAGAGAGTGATGTTGATCTGGACGATTTTGAAGAGTACGTTAAACAGTCTCGTGTATCAAAGAAGAAGCCGGAAGAACCAGTAAGTAATGAAAAATCCGACGATTACATGGAAGCTGGAATGGCTGATATAGATGCGCAGGAAAAGAAAGCTCGCAAAAGAACTTTACGGTTTTATACTTCCAAGATTGACCAAGAGGAAAATAAAAAAATCGATAAATTTAAAGGTGATGATGACATTCCATACAAAGAGAGACTTTACGAAAGGCAACAAAGATTACTCGAGGAAGCACGTAAGCGTGGTCAACAGGGTTCGAAGGAAACAGATCTTGATTCCAGAGATTACGACTCTGATGATGAAGCAGTTTCAAAATCTGTCAATGAAAATAGTGAAAAAGATTATTTCAACGAAGTTTTAACAAAGAAACAGATGAAAAACAGGAGCCGACAACAGGCTCATAAGGATGCCGCCAAAGCTGCCAAGGAAGGGAAACTCGCAGAGTTGGCAGAAGAGGTTGGTGAAGATGGTAAACGTGCCATCAATTACCAAATTTTAAAGAACAAAGGTCTAACACCAAACAGAAAGAAGGAAAACAGAAATGCTCGTGTTAAAAAGAGAAAGAGATTCGACAAGGCCCAGAAGAAGCTCAAATCGGTGCGTGCTGTCTACTCCGGTGGGTTATCTGGTCCATATGAAGGTGAAAAGACTGGTATTAAGAAGAATTTGACCAAATCTGTCAAGTTTAATAATTAAATAGAAAAGCTCTTTTAATAAAAGAAAGTGAAGTTAGATTTTGGTCAATCAGGAGGGTAGATTACTGATCTTAGTTTTTCCTTTAAGCCACTAGCATCAGTGGCCGTCTCTAAATCCAAATCCCATAGCAAAAATCTTTTTACTATTTCTTGGTTCTTTTGTAAATGTGTAATTTCACTTTCAGTCAGCCTTCCACAAAAATCCACTATGTCATAACCTTGATTCATCAATGATGCTAGTTTATCGGCTCTTGTGGTAATCGATCTATCTATCCCACAAACTTTTGCACAATAGATACCGAAGGACTTCCTAGAAATACCTTCCTGAACAGAATACAAAAAAGTAATACCAAAATTTTCTTCATGAACCTTTATTGTTTGTGATTGATCCTCCTGATTTACCAAAATAGCAGTTGTATAATGCTTAACGCCCAAAAGGTCCTCGGATAAGATCCCATCTTTAAATAATTCATGAAAATGAGTACAACCTATAATCCGAGGACATTTTCGATCCCTGGATAAAACGCTTAGAATAGATCCAAAGAGGGCAGGTCCATCTACAATATCAGTACCCTTCCCAAACTCATCTACTAGAATTAAACTTTTTTCTGTTGCCAGTGACAAACATTTAGCCATTTGTAAAGAATCCAGAGCAAAAGTACTTTGATCTTTAGTCATAGTTTCTCGAGTTCGAATTCTGCTTAATATTCTATCCACAATTCCAATTTTGGCCCATTTCGCAGGCACAAAACAACCAATTTGAGCTAACAGCACTATAAGCCCATTTTGGGTAAGAAATACAGATTTACCAGATTGGTTAGCACCTGTTAAAATAGTGATTCTTTTGAATCCATTTTCAAACCAAGATGTTGAATCTACAGCGGAAAACTGACCGCCGTTTAAATTAACACTATTTGGGATATAAGTGTCAACCATAGTTTCATAAAGAGCATGTCTACCTTCTTCAACTTCTAATACACAATCTTTCTCTGTTATTTCTGGTTCCACGTAATTGTACGACTCCGATACATAGGCAAAGGATAGTAACACTTCTAATTCAGCTAGCAGATGCCCACAAATGCATAACATTTCACTTTGCTCTAATATATGGTTCTGAAACGTATGCAAAACTTCAATCTGTAAATCAAATATCAAAGTATGAACATCTCCAAATTGCTTATCCAACTTATCAACACGATAGTTTTTATAATATATATTAGTCTCTGTTCTAAAGATCTCATCCCATTGTAACTCTTGTACGATCCATTCAGCTTGATCAAATTCGACCTCTAATGTTACCATATATCCTAGTTGAGGAATATAAACTGCATTGACTAAACTTTCATTAATAGCATCAATATTGATCCCTCCCTCTGCCAAAGAGTTTAAAATGGTAATTTCAGCATCTTTGGCAACATCGCACAAAATAGTCTCCAACCGATTGTAAACATTTCTACAGTTATCCAGTCTCAAATCAACCCCATCACGTATCGTTGTACTCTTTGTTTCCTTCGACGTTTCTAAATCAATCACATCGTTTATTCTCACCGATAGTTTCTTCAAAATTTTAGGATCAACCATTTGTTGTATGCGGAAAAAAATATTTTGACTACTTCTATCAAAGTGTAACATGGAAATCAATAGGTGAACTTGTAAGCTTCTTGCGAGAAACTGTGACAACGAGTTCCAAGTACTTACTGTGGTTTTTCCCTTTTGTAATTGATTCATAATTGATATCACGTTGGGCATATGTCTAGCCGCCGTTCGTAAATCCTCAAACAGAGGAACATTATTTCTATTCAACAATGTTCTAATAATACCATAACGTTTTAGTATCATTTCCCTGTTAGTCAAGGGCCCCGTAATCCAAGACCTGAGCTTCTTTTTCCCCATTTCTGAAAGATCCTGTCCCAAGAGCTCCCAAACACTAAAGCAAGCATTTTGAACCAATTTGTCGTTTCCCATTTTTTGCATTTGAGGAAAAACATTTAATGAAAACAAACTATCCTCATCAATGAAAGCGCGATCTTTTAGATCTAGTATTTCAACCTGATGGATCATTTCATTACTTCTGAGAGGTAACATAGCTGTTGTATCATCTTCAAATCCGTTTTTTATAATTCTTGTTTAACCATGCTAGTAAACAGTTAATTGTTAATGTAGTCACAAATGTGGAGTCACTCGCATTAACCATCAAATCCTTTAAGATGGTTATCCCACAGTGGTTTTCTATTGGTAATAGTTGTACATCATTCGCGTGGCGGTACCTATCGGCTGGCTGCAGTTCTATTTTGCAGTCATTATTTGAACATATTTTGTTGATATGATTGTAACTTGCTTCTTCTAACCTAATAGATACTAAACATATCTGAGGATTGTTTACCAAAATGAGCGATTCTGCAATCATGTTAGTCTCATCGCTTTTAGAAATGGATAATGATATATCTTGCATCAATATCTTTAAAGTTCCAGTAGATCCTTCTAATATGCAACATCCGAATTTATTCCCCAAAACTTCCAGGCAGAGTATAGTTGTCTCTTCAATAATAAGACTTTCCTCTGCAACAAAAGAGCTTATATTGTGATCCATTATCTTGTCTTTAGTTAAAGTGAAAGGAACCAGAAAACAATTTAGCCGCCAATCGTTTCCCGCCCGGTCTCCTTATATAGGTAAAATATAACATCAATAGAACCCAAGGGAACACACATATAACCAAAAAAAATTACTAATAAAACAAAATATTATAAGAGAAGCTCATGCATAATATTAAAAAAGATAATAGAATAAAATTCAAATAGATGACTGATCAATCCTCCTTTCAGCCAATGCAATCCATTTAGCGACTACTTGAGCCGATCTATGCTGTCTACGTTCTGAATATTTCTTCCAAATGGCTTGATGACGCTTCTCAGCAAACCTACAATTTTCCAATATTACAGTCGCTAATGGAAAAATTTGTTCTTGAGTATAACCAGAATAATAGATATGTTTCAAGGTCCATTCGTTACAACCCAGAATAATTCTGCTGAGAAAATATGCACCTGTTGCTAACCAGCTTGGCGGCGCAGCAACCAATTTAGAATCCATTGTTGTTGTCTCCAAAAGATATTTGGCTAAAGTCCTAGTATCGTATTCATAATCGTCAGCCTTACTGATTCTTCTCAAAAAATGAAAAGGGGCCTGGCCAACCAATTTCAAAATCTAAAGTGTCAATCATAAACTTTTCAGCCTTAACGATATCTTCCTTGGTATACGCATGATCTAACATGTAAGCGATGTCATTTAACGTTGGACAATTGATCTCCTCATACTTTGCTGCCACGAATAATGCTGCTGCACCGACAAGCTGAAATCTGTTTAATGTAACGGTTTTTCTAGAAAGAAACCTATCGATGATATTAACAGTCAAATAAAGAGTTTCAGGTAATAATTGAAACCTAGAATGTACTTGTATAATCCAATCTATCAATGTACTCCTATAGGACCATTTTAATTCCGGTTGCATATCCATGTAGGAGGGATTCGGCCTGTACTTCATTTCTAATTCCCTTAAATATTCAAATATTTCCGTACTGAGTTCCGACACCATAACCACATCATAGGTATCATCATCTAATGGATCTGGTGTATCACGATGATATTCTTTATAAGCTTGGCCTAAAACAGCTTTGCTTCTTTCATTAAAAACCGGCGACAGAGGTTCATTACTGTCATCATCACTGTCATCATCATATTCATCATCTTGCTCATCTGCGTCACCTGCTTCTTCATCATCATCATCTACATTCACCTCTATTTGATTTTCCACAACTGTATCAGCGTGCTCGTTACCCACCATTTGATTTCTCTTTAAAATATCCACATATACTTCCGACTGATTCGCCGATCTTTCAGCCCTATCTTGTGACTGTAGTTGTCTATCCTCTAATTCATCGATAGATACGTACCTCTCATTTCTACCCATGCCCGTACGCTTAGGCCCGTCATTTTCTGCTGTCGAGGTTGATGGTGCTGCTAATTGCTTGGCCGAAGCGTTATTAATATACACCCTATTAGAAACCTGTGAAGTAACATCACTTAATGCCACTCTGTGCTGTTGGAAGGGCGCATGTTGATTTTGGGATGATTGTTGATTTTGACCTTGTCTCTGCTTGTAATGAGCCATGGCAATTCCTACATCGCCATATTCGGTATTTTCATTTTCCTTTGCATATTCCTGAGGTACTGAACTAGTTGAATGAGAACTGTAATGCATCTCAATCCCCTTATCCTTTAAACCTGAGATAAGCTCAATAATTGAATCCACAAGTATTCCCCGATGGAAATTTAGTACACTTCCACAACCTTTTCCCTCGAAACGGAGTGTAACAAAAGGTTACAATAGAAAATGCAAAGTACAGAGGAAACGGTCTCTTTAAAACTTTCTGCAAGTACCTTTTAATAATCTTGAGAACCTCACAAGTCTTTATTTCTAAAACTCTTTTGCGAACTTCTTTATTTTTTTTACCTTCTCAACATCGACTTTTCGGTTTACAAAAACAAAAACTAACAAGGCAAAACGAAAACATTGAAAAATTTCAGTAATTTAACAAAAACAATTGGGATGAGAAATAAAAACATGTACAACGCGATTCTCAACCCCCCATTAAAATCTTTGTTTTTATTTTGATTTGCTTCCCTATTGGCAGCTATCAATCGATTCGATACAACCAAATCAATCAATGAATCAACGAATCAATAAATCAATGAATCAACAAACCGATTAGTTTGATAAACTGCGATACGACACATCAATCTTGCTTCGCTGCATCTGTAAACAAAAATGCTTTACCGCTTGAATTACCTCCCACAATCCAATTGCTTAAGGGGTGCCATGCAAGAACTGCAGGTACTGTCGCGGTTGTCAAGTGGGCTAACTGCTGACCTTGCGAATCGTAAATATCAATTGCCCTTTTCATATTCGCAATGGCAAAAACATTTCTATCAGGTTTAAACTTTGCCTTCAAGATACTAGTCCATCTACCACTTTGACAATTATGCTTTATAGTGAGTCGTGGTTGTAGGTCACTTGCTAGTTGAGAACCGTTGTTATTCATATCAAACAACCTAATAGTATCATCGTAACCGTTACAAACTAGCGTGTTGTCCGTTGGTGAAAAGGAAACTGCTGATACACTTAACCTAGAATCATAAGTAGATACCAGTCCCAAAGAAGAAAAATCCTCATACGAAATCCAATCTGGGTTATCAACAGTATTTCTTAGATCCCAGATTTTCAAGGTTCGATCCAACGAGCCTGTAGCAATTTGGTAAGGCTTCTTGGGATCAAGATCCATTGACCCAATTTTTTTTATCTGAAAGTCTTCTGAAACTTAAGTTTTTAGATGGTTCTCTAAGATCCAAAGTGGTAAACTCACCACCAAGTGTTGTTAAGTGTAAGAGGTTCAAATTATCATAACTGAATTTACAATCTGACACGCCGAGAGGATCGTCGTACTCATTCGCCAAATTAGCGATTTGTGTGGATTGCATAGAGTTCAAATCAATGCTTCTTATGAATCCATCATAAGATGCAGCTAACAATTTGGATGTATCACTGGGGAAACAATCCAGTCTACTAACGTTTTTAGAGAACAGTTGAACCCTTGTGATGTCAGGTTCTTCGTCCTCATCTGGTGTTCCCTCCTTGACATTCCATAAGCCGAGATTACCAGTAGTATCGCCTGCAACAATTAATTTTTGGTCCAGTGAAGGATGAAAATACATTGCAGATATACGTTCATAAACTAACCTGATATCGTTAGGTTCGAATTCCTCATACGGTTGTAAATCGAATTCTTTCTGTAGATCACTGTCAACCTTCTGATGCTTTTTAATCTCTTGAAAGAAATCACCACTTGAAAAATTAACCTTTGCATACTTGTCGAGCAATGCGGATTCCTCTTCGTTTTTAATCAAGTCACTCAATTTAATATCGCCAATGATTCTGGTATCTTTGACCTCATCCACGAGTTCTTTGTCCGGAGACCCCATCTTCATCAATTCATTATCATTCACATTAGGCACTCCTTTTCCCTCAGCGTCTTCACCTCTAATTCTCCTAGATCTACGTGTAGGAATCTTTTCAGCTCTAGGTGACTCACTCTTCTTACCACTAATATCTCCTACAGTCTTCTTTTTCTTTTGAGGCCTACGATCATCGGAACCTGATTCTTTCTTTACCTGACTAGCGGCTCCATTGAGATTCAACTTCCTAAGTAAATCATTGTTCCTTCTGATATTCTCTAATCTTTTTTTCTGAAAGGAAGATAGCTCTGACATCAATTCCTAAATTTCTATGATCCTAACTGTACTTCTTATGTCTATCTAGTATGATGAATTGAGGGTTCCACTAAATTTACGTGTTTTCTAAACGCGCACTCTTCTAATAGTAGCGATGAGGATGATGATAATGATGACAATGGAAAACGGAAAGGAAAAAAATCTGATCATTCAAGATGTCTAATATCGTTGATGTCTTTAATCCACGACCAACTCGTGAACTTAGTCAAGAAGAGACTATGGACTGCCTTCCCTGTCAAGTCATGAGCTCACTATTTGGACTTGGATTCGGTGGATATCTCGCAAGTGGACAACCGTTTAAATTTACAGATAAAGAACGTAGACAAGGTATTACTTTAGCTGAATTTGAGAAACGTAATCCGCAATGGTGGAAAGTCGGGTTACGAGGTTTCGGCTCCGTACTAATAGTGTTTGGCATCATCAGAGGCACAGAGGGTTGGATTTGGAACAAAGAAAAGAAATATAAACGGTTTTGAGGACAAATAAGTACATCCCACAAATGATTTGAAATTACTTTGAACCTAATGTCTATATATATACAATGTGTACTCTAATAAACGAAATAGAACAAGAAACAAAGAAAGAACACCTAAGCTCGCCTTGCCGTTGCAGCAGCCTCACCTGCTCTTTCTAATTGCTTCTGTTCGAGTTTTGCACGTTCGTTATCTTCACGCCTTATTTGCTTGTCCTCCCTTATTCTTACTTTAACCTTTTTACACCAGTGTTTATAATCCTTATCCCTTGACTTGTACATGTCTATGAAATCATGACACAACAATTCTTGTATCGATGACCGTTGTGATTCTTCTTTGACGCAACATCTATTAACGAAATCAATCATTTCCTTAGGAAATTCATAACCCTGTCCCTGTGGCAATTTGGGTGATGGCTCGTTGACAATTCTTTGCAAAAGGTCTAGTATACCGTCAGGAGTATCATTATGACCACCTAGTGGGAACTCCCCCGTTACCAACTCAATGATCACAAGGCCAAGTGACCAAACGTCACCCTTAATAGAGTAAACATTCCCCTGTATACGTTCCGGTGACATGTAGGTAGATGTACCAACAAAAGTATCAGCAATTGAATTAATTAATTTCTTTGAAACTCCAAAATCACAAATTTTCACTTGACCTTTGCTGTTAATTAAGACATTCGAAGGTTTAATATCTCGGTGAATAATCTTATAGCGCTCATAAAGGTATAGCAGCCCATTTAGCACACCATGGGAAATCTTGGAAATGACGAGCCCATTAAACCAAGGCATAATTCTACTTGGCGCATGTCTTGCTACATGTCTTTTATAAACTGAAAGAATCTTATCCAGAGATCCACAGTTCATATATTCCATTAGTATAATGATCTCATTATTACTCGCGTGCGTGTAGTAAGCACCGTAAAACGAAACAATATTATCGTGCATATGGACACTTTTCATAATACTCAGCTCCCTGACCAGTTGGTTTACCACCAAATGGTTATTACTCTCTACGGGAATGGTTTTTTTGGCAACAATCCTTGAATCCGGAACGTGCAACGCCTTTATGACCGTACCAGAGTTCCCAGAACCAATTTTCCCCAGCTGTACCAAATTTTCTAACTTGATAGAATTACTCATAACACCACTGCTGCTGGAATCATTATTTTTGAAAATGGAAGACTTCGACAATTCCCCCTCTGGTAACCCAACAGATACTTCTTCATCTATCGGTGTAAATACATGGTTGAGACTCGTAGATGTCGACGGTGACGAATTCGTCGGACTACTAACTACAAACGATTGCTGTATCATCCCCAACCCTTCGCTACTCCCATTCCTACTCTCGTTCTTCAAGTCAAGTACAGGATTATTGTTTAAGTGGATCTTACCTTTAAACCCCCTTCGAAGATATAGATTACTAGCATCATTTTTCGGAAAGTTTAACTTACCCGATAACACAGAAGATGATGTCCCAGCCCTCACATTATCCACATCATGCAAATTTTCACTACCGTTGCGATATTCTTGTGCATTAGTCGTTATTTCATTACCGTACATATCCCCATCTATTGCATCTTGTGGTAGTGACAGCTGTTTCAAGTTCCGCTTCTTCTGGTTTCTACCGTGGAAAAAGACTAGGTGCCTGGAAGTTCATTGAAGCGATTTACCTTTAATTTAATCTCGAGAACTATTCCTTTATAATTTCCTTTAATCCTTTTTCTTTTCTGTCTTTTCCTTTCCTTTTCTAATTTTGAGCAAATCTAACTAATCTGTACCATACAATGAGGAGAGATATCCAGATATCTCTGCTACCAACCCTTGCTGACTTCAGCCAAGCACGTATATAAGTATCGTGCCGTTTTATTGTGATTGTACCGGTCCTAGCTGTATATCTCAAGAAGTTAATATTATAGTATTGTTCAGGGCCCACATTGAAGAGAAGCCCTTCCGGCCCCAAGAAAAAATTAAACACGAATATTGTCCGAGGGACTGAGTAATTCGGACAGATGTAAAAAACTAGATCAAAAAAGTAAGTAAAGACCATAATATACTGCCAATGTATATCAGATGCTCGAGTATTTCAGTTGACGTGCCTGTTAAATCGACTTTTTGAGTCACAAAAGTGCTAGTTGAAGCCACTAACCTGTCTTAATGCATCCAATAATGCATATCCTCTAACTCATCTTGCAACGTAACGTGATGAAGATAGCTGTTCTCACCTCATACAGAGCAAAGCAACCGTTGGAATAGATTCATTACTTCTTAGTCTATTTTGGACTTAATCGATATCTTTAGATCTGGGGATCTGTAACACAAGCACGTGATCTTATCGTATGTGAGTTTACGTGTTCGTATAGAAACTTACAACAAGATCGGGTTGAAGCATAAGCACTAACAACGATAAGAAGACTAGTATAATAAAAAACTAGCACAGTTTTCGAAGAATTTACGACCGCATGAGGATCTAACAAAGAACCGGTATTTATCGGTATTCTGCCGGTATTGTTATTATGTTTTCACCTACTCACAGTATTATTATTGCTTGCATAAAGGCAGAGTTCCTGTTGCCAAGTTCGGTGTTGATACGAATGAACCTTACTATAATCAGACAAAAGCGTCCCCTTCAATTGGCAGAAAAAAGCCGGATGGGTAGCAACTACAAAATGACGTAATATCACCTGATCCATTTTGCACGTGCGACTGTCCGAGCACTCCAGGGTATGTCCGATATGGGTATTACCCTGATCCAAAAAATTTATTGATAATTTTTCAACAAGAAAAGGAGAAGGAAAAAAAAGGAATTGAGACAAAAGAAGACTGCAGTTGTGACACACACGCAAATTCGAGTAAATTACATACACCATAGACTAGAGACCCTCTATTCAAGAATCTGACAATTATTTTTACAGCTACTGTTGTTGTTTAATTGTTTAATGCAGAAAGAAGAGATTTCGGCGCTTTGATAAAACAGATTATTTTTTTTTTTTTTGCACGTAATTATTCATCAAAGTCAGTTGTATCAGAGCTAGTAATAAAAGAGGAATCAATACTTCTCACTAATTAATCTGTCAGTGATTTTTATATTCTATTTGTGTTATCACTAAGAAATACCTAATACAAACAACATGAGTCAAGAAGATTGGACGTCTCAATTGAAAAAACCTACAAAGGACACAAGACCTCAGACGGATGATGTCTTGAACACAAAAGGTAATACTTTTGAAGATTTTTTCTTAAAGAGAGAATTATTAATGGGTATATTTGAGGCCGGATTTGAAAAACCATCACCTATTCAGGAAGAATCTATCCCGGTGGCCCTTGCAGGGAGAGATATTTTAGCAAGAGCTAAGAATGGTACGGGTAAGACCGCGGCATTTGTTATTCCATCTTTAGAAAAGGTGAAACCAAAGATCAATAAAATTCAGGCATTGATCATGGTCCCAACAAGAGAGCTAGCATTACAAACTTCTCAAGTGGTGCGTACTTTAGGTAAGCATTGTGGAGTCTCCTGTATGGTTACCACTGGTGGTACCAACTTGAGGGATGATATCTTGAGATTAAACGAAACTGTTCACGTTCTCGTGGGGACTCCAGGTAGAGTCTTGGATTTAGCATCGAGGAAAGTGGCGGATCTGAGCGAATGCTCATTATTCATTATGGATGAAGCTGATAAAATGCTTTCGCGCGATTTCAAAACTATTATCGAGCAGATTTTAATCTTTTTTACCACCCCAACACCAATCACTTTTGTTTAGTGCAACTTTCCCAATAACAGTCAAAGAATTTATGGTTAAACATCTGCACAAACCTTACGAAATTAATTTGATGGAAGAACTAACTTTAAAAGGTATTACTCAATATTATGCCTTTGTAGAAGAAAGGCAGAAACTACACTGTTTGAATACGCTTTTTTCGAAGCTACAAGTTAATCAAGCAATTATCTTTTGTAATTCTACTAATCGTGTTGAACTGTTGGCAAAGAAAATTACAGATTTAGGTTACTCGTGCTACTACTCTCATGCTAGGATGAGACAACAGGAAAGAAATAAGGTTTTTCACGAATTCCGTCAAGGGAAGGTGCGTACCCTTGTATGCTCTGATCTTTTAACTCGTGGTATTGATATCCAGGCTGTTAACGTCGTTATTAATTTTGATTTCCCCAAGACTGCGGAAACTTACTTGCATCGTATCGGTAGATCAGGTAGATTCGGTCATCTGGGTCTCGCAATCAATTTAATTAATTGGAATGATCGTTTTAATCTTTACAAAATTGAGCAGGAATTAGGCACAGAAATCGCTGCTATTCCTGCTACTATTGACAAATCACTATATGTTGCCGAAGACGTTTCTACCGTGCCAACGCCATTCCCGTTGCAACCTCAGTCGTTGCCACAACCACCCCCACAACAACAACAACAACAACAGCAACAACCACCATATGGTTCACCAGCTCAAGGATTTACACCTCAAAATTTTGCTCATCAACTCCCACCTCAGGGCTTGGCACCACAAGGTTTCCCAGCTGCGCAAAGTTTATCGCCACAAGGGTTGGCACCACAAGGTTTAGCACCACAAAATTTATCACCGCAAGTCTTAGCCCAAGGGTTACCTCAAGGTATTCCCCAAGGTTTAGCCCAAGGTTTACCACAAGGTATTATGGCGCAAGGTATCCCTCCAAACTTTGCTGCTCAGCCACATTATTGAAATGATTTCATTTTTTTTTTTTGGTTGTTTTTATTGCATGATGCGGATGTGTATTATTTTCTGAGAAATTTTAACCGATATTTTTATTATTTACAAGAAGATGCCCTTACTGCCAGATATTATATTTTATTACTTCAGAAACGTTGTAAACAAATCGATAACAAATGAGGGAATTGATGCGCAAGAGGGTTGTGGAATTGACGTGACAACGAATTAAAATAAGCAAAATAGTATTTGACAAAACAAAGAAGGATTTGGAAGCCTTAAACTAAGGTATAAATGAATAGTTAAAAAAAAAAAAAAAAAATAATAATAATAATAATAATAATAATATTAAAAAAAAAAAAAAAAAAAAAATAGAAAAGTCAAAATTTAGAAAAAAATACAATAAAGGTGAAGATGATCAAGGAAATAATTGGTGGACTGAAAAGTAATCCAAAGATTCCGGTGGGGTATGTCAGTAGGTTGACCAAGCCGGGAAACTCATCGGTACTTCATCATTGAAATCGGAATAAGATATATATATATATATATATATATATATATTTTTTTACAACAGAAGTAGTACGGTTGTGGCGGTTAGAATGCTATACTATTTCCAATATATAGTAGTATATTAGGTATATAATGGCCGACTTTAATGTTCTTCCATTAAGTAGGTATGCATACATATATATATATATATTTTTTTTTTCCTTCCACTTTTTAGTCTTGATGCGATATCTCTGACGCTTGCTGGATAAGCTAACATATTGTTCTACTGACTACCGTACTTATCACAACAAATAAACACAATCCAATAGAGGTTCGTCATGTCTATACAGGAACAACGCTCAATAATTCATTCAGCTGCTGAGTTTCTTGCTGCCAGAGTCAAGGCACATTTTCTCGATGAATTCAGACCAAGAGTATTAATTATTTGCGGTTCAGGTCTTGGTGGAATCTCTAATAGAATTTCTTCTGACAATCCTAAGCCCTTGGAAATTAGATACGATGACATCCCAGGATTTAAAAAGAGCACAGTCGCAGGTCACCAAGGTTCACTGGTTTTTGGTAAAATGAATGGTGTACCTGTTGTTTTAATGAGTGGCAGACTACATGGTTACGAAGGCCATTCCCTTTTTGATATCACTCTGCCCATTAGAGTCCTCCACCACATTGGAGATGTTAAACAGTTAATTGTTACAAATGCTGCTGGTGGTATAAATCCAAATTTTAATCCTTGTGATTTAATGTGCATTTATGACCATATTAATTTGCCTGGGTTTGCTGGTCTACATCCTTTAAAAGGTTCAAACTTTGACGAAACTGGTCCAAGATTCTTACCATTAACTGATGCCTATGATCTAGGTCTACGGAAATTGCTGTTTAAAAAGAAACAAGAATTAGGGATTGATAGACCGCTTCACGAAGGTACATATATGTACGTTTCTGGTCCAACCTTTGAAACAAGAGCTGAAAGTAGGGTTATACGTCTACTTGGTGGTGATGCAGTGGGTATGAGTACAGTCCCGGAAATTATTGTCGCAAGACATTGTGGCTGGAAAATACTAGCACTATCGCTAATTACTAATAAATGTGTAATTGATCCACCACCAAGCGCATTGGAAACTGAAAACTCTTCCATGGACGAGGGTATAGCGTCCCATGCGGAGGTTCTAGAAAACGGTAAAAAGGCTTCTTTAGACGTTGAACAACTCGTTGCCGCTGTGGTGTCGGAATTGTAATTGCAGTTGCTAAAATATGTATACTCCGAAATACACAAAAGTAAAAATATAGAAAATCGTTTATTCTACATAATCATCTTATACCGTATTTTATCGTTCTGTTTTTTTCGTATTTATTTGTCGTCTTCTCTTCGGTGGACGTTTTACTGTTGTACTTCACCAGCAGGCTCCCATTTACCCTCGAGATCTTCTTTCCAAAGTGTCACTTTATTATCACCTCCTGAAAGAGCTAAGATATTGCCTGATAATGACCAACTGGCTCTCCATAAAACATCAGGAAACCTTTCAGCTTGTAAAGGTGTCTTTTTCCATGAACCTTCATTATTTTCTTGAGACCAAATAATGCAAGTATGATCTTGTGATACCGTAGCAATATAGGAGCGCAATAGAATAGATGGTGACCATGCAACATCCCTAACCCAATCGCTATGACCTTCCAAAGTATTTTCTAAGACGTACGTTTGTGAATCACTGTTAAACTTCCAAACTTTAACCAAGTTATCAGCACCACCCGTAACAAATCGACGTAATTGTTGAGAGTTTGAATCTCCCTGAACTGTCGCAGGTGCCCAACTAGCAGCGTTGACACCAATGGCATGTGCATCGATAACTATTGGCGAAGTTGTACCATTCTCTTTGAACTCTACTACTGAAACCTTACCATCAGAAGATGCTGCCAATAGTAAAGCACCATATTCATGAGGTGCCCACTGTACAGAATTGACAGATGCAGAATGCACAGCATGAACTGCAATTTGATCCCATTTTCCGTTCTCCTCTTTCCAAATCAAGACTTTACCATCATAGGAACAAGATGCTAGAATCGTACCAAACTTAGGATGGGCCCAGGCAATACGCCAAACAGGACCTTTATGTCCACTTAAAGTTTCGACCAATTTGTGAGTTTCACCTTCTACCTCAAAGATCTTTATAGTTTTGTCAGATGAACACGTAGCCAATCTTCTACCGTAGTAATCTAACACAGCATCGTGAATCAAATCGTTATGGGCATTCGCTATAGTAGGCATTTTCAATTGATCTGTATCTAGCCTCAAATGAATCCTAATTCACTGATTTGCACTGTTTATCTTATTTTAAAGTGTTAAATAAATGCACTGTTATTTTGGTGTATTATTCGATCTTAGATTTTTCTTCCAGGAGGCGAACGAAACATCACGTGATAATACACATGCGGGTAACCATACCACAATTTTAGCCGCCAACGCATATTCATATCATATAGCAAATACTTGGAGCTCAAAATTCCCACCTAAAGCATTTACCTGGAATTGCATATTATTCATATTCCATCCTCTACGAGCAGCAATGACTCTAATGAAAAGGCTAACGAGAAATATGAGAAGCACCATGCCTATTGAGATCAAATCTTCCCGCTGCAATCCTAATGAACGGAAACGATCCCACAGTGATAAAGTGTGGCGCTGTTGATAATGTTGACGTTGAGTTTGCTGCTGTTGGCGTTGCAGATACTGACGATCTTGTTGATAATGACGATCTTCTAACGATAAACCAGAATTTTCCCTACCAGCCATTTGAAAACTCTTCACAATTTGTCGATACCAAGGTCGAGGACTGGTTCCAGGCTGATACTCTTCAGTGCGGAATCCGTACAATTTACCACCAGTAATATATCCCAACCACAATTTTAGTTTCAATTTCCAAACACTCAATTTAACCGCAAAATACAATTTACGGTTGTGGTCAAGCACTCGATCGTAATACCTTTTCGCCAAATGAAAATCCTTGTCAACACCTAATCCATGCTCATACATGTAACCTAAATTCCAAATGGCTTGTGGTGAAAATTTTAACGAAGCACTTTGATACATGTTGAGCGCGCCAGTATAGTCACCCATCAAATAGTAAACATCACCTGCTACCACCCCAGCATCTACGTTATCTTGCTTAAAGGCTCTGATGTAATACGTGAGAGCCATTATCTTCCTTTCGTGAGGCGTTCTAGGTGGTTCTTCAAGATTACAAGGTAATTGGTATAATAGATAAGCAGCAGATACGTGTGCTGTCTCAATACCCTGTTCTGCAGCTAATGTATACGCCCAAAGTGCTACTTCAGAATTACCATTGAGTAACTCAGCGTATGCAGTCTTCAAATGTGGTGCCACATTAATTTCATCTTCTTCGATGAAGCTTTTATAAAGTTGAGCAACCTGCTCACAATTGTAACGTTTGTTGACACCTTGTTCAGCCATTCTTGCATATTCGTAAATTGCTGGAACGTAATGTCTCAAACAAGCAATTTCCATTAGTGCCGATGGGTCACCCAATTTTAAACCTGGATATTTTTTTCTTAACTTTGCTAATTGGAAATAAGCAATTCCAATTTCCCTAGATTCTAATATCTTTTTATAAAACTCAATTGCTGCTGTATCATTCCCATAGTAATATTGCTGAATGAGCCCTAGGTCGATATTGGCTCTAGACTTCACAGATTGGGAACTTTCAATGATCTCTAAGGATCTCTTTAAATATTTTTCCGCCAATTCAATATTGGGTGAATCTAAACCTTCACCGGTAAAATATATATGGCCCAACAGATCCAAACATTTCCCATAGAAAAATTTTAGTAAGTTATCCATCATTGACACATCAAAATCGTATTCTTTATAGGTGAATTCTAATAATTGTCTTGCTCTCTCACAATTACGCCCCCTGGTATAGGTACCTTTATAATCATCCCAGGCGGTAAAATAAATATCGACAAGTCTATCCTCGTTATCTTCATCAGTATCTGGCGCAAATGCACCACCAGCATTACCTAACCCAAACTGTAAAACCACGTTACCACCATTCATCTTTGTTAGGAATGAAGAAGTAATATCAGGCCTTGCAGAAGCCATTCTTCTTGTGGATGACCCCACAGTACCTAAGGATTTACCCAATAGACCTTCTGAAAAGTCAGGTATTCTCACACTGTATGATTCCACATAGGGAAATAAAACTTCCCATTGTTCATCAGAATATGAGTTCTTCACTTGATCTGCAACTTCTCTATAGAGCAAAAGAGCCTTATTACAATCCCTTGGAACATTAATCCCAGAGTAATATTTGTACGCAAGCACCTGTTTAGCTCTAAGGTCACCTAATGATGCAGATTTTTGATAATATAACAAACCCTTCACAGGATCCATTGGAATTGTACCAAATAGACCCGTGCAGTACATAACTGCCAATTGAAATAGGGCATCTGCATCAGAAAAGTTAGTCAATTCATTATACTTGTTCATATATTCATATGCCAATGTTTTGTTATGCCGAATTCCATAATCCGACCACAAGTGCATATTTGCCAACACATGGGTAGCATGGGAGTTATTATAGCGATTGCTCGATTCCCAAAGTAACTGATATACCTTTTTGGCCCATTCTGTTGCCTCAGTTTCCCAATATTGTGCATATTTTAATTCTTCTCGTTCCAATGAATAATCCATTGGTATATAAAGATTAGTTTCCTCAGCTCCATAATCATATAGAAACGATTTGGAACTTGATGCAATAGGATCACTCCTTTTAACAGAACTTTGCAACAGTACTTCGGCTTCTGGCCACGGATCCTGTGCCCCCACTAGAGTATGGGAAATCAAACATATTGTTGAAAACCATAATACCAGGTGTCCCAATTTCAATCTCATCTCTAAGTCTTCTGATGGCAAATGTTCAACTGCCAATCGTGATCGAGACGTCTATCTCTCACCAAATGGGCTCTTTCCTGTGAATGAGTGATTTTGTTATATTATGTAGTTGATATTTAGAATACATGTAACTTTTGATTTACATAGTGAACGACCGAACCTTGTACACAATATACACAATATTGGACACGTAGACATGTCTATAGTGCCCAAAGAGACCATTGTACGTATTTTAAAGCTACAAGCATTTGAACATGAATCCACAGCAATCACAGAAGAAACCGTAACGATGTTACAAAGGTACTTGGAAGTGTTCGTTCGTGAGGCCGTGCAAAGATCTGTAGCTAATAAAGATTTACAAGGACATCAAGGGAATGGTAATGGTGAAATTCAACTAAATCATGAAGACCTAGAAAAGATTACAGGCATGCTTCTTTTAGACATGTAGCCTCTTTTGATATTCATACATATGTTCATTGAGTTAACATTAAGGTATACACTCTTCTACGTAACATTCTACAGTACAACAGCGTCTGCCGTATTCTAACATAAACAAGTACATGCACTTCACACATATTACAGATCGATCAAACTAACACCTTGATCTGCTGGCTGTTGCTGTGGTGGTCGGGATATTTGCTGGTTTTGAGCTTGTTGGTTACCAAACCCGTAACCAGTATGGGATGGAACCACAGAGGAAGTGGGGATACCGGTAAACTGGGTGGGTAAGAATGGGTTTTTCTTTGGTTCATTACTGTATTGTTTGAAACCAGTACCTTGAGAATTGATAAAGGTGCCAGTCTTTGTATGTTGAGCTGGAATACGAGCATCACCGACATTACCGAATGTATCCACACCTGTAGGTTGTGCAAGTAACTTGTTAAGATCATTGTATTTATCTGAAATTGACTGGTTCCCAGTTCTGACTGGTTGCATGCGTTGTGGTTCCGGTGCAGTGTTGTGCTGTGGTTGTGGTCTTGGTTGATATTTGGGCATTTCAAGCTGTCCTGTACTGCTATTACCCCAATTATTTAAGCCTGGTAGATCAGTTGCAGCTTGTGGTTTCGAATTAGATTGCAATTGCATGCCATTAAGAGCAAATGGATTATTAGAGCCTGTAGACACTGGCTTTTGTGAGTATGCTTCTTGTTGCCTTTGCAATGCTGCTAATCTTTGCTGTTCGTGTAACTGAGCCAGGGCCTGTTGTTGCGCTAATGCCTGTTGTTGCGCCAGCGCCTGCTGTTGTGCAAGTGCCTCCTGTTGCATGGCCCAATACTGAGCTTCTTGTTGTCTCTGTTGCTCTTCAGCTAATCTTCTTTGCTCTTCTGCCAATCTCTGTTGTTCTTGCTGCTGTTCCAATAACCTCTGTTGTTCCTGTTGCTGGGCCAGAAGTTCCTGTTGCTGCTGTTCCTTCGCCAAAAGCTCTTGTTGTTGTTGATACTGCATGTATTCCTCAGGTGAAATCGGGTTACCAAAAATGTCGTAATAGCCCTGAGGCTGCATTTGTGCCAGCCGCTGTTGATCTTGCTGAGCCTTCTGTAATTCTTGCAAGCGCTTCAACTCCTCCTCTTCTTTGCTCAACTGTAATGCTGTCTGTAAATCTGCATCTTCATTATTCAAGGTTTTTCTCCGCCTCTCATCATCTTCTGCCGTCAATCTACTCGCATCAAGTGCTCTTTGTAACTCGCTATCATAGGAATTGCTACGTGGTGGGGGAGGGCTTGGGCTCATCATCCTTGGTGGCGCACCTCTATCTTCTCCTCTCTCCATCCTTAAACGTTCATCATCCATCAAAAGGTTCGTTAGTTCTTTTGCTTTAACTCTAATGATTTGTCCACCATCTTGAGTACCGTCATCATCGTGACGAAACTCCCTAAGTGTCTTAATAATATATAAATTTTCCCTGCACCAGAGAACACAGTTTTCACTCCCAAATCTAACCAAATAATCTAGAACTGTTAAAGACTTAGCAACATGCCGCCAATACTTCCCCTTATCATTCAGTCTTTTATCAATCATATCCATAATTTCGAAAAATTCCACGCTATCGTAAGATCTGTGAGCTAATTCATCCAGCATATCCACACTAGGACCCTCAAATTCATTAGCAGTAGCATCACGTACCAACACCTGCGCCGAGGTGTATCCTTTTAAAGCATTTTTAGCTGAACGCACAAACTGAGTGGGCATACTCGAAAGTATGTGTTATTATATGGAGCGGCTAGAACAAAAGCAAAACGAATAGTCCAAATCAAAAATCTCTAAACCGTCGAAATGAAGGATCAACGTAGAATGGTTTACAGTCTTGATAATGTTGTCTTTTTTTAGTTACTTCTTCCCAATCTTGATCTTCAGTCCCGGCCTTAAGATATATTTCAACCTTAGTCAAAGCAGCCCCTTTTTCGGAAAAATTGCAAAAGTGATTTTAAACGAAACCCTGTTACACGTGACTCACAGATCATGTGAGGGTCACGTGATGATGGTTTCGTCATGAACTCTACAGCATACCAATTTTTTTTTTTTTTTACCGTTTATTCTTTATTTAATCATAAAAAATAGGTTCACCAGATCTTCAAATATTACGGCATTTTTGTTCTTTATCTTTACCATATTTAATTGAACCTTTATCTCATGTGTGCATCGCGCATACACACTATATTTTACCGAAGTAGCTTTGACGAGATGACTTCCTTGAAAGAAAATAAACAGATTATATGCTAACCAGAGTACATAATCTTTCTGCAACCGGTGTAAAATATTTTGGAATGGCTATTTCATCATCACAATCGAAGAAACCGGCAAAACAGGCTACTTTGGCGAAGTTTTTTTCTTCTGTAAAGGATAAAAACTCATCCACAGACAAAAATGTTACTCCTTCTTCTTCTACAACTGATGGTGTGAAACATGAATCTCCTGTAAGGTCTAATTCAAACGAGAAGGAGAGTAGCCCAATGTTTGACAGTTCTGACGTTAAATCTAGTACATCTTCCAGTACAGGATTAGAAATGGAGTCAGCACCCGCTCCAAAAAAACTAAAAACTGAAACCACTTTCAATTCTAAGACTGGCGATGATGAGCATTTTTCTACAGTTCCATATGCGGATGTCTGTAACATTTTTCAAGAAATTGAGTCAACGTCCTCACGTCTTTCCATCATCGATATATGTTCTAATTTCTTTACCCGAATTGTGAAAGAGGATTCGAGGAATTTGGTCCCTACAACATACTTATTTATCAACAAACTAGGACCGGATTATGAGCCTGGAATGGAATTAGGTCTTGGAGAAGGCCTTCTAATGAAAACTATCAGCGAATCATGTGGTAAATCACTAGTGCAAGTTAAAAATCGTTATAGAGAAATGGGGGATTTGGGCCAGATTGCTATGGAAGCACGTAATGTGCAACCGACAATGTTCAAACCCAAGCCGCTGACTGTGGGTGAAGTCTTCATAAATTTGAGAAATATAGCCAATGCTCAGGGTAAGGATTCCCAAAACAAAAAGATAAAATTGATTAAGAGAATGCTAACTGCTTGCCAGGGTGTGGAAGCTAAGTTTCTTATTAGATCCTTGGAATCTAAGTTAAGAATTGGGTTAGCAGAAAAGACGGTTCTCACTTCGTTATCAAATGCACTGCTAAGACATGAGCGGGGTCTTGACGTAAAGCCCACCGATGAAGTCGTTGACAAGGCGGAACAAAGCATTAGGGATGCTTTTTGTCAAGTGCCCAACTACGAAATTGTCATAAACACTTGTTTGGAACATGGTATTTCGCAATTGAGTCGACATTGTCAACTCACCCCAGGTATACCGCTGAAACCGATGCTAGCTAAACCTACAAAAGCCATCACCGAAGTTCTAGACCGATTTCAAGGACAGCTGTTTGTATCTGAATACAAATACGATGGCGAAAGAGCTCAAGTCCATTTATTACCCGATGGTACCATGCGTATCTATTCTCGTAACGGTGAAAATATGACAGAACGGTATCCGGAGATCGATATACGTGATTTTTTGTCAGGCTCTGGCACAGAATCCTTGATTTTGGATTGTGAAGCTGTTGCTTGGGACAAAGAACATAATAGAATCCTACCTTTTCAAGTATTAAGTACGCGTAAGCGTAAGGATGTAGATGCCAAGGATGTCAAAGTACGCGTATGTCTATTTGCGTTTGATCTATTGTGTCATAATGGTAAACCTTTGATCAATAAATCCTTACGTGAGCGCCAAGAAGAGTTGCACAAAGTGACCAAGCCTGTAGACGGCGAATTTAGATACGCCACTAAACTCATCACGGCAAACACGGAGGAACTTCAGCATTTCCTAGATCAGTCTGTTAAGGACTCATGTGAAGGTCTCATGGTCAAAATGCTAGACGGTCCAGAATCCTACTACGAGCCTAGTAAACGCTCTCGGAACTGGCTCAAATTAAAAAAGGATTATTTGAATGGTGTAGGAGATTCGCTCGACCTATGTGTACTAGGTGCCTACTACGGTAGAGGCAAACGTACAGGTACCTATGGTGGTTTCTTATTGGGATGCTATAACCAAGATACAGGTGAGTACGAGACTTGTTGCAAGATAGGTACAGGTTTTTCGGAGGAGTTACTTCAACAGTTGTATGATAGACTAAAGCCGACTGCAATGGAGGCACCTGTTGCGTTCTATGTGTATGACTCAGCGCAACAACCAGACGTATGGTTTGAACCTTCATTACTTTTTGAGGTGCTGGCTGCCGACCTTTCTCTTTCACCGGTATACAAGGCGGGTTCTTCCCAGTATGATAAAGGGATCTCGTTGAGATTTCCAAGATTTCTAAGAATACGAGACGATAAGTCCGTAGAAGAGGCAACTTCTTCTGAACAGGTTATCGATCTTTATGAAGCTCAGTCTCAACTATCTTAAATCCGATAGCATCGTCTCGTCCACGTGATTTACCTCACATGACTCTAAATCATTTTTCGTACATGTGACCGTGTTGGAAATTTCGGATTCACGACTTGTGTCTCCATATAAGCTGCACCCTACTAGTTCTAAGATGGTGTAATAAATAGTTTTGGGTGCACCAATAATGACAAACTTATAAAAGAATAGCTGCCAATGAATACTCACCGTCTCTCAAACAGGTTCCTTCCCTTGCTTCTGCTCTGGGACAGGAATAAGTTTGACGAGATCAAAAAGAATTATAGTAGAAAAAAATGGCTACCATCCCAGCTCCTACAGACGTTGGAGCTCTTGCTAACAGAATTAACTTTCACACAAGAGATGCTCATAACAAGATCAATGCCTATATGAGTGTAAGATTGGCATTTGCACTCAAACATGGCTGGATTTACAGACAAGGTATCCTTGCATACTACTACGTTTTCCAAGCAATTGAACAAGAGCTGGATCGTATAATGAGCTGTGCTAGGAACGAAAAGGAGACACAGATGCAAGACATCCTTGGGAAATTTTGGATGGATGACTTTAGAAGGACGGACAGAATTTTCCAAGACTTGACTATGCTATATTCTCCAGAATTCCCCACGGAAACTATGTTGGAACAATTTCTATTTGATGGATACCAACTACCTCCTACATTACAGGAATTTGTTAATTCAATCCATAAAAATGTGCAAGAAGATCCTTGTACGATTCTGGCCTATTGTCACGTTTTATACTTGGCGCTTTTTGCCGGGGGTAAGGTAATGAGATCTAACATTTACAGGCATACAGGACTCTTCCCCAAATTCCAACATCTATCCCCAAAGGAATTGGTGGAAAGAGGGACGAATTTTTTCACATTCAGTGATGAAGGCTCAGAGGCTGAAAACAAATTGAGATGGAGGTATAAGAGGGGTTACGAATTAGCTACTAGGGAGGCCCTGACCGAAGAACAAAAGCAGAAAATTATTTCAGTATCCAGTGACATTTTCCAATGGAACATGGATACGATTTCCGAAATCGGTGAACTAAATCGTCAAGAACTAATGGGATCAATTAGCTTCAAATTGATTACCTACTTGTACGAGGAGTGGAAGCATAACGATAGGATGTCTAAGAAACAAAAGGACCTTTTGATAGTAGCGGCTCTCGTGATGCAATTTCTAGCGATCTATCTAGTGCTTCGCAGACTTTTGGCATAGGAAGATGAAATTACGTATATACAGGGGATTTAAACATATTCATACAAACAAAATAATATAAAATAAAAAGGTAAAAGTAAAAAAAAAAAAAAGAATTTTTGGATAGGCTTTTAAGATTAGATTTCATCTACCTTGTGTCAGTCTTCTCTTTTCAGCCTTTTCTCTCTTTCTTCTCTTTTTTAACTTGTGCTTCTTCATCTTCTTGCGTCTTTTCCTCATAACAGAATCCAACTCCATTTTCACACCGCCATTACTAATTGGTTCATTCAACGGTTCAAATTGTGGTTGTAACTGAAACTGTAATGGGATCAAGGGATTGGAGTGAATTTTGTGCACTAACATTGAAGGTAAAAACGGCTTTGGAGTCCCCACACTGCACGATACATGCGTGCTTAGGGGCCGCAGCGTCAGACGAGGTAGACTCCTGATGCTGCAAAGAAACATATGAGCCTTCAACTGCTTGTCCCTGTCCTGTTGTACAATTTACTCTCGATGAGTGCGATTGAGGGAGCCGGGTTTTTTTTCACTTTAGCGTAACGGAAGGACGTTTCTTCGTATATAGAGATATATAATATTATGGTAATGAATTAACTTAATAGAGAACTTATAAAGATGCTGTAAGGCTAGTATATGACTGGTTAGTTACCAGCAACCGAGCGACGCTTTTTCGATGTTTTCAGCAATATTTCTATAAGCACGTGATGTAACGTGTATATCACGTGCTACACACGTGATACGAAACTTTTTTCCCTCAGGATAAAATTTAAAATGATAAGGTGCATCGTGTTTCCCCCGTTGTTGGCTCAGATATCGATGAAGATTTGATCATAGAGATCGTTGCTGAGTTAGCTTTGACCATTGTTATCTGATATTTCGTAGAATAAACCTTTTGTCAATTTTCTCAGTCCATTTTTGGTCTTTTACCCCCAGAATCATAGGAGAATATGCTTCGTAGCGTTCGTCTATGTACACCTATTACTCAACGTCGAACCATCATTGGGTTTGTCAGAAATGCATTGGGATTAGACCCACCACCTTCACCAGATGATCCAACGCCTGAAAATAGATTTCATCCCTGGGACCAGTCCCCTGCTGGAGATTTAAGAGAGCGTGCCGCTAGGATAAGAGCATTAGCACAGTGCCCTGTCACTGGTAAAGAAATTAATTACACATGTCCACTATCAGGAATTCCAACTCACCATTCGAAGGAAGCATGGGAGCAAGATAAAAAATATCACGAATCTAAAAAGTGGGAAGTGTTAAAGAAAGTCAATATATATGAACACGACCTTCGTAGTGGTAGACCATTCCCAGAATTCGATTTCCCCCAAGAACTGGAATTTGATAGAACCGTTAATATGACTAATTGGGATCTCTTCTTTTATACACGGCAGTTCTATTCAATGGATACGGAATTTCAATTGGCTGCGGTCACCAAAATGTTGAGTTATCCCATTACCATTGCATCTGTGTTGAATCAGTTTTCACCATATTATTTAAATCCTAAGGGTCCTATAACTTTAGAAGGCTTGAAGTCGCTAGCAGCTCTACGTTATACGTTATACCCCCTTTGAAAATAAGACGGTATCTGCGACAAAAGATCGTCCCATGAGACTCTTCATACTGGGTGCGAGAGCTGAAGCTCTGCTACCGGGTCACATTTGGAAACAATTACAATTCTTATTTCCGGAGACAGCCTTTGAACTGCATTTTATTGGACCAGAGTGTCTTGTGAATAAAGAGAAGCACCAGTACATGTCGAGCTCAAGTCCAGTGGTAAAGCGTGTCGACGAGACTCTGGCATTTGTCTATCATACAGACTACTTCCACGTTTACCATGAGGCACAAGACTTTTTCCCATATGATCCATATTTAGATGTATTCTTCTGTTTTCATCCTGGATTTGGAGCCCCAGAATCGACTAAGTTATGGCTGGATAAGACCATGGCAGGTCTGCTCGATACCAAATGTGCGATTTTCACCACGGGGATTAGCCAATCTGCGTTGGTGCGCGACCTAGATGCGGTTATGGATAAACATGGTAAAGAGATCGATATCTTGATGGAACCATCAAAGAACATCTATGGATCTACAAAATGGGAGCTGAACGATGTAAATCCGCAAGAAGTTTATCAATTCAACATGTACATAGCAGGATTCCGTGGTAAGAGGTATCATGCTATTGAAATTTAGGGTTACTTTATACTTGTACATATCATGCCTAACCGCTTCAAAACCGATTTCTCTTCTCTAATAATAATAATAAAAAAAAAAAATACCTACATAATGGCATTATAGAAGAGCAGGAAGTCTCTCTGGCATTTTTCCCACCTTTGAGGGTCGAAAAACACATAGGATCCTCGTTCGCTCAATCCATCTGATGATACTACAGGTTCCATCTTTGGATCCTTTGTTAGCCATGCCTTCAAAGTTTTGTGATAACGCCAATTACGTTTACGTAATTCCAGATAGGTCAACTCTTGAATCACAGTACCTGGGTGCTTGTAAAAAAGGTAGAAAAGAGTTTCATCTTGGAAAAAGAGCAACTCTTTGCTGATCCTGTTGTACACTATTGAAGCAAGGCGGCGTTGATTGCGAATGTAATACGTTTGGTATGTTAACAAAGGAATCCGGTATGAAAAACCTGGGTTCTACTTCACTTCTACTTGTTTCTGCCCATGGTGATTGAAATGTATCCAGTACTTTATGTCTTTTTGAATCTCTTGGTATACCCAATGAATGTAACATAGACGATAAATCTGCCCCTAAAGTCATGGAATGATCATATTTGCTTGATAACTCTCGATCTTCTTGCTTTATTAAAGGGACAAGAGCCTCTAATCCAAACTTATCCATCCTTTATATTTTACTCTTTTGAGATTTAGGCTGTTCACCGTGGGTTTTAGAAGTTCTTTTTAGGTTAAAACTCTAACTTCTTGAACATAATATATATATATGTATATACATAAAAATACAGTCCAAGAAAACGTCATATGAAACAAGACAACCAAAGTACCGTCACCATGGAGTCTAGAAGGTATCATCCTAATTTACTAATTACAGGAACACCGGGATGTGGTAAATCTGCTACAAGCGAGCTCTTACAGAGACGTTTATCAAACTCTCAATATTTCAACATTTCTGACTTTGCACAGAAAAATGACTGTTACGAAGGATACGATGAAAGCAGGAAATCTCACATTGTTGACGAAGATAAACTTTTAGATCTCCTGGAGCCGCTCCTGAGGAAGGGTGGTAGCATCATTGATTGGCACGTTAACGATATTTTCCCCGAAAGGCTGATAGATTTAGTGGTAGTACTGAGATGTGAAAATTCTCTCTTATTCCAGAGATTGGATAAAAGGGGTTACCACCAGGCCAAGATTGATGAAAACATAGATGCGGAAATTATGGGAGTTGTTATGCAAGATGCGCTAGATTCCTATGAGAAAGAGATAGTTGTAGAGCTTACGAGTGATACCATCGAACAGATGGAGGCTAACGTAGATAGAATTGTCTCCTGGATTGAATTGTGGAAGGATCAGCACCATTCCGGAGTGACAAATGAACTAGATGAACATGAGACTGACAGTGAAAGTGATGAATAATTTTTTCTTATGATTTTGAACATGTAGAATATGACAAAATTATCATCGGAAGACGACAGCTCCTTATTGTATGATCTTAGGACAACTTTTGTAACAACGCTATTTAGAGTTTATCTTTTTATTTTTTTTTCACTTTTTTTTTTTTTTCAACTGACGCAGTGCTCATCGCCTGAAAAAAAATTTTCAACATACAAAGTTGCCATAGTAAAAAGATCTCTAAACTGAACAAACGACGCTACCGAGATTTGAGAGCCTTGGCTTAATAGCTGTTTTTTTATGATTTATAAGGTAATTGGATAGTTTTCTGGGGTTTGATGATGTACTATGTTGTCTTGGAAGTGGAAACGGCGCATCTAATAGAGATTCCTAAGGACCAGTGTCGAATCGCCAAGCTATCTTATCAATTTGTCAACGAAGAAACTTTACAGGTTCAGTACCAAGAAGGTCAGACCCCGTTGCACCTGATTTCTGAGAGTGATAATACCAATTTGCAAGATGCTGTGAGATATTTAGATGAAGAGATCAATAAAACTATCGGTGATGAGCCATTTGTTCTATGCTCACTAAATTCGACATGGCATTTGCGTGTTACTTTATCAAGACAGGCAAGGGATCAGAACTTCGTCTTACCACCATATTTACAACATCCCAAGGTATTTGATTTGTGGAAAGAATACGAGAGATGGTGCGTAAATCATCCTGAGGTAATGCCATTGAGGAAAAATGGTGGTAGACGTACGAAGGATATCGCAGAGCTGGCAAGGGTTTTAGATATCGATGGGTTGAATTTCAATGATTCTATCTTTGATCTTCCTCGTAGCGTGGAAATTCTTTTGCAGTTGCATAGAAAGTGTTCTACGCCTGAAGATATGGCAATGGTTTTAACCCATCCATACGATTCGCACATGGACGTTCGTAACTTCTTGCAGGAATGTTCTAAGGTACTATATCTAAACAATCTGCCGCCAGATACCACTCAAAGTGAATTGGAGTCGTGGTTTACACAATTTGGAGCAAGGCCTGTTGGATTTTGGACGGTTAAGAATATTGTTGAAGAGACTTCAAATGTTAACAATAACTGGAGTACGAATAACTCACCCTACGTCGAAGAGCAAGATAGCATTTCGGGATTTGTAGCTTTCCAGACCCACGAGGAAGCTACAGAGGTTCTCACGTTGAATGGTAGATCTATTTTATCTAATATGGCGAACACAAAGCAGCCTAGAGTTGTAGAACACATTGTTGAGATTCAACCTTCTTCGACGAGGGTTCTTGATAGAGCTCAGGAAATTTTATCCCCCCTTCCCACAGAGTAAAAATAAGCCAAGACCTGGTGACTGGAATTGTCCTTCGTGTGGTTTTTCTAATTTCCAAAGGAGAACTGCATGTTTCCGCTGTTCTTTTCCTGCTACTACGGCTGTCCAGGTTAATTCGAAGCAGTACATTAATGGCGGGCCAGCGTCCAATTTGCAAAGTGGGAAAATTACACCAAGTCCAAACCAGGCCTATTATCCACTTAACGTTACTCCGTCACAAACAATACCTGCGACTCAGTCAAGACATAATACCGCTATGGCACCACACCTGGATCAAAATATGGTTATGTTGAATGGTGCTGGGGGTGCAGGTGGTGCCAGTTACCGCTATCCTGGTACACAATCACTAAACTTCGTCACCAACACTGTTAATAACGGTAATGGTGGCAGTAATAACGGTGGCGGTGGTAATAATCGTTACAATGGGCAAGGAAATGGCGGGTCAAATGTCCCATTTAGAGCTGGTGATTGGAAATGTCCTGCCTGCGTTTACCACAACTTTGCCAAGAATGTTGTATGTCTACGTTGTGGTGGTCCCAAGGTTACAGCTGTGGATCTAGAGAATACGGCTGCTACTAACAATAATATTAATAATAATGCTGTTAATCGAAATGATTCTAAAGTAGTCGCAAAAAACGACAGCGTTAGTCTATTAGATTTGTCATCAATGGGGTCAACGGTATCGCTAAGTGATAAATTGCCGAATGGCAATGCTATGAATTCGGCAGCTTATGATGGGTTTGGTGTATCATTGGATTCTAGGAGTGTTTCGGAACCCAAATGGTAAAAAGGTTATAAAAGAATTGCATGCATTTTAGTTGAAATGGGAAGCGTGGAAGCTGAGGGGAATTGTTATTTTATCGTTGTAATTTTTTGAATTTGGTTTTAATAGACGCATATCTTGTACCATTAATATAAGTTCCAAGGAAGAGACATATTTCTTCTTTTATGTTAATAATTTATTCTTTCTTTTTTTTTTTTTTTTATGTATATGGATATACAAAACGTTCTGTCTAATTAGCGTAGTCCAGGACGGTTCTCAAAGAGTCACCTGCATGTAAGTCCTCAAAAGCATCATTAATCTCTTTGAAAGCTCTTCTGTTTGTAATGAATTCATCAACCTTCAAGGAGCCTTCACGGTAATCCTTGATTAGACCTCCCATTTCAGATCTACCTTTAATACCACCGAATGCAGAACCTTTCCAAACTCTACCGGTAACTAATTGGAAAGGTCTAGTGGAGATTTCTTGACCGGAAGCTGCAACACCAATGACAACTGAGACACCCCATCCTTTATGACATGCCTCTAGTGCATCTCTCATCACCTTAACATTACCAGTGCAGTCAAAAGTGAAATCTAATCCACCATCAGTCATTTCGATTAATTTTTCTACAATAGTTTGACCATTTTGCAGATCCTTTGTTGGGTTGACGAAGTCGGTTGCACCAAATTCATGCATATACTTCTTCTTGGCATCGTTGATGTCAACCAAAATGACCTTAGAGGCACCTCTAGCCTGAGCACCTTGGGCCACAGACAGACCTACGGTACCAGCACCAAAGATAGCTACTGTGTCACCCTTTTGGACGTTAGCACTCTTCACCGCTGCACCGTAACCTGTGGTAACACCGCAACCCAAAAGACAAGCACTTTCTAAAGGTGCCTTAGGATCAATGGCAACAACAGAAACATCTGCAACAACAGTGTATTCAGAGAAGGTAGAACATCCCATGAAATGCAAGAGAGTTTCACCCTTCTTGTTCTTGAATCTGGAGGTACCATCTGGCATAACACCTTTACCCTGGGTGGCTCTGACAGAACCACACAAATTGGTCTTACCAGATTTACAGAATTTACATTTACCACATTCGGCTGTGTAGAGAGCCACAACATGGTCACCAGGCTTAACACTAGTGACATCCTCACCAACAGATTCGACTACACCGGCACCTTCATGGCCAAGGATACTAGGGAATGCACCCTCAGGATCAGCACCCGACAAAGTGTAAGCATCGGTGTGGCACACAGCTGTTTTCTTGATACGGATACGAACTTCGTGAGCCTTGGGAGGGTCAACGATGATCTCTTCCACGCTCAAGGGTTTACCTGCCCCGTAGGCTACAGCAGCAAGTGAAGTAACTGGCTTTCCTTCAGTAGACATTATTTAATTTACTCAGAACTTCTGAATTCCCCCAAATATCGATATTGGAAGTGAAGTCTTTCAGTTCTTTTAACCACTAATTGGTATTTGACTGAAATTGTATTTGTAAGAAGTGAGAGTGAAATTTCACCCCGTGAACGCAGCTTTTATACCACAAGATAACAAAGCAACACGATCGGATAGTACCGTAAAGAGGTTTCTTTGAGAGTTCAAGAAAACCGGAACCGGATCCTAATATTACTGAGAAACCCTTGTACCATGTTCAAGCGTCTGTGGCGGGTTCCTCTACGTCGATACCACCCTTCTAGAGGAGAACATTTAAAATCGAATAGAGTAGGGCCCTTGAATTACGGCCAGGATTCTCCTCAGTATAATATACTATCACATGCCCTTGATGTATCTGTGCCCCTGGTAGGATTCAATGAACGTGCCATTGTCCATTCATTAAACCAATTGAATTATTCTTCTACCATGCTCAGTGTAATCGGTGCTTCTAACTCACCATCGTTGTTGCATTCATCCCCAGCTGTGATGGAGTTGGTTAAGTTTCATCTAGTGCAGAAAAGATTGCTGCTTTCGCAAGAACTGTCCAGTGAAGAAAGGCCTAGCTTAGAAGATCTATTCATCAGAAGACTGGAAATGAATATTCCTATAGCTAGGCATCTTTCTCAACTGTTATCGCATTTGTCAGTTCCGGGACCCTTCACAGTGGATTCTGCGCTGCCTGAACTGCATAGGCTGTCTGATGATCTGATTTATTATTCAAATGAGAAAGACCACCACGATTTTGCGTGGTACACCAAGAGATTGGGTGTTAGTTGTGCATTTGTGAGCAGCGAACTATTCATGGCTCAAGACAAATCACTGAACTATGAGGAAACATTCCAATTTGCCAGAGATAAATTACAAAGTACCATGCAGCTTGGTGAATATTACAACAATACTGAAGAATGGTTATGGTATACACTTTTGAATTCAATCAATTTGGTGAAATCACAAATGGCCAGGGGCTGATCTTATTGACTATAGAATTATTTTGTACGTAATCATCAATTGGCACCACCACTACGCAGTTTAATCAATTCGGTTTTAACTTTCTCTTGTTCTTCTTGCTTGCCTTTAATATTGTTTTCACAACGATCGATTTCTGTTTGAATGAACTCTAATCTTTTGTTAACATTGACACGAGCCTCTTCCTGTTCTACTGGAAGCAAAACGTTACCGGTGAGTTTGTATACTTTTGAGTCTGCTTTTAAACCGTTAAACTCATCGTCCACAATCTTGTTCTCTTGCAATTGGGTCTCAAGCTTCTGACGAGCTACTATAAGGTTTTCTAACTCTCCCTGTAATCTTTGATAGTGGGCAGCAAGCTCTGACATTTTTAACTTGAGTTAATGTTACGGGCGATGAGCTAGTCTTGTAGTGTTAAGTACAGTTTTTCACTCCACAGGCTCGCTTTTGTAAGATTAAAGATCTTCACGTAGGTGAATGATTATAAACTAGAGCTAGAGAAACTGAAACAAAAGTATCAAGACTATACCCGGAATCATGTTGGTATGTTTTAACCTCTTCTATAGGTTTTTCAGGTTTTATATGAGGCCCATATTGACTAACATCTGTATTTTTATATCTACAGTTTAAACAATGGAACGATATTGCTGAGCCTAGACACCTTTTGGATTCACCATTGGCGATTGGCATTGACGAAGACTCCCTACAGAAATGTTCTCTACCAGTAGTTGAACTTCCAAATATCGATTGGCATAAGTTTCACAAGATCTTTCTAGTGACTGGTATTATGGATCCCCTTTTCCCTAAAGAGCTACTAAAAGTAGTGAAATTGGGAGAAATAAGGACGACTTTAACTTTAGATCGAAATCAGGTTCATGATAACGGAGAGTATTCTTGGAATTTTGAAGAGAATTTCCCCAATGAAGTTAATTTAAACGGAGCTCAAGAGGATGGAGAGGACAAACTTGTAACATTTGTAACAACAGTAGCGGCATTTGGAGATTGCTTATTCATAGCAGTAAAGGAGAATTTTCTCAAAGTTTCCCCAATTGTTTACAACCGGATTGCACAAGTTTTACTCTCTGTCATTGATAGTGCGCATCACGAGTTAAAGGTTTTAGGTACGTCTGATAGAATTACAGAGCTGAAATTCATTTCAAATCTACGCTCAGATTTGCAACCACCAGAATTTGTCACTGGTTTCATTGGCAGCGTATTGACACAACTGACGGTTAAGAACATTCCATTTCAAGGTTTTATTGCACCAAGCGAGGGTGCCATGGGGTTTGAGAAGATGTCAATGAATACAATGCCCGAACTAATCGATATTTGCAGCCAATGGATTGACGTAAGTTCTGAGAAATATAGATCCGAATGCTACCGTCACTGGAGACTCGATAGTGGGGCTGCAGGCTCGCTATCCGGGCTATACGTATAATCAATTAATCCTTCACACTCAAACACTCCAACGCACACTAATAAAAAAATTCTCGCTCGTCTAAATATACAGTACACAGGGTTAGAAATCCTATCATTGGTAAATACAGCGTTGATATTGATATTAATTCTTCGTGGGTTCAATTTTCTTTTTATCTATTTTATCCTTGATGTTACCTCTTAATTCTTCTTTTCTTTCTTCTCTTTCTTCTCCTTCTTGTCTTTCTTTTCTTTCTTCTCCTTCTTCTCTTTCTTCTCCTTCTTGTCTTTCTTTTCTTTCTTCTCCTTCTTCTCTTTCTTATCCTCCTTCTTCTCCTTCTTTAACTTTTTCTTTTCCTTATTGTCTTCTTCGTCTTCATCGCCACTTGGCTCTTCTTCTTCTTCAGACTCATGTTTCCTCTTCTTAGATGCCTCTTTGGGCTCTTCCTTAGGCTCTTCCGGTTTGTTTTCGTTATATAGCTCAAGGGCTTCTTGAATTGCCAACTCATTTCTCAAAGTTGGGTGACCGGTAGCATAGAACTCCAATCTCTGTTCCACTTGCTTCTTCAAAATGCTACCGAAGATGTTCGTTGGTTCATCGGAGTAATTGTCAATTCTAGAAGCCATAGTACATTTGTTAGCCAAGTATCTAGAAATTCTACCCTTGTTCTTAGAACCAGCCTTTGAAATAAATCCGCTATGGTAAATTAAACCATACTTTGGGGTATTTCCCTTTGTTTTCAAAGCTCTGAAAAGAGCCTTTTCAGCACCCAAAATTTGAACAGTCGAGGCAGCTTGCTTAGACAAATTAGTCAAAGAACCTGCATGAGAAATCAATCTAGCACCAATAATTTCACCAACCAGTTCTGACAAGTTAGGAGCAACTATATGCATTTTCTCACATAAGTAGTCGTACAATTGTCTTCTGTAATCAGCTAAGTTGACGACTCTTTGTGCAAAAATGCAAACATTTTCCATGTCGGCTTTAGACAAATCCTGACCCATAGAGATACGTGCATTATCAATAACTCTTTCAGAAATTGCAGCATCATCGTTCAAAAGAGCAGCCAAATCGTGTAAGGACTCCTCATTCAAAGATGCCTTATCCTTAATGAACAGAACCAATTGAGCAAATTTGTAATTGTCAGGAACAAGTTTAGCTAACTCAGGGAAGTGCCAACCGTACCACTCTTTGACTCTCATAGCAAAAGTGTTGATATCTTTGTCCAATTGATCCAAAAGTGCAATAGCTTGCATGATGTGATTATCATTCTTCTGCACAGAAAACTTCACCTTGGCACGAGAATAGGCGTGACCCAAACCTAACTGAGCTCTTTCCAAATCACCACTTTGTAGGCCTTTGAACAATTTCTCACCATGCAATCTCACACCACGGATCAAATCTTGTGATAATTCATTAGAGAGACAATCAACATATGGGAAAACTTCCTTAATAGAGGGACCCAGATTTCTGTCTGAAATACCTAAAGTAACAGGCTGCTTTTTTAGAGCCCTTTGGTAAGTTTAAGTCTAAAACTGCTTTCAAACTTTCAGATACCAACCCTTCAGAAATGTCGTTAGCGTTTTCTAAGGCCTCAGCTGCACCTTTGAAAGGTGAAAACGAAACAAGCTCTAGCAATTTAGTGAAAGATCCAAAATCATTAATTTGTTTTTGGACTTCCTCTAATCTTGATCCAATATTATCTTGTTGTAATTTAACTTTGAAGATCGCATACCCAGTAGGTTCTTCAAACAACAGATACTCTATAGGCGCCATCCTGAATTCAATACTAAAAGAACTATATGTAACCGGCTGAACTTAAAAGGCAACAAGGTAAGGCTCCCCTGGTATCTTGGTTAATAAACTCTATTGGTCGTGTTAACTATGTCAGTCGTACGTATAGCTCGCTCATATCGAAGGCGATGAGCTCTGCTGAAATTTTTTCATCTCCAAAAAAAAAAAAAAATTTTCACCAAAGGGAGGGTAACACAGCACGAAAGTAAAAACATAACATTGAACTACAAAGAATAAATAAATCATTGGTTACCAAGGGGACTAGAGTTGTTGTCGTAGAGTACAAATAATTTTCCCACGAGCTCCAAAACTCAAGTTATTAACTGATCATATTTTCCATAAATTTAGTACCTTTTATCTTGCATCACTGTCTATATATTAATCATGTATTCTTTACTTTTAAACATCATTAGTCTCCTCCAAAAATAGAGCTGCTGATTGCTGCAAGATTTGGGCCACACTATTCAATTCATCTTGAGCACGGTTCCAATCCTCGTCCACGATAGCATCCTTTACCGAGGGGAAAGTCCATGGGTCTCCTTTGACGGCTTGCGTCCAATAAGCGGGGCCAAATAAAATGTTTTTGTAAAAAGGTCTATTAGGCAAACCTTCGTTTTTACACTGTCTTTTACCAATGTTTGTTAGTTTTTTTATTCCAAGTCCACCTGTGAACTGAAAGCAATGAAGGTTCAATACCCTCGTCTCTAGTCATGACGATGTTATTCCAAACTTTGGACCAAGCCGCCCACTTTTCACTGATATCTGTCCATAATAAAAGAGCTTTTACTAACTCCTGGTAATCAAAGTGTCCCGGATAGTTTTTATCAAGGTCATGTAAAGCATCGTCCACTGAATGAACATATTTTATTACGCTGAAAGGGATCGATGGATTATCGGCCACTTTGAGAACGGATTGGAACAAAAATAATAATAAGTCAGAAACCGCTTGACGTTGATTTTCGTCATGCAGTACATCTTTCATCCTTGCAAAGTTATCAGCGGGTGTGAAAAGCGGCGGCTTTCTTTCGAAAAATGTTGGCGATGATATGACTGATACCGGTACGCCATTTGCCATTAATGGGGTCCAATCGCCGTATTCTTGGACATTTCTTACGTTAAGATTGTATCCAAACTTATTTTCCTCATTTTCAAAAAAATTCCTGTAAGAGTGGATGTGATTGAATGTCTAACGTTCTCCCATCGACTGGAATCATCAACTGACTTAAATCGATTACAGAATAAATTTCATCCTTTAGAGCACCGGGATTCTCCTCTAACAACTCAGTTGCACCTGCTAAATTGAATTCGCTACCTCCATAAGATACAAAGTAAATGTTCCTCAGTGGCTTCCAATCGAATTTGTATTTCAGCTCTTGGAACAATTGTACAATAGACAATAACATCGCGGTACCAAATGACGGATATGATGCCCCTTTGAAGACACTCGTTCTGGACGCTGAGATTATGATTGCCTTGTCACTTTGTTCACTACCTTCAATTTTCCCCAATAAATTATCTACCGGATGCCTTTCTCTAGCAACATTACTAATTTTCATGTTTATGAGAACTTCACCTGGTTGGCCACTAAAGGTCGAATCGGCAAACTGTACCCCACTCTTTGAAAAAAGATCCAGAAGTTTGGATGCCTGGTTCCACGAAAGAGGTATCGTAGGAATGTTTGGCAGGCTAGTGGCTGCATTTGGATCAATATTCTGGAGACTATTACCAGGCCACCCAGGTGTCAATGCATCACCTGGCCAAACTTGTGGTTTCCCCACTGATCTATCTTGTATTTCATCACCCATTTCATCTCGTTTATCCGTTATGAATAGGATTCCTTTGGCACCGTACCTCTCAGCTGCTAAGACTTGCTCACTAACTACAGCGCCGTAGTGTTCCAATAATACATATTCGCCGTTCAAAAGACCATTTTGTCTTAAGCTCTCCAGATCTTGTAACGTACCTTGATTGGCAAAGATCAAAGCTACTTCAGATAATTCGCCATTTTTTGCTTAATGGGTTAAAATTATCTTCGTTTACATCAATGACAATCTCTTGGCCATCATGTACTGCTTTTAACGATACAGTGCCTGGATAGTTGGAGTAGCCGGCGTAAGTACATTCTCTCAGTAACTTAATACCATTGTTAGTAAAGGACTCCAAAATGTAGCTTCTTACCGCAGTGTCACCCTTGGTACCTGACATGTGTGGCATGCTACTTATATATTCCAAATCACTTTCTAACTTAGACAAGTCGACTGATTTTTGCGCATAATCCATTAGTACTTGGTAATCTGAGAACATACCCCCTACTTCCTAAATTCAACTCGTTGGGCAGCAAGCCACTGACCATAACCACATATGCAATAATAGACATAAGCACAATGTAGAAAAATCGTCTAAGGATCAATGGATTTCCTACCTTGTTCAAATAATAATCTATTCTCTCTGAAGTCATGCTAATTATTTGTGCTAGTGGATCCATAATCTTCTCCCTAACAGGTATAACAACATTGTTACTAAAACTGTCTCTAAATCTCCGGATTTTTCCGACAGATTCTTGAACTGTTAGTTCATCCTCATAATTCATTTCTTCCATATCGTTATTCAGCCCATGTGCTAGTTCTGTATCGAAGGTATCGTCATAATCTGGTGGATCTAATGGTAGAGAATCTCCGCTCATTTCAGGCTCATTTTCGGCAGGCTCCTGAGCTTCTTGATCAGGAACTCGGTCATATCCATTCCTTGAGCCCAACAACCGCATTATTATGCCAAAAATGGGGTCCCGAAAGCCTAAAAATACGGTTTTCTATGTTTTTTTTTTTTTCTATGAAGGTTTCATTGTTGATGGTCCAAGTAAGCCCAATTCAAAAAATATACGCGATGTCAGAAAATGCACCTCATCGCACCGCAAGAACATCTGCTCAATTAGACCGCTAGGGCACAACTAAAGAATATTGTGAGTACGATATGGGATGTAATGTAGCGTATGTGTGAAAAGCGTGTAATGTTTAGACATAAGTGTTTGGCGTTTTTACTAACGATTATATCGCAGCATGGTATGTGATTTCTTTTACCCCCCAGTTAGGTGGTGTTGAATTTCACATATTCCACCTTGCTCAAAATTTGCTACAATTGGGACATTCTGTGGTAGTGATTACACATGCTTATGGTGATAGGATTGGTATAAGGTATTTGTCTAGTGGTCTTAAAGTGTATCATGTACCGCATTTAATACTGCACAGAGGAACTACTTTTCCTACACTACATGGAACTTTTCCCATAATGAGGAATATTTTTATCCGTGAGCAAATTGATATAGTCCATTCTCATGGTACTGCTTCTACTTTTGCTTTAGAAGCAATCTTTCATGCTAATACGATGGGTCTAAAAACCGTATTTACCGACCATTCATTATATGGCTTTTCCAATATCGGTGCAGTTCTTTTGAATAAGTTACTGAAGTTTTCTTTGACAAATATTGATAGAATTATATGTGTTTCTAATATCTGCAAGGATAATATGATTGTAAGGACGGATGTTGACCCTGGAAGAATATCAGTAATACCCAATGCTGTTGTCAGTGAGGATTTTAGACCTCTAGAGGAAACTAGTCGAAAGTCCATAAAGCCTTCTAATGATATTACTTTGGTGGTAATCAGTAGACTTTATCCTAATAAAGGTGTGGATCTCCTAATTCGACTTGTACCCAAGATATGTTCTACACACAGTGATGTCAAATTCATAATTGCAGGCGATGGTCCCAAGTATGTGGAATTACAACAAATGATTGAATCTCAAAGATTACAAAATCGTGTCACTTTGATGGGCTCTGTACCGCATGAAAAAGTGAGAGATATCATGTGTCGAGGGGACATCTATTTACATCCGAGCTTAACGGAAGCATTCGGGACAGTTCTTGTTGAGGCAGCATCTTGTGGATTACTCATTGTCTCTACAACTGTTGGTGGAATACCGGAAGTGCTCCCTGGGCACATGATAGTATATGCTGATAAAACATCGGTGTCTAGTTTAGCGGCAGCTACAAATGAAGGTATAAGACAACTGCGTCAAAATAAAATTGATACCTCTTCATTTCATCAGCAAGTTTCGGAGATGTACAATTGGATGGATGTTGCTAAACGGACCGCTAAAGTTTACGAAAATATTTATCAGAATGCAACACCTTATGATAAAAATTGGTTAGTAATGGCCAAACGGTTTTATTCGAGGGATGGAATTTGGGCGAACCATCTGTACCTGTTGAGTGTCATCGCTGAATATATCCTCTATATTTCTTTAGAATGGCTCTTCCCCAGATCCGAGATCGACTTGGCCCCTAAATGGCCATATGAGCTATATACATCTGGTATGTAATTCCTCTTTTTTGTTCTTTAATTTGTTTTTATATCTCTAATAGCTGAATTGATTGCAGATATTTTGAATTTTGCATTTTCCTTGTAATTATTTTTAAATTTGTTGGATTCTAAGTTAACACTGGTGGAATAATTTACGAAATCAAAAACTTCGTTTCCAAGGGAATGAATTCTATTGCTTAGTTGAATATCTATGGTGCTGTCAGTCCTTTGAGGAATAGTTAACCACTCCAGATCAGCAGGCTTCTTGTTTTCATTAGTAATGTACTTTAAAAGTATTTGCCTTAAATCTCTGATTTCTGAGATTAGATCCAATTTTCCTAAGTTAAATAATTCTGTCACTAAATCATCATATCCACCATTCGGACCAATTTGGTAAGCTTTAAGATGTTCAGTCTCCACCTGTTGCTGCGCTTTTTTCAAGAGTTTTTTTCAGGTCTATTATTTCTTGTGTTAGATAACCATTGCGCTGGCGCAGATTACTCACTTCTATTTTCATGCTGTTGAACTCATTTTCATGATCACTGACTCTCTCAAGTTTTTGTTGGAAAACCTGAATTTTTATCATCAATTCTTTAATTTCCATTTCCTTATTATCTAGTAAAGTTTTCCAACGTGTGACGGTATCATCCTGTGAAGTTCTGCTAGTAGAAGTGGTTTTATGGGTTTGTGAATCTTCAAACTTATTTTTTTGCTGTATTTCATCGATTTTCTCTATCAGATAGATTGACTGTACTTGTTGAAGAATTCCTTTGGTCACTTCAAGGATATAATTATCCTGGAACTCGAATTCAAATTGACCAAATATGTCTTGAAATATTGTTTCGAATAATGCTGGAACAGAAAAACTGACCCTCGATGAGATCGTGCAATTCATGTTTGAAATCTTATCTAACAACATTTCGCAATTCTTTTGAATAGAAAGACACACGGAATAAAGTTCCGTTATCAGTTTCATTGGCGCTTTGTTCACCGCATGTTCCATGTAAAATGCTAGTAAGTCAGGTATAATTTTACCAAAAGTAATCACCATGCAACGTATTGCTAGGAAAAGGTTTGTACTTAATCCTGAGTTTGAATCCAAAAAACGACTAATTGGTGTAAGTAGAATTTTTTCTTCTGGTATTAGACATACAAGAAATGGAGTAGTCCATTGTGAAACATCTCCCAAATTCTTAAGAAATGATTCTTTCATATCCTTATCTGTTAACGCAGCAGCTGTGTTACTTAATACAACCAACAAAAACCGACATTTTTGTTTCTCCACGAAATTGTTTCTTATTCGATCATCTAGTACCTTTTCCGATAAATATTCAAATTGTACTTCTTCTTTATTTCGAGTAGCATCTATGGCAACTTCATAAAGTTCCTTTAAAAAACCTATTTTCATAAACTTGTTGTCCCATAATTTTCAATTGTGATTGCAGATCTCTTACCTCCAACGAAGGATTATTTCTTTCAGCTAATTCCTGATTCAATCTAGAGTTTTCATTCTTCAATAGTTCGACTTCTTTTCGGAACGATATTTCTAGTTCCTCCAATTGATATCTTAGTTCTCTTTCCATGTCCATATAAACTGTCTGTAATTTTACGTGAGTATCTTCTCTCTGCTGAAAAACAGCCAATTCACCTTTCAGAGAATCTATGCTCTTGCTGAGATCAGATGTTTCCATTGTCAGAAATTCTATGATATCGTTGGGGCTCTCTACTTCTGTCTTTTGTAATCGGCATCGTAGTTTATCGTTTTCCTGCAAAAGTCTCGAAACTTCTCTCTGTAAAGAACTCTGACTTCCAGGATCTATTATTTTAATACTCTGAATCTTCGCAAAAATACCGTAAAGGCCCTCCTTTTCCAGTTCGAAGTATTTCTTGTTATGTACACTACCATCATTTCTACCTGCAGGTTCATCTAATTCTATACCATACCAGATGCCTTCAGCAAACTGAGTATATCCAATATATCTTACAATACCTTGATGGTTATTAACATCCACTCTGTCACCAATTGCTACCATCCCTGCCTTTAAAATTCTGATTATTTATTGTATGTAAAGCAGTAAGCCGTTCAAATGAAGAAGGCGAACCTCGATAGTTACGCCAAACTCGAAAGATACAAGGATAAAAAAGTTCATCGCTAGTGACCCTCAATCGATATGAATAGTATTCGTAGAAAGAATATGAAGAATGTGCCTGCGGTAGCTTCGCCTGCAGCTGACAGTTCCCCATTGCAAGACCAATTACTAGATGAGCAAAAACAAGAGATATATGAGGCTTTCTCATTATTTGACATGAACAACGATGGATACTTGGACTATCATGAACTAAAGGTTGCTATGAGAGCTTTGGGATTTGATCTTCCTAAGAAAGAGATTCTAGATCTCATAGACCAGTATGATGGAGATGGGCGTCATTTAATGCAGTACGAAGACTTTTATATGATAATGGGTGAGAGAATAGTAAAAAGAGATCCTCTCGATGAAATTAAAAGGGCCTTTAGACTTTTTGACGATGATCAAACAGGTAAGATTAGTCTTAAGAATTTAAGAAGAGTTGCGAAGGAATTGGGGGAAAATTTGACAGACGAAGAGTTAAGAGCCATGATTGAAGAATTCGACCTTGATGGGGATGGCGAAATAGACGAACAGGAGTTTATAGCAATTTGCACCGATAGCTAATAACAGGATTGGATTTACGTTGTGTATTTGTACTAAAATCAATGTTGTTTGTTTGTGTTTTTTTTTTGGTTATAACTAACAGACAAGATATGGTACGATACGTGTGTCATCTTGATGGTGGTTTTGTTCGTATATTAAACTATTTCGATGAAAATTGTTTTCAAAAGGTGTGCTATTTATTGCAAATCTAATGCTCGTCTTTATGAATCCCCAAGAATTGTGTGTATGGATACCATGGAGTTCCAAGTTGAGTTGATCATGCGCAGAATTTTATGTACTACGACTAAAGTACAACATAACCAGTGCTCAGTGGTGATACTGTAGTATTTTCATTTCAGCAAATTTCAAAATCTCGCTATAGATGCCCTTTTTAGCCTATTTCTTCGGGAGAAAAAATCCCAATTACAACCAAATTTACCTTAAACACGTAAATATCAAGCCAATATAAATTCTATATCTTATTGTTTACTAGTATTTTGTCAAAATAATTCATATTATTCTTGTCTGGCGTCAGCAATTGTCTGGTTTTCTCCAGTGGGCTCGGACGATATGTTGAAATTTTTCCTCAAGCCTTGAAGTATTCGACGCTAAGACTCATATACTAAGAGTGAAGCTGCTAGGGAGAAAGACTAAGACCATCGATTTTCCATTATGTCTACGGGTTATTCTCATTTGACTAAAGCAGGTGCACGTATACTGAATAGACTAAACAATCCACCAGAGCATTTGAAGCCGTTTGTCAGTAAATATACAAAGAGATCGGTTCCTGAATTCCTTAGACCAGCTATTGACGAAGTAGATCCCAAGGAAACATTTGAAACTGAAAAACAATGGAAATATATGCCTGGTGACCGTGTTGTGATAATGAAAGGTAAACAACGGGGAAATATCTGTGTAGTTAAGCAACATGATCGAATTACAAACGGTTTCATCCTCGATGAAAATGGACCAACGAAGACAGTTCCTGTACCTAAGCAATTTTGGTTGGAAGGGCAGAAGACACATATGTTAACTGTTCCTGTTGCCATAAAGCAAGAAGACGTTAAGTTGGTAGCAGATGTTGATGATCCTCAAAACCCAGGTCAAACAAAGACTGTAGCAGTCAGAGACGTTACATTTGGTGGATACTACTATGATGCAGATTATAAAAAAATGATGCCGTACAGACAAGTGTCTGGTGAAAGGGATTTAGTCATTCCATGGCCGAAGCCGGAAGAGCATGAAGATGGTGAATTAGCAACGGATGGAATGGCAGCGAGAGAACAGACATTTTGGGTTGAAAGTTTAGCAAAAAATCCAATTCCTGAAGCTGCTTTCCTAACAATTCGTAATCCACATTCTAAATTTAGGAGGGGTAAATTAACTGCTAGAGATATTTCAAAATTAGTAGCACCACCGATGCCATTATCAGAAGTTAAGAAGGCACGTCTTGCGGAAAAAGAACAGCTTGCTCAAATTCCAAGGCCAAAACTTACTGAGGAGGATAAGGATCTTATTGGTAATAAGATTTATGAGCACCTCAGGGAGTATGTCGGTAAATAAAGACGTATATAGTCATATTTTTATTTCGTGTATATAGATTAGTGTTCAGAAACTATCGATTAGACCAAATTAATGCGCCTGAACCTGAAAGATGTTTTGGAAATTAGCCCTGCAAGACTACATTAGGAAACCTCAGAATTTCCAAGAAACCTTATTTTGGGATGATAAAGTTGTTATTGTTAACGATGCCTTCCCAAAGGCTCAGTTCCACCTGTTGATTTTGCCCAGGGACCCTCAATTGACTAAAAAAACATCCAACTACTGCATTTGGAGCCGACGGGAAAACACATTTACGACCATATGTAGTCAGGGCTCAAGATTATATTTTCGAGCAGTTTACTTCTAAATTTTCACCATTAAGTGGTAACCCATTCTTTAGAGATGAGCAAGAATTCTTCGACAAAGAGACGTTTGTCCAAAGGTTCGTGCAAGTGGGTGTACATAGTGCCCCCAGTATGAACAATTTGCACGTTCATGTTGTTACCAAAGATTTTTATTCTCCAAAGCTTAAGAATAAAAAGCACTATCTGTCTTTTAATAGTGATTTTTTTATACTTTGGTCCCAATTGCCTCTTTCGCAAATACCCAATGCTGAGCAACAGGAACAGTTGCTCAAGACTCAAGATATGGTATGCACTTACTGTCATGCCAATTTCAAGAATCGCATGCAGCATCTAAAAGAACATCTAGAAGTGGAATTCAGCAAGAATTTTGCAGAACGCTTATAGTATTATACGTTATACATATACACATACACGCAAACGAGACGAACTTATAGTTTTTTGATAATCCACAGTACCTTCCAACTTCTTCGACTCAGCCACTTTCCTAACAGCTTTCATCATATCTTCAGGTATGATGTGATCACGATCGTCTCTAATGGCGAAGAAGCCTGCTTCAGTAACACAGTTACGAATGTCTGCACCGTTGAACCCATCACTCATCTTAACAGCAGCTTCGAAATCAAATTCACCCGCCTTCTTCACATTAGTGGTATGGATCTTGAACACCTCCAATCTACCGGCTTCGTTAGGTAGAGGAATCTCAATCTTTCTATCCAGTCTACCTGGTCTTAATAGAGCAGGATCTAGAGTATCGGGTCTGTTAGTGGCCATGATAATCTTTGTCTGGCCTAAACTATCAAACCCATCCATTTGTGTTAAAAGTTCCATCAACGTACGTTGGATTTCACGATCCGCAGAGGTACCTTCGCTGAATCTACGACCACCAATGGCATCGATTTCATCCATAAAAATGATACAAGGTTCATGTTCTTTAGCGTATGCAAACATTTCCCTGATAATACGTGCAGATTCACCAATGTATTTATCCACAATACCGGATGCAGGAGAAAAGATGAAGTTAGCACCGATGGTGGCCGCTACAGCCTTGGCTAAAAGGGTTTTACCTGTTCCCGGTGGACCGTATAGCAAAACACCCGTAGGAGATTTAATACCAACTCTTTGGAAAATTTCCGGGTTTTTGAGCGGTAACTCTATAACTTCTCTTAATTCCCTAATCTGATCCGTCAAACCACCGATACCGTCAAAAGAAATATCTTCTGGATCAAAACTTGACATATTATAAACCAGTGGATCAGTCTCACGAGGCAATACACGCATGATAGTTAGAGTTGTAATGTCAAGTGTCACTCTAACACCTTTCTTCAATTTAGATCTTTCTACGGAATTTCTCACACCTACGATGTAACGAGGGCCTGACGATGCCTTAACAATGTATTTTTCCTCTGAAAGTTCTTTCATAACCTCTCCAATCAATTGGCCAATACTTTGCAAGGCCTTAATATCATTTTCAGTTCTATCATAAGCCTTTTCTAAGTCTCGTATGTTCTGTCTCCTCTGCTTCAACTGATCATCAAACCTTCTATGCTCCATTAATTTCTTCTTGAATTCATTTAAGGCTTTGTTACGGGCTTCCTCCTCAGGGCTCAATCTAGGTTGCTCTGGTTCGGGTTCTCTAGCTTGTTCTTGATTCTCACCATTATCATTACTAGTATTTCCATCCCTGTTTTGATTATTCTCCTGCTCGAAAGCAGCCATCAGTGGATCACGCTCTTCACTCATGATTCAATTGAGTACAATCGATTTACTGGTAGGCTGGGTACAAATAGCTCGTGGTACTTTGTGACTGTTCACTATGGGGTGGCAAAGGAGAAGGACCTCAGTAGTTCCTTACATGTTAAAATGGTGAAAAAGGTGACCCTTACCCGGAACTGGTGAAATATAATACAAAGAATGGGAAATATAAACGTATTTGTAGCATGTTGTTGATAACTTTGGTAATTTTGAAAGTAATTTTGGAAAACTCCTAATTTTTTGAGCAATTCTATATTGGTCTTTCGACATTTTTTGAGCCATTGGAAGCTGTGGTACAAATTTTTAAACTATAATATCCCAATGTATTAGAAGAGTTCGCCTTGAAGATGAGAATAAAGAAAAAATACTAGCGTAAAAAATTTATGCTATTCTTGATTCCCTTTTATGTTACTTGGAATTTATTGGGGTCTTAAAGGAATTTCTAAATCAACAGAATAAATTGGTAGAGTTTGAGAGGATATCTTCCTAAAAAGCTTTTTAAGAAAATAGTTCTGTAACAAAGTATATGCTTATAGTATCTCACAATATTTAATGTTGAAATGATCTTCCTAGATATCCAAACCTTCTTTTTCCTACAGTGTCCAAGTGTAGAGATCTCAAGTAGAAATCGAAGATGCTATCACATCCATTTTTAGTGTGATTTCAACCGTTCTTTCTCCAAGAATAACAGAAGAAAAAAAAAAAACTCCAGTCCAAAGGCAATTATTCTTGGAGTAAGTAAGATCTTTTGATAGATGCAATATTAATTAATAGTCACATATCATTATTATCATTATTACCATTATCAATTATACGTGCGGGTAATGGCAATACGAAAATTTAACTTCGAATCTTTTCAGGCAAGAGATGAGTAGAAGGAACGGTGTCTTTAGAGCATTGGTTAAGATCCAGTGGTCTGCTTCCCAGTTGATTAGCATATTTCAAGCTTTCTTAGAGTTTTAGACTACATCTGTATTTAAATGCAAGCCTTTATCTTTTGTGGTCAAGGTCATAACCTCTGGCCCTTTTCACAAGGCAATTTGGACGAGAATGTCAGTGGTAATGGTATGACAAAGGCATTGTTACCAGTTGGTAATAGATCTATGTTGGAATATGTTCTAGATTGGTGTGATCAAGCAAATTTTAAAGAAATTAATGTCGTTGGACATGCTCAAGATATCGATGCCATTCAAAGAGGATTACAGAGATACTTGGAATTGAGAAATGAGCAATTTACGCTAGTTTCAAAATCACTATCAAGTTCTCAGCATCTACACCACTTGCAGAGCCCAAAACCAATTAAATTCATCAAATCAAAAGCAAGCTTGACAGGCGATTGCTTGCAAAAGGAATTGTTAGAAAGAATTAATGGGGATTTTGTGCTATTACCATGCGATTTTATCACTGATATTCCCCCTCAAATATTCATTGACCAGTATAGAAATAGGGATTCCAATAACTTGGCAATGACTTTTTACTACAAAAATGCTTTCGAGAGTACAGATAAGAAGCAACAATCAGGCAAACAATTTTTTACACTTTATTCTAGTAATGAAGATGTGGATGCTAAACCTGTTCTCTTAGATCTTTATCCAACGGAAGATGTGAAGAAGACCAAGTATCTGCAAGTCCGTACACATCTACTCTGGAATTATCCTAATACGACTGTGTCCACTAAGTTACAAAATTCATTCATTTACTTTTGTTCGTATGAATTATGTCAGCTCCTAGCGGAAAGAAAAGCTAGTGATAACAATAGAAAGGGTCCCAAAGATGATGCGGACGATGATGGCCAAGGTGAAAGTTCGAAGGATCGTGATGATGATGTTCTGGATACAACTATCAAACCAAGCTATTTTAGAAAGGAAAACCAATTATTGAAAGATCCGCTGAATTGTAATAAGTCATTGGGTAAAGTATTTAGGGATCTGGCGAGAAGATCGTGGCAGCATTCTACTTTGAGAGAAAATATTGGTATGTTCATTTTGCCCGAAGTAGGTTTTTTTGTAAGAGCTAACAATTTGCACACTTTCACTGAAGCCAACAGATACATTTTAAGGATTAAGGCTCAAACACTGGCAACTAACACGCAAACTACGACTGCTTCTGCTTCTGCCATTGGTGCTGATGCAGTGGTAGGATACAACTGTACCATCTTGGAGAAGAGTAATATTAAATTGTCAGCTATAGGACCTGGTTGTAAAATTGGTAACCGTTGTCGTATCGCGGGTTCTATTCTATTACCAGATGTCACCATTGAGGATGAAGTAATATTGGAAAATGTAATCATTGGTCCTAATGGCGTTATTGGTAAGAAGAGCAAATTGACTAACTGCTACGTGGAGGGTTATTATCATGTGGACTCTAAAAGTAGTTTAAAGGGTGAAACTTTGACCAAGCTAGATTTTGAATCTGATGAGAGTATGAGTAGCAATGCAGCTGAGAGTTCAAGCGATGACGGAAGTTTAGAGGATGATTACGATGATGAATTTGAGGACGATGGTTTATTTGATCATTAAATAGGATAAATATACATGTGTATTAGTCCAAAATGAAAAGAAAACTCTTAGAAATAAGTATTTTGTGTGAGTTGTTCTATAGCTACTGCGTAATAATTATACTATTGTAATAACTTTGTGTTCTGTCTAATAACTATTATTATTAATGTTTATTTTATTTACAAGATCATTCCCATATTAGACGCTGAGTTTACCATCCTCGTTTTCAAATACCCAATCCCAACGACCTTTTTTGTGCAGAATTGCTAAAATCAACACTGCAGGTAAATGAAGGACACTGACCAAAAACGTCTTCCTAGCAAATCCATTGGCGATTGCTAAACCTTTATTATACCTAGCTTTATCGCTGAAATCTCTTGAAGAGTAATTTTTCTTTTGTTGCCAATAGAATCTTAGTGCCCAATATGACATCCAGGCGTTGATTATACTGGAATCAAGTTGATACATCCAATCAGTCACACCAAAGTAAGAGAATCCAAAGCAAATTGGGAACATTAATAAAGAGTAACGTAAAGCTACGCGCGCATTTAAAAGTGGATTTTTCCAAGCTGTCATCATATAACCAGCGTTCCTATATTCATTTCTAACATTGTGGCTTAAAGTATTGAAATGGGGAAATTGCCAAGCGTACAATAACCCGGCAATACACCATGCTCCCGGTTCTGTCAAAGGACTAGCCGCAGCCCACCCCATGAGTGGTGGAATGGCACCAACAAGAGCACCTGCCCAGGTATTAATAATATGTTTTCTCTTTAGAGAGGTATAGATCCAAGCGTAAAGAACAATGTTAGAAACGGCTAATATGGCCACTGTTGGGTTCACACCAATCCAAAGTATCGAACTACCAACCATTCCACATATAGTAGCAAATTTATAAGCTTGTGAAGGCGTGGTTAATCCTCTAACAACAGGTCTTGCTTGTGTTCTTACCATTTGCCTATCGAAATCAGGTTCTCTTCCCATATTAATAGCATTTGCAGACGCCGAACAAAATGTAGTTCCCACTGTAAGACTCATTAGTTGACTCACCGATGCTGCATATGGTGATATTGCATACGAACAAATAGCACTTAGCATAACTAGTACGGTTAAACGAGGTTTACTCAATTGAATGTAAGGGTCCATTATTTTTTTAGATTGTAATAGAGTACTACGATTTTTCTCCATTGAACTTCGTTGAGCCTTCCTCAGTTCTGGGTCTACAGGCTTAACATCAAATGGTATATGTGACTTTCCAGTGACTTCAGTTGTACAACTTAATGCTTTTCTAGCACTCTCAGCAATACCATTTTCCTTCGGTCTAGATCCCTTGATAATGTTTGGAGTAAATTCTATCGGTGCAGTATTCAGATGTGCCTGGTTTGGCCCATTCTTTGTTTTTACACCTCTAATCAGCCTCTTTGATCTGATAAGCGCATTCTGACCTAATTTTAATGTGACTGTCTGAGAATAAGGAACATGACAGCACACTGATAAAATAGACATTTGGGTCTACCACGGTGGAGTCCTCTATCGCGTCTATTTACCTACGGATCGTATGTTAAATACTTCTGGTGTGTACAATGTTGGTTTATATTATAACTCCAAAATTTTTCATCACCCCGATGAGATTGATAAAACGTTACTGATAAAATAGTACTATAATAGAAGTTGGTTATTTGAGATTATATTATATTTTATTTATGAAGCAGCCACTGATTCATCATCCTTCTGCTTGCTGTTACTATTTTCAGCTTCATATTCTTTTGTCTTCTTTTCCTGAAGTTTTTTGTTCTGTATCTTGTTTTCAATAAGATCGTCAAAGGCAATTATAGCTCTTACCAAATTAGCAATGTAGATGACCATTAGTTCATCATTAGTCTTTACAGTCAAGGCCTTCTGTAAATTGTTATTGTGGTTAACTACTTCGTTGTTCCTTAGATTCATTTCATCTTCATTAGGTTGACCCAAGTTCGGTAATAGGTTGAAAACATCTTGCAACTTACCCAAAATAGCATGGTTTATAGGCAACTCGTTATTCATAACTTTATTCAAATACGACACGATATCACCCAATTTCCTTTGGAGGCCCTGCAGAGATTTTAATTGATTTGTTAGTCGAATGGAAAGCCCACCTGCGGCTTGATCTCTGACATCTCTCAACAAATGTTCTACACCAATTTCTTCAGCTTCTTCAGCTTCGATAGTACTTGGTAGGTGGACAAATGTCTTTTCTGTAGAAGTACCATCATCCTTAACTTGTTCCACAGCAAAATAAGCATCCGTTGGTAAACCAACTCCCTCTTGCTTGACATCTACAATAAGGAGCAACGGATTGTTACCAGTATATTTCTTAAACAACTCATTAATTTTCAAATCAGAGGCTTTTAATTTAGGACCACTATGGTACCATCCAATCAACTTCTCCTTGGCATTAATCTTTTTAAACATATCATTCATGCTCTCGATGTAATTATGATCTAAAAACCAAACATCAGGATTTTTTTCATCTTCTTCAAATGGTAATGCAAATGAATTCGTTACTCTGAGTACAGGTGTTGATGCATCTCCCAAAACCACACCGACACATCTTTTACCTTCAGGAGTATGTGTTCTTTCGTAATGATCTAGCACCGACAGTAAAACAAGTGGTGCCACTGTAATTCTTTCGTAAGGTACAGACATGGCTGAGCAACAACTTCAGATGACTTTATCCTTTGATGATATTTGTTCTTGCCACCGTCAAAGTAGTTAGAGTTGATGAAACTTTACCTTTAGTCTCTTATAAGGTCTTCTACGTTTGAAGTGACTATGTTTTTTTCGACTTATTAACAAGCGATGAGCATTAACTTTAAAAGTTGTGGAAACGTACCAAAGATCATTTCGAATTCATTTGAAAGATAATATGTCGTTCGCACAAATAGTTATTGGTCCTCCCGGTTCTGGTAAGTCAACATACTGTCATGGTTGCTCGCAGTTTTTTAACGCCATCGGTAGACATGTAGCTATTGTTAATATGGATCCTGCAAACGATCTTCTACCATACCCCTGTGCTGTTGATATCAGAGACTTTGTAACCCTGGAGGAAATTATGCAGGAACAACAATTGGGCCCTAATGGTGGGCTCATGTATGCCGTGGAGTCACTGGACAAATCTGTGGATTTATTCATACTTCAAATTAAATCGTTGGTCAAAGAAGAACGGGCTTATGTGGTCTTTGATTGTCCTGGACAAGTAGAACTTTTTACTCATCATTCTTCTCTTTTCAAAATTTTTAAAAGACTTGAGAAGGAATTAGATATGAGGTTTTGTGTTGTTAATCTGATTGATAGTATCTATATCACATCTCCATCCCAATACATTTCGGTGCTTTTGCTGGCACTGAGATCGATGCTGATGCTTGATTTGCCACAGATTAATGTGTTCTCCAAAATTGATTTACTTAAAAGTTATGGAGAATTGCCATTTCGTTTGGACTACTATACCGAAGTACAAGAATTGGAATATTTGGAACCTTACATTGAAAAGGAGAGATCGCACATGCATGTTAATAGGTTTAGGAAACTCACAGAGACTATTAGTGAAATTGTATCTGATTTCAATTTGGTATCGTTTGAAGTTCTATGCGTGGAGGATAAGGATTCTATGATTCATTTACAAAGTGTTGTGGACAAGGCTAACGGCTACGTCTTTGGTAGTTCAGAAATAGGTGGTGATACAGTATGGGCTGAAGCTACAAGACAAGGTGCGATGATGTCGAATATTGATGCTCAAGATCGTTGGATCGACAATAAGGAACACTACGATAGATTGGAGCTGATGAAGAAGCAGAAGATATTGGAAGAGAGAAACAGTCAGGAAAAGGCATTTGATGTAGATGATGAATGGGAGAGTGCTCTAAAGGATTGGGAAGAGAAGCAGGGAACCGACTACGTGAGATAGATCTTTTTTAAAACAAAGCTTTTTTTATCTTTGCTTAATATCAGTCACCTGAGTATCGTAAACACAGCAGATATTAGCCGCTGTGGGCGGTTGTGAGATTGTTATGAGCTAGCAGATCTTGTCAACAAAATGCAACTAGACACCGTATGCTCTTTTCAGACCGATATGTATGCCCTAAAACTATTTGCCTCAAAAGCTTGGTGTAAGTGAAGGCTTTCTTAGACCTAGAGCAATAACATTGACCTCAGAAGAAGTGCAGAATATCCCGATCCCCTTCTAAGAAGCATAATATGCTACATTTAGAGAAGCTAATCAAATTTAATTTAAAGGGTACCGGAATAGTTCAATCATGGGCTAGCATTCGTACAGTTCGGGAGAAGTTATACAAGAATACGGCTAAGAATGAAAAGGATGAGTACGTTAAAGTCGATCACAACAATTGATGTGGCTTAAAGCCACTGGCTGTTGTGTCTCTTTCTCCGATACCGAAAATTTTCAGTTATCTAGAGGAAAGTGTGCTCAATGAATTAGCTTTTTCACCTCCACCTTCCATGAACACGGTGCCCTTACCGTCAATGCACTTAAGTTTGTCCACACCAAAATACGTGAGTTCTGAAGTGAAAAGCTCGAGTGATGTCTTCTCGAACCTTTTTAGCCTTGTTGGACGTTGGACGCTTAGATATTTAGTTTGAGGGAACACAGGTCGATAAGACTACATCAATTGAAGAGAACGGTTACGCGACCGCGTCAACATCTTCATCGCTGAATTTATACTTACGCAGATGAAAGAACTTGTAAAGAACTACAAAAGAAGATAGCATGATCAGATCTCTTCCAATTGATTATTATGGTCTCGTTTTTATTATTATTATTATTATATTATTATTATTATATTATTAGTATTATTTATTAGTTTTTGGTTGAACTCAAAAGTGATGAAGTTCTGCCAACTTTAAAAATTTTGAAAGAGAATAACAAACAAACGAACAACTGTACCGCGATAGATCTTGAAAGAGATAGGCTAGATTTACTATTGGATATGGCACCTACTCAACTGGAGATTAAGGTTCGGGCCTTACAAAGGCTTGTAAAGGAAGAGGCCTATTATCAAGAGGAACTGAAAGAACAAATTGCGCATGTTGAAAGCATGAAAGCGAAACAGAACGTTGATATTTATGATTTAAAGAAACAAGAGGAAGTTCAACAGGATACTGAAAAATTGCTTCCTACTCTTTATAAAAAGATAGAGCAGTTTAGAGATAACTTGGAAGAATTTTTGAAGAATTATGAGGGGACGGAGGAAGTTGGTGATGCGCACACCGCAATCGAGGTTGCTACTGATCTGTTGGCATCGAGGTGACCCATAATTCTTTGCATTTGGCTTTTATGTACTGTTTTCTAAGGTAGCATTGAGATAAATAAAATTACGTATTATAATTTGGCATGGTTAAAATAACTTATCGATGTTACTTTCTATGATGCAGAGGCGAGAAACAAGCAACAAGGGACGAAGACCTCCCCTAAGAGATGATTCGCAGCGGTTTTTCGTACGTGATTCGTCGCCATTCTACATCGCAGTCTGTGTCCTCACTATCAGCTTCTTCTCTAAGTGGTACTCTGAATTCGAATTTGTTGTTGGATAAGTTAAAGGATACATACTTAAGCGGTAAATTGGTTGTTAAACATGAAGATTCAACAAATTCTCTGAACTCAACTAGCTCTTTACCTATGACACAGTTTCCCAAGGATGAGATTTTTATACAAGTGTCTCAAGATGAGAAGGTTGGCTCTTGGAGAAAACCATTGGTCAAATGGTTCAGGCTGGGTGTTTACATGGTAAAATACTATAAGAAAGGTCTGAAGAGCACTTATCAATTGGCCAAAGATACTAAACCACTGGTAAGAGAGTATGGAGATAAAATGGCGACTGAATTTTGTAAGCTCGTTGAATTTAGAGAAATTGCGCATAGGTTAAAGGAAAGACCAAGTTCGGAACCTATTGAATCGCTACCATTGAACAGGAGACAGTTTGTGGAATTTCATAGGCGTAAAGAAGTTTGGAAAATTCCTCTTTTCTTTATTTTGGCACTTGTGTTTGAAGAGTTCACTGCTGTAATTTGTTATTTATGGCCCAAGGTTGCACCGCATAATTGCTTAACTCCGGGTGCGTTTGCCAAAATTACGAAGTCTCATGCAAATTACGAAGTGGGACGAATAGTGCAGGTGCCTCCTTATAAAAGCCCTTACATTATGCGAACGAACGAAGTATTTGATATATTGAAAAGTTCTTCCGTTGAACAAACGCCGAAGTGGAAGTTGGTATTGTACCGATTGGTCAATAACAAGGTTTTGCCTCGAGAAACTTTAGCAAGGATTCATCATTACTTATTTGTAGATGATTGGCTATTGCTGCAGCATATATTGCACAACGAATCTACAGTGCTGGCCCCTGCAGAATTGGTGGATTGTATAAGAGTACGACAGTTATACAGATCTGAAGAAGATCTTAACGCAATGGTCAATGACATCCAAGGTCAACGCGTATTGCTTTGGAGACTTATAATCTATTGGGCTTTTAGGTTTGACAAAACGGTTACCTGTGGTGGTAATTCTTTATTTGCCGAAAGATGGGGAGTTAATAATGTTTCGATTCTCAATTACAGTGGTTGGGAAAATGGCGATTTAATTGGAAGTAATGACTTGCCAATTCTTGAATTCCGATGAATTAAACTATAGTGTACAAATGAAAGTGCGAGACCTATGTAAATATCGTTTAATGCTGATTTCTTCATTAATAATGGATGGATTGTTGTTGTACAGCATTTACTAAAAAAAATTAGCAACGTTTCTTCTATTATTGCACTATTAGTATCGTGAACATTCCTTATATTATTAAAATTATTCTTATATTTATCAAACTTTAAAGGTTTCTGTATGGTTTTCATCTTCCTTGACTAGGGTATGATGATGCCCTGGAGCTCTAATTACTTGTTTTCCGCGCATTGTACAAGACATAATGCCATTGAACCACTCGTCCTCGTATATTTCCTTCATAGTAACTCTTTTCTTTGGATCAATCTCCAAGATTCTCGATAGTAAGGGTCTAGACGCATGTGGCAATAAACGCAACAGTCTATAAGGACCATGTAAAGATTTCCTGTGACCTCCAGATGGTTTTGTATGTGAAGATACAGGCTTTGCATCTATTTGCAAGTTTTGGTTTGGATTTTGTTCTTGTTTACTAGAAGGCTGATCCGAACCTCCTTCAGTTTTTTCTCGTCTATGGTCGTGATGCTCATTTTCGTTATCGTTATCATCGTTTTGCTCATGATTGTTATAGTCATGATGATCTGGAGTATGATTTTGATTTGATTTATTGTGAAGCTGTTCATTTTTGTTAAGCACTGGTTGCGATTTGGGTCCTGATTCATCTAGGTTCTTTCTTCTATGTCTCTCTTCTTCTCTTTCTTTTAACAATTGTTCATGGTGTTTTGCAGATGCTGCATAGTCATGGGGTTCATTATCAGGCATGCAAAAGAGTTTAAAGTTTTCATCTGTGTCTCTGGGGACCTTCCATGGAAATCTCTTAAGCATCATGCAGCAGTATATTATACCGATAGACCATATGTCAGCACATTGAGGTTCGTAACACTTTGTATGTGATAAGACTTCTGGGGCTAAGTAAGGATCACTACCGACAATACCATGAGCCGGAGTAACCCCAGTTTCCATAGGGTATCTAAATACTACCGAACTTCCAAAGTCAATAAGCTTCAATATTCCATCCATGGTCATTACGCAGTTATCCAACTTTAAGTCTCTGTGGGCCAATCCAAGAGAGTGTAAATACTTTACACCTTCCACTATCTGTTTCAAACAACAGTTGATTTCTCCTCTAGACATCTTACCAGTCATAACTACGGCGAAAAAATCCACCGGTGCATACTCCATGACTTCAAAATACTTGTCTTGTTTTGTATCACTGAAGATGTCCATAGTTTCAATGATATTCGGGTGCAGCAAAGTGGACCCAATACAAAATTCTGCAGTGCATTTTCTCGCGTAATCTCTAACTGACTCATTCTGTTTACGAGGTCTAAATTCCTTAACCGCGAACATTGCATTATCACTTGGTCTATAAAGAACTTTAACGCTGCCCCCTGCACCGGACCCTAATACTCTACCCAATTTGCCATACTTCTGTGCTAATATAGAGTCATCATGGTAGATGTTAACTCTGTTGGAAAGGGAAAGCGTACTATCGCTACTAGGCGGTATGGCCGACTGGGTGTGGACATGGTGATCCGCAGTTTGTTGAGGCACAGGAGTTGCAGCCGCATCAGCCGCTATGTGACCACCCGACTGTTGAACCAAATTTTGAGGTAACTCTAGCGTAGATGCTGAAGGTTTCACTGGTCGTTGGTGTGAACTCGATGAAGCTTTTCGATGGAGCTTAGGTTTGAAAAATCTCTTCAACTCCGCCATAGAATGAGAATGTTTCGGCGAAGAAGCACCAGATCCCAAGAATTCTCCCAAGTTGAAGTTCTGATGTTGAGCACCGTGCCCATGAGGTGAAAATGAAGAATGTAGTGAATCCGACGACCTTTCACTCCTTATCGAATCGTTGCTATGCCCTCTATTCATAAAATTCAAAAATCCCCTTGAACTCTTAGAATTCGGTGAATGGTCATGATCATGATCATGGTGAAACGGCTTTCTCGAGAGCAGATAAGGCATTTCGATGAATGATGGTTATATCTCTCCTTATGTCGGACGGTCGATGGGTTTATCAACGATATTCAGAAATCTCACCGAAGGCAGATACTGAAGGCAGATAATCTAAAATAGATAGATGGTAACAACTGACTGATTTTTATAGATACTACCTCTTGAAAAAAAAAAAAAAAGAATTAATAAAAGTCCTCAAAAACTAATTTGTTGCTCTTTTTTTTTTGTTCCTCTAAATCAACTGATGCAAGCAGAAGCAAACGTTTAAACTCCTTTGCTAGTTATTTTTTTCAAGTCGGTCAGTTGGAACGTAACAAAAAATAATTTCAATCTAACTTTGATGGAAAAGTAAAGGTATAGATTATTTATTGTAGAAGATTAGTGTCCCTTCAGAAAGCATGCAGTATAAAAGGAGGATTATCTTTCAGTTACAGTTAATGATCCAACCTCTCTTGTCCATTTCGTTCAAATACTGTACTTTGTGAATAGGGTTTTTACAAGCCGAACCGAATCGGAGGGATTTTTTTTTTTTTTCTTTCATTCTATTTTGAAAAGCGCTTTCGGATTTCGCGGAGAGTCGGACATACCAGGAATGGTTCGGACAAGCGGTGAATGGCGACAAACTTAACTTGAGCGGCTAATCTGCGAGTTACATGTTAAAATATGCAGGTGTTATTATTTAAAGATAATTTTTCAAGTACGTCTTGAATTGGCAAAGTGTGGCTAGAGAACATGAAATACTTCTTATCCAATCTCCTCACTTCTATGGTTTTTTTCCTTTTTTTTAAGGAGAGTAGCAGTCAGTAGTCAGTAAGGTTATGGACATGAACGGGAAACAGCCCTGTGTCCTTCACTCCTTATATTTATATACGTACCTGTTTAATTTTTTTAGGGGGTACAAATAAACCGTTATAAATGATAGCGGCAATTTATTCGTAGTAGCACTTTTACTGCTATAGGGATTAATTAGTAACCCAGCCCTAAACAAGCTTCATAATTTGGATAATCGGTGTACCCAATTGAATTAGATGTGTAGAAAGTGGTTCTATTATATTCAGTCAAAGGTAAACCTTCTTTTATTCGACGTGCTAAATCGGGATTGGAGATAAAAAATCTACCATAAGCAAGTAAAGTTCTGGTATTGTTGGAAAGTTCTTTTGCCAGATGAGGATTTAATGCTAAATCACCGCAACGTATGACAACACCACTCCAAATGGAATACACAAAATCATTAGTACCACCTGTATATGCGCCCTGGCCTTCTGGCAACTGAGGAGTTGTAACGCGAGGTTCAACCATATGTATATAAGCTAATTTGCTACCTCCCCGAGCTCTTTTTTCTAATTCTCCTATTATGTAAGCGTATTGGGCCGGTATCAGTGGATTGTCTCCACCAGACATACCTCCATATACTCCATAAGGTGAAAACCTAATACCTATGTTGGAAGCACCGATGGCGTCGATAAGAGCATCGACAAGCTCTAAAGGAAAACGAGATCTATTTTCAATAGAACCGCCATATCCATCAGTCCTGTGATTGGAAATTGGATCTAAGAATTGATTTAAAAGGTATCCATTAGCAGCGTGAACTTCAACACCATCGGCACCTGCTTTCATAATTGCCCTAGCAGCGAGAACCCAATCTCTGATATATTCGCTCATTTCTTGTTTCGTAATGCCATGTTGAGCTAGCAGAAGCTTGGCGGCCTTTTCTTCGGTATTATGGTCGATATAGAGGTTATCGGTAGCAGAGTCATAGCGCAACTCATTCCTGGAAAGCACTTCCAAGTCGGCGTTTCTACCAGCACTCCATAGTTGTACGAATACGAAGGATTTGTTCTTATGAATCTGATTAAAAACTTTTGACCATATTGAGAAGTGGTTTTCTGTAAATATCGCGGGGGATTGGGCAAATCCTGTGCTTTGTAGACTAGGGACAGTACCTTCAGTAATGATTAGCGTTCCAGGTTCTTGAGATCTTTGAGAATAGTACTCTGGAGCAAATTCCTCATTTAAAACGTTGTCATCTACGCATCTACATCTGGTTAGTGGCGCCATGACGACACGATGGTTGAGCTGAATGTTTCCCACTTGAATGGACTTAAAAAGATTGGTATCACCAAGTGGAACCGGTTGGAATCTCTTTGTAAAGGACATATTTGTTTGGTTTTAAGTTCTAAAGGCGGTTGGTACTTAAATTCTTTTATTTAGGCTCAATATTCAGTGATGAAGGTATATGTACCCCTCTTATATGTGGGAGACAGTTGCTTAAGCAGTTTAAGAAAACCTTTTGTCATGAGAAAAAATGGGATTAATAAGCTCTATGACTAGCTGCTACATGTTTCTTGTGGGTTACCAGTAATCGAAGTTTCTATTCTCTGGCCAAGCTTGGTGGTTCTGACCCTTTGTTAATATCGAAGCCTTCGCTGCGTTGCGTCTTGTGGATTTGCTATATGCAGTATTATCATGGGGAAATGCAGTACGTAATGAAGGTACAAATGTGGCGCATTGTTACACTACCTTACATGTGGAGACTAAGTACAATTTACGAAAGGTATCACCAAGTAGATGTTGAGGAAGGAGACAGACGTATGATTAATCTTTGTCCGCTGAATGCGTCTTATACATTCACTGCTTGAATACAAGAACCGAAAAAACTCTCATGTTTTGAGTGAAGGATCGTGGAAATGCTATGGTAAGTGCTGGGGCTTGATAGATTTATTTAGCTTTGGTTTATTTCATCTTCGTTTGCATGTGATTGCTGATGTCTTTCGGAGTTTGATGGTAATGCGGGCATGCTGTGGAGTCGAAGGATACCCTCCTCTTGATCGTACTCAACTCGTAAAACAATTAGAATGCTGTAGTTTTCGTGAAGTGTGCAAGATGCCTCTTCGCTGAGATGTGATTCAGCTTGGAAATATAGTGAGAAACTTGCGATTCGATTAGGCTTAAATGAAATAAGAAATTAGAAGGAAGAATATATTTTTACGAAAAACGGGAAACATTCAATTGTTACTGAGCGGCCAAGAACCTGTTGTATAGAATCACTCCCACTTCGATTACTCAATTGCTCTATGGTCGCTCTCTTCATTGTTGGTCTTTTAATATTCTTGACAATCCGAAGCTGACAAACTTTAGCAAGTACTACAATACCAACTATTGTTTAACAAATAGGTTAAAAAGGCCGACAAAAAGTGCTGAAGATGACAGGTAAGAACGTTACTGGTACATTTCAGAGTAATGGTATTGACTCCGAAGCTACCGAAGATATCCCAAGAGATGTTAGACTTCTACATCTTTTATTGGCATCACAATCTATTCATCAATATGAAGACCAAGTTCCGTTGCAACTGATGGATTTCGCCCATCGTTATACCAGAGGTGTTTTAAAGGATGCTGTTGTTTACAATGATTATGCAGAATCTTCAAATGCTCAAGGTTCATCGAGTCAAGGCCTTACTGTGGAAGATATACGGCTTGCCATTGCTGCGAGAACTCAATATCAATTTAAACCTACTGCACCCAAAGAACTTTTATTACAATTGGCTGCTGAGCGTAACAAGAAGGCTTTACCTCAAGTAATGGGTATGTGGGGCGTTAGACTGCCGCCAGAGAAGTACTGTCTTACAGCTAAAGAATGGGATTTGAGTGAAGATCGCACAGAAAGTTGAAACAACGGGAAGAGCATGGCCTGTCAACCTTCAAATGGAGGTACCATTCAGTTAGAGTCCTTATATAAAAAAAAATCAGAGTCACGTGCGTGGATGTGGTCGCATTTGTGTGTAGGGTAACTGTGTACGTATGATATGATTTATTTCGCGTGTTCAGTTTTCAAATAAGACTCGTTACGTACTGTCTTTGAAGACAGTCAAACATAGATTGCTCAAGAGGACACAGTCAGATTACAGAATTGAGCCTTACAATTTCAAGATGTTCTCACAGGGATCAATTCCAGAGGTTAAGGAAGAAGTAGTTGGATATGCATTGAGTGAACGTCGTCTCAAGATCCCTCAGTTTCAAGATTTGGGACCACCCGATCTTATAACCCTAGTGAAATATATTCCATCTTCAAGTTCCAGTGCCGCTGAAAAAGGACATCATCCAGGTAGCAGTGCAATTTCAGGTAGCGCGATGCACACTGCAGCTGAATCTGTAGATGGTGGTAGTAGTAGTGCTCAGATCAACAAAGGAGCTGGTTCCGCCGACCAAGCCACTTTGTTAACTGGATTGCATACAAATGAAAGACTCAAAGGTGAAATTGGTACCTTTTTTTACTGCTTAGGAGCTGATACTTCGGACCCTACGTCAATTGCAGTCTTTTTAAAGTCTATTGCGGATACAATTTCGGATACACCTCAAGTTTGGTTTGGTAAGGCTAAAAATTTCAGTGTTGCACGTATCTCTTTATCGACCTGGAATACCTTCCGCAAATGTGATGTTAATGTCATTGTTCATATCCCAGGTACTGTTCAAACTTATATTCTAGATTCTAATAGCGAACAATCACAAATGGGGACATCGCCACATGATCGTGATTTATTGTGGACAGAGACCTTCTTCAGTGGTATTGTACGTTCCATTATGTTAATGAAGGATAATTCTGAAGAAGGAGAAATACAGAATTTGGTTGAAACCTACATTGTTAATCCATTGACGTCAGGGAAATTGGATAGTGTCACCGATATTTTTATTAAATTATTCCCAGCCGTTTATGAAAGAGGTATGTTACTAGGTGGACCTTGCCAGGTCACAAATATTACAAGAACAAATAATTACTTGGTGGAAACTTTAGTGGAAATCGTTAGGTTGACTCATAGTGTGGAAAGGTGTCAAGAGATGTTAGAGAGTCTAATAGAAGAGTATCCTGAAGCAATTGTAATTCTTGTGCGCATTCTTTTGACCAATGACTTAGAAGTAGATGCAATTAGGCTAATTAATGAAGCTTTGGCCTCGGAGGATCCTGATAACGATGAGAGTAATTATTCGGAAACGCCTGCTTATTTGGACTACAAATCTGAGCTACTCTGTGTGGAAACAAATTTTTTGATTGATGTGAAGAAAGATTATAAGTTGGCTGAAAAGACCGCCCAAGCCGCCGTTAACTGTTCTCCAAGTGAATTTGTTCCTTGGTGTCTATTAGCTAAAGTTTACATTCGCCTTGGTGATGTGGAAAATGCACTATTGACGCTAAATGCATGTCCTATGACTCCGTTGAAGGATAAATATGCTTTAAAACGTGTTGTACCTATTCCTACAGATAGCAGTTTACATCTGCCATTACCGATCGATGTGATATTGGAGGAGGTTAGTTCTCTGAACCCACAGGACATCCAACGCGAACATAGATCTGCGGATCCAGTTTTAGCAAATTTGGCAGCTTCTAACTTGAAGTCAGTTTTTCAGGTTGCCTACAGACTTTTGACAGAAATTGTTAGGCTTACTGGTTGGGAAACTCTACTGAAATACAGATCTAAAATTTTTGTTATGGAGGAAGAATACCAAGGATCTACCGATGAATTAAATAATGCTTCAGCTAAGGCAGGATTACCAAATGGTGAAGAAAAAGCTCAACAAAATGGACATTCGGAGGATCAACGTGCGAATGAGAATGGCAATGGGTCCGAAATTGCCGATACTGTTGCTACAGGAAATACCAATTCCAGTATTAATTCTCTACGTTCAAAGCGTCTTTGCGAAAGGTGGTTAGATAACCTTTTCATGTTACTTTATGAAGACTTAAAGACATATACCTTATGGCAAACTGAACAATTGTATTTTGAAGCACAGTATTCAAAATACAACAAATTAACTTTTGAGTGGGAGTTGTTTGGTTTATGTGCTCGTCGTTTAGGTCACTATCCTGAGGCTGCCCGTGCTTTTCAAAGAGGTTTATCTCAACGGTTTTCACCTGAGTGCGCGAGAAGATTAATGGAATATTGTGTGAAAGAACGTCAACAAATAAGAGAACAAAGTGGATCTCCGAACACTGAGTATACTTCCTCCCAAATCATCACTAGAATCAAAGAACTAGACAGTACGATTATTGACCTATGCGTAAAAGTTTGCTGCTGGAATCATCGTTGGTACATAGAATTTTCCATAAAGCTCATAGACGCTTTAAGTGAAGTCATTCAGGATATGGGTTTTACTAAAGTTTCCAACGAAATTGCAGCGAGGTACTCAGAAGAGGTATGTCAGTTAATGAGGGACAATATGCTAGACTTTTTCGCTAATTACACTAATGGTTATTACGACAACTGAATGTAAGATATGATAAAAAATCCATTGTACATAATTTTCGTGTGAATGATAACAAGAGTTATCTATTAACATCGATTGGTCCATTGGATTTCGTCTGTAAAGCATTGAATATAATTTTTTTTTTTTTTTTTTTTTTTCTATAGATATATACTATCATCATTTTTAGTTTTATTTCGGTTTTATTTCATTATCAGCCTCGCAGATTTCGCGTCAGCCTTATAAAGGCGTTAAGTTCCATAGCTGTCAAAGCATGATTTTTACAAGAAACGAACATTAGGAGTACAGAAAATTGGTTCAGGTGGTATTGAGATAGTTTATTATGCTGCTATACAACAGTCTTATTTGGTTGATATTTTCCCTGAGTCCAATATGGGGGATAGATCTTCAGGTAGGAGATAAGGATTCGGTATGTTCTGCTACCGCTTTAATACAACAGGGTATGTTGGATTACTATGCTGGTGATAAATATGGTGGTGCAATTGGTATGTTTCAACCGCCTTATTATTGGTGGCAAGCTGGTGAAGCGTTTGGTGGGATGTTAGATAATTGGTATTTTTGTAAGAATAATACGTTTGAAGAACTGATACAAGAAGCTATGTTGGCTCAAGCGGGCCCCCACTATGATTATATGCCTCAGAATCAGACTATGGTGGAAGGTAATGATGATCAAGGTGTTTGGGCGCTTACGGTTATGGGAGCTGTCGAGAGAAACTTTACAGATCCTGGAAATGGTAAACCAGGTTGGTTAGCGATGGCACAAGCGATTTTTAATGAAATTAATGAACGCTGGGATGATAAATCCTGTGGTGGTGGTGTTCGTTGGCAGATTTTTACGTGGAATAGTGGTTATAATTATAAGAATACAATTTCCAATGGGTGTTTCTTTCAGTTGGCAGCGAGATTAGGACGTTACACCAACAATCAGACTTATTTGGAAGTTGCTGAAAAAGTTTTTGATTGGTTAACTGATGTTGGTTTTGTAGTTTTGAAAGATAAAGGCAACGTTTTTGATGGTGCGGATATAGAAAGCAATTGTAGTAAAGTCACCCAATTGGAATGGACTTATAACCATGGTATTGTCCTTGGCGGGTTAGCTTACATGTACAATGCTACTAATGGCTCGAGTAAATGGGAGGAACGAGTAAGTCAAGTTCTTGGCGGTGCATCTGAATATTTTTTTCAAAACAATATTATGTATGAAAGTGGTTGTCAACATGGTGATACTTCCAATTGCAATAATGATCAGCGAACTTTTAAAAGTATTTTTTCAAGAATGCTTGGATTAACAAGTGTGCTTGTGCCGTCAGTTAGTGATCAAGTCGATAACCTGTTGAATACCAGTGCTGAGGCTGCAGCCAAGTCATGTAGTGGTGGTATTGACGGTCATACATGTGGGTTGGATTGGTTTAAGGGGTCTTGGGACAATCAATATGGCCTCGGTGAGCAGATGAGTGCACTAGAAGTTATTCAAAACACTTTGATTCACAACTTTGACCCACCCTACAAAGAAAGTGACGGTGGTTCTTCTAAAGGGGATGTAGCCGCAGGGTTGAATACTACTACTACGAATGTCTTACAAAATAAACTTCAGATTAAGAGCAAGGACCGTGCAGGCGCTGCCATTATTACAGGTGTTGTGCTAATGGTGGTTGTTGGAGGGTCCGTATGGATGTTATTTTAATCCGAGGACAGCCTACAAAAAGGAAACCTAAAAAAAAAAAAAAAAGGATCGTCGCTCCTATGTATATGGTTGAACTGTTAGTGCTTCGTTATATGGGTAGCTTTCCCATTAAGGTGAGACCTTTCAAGTTTCGTTATTCTGTCAATAAATCACGTGGTTGATCATGTGTACATGTTTTCGTATTCTCTGGGGTATTGTTTATTATTTTTTTTTTCAAATGGCTGGCTTAAACAAGCGTTTTTGGAGGTATAAAATAAATCGAAGAATATAACGGAATAAAAGATAAGTATTGGAAGTTTTTTGAGAGGGATACAGCTGTTTCACCCGGCCTAATTGTATAAGCACGCTGTTAGTCTTAAGAGCCCTCGGCATTTGAAATAGAGATGGAGGCGGACTTTACTGCGGTTGAAAATCAGCGTCTTCCGACACTTTATGAGGTCCTACTGAGAAAGACTTCACCACCAGCAGATCTGTGGTCATTTTATACTTTTCTTTCTCAATTTCCCTATGCAATCGATTTCCTCGACTTTTGGATAGATCTTATGGCACACGTAAGGTTATGCAGGGATTATGTGAGAGGTGTCAGAGAATCTATTGAGACGAGAAATGGTGAATTAATTATGGATGATGGGCACTCCGGTGAGTCTAGCATTTTATTGGATGCGCTTTTAAGCGAAGGATATTTGGATTTCAAGAACTCAAAGCTGGTTTCGCAGTTTCTAAGAGGAAATGTGGAAGAATCCATGAGGATATCAAGGATATTAGATGCAGCCAAGCTGGATCACAGGCAGAGCACTCAGTCTGATAGAGAAGCAGATGAGTTTCTAGCTACAATGGTTGATGATATGTTAAAGCAAAAAACTCAAAGGGATAAGCATCCGAAGATTACAAGAAAACAGCTGATTAACAATGCACTTCAAATATGTAGCCATTATTTGTTGTCACCACAGGAAAGCCCCCGATATTTGATTAATGTGCCCGATGAAGTAAGGATGAAGGCGTTGCATGCTGTGCAAAATGAACGTAGATTTGATCCTGAGGTCTTTGAGGATTTGAGGAATTTGTCGTACAACTTCCTGGAGTTGGATTGTTTTCCCAAATTTCTCAGCCGTGTAGCTCTACATAATTTGCATGACCAGTTATCAGATTGGAGATTCCAAACTACGGCAGCGCTAGGTAAATCGAAAAGGAATAATCGGAAGCACCGATCAGCATCACCGTTGTCTGCATATTCTGGCTTAGGTCGTATCGCCCTTGGATTATGTTGGCTGGGAATTGGATTTTGGATAGGATATGTTTTAATATTTTTGCATTACAATAGAGCTATCCGTGTTACTACACTAGTGCCTTTTGGAATCGGGTGTTATTTTAGCATTTGTGGAATTTATCAGGTAGATATATTGTATTCATGGTTTGGTGTGACACAAAGGTTAATGTATGAAGAAAAATTGCCGATGGATACCGAAGATGGTTATCCTAAGAGTAAGACAAGAGTACCGACGATTTTTGCCCTGTTAGGTGGACGTTCAATGCTGATGCCAGTTCATCATCCTTTTATAAAGACATTATTGTTCAAAAGGGGAACATGGTGTTTTTTGTTGGTAATAGTATCCACTGCAGCTCTTACCGTTTTGTTCAGTTGTGTCCCCGGAAAAAGAATATGAAAATGGAGAATCAAGAATGTATATATGGTAATTTTAGTACATTTATGAAACTGTCTAGCATTTTTTTTTTTTTTGGTATGTGTGTAGTGCTATCGTCGGTAACGGGGCGCGGCTGTAGGATAACCGTTTATACGTTGGTGACGTTTGCAAGATTGGTATCAATTAGGTGCGCTTTGAAGGATTCGAACTCGGAATTATTCGAAAAGGGTATTATTTTAAATATGTAACACGTGAATCATAGCTCTCTAATATCTCTTGGGCGGTAAATGTGAAATTACGCATACAGTGATATCGAGGCAGCACACGGCGACCACTTAAACAGGCATATAGAGGTCTTCATAGCCAATAGGCCCATTTCAGGATTAAAATAATCGGTTAGTTCACATTTTTTAGTTACGCTTGATGATATCATCGCTGACTCACGCTCGTCACTCGTGATGAAATCCATTTTTTTTTTCTTTTTCTTTTTTTCCTTTTCGTATTTAAAACTGAAAAAAATTTCAATGCTCATCGCATCTCACTAATCTTAATATCATCTTAAAATTTGAATATATATATTATATTTCAATTCGGTCTTTTAAGCGTTTATCTTCAGTTTCAGTTCCAGTTTTGTTGTAGAAGATTATTATTGACTTCGCACTTACTCTTTTTTTCCTTTTTTTTGTGTATGTTTAAACTGTCGGAGTCTTCATACACCTGCCAAGACTATATTTCTGACCACATTTGGAAGACCAACGAGTACTAGATAGAACAACCTCCTCACTACTACATTTAAACCAATTCATTCAAATTTTAATATGTCTGAAGCTACTTTCTCCATTAGAAACGGTCCTACTTTTAAAGGTACTTCTTTCGGTGCTGAAAAAGCGGTGGCTGGTGAAGCTGTCTTTACCACATCGTTGGTTGGGTATCCGGAATCCATGTCGGATCCTTCCTACACTGGTCAGATTTTGGTCTTTACGCAGCCATTGATTGGTAACTATGGTGTCCCATCGAGCGAAGCTCGTGATCAGTTTAATTTGTTGAGATTCTTCGAATCTCCACATGCTCACGTGGTGGGGATCATCGTTGCTGAGTATGCTTATGAATATTCTCATTGGACTGCTGTGGAGTCGTTGGGTTCTTGGTGTAAAAGGGAAGGGGTTGCTGCTGTTACTGGTGTTGACACACGAGAAGTTGTTCAGTACTTGAGAGAACAAGGTTCTTCTTTGGGCCGCATTAGTATACAGGGTCAAAAAGATGCCGAGTGGATTGATCCAATGGGGGTTAATCTTGTCGCTAAAGTTACCACCAAACACCCATATCATGTTAGATCCGCTGAATCAAAGTACAATGTCGCGCTGATCGATTGTGGTGTAAAGGAGAACATTGTTAGATGTCTCGTTACAAGAGGTGCCAACGTTACCGTTTTCCCTTATGACTATAAGATTCAAAATGTTGCTCAGCAATTTGATGGTGTTTTCATTTCTAATGGACCAGGTGACCCAGGTTTCTGTTCGACTACAATTCTCAACTTGAAAGAATTGTTGCAAGATGAGAGATTACAAGATTTGCCAATCTTCGGAATTTGTTTGGGTCACCAGCTATTGGCACTGGCATCTGGAGGTAGTACTCATAAATTGAAATACGGTAACAGGGCCCATAATATTCCTGCAATGGATCTGACCACCGGTCAATGTCACATTACTTCTCAAAACCACGGTTATGCAGTTGATGCTGCTTCTTTGCCAAAGGATTGGGAACCTTTCTTCATTAACTTGAATGATCAATCTAATGAAGGTATGATTCATGCGAAGAGACCAATCTTTTCTACGCAGTTTCATCCGGAGGCTAAAGGTGGTCCGACAGACAGTGCAGTCCTTTTTGACAAGTACTTCAATGAGCTTCAGCAGTTTATTTCTAAGAAACAGTCTGATGCAAAGCTTAATGCCACCAGTTCAGTCGCTTTGAAGGTTGAGGAATTGCCTACTCAGAGAGTACTATAAAATACCAAGAGGAAAAATGTGATTTTAGAGTAACACTAATGTTAAATGGGATTAAAAAGAAAATTGTATAAATATTATTATAACTGTTAGTACTATTAGACATTTTTAATATATTACGGGATTTCTATGGGGTGAAGTTATTTCAGTTTGTTTTTGTTCTCTTCGTTTTTCTACTCTAAGACTTCAAGCAGGGTAAGCGTTTTCAATATCGAACATCATCCTGATTAACATTCGAAATTGAACGGTTGAATTAAAGTAGAGCTACTATGTGATAGGGAGATAGTACTGGAGCAATACCATCGAAATGGATCTTTAAGTATATTGAATTGTTATCTATACTATTTGGTTGTATATTAGAAAATATGGTAAAACAACAGCAGCGAAATGGTACTCAAAGAAGAGATGTTTTTGGCAGAAATTATTCCTATCTACAGAGTTGCTTGCCTCATATAGGTGAATTAAAAATGATAGATTTGTACTCTCATGATTTAGAGTCTGGGTATACGCCATTACATGTTACTTTAAAGCAGGGACATTTACAGAACAGCTTTAAACTTTATAAGTATTGGAAGGATGAAGTGGAATACCTTTCACATAAATTTGGTGGACACGTATTGGGACAAGTGGATAGAGAGGGCCTTACTCCATTAGACCTATATAATTTAGAATTAGAAAGCCCTCTGAGAAAATTTCCACAAATGTTGGGATACCGTACTGGTGGGATGGATGACGGATCTCTAGTTGTGTGGGGGGATAAGCCGCTGGAACAAAGTTCCTTTGGTTCATACATTTTGACATGGGGATCAAATGTTCACTATCAGTTGGGGACAGGTACTAAAGATGACCGTCAGAATATGTTTCAATTTGCCATCGATCAGTTAGATCACCATGGATATTTACCCAGTGGAGAGAACTTCAAGCAGATTTGTATGAGAAGGTATCACTCGTTGATACTCACGACAGATGACAGGATATATACGTGCGGTACTGGGTCTAGAGGTCGTTTAGGCAATGGAGTCACAGAATTACCACAACCGACGTTTACTGAGGTATCGGGTATTAATGGTCTGAAAATTGAGATGGTTGCTTCTAGTGATCATCATACTTTAGTACTTACTGCAGATCATGTCGTTTATGGCTGGGGGTGGAATGCATATGGACAATCAGGACAGTCGCTAGGTAAAAAATTAGATGATAAAAATGTTAATAAAGTTGCGGTTCCATTCCTGAAAAGAATTCATTTTCTCGACAGCGAACCTATCATGCTGGTGGCATGTTCTAAAATCCATTCTTGTGCTGTTACAGCTTCAGGAAACATTATTTTGTGGGGGTTAAATCTAGGCCAAATGGGTGGTTCTAAACCAGTACATGCTACACCTGATCTACAATACCACAATGAGGATGGATACATTGTAAGGACTCCCATGGTTGTGAGTTTGCCTAACCATCAAGTGGAGCAGATTGTTTGTACAGAGATGGTTACATTCATTCGTACTCAGGGAAACACTTTACATGTCCTTAGTAACTATACAATGCGAACTTTCAAGATACCACTGCCAAAATCTCGTACTTACAAAGAAGTTGATGTTTTTGATCATTTTAAGCCCCGTGAAGTTCCCAGTGAAGTTGTAGACATCAAATGTAACAACCGATTTGGTAACAGAATTTGTTTTAGATATAGTTCTGGAAGAGTTGGAATTATCAATTGGAAGGAAGATACCACGAAGATGTGGTCTAAGATGCCAAATTCTTTACCAGTGTCTTTGTATTGGACACCTAATTTGCACTCAAATAGATGCGTGGATTTTGATGTTAGTGCGCAAGGTAAGCTTCTGATTTGCACTGTAAGTGGCGAAATTTATACTGTGGAGGGCATAAACACCCACCCTGAAAAAGGTACACAGTAGTAAACTACATAGTGGTAAAGCCGTTAATGTATCGTGTGATTCCTCATTTGGCTCATTCGCCATATTAAAAAGTGAGTTCAATGAGATTCCAATGATTTACCCGAAGGATACTCTGTATTTTTACTTTTCCCAGTATTCACCATTGAAAGGAAAGCTTAGAGATAGGCACGGTATGGTTTGGGGGCTTCTTAATGAGCCTCAATTTCGCTACAGTGATTATTTAAGTAATCATAAGTTTACCACAGAAGTTAAAGTGGATGAAAAAAATTCTGAACTATACAAGATTAGGGATAGCGGACCATCTCTTGCGAACTTCGAAGATGCAGGACTTACAGTACTATCTCAAGAAAACGTTTTTAAGGATGCAAATTTCGATGTTATCTTTTTGGACGCTCAAACGGAGTTACCTGTTTGTTATTGTCATAAACTGATCTTACATAGTAGGTGCCAAAAGTTTGTTAAATCTATTGCCGATACAGGTTGGTATGCTGCAAAAAATTCGGGTTTCAAATTCATCCTTCGAGGTCCTTTTGATAAAGAGAACGTTTGGACTATAGAAGTGAACGCTGACAAGGATGTGAGCGAGTCATTGAAAAAAAGTTACACATTTTCTTTACACAGATGAAAGACAGTTTGGTCAAAGTACTTCTAAACTATTATTTGACCTTGTCGATAATTCGCATCATTTTGCCAAATTGCCTATGTCATTACAAAAGTTATGGAAACATGACAACAATGGTAACGTTTATCAAAGTGTTGATGTTCACATTATTGTTAGGGATGGTATTTTAGATGCACATTCGTTGGTTCTTTCCACTAGAAGTGCGTATTTTCAAATCATTTTAAGCAAAGATTGGTTTTCTAGGGATGAACATGGATATAAAATTATTGATCTCAGACAAATTGAAGCTGCCAATGAGGAAAATTTGCAATTCATTTTAGGTTATATCTACGGCATGGGATATGAAGATCTTTGTTTGAGATTAAGTAAAAGGAGCCATATGGAATACTTACAATTTTTTTTGGAAGTATTAGAGCTATTGGATCTTTTCAATTTAGAATCTTTCAAAAATTATATGGAAAGTGTTGTTGCCAACTATATCAGTGGTGAGACTGTAATTCCAATTTTGATTAATGCGACTTACTACCATTGGCGATTATTGGAATTCAATTGTTGTTGGTTTCTTTGTAATCATGTAGGAATGTTGTTTTCCAAGGAAAATATGGAATTGGTGAATCAGCATTTCGACACTGAAATATGGCAATCTTTGGAAAAAGTTTTGAGAGAAATGAGAAACTTATCTGTTAGTTTATCAGATAGTAATAGACCCTGGTATGAAAATAAGAATCTCGATTGGCTATCTTTGTTCTGTAACAACATTAGGGCATTCAACGATCGTTTCATCGATCCCAAACATGGGTTTGTGCCAATATTTGATCTCAAGCCAAAAGAATTAGAACCTAAGCAACGAACAAAATCATCCAACAAAAGAGCATCCTTTTTTGCATAATAATAATCAAACGAAAAGTCGACAATCCTCTTCCACTACTAATGAAAAGGTTGATTTGAAAAAACCTTTTCATATAGAATTTGAAAATAACGTTGTGGCAGACCATAATGACGATACCGCCGTTGAGGAAACCGATGATTTCACTGAGGTAATGAAGAAACCAAGACAGAGGCTTTCATCAAGGTCTTCAGGGGTAAAGTCGGAATATGAGACAGAGTCCAGATCGATACTTCCAAATCAAGTTCCTAAGTCAAGTGGCAAGGTTGTCGTTCATTCTTTTCAAGAAGAATCCAATGCTGATCTGCCTTCTTTACTTCCCACATCGAATGAAACTCTAAATGTGCCCGATTTGGAGGTGGATACCTCCTCTGCAAAGATGAGCGGTGCATTTAAGAAGAGTTCTCAAAAGCAAAGGGTAAAATATACCGTTGCCGAAGATGAAAATGTGTCATCAAAAGATCAACAGGTTTGGAAAAAAACTTCTAGGACTAAATCTTCTCACGGTTCTTCCTCTTATTCGGCTAAGAACAGTTTACCTTCTCTTTACGATGTTAACTCGAGTGTTTCTTTTAATGTTAGTAAAAAGGAAAAGAAGAAGAATAATCAATTAGCTCCTAATACAGAATTTGTTAGTCATGGTAATTTAGGCGGTATATCGCCCTATTTACAGAGAACTGCCATGAAACAGGCAAGTGCAACAAGAGAGGCTTCGTCATCGTCAGTAAAGAATGGTTTCAACGACTTGTCCGCGTCTGCTTCTGCTTCTGCCTCTACTGGTCCCACTATGACATTAGAGGAAAAGCTGGCTGCCCAACAATTTGAAAGATGGTTTGCGGAACAATCTCAAAGTGTGCAGAAGCAGTTAAACAAAAAAAGAAGAATCGGAACTTATCTCGAGAATTAGACGTTGTATACAACGCCGCAGAGACATTGCCAGATTTCGTCCAAGGCTCTGAAAATAAAGCGAAGAACGGCAAGAAGAAGTTAAAATTGAAATTTAAAAGTAGACAGGTTCAGGAATGACTGCTGAAATGTTCATGGGTCTTTATAATATAAAATATAAGCTGTATATTCTTTATATTGATCGCGTTTTACGTTATGTTTTCTTTAAAGGCGGGCGGTCTTTTCTCAAGTAATATGAACGAAATTTTTTGAAATATGAAAGGGTTATAAAAAAATGTTTACTTTTAGGAGTTCCATAATAAACAAGTATTTTTATTATAAATCTGAGAAAACCATTGTTGCTGCAAGATTTTGAAGAGAATCAATATTCCTATCCTTTGTGTTTCCTCAGATTTTTTATTAATTTAACCGATTTTCTAGTGGGATTTTTGATAACTGACATAATACTTTGATATTTCTGGGCATTTATTTGTAGATTTGAGAGGATCTGGTTGATCAAATCAGGATGAGTGAAGATCAGGAGGTATGTATTTGGTGGTGCTTCAATTGAGAAATGGATAGAGGCGTTTTTTTGGCGGCTCGCCTATCGGATATGACTATGATATTAACATGATATTATAGAAACAGCAAGACTCACAAAATATAAAGGAACAACAGGGTTCTGTTGTTAAGGATGATGAGTACTATGAGAGGAGAAAGAGATACTTTATTTTGGACGAGGATGCTAGGAATGCAAAGAAAAGAGATAAGAACGATACCTATAAGCGGTTTAGACATTTGTTGAGTCTTACTGACCTTTTTTCGTCACTTTATTAGTCTTAGAGCCAAGCAGGATAAGAATATGCAAAAGTTGTTAAAGGGAATTGATGAAGAACAGAAGAAAAGGAAATATGATGATAGTGGATCGCGCCATTCTAGGAAGAGTGAAAAAGAAGAAGATGCAGAACTAATTGCGGATGAAGAGGAGGAAGGCGTTGATAACTACGAAAATGAGGATTATGTAACGGAAACACCTTGGTACATTAAACACGGAAAATTAAGAGATTATCAGCTCCAAGGTTTAAATTGGTTAATTTCACTGCATGAACACAAATTATCAGGTATATTGGCAGATGAAATGGGACTTGGTAAAACTTTGCAGACTATTTCGTTTTTAGGCCATCAGAGATATGTTAAAGGTATAGAAGGCCCTTTTCTAATTATCGTACCTAAATCTACATTGGATAATTGGAGGAGAGAATTTGAAAGATGGACACCTGAGGTCGATGTTATAGTGCTTCATGGTGATAAGGATGAAAGACGTGATCTTTTGCAAGACAGAGTACTTGAAGCTAGATTTGATGTTTTAATTTCGTCTTATGAGATGGTTATTAAGGAGAAAAGTACCTTGAAAAGAGTCGCTTGGCAATATTTGGTTATCGATGAAGCTCATCGTATTAAGAATGAGCAGAGTACCTTGTCACAAATTATTAGACTCTTTTATTCGAGAAATCGGCTGCTAATTACTGGTACTCCTTTACAGAATAATCTACATGAATTATGGGCACTTCTGAACTTTTTGTTACCGGATGTATTTGGTGATTCCGAAGTTTTCGACGATTGGTTTCAACAAAATAACAGTGAACAAGACCAGGAAACTGTGATCCACCAATTGCACACGGTGCTAAGTCCTTTCTTATTAAGAAGAATAAAGGCGGATGTCGAAAAATCTCTGCTCCCGAAAGTGGAGACTAATTTGTACGTTGGTATGACTGAAATGCAGGTTCATTGGTATAAATCGCTGCTAGAAAAGGACATAGATGCTGTTAATGGTGTGGTTGGTAAGCGTGAAGGTAAAACGAGATTACTCAATATTGTTATGCAATTGAGAAAATGTTGTAATCATCCGTATCTTTTCGAAGGTGCCGAACCGGGTCCACCTTATACCACTGATGAACATCTAGTCTATAATGCCGGTAAGATGATCGTTCTTGATAAATTGTTGAGAAAGCTGAGAGAAAAGGGTTCTCGTGTACTCATCTTTAGTCAAATGTCCAGATTGCTCGACATTCTGGAGGATTACTGTTACTTAAGAGATTATGAATATTGTCGGATCGATGGTTCCACGGCACATGAGGATCGCATTGAAGCGATTGACGAGTTCAATAAACCAGATTCGGAAAAGTTCGTTTTTTTATTGACCACTCGCGCTGGTGGATTAGGTATTAATTTAGTGACCGCTGATACTGTGGTTCTATACGATTCAGATTGGAATCCCCAAGCAGATCTGCAAGCCATGGATAGAGCACATAGAATCGGTCAAAAAAAACAGGTTCACGTGTACAGATTTGTTACCGAAAGTGCTATTGAAGAGAAAGTGATTGAACGTGCCGCTCAGAAGTTAAGGTTGGATCAGTTGGTTATACAACAGGATTCGAGCAAAAAAACAGCTAATATTGGTAATTCTAAGGATGACTTGATAGATATGATTCAATTTGGTGCAAAGGATGTTTTTGAGAAGAAATCTAATATGATTACTGTTGATGATGATATCGATCAAATTTTAGCTAAAGGTGATCAAAGGACAAAGGAACTAAATGCCAAATATGGATCTTTGGGTTTAGATGATTTGCAAAAATTTAATGATATGGAGAATCAGTCAGCTTATGAGTGGAACGGTAAAAACTTCCAGAAAAAATCGGCCGACAAGGCTGTCGAATGGATCAATCCATCTCGAAGAGAGAGAAGAAGAGAACAGCAAACTTATTCTGTGGATGATTATTATAAGGAAATTATCGGGACCAGCTCAAAAAGTTCAAAATCAAATGCTAAATCTGCTCCTCAGCCTAAGACCTTCCGTCCTCCAAAAATGATTCATGGCCAGGATTTTCAATTTTTCCCTAAGGAGCTGGCAGCCTTGCAGGAAAAGGAGCAATTGTCTTTCAAAAAGAAGGTCAATTATAAGGTCACCTCTTATGACATAACTGGAGCTTCTGAACCTGATGATGACGATGAAGAAGAATCAAAGGAAGTTTCAGATGAAACGAAACAAAAAGTCAAAGAGGAGCAGACAAAGATTGATCAAGCCGAAGATTTCACTGAAGATGACGAATCTAGGAAGCAGGAGTTGATCTCACAGGCTTTTACTACCTGGAATAAACGTGATTTTATTGCATTTATTAATGCATGTGCTAAACACGGTAGAGATTGTGCGGATATGATACGTAAATCTGTTGACTCTAAAACGCCAGACGAGGTAGATGCTTATGCAAAAGTATTTTGGAAGAGATATCCGGAAATCCATGGTTATGAAAAATACATGGCAACGATTGAGAATGGTGAGAAGAAAAATGAAAGATTGAAATATCAAGAAATTCTATTAAGGAGAAAAATTGAACAATATAAATATCCTTTTTATGAAATGTCAATCCAATATCCCCCAAATAATGCGAGAAGGACATACAATTCGACGGAGGATAAATTTATTCTTCTGACTATAGGCAAATATGGACTTTTTGCAGATAAGTTATATGAAAAGTTAAAACAAGAGATCATGACAAGCAATTTATTTGCATTTGATTGGTTTATAAGGACAAGGACGGTACACGAATTATCAAAAAGGTCGAACACTCTTCTGACGTTACTGACAAGGGAGTATGAAGCGCCTGAATCTATGAAGAAGAAAAGAGGTAGAGTTACTACAAGAGAAGATACGCCGTCTTCATATAATGGTAATGGTACTGTAACACCGGTGATTTCTGTTCCTCAAAGTGAAGATCATATAGAAAAAAAGGCTAGACTTCATCAGGAATGAATTGTGACGTATAATACATAAATAGAGTAAATTGTGAAGAAAGCTTTAGTAGAACTTTTGGTATTTCAATTAATGTTTTATTAGTTAAAATACATGATTAAAGAACAAAACAAGAAAATTAATTACAAAAAAACGGAATAGATTTTGCTTTATTTCGGAGATCCATCGTCTAACTTCTGCTTTTTCTTCTTAGGTTTCGTTTCATCTTGCTTTACAGCTGACTCATTTCTAGGCATAGAAGCACGGATGCGAGAGTACTTTTCCAGTACAGCTTTATTTTTCAAAACATTTTGTGCAGCTTTTAATCCGGCAATCTTTATATTCCTACCCTCACCTGAACTCAATATAGTACCATCACCAACTCGGCACTCTACTATAGTATTAGGATCAGTGTGGTTAGGTCTTTTTACAGTTACGTAGTGCAAATTTAAGGCGGCAAAACCTATTAGTGAATACAACTGCCTCTTAGCATTAAGATCTAAGTGGTCCGTGGATTCTAATCCCACATCTTTCACGGTAACCTCATCGATAACAGGTTTGGCTAATTTACTAAGCCACTTTCTAACTCTTGGCATATTATGCTTGGGATCGTCTTCGATAAGTCCACCAATATAAGCTTCAAAAATATCCGCATACAACTTACGTTTTCCTTGTTGGAAATTCGCATTTTCCTTTGTCATATCAAAATTTGTTTTCAAATGCTTTTCCAAGCCATACATGAATGTCCATTCTTTCAGTCTCTCATTACTGACAAGGGTCATTCTTAGTTTTGACAACTGACCCTCAGTATATTTTGGGAACTTGTTATAAATGATCATCGTTATTACCGTATTTAAAACAGAATCTCCCAAAAATTCTAGTCTCTCATTATGTGCCTTCAACATTTCTGACTCAGTTAGGTATAATTTGTCCTTGATTGTAGATTTATGAATGAATACTCTAGCTCTCACAGCTGGATCCTTAATTTCTGGCAGTTTCGGTGGCCACTTGGAACTTTTAGTATTTTTGGAATTTTTCACAGGGTCATAACTCTCCTCATCGTCGTCTTCTTCATCATCTAAATTTTTCTCTACCTGACTCGGACGTACTACTTCATTTGAGAGTTTTTTCAAATCCTTACTAGAGATTCCATTGAGTAAGGGGTCTTTACTTGAGGGATTTCGATTAAATTTTGATGCATAGGTATCAAGGTTTCTCAAGATTGGTATCCTGTCAAGTTCATCTGCAGCCTTTAACTCTGAAGCCATCTTTAATTTGTAACGAGACAGAGCTGGTAAAATGTGCACTGGGATTTCTTCTGGCTTTGACAAGACTTCGTTGTAAATCCTTAAATTGGGGGAAAGAGTAATAATACGGTGATAGGACTCCACAAATTTCGTCACAGCATGCTCTAATTGGATCATTTGTGAATATTGGTATATGAATTTTCGATCTTTATCATCTATGTTAAGTAAATCATTTCTGGATTCACTGGAAACCTCCTGGTTTTCCGGCGCACCACTTTTAGTTTTTGGAGACATGTTTTAAAGGCTGAAGAATATGATCTTCTCTTCAATTTAAATGTATTCTTATCTGGAAGATATTAGTCGAGGTTAATCGTGAAGACTTCCTAAAGTTCATGTAATGTTATGTATGTTTCCTGATGTCAGTTGAAAAATTTTGAGGAAGATGCGATGACCTACAGCCGCATACAATAAAAGACTTATTTGATAAGTCGAGAAGTGATGTAATGTGGGAGTTTTTGAACCTGATGAGAATCTTATTAGTATTGAGACTTTCTAGATCACCGTCGGTTTAAGAGTTTATTAAGTTGAACTATATCAAAAGCTTATCTTATCGTTTCCTGGCGAAGGAAATATGCGTTCCGATAATTTTAAGATTGGATAAACCGTATAAAAGAAAACTTAATCAATGGTTGCAAGTAGACACTCCTGGTTATCCAAATCACCAACTCTTTATTAATGGTTATTTACGATTTATTGATTAAAAATGGTTTCATTTGCACTTCCAGTGATGTCTATCCAGCAGATATTGGTATAAGTAAAGGTAAAGTAGCGGTAATAGCTGCTAGTATTGATTCTGTGTTTTCTAAAGAAGTAATTGACGCAGAAGGTGGAATTATAACTCCTGGAGGTGTAGATGCACATGTTCATGTTGACGAACCTCTAAAACTTATGGGTGATGTGATCGACACAATAGGTACAGCGACAAGAAGTGCTGTCGCTGGTGGCACCACTACTGTGATTGCATTCGCATCGCAGGATGTGAACTTAAAAGGTCCTAAGGCACTTTCAGAATCTGTTAATAAAACAATTGAATTCTGCGAAAAGGAACCCCTTTACTGCGATTACGGATTGCATTTGATACTTACATTAGTGGAAGAAACGGATAATGCATGCAATGTGCTAGATAAACAACTTTCCAATTTATACAAAGATTGGGGAGTTAGTAGTGTTAAGATTTTTATGACTTACCCAGGTTTACAAATGTCAGATTATAGCATTTTAAATACCATGTATGCTACCAGGAAAAGTGGTATTACTACCATGGTTCACGCAGAAAACGGAGATATTGTGAGATGGATGACAGAGTCTCTCGAAAACCAGGGTTTAATTGAACCGTATTACCACGGAGTTTCCAGACCTACAATCGTGGAAGGCGAAGCTACTAACAGAGCCATCACATTATCCATAATGATGAATACCCCGGTTTTGTTTGTACATGTATCGTCACCTGAGGCAGTGGAAGCTATAAGAACGGCCCAAACGAGGGGTATCAAAATTTTCGCAGAAACATGTCCACAGTACCTGATTCTATCACAAGCTAATACAAAATGCCACTACGGACATAGCAATTGGTTTGAAGGGGCCAAAAATGTTTGTTCCCCTCCCCTGAGAGAGGATCAAACTAAAGAATGTCTTTGGAGAGCTATGGATAATGGTACATTTACTATTGTAAGTTCTGATCATTGTGCGTATCTTTACTCGTCCAAATATAGAGGTAAGCACAATGCATTTGATCAAGGTAAAAGCGGTAAATTCAGATACATTCCAAATGGAATGCCAGGTGTGTGCGCTAGAATGCCATTAGATTTCCACTATGGGTACCTGAGGGAGAATATATCATCCATTATGAAGTTCGTAGAAGTGCACTGCACCAATCCAGCCAAATTGTATGGTTGTTATCCCCAAAAGGGTGCAATATTGCCCGGTTCCAGTGATGCAGATCTTCTAATTTGGTATCCTATAGAAGATAAGCGAGGATACACCAAAATCAACAACAGAATGATGTATCATTCTTGCGACTACACTCCTTATGAAGGTTTAGAAGTGAAAAACTGGCCTCGATACACGCTGGTACGTGGTAAAATCGTATTTAAAGAGGGTCGTTTGAGTCCTGGAAATGCCGACGGACACTATATTAGAAGAAAATTGGCTAATATTGCTACCAGTAAATGGTCCAACGAGTGGAGACCAGCCTATAATTCCTCCAAATAGACAGACATTTAAAACTTGAAGTTTTTGATGTGATCCTCTTCATCATTCCGATTTGAATCTGATCCAGACCTTGATGATTCTTTAACTTCTTCATCATTATTTGGTATTTCATATGTAGTTCTAAAACCCGTAGTATTCGAACCAGTATCAGATTTCTTCTCTTTAAAGGCCGTATACAGCGGACGAGGCGGTTCTTCTGGTTCCTTATTGATTGTCCGTGGTTCAATTTCAATGGGAGTCTTTATAACTTCAGTGTTGTCATCTTTCTGTTCCGAATTGGTAGAATCATTTTCATTAACAAGTTCTTCTGTTTGTTTGTCGATATCTGTTTGTTCTGGTTCATCTAATACAATCATTTGACCGAAATATTTGACCTTATTTTTACTTCCTCTTTCCGTGGATAACGCACCATATATGTCACCTTTTAGGTTTTCAATCCCCCAATTTAGACCTGCTACTTTTAAATTTGGATAACTGGGTGGCATTCCAATATTTTTCATTTTCATACACCACGGAGGCAGTTGGCCTTCCTCTAAATTCATAATTGACCTCAGTTCAGTGCTAATTCTACCAGGTTTTTTGTCTCTAACCAATTTCTTCCATTGTGCTTCCTCGTAAAGATTTCTACCTTCATAGTATAGATCACCAAACGGTAATAAAACGTCAGGCTTCCAATTGGTGCCTAGTTTGAAGAAAACATCGTGAAGTTTTTTATAGTCTATGTCAAGTGCACCCATCTTTGGTTGAACTCTCGCTCTGGCGGTTTCTTTAAGTGTAGGATCCTTAGTTTCTTCCGGCATAACCTGTCTCATCTGTTCAATATCAGTCTCTTTCATGATATCCGGCAATTCAAACGGTCTTTTCTCTAATAATGAGCGCCCTGATAAATATTCCTTCTTGTTTTGCCAATGTGAAGGTACTGGAACCACATTTTTCGAGGATTTGATCGATGCTTGGAGATGGGGATATTGGGAATCACGATCGTACCATTCAATAACTTGCGGGTATGGTACTGACTCTTTCAACTCATATAATGTTGGTTTAGAAGCTTTTCGTAATTTTCTTTTTGATAAGGGTAGATCCTTTTGATTATTATCATCCTCATTAACTTCTTCCACCATAGGTGGCAGTTCTTCTGGTTCAGCTTCATCACGATATATTACTACTTGGTTTGAAGGATCATCCTGAGGGATTTGGAATTTCTTGAATAACGGTTGAAACTGTTTCTCTAGACTAGAATCGTGCTCGATAGTCTCCCTGTTGGTTTCCTCCTTACGATAAGCACTTCTAGTATCTAATAACTTGGCAATCTTAAGTTTATCATAAGGATTAGAATCAGGACCTCTACTAGAAAGCCGTTTGCTCTTTCGACCCATGATAGACCGACAGCTACTATGGGTGATTATATCTCTTGTGTTTTATAAGTATTGACGAGTTGCAACTTTTCATCGCGATGAGCCAGTTACAAGCTTCTTTAAAATCTACCCAATACAAAGTAAAAAAAAGGTTATTAAATATCATTATTAACAGATTTAAGCACTATACACTCAAAACTCTTGTCGTAGCTAAAATTTGATGTTCCCCTAAGCCGAACCTTATTTTTTCGAATATGCTAGTTCTTGAATTCTCTCATTCCATTGCCATTATTCTAAAGTCTTGATGTTATTTTCAAATGACTTTATAGTCTTTTCAAATTTTTCATCGTTACTCTGGAGAGAATTCTCTAAATCTTTTAAACATTTCTCAATTTCACTAGTCAATTCAAATAAAGTTACCGTACTTCCCTGTTTATCATCTTGCTTGGTAGTAGTTTTCCCCACAAAGTCTGGTGAAGAACTAGCCGGAGAGGTTTGTTCCTCTTTTTTTAGAAGCTTTCTCAGGGCTTTTTGTGCTCATCAAGGTGTTCAAGGTGTTTCTATTGTGTATGTTTGGTCCTTATGGAATCGTTACTCACTGTATTATTAGGTACTTTAGTGACGATTTTCTGTTAGTATTGAACCGATAAGTTACCATATTGACATCAAAAGTCGTGAGTAGAGTAATGTCAAGGACCCGCATAGAGAAACGATACTCGAGTAACAATGCTATTTTACGATTCATTAGACAGAATCAAGAAATTTCACAATCAAGCGTTTTCCAGGGAACTCTCTATGAGCATACGGTAATGAGAGAATTGAGTGAAAAATTGAATATGATCCACTTGCAGAAAGTCGGTGGTTCTCATGATCGCGGTGTAGATATTCGAGGACGATGGCCGTTAGCTTGTCTGTTTGGACAAGTAAATAAAGTGGTCTCTTTGGATAATGTTCCCAAGAGATGTAAGATCCATGGCACCGCTTTAAAGCCTTTGAGGTGCAAAATAGATGAAAATGAAGGTAAATTGGAGCCATTGAATACCCTAGTACAGTGCAAAGCCTTTAGCGGTTCCAAAGTATCACCGAGAGAGTTCAGGGAACTTGTTGGTACATTTGCGTCACTAGTACCTGATTCGCAGAGAAACCGTAGCATAATGATGATGTGCTCACCAAACTTACTTACAAGAGACGGATTGAGTCTTATCAATACTGTAAAAGTGCCGTTGATCTATCTTAGAATTGAAATGCTGCGACAAATAGGTAACTGCTACGATGTGGAGAATTCAGGTAGACTACTAAATTATTACGAAAACGACTATGCGGCTACATTGCTGCGAGGATGTGGTATTAAAGAATGGTTAAAACTGTCACTCTATAAATAATAGAAATTTCTGTGTTTATTTCAAGCTTGTACATTTAATGGATATACGCAATTTGCATTTTTCCGTGCATAACGTAAAATCGATATCAAAGACAATAAGAAAATAATTTCTCGCACAATTACCTTAAAGCACTCCAAGAGAACATACCTTTAACTACTAAACCCCCCCCCCAGCTAGTTTACGATATTCAAGAATCCACGAAGATCTCTTCAGATAAAACTTTCTAACAACTCCCTTCAGAAAACCTCTTTCTAATACAAACTCTTGCTAAAGATGAAGCTTCTAAAAAGCTGAGTACACCTGTCTTCAAAGTATATGCCAAAATGCTCGAGGATTTAGAGCACTCTATATTAAGCATGAATAGTTAATTACAATAGTTGCCGTAAATCATATCTTGCTCGAGAAACTCCGGGGAAACTCTACTGTCCGAAAACCGCGGTGTCCGGTTTGCCCCGCGTTATCTACTACACTTTGATTTATCACAAGAAACCCTAATTTTCCTGACAGACTGTACCCTAACATATTATTTTTCTTTACCAGTGGGAAAATCTTTAAAAGTACTTAAACGAGAGTAAAGGTTTTTTATATAGAATAAGTCCATCTGATCGAGAAGGAGTTAAAGGAGACAATAAGTTCTCACTTAGCTATCCTAATAGTTAATTCAATTGCATTTTAAGCTCCTAATTTTAAAATAGTTATATAAACAAAACGATAGTAATGTCGTCGTCGCCTCCACCAGAGTTAAAAAAGAAGCCGATTTCATTTTCCAACATTTTACTGGGTGCTGGCCTCAATTTAGCCGAAGTCTCGACTTTGGGACAACCATTAGAGGTGACCAAAACAACTATGGCAGCTCATAGACAATTCACTTTTGCACAAGCAATTAGACATGTGTGGTCACGTGGTGGTATCTTTGGGTTCTTTCAAGGGTTGATACCATGGGCGTGGATCGAAGGCTCTACCAAAGGTGCAGTGCTTTTATTTGTATCAGCAGAGTCAGAATATCGCTATAAAAGATTTGGATTGAACAACTTTTTTGCGGGCATTATGGGCGGTATCACAGGTGGTCTTGCACAGGCCTACATGACGATGGGCTTTTGTACATGTATGAAAACTGTTGAAATTACTAGAAGCAAAGCAGCGGAGGCCGGGATTCCGCCTTCTACGTGGCAGATCTTTAGACAGATTTACCAAAAGGAGGGTATCAGAGGTATTAATAGAGGTGTTAATGCTGTTGCCATTAGACAAATGACGAATTGGGGATCTAGATTTGGTTTAGCGCGTTTAGTTGAAGAAGGTATGAGAAAATTCTCGGCAAAGGGAGCAGATGAAAGATTATCAGCTGTGGAAAAGATCGCAGCCTCCGTTGTCGGGGGTGGGTTGTCAGCATGGAATCAGCCGATCGAAGTTGTCAGAGTTGAAATGCAATCGAGAACCCACGATCCAAATAGACCTAAGAATCTAACAGTTCCTAAGACTTTAAAATACATTTACCAAACAAACGGTGTCAAAGGTCTTTACCGTGGTGTGACTCCACGTGTAGGTTTAGGTGTTTGGCAAACTGTTTTCATGGTAGGTGTAGGTGATATAGCAAGAGAATTCGTTGGCAAGCTAACTGGCGAGAAACCAGCAGGAAAGCATTGACCGAGGATTCTAACTATCAACAAGTGCAAATAGTGACAGTAATAAGATGACAAAGCTATTTTTACAAACCTATCTATAATAAACAACTTAATTCACTGGAGATCTTGATCCCCACTTATCGTAACCGTAAAGCCCCCCTAATGTCATAGATAAGCCGATTAGTTGGACAAAATTCAATTTCGATTCCCAAATTAAAGCGACCAAAATGACAACAATACGCTTCATGATATTAGCTACGCTGTAATTAACTGATGACAGCATTCCAATCAATTGGAATGCTAACAGCACTTGAAGGAAGTGTGTAAATCCGTGCAATAGGATCAAAGAGCCAACTTTACCGCTCAAATCTTGGAAAACACTCTGGTGCTGGGAAAACTCATTCGATAAAAATGGTGGTAACGTTAGCAAAAATCCCATACACGAGCAGTAGAAAAGAATGGTAATTTTATCAATCTGCAATGGGGAAAGTTCCTTCCCCTTCAAAAGCGTTGGAGACGATGATGGTAAAATACCTCTGTTACGCTTGACTGTTAAAACTCCTTTGGCAAAAATATTTTGAGAGACAAAGGTTAACATAGATAAAGATGCAAAGATGAAACCTGGCCCCATTTGAACATTCTTACCTGCAGAACCATTTGGCGTTTTACTACCATGAGTCGCCCAGCAAGTGACCATGACTCCCATAATGAGCGGTACTAGTGTATAGTAAGTCATCGAGTTATACTGTCTGCCCTGAAATAATCTATAATAAGCAACTGTAATGATGGGTGAAAGTGCCTTCACGGAATGAACTAAGGAAACAGGTATCAGAGAGGTAGCCTTGTGTGTACTGATATGGCCGACGAATTGATAAATACCCATGGGGAAAGTCGTCATCAAGACGATTTTGCAAGGTACCAAAAATCTACCTAAAATGGAATTCTTGAAGCCGCCATCCAAATAAGTTGGAAGGATACCTTCTGGGAAGTTGGAACAAGCTCTTGCTAAACGACTCCTCTGCAAACCTGGCCTTTGCAAATAATTAACCAAGGTAATAAACCCTACACACAACAGGGCACTCATGAGAAATTGCAACTCCGTCAGAGCCACTGGATGTGTGAATTCTTTCAGAATAGCTTTCGAAAGATTACTAGAGATGGATGAAGTCACATACCATATCAAGCATATAGTCGTCACTTTAATATCCACATCAGGTAAGTAACCTTGAAGATCTCGAGGAAATAAACCAACGAACTTCTGCTTGCAGAGAGCGATACGACTCAAAGGTTCCTGGCCCCTGACAAATATTTTAGGTCCACCCAGCAGACCATGCTGTTTTCTTGGTTGTGTAGATTCATTACCGTATGCATTGTTATGCACTGACAGTCTCCTATGAGTAGTGCTCTGAGTTGTAATCATGACAGCAACAGCAGTGACAATAGTCTAACACGAAGCAGTCTCAGCGATAGGAGAACTTCTAATCTGATATCTTTACGGGTTGAAAAGACTACTAAAAGGCTGTCGAGCTAGGGTCTTGTAGAAACAAAAAAAAAAAGTTGTAAAAGTCAGTAAAGCGATGAAAGACACACCGAGATTTACCTGCTGTTAAAGTTGATGAGATTTTCAGAATAAAAACTCCCTAACGCTTTTCTTCTGGAATGATAGTAATATTTTCTATCTATTTTTTTATTTTTATTTTTATTTTTATCTTTATTTTTATTTTTTATTTTTATTTTTCACTTTTTTTTTCATTCTCGTTATTTGTTTATTTTTTCGGTGAAAAAAAAACCAAAAAAAACGACCAAGAACCAGCTCATCGCAACTGAATTAAGAAAATTGAATCCCAGAACGGTAACTGCAGAGTTGCAACATGGCTGGATTAATCTCCCTAGTTGAGAATTAAACCCTTTCGGTCCAAACTTTCAATACCCGATTTCCATATTAGAATCGATAAATCACTTAGGCCTAAATTATTATTGTTCCCATTCCCTCTCACTATTATTGATGCTGCCATTGTGTCTCGCACGTAGTTTAGACTCGAATTTCTCCCTTTTCCTTTTGTTGCTTTTAGTGCCATGGAATCTCTGGGATAGTTTCTTGTATGCCTCCTTCGTTGTCAATGGGATACCTTTTTCATCCCTGTACACCAAGTTTATTTCTGAATGGTCGCTTTGGCTAGCGTTATTCGATGACGGCAGTAATTCTTTTTTTTGAAGAAGTTGAAGGGTGGATGCAAGGCCTGTAGAAAAATCAAGAGTTTGTGACTCTGTTGGTGTAGAAATACTGGATTGGGTGGCTTTCTGTTGCTCGGGGTCTTCCTGTTCTTCTTGTCCTTCCTCTCGAATCTCATTTTCCACCATGTTCGCCTTAAGAGATTCCAGAAATTGCACATTTTCATCGATGATGAAACCTGCATTCTTGTTCATCTGTGCTAGATTTACAGACCTTTCTTTTTTTCTCTATCTTTTCTCTTTGAATCTGTTGAGCAATCTCCTGTGGTGTCTGTATTTTGTTCTTAAGGAGCGGTCTAGGTGCTATCGGAGACTGTCCTTGGTCTTCCTCAACACCCTCATCTTCATCCACCAATGCCACTGACTGAATCTTCGATGGTAACTTGACTCTGGACTTAACGTCTCTCCTGTTTCTTTTTTTAATTTTGACAGGCTGGAAATCGGTGGACTGCTCATCCTCTTCGTCTTCCAGGTCGCCAGTTGCAACCTTGGTATTGCCTTGAGGGGAAGCTTTGACCTCATCAACTTTATTTTCACTGCCCACTGTTACCAACGGTCCACCATTACTACCTGATTGTTCATCTTTATCTAAATCAACACTCGACACCTGCAAAGGGTTGAACTTTCTATGCCTGCTCAGCTTCTTTAGTCTTATGTTTTCACTATCTCTCTGTGACTGAGCCACCTCTGTGTTTTCTAACGTATCATTGTCCCCAGTCTCATCGTTTATGGACTGCTCTTTAAGCGTAAGGACAACGCCATTTTTTGAATCAATCTCATTAATCCCGTGTGCTATTTTCATAAGTGGTAGTTCTTCCTCCGGCTCATCTTCATGAACCACTTTAACAGGTTTAGGTCTCTTTTGAGTGCCAATCTTACTTAACCAATCTTCGTTATCGTCTTGCCTCTGAGACAAACTCGTCGTGCTCCTAATAGAGGATAGTCTCTTGCGTAACGCCCTGACTTTATCATCATTCATGAACTGGAATCCTTCATCTTCTATTTTGGTCTCTTCCGGATTGTGTTTCTGTTCAATACGTTGTTGCTTGTGTTCAGGTTCAATAGTTTTCAATCCAAGCTGCCTTCGAATAGCATTGGTCTCTTCGAGAGAAAGACTAAGTTCATTAACCATAGCTCCAACACTCAGGAAGTTTTCTCTATAACTATCTTCGTCTCAATGCCTGCATAACAAGTTAATAAAGCTCATCGCAGCATGCTCGTAAACTTTCGCACACAAGATATCACATGAAAAGTTTACACAACTAACTATACCATTAATAATTAGTATAACCTGTATTTAAATGTAGATAGGTAAACAGCCTTATTGTCACTTTTTCTGATCGTACTAATAGTTTCTCACTCTTTAAATCTTCGTTTGCTAATTTACAGAAAAATCAATTAAATCTCTATGAAGCCATCTATTTGCTCTTCTCCTTCTTTGCTTTCTTTTCTTTCTTCTCTTTCTTTTCTTTCTTCTCTTTCTTCTCTTTCTTCTCTTTCTTTGATTTCTTTGATTCCTTTGAATCTTCTTCATCTTCATCTCTCTTTCTCTTCTTGTCCTTCTTTTCTTTCTTCTCCTTCTTGTCCTTCTTTTCCTTCTTGTCCTTCTTCTCCTTCTTCTCTTCTTGTTCAGATTCAGACTCTTCATCGTCAGAGTCAGCTTCTGGTTTTGTAGGAGCGGCAGCTGCAGTATCAGCATCTGCGTTGTATGCTCTAGCTTCCGAAATTTCTACCTTTTTAGCTTCACGTACCACCTTTGGTGTGGTTCTCAAATCTCTACCTTCTAGTTGTGATAGTCTGTTCTCCACCTTGGATCTTGATTCCAAACCAACATCACCGGAATCATCCCTATCCTCTGCCAATGCATCATAACGTAGTGAAACTGCTGCTTTAGCGGCAAGCACTCTGGCAATCTTACCCTTGTTTTTACCGGTGGCTTGACCGACTAGAGATGCATGGTATAACAACCCATATTTGGGGGTATCGTGCTTCGTTTTTAAAGCTCTGAAGAGTGCCTTTTCAGCCCCCAAGATTTGAATGGTAGATGCAGGAGACTTAGCCAAGGAAACCAAAGAACCAGCATGAGAAATTAATCTAGCACCAACTAGCTCACCAACCAATTGAGTCAAGTTAGGAGCAATAGCCTTCATCCTAGAACTTAAATAGTTCGATAACTGTTCCCTGTAAGTGGCAAAATCCACAATTTGCTGAGCCAAAGAACTAATGTTATCCAAATCAGTTTTGGTAATTTCAGTACCCATGGAGACTTCAGCCGCAGCTTTAACACGTTCTTCAACTTCTTCTGGAAGAATAGCACTCATATCAGTTTCAGCTGCCTTCGATCTGACCCCCATAGCCAAGATAATTCTTGCGTACGCTACCAAGTCGGTAACGATCTTGGCCAACTCTGGGAAATGCCAACCGTACCATTCCTTACATCTCATGGAATAAGTGTTAATTTCTTTGTCTAAATCATCCAAAAGAGCAATAGCTTGGATGATCATAACATCAACCTTATCTGCAGAAAATTTCAGCTTATGACGACCAATAGAGTGTGCCAAACCAAGAGACATCTTGTTTAAATCGTTGTCGGTTAATCCTGGTAAGAGGTCAGGCAAATACTCCTTAACAGCCCTAAAGATATCTAGAGTGACTGCATCTGAAACCACATTGAAATTCAAGTCCAATTTGTTGATAGCATTTGCCAATTTAGTCTCACTAACAATTAAAGTGGATTTTTTGTCCTTTTTAACTTCATCTAAAAGACTTTGTAGCTGTGGAGTCACTTTACCTTCAGTAATGGAGTTGGCTTCCTCCAAAGCATTGGCAGCAGAGTTAAATTTGGAAAAGGCAGCAATTTTAAATTCATTCAAAACTTTATCAGAAGAATCCAAGTCTTGAATCAACTTTGGGGACTTGTGAATCTTTTTGTCGGAAGCCTTTAAAAGGGCATAACCGGCAGAAGTTTCAGTCAACACGTAAGACATGGCCAGTGGAGTAATGAAATAAAAATAGTTACAGATAGGATGGAAGTTATATTAAAAATTCTCCCAAAGGCTCTTCGTGTTACTATCTGTTCGTCAACTACTTACTGTTGATAATACCGGATGAGATGAGTTTGCAAAAGTTTTCGATGAGCATTGAAAATTTTTTTGAAAAATTTCTTCCCAAGGGAATCTGAAATCATGTGACAGTGATCGGCATTATAAGCACGTGAGAAAAGCATGATCACTTTATCGACAACTTACAGGAACGACAAATGATAATGGTAATAACGTACATACATACATACATATATATATATATATCCAAGGAATGAAAGAGCTCTAACACTAATTACATTTTCTTCTCTTCTCTAGAACCCTCAGAATATGTGAAGAAATGTTTAAACAGGTTTCATTTTCATAAAGTAGAGGCTGTGCCGGTAGAGACTAAATGCATCGATTGAGCAGCATTAATGGCAACTTGCGTTGCCGCTTGCACCTTGGGATGGGATTTTTGACTTGCAACAATGACGACATGTAGAAAGATAGATGACAGGAATGGAATTGTGAAGTTGTCATCCCAATTGAAAAGATCGATACCTTCACTTAGCGCAGCTACCAGTCCACCTAACCCTGAAATTTGGAAAAGATCCAACAGACTCGAATCTGGACTCCAAGCAATTTCACCCGGGCGGTTCACATAGTAGTAATGGGGTACGAAATAACCGTAAAATGTAAAGCACGTAACTACACCCACGGTAAACGCAGCTATAGAACCCGCCAGAGATTTACTGCCGGAAATCTTAGGAGTCAGATAACCATATTTCCTCCCAATGGTAGATGCCGCTGTATCAGACCAGCTCAGTAGGAATAGTGAAATCACGGCCACATCTTTAGAAAAAAAACTGAACGAGAAGATCAGCCCCAAAAGGTACCAAAGAACCCCATTATAGCCGTGGATTTCCTTCTTCCTCATAAAGATACCTACCGTAAAACAATAAGCCTTATTGAATAATGTCCAGCGAAATCTTAATAAATCTAATGAACCGATAATAACAAAGGCGTAAATCAATGGCCATTTAACTTTTTTATAGTCTACGTTTTGCGTGTAAAGATATAACGTTATGAAACCAATTGATGAGTGGAATAACTTACGTGGGACTTCATTTTTAGCGATGAATGTTCCAAACCATTGGTGAGATTTCAAAGAAATATCTTCAGCCTTCGCATCCTCCTTTGGCCGAGAACTGCTGGAAGCTGAGCTAACGTCTCCGTTTTTCCTTCTATATGTATCGTGAGTCTCTTGTTCAGGATGACGCTGATAACCATCTGAACTCGGCATACCATTAACCTCGTGAACCATGGTCTAAAACACGAGTTAAGCTTAATAGACTAATTAGAGTACAAAGCTATTGATTATTGCAAATATTACCACTCGGCTATGGGTTGGTGCTGCTCATTTGAAAGGTTTATGCATTTCGAGAAATCATCGACCATTCAAATTGACCGCGACTCTGTTACCCGCACAGAATATGAAGATTCATCGCCATCAGAATACACCGACACCGATAAGAACAGTACGCCAATGACGACAAGCGTCGCATCAAAAATAACACAGAACCAATGCGAACAGTACTAGTGCGTATTCCAACCTACGCTTAAAATTTAGTTTGTTTAAAATCTACAAAACTGATTTGATTATACATAACAGTAAAGGATTAGAGATGAAAAGAGAAAATTCATAGATGAGACTAATACTAATCCTTTGCTTAGTAGAAAGTGGATGGTCTCTTGTAAGCAAAAGTCTTGGTTGGCTTCTGGACTCTGTGAGGAAGAGGGAACTTCAAGTCCTTGGTCAAGAATTGCTTGACGTTGTTTCTCTTGACATCGGCAGTCTTTTCGATCTCGGCAACCTTTAGGATGTGGATAGATCTAAATCTAGCTCTGTGTCTAGCAGCCATATCTTGGTACAAAGTCTCCACAGCGGCAACTCTGCTCACATCTCTGAATTCCTTGTACATGTTGTGAGTACCAGATCTAGAGTCGTATCTAACCCAGATACCGATGTTCTTGACCTTACCTGGATGCTTTTCGTGAAGTTGGTTGATGGCAACAACTTCACCAGATGCCTTCTTAACCTTGTAAAGTTTTTGCAAGAAGTACCAGTAACGAGACTTAGCCACCACTTCGTTTGGAGCAAAGATTCTCATTCTGAACAACTTTGGTTCAGGAACGTTCGCGGTGGGCAAACGACGGCCAATAACTTGGTATTCTTTCATGTAAGCCACTATTTTAAACTCTTGTTAGTATATTCTATTCGCTGAGATGTCTACTTGAGGAGGGGAGAAGACAGCAGAAGAGATGTAAACCAACAACCTCCCATTTGCAACCAACTCTCTCCCTCGATAATTCTTCATTAATTCACCAATATACTCACTTTTTGATCTGTGCTTCCGGTACTACCGTGCTATCAACACCAGTTACTAAGACGTTTGATTTTTGTCAGTGTAACTTTTCATCATCATCCATTAGCGTCATGGAACGGCTCTCGGCTCGCGCTGTCCTCCCCCATACGAAGGATCGATGTGCGGTGGGACTCTCCTCCGTGTTCGCAGGAAGTCTCCCGCCTGAGGTTTTTCGCCTGGACCGAGCCTTCTGCTTAGATTGGGGGAGAAAATTCCGTCTATCCTCCTAGAAACTTCCGTCCAGCTCACCACGGAGGACTCTTGTTTCCTCTTGACGACGCGTATCTTCTGAAAAAAAAAGAATTCGCTTTGTGAAAAAGAAAAAATTATTGTACGGGTGTAGAAAGTAAAAAAAGAATATGTAAGGGTGGAATAGATTCAAGGACTAAACAGTCAAACAAACTTTTTTCTGCCTTAGCACATGATTTTATATCAAGTATTTTCATTATTTGACTATTCATATGCATTGAACTTCGGACAATCATGATGACGCTGATGGACATACTGATACCGCCAACATTACTGCCCTTAATATTAACGCTACGAAAGATGCTTAAGATGATAGAAATTACTAAATTCTGAAACGCTAAACTTCCTTTTACTTTTTTTTTTTATTTATTTATTTATTTATTTTTTTATTATTCTTATTACTCCTATCACTCCTATTATTCTTATTCTTATTCTTATTATTTTATTTTATTTTACTATTAATTCTTTTTGTTTTTTTTGTTTTTTTTGTTTTTTTAAAAAACCGATGAACAAATGTATTAAACATGGGATTGAATCTCCTCTACATGATCTTGGATGGCATTTTGGCTCTGTTCCACAACATCTTCCACTCTATTTTTTTTGTTTCCCTTGTGGAGAGGATTGGTTAACAATTTTTGTGGGCCATGGCTTTTGATATAGTCAGCGGCTTCCTTTTCCAATTGTGAGATAGCATCCTTGGAACCGTTCAAAGAATTTTTAAATCCTAAACTTGGTTGCTTATCCAATGATTTGTTAAGAACCTTGTTAGCATGGATAAAATAGTAACATGGCATCATTCCGGTGTCAATGACATTTTTCTCAACGACAGGAATCGATCTAGAAAAAAAGTTAATCACTAGCGCTACGCTTCTGTTCAATTCACTTGAATAACCATCTCTTGGCACATCTTTGCCCTCAGGCAACCATTTGACATAATTATTCTGGAAAAAATTGTTCAGGGGCGCTGTTACGGGATCTAAGGAACTTCTAACCAATGGTTTACCCTTCGTATCGTAAATTTTTTCGTTGTAATATTTTCTAAATTTAAGCACTTGATTGTGTGTAGGTCGATAAACGTTTTGATCTACAAGTGACACAGTTTTATCAGTGGCTTGTTTCCCGTATTTCTTCGTATAAGTGTATGGCAGTAGTGCTTCTTGACCCAATTTTTGATATGTCTTTGTCTTTAGAGATGGAACAATCTTTTCCGTTAGGTTTAAGGAAGAATTCGCCACAGTATCAACTGTATTAGTGACAGGCAGGGCTATTTGCATCACTTTTGATTCTAGAATGGATTTCAACCACGGTTTAGTGTTCGCATGTACAATTCGAGCCGCAGGAACTTCATATAAAAACGAACGAGTCTCTTGAACCAATGGATAAGACTTAATGTGATCAAAGGTTTTCAACGGAATCGCCTTCTTTTTCTCTGGTACACGAATCTGTTCCTGTACTTGTTCTGTAGCATTTTGCACTTGACTTTGTAGCTTTTCGGTTGCATGTTCAGCTTGAGCGGCTACTTCGGATCCGACGTTCAAAGGTGAAGGACGTTCTGAAGCAAGTAGAACTGGTGGATTTTTTGAAGCACCCGATGAATGCTTTCTATGAAATGCTGGCATTAAAAATTTGACTAGCTGGAGGTGTATGTTGTACGAGAATAAATAATAGACAACCTGTTTTAGTGTAGCTAAAGGAAAACTGGCCTTGTCTGTATGATTGTATTTAAACGAAAACCAACAAATGAAGTAAAAAGGAAAAGTCTATATGAAATTTGAGATCCTATAGTCTTTTTATACCTTTTTTTTTTCCTTTATGCTTCAGATTTTTGTGTTCTACATTAATTTAATTTAGCTTAATTCTTATTGAAATCTTTTCCCTCTTTTAACCAGCCGCCGAACTCCGGTAGCCATGGGGTCCCACAAGAAAGACATGAACTCCGAAGGACAGCACTTCTTGAACACAAAAGAAACGTTCTTACGAAATCAAAAAACATTTTTTTTTCGATATCTTCTCAAAGTTTTTCAAAGTATCTGACGAACTGGTAGTCATCCAAGTTGACACAAGAGAAAATATCATGCCAGTGGAACAAAACATGAAAATCTAGTCACCGTGTTTCAGATTTTCTTACTAATGGGTGCATAACCCAACTTCTTTCAAGCCAACACAAATTTACTTTGTTCTAATTTCTTCTACTTTTTCTAACACACTACGCTTTTCAAGAATAATCAATTCACTCTCATAGTCTTCCTGAGTCAGAAATGACTCCGAACATGTGAATACATCTATCATCCAAGAGGGTCTATCAACGCGAGTCTACTTAAATATTTACCATTGTGTCTTGGCCCGCCATTTCGCCACATGCAACAAAGTTGCTCATGTATGTAAACGAACACTATGTAAACAAACGGTGAACGAAAAAAAAGCAAGCGACAACGACATCTCTTTACAGCCGCTCTAAAACAATATTTCGAGGATCTCGTGAGAGTTTCCTGCCACTCAAGAATGAACAATAAAACAAAGAGTGACATTCCCCGGAAGTTATCAAATTGAAGAGACTTAATTTTTTTTTTTTTTTTTCAACAATAGCTGGCCATTTTGGAAAAAGATCGTCTCGTTTTCAGTAGCTATTATGTGCTGACATTCAAAACAGTGTCCACTCGAAGAGAAAACGATAAACTGGTATAGTAAGTGTAATAGTAGTAAGTAGATTTCTTGATCTGTGGGTATCAACCAGTGAAATAAGAGAAAATATATCTGCTACGGTATCTCTATGCATTGTTGAGGGGAAATAACTGCGGAGAATTGCTTAGGGCCCCGAAAGTATAATATGTTGATCTTACTGCAGATCTGTTTCCTGATCTAGTCGAAGGATAAGACGGTCCTTCTCGTTTAGGCCATGTCGTTCCTTTTCAGGCTGGCCATTATCCGATGCACCATTGCCTATTGTTGTCAAATTAAAAAACAATACACATGGTTGAATACGCTAAGCTAGAAGATCGCCAGTATTTACGCACACGTCATTTACAGCTGAAGGAAAATAAAATAATAAAAAAAAAAGCTCGAGAACTCAAACAGATAAGACGCTCAGACAAACAAAATTTCGTATATAAATGGACAATGATTTAGTTGAAAATTAAGCATACGTGCAACTGCTATCTTTTTAATTGTACGCTTTATAAGGTCAAGCATTTGCTCAAGAAATAGTCCGTTCGTTACTCTTTTATTTTATTTTTTTTTTTTTTTTTTTTTTTTTTAAAAAAAACAATGTCAGACGCTTTCATTTTATCAACTCCACCAAGATTTAAAAGGCCTATTACACCAGAGACGCCTTTAAAACAAAATAGACATTGCTATGCTCTCAATGTAGACACAACACCAACGAAGGTTTCAAGACTTGACATTTCCGTGGAGCCCCTAAAAATCAGCTTTAGATCTAGACCTAGAAAGCTTCGTCGCAGAGCTTGAAAACTGCTTTTATGTGTTAATTTTTCTATTTTCCTTTTTATCAGGCTCAACAAGTCATTTTCACGATCCGGTTACGTTTTTGTCTTTTCATTATTCCTTTGGTCTTTTTTTTTTTTCAGATCCACGATAAGGTATCACTTGATTTTAAACCAAATGTCTTATTTGTACTATACTGTATCATCATAAATTTCCTTTTTTGTGAGCGGTTTCTATTAACATTATTTCAAAAATCTCTAGCTTTTTTTTTTTTTTTTTAGTAACTTTCAATAGATCTCAGTTTTAACTATTATTATACTGTGGATAAACAGTTATCTGCATTACAGTTAGCGACCTCATCGACTAAACAATGAGACTCTACCGAAGTGGCACCGTAAGCAGATTGAGAAATCTCAGGTGTAGATGGAATTGCCGAAGACATTATTTGACGAGAAGACCCAGTGTCCCTTGTAGTCACATTCGGACTCTCCCCACTATCAAGAAATTCTGGTTGCACGGTGGCAGAATGGATACCGTAGTTGTGAAAAATGTTACGAATCAATTTTGCGACAAGAACAAATTCTGTGGGTGTGGAATTGATTTGAACATGGATAGAAGCAATGTAAAGAGATTCAGTTAAATTCCAAATGTGGAAATCATGAACTGAAAGGACCCCAGGAACCTTTAAAACCTGTGCCTTAACTTCATCGGCAGATATGGTAGAAGGAGTTGCCTGTAGAAGAATACGACCCGATTTCCTTGACAATGGTAGCGCAGAAGCGAAGATGAGGCACGTGATAATAAGTGAAACAATGGGATCAGTATATTGCTTCCAAGTGTAATCAGTTTTCCAAATGACTAAAGCGGCAAGGATCACACCGATGTTACCCAGAGCGTCGCCTGCAACGTGTAGGAATACACCATGCATGTTTAAAGACTTTTGAGATTTAGAATGATGTCTCTTATTATGATGAGAAGCAGCTTCCAATTCCTTCTGTCTTGCTAGTAAACCGGTAGTTTCCGTAGACATTCTTTCAACAACGCTTTGAGGCCAGACATCACCAATGTTCTCGGTAGATGCATCGATACTCAAATTACTAGGATTACGGCCAATTGTCTGATAAAAATCTTGTTCTCTCTCTAGCCCTGACACTTCATCAGCGGCATGCGAGTGAGAGTGCGAAGCATGATTCTCTTCATCATTATGAGAGTGATCGCTTCCACCATGCGAATGGCCATGATCATGGAAAATCACCAGTCCCAAAATATTCGAGCATAATCCTGCAACACCAACAATTAGAACCAACTTGGGATTCTCAATATCGGGAGGATCCAATAACCTTTGTAAAGCTTCCACAAAAATGGTGAAACACAGCGCAATCAGAAAGATCGCATTGACAAGTGCTCCTAAAATTTCTGCCCTTTTCCAGCCATACGTATACTTCGCATCGGGATTTCTATTTTTTGAGACGTTAACTGCCCAAAGTGCGACCAACAATGAAATTATATCATTTAACATGTGAAAAGAGTCCGCAATTAATGCTAATGATTTAGACATATACCCAATTGTGATTTCCAGTAGGAAAAAAATCGAATCTAACGCCAGCAGCGAGATCAGTCTAAACTCCTTCGTCGTCAGAGTAACCATGATGAGCTGGGATGTAGCCAATAGATTTATCTAGCCAAGGTTCTTGATAAAAAAAGTACAAAGTATATCGTCCCCGAAGAATTCTTTCTCACACTCAATATCAGTATAAGTCTACCAGTAGCCTTGTATCCATCAGCACGCCTGCCACCCTATACCTTTTAATAATCCGATTTGACGGACTGCCCTAATGTATTTCCTCCGTTAAGTTTTGACACAAGAAAATTTCCTGGTCGTCAAATGTGATCAAAGAAGTCTGCAAAATAGTAGGTGCAATGTAACAACAATAGACCGAGATGGAGTAATCATAAACAATGGAAGTACCAGTATGTCAAACCTGGAAAATCCGTATTTTCAGAACCTTCTTCGAAACTTATCTTGGTACTTATTGGTCCATATGTGCAACCAAACTACGACCTGTGCGTGTTAGATGGATAATATTGAGGTATCAAGAAAAATAAAAACCGGCCATGTTATAGTCATATACTACTGCAGCTGTAATACATCACTACAATAATACTGGTACTCTAGTCAGTTGCCTGACGGAGGCCTGACGGAGGCCTGACGGAGGGACCGTACGGGGGTACTCTCTAGTCTATATTTTGCCCAAAACAGTCTTACGGCTGACTAGCGGTAAGGTAAGTTCGAAACGAAGCTAGGAAAAAGAAAAAGACAGTTCAGAATGATTTACGTTCAAGCACAACAGCACGTGATCGAAGCGCACATGATCATTACCTAGGATGACGAAGAACAACAGTACACAACCTCCGATCATCGTTCACCGCTTACATTCATGAGGCAATCATATGCGTAAAAAAAAAGGGGGGGGGGGGGAGGATTAACTTTTGTACTAAAGTAGATTAGTAAGCCTCGATAATGTCTGCCTACGTATCAAATGATCCACACTAAGACGGACTAGGTAGAACTGGGAACTATTTCCGCTTTGAGCTCAAAGTTCGACCTCGAGGTGAAAACATCGAGCCTCGTCCGTATTGTTCGAGCTCTAGAACTCATGGTGGATCGAGAATTTTCAATATCCTTTCCTAATTGGGTAAACACACTAGTTTTCTCTCGAGCACATCGAAGTCTAATTATGGGAAGGGTTCACGAGCCATAAGAATACAAAAAGAAATTAAGAAAAGAAAAAAAAAATACAATACGGATTGTGTTGTAAATCCTTTTCTTCGATACTACGATTTTCGCCGAACCAGATGTCGGCGCTAATTGCTGAATCAGGTAATTACATGGATTACATAGTAAGAATTCTGGCCAAGATCAACAGTCATTGTGTTCGAGAAAAAAAAAAAATAGCGGGGGAAAATCATCAAAGCATGGAAAAAAACTGGCTAGTAGTTGAAGTGGGATGTTCAAACACCTGGTAGTTTCCATGTCACGATGCATGATCCTAATGTCAATAGGCAAGATAATGCTAGTTATCGTGGCAAAGTAGCGATAATGCAAATAACTGAACTGGGGGTGATTGGGTCTGGTTGATGAATCGTTAAGTCTAGATGTTTTTGTTAAGCCACCTTTGAATAAACCCAGAGGTACTGCAACGTGTTCCTATAATGTAGTTATCTCAAAGATTGGTGAAAAAAAAAAAAAGAGTCAAGAAATAGTCCTAAAATCATATATAAAGGATACCGCTGCTACTTTGTCAATTTCCTCGATTCGATCGATCATTTATTCTAATATCTTTAGATAAAAAGGTAATCCAAGGAAATCAAACAGTCCACTCTTTACAATAACCACTGAGTTTTTTTGATATCCCACTCATTAATCTAACTACTCTTCGCTCCTTGAAAATGATTTTTAACTCTCAGTTGTTCGTCGCTCTAGGTATTTTTGCCTCTGCTTTCGCGGCTCCAGTGGCTGACGAAAATGGCCACCAACACATACACGCTAAGCGTGGTGGTACATGCCAATTCCCAAACTACAATGGTATGGTTGCTGTCCAGACCGGTGGCCAAAACGGTGGTTGGGCTATGTCCCCAGATCAAACCTGCTCCCAAGGATCCTGGTGTCCATATGCCTGTCAACCAGGTCAATTGATGGGCCAATGGGATACTTCTGTAACTACTTACTCATACCCAGGTTCCCAACACGGTGGTCTATACTGTGATAATAGTGGTAACTTACAAAAGCCAAACCAAAACAAGGACTACTGTTATGACGGTGCTGGTACCGTCTCTGCTCAAAACAGTGCCGGCAGTGATGTTGCATTCTGTCAAACCGTATTGCCAGGTAACGAAGACATGTTGATCCCAACAAATGTTGGTGGTGGTAGCAACCAGGTCCTAGCCGTTCCAGGCCCTGACTACTTTGCCTCTACCGCTGCTCACTACTACATCAACCCACCAGGGGTTTCCACTCAGGACGCTTGTCAATGGGGTGATCAGAACCATGCTCAAGGTAACTGGGCCCCTTACGTTGCAGGCGCTAACCAACAAAACAATGGTGATACTTTCGTTAAGATCGGTTGGAACCCTATCTTCACTGGGAGCGACTTGTCTCACAACAAGCCAAACTTTGGTATCAAGATTACCTGTGATGATGGCAACTGTGATGGATTGCCATGTTCCATCGATCCATCTAAAAGTTCTGTTAACAGCGTTGACAGTAACCAATCTTCAAGCGGTGCCGGTGGTGGTGATTTCTGCGTGGTTACTGCGAAGAACGGTGCTCACGCTAAAATCGAAGTCTTCAGCGCTGGTGACGGCGGAAACTAAGGCGACTTCTACTCTGATACTGACAGTTTAAGCTTGGTCAGTTCTTACCAGGCTTGTCATTAGTTGTTCTACTATGTTTTATGTATATAGGTTAGGTTTATAGATATGTTTCAAGAGGTTTTTCTTTTTTCCATCCATCACTGCTTCGGGCAAGCCTGACTCAAGGCGATTTACAGCCAGGCACGGCTCGAGAAGGCGACTCTCAACAGTGTTGATAACTCACAGAAAATGTATTAAAAGATTAAAAAATTAATATGTAAAACTATAAAAAGTTTCCAGAAAAAATTACGAATAAACTGTTATTAGAATTAGAAGCGGATTGAACAAAAGAGAAAAAAAAAAAGGGTGGTATTAGGAAATTAGCAATTTTGAGGTGGCTCTTTTTAAGAGGAATCACCATCGGTTTCAGGCTCAGTACGGGCAGCAGTGGAGTTTCTAGGGACCTGGGTCTCACCAGACTCTCTCACGGAGCTTGGACCTCTGGTCTTTTCATAGTTCACTTCATCGCTGGTGCTTGCTCTGTGAGGAGCAACCTCTGGGTCATTTGGACCTTCAGAAGAGGCAGCGGCGCCCTTACCACCAAGTGGCAAAGGAGCATCTCCGTCGTAGCCACCGTCAGAAACACCACCTCTGAAGCTGAATTCAGGCCACTCTCCCCACAAAGAGATACCACACACCAAAAGGAATGGGTAGATGGCAAACACGACCAAATCTAAAATACCGTAGAAGATGGCCTCAGAGTCTGGCTGAATCTTGTTACCACCTTCAGAAACGGCCCAAGCAATGAAATAACACCACACGATCAAACACATGAAGATCACCAAAGGCAAGTAAAAACCGCGGGTGCGCAATGTTTGGATCTGTCTCTGCAAAACGAATCCCTGGGTGACCAACATCGTAAAGGCACCGATGGTCCAGTAACCCCATCTATAAGTGGAGGGAATTAGAGCACCGACCAAAAGTGCGATAACCCAGAAGTAATGACCGAAGATCTGAACCAACAAGCTGTGGATCAAATCCAAGGAGGAAGCACTACCCAAAGCATCTCTCTTGTTTGTCGACAAGGCAGCTAAGTCCTGTAGAAACAAGACAATTGGCCACGACAAAAACCAAGCAATGTACTTGCAGTAGAAAACTTGACGGATACCAGGTGATTCACCAGTAACTGGCCTGCTCACCTTGACGTGATGGAACTCGGCGTTAGTGCCGGTCCACCCCAAATCAGCAGCATAAGTGAAATAAGCGAAAAACTCGAAGAATGCAATCAAAAATGGTGCTGCCAGAGAGTACTTTGTCAAACCAGAACGGTTTCTAATTTGGGCGATGAAGAACGAAATCACATACACAACAGCGAGGAAACCAAAGATGGAGGTGACGGTCCACAACCAGTCAGATCCACGCTTGGTGATGTGGAAGTCCAGACCGTGAGGTCTGTTAATGTGCACAGCTTGATTACCAGCTTTTACTAAAGGTTCTTCGATTGGAAAAGGCATTTGTGTCTACTGCTCTAGCACAGAAATTCAAGGCTCCAGAGAGAACAAAGCCAGTCGAGAGAGCAATCTGCCCATTAGCTCCCTCTTTATATACCGACTCATCCCATGCAATCCGGGCTAGAATACAAACCGAATATAAACAAAAAAATATAATAATGTAATAGAAGTAGATCCAAGAACTCACCGTAGATGTCACCAACGCATACTAAAATTCCCCCGTAGCTTGCCTACACGCACCATAGTGTTGCGGTGAAGGGAGATGTTATTGGGGGAAGGAGCGACGAGAAGCGATGAGCTCGATTACACACGGCGCACTACTTACATAATAGGTAAATAAGGAAATTCCGATACCCGGGAACAGAAATAAAATCATGAGAATGTAGACAGTATAATGCATATGATTATGGCTCTAATTACAAAGATGAATGAACAGGTAAGCAGAAAGATCCAATAACTTCCAACTATTTCTAACGCTTTCTAGGGGCTCCTCCCTCTAGCTGCGATGAGGGGGTCAAATTAACAATCTGTGCGTTTTCTTTTTCTACTTTTTCCAAGAATTGTTTCTTTTGGTAATCAACTAATCTCTTTTCCTTGAAGTATTTCACCCAACTATTTGCACAGTTTTCTTCGAAAGCCTGCTCCTCCTTGCCACAATTCTTTGAGACGTCCTTTGAATGCCTGGAATCTAGAGCGTTAACAATCCCGGCCTTGTCCAGACATGTAAAGAATTCGTCCCTTGAATCCCAACACTGCTTCCTTTGAGTACGTGTATTTGGGATTTTGTCATCACTATCCTTAGTAAACCACCCCATACTGTAGTATTATAGTGTGCCTTTACGCAAAACAACGTTATACTATGCGCTGCACTGTGTAGGCTGCCTGGCCTTCTTGGTGTTTCTAGAAGTGATGGGGGGGCAAGAAGAGTTGAGCTCTTTTCATTTTTTTTTTTTTTTTCAGGTTTTCACGCTACATGTCTTCTACTGGGGGGATTATTGAGATTGACTAGATGCTAATAACGGAGCTAGTAATAACAAGTGCCTAACACCATTAAGGTAATCGTCTTTCTCATTTTGGGAAGTCCTAAGGCACCTCCTAGTATTGTCTAGTCTAAAACGGTCTAGTATGCGCTAGCCGGAGAAGGTATTAATAAAGATTGTCAACCAATTGAAGAATTGGATAGTACGGTTGCTACGGTTTCGTTTTAGGTATATACCGCACATTCCCAATATGGTCAGTCAAGGAGGACTAAGGAGGTGGGCCTACATAAAACTTTTGCTTATGTAAACACAAATAAAGTTGAAGTTTACCAGCAGATGCGACGCAGACGATGGAGGGAAACAAAAATACACGTACATAGTGACGTAGGTCACGCGTTAGTAACGTGACATGGTATCACGTGTATTTCACATGATATCACTACCCGGACACGATTTGAGAAAAGAGTTTTTGAGAAAAAGAAGAAGAAAAAAAACCCAACAAGTTTATGGCCCTTATTTGTTGATAGAGGAGTACGGGAATCGTTTAAACGAGAAATAAAAGAGGCATAAATTTATAAGAACTTGTAGCAAGGAGGTTCTCATTCGCACTCCTTTTTTTCACTCCGTCTTTTGTATTTGCGTATCATTGTTTGATTTCTTTATTTAGCTAAGCCGGTTTTAGTGCATACTATATCGTATCAAGGTTAAACATGACTAAGTTCACTGTGGAAGTCGGTAAGCCAGCAAATTCGCATGAGACTGCGCCAAGAAGAAATCGTCACGTTGCCAAGGCTCCGCTCAAGAGGCCTTTGAATACAACGTGTAACACGGTTTATGAGTTCGCATTGGAATGCTTTAACAAAAGGGGCGATGCTCCAGCTATGGCATGGAGAGATCTAGTGGACATTCACGTTGAGAAGAAGAAGGTTGACAAGAAAGTGGGTGGTAAAGTGACACAGGTAGAGAAGGAATGGATGTACTACGAGTTGACTAAGTACCACGGTAACACGTATAATGAGTTGACCTCTATCATGCACAATTTGGGTCGCGGTTTAGTCAAGATGGGTCTGCAACCCAATGGTGTGGACAAATTGCACATTTATGCAGCTACATCCCATAAGTGGATGAAGACTTTCCTGGCAGCACAGTCTCAGGCTATTCCAGTGGTGACTGCCTACGACACTCTGGGTGAGCGTGGTCTGTTGCACTCGATGGTACAAACAAACACCAGTGCCGTTTTCACCGACAACTCCCTACTGCACACTTTGATCAACCCATTACAGAAGGCACAGGATATTAAGTACATTATTACCTTTGAGAAGGTTGATCCAAAGGATAAGAGACAGAACGGCCTTTACTATAAAGAGGCCAAGAAGAACATGGACAAGATCTTAGAGGTCAGGCCCGACGTGAAGATTTATTGTTTCGAAGACATCTTATCGATGGGTGAAAGTGCCAAGGACGAAATCGACCCTCATCCTCCCACTGCAGAGGATTTGTCGTGTATTATGTACACTTCGGGTTCTACTGGTGATCCTAAGGGTGTTGTGTTGAAGCACTCCAATTTGGTAGCCGGTCTTGGTGGTATCTCGCTGTGTGTCGACGGCTTTGTAACATCTAAGGATCGTATCATTTGCTTTTTGCCTCTGGCTCACATTTTTGAGATGGTTTTCGAGTTGTTGAACTTCTACTGGGGTTCGCTTTTGTCCTATGCCACCGTAAAAACGTTGAGCAATACCTCTGTGCGTAACTGTAAGGGTGACTTGCTTGAGTTGAAGCCCACTGTGATGGTCGGGGTTGCTGCAGTTTGGGAAACTGTTAGAAAGGGGATCTTGGCTCAAATCGGCAAGTTGCCAAGCTACAAGAGAAAAATCTTCTGGGCAGGTTATCATGCCAAAATTGGTATGAAGAAGTACCATGTGCCAGGTGGTGATGCTATCGGTAACCTGGTCTTTGGACCTATCAAGGAAGCCACTGGTGGTTGCCTAAGATACGTACTAAACGGTGGTTCTAGAATCAGTATTGACGCCCAACAGTTTATCAGCACTGTGGTTTGCCCAATGTTGGTCGGTTACGGTTTGACTGAGACCTGTGCTAATGCGACTGTTTTAGAGCCAGCTGGATTTGAATACGGTTACGCTGGTACTCTAACTGGTGCCATCACTGGTAAATTGGTAGACGTGGAGGAGCTAGGATATTTCGCCAAGAAAAATCAAGGTGAACTGTGGATTAAAGGTGACCCTGTTCTTTCTGGGTATTACAAGAATGAAGAGGAGACTCGTGAGGCCCTCACAGAGGATGGTTGGTTCCAAACTGGTGACATTTGTGAGTGGACATCCGATGGTCAGTTGCGTATCATCGACAGAAAGAAGAATCTGGTGAAGACTTTAAATGGTGAGTACATCGCTTTGGAAAAGTTGGAATCCATCTACAGATCGAATTCCTACGTCGATAACATTTGTGTCTATGCAGACCAGAACAAGGTGAAACCGGTTGCTATCCTGGTGCCAAACGTTGGTCCAGTTACCCAACTGGCCCAGAAACTAGGCCTTTTGAAGAAGGAAAGCGAAGCTATCGAATCTCACTACCAAGACAACAAGTTGCGTCATGCCATCTTGGAAGATTTAATAAAATCTGGTCAAAGCCAAGGCTTGAAGGGTATCGAGTTGCTACACGGTGTTGTTTTGTTTGATGGTGAGTGGACCCCTCAGAGCGGTTACATCACTGCTGCTGCCAAGCTAAAGAGAAAGGAAATCTTAGCTGCCGTTCAAGATCAAGTCGACGAAGTATACGCCTAATTTTCTCAAACCGTCATTCACCCTCCAATATAGATTTAGAAGATAAATAACTAAGTATGTTTCTCAGTTTAATTCAGGTTTTATATGTCAGTCTGAAGGAACAAGAAATGATAAAGTTGCTGGTGTGTTCCCCGTGTATGAAACTGCATACTATTACGGAGTGACAATAAAATAGATGAGCGATTAAACGGGGGCAGATATATTCTACGATCATATCAACTCACAGGTCACAAATGAATAACCTATACCATTTAATCCCAGACTAAACCCTTCTGTAACACGAAAAATGAGTCTCTTCACGATATACCACATGCCGACAGTTGCCCACGTCACACTATATGGGAGCGAAACGTGTGGAAACGCAGAAAACCATCAAAGTATACCGCCAACCCAGAATTGGTCAAAAATGTGAAGAACTCACATAAATGCCATCCAGGTGAGAAGTCACTTTACACACTACGAGAAAAGTCTGGTGCCCATTAAAGAGCATGATCAAAGATAAAAAGAAATTCACACTCGACCTTGTCGTGATAAAACCGACTGTTTTACCTTCTTCTAAGAAGGTTGAAAGACTGATGAACTCTCCACTGCGCCCGTCCTTTTATACCAAAAAATTTCAACATGTGCGGGTCACTTGAACAACGCTTCAGCAGAAATGAAAAGCGATGAGATAAGGTAAAATGAATTGAACAAGGACTTTTATAAGCGGTGTTTCATACCTTAGCATGAGTTCCGCTAGCAATCGCGATACCAGTATCTATGTGGGGAACATCGACCCCAAAGTCACTAAAGCGCATCTCTATGAGTTATTTGTGCAAATAGGCCCTATTCGTAGGATCAGATACCCCAAAGATAAAGTTCTACAAATGCACCAAGGATATGCTTTTATAGAATTTTACAGTATTGAAGATGTGAACTATGTCTTACGTGTTATGAATAATGTGGTTTCACTCTACGACAGGACTTTAAGAATACGAAGGGTTAATAACGGCCCTGCTAGTAATAATTCCATAGATCCCAAAAAATTATCGCATCTACCTTTAGCTAAAGTGTTCGTTAAAAATCTAGATGAATCCGTCGACAGCGAGCACCTTTTCAAAATTTTTAGCAAATTCGGTTCCTTAGCAAGTTTACCAGAAATTTTCCATTTATCTCATGGCCAACTGAGATGCGCCTTTGTATATTTCAAAGATTATACACATTCTGACGCAGCCATCAAATCCTTGGATAGCCAATTGGTGGTAAATAGAAGAATAAATTTGGATTATGCGATTAAAGAACATAATCAACAGAATTCTAAATACGGGAGTAATGTCGATAGATTGTTAAATAAAGAAGCTCTTCGAAACGAAATGCTTTGATATCCTGAATTTTATTTTACAACATGCACAAATGTTTGCTAGCCATATAAGAGGAATAAAGAGAGTTCCAAAGTGCACATGCTTCTTTGTGTTGGTCTATATTATCCGATTGTTCTGCGTCTGCATGACACCTAATTTCCTCAAAAGACTTGTAATTCCAAGGTTTACCCATCGGTGAGTCTGAGAAATGGATGTATTTGCTATCTCCCAGATAGTCTTCTAGTGTCTGGGGAAGTTCACGTCCTTCGATATCTAACTTTTTATAACCTAGCACGTCGTTCTTAAGCATTGAATAATGATTAGGGTTTCTAATGGATCCACTCAATAGGCCGTATCTACCAAAGGGGAGAACCAGAATTTTAGGCACATATTGTGTATTCAATCTCCTGAAAAGTTTAAAATTGTAGTAAATGGATCTTTTAATATTATAAAGCTCGTCATTGATTAAATCCATATCAAATTTATTCCTACTCCTTAGTATTTGAGGAAGCATCCAAGAAACGATTTCGTTATAGGTCTCAGAGGAAGGGTTAATTACCATGACTGTAGAAGCAAATTTAGCTTTACTACTCTGGCTTTTACCAGTAGGTATCCCAAGCATTTGTAAAATCGAAGGTCTTGAATTGATAATATCTTGGGCCACATTCTCTGTGTTTAGAAACAAAGGAGGTGGTAGGTTAGGCAGGTGGTTATAAATCATTTGATCTTTTTTCACTCTAATATAAAGTTTTTCAGTATACCTAGCCAAATTAATGGGATTGTTTTCTGTTACTTTTACATCATGGTAAGCAGAGGTTAAATCCTTATCATCGAAAAACCAGTATGCCAGAGGAGCCGCAAATTCAATATAAGAAGGAATAAAAAATAATTCATCCATACTATCTTTCAGATCTGCATCACTATCCAAATAAATGACACGATCGTATTCTGTCTGATTGAAAACTAACAATTTAGTTAAACTATCCTTCCATTCAGACTGATCATTGGGTTTGTACAGAGTTTCCACATGCTTAACAACCACTTGCTCAGTATCTAAATTTTTGATACGTTGTAACAACATATTAGCGGACTGACTAAATTCATTATCAGGGCTCAACATTTGATCAGAGACCATGAGGTGCAATTTAGCCTTTGTACCATACTTTTTCAACTTCTGAAACATGATAAAAGTATTACACAAATAATCGATATTTGTAGCATAATTCACATATGCGAGTTTTGACCAATCAATCGTCTCTGCCTTTTTAGAAACCTTTTCCAGTTTTCGAGCGTAAAGAGCATCTATAGTTTTTCCTGGAATCTGTTTAATCGCTAAAGGATTATAAATCCCTTGTAAACCATCCTTCTTCTGTTCAAAGAACCCTCTATAAAATCCAATCTCTTTGTTTAACTGCGATTCAACAACTGCGTTACAAGTAAAGGAAATAATAAACCCCAAAACAAGGATGAAAAGCAAGTATTTAAGCTTGCGTTTAGTGACCAGTCTCATCCGTTTCAGCAACTTACAAAGTAGTTAACTTCTATCAAAGACTGGTAATTTTCAAAAGCTAATTAATCGGGTTATTGTATGCTTTTGGACCTCGCTCTCATAAGTCGATGTTATCTCTAACACCCATGTCAAAACTGAAATGAAAACACTAAAGACGATAAGCAGATGCTAAGCATCAATTAATCTTAGATAAAGCATTACAAAAATTCCTATACTTATCTTCTAAATGGAATTTCCCCACGACACAGAGGACAGGTATTGTTACCTGAGGATCTGAACCACTTATAGAGACAGGAACCATGAAACTTATTATTACAAGTAGGACAAGTCTTTGTAGGTAGTTTTCTATCCACAGCATGTAAAATCGAGTAGCAAATAGCACACTCCTCAAATCCAGAGAATTGCAAATGAACATTTTTGGTAAAAAGTTCTAAAGAGTCTGCAACAGAACCATTCATACCGGTAATCACACGTTGGGTAGACATGATCCATTGTTTCCATTTCTGTTCACTTATACCTACACGGGAGACACCAATCACTTGAACATTGGTAAGAGGATAGTGGGAAGGGAGTTTAAAGGACAGCTCCAATTTTTGCTCGTCAATTAAGTAGCTTGCTTTCACTTCATTAGTGACTTTATTGATCCTGATAGTCAAAGAATCATCTTTAGCTGTGAGGCGCTCAATCTTGGATTCAACATCCTCCAATTCATGATTAATAGAAATGGGGGAAATGAATTGCGAAACAAACTTTTCAATTTTCAATTGCAAAGACTTATCTTTGATGTTTAACCACCAGCTGCTTGACAAAGAACCGATGTTGTTGAAAATCTCATACATGAAATGACCCAATAACTGCTTACATTCAATGAAAATATCATGCTTGTAAGGTGAATAGCCATTTCTAGTGATGTCATAATTTAGGATCACCTGAGAACCTGCATCTGTCCAGAATTTAGTATCTTGCAAATCAATTTGATCAGCTAAAAAGTCCAACACTTTGGTCAATAGATTTTGCTTTCTCAATTGATCGATGTATAATTGGCGAAGGTTATATGAAAGCTCGTGAAAGTAAGACAACGTGATACCCCAGTACCATAAATATTTGAGGAATTCATACTGATTTTCATATTCCAAATACTCTTCTGGAATATTATTTTCCAACCTGGACAGAAGATTTTGTGGAATTTTGAAGGATTGTTGATAAGTTACATCCTCTTCATTATCATCATCCTTTGATCCATCTTGTTGTCTACTGAATTCATATTCAATAACAGCTTCCTGTTGTTTTTCAAAAATCAGTTGAGTCAAAACATGAACTTGTAAACGTAGACGATTGATAAATTTATCATGCTTTGTGTTTAAAATGCTTTCAAAAAACTGATCAAAGTATGGCACCAAACACTTAGGTTGCAACGTGCTGAAAGCCTTATCAAGTGCACGATAGAACACGGATGACACTTGATTGTTCTCTTCTCCAATAAATTCCAAGAAAGACAATTCTACCAGACTGCTGTTTATTTCTTCAACATTTTCAGAAATCCACAATGCCTTGTCAAAGTTGCTCAATTGTAAGTACAAATTCACAGAATACAATCTCAATTCTAATAAGAAGGGCGTTTCTTCTAATTGACACATGGACAAGGAGTCTGTCAACAATCTCGTGGAAATTTCAAAAATCATAGATAGCTGATCTCTAACAGCAGGAAATTTCAACAAAGATGTAACAAACTTAAGAAGTGACAATCTCGTACCAATAAACTCCAGTTCATATGCAAGATCACTGTCCAACCATTTGTTTATTGAGTTTAAAATCATATTCATTCTTTGCCCGGCGATGGGCATAACACCATCAATGGCATCTATTCCAAAATCCAATAGGTTATTCAACAGAATGATAGATTTATGAGTTTTCTTTATTACATCAGTGGCACCAACCCCGATACACTCAGAAGCCAATACGGTTCTTAATTTTAATAACACCTCGGATTTACCAAACTTTTGAAGACTCGATAGAATGACAGAAGCCAAAAAATATGCACTAGAATTTTCCTCTTTACTTCTTAAAAGAGAAGTAACAAATTTTTCAATAGGAAGAACATAATTATTGAAAGATGTGTGAGAAATGAGGTCCGCTTCATTCAGCAATATTTTGTGCAAAATTCGATACTTATAAAAGATTACCGATGGATAAGTAGACTCAGATTTTAGTATGGATACTATATTTGAGTCTTCATCTGGGACCTCTCCAACCAATTGTCCAACAAGTTTTGCAAAATCAAATTTGATATCCGCTTTGAACAATGTGTTTTTAAAATCATAAAAGGAATCATTAGGATTTGGTGAAAGACAGTTAAAATCTCCAGCTAGTTCCGAGACCATTGAACAGAATACCATATCTTCATCACTAACTGGCACTGAAAGCCTTCTCAGCAGTGAGTCCAAGAAAAAGCAGTAAGTGATAAACTTCTCTAGTTTAGACAATTCTAGCTGTCTAGAAGAGATACCCAAAAGGTGAATATTCAGTTGCAACCCGTTGACCAAGGCAAATCTATAATCAATGAAAGGCAACGCATTACCAAAAAATTCAAACTTATCCTGCGGAGAGAAAATATGGATAACAGAAGAATTAGTCTCCAATAATGTCACGGCATAGTGTAAACATTCGCTTTCAGATCCATCAGTTAGCTTTTGACTCACATGCTTGACTAAAGCCCTTGCAATCGCTTCAGCAACTTTATCATTTTCCTTCGCATAAGGTAATGCAACATCAAACAACTGCTGCGAAGTTTCTTTGGAAAGCTTAAAGAGAGAAGAAGCAAGAATATCTGTGTGTTCCAAAAGAGCTCCTCTGACTTCTGGATCCAAATGAGGAATATAACTACAAAACTCGACTAACCTTTTGCTTTGTTGTGCAGATACGTAAAATGGGACAATAGTTTCTTTTGTAACCAGACAACTCTTAAAAAGTTCACCGTTATCATCGTATTCATATGATGTAATATAATCCTGCACAAAGTCTTGAACATAATGGGTACCAGAAAGTTTTTGAAAAGATTCACCATTTATTTTAGCCAAAACTGTAGCAATTTGTTTCTTGGACACATTAGCATTAGAAGATGCCAAAAAGAAATCTTCCAATAATGTCACACAGCCCTCAGTATTTTTAGAAAACACAGAATTAGAAAACTCCACAATGATAGAAGAGAGTATATTGTAGGACTTTTCATCAATCCAAGTAGGCAATTCGTAAATGAATTTAAGAATCTCACTAGTTAGAAACGACAAATTAGTATTGATGAAAAACCTGTATATCTTTAACTTAGTCATTTGTTGTTCAGTGAAACTTCCCGATTCGTTAGACAAAGAATGCGATAAAAACCCAAATAAATCATGAAGAGCAGATTCATTATCAGAAGTCTCAGATAATATCTCTAATAAGTTTTCTAGGTAATATGGCTTACCTGTCTGTTCTTGCGAAAAGCTTACAATTTCTTTTACTTTACTAGCCAATACTTCAGCGGGTATGGAATTAGAAAGGGCTTTTTTCAAATCTGGTAATCTTGATAGAGATTTACCATTATCCAATGTACTTAGAACATCGGAACGTACCAAATCTTGATTAAGTTTATCTTTTTGAGAGAATTTCTGGTAGTAAGTCCAACATTCAGCAAGACATTCTGCACCAAATCTTCCTAAAACCAATTTTCCATTTAAGGATTCGACACTTTTCCTCCAAATGGGGAACCAATCTCTCTCATAGTTAAGTAACTCATGGGTAGAAGTTCTTTCATATAAGTCAAAAATTGCTTTATAATAACCAGGGGAGGTAGCCGTAGAGGTTACCGCTAAGAAAGATAGTAGTTTTTCAACTGAAGTTTTTTCATATGACCATACCCTACCTTCTTTATAATGATCTAAGTCTGTAAGAACTTTGACAATGGTAGGGACGACAGGAGAAACTTTCAACACATTTCTCGTACTTACTTGCCCCAAGGATTTGAAAAAAGGTTTCGAGGCCAACTTAAATGTTTCCTTATGTGCACTCATATAACCCACCGTATAAAGAGTTTGTAAAAGCTCTAAAACAGCCGTATAAGTTTTTAAATTCTGTGTATCACTGAGGTTGAATAGTTCCCATAGACTTTCCTCCTTTAAAATAGCTCTATAAGTGCTCTTGTGTTCGTCCATGGTATGACTATTCAACTTGATTAATTGGTTCAAGAGACACACGCCACTTGTCATCACTCTATGGTATCTCAACTGTGAATTTTCCTTGTTAACATACCTTTCATCAGATAGAGTACCTTCATTCTCAATTACAATTGCTTCTCTCACCAATTGCAGAATCTGTTCATGGAATCCAATCCAGAGAGTATGTATTTTTTGTGGATCATTATTAAATGACTGAAACAGATAAATCTTACAACTTTTACTCACGGATACATCTGCATCACATGTACCCATCAATAACAGTGGTATTAAATCTTTCAGAAATTTGGTAATCCTTTTATTCAGAAACCTAATCAAACTGGTGGTGATTTGATGAGACTGCGCTCTAATGTTTTTCGATTCACTCATAAGTAGTTTAGCATACACCTGAGACCAACACAATGAGAATATGTCGCTATCAAAGAGATATTCATTATTTTGGAAATCCTGTATCATTTTGAATAAATCGGTGCATGCTCTTTCTTTAGTTGTCTCATCCCTCTTCAGGAGTGACTTGAAGATCAACTTCAATTCATTGGATTCTAATGCGTTCAAAAGTGATGGTTCCGGTATACCATCAAAATAATTTAACGAAATCTTGACACCATTATGGCCCAATCCAAAATCGTTAGAATATTGTTGCAGGGTATTAACACCGCCAAATGACATTTTCAACGTCTATAGTTCCCAGAAGAAATTAATTATAGACTTTTTCTGCGTAGTTCGTTACTTCAACTTTTTCAAACTTCGAATCAAATTTAAAATCTTGACTTATACACAGGCAAACATCACAGGGCAAGCACATGCACAAGGAAAGAATCCTAGATTTATGGTTAAAATAATAACAACAAAAAAGTAAAAAGGAAGACAAGTTCCTTCGGACTCAATGTTCCCTCTCTTTAAAACTTTCCAAATTAAGCTTTCACCTCACTTCCCTTCAAGGGAGACAAAAATTGGACAAGTCCGGATTCGAACCGAAGACCTCCCCCATGCTAAGGGGGCGCGCTACCAACTACGCCACATGCCCACAAAACTTGATAGACAACGGGCACCATTCAGGAAAACATTATTAAAATGAAGTCAGAGGCCCGGGAAGCTCCAGTAGCGAGTCAAAATAATAATGTAAAACGACTACGACGTAAACCGCTTGGTTTTGTATTGAACTATATCTTGAGCCTTAGCTGCATCAAGATCCACATCTTCTTAGTTCTCAGCAAGGATTCTTGTAATTATAGATCGTACGAACGTATGATTAGTCTCGTCAAAGAGAAGTTAAATATTGAGTAGACATTGGTCACATGCATTCACAGTTCCACTATCCAGGGTCATTGATTAACATGAGTACAGCCACTGAGATTCCCAATTCTTAGTTCTTTGATATATACTTCTGATTTCTTTCTCTTCTCCCTTATGTTTTGGGTGATTTTTCGATTATTACCATTTTCAATCAGATAGTGCTCGACATTGATTGTGGTAAATTTCGGTCCAGACACTTATCAGAATAGCCCTTAGTTTCAAGTTAGAACGTTAACGTCGATTTGCAAATGCACGATGGTTCTTGTGATTTCATCATAATAGGGACAAATATTTTAAAACAGAAAGAAATTTTTTTACCTCTATATCAAAACTCCCTCCAAATCCTCGAAATCCTAAACAATATGGAAAAAATCTCTATTATACTTCGAAGTTATAGGTTTTTGCAAATATTTCAACACAATTTTAAGTGCTCGACCATCATTGAGAATAATTGGATAATTCCTTCCGGCAAACACTGTAACCAGGGGTGGGACAAGGACTAAATATAGCATTGGAAATCTACAAAATAACCACGATCAAAGGTGTCACCAGTAAAAAAATATTCCATTCTATTACAAAAGAGTGAAACCAGTGGTCATAATAATGCTCAGAAACTCTAAAGAAAGACTTCTCCTGTTCTTACTTTGATTAATCTTCGATAATTCACCAAATCATTCAAAAGCATTTTCATATTCCACAACTGCATCATCAATAATGAACTTCTTATTTACTGAATTTTTCAAAAATGTTTCACGATGACCGCGATCAGACTCTAGATCTATCAGTTTTATGAATTCTCCCGCAGAGGACCGTTTAAAAGTCTTGCCACTGCAAAAAACATCTTTGGTATATTTCTAAACGCAATAGCGGCTAATTCCAAGTGCAACTCACCACCAAACTGGTGGATCACTCTTTGGGACTTAATCCAGTGCTTTCTTTCTATAACTTTTGTAATGTCTTTCGTCCAATATTAACACTTTTTCATCATGAGTTACCGTGCCCATGTTGCTTTCTTGTTTTAAAATTCCATCATTACAGCTATTATTGTTGCTCTATGCCTGCATTATCTCCAGAAATATGTTTTTTCGGACTTTTTCACCCCGGATTATTACCACTACCTACAAAAAACATCAAAAATACAAACTCGACCTTCTTTAGACTACCTCACATCGCAGATTTACAGCTCCTTAATGAGTTTCAAGGTGTTTTTCAAATGAAAGTGTGTCTATAGAGGGAACCGTTCAGGAACAAACAGTTAGGCACCCTCATTATAGCAGTATATTCTTTGTAACGTATGCATAATATGCATTTTCGAGGGTTTAGGGTAGCCATAGCAACCACCTGCCATATGACACATTTTTATACAATGCGATCATATGACATCATGTCACGTGATCTCGCTTTCATCGGTTTTCCCCCATGTAAGCCCTGTCAGTTTCTGGAGGATTCACAATTCTGTTGAACTCATATGGTATCCAAGTAGCACTATAAAAGTGGATTGTACTACGATTATTCCTCCGTTAATCTACAAAAAGAGAAAGATTACACTTTTATCATTGAAGTCGTAAACGGAAGAATACCAACTACACCATCTTTATACATGACCTTAGAAACGGCACTTATTATGGACACCCTAAACAATTGACATACACACCAACTGAAACAGTACTACTATAAATTTACCTGTCTTTTGGTGTTAAAGTAGTATTAACACCTTTAATTAACATGTTTCAACGTCATCTTTAACATTACTATAGGACGTGGACTTAAATACCGTCGAGATCTTAGGTTTGCCTTGCTGAGCAAAAAGAAACATCATAGATCACATAAACTAGTATCAATGAGATAGTCTAAAAACAAGCAATGTTCTCATGTAATTGGATCATTCTCTATTGAAGCACGTGAAACTGACAATACAGAACAGCATCCAACTTAGTTTTTTTCTTACCTCGACAACATACTACAAGATCAGCCCCATCCCTTTTGGGTCATTAGAAAGCTTTCGAGTACCTTTCTAATGCTTGACACAACTTAGATCTTCAATCATTTTTGTTTCCTTCCTTTCATCGGTGATGCGATGAGTTGAAAAAATTTTGCAAAAAATCGATGAATTTCTCCCAGTTTCAAAAGGAAAAAAAAAACTACAGGGTTTATAAGAGCGAAACTTTAACCTAACTCCAATAATACCTTTCCACAGCTAAGTGAGCCGCGCCAGTTCAGTTAACCGCTTTCCCAACCTTTTTATGCCAGAGGATTTATCCTTTCTATACAACAGACCGGCCAAACCACGATAACGACTGGAGTAAAAAATTGAGATGACAGTAACCATCCATGAACTGACAAACCACACTTACATTGATAAGGAGCTATCTGCAGCTTTAGACTCAACAGACGCATTCGAAGGTCCTGAAAAATTGTTGGAAATTTGGTTCTATGCCCATAGCGAAGATATTCCTAATACCAACACGAAAGCCAGCAAGCGGACCTTGCGTGATATCCCCTTAGATCAATGGGTTGAAATTTTAAAATTAGTTAAATGTGAAGTTCTTTCCATTAAATCCACTAATCAGATGCATGCTTTTCTTTTAAGTGAATCCTCACTTTTCGTCTATGATCACAGATTAACTCTAAAGACCTGTGGCACAACTACCACTCTACTGTGTTTAGAGCGTCTATTGGATGTTGTTCAAGAACAATTAGGCTGGAAACTAAAGAATCCAGATACCAACGGTAAATATTCACCTTTTAAAGTTTTTTACTCCCGTCGTTGCTTTATGTTTCCCTTGAAGCAGAGAGGCATTCATAAGTCATGGTCAAGTGAAGTGGATTACTTGAACCAATTTTTTTCAAATGGTAGATCTTATTTGGTTGGCAGAAACGACCAATCGAACCATTGGAACTTATATGTGACAGAAAGCCAGCCAGTGATTGCCACTTCCAACAGTTCTCAAAACGATGAAACTCTTGAAGTGCTGATGACGGGCATTGATCCTTCTAGTGCTAAACAATTCGTTTCTGAGCGTAGCATCGATGCTGCTTCATCGAATGCCGATGAAGGCCATCTATTAGGTTATAACATTACCAAGTCGACAGGATTAGACAGAGTCTATGATAACCGCACTCAAGTAAATTTTACACACGATGCATTTGCATTTACGCCCTGTGGTTATTCGTCGAATATGGTACTTGATGAACAATTCTACTACACCTTGCACGTTACCCCAGAGAAGGGCTGGTCGTATGCATCCTTCGAAAGCAACGTTCCTGTAAGGCAGGTTTCCAACAACGAACAGGACAATAGCCAAGTGTTGGCTAATGTGTTAGCAGTTTTCCAGCCGGCGGAATTCTGCCTCACTTTTTTCGCGAAGGACAGTCTCACGTTAAACCAATTGGCTCAATTGGTTCAAAACATAAAAAATTACAGCAAGAGGGACAGGATTATCTACGATCTTGATGACTACCAATTGTTGTATATGAGATTCGAAAAAAGGGAAGCTGTGGCTAAGTAAACGATTATCGACTGGTATCTCGGTTCTCAACTTTTCCGATTAATGCCTGCTCGGTTTTCCTACTTTATGTGCAAGAAAATCAATATACCGTATGTACTTTTTTTTCAAGGCCGAATATTAATAGGGGTGGTAAACGGTCGAGTTTTAGAATTAACCCACAAAGGGCTTCAAACCATATATGGTAACTGCTCCATTGCTGTAACAAATTTGGCGCAAGGGATAGACAAGGGTCGATTTGTGCCAAGACCTCAACATAGGTAATCTCCATTCATATATATTCTACGCCTGTGTGAGCAGCAGACGAGAGGGAAGATCGAGTGCCCTTCAGATCCCCCAGTTTATTCCAATCCTTTACTTTATCAGTGTCAAAAAGTCAAAAAAAGTGCAGAGCCGACAACTTCTCCAATTAACGTCTCAAGAAAATGTTGTACAAGCATACTAGATCTCAAAAGCAACCAAGAAACCTTGGCCAAAGACACCACAATGAAAAAGGCCTGGAAGATGCAGCCTTATTACCTGAACAATTAAGCAAGATTGGTATTTCAGGTAGTGGTCAAAAGATTGATCCAACACTACACTCGAGCCATTTTCACTACAGGGTTCCTGAAAGTGGTGTTCCCCAACAGACAGCCTACGATTTGGTACACAACGAATTGACCCTTGACGGTAATCCACACTTAAACTTGGCGAGCTTTGTGAATACGGAGTCTACCGATCTTGCTAGAAAGTTGATTGCTGAAAACGTTGACAAGAATTTGGCCGATAACGATGAGTACCCTCAGCTGATCGAGCTTACTCAAAGATGTATTTCGATGATTTCCCAGCTGTGGAAGGCTCAGGAAAACGAAGAACCAATTGGTTGTGCCACCACGGGTTCCAGTGAAGCCATTATGCTTGGTGGTCTTGCTATGAAGAAGCGCTGGCAACATCGCATGCTCGCCGCTGGTAAGCCAATCGACAAGCCCAATATCATTATGGCGAGTGCATGCCAAGTTGCTCTAGAAAAATTCGCACGCTACTTCGAAGTTGAGTCTCGTGAAGTTCCAGTCAGCGCACGTTCTCACCATTCTTTGGATCCAAGGAACCTATGGGATGTTGTGGATGAGAACACGATTGGTGTCTTTGTCATCTTGGGTACCACTTACACTGGCCACTTTGAAAGTGTGGACGCCGTTGCAGAAGTCCTCTCTGAAATCGAATCTCAACACCCAGAGTGGGCCAACAAACAGGTCCCCATTCACGTTGATGGTGCCTCCGGTGGCTTTGTAGTTCCGTTTGCCTTCTCTGACAAGCAGATGGCTGCTGCAGGTAATGCTCAGTGGGGGTTTAACAACCCAAGAGTTGTCAGCATGAACACCTCTGGCCACAAATTTGGATTAACCACGCCGGGCTTAGGCTGGGTCCTCTGGAAGAGCGAAGATTATCTGGCCGAGGAGTTGAGATTCAAGCTCAAATATCTCGGCGGTGTGGAGGAAACCTTTGGTCTCAATTTCTCAAGACCGGGCTTCCAGGTCGTTCACCAGTACTTCAACCTCATTTCGTTGGGTAAGCAGGGCTACCACGACCGCTTTAACAAATCCTTGTTTGTCGCACGCACCTTCACCCATGCCCTGTTGCACAACGAAGCTTTCCCAGGTGCTTTTGAGCCTGTCAGTAGTATTCACCAGCGTATAAGCGATGGATCCACGCCTGAACACCCTCAAGACTATTGGAACCACCCTGAACTTTACACTCCTGGTGTTCCGCTGGTCGCCTTCAAATTGACTCCAGCATTCCACAAGCAATATCCTGAGATACCTCAGAGTGTAATTTCTGGTCTCTTAAGAGCAAGAGGTTGGATTATCCCCAATTACCCCCTACCAAAGTCCACAGACGGTTCTGACAAGCAAGAAGTCTTAAGAGTTGTGTTTAGATCAGAAATGAGTCTAGACTTGGCTTTGGCATTGCTTCAAGACATTGAGAGCGTCTTGGGCAAGGCAATCAGATCCTACAAAGCCATTGCTTCGAGTGTCGACAAGCTAAACACAGAAGGCGGTAAGAGTCTTGTTTACAGAATGCTGAACTCCTTAACTACGCCTGATAGTGGTGATGACGATACCGATGATAGCGAGCAACAAAAGAAAAACAAGCAACAAGCAAGACTCGGAAACGACCATGACCACGTGCACAAAAACTACCGGGGAACCTGTTGAAACCTCCCGCTTGACTCCTTTCTTATTTTTCTCTTGGCGGCCAGCCCCGTGCTTGATGTCAGTTTCATCGTTTCATTACATACACGAGGGCCCATGACTTTTTGCGGGTACGTGCCAATCTGGGCCATTTTACTCAATTGAGTCATTCTGCTCTCCCTATATAGTATACCTATTCTTTTTACATCCTTCAAGCCCTATCTTCCTCTATTATTTTTAGCATCCCTGTACTATTTAGATTTCTTTTGCCATTACAGGTAACAACAATCCTGATAATATTATCTCACAGTATCCCGCTTGAAATTAAGCATGTCCTTACGTCCTATTCGGGCGAAAACTTTTGTCTACCTCCATACCTTGCTTTGCCCTTTTTGGCCATCGCAACAGGTCACGGTCATATACTGGTTATTCTGCTATCCGCTCCATACTCGCCCTCCTTTATTCTTTTTTGGGATTCTTCTCCCCCTTCTCCAGTACTCCTCGGCCATTCCTGGTTGTTTATTTTGTTATTTTTTTCTCTTTAGTTTTATTTTGTCTTGCTGCGCCTGCCTTCTATCTGTCCCTACTCCGTTCTAGAAGTTGCCGTTCCTTTTTTTAATCTAAACCGATTCCTGTTTTTCTCCTACCCCTTTCTTCTTGACTGTCTCCCTCATGGCTCCTGCCCATACGCGCATGCCTGTAGTGGCGTCGGCGGCGGCGGTGCGGCGATTGCGCTTATCGCGTTTGCTTTAGGCTAGAAAAGTATAAAAGGGGACAGAGAATATGAGTTCAGAGATAGCTACTGTAGTCTTTGTACTTTAGATAACTATCGAGAAAGTCACACTAAAGACAATCGAAAACTAATTATCTAATCGAAATGCAATTCACCAAGGTTATTGTTTCTGCTATTTCCGTTGTTACTGTTGCTCAAGCTGCTTCCAACTCTTCTTCTTCTAACGCCGCTGTTCCACAAGGTGGTCTACAAAACGTCGTCAATGCTGGTGCCGTTGGTGCCGCTGCCGCTGGTGCTTTGGCCTTTTTGATCTAAGCTAAATAACTGTTATGTATTGGTAACTAAAAGGTATAGGTTGGATTTCCAGCAGTAATAAAACAAGTGAGTGTATTATTGAAAAGCTTTTTCTATGGTTGTTTGTAAGGCTCTCAGGGTCCCCCTGGTAGTGGGCTGAGGGGGGCAGTGCTAACGTCTTGTGGGACTCGGACGGTTGAAGGGGTGGCGCGGGGAGCAACGTCCGTATGAAATGACGAGCGGGTAATGGATGTTAGCCGCTGAGAATCAGACTCCCCGCTCAGTTGGAGCGAGTAGCGCGGAGAGTATATAAGGCGACAAGAGCGCCAACCGATACTTTTCTGGTACCTGCCACTTTTGGTCTGGGGCGATGAGAGCAGTAGTAGTTCTTGCCACTTCCTCTTGAATCCCTAACGGTACTGGAACAATCGTAGCTGGGACTCCAAGTTTTATCCTACCTTGAATACTGTCTATTTAGGACTTACAGAATAGTGCTCTGGAAATAGAGCCTGGACAGCATTTTGGTGACTGTTGTGAACATGGCCTTATCTAGGTGAGAGAGGGATATCGAATGGTAATCTGGTTTTGGAACCGCGTGATCTGTGTGTGTATCGCTACGGTGTACAGGGGTCTGGAGGTCATCACGTGCCGGTAGCACGTGACTACTATCATGGGACATACTCTAGGCGAAACAGACAAAAGAACGCAGACTGATTAGTAGGTGACGTGGATTAGTAGCGGTGTTCACCATCTGTAAGTGGATCCGTTTTCAGGCCTCAGAAGCCAGGCTTCGGGAATGTTGGAAATCATTCTATCGTTCCCTGGTTACCTATTTTGTTACCAACAGGAGAATGAGAATGCCAGGATTCTGAAGCCTAACAATGCCGAAAACTGTCATGAGACGTCTGTCGGAACGAATGTCAGGGAGCTACACTTACAATTCGGCAATTTGTTGTTTTCTTTCCCAGAAAAATTCGTGGATTTCGTTTCCATCGGTTATTTAGTGGCCACCGCATTGTTCCCCGCAAGAATACGGAAAGTTGTTCGTTAAAGAGTTGTACCAAGATTCCCCCTATGTCATTCCGGGAAAATGTCCTAACAATCCGTGTTAGCGACGTAACTGGAACTGCAATTTAGACTCTTGATGTGCCACGGGACGACTTATGTTACTCGAAACAGAACACTGATCGGCACGTGAGCTTCTAAGCCCTAACTTCCACGGCTTCCTGCTCAATTGTGCTATCGCGGTTGGAGTACATCCACACGAAACTTTTCACTAATTTACTAAGCGTTCAATTCTCCCTTGCCCCGGTGCTCTGTATGTGCGTGATGGCCTGAGAGCTTTCGTGATTCTCTGGAAAATCGTGGAGGGATCTTCGGCGCCTCGTGAACCTTGGTGATAAGTTTATTTACCAATTTCTCGCCTTGTGCTTATCGTTCTTATCGTTTTTCTTAGATCACGTGCAAATAACCTGGTTAGGATATGGTGGGAAAGACAGGAAAAAAAACGGATTGGTAAAATCAGCTGGTAAACCCAGCAGTGGCAAACATGTGCTGCTACAAAGAAAAAGTCACAGATTTAAATGCTAAAGGCAGCCGTAAGAGCGGTTAGAATCAGTAGAGCTGGACCCTTCCGCCCAAGATTGTTACATAATATGGTGCCCTACGACGTTAATAGAGCCCAGGAACTGACATCTAGGTACAATGAAGTGAAATCTTCCTGCGATGCCGCTTGCAAGAATGCTGGTGTCGATCATGAAGTGTTGTTGCTTGCAGTGTCAAAACTAAAACCGGCTAGTGATATTCAAATTCTCTATGATCATGGTGTTCGACATTTTGGCGAGAATTACGTCCAAGAATTAATTGAGAAGTCTAAACTACTTCCTCAAGATATTGAATGGCATTTTATTGGTGGGTTGCAGACTAATAAATGTAAAGATTTGGCTAAAGTTCCAAATCTCCGCTATGTGGAAACTATCGATTCTCTGAAGAAAGCTAAAAAATTGAACGAAACAAGAATTGAGAATGCACCCATGATTCTATGTAATATCCAAATCAACACTTCCAATGAGAGTCAAAAATCTGGGATGAGTAACGAAAATGAAATTTTTGAGTTGGTAGAGTTTTTCCAAAGTCCTGAGTCCAAAAATGTTCAATTGAAAGGTCTTTTGACCATTGGTTCCTGGGACGTATCTCATTCTGATGATCCCAATGTAGACAATGCAGATTTTGCGACGTTGGTCAACTGGAAGACAAAAATCGATGGAAAATTTGGGACTAATTTGAAATTATCTATGGGGATGAGTGCGGATTTCAAGCAAGCCATTAGACAAGGATCCTCAGAAATTAGAATAGGTACTGATATCTTTGGTACCAGACCGGTAAAAGCTGATGCTAAGATTATTTGACTTTTAAATCATATACAAACGTTCTTTGGTGTCTTTTTTTTTTTCTTCTCTTTTCTAGAAGTTTAATTAGTCAATGCATATTTCATACACTCTACTACGTACTGAGAAAGAGGACCTGGTGCGGTAGTCTTGCAAGTAGCACTGAGTTGGGAAGTTTCCTCCGTGTACTTTATTTTCAGAAGATAGTCGAAGTTACCCTCAGTCTTCGTATGGACGACGCTGGCGGCAAATATTGTATTGGGAACGCTTGTTTGTTCTACAAGACCAAACCCCATTCTTACCATTGTTTGCGCGATGGTAGATAAGTTCGTTCCAGTTTCAAAAATGCCTCCGGGTTTACGCCTTGTTAAGTTAACACCTTCCATACTGTATTCACTCTCTTTACCAAAGGTTTCCCCTAAAGCCTTCCAATTCTGTACAAACTGTGTAACTGTTAGAGAGGGAGCATTTTGCGTGCTGGTCAGTAGTGTGGATGTAACACCAACAGCTGCCTTCACCGTAAGGGAATTGGTAGTCGCACCACAGCTAAAGAAAATATTAACCAGCGGACTTCTGTCTACAGGGAAAGGCTTTCTTATCACAACATCAAAAGTTTGTTCAGTTCTTTTATGAGAAGAAATGGTTGTATTTGCGGGTGGCAGAATGTTTTGTATAATGTATTCTGGGTTATCCTGTGTCCTAGCTGCTATGATTTCAGTAGATATACCATGGATGTCCCATTCCGTGTGGTTAACGAATGTCAATTTAAATCTAAGTTGAAATGGTTGTTCACTAAAAGGTTGCGAAATGCTATAGAGCACTCTTAGTAAAGGAGATGTATAAAGAATCCCCTTTTTGTGTGAAAGCATTCTTACAAACCCTTCCTCCCAGTTAGGAGAAAGCTTCTGTTGAAGATAATGCTCAGTCCCGAGATCCCGCTCGACAGTTGAAATAGAGGCACCATGGGCTGTACTCGAGCTAGTCAGTGCACTTCTACTACCCGTTCTTGCGGGTTTTGCAGTCCTTGGTAGTGGTGGTAGTGGGGCCCTACTGGATGATATTGGTGTTACTGGAGTATTGGAGTTGCTATCCGTATCATAATCTGAAGCTCCGATGAGATCTACAGCTGTCGCACTACCACTTGAAGGAGGCAAGCTTCCTAACCTTTTCAATAGTGGATTAGATTTTGTGTTGAAAGGTGGCATTGCTGTTAAAATTGCATCTAAAAGCACAACATTGCCACTAATCTTAGAGAACTGCACAAGATTCAAATATTCAAAGGATCTAGTCTGCAGTTCTATATCTAAAGAATTTAGCTCCAGTTGAAAAAACTTAATCACCACCGTTTCTATGCGTTGTTCTATTCGGTAAAATTTTAACATAGTAGTTAAGATCATAGCCCTTGTCATATTGGAAACGACGAAGTACTTCTCCGCAAATAAATTGAATAGATCTCCCATAGAAAAGTTGTCAAGAACCAGATTTGCATATTCACCAATGAGAAAGGCTCCCGTTTTAATTAACGCTTCACTGGAACGTGGATCAAATAAATAACCCAACAACTGCTCACAAGTTAGCTTCTGTAACTGTTGGTTGTTTACAACAATTTGACAAAGCCTTTGCCATATCTCGTCATCATTTAGAGTTGCTGATGTTGTCAAGGATAGCAATTTGAGAGATACTAAAACGAACCAATTTGTATCTGTAGCATATTTTTCGGTTAAAATCGAAATTTTGACCGCAATATCCGATTTAAGACTTGGTTCCACAGGGTGTTTAGCTCCTGAAATATAGTTGAACAACTTTTCCACAATAATCTTCACATTGCCAGCATCTGTGAAAGTATAAAGTAGATCTACTACTTTTCTTATAATGGAAGAATCACGTTCGGTGCTCAGTAATCGAAAGATTGTATCTAAATTGTGAAAACGAACAGTATCTATAGCTGGTTTACCGCTCAAAGAACAAAGTTTAACTAAAGAATCCAAGGTCAAATATCGAACATTAATTTCTCCGGAAGAAAGAAGTGAGCACAAAGCAGTCCCGGAATTGCTTATCGCATCAGGAGATGGTTCCAATTTAGATGCAAAGTTAATTAAGGAGAAAAGTATTGAATTTAAGACAATTCTTTCCATAGGGTCATTCAATTGTTTAGTACCTAACTCTATGGCCTTAGTCACGCAGATTCTTAACTTCCCCAAAGTCTCAGGATCAATGTTACTGGAATGCATTAGTTGTGAAGAAGTCGTCGTTGCCTCTACTGGTGATACGATTAACACGCTCAATAATGAAACTATTCTAATAATGATCCAAGGATTTGGAACATTTGCAAATTTAAATTCTGCAGGTAGATTTCCATCTGGAGAGGTACCTATGACAAGACAATTGTAAAGAATCTGGGTCAACTGTGGTAACAAACGGATACAGGAAGAAGGATCCACATATTTGGCAATATATTCTACTAACGGTAGTACCGGTAACATCAGTCGATAATCACGGGTATCATCTAATAGACTCAAAATTCTCTGGATCCATGATTGCTTAGTTTGATGATCATCAACCAAAATATGAATATTACTCTTTAGAAGCATTAAAAATGCTAAGGCAGCCTTTTTTTTGAGGTAATGTGAAGAAGTTGGAGATCTCAATATTTGGAAAACTTGATTCACCACATCTTCATTATGTGCTAATTGATCATCTAATTTCCCTACCACACCAACAAAGTTTAATGCCAAGGCAACATGATCGTCATTACTACCTGCTAGATCAATAACAACTTGATAGGCAGCATCATCACCAACTTTGGAAACAACACTTGGATGCACGTAAAGCAGTTGTAGAGTCATATAGGCTAAAAATTTCTCGGAGAAAACACTTGATCTAAGCAATTCTATAATTTGGTCTAATCCAAACATTAAACTGTTTAGCTTGGTCGTATGAGAAGTAATGTAGATATATGCCAATTTTGCAATGTACTTCTTACGTTGGTATCCAGTAAGCTTATCATTGCTACCAGGTTTTCTAGATATGGTTTCAAAATGTTGCTGGATTTTAATTAACTCTGATTGAATTCTTCTTTCCTGTTCTTCTGATTGTTGTGTAGTTCTTAAATCTGCAATGAATAACTGCAAGCCCTTGATCGTGTTACTACCGGTAGTAGGAACAGGATTAATCCCAGTTTTTCGACGATCCATGATGACTTTTCACCCTATAACTCCTATTTCCTGCTGATCTTCACAAATGTCGTCAATTGAGAGTGAATAGTTCTTGAGAAGAATCCAACAATCAAATTAGAGCTTTACCGACAAATTTTAGGCCACTAATCGACTCCTTGGATATTCTTTAGTTCTTTATTGATCAATTTTGTTCCTAATAACTGTATTGTCAATAGTGTTGAAATTTCAATATTAATACGCGTTGTGAAGAAGGACTTAGAGAACCTTTTGACAACGATGAGTACCAATTAAAGGGTCGTAGAACCATGTCATTGTGGGTAGATAAATACCGCCCTAGGTCTTTAGATGGTTTAAATCACAGTAAACACTTAACAAGTGTTTTACAATCTATAGCTCACCAACCAAGAGATTTACCACATCTACTTTTATATGGTCCTAACGGTAGTGGTAAGAAAACGAGATGTATGGCATTGTTGGAATCAATATTTGGACAAGGTGTTTACAAGATGAAGATTGATGTGAGGCAATTTGTGACACCTTCAAACAGGAAGCTAGATCTGAATGTTGTAAGTTCTGCATACCATCTAGAGATCACACCCAGCGATATGGGGATTAATGACAGAATCGTTATTCAACAGTTGCTAAAAGAAGTTGCACAGATGGAACAAGTGGACTTTCAAGAGTCTCAAGATGGGTTAGCTCATCGTTACAAATGTGTTGTGATCAACGAAGCGGATTCTTTGACAAGAGATGCACAGGCGGCACTGAGACGTACGATGGAAAAATATTCGAGAAATGTCCGTTTAATTATGCTATGTGACAGTGTATCTTCAATTATTTCACCAATAAAATCAAGATGTTTTATGGTGAGATGTCCTGCTCCCCATAATGATGAAACTGTGAACATTTTGAACTACGTTGCCTCCAAGGAAAAAGTTCAAGTTGAATCTGATGAAGTGTTGAAAATAATTGCTCAAGAGTCTGAAGGTAATCTTCGTAAGGCACTATTAATGTTGGAATCAATGGCGCTGTGCAACGAAATGCAACTAAAGAAGAGTACTCCAGTTATAAAACCTGATTGGGAATCTGTTATTTTAAAGTTGGCTGCCAAGATTCAAAAAGAAAAATCTGTTGGATGTTTAGTAGAATGCCGAGCCGTCCTCTACGACCTGTTAGCGCATTGTATTCCAGCCAGAACTATTTTACAAGAATTGACTTTCGCACTCCTACGGAATTCTAGTAGTGACAAGGCTAAAATAGTCATTTTACAGACTTCAAGCAATTTTGATGAAAGATTATCCTTGGGAAATAAACCCATCTATCACTTAGAGGGTTTCGTTGCTAGAGCAATGTGTTCCATGTAGTTTTATCTATTTATATATATATATATATTTACAAGAATAACCAAAATCTTTAACGGCCTCTGAATAACCTGTATTGGGGTTCTTTTGATTTAACCATCGCCAAATGTTCCTTTGTGGGTTTTTTGTTTAATTTCTGCCAATAATTGGGCTTTTCGTCAGTCGCGCCCCTCACAAATCTATGTAAACCAACCCTGACAGCACTTTGGGGTGCCACAAATTCATAAATACCAGGTAGCTTGGTACCTGCCTTTCTGAATGCTTCCCTTGCAACTCTTTCATGCAAATCATCGCCCTTCATTTCAAAGATGATTTTACCAGTGGGAACACGAACCATCCAATGGTCAAATGGGCCCTTACCTTTACCCATTCTTGTTTCGTTACCTTTAATACACACGGCAATATTGGTACAGAGTCTTCTGAAAAGCTTTCCATTGGTCAAAGGCCTTACATAGCGCATCAGCGCATTATCAGCTTCCTTCAATTGTTCTGCTGTCAATCTTACACCTTCGCTCTTTAGACGCAAACCATAAGTACCAAACTCCAAAGTAGAGCCCTTGATTGATCCACCGGTACGTACAGGCACACGGCCCTTCTGTCTCTTTTGCTGCTCTTTGAACCTAGGGGCATATTCATGTTTGAATCTTTTGGAAATAGATTGAAGACCCAGCAAAGGACTGATGTTATTTTTTCTCAGTGATCCCAAATTTCTTGTACAAAGACCACTGAACATACTGAACAGATGCTTGGACTACTGGGTTGTGTGGGACAATGGACTTCTGGTGGGTAGTACACTTGCTGGTAGTGCACGATATCCGATGTTGATATTTTTTTGTGTCCGTACTTAATGACCTAGCTTGAAATATACCGATGATTTCAGCAGAGGCATTCTAGTACTCCATTTCTTGCTTTAGTTCGAGTAGCTACTTCAAGATTGCCAAGTTGCTCCAGCGGTGGTGCTCTCTTGGAACCTTACTCTCTTATTTTCTATTTTTTTTTAATTTTTTCTTTAAAGCAGCAAACTTCGAATTTAATGCCAAGAGAAAAGCAAGATATATGATGATAAAACAGATAAAATATTTGTTCTAATGTAACAGACGTTAGCCAATCCTTGGTGTTCTACAGATAGCATGGCTTCACTAATATCGGAATGAAAATGGGGGTTTTTCTATTGGTCAGAGCCATAGAACAGTGGATATTCGTGGTACTGTGAATTGAAGGGCTTTCTGATATAACTGAAGGTAGCTCAATCTATTTGGTTTTAATACCACTTTCTATAATCCTAAATTATTGAAAACGCTCTATTTAAGAAAATTACAAGCTTGTAACGTTTCGCATATCTGAGGTAATGAAGCAAAAAGATATAATTTATCTAAGAGCAACTTATATCAAAGAAAATACCATTATTTGATAAGTTGCTTTCATCCCAAAAGTTGTATGCTCTTTGACTCTCTAAATTGTCATCCATATTAGTCTTTTACGCTACAGGTGCGCAATAGTTGGGACGGTGATCCACGAATATCACTGGTGTACCCTCGATGATTTATATCCTTAATTAATTGAGTTACTAAAGTATCATGTTCACTGGATTGCGACTACCGAATAATCTGAAGTGTATTGCTCTTCACTGATAACAATTAAAATGCGCTTCTTATTGTGGGAAGTAAGTGAAGACTTGTGGCTTTCAAGCGAGATAAGCAGCTGTTGTTGTAGCAACAAGGACTGAAAAATAAGTGAGGCTTTAAACTAAATGAAGGGTCTTTCCTATTGTCTGATCTTAGTTCCCTAATCAATTGAGCATTTTGCAACACTGTGAACGTGCTCATCATGGTTGTGATTAACTTAGAGTTGTAAGTATAAAAGACAACCACTCTGGATGGTACGGAAATCTTTCCAGGGAAGGGAACCGGAAGCACTAGGATACAAGAATGCCTAGATTGGAGAATACTTTTGATAGGGAACTTTTCTCTCGGGGATTTTGGTCTCGCTACAGGAAATTGTTAATCTCATTAGGAGTGTTGGGTACTCTTGGTTCTTACCAGATGATTACAAGTGCCCGGGAAGGGACATCTTTTATGTACGGTACTGAACTTCAAGTCTCTGGATGTCCCAAGATTGAAGCAGTGGTCCCAGCTTTTGATAAGTCTATCAATTCGATCCTTAACGATGAGAAGTATAAGAAAGCGACTATTGAGAGGCTATCTGGGGCAATCCAAATTCCCACTGAAATTGAAGACGTTTATCCGTCACCAAAGGAAAATCCTGGATATTTCAAGTATTTCTATCGGTTCCATGATTATTTAGAGAAGGCTTTTCCCTTGGTTCATCAACATCTCAAAGTGGAAAAAGTCAATGGAATTGGTCTTCTCTATACGTGGGAAGGCTCTGACTCGTCTTTGAAGCCTGTTATATTTATGGCTCACCAAGATGTAGTTCCGGTTAATAGAAGAACTTGGGACGAATGGGAGTATCCTCCCTTTTCAGGATATTACGACGAAGATACTGATTATATTTGGGGAAGAGGCGCTAGCGATTGCAAGAACTTGCTAACTGCAGAGTTAGAAGCAATTGAACAACTGATTAAAGATGAATATACTCCACAAAGAACCGTTTTAGTTTCTCTTGGAGCAGATGAAGAATCAAGTGGTAAAGAGGGAGCTCAGAAATTAAGTAAATTCATTGAACAAAGGTATGGTAAAGAGAGTATTTACTCAATTGTAGATGAGGGGAATGGCGTGGGTTTTGTTGATGATCATCTTGCTATGGCAGCTCCTGTGAACGGTGAAAAAGGTTATGTGGACACTTTGGTTACGATCAACGGACGCGGTGGTCATTCTTCAAGGCCTCCTGATCATACTACAATTGGAGTAGCAGCTCAGTTGATTAAAGAGATAGAGTCACATACTTTCAAGTATCAATTTGAACCTGATAATCCCATTTACCAATTGTTGACTTGCACCGCCGAGCATTCTGATACCATCTCTCCTAAACTGAGGAAAACGATCATTGGAGCTTCCAAATCTCGTAGGGAAAAGGAGGCACTTTCAAAATTTTTGGCTTCTGATAAAAAATGGCGTGATTTAATCAGAACCACTAGTGCAGTAGACATTATTACTGGGGGTATTAAAGCTAATGCACTTCCTGAAGTGACAAGTTTCCTTATCAACCATAGAATTGATATTCATTCATCCGTTGAAGAGACTTTAGATATTGATCTGTATTACGCCAAGAAAATCGCTAATCAGTTTGGATATGGGGTTTCATTGAATGGTGAGTACTTGATTCCTGAAACCGAATTGGGGACCGTTGAAATTGTAGCTCATGACTCATTGGAACCCGCGCCTATTTCACCAACTTCTGGTCCTGTATGGGATTTGTTTACAGGCACAATTCAGAATGTTTTCGAGAACGGTGTTTTTGCCAACAGGAAAGATATTGATTTCTATGTTGCTACTCATCTATCTTCAGGTAATACTGATACAAGGTATTACTGGAATTTAACCAGAAATATCTATAGATTTATCGCTTCTTTGATAGATGAAAGTACCGCTGGTACTACTCACTCTGTCAATGAAAGAATAAAAGCAGATAGACATTTAAGCGCTATAGCCTTTGTCTACCAATACATTGTCAATACTGGTAATTCTAAAGACTAGAGTAAAAAAAGTTCCCTTCGGTAGATCTGCGAAATTTCATTTTATTAATTCTCCCGATATACTACGAAAAGATTTGTAGCTTAAATGGGTAATTTATGACACAAATCTGGAGGTGTTAATAATATATCACCTGTGAGTTAATGTCTCGCTGAAGTATTGAATGTTGGTGCGGTCTGACAGTTCAATTATCGCTACGTGATGATTAAATCTTCATAAGATGGCGAGCTTTCGATATGCAATCCATGTTCATTGGCAAGATGCAGGAGGCATATAAAACAAAAGCTTGTGGATAATTCACGTTGAGCTTCTTCAGAGTAATTCCTTCCAACTTCGCGAGCTATATTTGTGAAATTTATGGTTTTACTCTCTTGTTGTAAAGATGTAACAGCCTTCCACAGATTATCCTTTAGCTTGCGAACGTCAACTTTCTTGGAAACACGTGCATAGTTTACCTTGTTATCCTGTGTAGATGGTAGAGCCGGTGTAGGTAATGGAGCCTCTGGTTCCTCAAATGCCTGGTTAAAATCTACACCATTGTCGTCATAGTCTTCAAAAGGATTTTCTATCTCTCCTTGCACCACTTCACTTTCATGTGTGGTTTCTTGTTCATTTTTTTCGTAATTTTCAGCCCAAAACTTTTCATCCGCTAGGGTTGGAGGCTCCTCTTCTCTAACAAATTCAGCGGCTCTAGGATCTTTTCGTCTGAATAAACTCATCTTTTGACCCGGCTTAATGAAAAGCCGTGTGATTTTATCACTAGAGAAATGATAATCGTCGGGCAACAAATGATGGTTCTTATCTGTCCGCAAACGTTGCGGCATTTCTATGTTATTCTTACGCTTTTGAGTACTGAAAACTGTATTATCTAGATCATCATCTAACTGAAAAAAGTTTATTTCGAGAGATTTCTTCTTAGCTGGAGGAATATCTTCATTGTTTTGGCCTGTAGAAGATGTTGCTGGTGATGTTTCATCAGTTTGCTTCTCTGTTCTTGCCGCTGTTGTAGTCTTCTGTTCTTTTAAATCGTCTCCTAAGTTCCGCTTAAAGCTACGAACCTTCCAATGTTCTCTACCTCTCCAGTTTCGCTTCAGAGTTTCATCAAAATATGCCATGAGATCTTGTTCAGAGACCTTACCCATACCAGTATCAGCATTAGTTCCCAGTGATTCTGGAGCTTCAGGCTCAGATATATTCTGGTTCCATTCTTCGTCCTTCTGACCTAAATCTTCATCAAACGGATCTGATACATCGTCAAATTCTGGTCTATCGTCGAAATTTGTATCAGGAACCGTTTCTTGTAATTCTTTTTCACTGAGAAAATTATCAAATTTGTTATTCACATCTTCAATGAAATTTTTGGCTTTATCGATATCCTCCAGTACACCTCTCAGTTGTGGTATTGATGCTGATACTTCGCACTTGTTTATCTGTTCAAAACTTATGAAATCCATGCCCAGTGATAGAATTTCATCTTCTACCATCGTCGAATCGTTACCAGGTTGGTTCTCCAACTCTGAAGTTCCATTCTCTTCTTCTTCTTCTTGAGCCCTTGCTCTATCTCTTATAGCGGTGTCGAATACAACTCTGCAAGAACTATCCACATTTAGCGTATTCAAAAGGAAGCTCTTTGCACCGCCTTCATCAAAATCTACGAGAGCTTTCTTGAAAATGGGATCGATATTCAATTCCTGATCTAATTCTTTTAATCTAATCTGTTCAGAATCTACTAGCGTTGTTTCTAAAACTCTGTTTAAATTCCTTCTTCTACTTTGGACTTCTACTTCCTTCGATACTGGCAATCCTGTTAAGGGATCAATGTGGACACCATTCTGGCTGTCATTTTCTCCTTCTTCTTCTCCCTCTTCTTCTTCATGATCTCTCTTCTCTTTTCTCTTTTTCTCTTTACTCTGAGCTAATCCACTAAGTAGTTTGCCTGTCTCTGTCGTCACCGAATCAACTCTCGAAGAGTAGATCTTAACGCATCCATCTAATGTAGCTGACGCTTTTTGGAAATTAATATTATTTTCTGCATCTCTCAGTACTTGTAAATCATGGAAATAATCAATCAGCGCAAAGTTCCAACTGTTACTTGAATTGATCTTATTATCAGTAGCCATTTTGATCCATTCTTCGAAATTTGCCATCATTGTAGACCGATTGGTAAATAAACCTTGGTCTTCCTCCACATCATGATCATTGTATCGTATTCTGCTGCTCATCATTAAACTAAATAACCCTCTTAATCGACTACTGTCAACATTATGTGGAGTACTTCCAGCACTCCAGCTGTTCTGCGCTCTTCATTAATGATTACGAGAATCTAAACTTACGTACGTAGTGACATATATAAGCTCATCGACATTACTGAAACCACTTCCTAGTCCAAGTACCAAATCTAGATAATCCTAGAACGGTCAATAACGTGCTTGTAGCAACCATTGTTCTCAAGAGCTGATTTAATATCACCTTTTGGCGATTAGAAATTTCTACTGCTCTGTGGTAGGGAACATCTGCTCTGAAAGAAACCATTGTGTACAACGGCAACCATTTGTTCTTGAGGATACGCCCAAGAATACTGTCCAGTTGTTTCTTAATAAGAAACACGGTAGAAGTTACGTCATGGGACATCTCTTTGTAATTATTCTTGGCTAGTTCTATGATAGCCACCAAATCTTTATGTCTGGTGTCACTATAGCGTTTAAATGCTACACTACGATCGCCCATAGATTGATCTAACAACTTCATTAGTACCCTGACATCCTCAAACCCACAATTCATTCCTTGTCCGTAAAAGGGAACCATCGAATGGGCAGCATCACCAAGAATAATAGCTTTTCCACCATCAATGTGGTACGGATTACACTCTACACACATAAGTGCTCCCTTTGGGTAAGTGATGAACTTGTGGACAGCTTCATCGATTCCCATTAATGCCATAGCATCAGGGAAATTTTTTAATAGAAACTTACGAGTTTTGTCTCTGCTTTCTGTCAACGACTCTACTAGCGACCAAGGACCAAAGAAAGTCGAAGTGAATGAGCCATCGCCATTCGCCAATGCGATAAGCATGAAATTATGACGAGGCCAGATATGTAAATGGTCAGGGGAGATAGCAAAATGTCCGTTGAATTTTTTGATGAACTGTTCTGTCCTAGGGATGTACAGCTCTATATAGCAGCAATCGATGTATTCTTGTGAATAATCCATTCTCACGGCCCTTTGCATTTGGTATCTCGTAGAGGAAAATGCACCATCGCATCCAACAACAAAATCGCATTCTACAGTTTCAGTAACCCCATCTTGTCCCATTTTAGAGAATATACATATTTGTCTTTTGTCGTTAAACTTGGCTCTTACCAGTTTATAACCAAAGTGAATAGCAATATTACAACGGTCGAGTTCATCTAATAAGAAGTTGTTCAGAACAGCACGATCGATAGAATTTATGCACTCTCCAAATAATCCATAGACCTGTGATTCTTGTTCGCCTTGTAAATCGTGAATCATTCTACCTTTCATCGGGATTACATCTCGAAGTACTCTTTGGGCTATATGCTCATCAACAAACTTTAAGGATTCAATACCTCTTGCAGAAATTGCCAAATTGATCGATCTCAAATTTTTATCCTGGGTAGACTCATCTCTGGGATCAAATCTATAGTCATATACATTCACTTCATAACCTCTTTTGTGGAATGCTAATGCTGCTAAGCATCCAACCAGACCTGCACCTACTATAATAACCTGTTCACCCATTTTCTTCTTTTTACGAAAGGTTGACGAATAAACTAAAATTGGGTCTCCTGTATTGAGTCTTTTGAGTGGAAGTCATTGGTGTTTGTTAAACCATGTCCGGTTTTCAATTATTAAATATATCACATGAGAATATGACTACGAGAACAGCTTATAAACAATGAATCCGGGTTAACAAAAATTTTGACACGATATTATACGTAATTTTAGTCGTGCTAGCACACGTTGGTATCACTCTTATACATGACTTCTTGATATGGAATCAATGTCATCAGGAATTACTTTCTCCAAGAACTTAGTTAAAAGTATTATAATCCATCGATTAAATTGGATACGTAGAACCGATGGCAGCGGAATTCAAGTCGATAAAGGTATCCTATCTCTTGTATTCTCGACCTCATCGGCCTTTGAGATGAGTAATTGGCAAAGTTGGTAAAGTTCGTCAGAAATGATTTTCGAAAAAGTCTAAAAAGATCTGGAGGTTCGCCACCTTTTGAACACTTTTCACCCTCAACCTTCATCTACTTAATACAGTGTTTCTTTGAGTTAGAAGGTTGTTTGGGACCTGTCAAGCAGTTGTTAAGCTGCATATTATACCAGTTAATTTCGGTGAATTAAAAATTTTGAAAAGGTAGTTGAAATAATGAGCCTGTCAAGGATACTAGTGCCCGCCGTAGTGAGGCTGGGCCCTCAGACGATTCCCAGGGCTATTTTATTTGGATCTAAGTTACCGAAAAGTGCATTACTTTATTCTTTGAGAAGGCCGTTGCATCAGAGCCGTTTTTATAGTACTGGCAACAAAAATGGAGAGGATCAAAAGAAGGTAGAAAATGAATCGGAGCAACAGAAGCAGATTAAGCAGAATCTTCAGCAACAGCAACAACAACAACAACAGCAGCAGCAGCAACAGCAGAGACTTCTACTACAGCAGCAGCAGCAAGGGTTCCAAGGCCCGGTTTCTCACGCTGTGCTGGCTGCGAAAGAACAAGAGGCTAACAAAGATCTGCTGGACCCCGAAGCCCAAGCTGCTTTTTACAAACTTCTGCTGCAGTCCAACTATCCTCAATATGTTGTTTCTAGATTTGAAACTCCCGGGATTGTTTCTTCACCAAGTTGTTTAGAACTTTACATGGAAGCATTACAGAGAATAGGAAGACATGCAGAAGCAGATACCGTTAGACAAACCCTTTTGACAGCAAGTTCTGCAGGAGCAGTTAATCCTTCGCTGGCATCCTCGTCTACTTCGTCACCTGCTTATCACGGCACTTTCCCCTCCCTGTATTCGCCTTTTCATGGTTCTCGTAAGGAGCCTCTGCATGTAGTTGTTACAGAATCCACTTTCACTATTGTTTCTAGATGGGTTAAGTGGTTGGTAGTTTTGGGTCTCTTGACCTACGGGGTATCTGAAGCTTTCAAATACATTTCTGAAAATACCACTTTATTAAAATCATCTGAGGTTGCGGACAAGTCTGTCGACGTCGCCAAGACTAATGTCAAGTTTGATGATGTCCACGGTTGCGATGAGGCTCGTGCAGAGTTGGAGGAAATTGTCGATTTTTTGAAAGACCCGGCCAAATACGAGTCTTTAGGTGGTACCTTGCCTAAGGGTGTTCTCCTAACGGGGCCTCCAGGTACTGGTAAAACACTTTTGGCAAGAGCTACTGCTGGTGAGGCTGATGTGGACTTCTTCTTTATGAGTGGATCTGAATTTGATGAAGTTTACGTTGGTGTGGGTGCTAAACGTGTTCGTGAGCTTTTCTCACAGGCACGTTCAAGAGCACCTGCTATTGTTTTCATTGATGAATTAGATGCTATTGGTGGTAAGCGTAATCCCAAGGATCAGGCCTATGCTAAGCAAACGTTAAATCAATTGTTAGTGGAGTTAGATGGGTTCTCACAAACTAGTGGTATTATTATTATTGGTGCAACTAATTTTCCTGAGGCATTAGATAAGGCATTGACTAGACCAGGTAGATTTGATAAGTTGGTTAATGTAGATTTACCCGACGTTCGTGGTCGTACTGATATTTTAAATCATCACATGAAGAAGATTACGTTGGCTAATGACGTTGATCCTACCATCATCGCTCGTGGTACCCCTGGATTATCGGGTGCTGAGTTGGCTAATCTAGTTAACCAGGCTGCCGTTTATGCTTGTCAAAAGAATGCAATTTCTGTGGATATGTCGCATTTCGAATGGGCAAAAGACAAGATTTTGTTAGGTGCTGAAAGGAAGACTATGGTTTTAACTGAGGCTTCGAGAAAGGCTACGGCTTATCACGAAGCTGGTCATGCTATTATGGCTATGTTTACTCCTGGAGCTACACCGTTGTACAAGGCTACTATTTTACCCCGTGGTGGTGCGTTGGGTATAACGTTCCAGTTGCCGGAAATGGACAAAGTAGATATCACCAGAAGAGAGTGTTTAGCGCGTTTGGATGTTTGTATGGGTGGGAAGATTGCCGAAGAGTTTATTTATGGTAAGGAGAATACAACTAGTGGTTGTGGTTCTGATTTGCAGAGCGCTACTGGTACAGCCAGGGCTATGGTAACCCAGTACGGGATGGGTGAACGCGTTGGTCCTGTAAACTTGGCAGACAAGTGGGATACATGGTCTGATAAGATACGTGACACTGCCGATAATGAGGTCTTGAAATTACTGAGAGAATCAGAACAGAGGACGAAGAAAGTTTTGCAAGAAAGAAGCGTGGAATTAGACAGATTGGCTCAAGGGTTAATAACGTACGAGACATTAGACGCGAAGGAAATGGACAAGGTTTGCAGAGGAGAGGAATTAAATAAGCTAAAGTCATCCAGTAACACAGTGGTTGAAGGACCAGATAGTGATGAACGCAAGGATATTGGTGATGATAAGCCTAAAAGACCAGCTCTAATCAACGCATGATCATGTCCATTGACTAGTCATTTGTAGATTTTAATACAGAAAAAAGAACAAAAAGAACAAAAAAAACAACAACGAAAACGACATAACAATAGTTTAATGAAATTTAGGATCTATCATGAATTGTAAATAGGAAAAAATAACAATAATAGATATTGTTATTCTACTTTTTATATATTGCATAATTACGTTTTGAGTCTTTTATCAGGTGAATCCTCCGGATTCTCAGATGAGTTTTTCCTCTTCAATTTGTTAAGTAAAACTTGTGGATTCCGAGAGTAGAGCACTTTAGCCATGATCTCCTTTGCTTCTTCTACGGGCACTGATGATGCGTTTTCAATCATATCTTTACAGGAATTAATCATAGATATCAGCTTATCAAAATTTATGGAAACGCCCGTGCTTGGATTTTCGGATTCTGTATTTCCATGAAATTTTAATTCCAAATACCTTGTTGTTAGAGCTTCATCTTCCAACATGAGAACTGCTAAAGTTATTTGTGGTGGAGCATAGAAATAAACGACATCTGTGAGTAAGGCATTAGTAATTCTTCTCTTACATCTATCATAGATTTGACCCATGTATTTCAAATCAACTTTACCGTGAAGGACAACTTGGATATCGAGGAAAAATCCATGTAGTGCCTTATAAGGATGATGGTTCATCAGACAAAATTTAAGGCTTTCCAATAATTTAAATTCATATTTCAAAATATCAGTCTTAGAACCTTTTGTCTTTGCAGCAAACGAGTCAATGCCGATAAAATAGTTTTCTGATTTGCATGCCAGGAATATTGTTGTGAATACAACGGCCTTGGGTTCAATCTCTAACACCGAATTTTCAAGGAAAAACCTTCTAAAAAATGTTATAGCCGTTGCAATAATTTCTGTAGGTAGATTTAGCCTTTGAGCAATCGCCTGTACTTTTTTTGCATAAAAATTTACTAATTTTACTTCCTCATCCATGTTAACCGGTACGGCCTTTTCTTCAAGTGTTTTCAATTCCTCATCACCTAAATGATCCTTGTTCTCTGTCACGAACTTACGTAGATTTTCTTCTGTTGAAGCTACGGCCTGTGCGTTCAATTCGATCCTTTTCTGTCTTAGCTGATCTGGAATAAACGACCAAAATCTGTACTGAGATGAATGTCTAAATAAATCATCATCGGTCAATCTTCTGTAATTAGCAGGTTTCACAGGAACTTCATCTTTTGGTTGTGCAGTAGTGGACATGGTTTCTTTTAATAGACCATATCTACCTTGCGTTATTAGCTCAAGGTTTTACAAGTTGATATATATCGATCATTTTCAAGACTACCGATGATAATTATCACCCGCCACTACTACTGCCAAAAGGGAAAAAATTAAAAACCAAGATATACAGAATTGAAATCCGTTAAAAAATCTTAGACTCATTCGTTAATGATATTTAGTTATTTTCAAAAAAATATACTGAATTTACTTTAGAGACAAGTTTATAGTCGGTGAGGTTGTTGTGGTTTTTTTTTGTCTTCATTGTTCTCTTTCATCGTTATGTTTCCTTAAAAAGTGGCGACGAAGGATTCGGTGACGGACTTCATCTTAGCCAATAGTTCGTCATCCAATTCACCTCTTTCTCTGATGGAGGTCAAAAGGTCGTTGTGATTAGTCTTGACGAAAGACAAGAAAGCGTGTTCGAATTCGTTAACTTTGTTAACCTCGACGTTATCAATGTAACCATTGGTACCGGCGTAGATGACTAGAACCATTTCTTCGACACCCAATGGAGCGTATTGAGCTTGTTTCAACAATTGGGTTAATCTTTCACCTCTAACCAGAGTTTGTTTAGTGGATGGATCCAAATCGGAACCGAATTGGGCAAAGGCGGCGACTTCTCTGTATTGAGCCAAAAACAACTTCAAAGAACCAGCCACCTGCTTCAAAGCTTTAACTTGGGCAGCAGAACCGACACGAGAGACAGACATACCGACGTTGATGGCTGGTCTAATACCCTTGTAGAACAACTCAGCCTCCAAGAAAATTTGACCATCAGTAATGGAAATAACGTTAGTTGGAATATAAGCGGAAATATCACCACCCTGGGTTTCAATGACTGGCAGAGCTGTTAGGGAACCAGCACCATGGTTCTCGTTTAGTTTGGCTGCTCTCTCCAACAATCTAGAGTGCAAGTAGAAAACATCACCTGGGTAAGCTTCACGACCAGGAGGACGTCTCAACAACAAGGACAATTGACGGTAGGCAACGGCTTGTTTGGACAAGTCATCGTAACAGATCAAAGCATGTCTACCATTGTCCCTGAACCATTCACCGATAGAGGCACCAGTGAATGGGGCCAAGTATTGCAATAGGGCAGCTTCGGATGCAGTGGCAGAAACAATAACAGAGTATTCTAGAGCACCGTTCTCTTCCAAGTTTTGGACCAATTGTGCAACGGTAGATCTCTTTTGACCGACAGCAACGTAAACACAGTACAACTTTTCGTTTTCTGGGACAGTGCTGTTCCATTTCTTTTGGTTCAAGATAGCATCTAGCGCAACAGCAGTCTTACCAGTTTGACGGTCACCGATAATCAATTCTCTTTGACCTCTACCCACAGGAACCAAACCATCGACGGCCTTCAAACCGGTTTGAACTGGCTGGTGCACGGATCTTCTTGGCAAAATACCAGGAGCCTTGACCTCAGCAAGAGCACGTCCAACAGAGTCAATAGGACCCTTGCCGTCAATTGGGTTACCCAATGCATCGACAACACGACCCAACAGACCTGGACCCACAGGCACATCGACAATTCTACCGGTTCTCTTAACCAGCTCACCTTCTTTGACCAATCTATCGGAACCGAACAACACAACACCAACTTGGTTTGGCTCCAAGTTCAAAGCCATACCCTTGACACCAGATGTGAACTCAACCAATTCTTCGGCTTGTAAGTTGTTCAAACCGTAAACACGGGCAATACCGTCACCGATGGATAGAACTCTACCGGTTTCATTCAGGTCAGCCTCACCAGAGATACCTCTGATTCTCTCTTCCAAGATAGAGGAAACTTCAGTTGGTTGAGCCTTAGCGGAGGCGTATCTTCTACCAGCGATGATGGTGGCTGGTCTGGCAACACATGCAACCCTAGAGGCTCTTGCTACGTTACCAGCTGCGAATCTAGCAACGTTACGAACTGCAGTACGGGACAACATCTCGATCTATTCTTTAATTTTGGTTCACAAATGTATACGTGCGTCGAACTCCCTTTTCTTCTCCTTTCAATTGGAATATATAATAAAAGGTGGATTTAGAAACAAACCGACTCTTGTGAAATCAGGTTATTAGATGACTTTGAGAAGAAAGAATTCGAATTTATGAATAGAATAAACTCCAACACGTCAATTCTAGTTAATTGAAGATTGAAGAAGTTGTAACAAGTAGTAAGCAAATGTGTACTGTAAGTAAGTTCGGAAGTAAGTGAAATGGTCCTTGAAACTTTTTCTCTTTCCTTCAAATCTCTATTAGCGAATCAACATACTCGTGAAAAAAAAATAAAGTCCCGGACAAGGGTGCACGGAATTGATTCCGATTAAGGTAGCTAAAAGTTAGAAGGAGTGACGCTCCGTCCAGATTTACTGACGCTCCGTCTATGATCATGTGCCTTCCCTTCTAGCGTGTTCGTATATTTTGTCTAGGCGGGGTAGCAGGTGTCCGGACAGGGAGTGTACGTTAAGGGAAAAAGGGCGATGTCATTGGTTCGACGAGCACGCAACATTGTGATTGGCTGGAAGTCAGGTGATTGTTCAAGTGAAAGAGATTGCGAGAAGTCGACGAAGAAGGCCTTGAGTATCCTCAAGGCTGTTCGTTTTGAGTATTGGGTAACAGATGACCACGAAAACATCGATTTCTCTCAAGAGATACTCACGTGACTAGCGTCACGTGCCACTAGTAAGGGTAATCCCACGTACGTATTACTGGGTGTACATACATATAAACCGTGTGTGTGTGTGTGTGTGTGTGTGTGTGTGTGTGTGTGTGTGTTAAACGCTACTATTAAGAGGGAATTCTTATTCTGATAAGAGTCTGCTTTATTTCGGCGCTGTTTCTTTAGTTATAGGGCTGAGTACAGACGCGCCTATGTACATATCTTGTTCCACTAAGGTGGATAGTGATGTGCTCCCGAGGACATTTAAGAAGTAACGTCACTTTTCAAGGCGTGTTGAAGAGCTGACATGTATAAGTACAATATACCTCTTTTCAGATTGTGATGTTGCTCGTAATACTTCGGCTCACTACTAAAATTATCGTTTTGTTCTCAAGAAGCGAATATATAAACATTAGCTTGAAATGTTTCCTCGAAGCGTTGATAAAGTGATAAATTGACAGAGTTTCTCAAAAGTTTTGTCTTCACAGCTAATTAAATTCGGGAAAGGCACCCCAATTTTCAGGGACTATCCATTTCTGCTGCCTTGGGAGAAAGTTCAATAGATTAGAGACACTCACATTCTCAAACCTTTTAATATAATTTGGGGGTTTTTTTATAAGACTATAAGATATATATATATATGTCTATGGATGTCGAAGATAGATCTTGATAGAGATCAAAAGAAGGACTTTGGTGTTCTCCTAAGAGGGAAATACCAAAAGAGTAGAGAATTCGTTTGGAGAAAAGTTGCGATTATCACGATGGCTCTATTGACGATATTTGGATCACTGCTTTTTCTTTGTTGGCAAACTGTTAAGAGTCAGGCGGTTCTACCAGCCGCCGAGGGGCCTGGTATTGTTGCCAAAACGACTCAAGACCATGCTTTACGCTCCAACAACGAGGTTAGGAAGGCTTCAAAAAAACTTTATGAGCTGTTAGCTAATACGGAAGGAGCCTATTATGACCCGGAGGCGATGATACTGGGGTCAACAGTTTTTTCTCCGCATACTTATTCAAGACAACCATATGTGGCCAATGGGTACATTGGAACCCGTATACCAAATGTCGGATTTGGTTATGCCGAGGACGTTTGGAATCTCTGGGCTAATGCGGACGATAAAATCCCAGGAGCTTTGGAAAATGGTTGGCCCCTAAGAAACCGCAGGTTTGCGGGCGCGTTCGTTTCCGACTTTTACTGCTTGCAGGAATCTTTGAACTCCACTAATTTTCCTGAGCTTGATGAGCACGGTTACTCCACCGTTATTGCATCTATCCCCCAATGGACGCAATTGCAGTTTAGTGCAAACGGTGAAAAATGGTTTAACCCTCAAACTGTGGATTCCAAGGATGTGTCCAATTATACTCAAGAGCTATCAATACAAAATGGGGTAGTCACAACACGCTTGGATTGGCTTGGCGGGTTATTGCACATAGAAACCAAGATTTTGGCACATAAGAGGATTTACACCCTAGGGATAGTCTCTATGAAAGTTTCTTTGAATTTGGATCGGTTGTCGGACGAAATGTCATCTGTTGAATTGAACTTCCTGGATACTTTGGATTTTAATACATCTCACAGAAGCATTCTTGCAGGTAAAGGCTATGACGATGGCATTTACATGGTAGTAGAACCTGAGAATGTTCCTTATTCAAACGCATCCATATTCTCAAAGTGTGAAATCGCCGGTAGCGGAATAGAGTTTAACAACTTTGATTCAGACGAAGAGAGAATCTCACAAAATGCATCGATTGTTCTCACTAAAGATAATCCTCAGGTCACAATTCACAAGTACGTGGGTATTGTTTCAACAGAGTACAGCAGCGGACCAACTTTAAGTCGTGCTAAAGATGTAGCCATTAAAAGTTGTGGAAATTACGAAAAGTTAAGCCTTACTCACAACGAAGCATGGAAAGGAATTTACGATGACGCATTCATTGAGATCCCGTCGGATGAAGTCCTGGAATTAACCGCTAGATCATCCTTGTACCACATTTTAGCCAACACAAGAACTTACAATGTTTCAGATGAAAGAGGCCTCCCTGTACCGGTATCAGGATTGTCCTCGGATTCTTATGGGGGTATGGTCTTTTGGGATTCCGATTTCTGGATTCAACCTGGGATTCTGCCATTCTTCCCCAATATTGCTAAAAATATTAACAATTACAGGAACGCTACTCATGAGCAGGCAAAATTAAATGCCAAACAATATGGGTACCCTGGTGCTCTGTATCCATGGACTTCTGGTCGATATGCTAATTGTACTTCAACAGGGCCTTGCGTGGACTACGAGTATCACATCAATGTCGATGTCTGCTTAGCGTCCTTTTCCATCTATTTAAATGGTGCCAAGGGAATTGACGATAACTATCTAAGATATACCACTTGGCCCATGGTTCTTGATGCGGCTGAATTTTTCACCGCATTTGTCGAATATAATAGCACAATTGACAGTTACGAGACTCACAATTTGACCGATCCTGATGAATTTGCCAATCACATAGATAACGGAGCATTTACTAATGCTGGGATTAAATTACTACTGAAGTGGGCAACCGATATCGGATACCATCTAAGGGAACCTGTTGATCCTCGTTGGATGGAAATTTCTGAAAAAATACATATTCCACGGTCGGATTCAAATATTACGTTGGAATATTCTGGTATGAATAGCAGTGCAGAGATTAAACAAGCTGACGTTACTCTGATGGTCTACCCGTTGGCCTTTATCACTGATGAGTCAATTTTGAACAATGCCATTAAGGATCTTTACTACTACTCCGAGCATCAATCATCCTCAGGTCCTGCAATGACGTATCCTGTATTTGTAGCAGCGGCAGCAGGCATATTAAACCATGGATCATCATCCCAGAGTTATCTCTACAAATCTTTGTTACCTTATCTGAGGGCACCTTTTGCTCAATTTAGCGAGCAGTCAGACGATAATTTTATGACTAATGGTAAGACTCAGCCTGCATTCCCTTTTTTAACCGCTAACGGTGGTTTCTTACAGAGCATTCTATTTGGTTTGACAGGCATTAGGTATTCGTACGAAGTAGAACCAGGTACTAAAAAAATACAAAGAATACTTAAATTTAATCCCATCGAATTGCCACTTTTACCAGGAGGAATTGCAATTAGAAATTTCAAATATTTGAATCAAGTACTTGATATTATTATCGAAGATAAAAATGGCACCATTGTCCATAAATCGGGTGACAAAGCTATCAGGATAAAAGTTCCAAACAGAACTTTAATACACGATCGCGATATGGCTACATATCATGGAAATGGGTCAACAAGTGCGGAAAATACAGATAATGATGACGCTGCTAATGGTATCTCTGCTCACTATTACACTATAAATCCAGGTGAAGAACTGATCTTACCACTTTTCCACATGGCTTCAAATGTGGAAGGCAATATTGCTGAAAGTAAACAAGTTACCAATTTGACTGCTGGTGTTCCAGGAGATGTAGCAATTTCGACTCTCGACGGGAACAATTATACACATTGGCAACCGGCAGAAAAATCATCTCCTGGTAAACTCCTTATTGATTTAGGTCCTAATAATTCCCAAGTAATAAATAAAGGCATGATACTATGGGGTCAAAGACCTGCTAAAAACTTTACAATTTCTATTTTGCCTCATACTGAGACCGTCGGACAGATGATGTCCAATCTCACGTCCATTATGAAGAATGTTAACGCTGATGATGGAAGCGTATTAGAAGAATTGGAAGATGTTGGCGGCTCTAACTCATTGCTTTTGCACAACGGTGACGAGGATGTCAAAAATCTACTATCCTGGAAGGCTGAAGATGTTGATAATACTCTAGGAATTTCTGGAGATTCTAATATAGTTAGAGGCAAATTTGTCCCCATTTTAGAGGACTATAAAGTAAAGCCAAGCGAACCCTATTTTGAAGAAATTTTCTCAAAATCTATTATCGAAATTTTACCAAGTAATAAGACAGAATTTACCATTAATTATAACAACATCCGACACAACAGGACCGCTTGTTCGTACAAGAACTTAACCAATAACTGTAGTGATTGGACCAAAACAAGATTCATAATGGTAAGCATAGAGGGAACGTATGATGATGACGCTGATGGAAAAGGTGGTACAATAAAAGAAATAGTTTTAATGAATTAACCTTTTTTTTTGTCTTTTCGATAGACTTCTGCAAAAAATGCGAATTCCGTGGACCGAACACAGGACCTCCAGATAACTAAACCGAAGTCTTTCTTCAGTCTGGCGCTCTCCCATCTGAGCTAAATCCGCTACCTAACAACTGCTCGTGAGTAGGTTAAATTCATAAACAGTTCGTACCAGAAATATCAGGTGATTCCCACGCGTTGCTATCGATTAGGGACCCTGGTAATGAAAAAAAAAAAAGAGGGATATGACGAGCTACTGATTGAAATTTACGTTCAATTCCGAAAAATCTTTTTATTGCTTTTCCATCCTATATCCATCAAGGTTCGATAAGAAGTATTTTCCTAAGTTCTATACCGTTTGAATCTTTTTAATCAGAACCACCAATCAAGATGTCTGACTTCACTTCTTCTTTCCAATCTCAAATGAAGGAATTCGATACCGTATGTGATCAATAAGTTATTATTTACAACTACTGTGGGTGCTATTGAGTTGATATACTAACTTTTAAATATTTTAGAGATATTCTAGTAACAAATACTTACAACAGCTGGAAGAAAAAACCAATTTACCAAAATCTTACATCACAGTTGGTCTAGCAGCCCTCTACTTGATTTTGATTTTTATCAATGTTGGTGGTATTGGTGAAATTTTATCGAACTTTGCAGGGTTTGTTGTTCCTGCATACTACTCATTAATTGCTATTAAGACAACTACTAGTAAAGATGACACTCAATTGTTGACCTACTGGATCGTTTTTGCGTTTTTGAGCGTTGTTGAGTTCTGGTCAAAAACAATTTTGTACTTAGTTCCATTTTACTGGTTCGTTAAGACCGTTTTTCTGTTATACATTGCTTTGCCACAAACTGGTGGTGCAGTTTTGGTCTACAATGCTGCTATCGCTCCTGTAACTGACAGATACATTGTAGTTCCTGAAACTAAGTCCGACGAAATTAAAGCAGCAGTTGATGGTGCCGCTGGCAAAGGCCACGGTAAGACTAGCGGTTTCTCTTTACATCACTAAGTCTAACACCTTTTTACTTGATCATCTTTTTTTTTTTTTAATTTTTTTTTTTTCAGTTTTTCTATTTTTTTATATTTTCCTATCTACAAAGATCCATCAAATTTATAGTCGAATTGTTGATTGACAGTGTTACCATTGACATTAAAGCTGACTTTGACTCTTAATTTTAACTTCCCCGAACCTGTAATTTTCAAGTGTTGTTTACAAATGTCATCCATTTGTAAACTATTCCGAGGATACAATTGACCAATCGTTAATTTCTGAGTCTTGGGAACAGCACAGAAACTCTGAAGCTCATCGATCGACTGCAATGCTTTGAAATACATCTCTAATTCAGAAGTTCCATTACCACAAGACATAAGATGAGCAAAGACTTGTAAGCTGTCGCTAACATGGATTCTAACGCTCTGCGTTGGCAACTGAACCGTCTCAGATGCAGATTGTGATAATAATCCAATACCTCTGGCATCAGCACTACTTCTATTTGAGTTCCTATTAGAAGACGTGGATCCCTTAAAGAGATCAGTCAATAAATCTGTCTGTGGAACAGAGGGCGTTTGTTTTTTTTCGTTAGCAGATTTGGTGCCATTATCATCTTGTAAGAGACCGAATAGAAGATCTGATTCCTTCGGTGAGTTGAATCTTGGTCTGATAGGTTTTGATAGTGGATTCTCTTCCTGTTTGTGAGGCTTTTCAAATTTGGGCATTGTTTCTAAAATTGCTCTTTTAACAGCTTTTGGCTGTCTAAAGATCAATTCGTATTGGACACTCTTTGTCTGTAACATCAAATCAGGGTCCCTTGTGCGTCTGACCACTAGTTGTCTCAAATCTTCCAAACATTTAGTATCATCAATCTTTGCCGACAATTTTAATGCAGCAGTTAAAGTGTAGTTAAGCAATCTGTGATCCTCATTATGTCTACTACTACAGCGACAGAGATAGTCCGACAAGGATCTTTCATTAATCAAAGAAGTATCCTGATTCTCCAACAGCATGTCAACATATTCACCAATACACCATATGGATACCAACTTCCAGCAAACGTTTTCATCCGGAATTTCTAGTGAAAACTTGTCGTCGAGCGAATATTTCATCATATCAACCAAAACATCACGTTTACCGGTAGAATTCTTTGCATTATTGATGATAATAAGAATATCACTAATTTTATCCGATGCAATGTGTCTACCGACCAATTTCATGATTTGAACAAAAAACCTGCAATTGCCACTTTTCGTCCGTAATCGAATACACGTCGAACACGCTAACCAGATGTTCCACAGTGAAGAGAATTAGGGATTTATCATCCTCGTTGGTATACTCAAGGAAGTGCAGTAACTCACCCACTATTTCTCCGATATTGGTCTCGTCCAGGACGGCAAACGTTAATTCTAGAGCTCTCTTCCTAATGAAAACATCAGGATCACGTAGACACTTCGAAATAAACTTTTTATGTCTCTGAACTGCCTTTGGTTCTTGCGGGACAACTTTTATAAGCGTGTTTAGCGCAACGTACTTGATATTGTTATCACGGCCCGACAAGAACCTTGCCAAAATGTTAACACCCAAGACACGCAATGGCTGGTCTAAATTTAGTGAAAAGATGGTTCTCGTGGTCTCATAAAGAATCGCCTGCCCAGTACTTTTACTAGCATCCGTATTGGTAGCGAGCTGAGTCAAAACGTCAGAAAACTTATTGAGATATTGTAAAATCTCCGAAGATTCCAATTTATCACCCAGCTGGAAAAACAAACTTAAAGTATACAGCATTTCCACCTGTAGAAAGGGATCACAAATACCTTGCACATCAAAATCGGGTTCGAAATTCTTAGCGTTTAAATTTTGTAAGATGCTGAAGAGATGAGGTATTATGGAAATAAGAGGCTCTAAAATACGCGTGAAGAATTCCTGGTTGCTTTCGCTAACCTTGGTCTCTTTAATGTAACTCCCATCTTCGTCCTCGTCTTCCACTAAAAACTCCTGATAAGACGTAAAGCTCTGTAAAATTGACTGCAACACCTTCACCACACCTAACAGAACACCGTGGGTACACAACGAATGGTTGTTTAGAATCCCCGTGATCAGCTTCGGCGAAAAAGTATCTAATAGTGAAACATCCTTGGCTATCAATTTACCCATACATTGCAACGCTTTTTTCAAAAGATACGGATCTCTCGAGTGCGACAGCAAATGTTCCACATCAGGGTACACATCCCTTGCTAATTCCGATGAAGAAAGAAATCCAAGAGCTGTCAACGCCAACGAAACCACATACTTATTGGAATGGTTGTTTAAATCATTGTTTAAGACGTTCGTCAACAACGTTAAAAGGTCCTGCGACTCATCTAGTAAGAGCATTGCGGCTAAATAACCCAATCTTTTGTCTGCAAAATCATCTGATGCCACCAAATTAATTGATTCTACCTGACCAAAATGCGTCTTTTCACCTAAAATATAAAGATATAGCAGTTTCTGGATGTTTTTTACGTTTCTTCTCCGCTGGTAAATGGTCATCTCTTAACTTTGTTCTTATTTTGGCTGATTCTCTAGTAATAATAGAACGTTCCTCTGCCAGTGTTTTAGAGCTACGCACATCCTTAATGAAACTCCTAAGGGAAGAACCCGCCATCTCACAATCTCAATAACCTGACTGTACTTGTCAATTCCCTAATTTATTGGTTACTTGGCACACTTCTCCTAACGCTACAAAGAAAACAAACAGCCTTGGAGTTCGTAAAAGACTCCAACATTAACCGGGTAACAAAATATAGTTCCACGTGACAAAATTTCATTCCACATTAGCCGCCGAAATCCAAAGTCACTCAGCACGTGACCACTCCGTGTACTCCAATCGGTTTAACACTCCAAATTCTTGATTTCACTCTCCCGCCATCCGTATGACCATAATAAACGCGCACGGGTGGACCACCAAAGTGTACGAACCTCTTTTGGTTCTCAGAAGAACTCCGTTACAAGATCGATGCAAAAGGTTTCAACCTAAGGCACTAGCTAATGGCTACTTTAGTAATACATTATAACTGCAGCGGCGTTGTTAACGCTTTAATTGTTGTATGTATCTCTGCAATTTGTAAGTTGATAGATAACACAACCATAGAGGTAATTTCAGACGAGGTTGCCTAGGGCAGTCGCATATTGGTCTACTGACGCGCCATCCCAATAGTCACAGTGAATACTTCTTTGTCGTGTATGGATTGATGGGCGTACGTGTATATGTATGTATATGAGTATATTACCAATCAAATAAACAAATCAGGTGACTAAGAGAGTTCTTCGTACAGTAATTCTATCGCATTAAAGAACTTGAAGCTAGGTGTGTAGAGAGGATCGTAGAACAATAAATAAACTTTGGCCAATTTTTCATACTCCATAGGACCGCCAAAGGGAATTGAACAAAAGTTAAGTGGCTTTGTCGATAACAGTGTATAAAGCAGTTTGAACGGTCACTTCGCTGGCTCCAAGACAATAATAGTAATAATCCTACCGGGATACTAGTGACTTAACAAAAGAATAAGACGGATTGCAGCGAAAAAGAGTAAAGACAGAAAAGAAAGATAATAAGCTGAGTGAAAAACCTAAGGATGCCTAACCCATCTTCTTCTGGTTCCAGTAGACATGGAAAGACCGGTTCTCCGTTGAGGAGGTCTAGCATAAGGAATACCTTGACCTCTATGTTGGGGAGTAATTCCACCCACAAGAATAACGGTAATAGGAGTAACGGTAGTAGAAGCAATGGGGAAGACAGCAATACAAGGACTTCATCTTTGAAAAAGAGTGACGGTGTGACTAGGCCTCCATCTACCGGTATAAACGATAACCAGCCGCACGGAAGAACGCCGACTAAAACAAGGAGCACTGGTAGTACGGGGAGCAGAATAAATAGAACGCCGTCTGGGCCTAAGAGATCCAATACGGTATCTAGTCAGCCGAGACTTGTTGAGAGGCCCTCCAACAGCTCTGCTTCAAGGTCATCACTGTCAACAGTTGCATCTATATCACCTTCTACTGTTTCAGGTTCTGCTGTCAACAAGGTCCCTGATACCCTAAGATCAAAGTCAAGCACACGGTCGCTGCAGAGGAGTGCTTCAATGATGACGCCGAGGTCGAAAGGCGACGGTAATTCAGCCAGTTCTCTAAACACAACTACAGGATCGAGCAGTCGGAATAGTGTATCGTCATCCACAAAACCGAGGGATACTTCGAACCCTATCCCAAGAGGGTCTTTGACGAGGACTCCGTTTGCCGTGTCATCGCCGCAGACCACAGGGCCTATCATTAATGGAACACCGGAAGGAGAACAAGGACACGCGCCAAATCCTGTACCACCGCAAATGGCAGTATCAGCACCGCCTCCACCGCCATCTGCCAAAGAGTTTTTGAAAGAATATCTAACCCAACGTGGACTGTTGAAACCAAAGACTGTTTATGAAAGACCGGAATTGTCGATTTCTATTTCCTCAAGTGGTGATCACGTATTCTTACCCACCATGTCATGCAATGACGACGAATACTTGGCGAGGTTGAACGGATTTAGAGAGGACGAGGACTTTGAAGTGCTCGATACGGCTGAATCTCGCGAAAACAATGCTAGAAACAATACTACTGGTAGGGGGATTCCGAGATCGAGTTCCAATGGGAATCTAAGATCGAGACCATCCACCTCTTCCTTCCACAGCACGAACCCGTTTAGACAGTCGTCTGCGAGTTCGTTGAATTCAAGATCTCCGCCACCTTTTGAAATGGATGAATCCATGGCCCCACTAACGATAGCGGTAATTGTATCGATACCGAAACCTACGAGGCTTTCGTCTATAGAAGCACAACTATGTTCACTAGTTAGAATCCATTGGTATGCAGGTGTACCACCAACACGATCATTCCAAGACGAAAATTACAGTGCAGGGACATTGAATTGGAGTTTAGGGACAGATAACATGAACGTTTTCATTCCATTAAATGTATCTTCAAAGGAAAAGATCATTGAAAATAACAGAAATATTAGACAAATGAGTCTTTTCAGGAGCATGCCCGATAGCCAAAGGATTTATTTAGAAAAAGGTCGTGTTAGAAAGGATTTAATTGAGAAGACTTCGTCTAAAAGGCCCCAAAGCATGCAACCAGGTGATTACGTCTACATTATTCCAATCGCATTTAGCAATCAAATTCCGGAATCGTTATACCTACCATCAGCTCGTGTTCATTACAAGTTTTGTGTGGCGGCGAAGATGCGAGATGATAAAACGAGGACTTTATCTGTACAACAGCAGAAAGCCCTGCAGGAGGAGCGCCAACAAGAATCAGAACTAAATAGTCATAAGAAATTTGGACTTTTGAAGAAGATTAAAGGTGGACATTTACAGAACGGACTTTCTCTAGTTAAAGATGTAACAGAAGATCCGAATGAGAGTTATACAGAATACCCAATTTACGTGGTTAGGACTCCACCTCCGATTTCTATCTCCACAGCTAACAAACCAATTTATATCGACCGCGTTTGGACAGATTCCTTGGCTTATGAAGTCTCCTTTGCTCAGAAATACGTGGCTCTTGGTTCCAAAGTACCAGTCAAGATCAAATTGGAACCTTTGACTGCCGATGTGTTTGTGAAAAGGGTTAGAGTCAGCATTGTAGAAAAGATCACATTTGTGAGCAAGAATTACGAATTTGAGTATGATCAGGTTGATCCAGTTGCACGTGATCCTTACAACCCATATTTCAATGAATTTGCCGCCAAACGCAAGAAGGAACGTAGTCTATCACTCTTAGAAGTCCGAACTAGGGACAAGGGCGGTAGAGCTATTAAGGAGGAAGTTGTAGATAATTGTGTGGACGATAATCTTCTGGCGTACAATCCCGAAGGTGGTGTAGATCCACTTTATATTGAAACCAATGTGGAATTTCCCTGCTATGAAGATCAAGAAAAAGACAGTACCAGACAATTGCCACCGTATGGTGTAGATGCCTATGCGAATGTCCCCAACCCAGAGGTAATAAATACACAATCTTCCAGTCATCATGGTGTTTTCCAGTCGTCGAACAATAACACTCTTGGCCGTCGTAACAGTGTAATGGGATTTTTAACCAACAGGAAGAGTTCATTGTCACCGACACCTAAGAGTAGTACTGGAGATTTAAAGAGAAGACCGTCACTTTCACCACAGCCTATTTTCAAGCAATCTCGTTCGCCACCTCCAGATCAAAGATTTCATGAAACTAAACTAAGGAGTGGTAGGGGTATAACAGTGAAAAAACATACTAGATTGAATAAACCAAGGCGTGGCTTATATTTGGATAGTTTACATTTCACTAATATTCACAGTAGACACAAATTGGAAGTAATGTTAAGAATTAGTAAACCAGATTCCATCGATCCGACTAAATTGAGACATTATGAAGTGTTGATAGACACTCCAATTTTCTTGATTTCTGAAAAGTGTAGCGAAGGCAATATGGAGTTACCTACATACTCCGATGCTATTAACGATCCGCTATCCCCAGGTAGGCCACTTAATCTGACAGCACCTCCTACTTTTGAGGAAGCCATCTCAGTTCCAGCATCTCCGATTCAATCACCAATGGGATCACCGGCATTGCCGCCATTGAGAATTCCATCATTTTCGCCAACCACGTCACCGTTAGGTTCCCCACTGTCTTCGCCTCGTACGAGAAGCTCTAACATACCAAAAGATTCAGATATTCAACATTTAAGTTTAACTAATGCACCAACGTTGACTCCTCCTGAGAATGCTCCACATTTAAACTCATCTTCCGCACCTGGAGTCAATGCCAGCTTTACGAAGGATAACCATATGTTTAACAACTTGGATAAATTGATGAGTTCACCTACCAATGCCAATAGTAGAAATGATGGTCGTAGTAGTAACATCAATCCACATAGTTCCCGGGATATTAGTAACGTTACTAATTCAGATGATTTGAACATGACAAGGCCTAAATTTAACGAGAAACCGGAAAGACGTACAACAGACAAGCCTCAAAGAACATTTTCATCAGAACCACCTAAATATGACGATATCATACATAAATGACTGACGAAAAATATTTAATTTTTTTTTTTTTTAGCCTTTATTATTATAATTAATACCACCCATTGTGATTACTGTGAAGCGACCGTTGCCATTACATTCAACATATACGTCAGGGAAGAAAAAAAAAGTATATAATACATAAGTATGCTTCATTAAATTAAAATTATATCTGTAGTGCTCCTCTAGCGGTATTAAAACCAGCATAACTCATCATCCTCATACCCGCGGCTCCAAACGGAAAGTAGGAAATTGCATAATAGACCACGGCAACCAATTCAAGAATGGCACATGGTAATGTCAAAATTGTACTTTTTGAAATGGCAGCAAAATAGATCGTTAATAGACAAGTACCAAAGAAAAAAATGGTAAATGGTATTCTTTCCTTCGAACTAAGATGTTTTAAGTATGCAATTGGACCCATCAAAACACCAAACGCAAGTACAAACAATAATGATCCCATTGACCACAAAAGACCAAATTTCCTTGGCTTGACAGCTAACGCAGGGAATAAAAACACACAAATAGTAAAACAGGCTGCCGAACCCAATATAAAACTTAGAAAAAGTAATAAACGTTCGGTTCTTGATAGTGAAAACCACGGAGGTTCCTGATCTTGTTCTACATCCTGTCTTGTCAGAGGCAATCTCGCATAGACATCCTGTGCAGTGTTATTAAAAGAATCTGCCCATGAAGAGAACAGCGTCTTTGCAGACTCATTGAAACCTTGAGAGTTTTGGGACCTATTTTCATTCCATCTCTGAAATGAATTACGGAAGGAATTAAATTGATTAGATGAATCCATAGATATATAACTTCTAAATTTTTCACATACGGGTGGTTATCGAGCTGTAATGAAACATGATAACATGTCCCTTTGATACTGAGAGGAATGCATTATATGTGGCCGGGTTACGCAACCTAGTTGAAAAATGTTCCTTCATTCCAACTTGTTCATTTCAGGAAGACAAATGAACATTTGACAATTGTCGGCAATTTCCACTTAACTTGGGTAAAAGGGTCCAGATTGTAGCTGTTAAAGGTTGGGTAGGGTTAAATTTTTGTCACGGAATTTCCAAATTATTTTTTACCATTATCTCTATTTTCGTATCTTTTTCATCGATTGAATGATGGTGGCTCCGGGAGATGAAGGCTGGGAGGAGCAACAGACATGGGAATCACTTCTCAATGAACACATTTATGGAGGGTTAGATTTCCCCCCTCAGCAGCCTTATGATGGAAATACTCCGGCACAACACGAAAATCTACCATATGATATTGATCACGATAAAATGGAATTCAATCAAAACACATCGAGAAGTGATTCACAGTTAGATGACCAATATTCTTTCTCTGAAGAGGCTACTCCATTAGGAACCCTCCCTACGGGAATATCTACGATGACTATGTCAGGGCAAAACTGGAGAGACCCACCAGCAGATGAATTACGGCGAGAGTCTATTCCACAACAACAACAACAACAACAACAACAACAGCAGCAACAACAACAACAACAGCGGCAGCAGCAGCCACTACAGCAACCACAAATACAACAGGCACCATTGTCTGAGTTTTTTACAAGGACAGACGATGCTTCTCTGAGCTTCGCAGATGATCTAGGGTCTTCATTAGGGTCAAGCCTTTATACTGAAATCCTTACCCCTAGTTATTCGTCGTCGGTGCCTTACCAACCCCAGTCTTTCAATGGTCCAGCATCATACTTATCACCACCCACAGGCGTTAGATCACCAAGTTCATCTTTAAGGGCACCTTCTTACCTTTCGGGATCTATAAGAAACACTTCTGCTAATACCCCAAGAACGCGACATGCTTCCATTAGTAATAGTATTAATAACGGCATTGAAGGTATACTACCGGGAAATGTTTCTAATGAAGATAGGCTGAAGCGTAAAAGAGAGTTTCATAATGCAGTGGAAAGACGTAGGCGTGAACTAATTAAGCTAAAGATCAAGGAATTGGGCACGATAGTACCGCCTTCACTTTTAAATTACGACGGTAACGGTAAGCAGGTCAAACCAAATAAAAGTATTATCCTTAACAAGACTGTTGAATATCTGGAATATTTACTACAGGTCTTGGAGGCACAAGAGAGAAAAAAGATTCAGTTATTAAAAACGCTGCAAGAATTACAGGACAAGAGTAAAGCTACCAACATGCAAAATCACAAAGAACAACAGCAGCCGCTCCTAATGACGGGCCCAACTCCTCCAAATAGTGAGGTTAGTGATCTATCAGGTAAAGTTGTCCACACAAGAGCCAATCCTTCACCATCTCCACTAACAACTGTGCCGTGGAATGATAACCAACAGAATTTGGCTCCTACTAATGACGACCTGCAGCAGTTTCTATCTGGTGATCTTATTGAAGCAGAGGATAATGCCAAGTTGATATTTGGCGATGGTAATGCCAATCCAGCGGATTACTTATTAGAATTTGACTCGTAATGAAAGGAAGACAAGAAATAAAGAGAACTTTACGTTCATAAACAAGTGTATATTCTAAAAGAGAGCAAAAAGGATAACGAATACTACGGTTATTTTGATATTTACCGCCATCTTTTCTGATCAGGTGATTATAGAGTTTTTTTTTTTTTTTTTTGCCAAAGTCACTATACGTATAAAAATGAATTACACTTTTCAAAAGTCCTTTAGCAGATCGCTACCTAAATAACAGCATCCGAAGGCAAGCTGAAGGCAAGCTGAAGGCAAGCTGAAGGCAACCTAAAGAGTACCCTTTAGAAACCAATCCCTATGAGTTGGGTTTCGTTGTATTTGAGAAGACTGCTATATCTGGGTAGGCGAAGAAACACAAAGGCAATAAAATTTTTTGATAGTTTCTGTACTTTTAGTAACGTTAACATTGATCGGAGTTCAACATGTTTCTGACCACATGGAGGTTGATGTTTTATCCTCCTCTATGAATTATTTAAACTATTTCTCGAATGGATCTAGTAAGACAACCCAAGATCACTATTTTGATCAAAATAAATTGACAGAGGTGATGAAATTTACCATGGAAAAGGTAAGGTTACATTCATCATCAGCAGTTGTGGTTAAGAAAAATAATAAGGATTGTCAATTAGGTGATGTTGGAATCAGTGCTATTGATGACTTTTCCAAAATAACAAAGCAACAACTGTTGAGATGCATCGATTTCCCCGAAGAGACTTTCCATCAATTGCAGAATTCACATGACAGGTTTCTTGATACACTGATCAACGAAATACTGAAGGAATACCCAACTGATCTGTATGGAGGAAAAGGTATTGTAATAGTCGGAGGTGGAAAGTACACTTTGTATGCGATGCCTGCTATAAAAGCGATCAGAATTAACGGTGACCCTACAATCCCAGTCGAATTGATGATACCACCGGAAAACAATGGCGAAGATGCCTTTTTGTGAAAATGTTTTGCCCGAATTAGATCCATCTGGATTGACTCGTTGCATTTATATGGACCAAGTGTTTGATGAACAGACTTTAAAGGATGTTAGTGGATACCAATTAAAAGCATTAGCGCTGTTAGCTTCAAGTTTCGAAAAGGTATTACTGTTGGATGCTGATAACTATGTGGTTAATTCTATTAGAGATATCTTTGAAGTGGAGGTGTTCCGGGAGCTTGGCTTAATTCTATGGCCGGATTACTGGAGACGTTTACACTATCCTCGACTATATGATATTGCCAGAATTCCCGTTAATGAACACAAAAGATTAAGATATTCTGTGGACGATGTGAGTCCGGTAGAGTTGTATGACGAAGGAGACTCTTCAAATGTTCCATTCCATGATTTCGAAGGAGCCATTTCTGATGGTGGTACTGAATCTGGCCAATTATTGATAGACAAATCCAAACATTTGGGAACCATTATTTTAAGTCTTTACTATAACTACAATGGTCCTTCGCAGTACTATCCACTCCTGGGACAAGGGTTTGCAGGTGAAGGTGATAAGGATACATTTGCATTGGCAGCTAGCACTTTAACCAACAGGGGAATTGTCTCAAATTACCATCAAGTAAAAACACCTGTTGGTACGAGCGGTAGATGGGTTAACTCAGAGGACGAAATACCAGTTGAAAAGGGTTTTCCAGAAACTAAAAAGTCCTACCGCGGTGTTGCTATGTTACAGCATGATCTGTTGGGTGATTTTGAGGCGTATATAAATGCTTCACATAAAATCAATGATCCTTATGTTAGTGGTTTCAAAGCTTACCATACTGCAATGCTCAGTGAAAAACCTTTAGAAAAAAACAATCAAAAAAGTGCAGAAAAGGTTGCTATTTGGGAGAAGAAAATTCACGATGATTTTTGGAAAATCCATAAAGAACAGTACAATATAAAGAATTTTTTACAGTGCTTTAAAGATGTACCTGTACTTTTCGTTCATTCTCATCTACCTAAATATAACCCTTGGCAGTTAGCGCTCGCAGGTGATTTAAAATATGATGGCAAAAAAGTTATGGAGAAGCACGTAGATGATCCATATTTTAAACCTTCTAGACATGGTCATTATAGAATGTACGGAGATGATTTCAAAGAAAAGATTAATTATGACTTAGAGTTGGCCAATTTCATTACTATGCGCGATCACATATGTGCGGTTAAGGATGGATACAGAAATTTCAGTTATTTATCTAAAGAGGTGAACAAGGACGATAATGGCCAAGAGAAGTACGAAATTATGTGTGATTACATTTCCGAAAGAATTGACATGCTATTAAACACTACCTGGCTAGGAAGTGTTTATTAAGTAGTTACATGACAATACTAATGGTTAACCTTTCAGGATAATAGAGAGGTGGTATAAACTAATCTTTTATAGGCCCTTATAGAAATGAATGTTATCAACGATCAATGATTTTTCGCGAAATTCATTAATTCAAATAAATATATGTTTGCTCATGCCATAATGCACAAAAATCAGGCTTATTCTGAAAACTAAGATTCTTCTCAAACAGGACAACTCTAACCAGGATCATACCCAGCTTCTCGCCTCAACTAACTGAAATCTTGACACATGCAACTTTTGTAATGCACATAACTGAATCTATGCGATTTTGAAGACCGAGAATTAAGAAATGTCAACACAATACCAGAGCAAAAACAAAGGTAACAAAAGGTTGAAGAAGACTAAATGCCAAGAAGTCAGCACGATGATTGCCCCAAGCTACGAGAAGAGACTGATTTTGAAGAATTATATCCTGAACTGACTAAAAATACCTTGATTCCACTTATTCTTCCCGATACATCGAGTGAAGATGTTAACACTCGTGATAAACACAATTTAATTGAAAATAATAATATTCGACATAAATGTCATACCAAACAGCTCATAGTCAATGGGACAGTCAGGTTAGAACCAATAAATATACCTAGTCGCGATTACAAGTTCAAAAAATGTAAGATATCCATCGCACAACTAAACCAAAGAGACAATCTTCCGACATCTAAAGTTGCGAAGAAATCTAAAAAAGTCATTCTACCAACCAAACTTCAGAATAAGAGAACATCTTACCTTACCAAGTTTCATGTAGGGACTTCATTGGAAGAAAATGATCACAAATTAACAAATGTTCTTTATCAAATATCTTCAGCTTTACACAATTTTAAAACGGAATATGACATGGATGAGCAAGACGATTTATATTTGAATTTCCTCAATTCAGAATATTGCCATGGCCAGATGCAGCATCATGAGTTTGAAATAGTTATGAGCGTTTTGGAAGCAGAATGGCATCATTTGGAAATACAAATTCCACCAAGGTCCATAAATTCCAACGTCTCAGAAACAGACCACCAATCACATACTGCTAGGGTTCATTTTGAACTCTATGGATCTGATGATGGTACTGGGGTATCTTTTGATCAAAAATGTGCTGTTTGTGGTGATGCCGATAGTGATAGTTCTAATGTGATTGTATTTTGTGATGGTTGTGATGTTGCAGTACATCAAGAGTGCTATGGTGTAGTATTTATTCCGGAAGGCCAATGGTTGTGTCGTCGATGTTTAGTATCGAAAAATCGTAAAGTTAATTGTCTTTTTTGCCCCAGCCATACTGGAGCATTCAAACAATCCGATACAGGATCCTGGTCTCATGTTGTTTGTGGGCTCTGGATACCTGAACTATTCTTCGCGAACGTGCACTATATGGAACCCATTGAGGGTATTAATCATATCAATAAATCAAGGTGGAAGCTTTTATGCTATATATGTAAGCAGAAAATGGGAGCATGTATACAATGCACCCAAAGAAATTGCTTTAGCGCTTTTCATGTAACATGTGCTAAAAGAGCTGGTCTCTATATGGATTTTGGTGGATCTTCCATTGTTGAAGTTGCAACAAATCAATTTTATGCTCCACACATGTTACGATCCTTCTGTGATAAACATTCACCGCCAGGTTGGCCTGACTGCTCAGAAGGAATTTTTAAGACAAGGAGATACTTTTCAGATACGAATGATACTGTGATGCCTGGTAAAGTAACAAATGCTGCATTACAAAGTGCTACAACAGCTACTACTAAGAACAAATGGAAAACCAACCGTGGTACTCCAATTGCTCCCAATATATTTGCAGAGAAGATAAAACAAATTTTAACCTTTTTTCAAGTACCAGGCTCCACTCCAGCAGCCTATCACATATGCAAATACTGGTCAATGAAAAGAGAACTAAAAAGAGGGGCACCACTTGTGCGTAAATTTGACCCAAGTTCTTATAACATGCTAGATGTAGAACAACTAAAGGAAAGAATTCAAGTGACAGATCTATTACTAAGTGATTTATCAAAACTTCAGAATTTATGCGATTTGGTAAAAAGACGTACGGTAGCTCATAATAGCAAACGTTTTGTTGAACGGAGCATTCGTGATAAAATTGAACACTTTGAAAGTTATATGGTCCAGTCTGTAATACTGGACAAATTTGTGAACTCCGATCATTTTAAAGCGTTACAAAGGGCTATCTCTAATGAACAAACACTTTCTGATCTTTTAAAATTCAAAAGTTACAGATGCAAAAACCTGAGCATCTTAACAAAGGACCTCCATCATTTTTTGGACTCATTGGAAACAAGTTCTAAATCAACGAGAGTTCTTTCTACTAATTTGCAGAAAACTCGAAGTTATTTGAATGATTTAATTAAAAATTACGAAGAATTCGATTTCAAGGAATTATTACGTCGAGATTTTTACATCAATAATAAAGACGTTTTGAAATCTAGGGAAAGAAATTGGAGAGCAACTTATTATCAAGAACTTGAGAGTCTTAGTGATGTCGAAGAACTTTCTGAAGACAATAAAAGAACTCTTCGAACTCAATTTCTAGACAAACAGTAACACAAAGTATGTATCATTTATTAACCAAATTGAACAAAGAAAAATAGTAGATGCCATTCTTCAGAATACTGAAGTTTTTATTATTATTATTATTAGTTTTTATGTATGGCTTACGCTCAATAACGATAATTATTGTATCTAGCTGATCCTGCGTAGAAGCGTGGAGTAAGTCCGCACAAACGTATCCTTCGTAACCAACATTAACATTAAAAAAAATTGGACGAAGAATCGCTATTCAATAACGATAGTTCCTAGAGATGGGGTTAATCAAGAAGGTCACCACTTGGAGCTATGATGAATTGATCGATTATGTTTCTGTAAACCCAACAAGGGACGAAGTTACGCATTATAAAGTAGACCCACAAAATGAAGCAGACGATTCTATCATGAAGATGCATACCGTTAAAGATTTTGGTAGTATTACATGTTTAGACTTCTCTAATTTTGAAGTTGGTTTGGTTGTAGTGGGCGAAAAAGATGGTTATATGAGATTATTTAATATTATGATGGCTGATAATCCAGAATATGAGTCGATTGACATGAGAACTAGAGCTAAACAGCAACGTTGCATTAATACTCTTGGGATTAATAGTAATGGTTTGGTTGCAATGGGCCTTGATAGAAATAGAAACGATGCCTCTTTGCAAATTTGGGATATCAATTATCAAAATACTGGTTCTAGTATTGTCAATCCTACATTCTCGTATTGCACAAATGAAAACATAGTATCTTCCAAATTTTTGAATGAAACTGGAATAATTGTTTCCAGTACAAAATTTCTAAAAGAAATTGATATCAGGGCTCCCCAACCCGTATATCAACATCCCACAAGACTTTCTTATGATATAAAATTAAATCCATTTAACGAATATCAATTCAGCACTTATGGTGATGATGGAACTTTAGCGATATGGGATAAAAGAAAAATCGCTGGTTCAGCAACATCCGCAGAACTGAAAATAGCGGAACCGCTATTGGTATTTGAGAAATTGGTAGGCGTCGGTGCAGCTTCCAAGAAATACATGAATTCGTGTTTCCGTTGGTCCACTGTCCGCAATAGAGAATTTGCTACACTTCATCGAGGTGACTTGATTAAAAGATGGTGGTTGGATTCATGTGGTTCTAATGAAGAAGATGGTGATGAGGTAGAAGAATTATTTGTATCGAGAGTCCGTGATATAGATACCACTTTTGATAGGGTGCTTACTTTCGATTACATCCCTCAGAATAACTATCAGACTAGTCTACTTTGTATGAGACAATCAGGTACCGTTTATCGAATGCCTGTAACTCAGAGCTACACAAAAACTTCTTTTAATAATTATAATTCGTTGATGCTCTCTAACTGCGAAGTACCAAATATGGATGAAATTAAAATCACCAATGGGAACCAAAAATCGAATGTGGAAAACGTCACGAAATCCATGAGGAGGCTTTCTTTTGAAGATTTGGATTTGGAAAACGACTACTTACCAAGTACAGGAGAAAGTGATGAAGACCATGGATCATTGGAAGTTACAAACGAGGAAGAGAATAGCTATTTAGGCATGAATAACTATTCCATTTTTTGGAAACCTGAAAATTTGTTAGAAAAAGATATTAGTGTGATTATCAAGGCCAGGGCCATGCTAGGTTATGGTTTGGATCCTATGGCAACTGTACAAATGATTGATGGATCTAGAACACTCCAAAACAATGCATACATTAGAAACACATGGAGATGGATTGCGATTGCAAAAGCTGCTGTAGATGACGGAACCATGGTTTCAGGTGATCTGGATCTCGGTTACGAAGGTATCATTGGGATTTGGGATGGATTAAGTGGAATTTCGAACCAAAATAGATTACGAGAAGGTAGAATATTGACTGATAAACATTTGGAAAGAGAAATCGAAAAAATAATTAAATTACGCAGAAAGCACAAGCGCGGTTTAGGTACAAATGGTGGTTTGTCTAGATTTACAGGTTCACCAAAGTTGATTCAGAGAAAATTATGCCTCATTGTATCGGGATGGGATTTATCTGCTTCCGATTTTGAAGAAAAATATCAAAATATAATAAAAGCAGGTAGCTATGAAAAAGCAGCGGCTTGGGCTGTTTTCTTTGGAGACATTCAAAAGGCAGTAGAAATTTTAGGTTCTGCCAAAAAGGAAAAGTTAAATCTGATAGCGACAGCTGTAGCAGGTTACATGGCCTACAGAGACCAACCTGGTAATAATGCTTGGAGGCAACAGTGTAGGAAAATGTCTGCCGAATTAGAAGATCCTTATCTAAGGGTCATATTTGCCTTCATAGCGGATGATGATTGGTGGGATATTCTTTACGAACCCGCCATTTCCTTAAGAGAAAGACTTGGTGTAGCATTAAGATTCCTAAATGACATAGATTTAAGCAGATTTTTGGAATTAACCTCTTCTGCTGTAATTGAAAATGGGGAATTGGAAGGTTTAATTTTGACTGGTATTACGCCAAGTGGTATCGATCTTTTACAATCGTATGTGGACAAAACAAGTGATGTTCAAACAGCTGCTTTAATATCACTATTTGGTTGCCCCCGTTATTTCCGAGATAAAAGGGTTGACGAATGGGTACAAACTTATAGATCAATGCTTAATTCATGGCAAATAATTCCCATGAGGGCCAAGTTTGATTGTTTGAGAACAAAACTATCAGAAACAAGTGGTGGTGAGATTAGAGCTGAAGTCAAACCAAGACAGATGTATGTTCAATGTATGAACTGTAAAAAGAATCTCAGCAAAATCAATTCATCTTTCTACAATAATAGCATGAAACTCCCCGAAGAAAGTAATCGATCTCTTCATATGACCAAGAAATATGGAATGACGAATACGCCTCTACCTTTAGATAGACAGAATCGAAAGCATTCATGTTCCTACTGTGGTACACCTTTTCCCCGTTGTGTAATTTGTTTACTGTCATTAGGCACTCCAAATCTACCATTTGTTATAGACGGGGCTGGTCAGCAGCTACAAGGAAGTAGCAAAGAAGAAACTAATGATCTTCATAGAGAAGAAGAAATTCAACGAGAGAATAAAAACTACCAAGGAAAGAAACTAAGATTAAACGAATGGTTCAGTTTTTGTCTAAGCTGTAACCACGGAATGCATGCCGGCCATGCTGAAGAGTGGTTCGAAAAGCATAATGTATGCCCAGCACCAGGATGTTTCTGTCAATGTAGTAAATAAATATAAAATAATTAGCCGCTAATGTTACCACTAACAGGTGTAGCGTATGAAAACATTCCGTAAATAGTGATCTATCGTGAGGGGCTTGAAAGGAGAAGTTTGAGGTCCACTTTACCTTGTTGTTGATCTCAAAAATACAATACAGTAAGACAAGAGTTCTAGGTGAGTGACGCTTAAGAAAGATAGCGTGAAAGGATCAGAGTAAGATCTTTACTCGCTGTAATATTCAAAGAAGGAAGAGCTGGGAAGAGAGAAGTTAAAAGAAAACTGAAAAGGGAACAGTTTTTCGTAATATCGTGTCATCACCTGTTCCAACGAAAGCTCTCCAATCTTAGTTAGTTCACCAATCAGAGGAGATTCAAGTTATTCCCTGATTTGTAGTTCCGGTGATTGTCTGAAGAGCATTTGCAAGATGTATTCGCAAGTTGAGCAAGAGATTCAAAGGAAAATTGAGCGGGAACACAATATTATCCGTGGGGCTTCAAATTTAAAGAAGAAGACAGACAATGTTATGGTAATTCAGAAATGCAATACAAATATTCGAGAGGCAAAACAAAATATTGAATACTTGGAAGAGACATTTAAAAGGTTACACATTAACGATGAGGTTCCACAGGACGAACCGACAGAAAACATTAGAAAAGGCTATGGTCACCTTTCCACAATTTCGCCTGAGGAACATATATTTTCAAGATTAGATCTAGTTAAATATGATTGTCCATCATTGTCACAAAGGATTCAATACATGCTACAACAGTTAGAATTCAAATTACAAGTCGAAAGACAGTATCAGGAGGCCAACGCCAAACTGACTAAATTATACCAGATTGACGGCGATGCTCAAAGTAGTTCAGCTGCTGAAGGTGGAGCACTGGAGTCCAGGAGCCGTATTCTTTTGTTAACGAAAGCATTGAAGAAATATCAAGCAATTAACGTTGATCTGGACCAATTTAAACAACACGACAGCGATGCTTTAGCCAATCAACCGAAATTTAGAAGAAAGCAACTTACAGGTGAATTACATATAGGTGTTACGGCTGTTAGGGATGTTGATCATATTCAATCACCTCTCTTTTCAAGAAAACCTGAGAGTTACATCACCGTTAAGATTGACGATACTATCAAGGCCAGATCAAGGGCTTCAAGAAATGACAGATGGAATGAAGATCTAGTTATACATGTTGAGAGAGGTAATGAAGTGGAAATTACCGTTTATGATAAGGTTAACGATGTAATGAATCCTGTGGCAGTAATGTGGTTATTACTATCAGATGTTGCTGAGGAACTTCGTAAGAAGAAGGTTGGACAAAGTACCGATCAACAAGGTTGGGTTAATGCGTCTAAAGTTATGAGTTCGTCTTCTTTAGGATCTTCGGCCTCTTCAGGTCGTGGATCAGCTCTGAGTGGTACAGCAACTTTATCTCCTAGCACGGGTCAAACGAGTGGAGTTAATGGTAGTGGCCTAGCGTCATCTATCGACAACAGAATATCCACAACCTCATGGTTTGTCTTAGAACCAGCAGGACAACTGCTATTGACCTTAGCCTTCGAAAAGTCCTCACAACCGGTGAAGAAGAATAAAGTTGGTGGTCTTCACAGACATGGTGCGATCATTAATAGACAAGAAGAAGTTTATGAACAGCATGGTCATCATTTCGTACAAAAGTCATTTTACAATATTATGTGCTGCGCATATTGTGGCGATTTTCTAAGATATACGGGATTCCAATGCCAGGACTGTAAATTTCTCTGTCATAAGAAATGTTATGGTAATGTGGTTACCAAATGTATTTCAAAGACTACCACTGAATCTGATCCTGATGAAGCTAAGTTGAATCATCGTATTCCTCATAGATTTGATCCTGTGGCTAACAGAGGAACCAAATGGTGTTGTCACTGTGGTTATATCTTACCATGGGGTAAACAGAAAGTTCGTAAATGTTCTGAATGTGGTATTATGTGTCATACGCAGTGTGCTCATTTGGTCCCAGATTTCTGTGGTATGTCCATGGAGATGGCTAACAAGATTTTAAGGACTATCCAGGATACCAAGAGATCTCAAGAAAAGAGAAAGAGAATTTCTCCTTCTTTCCAAACAGATTCTTCATCCAAAACCTTTGTCGCTAGTGGTTCATCTCCTGGTAAATCAAGTCAAGAATCATCTAATTCAAACTACAAGCGAAAGAGTGATACTAGTAATTTGACAGTACCCAAGGCTTCTGCAGATGAAAACACAGCTCGTAGGACAAAACATGAATACACCTCTCCCTCTCAATTGAAACCTCCTGAACAGTTACAACGTCAAAAGCAAGAGGAACAGTACCAGCAATATCAGCAACAGGAACTCCAAGAACTGCAGCAGTTAAAACAATTACAGCAATTGCAACAGCTACAACAATTGCAGGAGCTTCAACGACAGGAAGAGCAATTGGCCCAAGAAGCCGAAGGTAGGAGAATAGAGTCCGCCGGTAATAGGATAAATGAATACATTGACCGGAATGAGACCTACTTGAACTTCACAGAAAATGCTCATAAGGTTGAAGAACCAATGGTTCCTACAGGTAGAACATTGGATCCCTTAGTAGCGGACAACAGTAATGCCTACGCAGATCCAGCTAATCCTTATCTAGATACTGAAGAAACAGAAGAAGTTAGGGCAAGTAAATCATTAGATAACTGGAAAATTCAAGAGCAATTTGCCCAAGAAGAAGCTGTCAGAAGACAACAACACTTGTATGATATGGAGGTGGATGCCATGTTAGGAGAAGAGCAGTTAGAGACTACAAAGGGTGGTCAAATAGAACCACTACCAGCACCTAATTTACGAGACCTCTCTTTACGGGACTCTTATGAAACTAATCCCGTTGATGCTGGTGCCAGTTCTTCCTTAGATCACACCAGTTCTAATCCATTTAGAAATATGAATAATGAGGTACAAGAGAGAGACCAATTACAGGTTCCCGGTGCAGATACTTTTGGATATGTATCGAAATCACCAGCAACTTCTGGCTCATCAGGCGATCAACAAGATGTTGACATTTCCAGGTACGGTTATCAAATCTCACCACAAAGACCACAAGGTACTGGGAAACGCAAAAAGAAGACAGCCAAACGGAAGAAGGTTTCATTGGATGATTTTGTATTACTGAAAGTTTTGGGTAAAGGTAATTTTGGTAAAGTTTTACTGTCCAAGTCTAAGAATACCGGTAGACTTTGCGCTATCAAAGTTCTTAAGAAAGATCACATTATTCAGAATCACGATATTGAAAGTGCTCGGGCCGAAAAGAAAGTATTTATGTTGGCAACTTTGGCTAAACATCCATTTCTCACAAACCTGTATTGTTCATTTCAAACCGAAAACCGTATTTATTTTGCAATGGAATTCATTGGTGGTGGTGATTTAATGTGGCATGTACAGAATCAAAGACTTTCGGTGAGGAGAGCTAAATTCTATGCTGCAGAAGTATTATTGGCATTGAAATATTTCCATGACAATGGTGTAATTTACCGTGACCTGAAATTAGAAAACATTCTTTTGACACCGGAGGGTCACATTAAGATTGCAGACTATGGGTTGTGTAAAGATGAAATGTGGCACGGTTGTAAAACATCTACATTCTGTGGTACGCCTGAATTTATGGCACCTGAAATTCTTAAAGAGCAAGAGTATACTAAGGCTGTGGATTGGTGGGCATTTGGTGTTTTGCTATACCAGATGCTTTTATGTCAATCTCCATTTTCAGGTGATGATGAAGATGAAGTTTTCAACGCTATCCTTACTGATGAGCCACTATATCCGATTGATATGGCTGGAGATATCGTTCAGATCTTCCAAGGGCTGTTAACAAAAGATCCGGTGAAGCGTTTGGGTGCTGGTACTCGTGACGCTCAGGAAGTTATGGAAGAGCCCTTCTTCCGCAATATAAACTTTGATGATATTTTGAATTTGCACGTTCGCCCACCCTATATTCCAGAAATTAAGTCCCCAGAAGATACTTCGTTCTTTGAACAAGAATTCACGTCTGCACCACCAACTTTAACGCCCTTACCTTCTGTTTTGGATACAAAACAGCAAGAAGAATTTAGAGGATTTTCATTTATGCCAGAAGACCTCGAGCTTTGATCTTACTGCTTTATTTTTAATTGATAATTTCTCACTATTTTAATCAAACACTGGATTGATAAAAATTTGAAGAATCTTATTTTTTTTATAAATTATGATTGCATTTAATATTATTGATAGATAAAAAAGATCCATTGTCTTAAGTTATTTATATTGTTTATTTAGGTCTACCGTTCGAATCCTATCATGCACGTTTCCTGTTATTTTATATTTTTCAACACCTTTTAGTGCCTTCAAAATAATAATACGAGTATTCAAGGGACACTCGTACTTTCAACTTCTACACCAGATCAACTCTTGATCTCCCCTCCAAAGATCCAGGGGATTACAATGTTTAGTTCAAAAAAGCTGAAAAATGTATCTATGAAGCTGAAATCTAAAACTTCTACTGCAAACGATGGTTCTCCAAAGGCTCAATCAGAAGAAACCTCGCCCTCATCATCGTTAGATGAAGGTAATAAGAATCATAAAATTTTTGGTAAACACTCTTCAAAGGGACCTTTCTCTTTAAAAGGTGCTTTGGAATCACCCAAGATTGCCTCAGGCGGTAGTTTTGACGATAGTGCAATAGGTGGTTATAATTCTTCATCTAATGAGAAATTATACACTACAAAAGAGTTGAACCACTATGGTCTTAGAGGTAAAGCAGTTACGGCAGCATTTGATTTCACACAATCTCTTCTAGCGGTAGCAACAGAGGCTGGTGAGATTCACGTATTTGGAAAACAACAGGTAGAGGTTACATTTGTGTTAAGAACACCAACTAAGATTAAATTTCTAAGATTTGTTAAGGGTGTATTTCTAATAGCTATTGATCAGAAAAATATTATTATGGTTTTTTCATTATATTCAAAGAAAATGCTTACTTCGCTGTTTAGTCCAGGTCAGATTGAATGTATAGAAACAGATCCTACCTTGGATTGGTTATTCCTAGGTTTTCACAATGGATTAATAATGATTTATGATGTGGATCATGACATTTTTTCTGAGTTTAAAATTGAAAACTTACAGAAGACCAAATATTTTCCTAGGGAAGGAACAACCCCCGTTAAATCTATCCAATGGAATCCGAGAGATGTAGGATCAATTCTAATTTCATATAATTATGTGACTGTTGTCTATTCATTGATTGATGCTGATGTCAAACAACACTTTATTTATGAACTTCCACCGTATGCTCCAGGAGGGGAATATTCAGAAAGCTTAATGAAGCACAGAACCCCCAAGGTTGTGCAATCTCTTTATCATCCTAATTCTTTGCACATAATGACCTTGCACGAAGACAATTCCATGGTTTTCTGGGATGCTAATACTGGACAACTACTTCAGGCTAGAACGATATTTGAAACCGATGTACACATTAAACAAAATACTATTACGGAACCAATGCCAGGTGCTCCAAAAATAAAGAGGGCTAATTGGATCTGCCAGAGTAATCCAGAATATACTTCACTACTCTTATTCACCGAAAGTGAGCTTACAGGCTCTGCTTTTACGATGATTGACCTTGGTGGAACCCCACTTTACTCTTTGACCACATATGAAGGTATGAGTAAGTATTACGCCAATACTAAAAATCAAAAATTATTTCCGATAGAAAAAGATGTTCCAGTTGTTGATTATTTGCCAATTTCAAGGAAGTCGCCACATTTTGCTGGTTGTCATGATCCAAGTATAATATTAATTCTTCTAGCTAATGGTGAAATGGAAACCATGATGTATCCATCAGGACTATTTACTTACAAAGCAACTCTGTTCCCTCAAACTCTCTCATGGATTAGACCTCATGCTACAACAACAATCTGTACCGCTGCTCCTAGGAAGTTATGGTTTGGTATGATGTCAGCGGCTAGGAACAATGATGGTATTCTTCAAGGTGGCATGCCTATCAAAAAAGATTTTAGGGTGGGTGATATTCGTTCAGCGTTGGCAACGGGACATAGCGATGGGTCTATCAGACTATGGGATGCTTCTCACAATGAATTAAGCGAAAGTTCTGTGTTTGAAATCAGTTTATCCAGAATATTAAACAAAGCCACCGATCTAACTGTCGAACATCTATCTTTTGCACCGGAAACTCTGGAGCTTGCAGCTGCAACAGCATCTGGTGAAGTTACATTATTCAAATTTGAAGTTAACCAATTTTACAATCCTAATTCCAAAGAAGATATAAGGGACTTAGATTTGAATTTTAGAAGATTTTCACTAAATGACTATAAAAGTATTCTAATAGACGTAAGGGAAAGGTCTTCTGAGAAAGTGAAGCAAGGTTTCATGCCGGCGCTAGTAGTTAATGCCAGAAGAGGTAAAGTTTCTACGGTTAAAAACAGTAACGTTGGATTTGTATGTATTGGTTACCAAGATGGAACTTTAATTGTTGTTGATAGACGAGGCCCGGTGGTAACTTTCATCGGTGATATAAAGGCAATACCAAAGCTTAATGGTACGTATGTGACATATGCTGAATTTGGTACCATGGAGTTTGGTACCGACGGCTATTCGAGTGTGCTACTGTTTTGTGGTACAAATGCTGGTGACCTAATTATTTTCAAGTTAATTCCTAATGGTAAAGGTACTTTTGACACTCATTGTGTTGATTCTATCAAGACAAACAGTTCGGCTATTTTCAAAATCGATCTCTTTTCCAAAACTGGACGCAGCTGTGTAGCTAATATGGCATTACTTAAAGAATTGAGTACTGGCGTTTGTGATCCTGGTTATGTTATCCTTTCTTCTTCTAATGAACTTCGTATGATCCGTCCTGGTAAATCCTCAGATCACCATAAATCGTTTAAAGCACCTTTAGTTGCAAGCTCCTTATGTTTTATACCATATACCACTCCTAAAGGTGAAATAAAGGAAACTTCGGATTTTATTACACTTCAGATGAATGGTGATATTAAGATCTTTTCGATGCCAGATATGAAGGAACGCTTTTCGACGCGCGCTCCAATTCCACCAAACCCCCACTTTGCTCATGATTGTTATGTTTTGAGAAACGGGGACATTTTCTCGAGGATAAGTATTTCTGAGTCCTCGTTACTATCTGTAGTGAATAACAGAGCTACTGGTTTAAATCACAATTATAATGACCCAGTTACGAAACCGACAGACATGCTATACAATCCAACACTCCAAATACCCTTTAGGCCCCAAGTAAACAGTTTACAATGGGCCAGAGGTACGGTATATTGTACTACTGATCAGATTGACCAATTGCTGGGTGGGGAAAATAGACCACCACCTAAATATGAAGAAAGTAAAATCGCACATGGAACAATTTCTAGGAATCTTGAAGATGACAAGAAAAAGGCCAAACAACCTATCAACAGTGATTTTTCCTATCAAAGACCGGTTAAAAACCGTAGCCAGAAGAATCAGAGTTATTTCAAGGGCGTAACTCGTTCTTGGGAAAATAAATGGGATAATATAGAAGACAAGTTAAATGATTATGCTGCTGATATGAGCGAGGGACTGAACGAAGTGTTCGAAGAAACTACAAGGAATATGGCAAGAGGTGCTTTTGGTATCTAGATAATTACGTCTAGATACTTAACACCTTTGTTCTTACTGTTATTTTGTATGTAAAATCGTTGTTATACTAGAAATAAAAACTGAAGTTCGCGCCCTTCTTATACAAAGGGACTTCAAAAGAAAAAAAAAAAAGTTTGAACTGGCAGGAATTCTAAAATTTTAGGGTTCGAAGGCAAATTTACTATCCCTGTCATGTCAAATAACGAAATTACTGTAACTGCACCATCACAAGTGTCCTTAGATGCTGATACTGTCTTCTGTCAGGGAGACAGAACCAATAATCGACTAACGGTTACTAGAGAAAAATGTATTAATCCGTCGTTGGTAGACTCATTCTTATCACTACTGCGACATGGCACCGACGATGTAATAAAACAAAGAATGAGCACTTATGAAAGAGCTAATGGAGCTCCTCGATTTTCTGCTGGCAAATGTGATCAATTTTTAAGCAACGAATTGTATCCAAATTGGTTGATAAGAGATGAAGTACTAGGATTTTGTGAAAATGAAATGAATCAATTGAAATCACAACTGCTGCAGGAATATGGAGGTGGAAGTCCAACGGATAAAATGCCACAGTTGGATTCAAGAATTGATCCATATGCAGCAAGAGATCTGTTGGAAGAGCGTGACATGCACTTTGGCAAAGTGGCGAGATTACAAACGTGGCTAGACAACCATAAACAAGTGGAATCCATTTTAAGATCCAACAGCGATAGAGTATTGAAGAACATTTGCGATGAAAATGCCAATTACCTTCAGCAATTTTGGAAATTCGAGCAAGAGCGTTGAAATAAAGGAGAATAAAGCTAAAACTGCTTAAGGAATTAAGACTATTACAATCACTATTGCCATTACCATTACTATTCTTATGTGACCATTGCATAATTGAAATTCACACGTGAAGAGTGTTGTGGTTGTTGCCACGTGATGTGATTTTCGTATCACTGGATCAAAGATCACGGTATTTACTAAACAGTGTGTCATAACATGTGCTGACAGATGTATTTAAAAAAAAATTGGAATAATTTAAAATGTTTGACTCTTACTAAAAAATACTTAAGGACGATAGAGTTGGATTTATCGATATTTGATTCTACAATAATTTCAGAGGGAATTTTAGTTTTGTAGTTCTTCAAAGAGAAAACTACTATGAGCGAAGAAATACCTTTGCCAACTTTGGCAGAATACGGATTTTCGGAAAATACAGGATTTTTACCAAAAAATTTACCAGCTACTAGGCTATCGGATTCCTACTATTGCAAATGGGAATCCATTGCTAATAACTTACCCTCGTTGATTCTCACAAGAAAAATTAGAGATGTCGTGGATCGCTTGCCAACTTTAAAAGTGAAACCAAGTTTACTATCAAATATAAGTGAATTGAGGAGAGCTTATTCAATACTTTGTTTTATTACAAATGCCTATGTTTGGGGAATCGGTGAACCATGTGACACCATACCGGATGCTATCGCACAACCATTGCTTAAAGTTTCAGACGAGTTGGGAATTGCACCTTTGTCAACATATGCATCGGTAGTTCTTTGGAATTTTAAACCGGTTATCGATGATGAGGATTTAGTTGATGATGTAATGGACTTGTCCAATTTAACGACGATTAATACGTTTACAGGAGGTATGGATGAAAGCTGGTTTTATTTGGTGAGTGTAGTGTTTGAGAAGGAGGGGGGTTCGTGTTTAGTGGCAGGTTTAAAGGCTATTCAGGCTGTCAGGGATAATAATTCGGGTAGATTGATAGAACAATTGGAAATTATTGCACAAACTATTGACAAGTTGGGGGCGATTCTAATGAGGATGAACGAGATGTGTGATCCTCATATTTTTTACTACAGGATTAGGCCTTTCTTGGCAGGTTGGAAGAATATGGCTGAGGTTGGTTTACCTCATGGTGTGAAATATGGATCTGATGGTGATTATATGGCTTTCGCAGGTGGTTCTAATGCTCAGAGTTCATTGATTCAGGCAATTGATATCATTTTAGGTGTTGAACATTTTCCATTTGGCAAGCGGAAGGCTGATCAAGGTAATACTATTTCTGCTGAAAGCAATCAAAATAACTTCCTTAACGAAATGAGAGACTATATGCCCCGCAGCAGCACCCAGTTTTTAAACCATTTGTCTTCTGTGAGTAACATTCGTGATTATGTTATAAGGAATCAGAATAATGAAAAGATTACTTTGGCCTATGATGCATGCTTGGCAATACTGAAGTCTTTCCGTGACAAACACATCCAAATTGTTACTCGTTATGTCATTTTACAAGCCAATAAAAAGTCTGGTTCTGAGACTCTCAAAACCGGGTTGGCGATGACTCATGGTAAGAGGGAACAAAAGGGTACTGGCGGGACGGCTTTGATACCGTTTTTAAAGCAATGTAGGGATGAAACTGGTAGTAGTGCAGCTTCAGAGTGGGGTAAGAAAGTCTTGAGTACTGCAGTCTTGAACGTTAAGGAAGATTCATCCATCCCTGGTATTAAAAAGAGATCTAATGGCCAAGGTCCTGAACAAGAGCGCAAAAGGGCTAAATTGGGGCTTTCTGGTAATTGGGATATAGATGGTGACTCCGCAGAAGCCGATGGCGCTGGTCATGCTATTGGACACTGGTAATTGACAATGTCTTGCTTTCATAAACAAGGCTATGTAATGAAACGTGATTACAATCTTTTTATAAAAAACTCTATGTTATTACAAGGAGGAAATGTAAACGTTGTTGAGTTTTCCTCTGGCTTTAATTATTGTTTTTCTATTCATAAACCTCTAATTAGTCTCGTCACTTCATCAACGCCATCCTTATGAACGCTGCCCAACTTTTCCTGAACTGCACCGACAATTTCGTCGGCGCCGATTAATTCACCGTCATCATTGGCGAATTCTTGACCTAATCTCTTAACACGCAATTTACCCTCCAGATATTCTTCTTTACCAAGGATAACTGCCAAAGGAGCACCAGATTTCTCGGCAGACTCAAATTGTTTTCTAGGATTTGCCTTAGATTTATAAACATATTCCGCTTCAATACCGGCGTTCCACAACTGTTTGGCAACTTTCATTCTTTCAGGCAAGAAACCAGTCCAGTCTTTACCACCACCAAATGCCATGATGAACACTTGGGTTGCAGTAGGTTTAATATTAGCAGAAGATGTTCTTTGTTTGATTAAAGAGAAAATTCTTTCAACACCAAAAGAAATACCAACACATGGAATCTGGTTAGACTTTCTACCAGAAGCTTGGGAGAACATGTTCACCAAATTGTCGTAACGACCACCTGCTGCGATAGATCCAACGCCGACATAGGCAGAGGCATCGTCTTCCGATTTAGCTTTCTTCTTCAATTCTGCAGCTTCTTCAGGAGGAGCAGATCCCGCAGTGACAGCTTCATAAATTAATCCAGTATAATAATCCAAGCCTCTTGCTAGAGATAGGTCAAAAGAAATGTAGGAATCGATACCGAACGCATTAGTATAGTTCATTAATGTGGAAATTTCCTCTAAACCTTGCTTTGCCAATTCATTTGAAGTCAAAACGGGATCTTGCGATAGGATTGAGTAAATTTCTTGTAAGGTACCATTCAATTTAACGTATTCACCAATTTTATCGGCGGTCTCTTCAGATTGGCCCTTTTCCACGGTAATTTCTTTTTTGACGGTTTCCCAAGGGGTCTTATCTAACTTATCAACAGCAGATGAAATTTTTCTCACATCATCATCCTTAACACCAGAAATCTTGAAAATACCGTCTAAAATCTTTCTATGGTTAACCTTGATCTTAAAATCCTTAATACCTAAACCTGTTAAACCTTCCACAAGAATAGAAAGACATTCAGCATCAGGAATCATAGATTCATAATTACCTGCTATATCAAAGTCACATTGATAAAACTCCCTCATACGACCTTTAGTCATTGCAGGTTGATCTCTTCTGTAAACCTTAGCAATGTGGTATCTCTTGATAGTGGGTACATTGTTCATAGCAATATACCTGGCAAAGGGGACAGTCAAATCGTAACGCAATGAACACAGCTCACCACCTTGATCTTTCAGATCATAAATCAACTTAGAGTCCTCACCATATTTACCTGCCAAGATTTCTTTCAATTCAAAAACAGGAGTATCAATGGTAACACCACCATGACGTTTGAAAAGATTGGACAAAGTTCCAAAGATTGCTTCTCTGATCACCATATCGGAATCAGCCCAATCCTTGGTACCTTTTGGTGTCTTCAAAGAAACTTGAAGCTTGTTATTCTTTGGGACAGAAGCAGCACTGGTGGAAGCAGTATCTTGAGACATATTAACAAGTAATCTAGTCGGGAGCCTTTTTACCAAACGATTGATCATAAATTAGGCACAAAATGCCAATTAAAAATTTCGTATTGACGACTTCGCTAGTCTTCAATAAGATGAGATGAGATGAGTGTCCGCAGTAGCATGATTTGAATCCTCCGATTGAAAAATTTCATATCGTTAACTACGTGCCGATGAGATAAACGGAAAGAACAAAGGAATCGAAATATGGGATCAAATATCTAGTTTATCTATATTGACAATATATTTCAAAGGCTCTGTATTTTTTTTCCTTATTCCTTCCAATTTTCTGATAAATATTCCTAGTATTTAAAAATATATTCATGGAAATGTATGATAATCCGAACATGATAATGCTCGAAGCGTTATAAAAATACTGTCGCCATAATTTTTTCCAGTATACTTATATGATTAATATTCACTACTTTTTGAAAATTTTTTGTGACATTTTCTTATGAATATTTATTTAAATCTTGTGAAATAGAAGAAAAATCTATGTACAATTCCATTTAGCGTCGTTCAATATTTCTTGTTCCCAGACTCTTCAATCTTTTTAACAGTTTCATTAAAATTAGGGGTTGATTCAAATTCGACATTACCATTCTGTGAGACGCTGGCATAATTGAAGTAATTCTTCGTGGGGCTTTGTATTAGGGAGTTTTTCTTAGGGAATTGTTGCTCGACATTATCTCTAGCAATTGGGCTCGCCGGTAGATAAACATTGTAAGAGCTTTGAATCAATAAACTCCTAGGGCCACGAACTTTTAAGTATTTAGTGGGACCATTGATAAGTCTAGTGTAAATGCTTCTAGTCCAATTCCAAAACTTAATCCCTAATGCCTTCGTACTATCCCAGAATAATCGACCGTCATGTTCTTTAATACTCTCGAAAAACCTTCCCGCTTCACTGGGAACTTTTTTAGTCATTTCTGATGGAGGAGATAATTTTTGTTCTGTGATGGCATTAGTAATTTCACGCCTGTTAGCTCCACTAATTGCAAGTAAATGTTCCGACCGTATAATAATTTCGTCTTGGGGGTTCTTCAAATCAATAGTGTACACGGACCCTGATCCACTTAGTAAAACGTTTCCTCTACCTTGAATAGTTTGATATTTTGAGGAAAAAGCTTGTCTTCCACGCTTAATAAAAAATGGATTTGGTGGTTGTACTGAGAGACTGGAATTATTTTCATAAGCAACTACAGAATCTTGACCCCATACATTCCAATCCGCGGATCCATCTAGGTTTAATAGACAAAAAGTTCTAAAGGGTGATGATGAAAGACCTAACCATGGCCCTATCCGATTTGATAAGAAGTTGGGAGCCACTAGTGCGTTAAATCTAGATGTAGAAACTAGCTTGTGGTAGATAGATGGTTTGATAGATCTATAGCGTAATAAGTTAGACCAGAAATGAATCCATTCGTAATTCATGGAGAGTTTTTCCGCACCATGTAATGATACTAAACAACCTCGTCTTATGTACAACGGGATCGAAGGTGGCACAACGAGTGAGGCCATCGTTGCAGGCTGACCTAATACTTGGAATTTAGTGTTGGGAATAGGCTTTTTGTACTCATTATCGTTAAATAATTCTTCAGCATTAGTTTGGGTAGCAGTCTTCAGTTCAGCTTCAGTCGGTACCAAAGTAGTAGTAGTAGGCCTGACAAGGGAAATTGACCTCTTGAAAGTTTGCGGCAAAGTCTTCGGATTTGGCATATGATGTCCTTGAGGAGATTTTTCCTGACAAAATTGTATCTTCTTGATGTAATAAAGGTTCAAGTACTTTTTTTATTTATTTATTTTTGTAAGTTGAAAAACTACACTGACCTACACCATTAGTACCATAGAAAAACATCAACAATCAGGATTAGGGAATTATTTGCTACTTTAATTAATAGCATGAATTTAAACCACTATGATTTAAATACTAATTTCAGCGGATCTTCTTTCCCCATTGTGATCAAGAGATTATTTAAAACTCCTAAGAATCTTGATTTTGAAACCGCAACATGGGAAATGATTCATTTAATATTTAAGCCAAGAAGGGCATTTAGATCATTTTATTATCAACGTCAAACTAGACATCAATGGGCGAGAGATGACCCTTCTTTTTTTATTCTACAAATAGGACTTTTAACGCTGAGTTCGATGGTTTGGTCATTGGTTTATGGACACACGTTTTTCGGTTTTCTGCAGATGATGATAAACATGATATTCGTGGATTTTTTCTTCTATGGGTTTTTGGTAGCTACCACTTTTTGGTTGATACTGAACAGACCAACTTTTAAATTCAGATCTGCTTTGGAGTCACAAATTGAATGGGCATACTGTTTTGATGTTCATTGTAATGCATTTTTAATCATTTGGGTTGCACTTTATTTTTTACAATTTCTGCTGCTACCCGTGATACATTTACATAGATGGATTGGTTTATTTGTTGGCAATGCCCTTTACTGTTTTGCCTTCGCCCACTATTTCATTTTAACGTTTTACGGGTTCAGTCAAATAACATTTCTCAAAAATATTCAATTTATTTTATTTCCAGCACTCCTCTTTGCTGTGTTATTCATCGTTAGTTTATTTGGCATAGATCTGTCTAGTTTATTAAGCTTTTACAAATAATATTAAAAAAAAAAAAAAAAAATTACAATAATGAAACATTAAGATAATGAAAAAAAAAAAAAAAAATAAGCAATCCCCACTAGACCAAAAATTCTAACCTCTCATTCTGTGACCATATCTTATCACACCTCCCCTTTGCCGCTAGTAAAGTATTCCCGACTACTTTATCCTCTAGGGATTTCAATGCAACTTCATAATATCCGTTGTGTAATTTTCTAACGCTACTCATAAAATCAGATAATTCGGTATCAACTGATATTGAGCCTATACTGTTGACTTTTTTAACTGATGGAGGAGCCTTAGAAAATTCATCTCGGATTGGAACTTCTGATCTTATATTTTGAAATCTATCTTCCGAACATACCCTTTTAACCCTTGATGACAGTGGCTTACTCTTGGATCCGTTAGGATTGATAGCAAATCTTCGAACTGTCTGTAATTCCCTGTCAATTTTTTCAGAAATCCGTTTACTTTGCATATCCCTATTCGTTTTCCAATATTTATCACCATTGTTAGTAACATTCCTATTGTAATTAGTAGAAAGTTCCTCACCGGGAGGAGCACTATCAATAAAAATTTTTGAATCATTATTATCAGCAGTTTTAGTAGTGCCCTTTTCCAAGGCTTTGGCTCTTAATTTCCCAGTATTCTGCTTTAGTTGAAAACGAAAACCAGCGTTTTCAACAACACCAACTGTCTGAGATTCAGGTAATGTTAGAGGACTTGAGCCCCTTGATATCAAATGTCGAGGGGTTTCTAATTGAACAGATGAAGGCTCAGGAGAACTTTGATATTCATCTGCGCTGTTCCACTTATTGTCAGAAATAGGCCTTCCACTAAACATATCATCTTCAAAAGTCTCCTTGATTTCACTACAAATCAGGTTTTTGGTATTTCTTTCAGACTCATATTTCTCTTCGTCATTACATTTGAAGTTTACTACTGGTGCTTTAGGAGATTTTGGTCTTACTGTGTAATTCAATCCACGTTCAAAATACACCATCGGGTTCTCATCAGTGTGTTGAATCTCTTCATCCCTTAAAATTTCAACTGTAGATTTTCTACTTGCTTTAAAAGTGACTACGGGCAAATATCCCAGGTTTCCCTGCTTCCTATGTTGAGAAGAAACATTCTCATGTGATTGGACTGTGTCAATCGCCAAATTCTTATAAAATTCATCTGTCGGGCCTTTTCTACGCCTTGCGAAAAAATCTTGAGAACAAATACTAAAGGAGGCATCTGATCTGGGACATCCTTGTTTAGATTGCTTCTTCTCATTGATCGTAGCAGACATTTAATACTGGTTCCTAGTTATGTTTCTCGACAAAAGCCTTCACTGGTAACAATGACCGAAAAATCGCAGATGAAAAACTGATCGAATCTTTCAATTGTTAACAGAACATCTTCTTATACGCTGCGGCTCCTCGTAACTCCTTGACTCATGGTAATTAATTCTATTGTTATACTTCTTTCATTAACGAGTCAACATAGGGATCTAGTAGACCCATCCTGTAACACCACCATAGATAGATAAGCTCGAATTTAATGAACATGTAGTAGAATGTTTTTTTTTTTTTTTTTTTTTTTTTTTTTTCCTTTTGCAATTAGAGGAACTAAAGTGTATAGCACTACGTCCTGCTCTTGATTTCTTTGTTCTTACCATTGATAGACTTGGAAAGCGCGAGAACTCCCAGCCTGCAGATCAATTTCGCTTTATTCGGTAAAAATCCAATAGTTTTTTGTTCACCATTTTTGGTCTAGTCTAGCCAATTAGGTCAAAAATTGGATACATTTGTCTGATAAGGATTATTTTCAGAGCAAAAATCTAGCGAAAACGTAGTGAAATCGCTGACTCTTCCTGGTCAATCGTAGATTTCTATAGGAGGCAACCTATCGGCACTATAGAACCAGTTCTTAGATTCTACTTCTCTTGCTAGCCATTCGGTAGGGAATATAACAAGATGCCCATGGATTCTCTCTAACATCCTACGGGCAGTTTGCTTGTCAAAAACTCTTTGGTCGTATCCGTACAAAAGGCTACTAGCAAATCTCATCTTGGTGGCTATTACCTTCGAAGGATGGCCTTTCTCGGCTTCGGAGGTGGCCCTTCTTGTCATTTCATGGCCGGTTTCTTCGCCACGCATTTCTTCCCCGTGTAAGTCTCCAAGAGTTTGGCCCTGGTGGACTGAACACTGAGCGTCTTTTCCTATTAATTGCTCGTGCGCTTGGTTCTTAATGGCATTGGCTACAGCAGTAGCTTGTTTATCCTGGTTTTCGTCAAACTCTAAAGCCATATTTTTGTAATCTTTGAAATCTCTCCAAGTTTGCACCGCATTGTCAGGTTGGCAATGAAACACTAAACGGAACAATAGTGAATTTCTCATAGCCACTGAAAACCATAAATCTTCCGCAAATGCAGTAGACATAGGATCTTCAAATGAGTATGGGTCAATGAAGTTGAGATTTAGTAAGCTACTCACAGAATAATGCTCATCACCAAAACGTGGGGCAAGTTGGGCAAGAAGTTCATCTATGGAATGTTCATCAAGTTCTTCCTGTCCCACAATCTCAGACTGCATACGTTTTTGCTGTAGAGCTTCCTGTCTTTGACGGCTTAAATGTTCTTGTTCCCGTTTTTGTTTTCTGTGGGAAAGGTGCTGCAAATAACAGACCCTCTTCAACATGTCCCATCGATTCTCTAAGGGAATATGTGGAGTTTGTAAATAATCTTCAACGTCAGCCCTATCAGGTAAAAAGCTCAAATGAGCTCTCTTTTTACCATCAATAGTTTTTGTAGATAAAGCATCCACAGCCCAGATTCTTAACTGATCAGTGACAGATTCTTTAAACTTTTTGGTTACATTACGCCATCCATCAGGTCCTAATCCATTTACATCATCCAAATGGTTAGGGTCATTGGTAATTCTTGGATCTGAACTGATCGGTTTCTTGCCTCTAATACCAAGGTTGTCTTCACCAGCTCTATAGTTAAAAGAATGATAGTTGGTATTCCTATGGAAATTGGCTTCTTCATCCTCCGATGTCATACCGGCGCCATTCTTTGGGAAAGCTGTTTTTTTACTCGTTTCTCCCATACTATCTATAGGAGGGTCGAACAACAGGTCCACTTTGCTGTCAGCAGACTTCTTACCATTAGCTGTAAATACACCTTTACCTTCGGATTCAAAAATGTCGGGATAAACACTGTACATATTTCCCCAGGACCTGCTGTAATCCATTTCAAAAACTTCACGATATGCCAGTTCAATCATTGCTGAAGTTTGTTTCTCGGCATCACTAGCATCTGGGCCTAAAAGGTGTAACGTATTGTAATTTTTTTCTGCCAAATCTTTCAATCTACCGAATTTACGTTCAACAACTTCTACGGAATCCACATCGCATCCCAGGTGTTCTCTCATTAATCTTTGCCTTAATTCCCATGGGAATCTACCCGCATAGTACTCTTTATCTTTCATCTTGGACTTTACCAAATCTGTGTCTCTAATAATGGCAGCTACTTCACTATCCCTGTTACCTAATTGTGATCTTTCGTTAATATTTGCACTACCAATAATACATGCACGATCATCTACGATTAAAACTTTACCGTGCACATAGAGTTCCTCGGTAACTAATTTATCTGAAGGCCCTAGTGTAGACCATTTCCTCAAAGAATAGAATTGAACATATTGTAAGGGGTCAATATTTAGTTTTCTTAACCTTGAAAATATCGATGTTTGACCACGAGAAATGGATTGATATTGGCATTGCATTATGACACGCAAACTTGAAGCTTCCGGTTGATCTATAGGGGAATCAAATCCTGGCATAATTGGGATTAAAATAAATGCTTTCCAGGATTTACCTTCACTGTTAGCTTTAATAACTCGATCAACAATGGCATCGCCTAATTTGTTCTCAATGACGACACCATCCCATTGTGAAGTAGTAACGAAAAATTGGTTTTCGATGTAAATGTAGTGTTCACTAGTTTCAATTAATTTTAGGTATGCATTTTGGATAGAATGCTCAGTTTCTTTTAGACCTAACGACCAGTATCCCGCACTTCTGATTACTTGAACTTCGCAAGTAGCCCTTGGTTTCAACATCTGGAAAAATGGCGAGTACTTCAATTGCTCTTCAGTAAAGTCACTAACAGGAGTCAAAAGTGGAGTGGGTCTACTTGGGCGCTTTTGTCTTAGCAAATAATTCCATCTTTGAACAAAGTGCCTTGCCATATCGCGAGCCGCCTCACCAATCGTCATTGTATGTACATCATGCCAGGGCATTCGGGCCACAAGTGATCTGTCATACATGGACTCAAATGGCTTATCTAAATCGTAAAAATCGCAAATGCGCGCATTTGAATAGTCCTTCCCTGGGAAGACTTGATCTGGTATTTTCTCTTCATCATCGCGTAAAACATGCTCAGGGGTATCATAACGACCATAGCATAAATCGATACCACCCATAAATGCAACAGTGTTGTCAATTACTGTCATCTTTTCATGATGAGCCCAGAAATAAGTATTTTGTAACCATTGGTTGGGAGATCTTATTAAGTGGATATTCGGATGTAAAGCTAACATGGAATGTTTAGTCCACAAGCTATCTGTACCCACAGTATTTCCCACATTTCTGTAGACAATAATGAAAATTTTAACACCTCTTTCAGCACGTTCTTTGAGAATTCTATCAATTCTGTATTGTTGGTTTCCATTCACAGGCCTGCGCATATACAATTCTGGAGATAACCACCAATCATGAATATAAATAACATCTTCCGCCATGGAAAGAGCTTCACTCAAAGCCCAAAAATAGTCACGACCGTCAACTAAAAATTTCATGAAGACATTTTTTCTTATGGGGGCAAAACTGTCGAAACGATGTCTTTTGGACCATGGAGTCAATTTGGCCATTAACTTGATCGAAGAGGTCCATTGTCTGAGTGAAGCCTCTGATTTGCAAATCATTTGCAACTTACGTTCACTGTTCTCAAGGGTAATGAGCAAATTAGTGGAAATCTTCTTGGGGTTTCCTTGGTGCCATTCGCTATCGACGTCGTTATCCTCTAAAACATTCCGATTACTACCTGTAGTTCTTAATTGGAACTTGTGATCTATCAAGAAAACATCTAATGGCGTCGTAGAGTAGAGATCTGACACATACATAATGTATGAGTGTCTCACTAAAAACCACTTAGTAGTGTGTCGTTCGATCATCTCTTTGAAATCGTTGAATCTAAAATGAGAAACTCGCCAACCCTGAGATCTGGCGGTAGATCTGATAATTAAGTAGCCCTGCTTTCCCTGGGGTCCATCTTCATAACTCAAAAGATTTCCAACAGGAGATAACTCATAAAATTGGAATAATCTGTTAGATTGGGGTCTAAGACACAGGGCAATGTTCAATAAACGTAGATATCTTTCAATTCTCAGATACATTGGTTTTGACTCATCTTCCTTTTCGTCAATTAGATCTTGTAAATGTTTAACTTTGATCTGATTCATACTAAAATCCATTGAAGACCTTATAGAATTGGTCCTTGAAATGTCATTTGCAATTCCTGAAGAAGCAATTGAATTACCTTGGGCACGATAACCTCCAAGATCATGATGAACTTCTGGACCATTGCCTTTATCACTTTGCTTTATTCTTCTAATATGATGTAGCTTATCGCTTAAATCATCAATGTGAGGAAAGTGCGGGATGTGAATCTTGTGGTATCGATTATGGTCGATATAGAGTTTTTTTACCGTATTCTGTTGAAAAGATACAAGCTTTAAACGTGCGTGTAAGTTGCTCAATTCTTTATAGCTTCTTATAATGCTCCATTTAAGTCTATTTTTGCCAATACCGTACTCTAAATGGATCTTGAACAGCCGTTTAGAGTATTCAGCCCACGGTTTTTCTTTGTTATCGCTCGAGCTACTAGAACTTCTAGATCTATTCTTTCCTTGGTCATTTTCTATCGCCAACGGACCGCCGTCTTCTCCAAAATTAGATTCCATTCGACCGTGAATATCGTTAATATCACTGGTGTTACTAATGGTTAATGGCTCTACTTTGACACCTAACATTGCCAGGACCAGAGGCGCTCTTCGTTGCCCATGTTCGTCTCTCAAAAATTGAGTACTTGCAAATAGAGCTCCTGGACAACCTGCCAAGAGTGAATCCAAGAGATCTGATGCTAACTTTTGTGTATACAAATCCCTGTCATCCATATCAAAATTGTTTGGAGGGGGAACTTCTGGTACAATTTTTTGGTCGACGGCAGAATGCCTCTTCAAACGTTGAGCGGGCTTCTTCGATAAAGAAGAGACTCTTTTTAGGGCATTTTTGAACTCTTTTCTCCATTGATCAAATTGAGGGTCTTGAGGATTTTCTGATACTTTAGAGGATTTTTTACGGCCAGCTAACTTACCAGTATATTTGTTACCGTTAAAGGCCATTCTATTAATTGGCTCTTGCTCTCTAAAATCTTGGTCAGCTCCATGTAGCCTAGAATGCGGTAGTTCTACAGGAGTGAGATTTTTATACTCTGCTTCAGCATCATCTATGATCCCTGATGGGACGTCCGCTAGTTCGGTGCTCCCTGCATCACCATCGATACCACTATGGTGTAAAGAATAATCTAGCCCTTCAGCCTCTGATATACCTGGTATAACAGCTCCTGTTTGAGACCCAGGTTTCGTCATTGATTGACACAAGATTACCGAACAATATGTTTATGAAAGGTCCAATGGTTTGGAGCTTCGGTGTAGTTGTATCCGTGTTTATGTATATTTATATTTATATATATATAGATATAGATATGCGTGTGTATTGCCCCAGAGGTCAGTACAGCTTGGGACGGACGTCGGAGGCTCGTCATAGGGGACCCGGTTTTACTTGTAAAAGGAAACCACGTGATCTAATGCTCGTATTAATGTGGATTACAAAAGCATATATGGTACGAAAAAAGCACAAGTTGGGGTGTTGAATTGTATTTCTATTAAAACTACATATTTGGACTTCCGTAATGGCGGATGATCTTTCTCAATCTGCATCGAAGGTGTATTCGTGCTTTCAGTGGAACTTGATCCTGACATTTCAACAAGGCTTGGATCCTTGATTTGAAATTTTATGTATTCTTGGCTTTTAAAGTATGAATCTCATCTTTAGATTACTGTCAATACGCCCCCAAATAGAAACTTCGTAATAGCGTGACGCCATGACTTACCAATTATTCAAGGTTATTAAAAAAAAAAAAGGAAAAAACCAATATTGGAGAACCTAGAATACAATGAACATAACCATTATCTATTAGGTACAATTACAAGTGTACGTAATTCGTAGCTTATATATCAATTAGACTAGTGTGGTTATAAATATCGAATTGCTGTTGCTGCTGGGGGGCCATCTGAGGCCACTGTTGCATCTGCTGCTGCTGCTGCTGCTGCTGCTGCTGGTGTTGTGGTTGTTGTAGTTGTGACTGTTGCTGGAAAGGATTGTAACCGGTAACATGCTGACTTACGAATCCTTGTTGGGGACTGTAATTAGACTGCTGTGGTTGCTGCACAGCAGGTATAGATGAAGGCGCAGCGAACGAACTGGTATTCATGGGATGTTGTATGTGAGATGGTTGCTGTTGCTGTTGTTGTTGGTTAATCTGAGGCATCTCAGGCACTTGTGGTAACGGGGCTCCAAATGGAGAACCCCCGAACGGATTGAATGATCCCGACTGTTGGGCCGTGTGCTGCGCTTGTAATTGGGCCGTATGCTGTGCCTGTAATTGAGCTGCATGCAGCTGCTGCTGCTGTTGCTGCTGCTGCTGCTCGTGGGAAAACGGATTAGAACCAGCAGGAGATGCATCTTGGGAAAATCCAAACGGATTCGTCTGTAGCTGCTGAGGACTTGAATAGCCTCCAAAGCCCGCACCAGTATACGAAGGCGCTACTTGTGGGTGTGTCGCATAAAATCCAGTCTGCTGCGAAGAAAGATCTGGGGTGGTAGTGGAAGAAGACAAAGCCGTTGTCTGGCGCTGCTGCTGAGGTTGCAGTTGCTGCTGCAAATACGAAAACTGCGTTTGCTGTGGTGGCTGGGTCTGCGAATGAGTCGGAGTCTGCTGTAAAAATGGGTTTCCAGTTGCCTGTGATATTTGAGGAGACGCCGCTTCGAAAGAGAAGGAGTCCGTCGTGGGACCAAATGGGTTGTAGGACTGCTGAGGTATCGATGGAGATACGAGTATCTGTTGGTTCTTAAGTTGGTGTTCCAGTAACCTCTTCTGTTCTCTAATCTGCTCTAACTTCTTCTGGGCAATGCTCATGTCGCCGTTGGCGTTAGGATTAGGCGAAGTAGCTCCGATACCTGTCCCCACAACCGGAGCGTTACCCGCGGTGTTGGCACCGGTGTACGCAGGATGCAAATTTCCGTCTTCCGCCAGATGTTCCTCCAACGATCTTATTAATTTCGTAGTAATGTGCTTGATCACCGGGATCCTTAACCCGACTGTCTTGCCCGCCTTCAGATACTTCACCACATACTCCGTCAGATCCACAAAGGTTCGGTATAAATCCAACGTGCGCTCGGCGTCCGAGCGAGACAACTCGAAAAATGACTCCAACAATGTAATGATACCTTCGTTCAACGAATTGTACAACGTTAATAAATCCTGCACCAACAGCTTGAAGGCAAATAAAAGCATGTCGTTCTGTAAATCCATCTGCGAATAACGATTCCTAATTAACGCTGCTATTTGAATCTCCAACGAATCCACATTGTCGAGTGCTACCCCGACATCTCTTCCGTTACCGGGTTTTAATGAAGGGTGCGAGTCCCTCACGAAATCAACTCCAATCTGAGCGTACTCTTGACAGCGCACTTTCAAATAGTGATTATAACGCTCCAACGCCCTGATATCCGCACTTGACCACCTTGCACATTTGGAAATTTCGTTCAGCTCGAAAAATGAAGTGTGTTCACCGTAGTGTCTAAGAGCTACGTTCTTTTCACCTTCCCTGATCATGATATGCAACAACATTAACGATTTGTAAACAATAGTCCATGCCGTATCGCTGATCCTTTCATCAAGAGCCCTAGCGATTTCCAGAAAATCATGATGATCCGTCGTACCAAGCAAAATCGGCTCCACATATTTCTGCTTGGGCGGGGCCATCTTGATCTTCGTAGCCCCTTTGACCAGTTTAACATATGTAGTCATCCTCTCTTTTTTTTTTTTTGTTTTCCTCTTGGTAGGTAATTCGATATAGAAAGCAGGGGAAGAGACTGTCAGATAGAAAGAAGAAAGTATAGGGCTGTCCTAACTGTGTATTTTACAATCGAAGATGTGTGAAATGTATTTACTTACCTCACCTTTATCTCCAGCTCTCTAACATTCGACTAACAAACAGTAGTATTCCTTTCAACAAAAACACCTGTTCTGATCTCTGCCTATACAGCCTTTTATTTTTCGAGATGACCAACTCCTATTTCCCCTATAGCGGGAGTACAGAAAGATGAGAAGAATGGAAGGAAAAAAAAAAAAAAAAAAAAACACAACAATGACCGCTCGTCAACAGTGATCACGCATATACTGGGGCTGAGGGTACTAGACTAGGGGACCTGTGTAGCGGTTACAAGTAAAAAATGGAAACCACGTGGTTTCCACGTGCTCAAAGCAGTCCCACAACCGGTTAGTTGTGTGGACTTGTCGACAATGGAACCTCGAATATACCGCCTGCCTATATTTCACGTACCCTCCGAGAAGCAAATCAATTGACCAATTGCAATCTACTCGGAGCCCGTTCGACCGAAGACTGTTGGCGGGGAGAGGGGCGCATACATCAACCGATAAAAATAACTACGGAGATAGTATCAAGCTCGATGCTCCCAGATAAACAGCGGTTTCATATCTATGACGTTTACCAATCGCCTCAGGACCAATTAGCGTTTCTGTCCCTGTACACCTACTCCGTAGGGGTATGGGTTTACTGGCTCGATTGATGGACCAACAGTGTGGTTAAGTATATTTCTTCTAGTCCAAGGGCATAGAATCATAGACGTTACAGGTGCGGAATTGCTAGCAACTCAGTTCTTGCGCCTACAAGCGATTGAGTAGTCGCACCAGCTACTCGTATCATTCTCTAGTTGTGACTCACCGCCGGTAGGCAAGTTCACCGCGCCCACAGCGCTGACGCTCCGTCTACAGCTTCTCGTCACGCCGAATTCTTTTTTGCGGGGAGAAGCTTCAGAACAAACGAATAGATGGTCATGCCCTTCGTAAGTAGCACGGTCGTTATATAAAAACTATGTATGACACATAAAAAAGGAATGAAAGGTAGAGAAGCTAGGATGAAGAGTATTCATATATAATCGAAAGCCATTGAACCGGAAGTTAAAGTCAGATTTAGCGTGCGGATTAAAGAAGGTCAGTCATACGAGTCGCTGAATAATTTTTAGTAGAAATGTCAAGTGCCACTTTTAATAACGTTTTCAGGAGGATTTGGAATTCACCTACAGGACCGAGGACAGTGCATTTTTGGGCACCGACGTTGAAATGGGGGTTGGTGTTTGCAGGAGCTAGTGATATGAAGAGGCCAGTAGAAAGAGTATCTGGGGCGCAGAGTCTTTCGTTATTAGCTACGGCAGTTATTTGGACGCGTTGGTCGTTTGTGATTAAACCAAAGAATATGTTATTAGCGAGTGTGAATTTCTTCCTCGGGATAACAGCCGGTTGGCAGATCGGCAGGATCGTGAAGTATAGACTGTCGTGCGGTGATACGCCGGGGCAAGTGGTAAAGTACGTGGTTAACGGCGAGAAAAAGGTTGTCAGGGAAAGCGATTTAAAAGCGGTGGCTGCGGCATGAGGTAGGCGATGAGTTTGAGTGCATATCTATATATCTTAGTGGGGTTTGTTTTATTTTATTTTATTTTTAGTCATATAATTGTAAGATACGATACGGGTGAATTTTAGTCGACGTTGCTATTGTGATTTACAGTGCTTACTATATAGGAGGTTGGAAATTGGTGGGTCCTGGGAGTCAGCTGTGGTAACACAGTGGGAAGGGTTGGCGAAGATGAATAACACAGATGATATCGAAAGGATTCTAGAGGTTCGACCTCTGGGTAATAACAGATTTATATCTACGACGTTATCAGTACCGCTACCAGGAGCTCAAGGCACGTTTGGGGGTGAGTTAGTTGCCCAGGCGTTGTTGGCAGCGTTACACACAGTGCCATGCGATTTTGTGCCCTGTTCGATCCATGCGTATTTTGTGACGGCCGGTAGTGCAGACGTCCATCTCGAGTACCAGGTAGAAGAAATTAGGAGGGGCAGGTCTTTTGTCCATCAGGAGGTTAGGTGCTATCAGGGCTCGAGGTTGGTCTATTGGGCAGCGATTCTCTGGTCATTGGACAAACCAGTTGGCGAGAATGCCTTGCAACATTACAAAAAACTAGTGTCCCATGAATTTGTTCCTCTAGAAATGTTGGAACCCGGCGTTGATGTCTACCGGAGGCAAGTAGGGGGTACTGAGTATTTCAGCAAGCAGTACTTGGACGGCCTGCAACATGGGCCCATGGATTACCGTTTTTCTTCTGATATGTTCATACCAGATGGTTCGAAAAATCGTATTGGCTACTATGTCCGTGTGAAGACTCCGATTACTACAGATTGTCAGAATAGAAACGGCCAACCTGTGACTCCGAGAAGCGATGTGCGCTATAACTATGTCGCACTGGCCTATCTCTCAGATCTCTACTTCCTATTTACCTCCCGTACGTTTCTAGGTAAGCCTCTGTTTGAAAAACAGTCTAGGACCGTTTCTTTGGACCACAGCATTCACTTCCATGGTTTACCTACGGTAAACGACTGGCTTTACTTTGAAATTCGTCACCCAAGAAGCGCTCACCAAAGAAACTTGGTACAAGGTGAATATTACAATCCGTCGACCCGTGAAATTCTTGCTTCCACTACACAGGAAGGTGCTACCTTTCCTCTGTACACGAGAGATCACAAGTCTAAATTGTAGAAAACTTGATTACATATTCCTAAGTCTGCTTTTTTAATTTTTTGTTTTATTTAGTTTTGTTTTGTTTTGTTTTGTTTTGTTTTTTTGGCGTGCCTGATAGCTCACCATTGTGTTTAGAATGAATCTGAAAGTCACCTTAGCCTATCGGCGGTGATCAGAGATTAGTTCGTTTAACTTGGTTTCCATAACGTTTGTCTTCATCGTTCTTTTTGGAATGTACCTTGAACGAAGCGATAAAATCCGATTTGATCTTCCGTATGGCTACTTCACTTTAGCAATCCTAGATTTGGTTCCTCTATGGATGTTATCATTATTTATTCTCAGATAATTTATGTGTATACGTCTGCTTGTTGATATGTATTTGTGAAAGTGAAAGATACGACGTGATAGGATTCAAGCTCTGGTGGCTTTATATAGAAGCGTTGGTCTCTCCCATCCTAATTGATATTCAACCTCCTTTGGTTTAACTTCTCTAACGTTGCTCAGGTACAATCATCCCCCGATGTTCGCTATCATTACTCTTTGAATTTACGTGGGTAGATCCGTTTTGCTCTTTATTTTTCCTTTGCCTTTTGCGAGTTAGGTAGAGGTCTTATTGATATCGAACTCGGCCAACTGAAAGCCCATTGTTCAGTCGGGCATAGTAGTTGAACTCGTTGTAAATGGCTCTTTCCGAACGTCAGAACCATCGTAGAAAGAAAAAAAAAAGACAAAGTTGGCAGAATATTCACATACTTCATGTACCCATGGATATATCATGGTTTGGCATCGTACCGTCCTAGCCATACACAATTTATATAAACAGATACCAGACAAGTGGGTTCAAGGGGGAAAATGAATAATAAGAATAGTACTAAAGCCGGGCTTAAATCTTGCCGGCTCTGTGTTCAGTAGCTAAACCGACAGCTCTTTCTGCCGCAGGGTCTAACTCCTCGAAAGAGAAGATCTTCAAACCACTTCTCTTGATGATAGATTGTCCCTCGTCCAAGTTAGTACCTTGTAAACGAGCAACGATCGGAACATTAACACCTAATTCCTTAGCGGCGTTTACCAGACCTTCAGCCACATAGTCACACCTAACAATACCACCAAAGATGTTGACAAAGATGGCATCGACCTTCTTGTTTGATAAAATCAACTCAAATGCCTTTTTAATGGTCTCTGGGGTAGCACCACCACCGCAATCTAGGAAGTTTGCTGGGTCACCACCATACAACTTAATAACATCCATGGTAGCCATGGCTAAACCAGCACCATTAACCAAACATCCAATGTTACCTTGTAACTTAACAAAGTTCAAGTCGGACTGCTTAGCGATAACTTCATCGGGATCTTCCTGAGACACATCTCTCCAACTGTAAACCTCCTGTTGCCTAAATGAAGCGTTGTCGTCGAATCCAAATTTAGCATCCATACACATGACCCTGTGATCAGCATCACCGATGACTTCACTCAACGGGTTAATTTCAATTTGAGTAGCGTCTTTCTCCGTGTAAATCTTGTATAGCTTAGTGATGGCGTCCGCCGCTTCAGGCTCAGCTTCCTTGCTAAAACCTAAGGAAGCACCGATTTGCCTAGCAGTTTCCTCAGTGATACCCTCTGATGGTGTAATGTAAAATTTCTTGATAGCATCGGGGTTGGTTTTGGCAACCTCTTCAATATTCATACCACCTTCACTGGAGCAGATGATCAAAATCTTCTTGGTAGACCTATCCATAAGAATGGACAAGTAAGATTCATGAGCCGCGTTGACACATTCAACAACGTACACTGCACTAACAGGCTTACCCTTTTCACCACTCTGCTTGGTGATTAATCTGTGTTTCAACATTTGGTTAGCTAGATCTTCAGCTTGTTCTGGTTTGGTGATAATGTGTACACCGCTTTTCAGGCCACTATCGAAATGACCTTTACCTCTACCACCGGTCAACGCTTGTGCTTTAACGACCAATTTATCAGATTTTAGATTCTGGGCAATTTTCAAAGCATTAGATGCTGTATCGGCAGCCTCACCACGAGGAGTACCAACACCATAATCTCTTAACAGTTGGGATGAACGGTATTCATGGATGGAAAGATTTCTAGTCTGAACCTTAGCGGCAGCAAATGCAGTTCTTTGACAGTAACGTTTACCGACGGCAGACAACATTATGGACAGACAGGGAATACGGGCACGAGTTAAATGGAATCAATTGATCTCTCACTGTTCTCTTTTTCGAAACAAAAAGACTTATCAGTTATTCTTGGTTAGATAAACAATCTGCTACAATGTTGAGCATTCTTATACCTCGATATCGATATGCGAACTCCTCTCCTTTGGGCCCCGTGAATCGCTGACAAGAAAAGCGCGAGAAAATGTTCGCGAAGTGAGTTCCGATAGTAGGGTAAGTATCTGGGGAACACCTTACAAGTGAAGGTAACAATTTGGAAGGGGGTCCTATCTAATATACAGTTGGGGCTAGGCGCTAACAGAACTGATACTGCTTTGTACATTTACTTGTTGTGAGAGTATTGAAATATATCATGTGCTTCTCAGGATTCGTATGAAAGGAAAAACATGTGACGGATACATTACCCGCTATTTCACTAGGCCAGCTTCATGCTCACTTTACCGCCATTGATATCTTTTTGTCCGACCCTTTTGGCCCCTAAATATAAGTAGAACTGACGGTATTTTCAGGAAGTCCATTGCTTTTGGGAGTATCTGACTTTTGGCCGGCTTAGTCCAAACAGTTGAAATTTTGTTTCCTATTATTTTTCAAAGAGAGCAAAAGAAAAACCTTGAAGAATCCGTCAGAGTTTTAAAAGGTCTACTTTTTTGATAGTAGCTTGAAGTTGTTGTCGATTGTTTGGTCCCTAGAGAAGTACTGTGAAATCAATCAATCGGTGTGACACGTGATTTCTCGGCGGCTAATTTTAGGGGAGTGTCTCAACTGGTATTCTAGAAGATAAGAGGTTAAGAAAGGGGAATTGTCAAGAAAAAAAAAAAAAGGTAATATAACTCTTTCCACCATTGTCAAGAGCCTAATAAGGGTAAAAAGGAGTATCATGATATGTGTTATGTTGTGCTCCTGCTGTTCGAGGGGGTTGATCTGATTTTCGGTAATGAGGGAATACACAGATGGTCTCTTTTCCTACGTTAAAGGGATCTCTGTAAATCAGTATTGGATGGGTTTGTAGATACTAAGTGTGGCGCGATGATCCGTGAGATTTAATGGGGGTTACTGTTGTTTTTTAGTTAGTATAAGTATTTGTAAGCAGGTAGGCGTGGGATTCCTTCAAGGGTATAAAAATCGGCTAGAAGATAAGACAATCTTCGACCAAGCATTCCCGTTGGCACTGGTTATTACAGAGTACTACAAGCTCTGAAAAGTCGACAATGCCCGAATATAAGTTTACTAATAGAGTTCAGCCTGTTGCACTTGGTGATACCGAACTTTTCGAACCTATTCAGGTTGGGAATATGAAGTTAGCACATCGTGCGGTTATGGCGCCATTGACTAGACTAAGAGGTACTAAATATAAGCCCAACGCTGAATTGGCTCCGGAATATTACGCTCAAAGGGCACAGAGACCTGGCACTTTGATTATTACGGAGGCATCATATCCAGCGCCCCAGTTTGGTGGATATGTTAATGCTCCAGGTTTGTGGGCTAAGGAACATTGGGATGTCTGGAGAGAGGTCTTCAGACGTATACATGAGAAAAAATCTTTTGTTTACGTTCAATTATGGAATATGGGTCGACAGGCACCACCTGCGGTATTGAAGTCAGACGGGCTCCGCTACGATTCTGCATCAGACGGTGTATATATGGACAAGAAATCTGAAGAGGAGGCCATTAAGTCGGATAACCCTCAGCATGGTTTGACAAAAGAGGAAATTAAGCAATATGTTAAGGATTTTGTTAGAGCCTCTAAGGAAAGTGTTGAAAATGGTGCCGATGGTGTGGAAATTCACAGTGCTAATGGTTATCTACTAAACCAATTTTTAGACCCTGGTTCCAACAGAAGAAATGATGAATACGGTGGTTCCATTGAAAATCGTGCCCGTTTCACTTTGGAAGTTGTGGATGCAGTAGTCGAGGCAATCGGTGCTGAGAGGACCGCAGTTCGCTTTTCTCCGTACGGTAAATTTGGTTCTATGTCTGGTGGTAGTGCACCTGAAATAGTAGCACAATTTGCTTATGTTTTCGGTGAACTGGAGCGTAGAGCCAAAGAGGGAAGGCGTTTGTCGTATGTACACTTGGTGGAGCCTCGTGTTACTCATCCAGGTTTAGTAGAAGGGAAGGGAGAGTACGATGGCGGTACTAACGATTTCATTTATTCTATTTGGAAAGGCGTGGTGCTTCGTGCTGGTAACTTAGCACTTCATCCGGAAATAGTTAGGCAATGGGTTCAATTGCCACGTACTTTGATTTGTTATGGGCGTTTTTTCATTTCTAATCCCGATCTCATTGATCGCCTTGAGAAGGGTCTTCCTTTAACCGAGTACGATAGGGATACTTTCTATTCTCATGATGCGGAGGGATACACGGATTATCCGAATTACGAGGAGTGTGTTAAACAAGGATTTAAGGAGAGTGTATAAATTCAAACGATGTATTTCAGTATACAGGTGCTGTTGAAAGTTGTTAAATGACGCTGTGTCTGAGTGTGGGAATAGTCGTTCCCAGAGTTTTCAATTTTCGTATTTGTTTTGGAACAAAAAAAGGTTTGCGCGAGCCGGGAATCGAACCCGGGGCTCAACAATGGGAACGTTGAATTTTACCACTAAACCACTCGCGCCCAAGAGATCTTACCCTCTAAGTGCCTACTAATTCGTATACATTCTCGAAGTTTTAATTTTAGATAATTTAGATAATTTTTGAATAAGCTGTATTCTCAACCGAGGCTGAACAAATGTTACTAAAAAATTTCTGATAGCGAATTTCGTTATACCACCCATTTCTTCTTTTTATTGGTAATGTCATTATAATTTTGGTTTTAAATCAAACGGGTTTATGCAAAACGTTAAATTAGAATACTAAGCAATCTAGCATATTTCAGAAAAAAAAAAAAAAATTGTGAGATGTTGAAGAACCCCCAGGAAGCGGGACAACTAAGAATATTCTAGGATAATTCTTAGTAAGAAAAGTCTAAAAATTATTATTATTATTATTATTTTTTTTTTTTTTTGACATCTTTAGCACCATTATCAAACTATATAGTTTGTCAAGAAACAATATTTGCATGATTTCTACCGAAATTGCATGAGCTAAGAACATACTTCATTCTTGTGTTTTGATCGAAATCATAGTCAATTAGCCTTCTAATCTTGAGAACCCTAATATCAAAAAGTAGGGTTCCGAAATTTTTCAGCGAAAAAAGTCATCGCTTCAACTAATTGCAAGACAATGAAACTGAGCTATACAACACCTATCTACCACGTTTGACCGCAGGTTATAGCACTCTTCCCCATCAAATTCAATCATTTCAAAATGGATTACCAGGAGGAACAAAGTCAAGAACTGGAAGTCTTAGAATCGATTTATCCCGACGAGTTAGAAGTGATAAAACGTAAATATCCCGATGTCCACTTTCGAATCTCATTGAAATTAGAGCTGCCAATTGAGGACCTCAGCATATTGAAAAAAGAGCACAGTATTGAAGTTGATTTCCATCTTCCGGCTAAGTATCCTGAGGAAGCTCCAATAATTGCATTGCACCCTGTGGAAACACCATTGGCGGGTTATGAAGAATCAGCATCAAAAGAAGAAGAAGAAGAGGCCTACGATGATCATGGTAACAAAATTGTATCTCATCTACATGACGGTGCTAACGAAATTCATTTTGACAGCTACATTCCTGAATTACAAGTACAAATTGAAGAACACATTAAGGATGATATGTTGTTAGGGATGCAAATGTGTTTTGCTCTATTGACATCAATCAAAGATCATTGTGAATCTTGGTTTCAACAACAATACGAGAAGTTGGAAAGGGAACATGAAAGGGAATTGCAAGAGCGTGAAAAAGAAGAACAAAGTAAGTTTTTGGGAACAGCTGTCACTCCCAAATCATTTTTAGAGTGGAGAGCTAAATTCCGCAAAGAATTCGAGATTGATCAAAGAGATTTCAACAGAAGATCACTCATGCACCATGGCAGGTTGACTGGTCGCCAAATATTCGAGGAAGGTCTTGCTGGTGAAGAAGAAGAGGAAGACCCAAACGCCGAAGTAGATCAGTTGGGCAACAAACTCAAGAAAAGCCTGTAGACTCAAACATCTGTAACTATGTAAAGTAAACTACGAGAAATCAAAGCAGAAATTAAAAGTAGATTAAGAAATGAAATGAATCGAAGGTACAAAAACTTCACGCTGCCGATATCTTCTATCTTAAAAAACTATATTAATGATTTAGAATAAGAAAACAGATCGGCAAATGCGTCGCCGTTGCTATTACTCTTATTACCATTAGCAGCATCGTTATTCACAGCCGGAGTCACACCTTTTGTGGGTTCTCCAAAGTCCAACAAGTCATCCAAAGCTCCTGCACCATTTGCCGTGTTGTTACTCGTACCGGTTACAGGGGCCGAAGCAGCGTTAGCAGTCGACGTCTCTGCCTTTGCACTACCACCACCTTGAAAATCGCCAAAGTCGTCATCATCATCGTCATTACTATTTACGTTTGCACCACCACTACCATGTGCGGTTGAAGAAGTTCCCGAAGATACCGCTTGGCTTGACGATGGTTGATCGAAATCGAAATCGATCAAATCAGGAACACCTGGTTGAGGTTGCTGTTGCTTTTTACGCTGTTCCTCACTGTTCTTGATCCTCTCTCTCAAAATCTCCCTGCGCTGCCTACGTTGCTCTTCCATATTAGTACGCCTGCGACCGGCATGCGAGGCCGAGAACTCAGCACCATTCCCGTATTCATCCTCGACATCTTCATCAGAAAAACCTTCGTCATCCACGTAGTCCAAGTCACCAGACGCGGACGAGGGAGAGAAACTGTTTGCATTGTAGAAAGCCTGTTCCTGCTGTTGTCGAATCTTCAAATGATTCTTGATATGCTTTTGTCTTTCCCTTTTCAAAAACTGAGAATCCTCTAACACCTGTAAGATAAACTCACATTTCTTCTTTATCCCGCGTTCATGAACTTCCATCTTGCCGTCGTTGGAAAACTTAACACGGTATTCTAACACCTCCCTACTGAGAATATGCTTATGTGTCGTTAAGCAGGAACGTACTTGATTTAACTCATCGCCATCACCAACATTCAATAGTAAAAATTCAACAACAATTAGACATTTGAGCACAACTCTCCATTCCGATCCATAGTTAACATACTCTTTTCTTGCCTTTTCATAAAGATTTTTGGGTCTTGTCGCTATATGGTCAATGAGACGCTTTAAAGTATATTCCGTTATCAAGTACATGGGAACCTGATACCTATTCCTCAAGACTTTTTCCAAATGTTTTGGCGTCGGACCCCATGAGTCAGTATTCGTTGCACGCCTAATGTCAACTTGATACGGTTCATATTGAACAATCATATTTTGGGCAAATCTAGCAGCATTGCGAAAATCATGAATACCTAAATTTTGGATCTTTTTCGATAAATTATCCATCTTGGATCTCTATTCTTTAATCTACCCAGATTCACAAATGAAATAATCGAATTGGAATATGGATATGTTGTATGTGATTGAGAACAAAGATAAAAAAGGTAGTTTGACTCGCAAAGATAGCTCTTGTCCTTTGTACTCTTCGCGTTAAGACGTCAAACGCTTATATACTTCCTCTAGATAAGAAAGAGCTGTCCTTTAACGTCTACAGCTTTTACCTTCATGCCACTGAGCAAAGTTCATCTGTCTGGTCCGATCAATCAAATGTGTACTTAACCTGAAAAAAAAAAAAAAAAACCATTTGTCGGGTAACACCATCACGGAAAAGGAAAACTCCAATATATCAAAAAGGAAAAAAAAAAAACGACAGACGATGAATTTCAGCGGTTACCACAGTGTGCATGAGGCAGCAGGAGGGTACAACATATCTCACATTACTGTCGCACCTCCTATTACTGCTGGGAGCGGCCCATTTACAAAAAAAAATCACGTGACACACATATCACTACATACAAATCTCCAGTCATGTGACCTCTTCGTACGCCAAGGGCTATAACAAAGCTAGTTTAAAGTAGTACGTATCACTAAAGAATCTACAACTCACCAGACTTGGCTATAACGATTCTAGCTCTGGTAGCACCAGAGGGCGAACCCAAGCTTTCAACCTTCTTAACAACATCCAAACCTTGGACAACCTCACCAAAGACAACGTGTCTACCGTCCAACCATGGGCATGGAACAGTGGTGACGAAGAATTGGGAACCGTTGGTGTTTGGACCAGCGTTGGCCATCGACAAAAGACCTGGCTTAGTGTGCTTCTTGGCAAAGTTCTCATCTGGGAATTTACCACCGTAGATGGACTTACCACCTGTACCGTTACCAGCAGTGAAATCACCACCTTGTAGCATAAATTCAGGAATCACTCTGTGGAAAGCAGAGCCGGCGTAGCCGAAGCCCTTTTCACCGGTACAAAGAGCTCTGAAATTCTCAGAGGTCTTTGGGACAACATCGTTAAACAAACCGAAAACAATACGACCCAATGGTTGGCCGTCAGCTTCAACGTCGAAATAAACTTGTGACATAACTGATCAATTGACTTTACTTAGAGTTCTTTTCAGAAAACGACACTACGGGAGAAGTATAATGAAGAGAAACTGACGCCTGCTATACCTTTCCTTTATATACGCCCGGTGGTGGAATTGGAGCGCCTCGTCTAAGGGGATACACCGAAGACGAGAGTGGGAAAGAATTAAGAACACGGGCCTAAACCTTCCACCAGCCTTAACAGGCTCGTACCTTGTAATACACAAATTCCTATAACGAGTAGCTAGCTAGAACTGCAGAAGATTTCACGGAGTAACCACATCGGATCAATGTCTATTCTTGTACTTGTTCTTGTCCCTTTTTACTCCTGTAAGCCGTCAGAGTTACAGTGTTCTTACCAGGACACTTTTTAAGGCATAGCAAAAAGCAGCATTGTTCCATGATGCAAGACACAGAGGTGTAGAATTGGCTGTCAGTGGTTCTCCAGAAGATCTCTTGAAATGTATCATTATTATTAGTGACGGCGACAGAATTTGTCCGGAAGTATCCATATACAGTCGGACAATGAATTTGAAAAATTTCAGTACTCATCGCATCGCATCATATCACATTTCGCCTCATCTCATGGTAGTAGTAGTGACATTAGAATAATAATATTGAAGAATTCTGCTTTGACCAGAACGGCCTTACGTCTATGTTGAGAGGTACTAGAAGACCAGGATTTGCTACTAATAATCCCCTCAATTCTCCCATAGTGGCACATACCAACGGCAAGCCACAACATGTTTCTAGAGATGAGATGTTACAATTTCTAGAAAAATTCATAAGTGAAAAGGAGACACTGAGCGGTGATCAAGCTCTGGGCACCGATGCTGCATCATCTGATATCAGTCTTTCAAGTGCGCTATCACAGCTCAAAAGAGTCCAGAGGGATTTTCAAGGTTTACCACCTTCTGCAATGGAAGAAGGCGGTGAGCCAAGTGTAGAGAATAAAACCACAGAGGTAAGAAGTGCTGCCGGTGGCACCAAAATGACCTTCAATGAATAGAAGTGGGGTTCCATACCCTTGTTAATTAAGCTTAGTGAGAGATAGATTCGAATTGTATAGTAGTTGTAAAAAACGCTTATTACCCGCACATTATTCGGTTTGATTTTTTTTTTTTTTTCTTTTCCTCCAGAGCTGTGGTTGAATCATCCGTACAAACGGAGAGCAGAATTTATAATGGGACTTGGATATGGTATCACCGGCTCTGCCACTCTCATAGATAGCTGTTAGTTAGAGTTTTTCACAGTGGATTGTACTATATTTTAAAAATGGTTAGGAAAATTGCTGGTGTTCTAGGTGCTACCGGTTCCGTTGGTCAAAGATTCATTCTATTATTGGCAGATCACCCCAATTTCGAATTGAAGGTTCTAGGTGCAAGTGAAAGGTCTGCTGGTAAGAAGTACGTCGATGCAGTTAACTGGAAGCAGACTGATCTTTTACCAGAGTCTGCAAAGGATTTGATTGTCACTGAATGTAAGGCAAGCGAGTTCAAGGATTGTGATGTTGTATTCTCTGGTTTGGATTCTGACTTTGCAGGTAAGATTGAGAAAGAGTTTGTCGAAGCTGGTCTTGCCGTTATTTCCAATGCCAAGAACTACAGAAGAGAGCCAGGTGTGCCATTAGTGGTCCCAATTGTCAATCCGGAACATTTAGAGGTTGTTTCTCACAAGGTTGAATCCGCTAAAGCCGAGGGAAAGCCAAAACCCGGTTTCATTATCTGCATCTCTAATTGTTCGACTGCAGGTCTTGTGGCTCCATTGAAACCATTGGTGGAACAATTTGGACCAATTGAAGCATTGACCACTTCCACCCTACAAGCAATTTCTGGTGCTGGTTTTTCTCCTGGTGTTCCAGGTATTGATATCCTGGATAACATCGTCCCGTACATTAGCGGTGAGGAAGACAAGATGGAATGGGAGACTAAAAAGATTCTAGGTCATTTGGCTTCTGATAAATCTCACGTGGAATTGTTGTCCCCAGAAGAAATTAAAGTTTCCGCTCAATGTAACAGGGTACCCGTTTCTGATGGTCACACTGAGTGTATTTCGTTAAAATTCAAAAACAGACCTGCTCCATCTGTGGAGACCGTCAAGAAGTGCTTGAGTGAATACGTCTGTGATGCCTTTAAACTGGGCTGTCACTCTGCTCCAAAGCAAACTATCCACGTCTTGGACCAACCTGATAGACCCCAACCAAGGTTGGATAGAAACAGAGATGCCGGTTACGGTGTTTCCGTTGGTAGAATCAGAGAAGACCCTGTTCTTGACTTCAAAATGGTGGTCTTATCCCACAACACCGTCATCGGTGCTGCGGGTTCTGGTATCTTGATTGCAGAAATTCTGCTGGCAAGAAACTTGATCTAAGCTGCTTAAAAGCTTTGTTTACTTACTTCAGAAACACCGTTTTTTCTATGTAACAAAACTTTATACATCGAGCAATAGAAGGCAACGAAGAATTCACATCACGAACAAACAGTGTAGAGCATGGTGTTTCGCCTGAAACCATTAGATCTAGACAGCATCCATGAACACATATATGAAAGGTACACACTGTTAGAGTCACTAGCAGATGGGTTGAGTCAAGATTTAGGCATATACCAAAGAGACGAAGTCATTCAACTGGACATTGAGCCTCCGATAACTACAAAAACTAGGGGCAAACGCAAGGCACCCAAAGAATTACAGCCTTATAATTTTACCATAAAGCAGTCCATAGCCGGATTAAACTCTTCGAGTAACAATAATTCTACCACAGGTTACGTTCTTTGGTCTACCACCCCAATATTTGCCCAATGGTTGCTCTATGATTCGAACGCCTTACCGCTAAGAGAAGAAACTACTAATACCAATATTCCTGCAGTTTTCTCAGGTTCAAAATCTACCGCAGTTGTGGAACTAGGGAGTGGTATAGCTGGAATACTGCCGATTGTACTGGGGGATCATGTTGATCACTACTTATGCACAGATCAGAAAGGAATGCTCAACAAGTTAAAATACAATATAGAAGAAAATTTGCTACAATTCAACAATAGGTGTTGCGTGTCCGACTTTCTACACTTAGATACTTCTTCAAATCATGACCAACAGCGCAAGACTACTCGTCTGGAGGTAATGGAATTAGATTGGGAGAAATTTAATAACGCTACCTCTCAGACACCCTTGACAAGAATTAGCCAAGAGTGCTCCATCGTTTACATCGTGGCTATGGACGTAATTTACAACGACTTTCTTATAGACCCATTTCTCAAGACTTTAAACCAACTCAGAAATTCCTATTTAAATGAAGGTCTCACAACTCATTGTCTTATTGGACTACATCTAAGGGCTCAAGACATTGTTGAAACCTTCTTGGAAAAAGCCATCTTGGAATACAACCTGCCTATTTGTTCAGTAGAAGATCCATATCTAGAAAGGACAAGAGTCAGCTTGTACTACATCTAATACAATTAAAAGTGCAAGAGAACAACTACATATTTAAATACCAAGCATTCCACCAATTAAAAAGGTTTGAATATTTACGACAGGCCATCCATTTCTTAGTTTCTTTGAAATCTTGTCGCTTTTGCTCATCTTCACAATCTTGGGCAATAATCTTTCCAGAAGAGGAGCGTCCTTAGTCGAACTTGAAAACGTATACAACAAAGTTCACGAAGATAAGGAGAACAAAAACAAAAGCTATTAGGACGAGGAGTCTGGCTTCCATCTTTTCATGAGCATTCCTTTTGGTGCCTCGATTCCTACTTCAGGATTCAATTTCTTTAACAGTCAGAAATCTTCTCACCATTCTGGTAGTACTAACAATAATAACGGCAACAAAAGCAATGGTGTTTTTAAAGTAAGTGATAAGAAAGGTAATGGAGGATTTAAAAATTCACAAAGGCCGCCAAAGAAGGTTTCACCGACTGGCAGATCAAAACATTTGGATAAGGTTAAACAGGCTAATCGGGATGGTAGTAGTGGTAAGCCCAAACTAAGCCGCATAGATGCTGCTGATAACTCTAAAATCGGTTCATTATTGACAAATCCCCAAGAAGCAGGATTTCGTAAAGTTTCTCATAAACCACGCCAATTACCGAGATTTTTGATAAATCAGCAACCTCAGTTAAAACCAAAAAAGTTTATTCAAGACCCCTGGGATGCTGCTAATCAACAAAAGATGCTACAATTAGAGTCTTCTATCGAAGATTTCTCTGAGATGTATGAAACAATAAAAAAAATGAGAGATGTTGAGAGGAAAATGATGGAAAGTAAACATTTAGTAGATAAGGCAGATTCTGCGAAAGACCTTACCGAAGCCATCGACTTTCAAGGGACTTGTCAAGATATGTGTCCCATCTTCGAAAGGGCACGTAGAAATGTGGAATTTGCAGTATATTCATATGAAAAAAATAGCCCAGAAGATAAAAAAGCTTCCAGATATAAGGCACTCAAGGTTTTTGCACGTCCGGCAGCAGCAGCAGCTCCGCCGTTACCGTCAGATGTTAGACCACCTCATATTCTAGTGAAATCGTTAGACTATATCATAGAAAATTTATTGACGACGTTACCCGATAGTGAAGGATTCATTTGGGACAGAATGAGATCCATACGACAAGACTTTACATACCAAAACTATTGCGGACCAGAAGCTATCGATTGCAATGAGCGAATTGTTAGAATTCACCTTTTAATAGTTCATGTCATGGCTAAAAGCAATATTGAGTACTCTTTACAACAGGAATTGGAACAATTACACAAGTCTTTAATCACCTTATCAGAAATTTATGATGAAGTCAGATCCAGCGGTGGCAGTTGTCCGAATGAAGCCGAGTTCAGAGCCTATGCGCTACTAAGTAAGGTAAGAGACCCGGAATATGATAAAAATTTAGAGAAGTTACCAGCGGAAATTTTCCAAAACGATCTTGTACAACAGGCGATATGCTTTAGGAGAATAGTTTCCAATTCAAATTATGTGGAAAGAGGTATTCTTAGGACTGAAAACTGTTTAAATTTTTATCAAAGATTCTTTCAACTGATAAAGACAGGACGTATACCATTCTTAATGTGCTCCTTTTTGGAGCTTTATGTGAATGAGATCAGGTTCTACGCATTTAAAGCGCTTTCATACTCCGTGAACAAGAAACACAAGCCAATTCCAATAGAATATTTCATGGAAAATTTTGCATTTAATGATGAAGAGGAGTTGATAGAATTTTGCAAATATTATTCCATTGAAATAACACCAGATGGAGTTGAATTGAAAACGTTGGTTTATAATTCTCACAGAATACCTGAGAAGCAACCAATGAAGCAAGCATACTTAAATTATGTCGATAATATGTTACAAGGATCCAATTTTAGTCTTATCATCAATTCCGGAAAACCAAATATTGATACAATTCCAGAAGTCCACAATAAACTGCTTTCTGTTCATGATAATACCGAAGTAGATACAATAGAACGAGAAATTAATCAAGAAGTCAGGGAAGAAGAGGAAGCAGAATCGCCGGAAATTGAAGAGGAGAAAGAAGAGATTCAACGCGATGCATTGGTAAGAGATACTAATACTTCACAGAAGTCAAATTCACCGATGTTATCAGCACCTTCTTTGCCCCGGCAAGAAATAATTGAATCCAACAATACTCAGAATGCTAGAAGTCTCTCTTTAACAGCACCCCAAGCGGAAAATACTGTCATGTCTATTAAACCATTTGATACTAAAACTGAAGGCTTTCATTCAACCAAGCCCCTATTTAGAGGAGAGCAGCCTACAAGGCCTTCACCTCAATCTCTTCAAACCAACCCAGTATTTAATATTCCGGAGGTTCAGCAAGGTACCGAACTACCAAAGGTTAACGACTTTAAAAATGAAGAATCTGAATTAATAGAGATTCAAAAGAAAAACAAAAAAGAAAAAGAAAAAAATAAAAATCAGATATCATCTCAGATTGCCGAAGAAATAATAAAAGACGTTGTACAGCAAAAAATAACACCTGCAATTGAAAAACAAATTGAGTCGAATAAAGGACGGGACGCACAAATTTCTGAACTTTCAGAAGTGCTTTACCAAGCATTTATTCATGAAAAGTTATATCTGTTATTTTTGAATTCGAAGGCTGAAAATCATTACGATAAGTTGCTAAAGCAGAAATCTATGAGTGAATGGAACCGTAAATTCAGAAATAGTGTACAAAGAAGAGAACTCGAAAAGAAAAGAAAAGAAGATATTGAAAGGGTTGGCAGACAACTTGGAGTCCCAGTCTACAAAAAATCCAAATTTTTAGGAGGCACACCTCATAGTGATGATAGCTCTTTTTCATTTTTCTCTTCACATAAAAAGGGAATAACATTTTCACCTGTCAACAACGAAGTGAACAAGTTTGATATACATGCAGATAAACGAAGTAATGTTTGGGAGACATTGCCTCTTAGAGAGATTTATTTCAATAAAATTAGCAGCAACTTCTTTCCACCAGACGAACCTATCACAGCAGATTTATTCATATATGACAAAAATTGGAATTCAATTTGCGGTAGCTGGATGGTTAATAAATTTGGACTTGCAAATAAAGAAACCGCTTACCAACTTTCGAACGAAAAATTGAAAATGAATATACGTTGCATAGACGCCTGTTACAACCCTTCGGAATTCGCTAATTTACAATTGTTGGTTTTCAACACGGGGGTAACCGATTCCAATATTTTTGATTTAGAATTAAAACTACAGCAAGATGGAGAAGAATTGATAAAACTCATTACAGGTATATCTTTAAATACCAATATCTGCTTTACCTTACTCGTGGTATATTGGGAATCTGCAGAAACTCCATTAGATGGAACTGTTGTTTCTAAATGTTTAAAATTGAATCGTATCGCTAAAAGCTTTAGTGGTGTACTGGAACACATTAGAACCATCAACATCAATTCGAATGATCCACATGAAGTCTTAAAAAATGGATTAGTTGGTATAGCTACCCGGTACAGATTAAGGCTTACTGATAGAGGTCGGTATAACAGGAATCTTAAAGAAAAACGTACTACACAAGATGCTTCACAACTACTAACAACTAGGACCATTGACGAACGAATGAAACGTATACACGAATCTGAAGAACAAAAATTACAAAAGTTGCAGGATGAGAGAAATACCTACGTCCATCTACAATCTCACGTTGCTGCATCGCCCAAATTGAAAAAACGTAAATTACCGGTGCTCCTGTCAAAAAAACGTGATAACCATTACGAGACTCCACAGGCAAAAAGAACCGTTTCGAATTCATCCTCTGCTATGTTCTCCCATTTAGCGGTAAAACTGGGAAATGGTACTCGGTTTAGTTCTTTAAACTTACCACCAACAACACCTTCTCATAGCACTAATTTACCTATAACATTAATGGACTCCAACGAAACTCCATCTCTGCCTCAACAACAACAGCAACAACAAAAGCAACATCAGCAGCACGAGCGAGCTATACAGGAACCATCACTTTTCCAAACCCCCATGAACTCTACAGTTGCATCGAATGACCACGATACCAGCCTAATATCTCAAGTTTCTACTACGCCCTCAGTAAATTCTCCTGCTAACTTACAAGAAATTCCTTCCAACCTAAAAGAGCTGAAAGAACTTATAGAATCAGTCAAAACTAAAGTTAATGGCAGTAGAATTTCCTAAAATTTATCTAATTGTTATTATTGATACTGGAACTTTTGAGCAGCTAAATAGATCGGTATTTATTCAAGATTTAAATTGGGGTTACCCGTCAAAAGGTCTCCGCAAAAAGAGAAATTCTAATAACAAATACATTTTCGGTGAGACAAGCCGTTCTGACATCCTGTTAACTGCGACTAACATCTCGAAGAAAGATTAATCTTCGATGCATAGAACTCTGCAGGAAGGAGAAAGTAAAGAGATTCCAGCATCAAATCCCTCTATTTTCTCAAAGGGAGCTAAAGGAAGAATTATAGTCTAATGGTTTGGGATCAGCTGGAACCGACAAAAACCCATATAGCTTATGCTTGTGTTGGGGTTTTCTCATCGGTGTTTTCACTTGTCTCATTATTTATCAAGGAAAGACTTTACATCGGTGAATCCATGGTAGCAGGTGCATTTGGGCTTATTGTAGGTCCTCACTGCTTGGATTGGTTTAATCCCATATCCTGGGGGGATACAGATGCGATAACCTTAGAAATAACAAGAATCGTTTTATGCTTACAAGTGTTTGCTGTAGCAGTGGAACTGCCGCGGAAATACATGTGGAAACACTGGTTGTCAGTTACCATGCTTTTAGTGCCTGTAATGACATTTGGCTGGCTAATAATTGGATTGTTTGTTTGGATAATCATACCCGGATTAAATTTTTCACATGGCCTTTTAGTGGCAGCTTGCATAACTGCCACGGATCCTATTTTGGCACAATCTGTGGTCTCAGGTAAGTTTGCTCAGAGAGTTCCTGGCCATCTAAGAAATTTGCTTTCTGCCGAGTCAGGTTGCAATGATGGGTTAGCATTTCCCTTTATCTATTTATCATTGGATTTAATTATGCATCCAAAGCAAGGCGGTGAAATCGTCAAGGATTGGATTTGCATTACTCTCTTATGGGAGTGTTTGTTTGGATGTTTGTTAGGATGTGTTATCGGGTATTGTGGCAGAAGAGCTATTAGGTTTGCTGAAGACTTAAAAATCATTGATCGTGAATCCTTTTTGGCTTTCTATGTCGTTTTGACATTCATGTGTGCTGGATTCGGTTCAATTTTGGGGGTTGATGATCTATTAGCATCATTTTCAGCGGGTGCTGCTTTTGCATGGGATGGATGGTTTTCAGAGAAAACAAAGGAAAGTAATGTATCAACCGTTATTGACGTTCTATTAAACTATGCGTACTTTGTTTATTTTGGTGCAATCATTCCTTGGCAACATTTCAATGATTCAACGATTGGATTAGACATTTGGAGATTAATTATTTTGGCAATCATAGTTATTTTTTTGAGGAGAATTCCTGCTGTTCTTATGCTAAAACCGCTGATACCGGACATTAAGTCGTGGCGTGAGGCTGTTTTTGTTGGTCACTTTGGTCCTATCGGTGTCGGTGCCGTTTTTGCAGCTCTAACTGCCAGAGCTCAATTAGAAACTCAAGCTGAGCCTCATGAAGAAACACCTCTAGAAATATTACCACAAAAGGGTAGTAGGCATTGGAAAATTATCTGGGTTATCTGGCCCATTACTTGCTTTTTCATCCTTACCTCTATTATAGTTCACGGTTCCTCGGTTGCAATTATTACTTTAGGCCGTCATCTAAACACAATCACATTAACCAAGACTTTTACTACTAATACTACAAATGGTAACGGCAAATCTTCTTGGATGCAAAGATTACCTTCACTAGATAAAAGCGGAAGATCTTTCTCCTTACAACGTGTAGATACCGAAGCGCCTTCATTTTCAGGACAGACAGCAGTGGAAACAAGCGGTATCCCTTATACACCAGCGGGCGGTATGAAAAGGGGAAAGAAAAATCGGAGAAGCAGTCGTAGAAGGGAATTGTTACATGTATTATCAGGGAATGGTACTAATGAAGATGAATTAAATGATTTGGGTAGAGAAAGATTGCAGCGTGAAAAGGAGGCAAGAGCAGCAACTTTCGCATTAAGTACTGCTGCACATAGAGGTACTAACAAGGAGAACCTAGAAGCAGAGGGTCTAACACCTGGAGGATCTGATTCTACTGAGCAAGTTGCATCAAACGAACCAGCAAAATCAGACATTGACGTTTTGAGTAGAGAAGAAACTGTAAACGCAATCAGTGGATTAGATCAATTAGCTAGAGACAGAGAACACGGTGAGATTAATCTGATAGAAAGGGCCGACGACGAAGAAGACTTAGGCGACATCTCCACTCCTAAATCTCCAATAGCTGAAGGCATGGGCCGAACAATGTCCAGAGAGTCTACTAGATCAGAAGGCAGTTCGAGAAAATCGACTGAATCGGAGAGAATGAGGAAAATTAGAGAGGAAGAAAAACAAGCTCATGTTGCTTATGCAGAGGACGACCAACTTATCATTGAAAACTCTGAGGGTGAGATTATCGATGAGGCTAACTACAATAAACCTAGAAAAGATGAAGAGCATGGTGTCCATCCTTACGATCATTCTCCCCACGAAGAAAATGGTTCATCGGAACCTATCTTCCGTTCTGATAGTAATAGATCTGGTCACAGCAGTTTAAGCAGCCTAAAGAGAGTTCTTTCTCCGAGACAGGATGGCAAATTTTATGGGAAAATACGTAGATCGTCCTTTGATCGTCCTGCTAACAAATATTATGCATATAAAATTGACGATCAACTTATTATTGAAGATAAGGAAGGTGAAGTGTTGAGACGTTACAAAATTAACACCCATACGGGTAATAATGGTAAAAAGAGGCCTGAAGAGAAACTAGGCACAACTGGTGGTAAAGTTATGAATAAAGCTCTTTCCGCTGTTGGTATTAAGAACAAGTCCACTGCGAAGAGTCCCGAAGGGACTTCTTCTCCAGCTCGCGGTGACGAAAATCTTAAGATGGTCAGAAACCCCACTCCGGCACCTAAGGATTCATACATAAGACCTGAAGAGTGGGAGAATGATGAACAAGAAAATAGTGACGATTACGAAGATGAAGGGGATGAGAACATTGATGCAGGAAATACAGGCGATTACAATGATGATTACACTGACGATTCGGAAGTAGATGGCGAAAATCATGATAATGATGGTGATAGTTCCACTTCTATGGAACCGAATGACGTGGAGTCCGAAACTGCGGTAGAAAAAGAAAGACGTCTAAATGCTTTGGGTCATTTCTCTGCTCCAAGAGATCAAGACGATGAAGAAGAACCTCCTACACCACTAGAGGCCCATCCAACACCGGGTACCAGGAATAGTGCAACAAAGAAGGTCAAAGAATCTTTGGGAAGAAAATTTCATTTAAAATAAGTGGATCCTGTCATCTACGAGGTTTCCTGTAATATGCATTTTTCGTACATAATTGGTATTTTATTTTTATAATATTGTGTCATTAGGGCTATTACCTTGACTATAACTGAACGAGGTTACCCTTATCTCGGATATCATCCTAGTCAAACATCTAGCTAGAAGCTTCAAACTACTACCATTTAATACTCCTATGGTATAAATACACCAGACTTTCATTCAGCCTGAATTTTTCGATTATCTTCAATGATTATTTATGGGTTCTTTGAGCCCGCTATCTGTCCTGTTTCCAGAAAGAAACAATATTCAAGTTGTAAGGTCTGAGGGTGACAGCTGCGAGGAATCAATTATACCAGATGACAATGACGAACTCTCAGATTCATTCGATAGTATTAACACTGATATATTAAAACACATTATCACTAATGAGGAAATACATGACTTAGCAGAATATCAAGATAAAGTAGGCCATCAGCGATTTTACTTGTTGAACAAATATTCTCAAGAAAAAAGGAAAAATAAGGCAGATGTAATTAATGGTAGTCCTATGCAGTCCCAAAATGAATTTGATAGCGATGACTTTGTTAAATATAATAGGATGATAACAAGAGAATATGAATTAAGAGATAGAGTAGAAAATTTAATTCGACACCAAAACGGCGGTGATGTCCAAGTATTGAATGAAGATTCGTTACATGAAAACTATTCTGCGGGTGAAGACTTGGGAGAACATGTTACGGGTAGAAAATCCTCCAAACTAAAAAAATTTACGAGCTCTTTGATACCACAGTCGATGGAGAAACAAAATGTAGAATCTTCATCAGGAACTCTATCAAGATCGACTTCAACTAAAACTTATGTGATAGATAATGCTAGCATAAGAAATGTTGCCATTGATGAAGGCGCCATTCCTATCAGTAGAAATGATCTGCAGAATACTTCTGCATCTTACCTTTCTGAGGATTATAGTGGTAAAAATGGTCGTCACTTTATGGCCGACTTGGAAAACTTATTCTTTGGAGTTAATGATTCGTATCATATTCAAAGAAAACTAACAGTCAGACACATTCAAATGATTGGTATTGGTGCATGTTTCGGTGTTGGCGTCTTTCTTACTTCAGGTAAAGCCTTCTCCATTGCTGGCCCCTTTGGAACTTTATTGGGATTTAGTCTCTCTGGAAGCATCGTTTTAGCCACTTTGCTTTCTTTTACTGAACTTTCCACTCTTATTCCATTATCTTCAGGATTTTCAGGATTAGCATCAAGATTCGTAGAGGATGCATTTGGGTTCGCTTTGGGTTGGACATATTGGTTTTCATCCTTAATAACCATGCCTACCCAGGTGGTCGCATGCACTTTTTATTTGAAATATTATCGCAATCTAAAGTTGACGAAAGGTGCAATTGCAGGATTTACTACGCTTTTCATGCTTTATTCAGTTTTGGTAAATTTATTAGATGTTAGACTCATGGGTGAAATAGTTTACGTTACCGGATTAATCAAGATCATTGTTGCCATAATAATGATTCTGACCATGATAATTCTTAACTCTGGGAAAGGCACGGAGTATGATAGGGTTGGATTCAGATTTTGGGATTCATCCAAATCGTTTTCGAATCTCACATATGGTTTATTTCGCCCGACTTTTGACCTAAATGACATTGGAGATGGAAGTACCAAAGGGATTAAAGGGTCAGGTGGTAGATTTCTGGCTCTAGCGTCTACAATGTTAATATCGACATTTGCATATACTGGTGTCGAAATGGCATTTGTCGCTAGTGGCGAAGCCATAAATCCTCGAAAAACTATCCCTTCAGCTACAAAAAGAACCTTTTGTATCGTACTGGTCATTTACGTTCTAACAATTTTCTCAGTTAGCATTAACATTTACAGTGGTGACCCGAGATTACAGCCCTATTTTACTGGTTCCTACAATGCGCGTTACGAAGCTGCTCAAAGAGAAGTTGGAACCCAATGGCAATTAAGTCATAAATGCCATAACTATGTTTATTATCGAGACAAAGAACCAATGGACCTCAATTCAAGTCCCTGGGTATTAGCGTTACAAAACTTTGGCTTATGCTCATTCGCTGCCGTCTTCAACGGTATTTTAATCTTTTTCACTTCAGGCGCTGAAGTATGTTCCTTATTTAGTAGTTCCAGAACTCTTTATGCCATGGCTGTTCAAAGGAAAGCACCAACTATTTTCCAAAGGTGTAGTAAAAGAGGAGTCCCTTATGCGTCTGTAATATTTTCTGGTATGTTTGGTATTGTTGGTTATTTGGCAGTTGATAGTGGTGCAGTAGAAAATTTCAATGTTCTTTCCAACATGTCAAGTGCAAGTACATCCATTATTTGGATGGGACTCAATGTCTCATTCTTAAGATTTTATTACGCTTTAAAAACTAGAAGAGACATCATATCAAGAGATGAAAAGTCCTATCCCTATCGTTCACCCCTTCAACCCTATTTAGCTCTCTATGGACTTTTTGGATGCTTTTTATTCATAATTTTTATGGGATTCACTAACTTCATTCATCATTTCTGGGATGTAAAATCGTTTTTCTCAGCATACGGTGGTCTCATATTATTTATCGTTTGCTACTTTGGTTATAAAACAATTGGCACTTCCAAGATCCAGCGGCTAGATCAGCTAGATATGGACACTGGTAGACGTGAAACGGATAGGGTAATATGGAATGAGTCTCAACAGTATTCAGGACCTTACCGCGAAAAATTAAAGTATCTTATTAATTGGCTGTTCTAGTGTTGACCATTGTCTAACATTAACTAAGTATACTAGTGGGTGACAATTTATATATTGTACTTTTGAACGGTACTGAAATTTTTTGGAAGCGATGAGCTGTGATGAGCTGTGATGAGCTTCAACAATTGAAGCATTAACATTGCGTTGGAAGACGCACTGAAAGTTTCTTATTATTCCCTATCTGCTACCATTATGAGTGCTTTAAATTCCGTTATTGAACAGGCTAGGCGATCTCTCGAAACTCATGATTCTAAAGCAGCTCTTAAGATACTGAAGCCCTATAAGAAATCATTAAAAAATGAAAATGCATCTAACGTAATACTATATCAAATATTCGCAGAAGCTTATTTAGAAAATGGCCAGTTGGATAAAGCATATCCATTGTTATATCATGCATGTGAACTTGATTTGGATGGTGAGCAGGGTGGTTCCGAAAAATTCTTCATGTTAGGTCAAGCAACAGGTGGTGAGGACGGTATAAAGTTGATCTTCCAGGGGTTAGAAAATATTTCTAAGCAGGCTGGTGACAAAATTCCACAGGAACAAGTGGATAAGATCGTAGATGGTCTCCTAACCGCTATTGAAATTTGGATGACAGATCTATGTATGGAACCAAATGCGGAATCTGAATGCCAGGAGTTAATTGGTAGAGCAATGGAAATATCTGAAGGAAAATCTCCTGAAGTTTGGTCCACAATGGGATCAATACGTATATCACAACAGAGGTACAGTGAAGCTTGTGAGGCTTTTATTAATTCGTGGAAATTCTTCGAAATAAAAAAGCAAGACATAGAAGCAGAAATTAAAAACAATGACACCTCTTCTCATGAGCAATATGCTCAATTAGTGCAACCACTTCTTTCGTTGGCAAAAATGTGTATTGAAATGGGTCTTTATGAAATTTCATTGCGAATTTTAGGAGCCGTTAAAGATGTCGATGAAGATAATCTAGAATCTTACTATTTGGAAGGTTTTACCTTTTACTTAATGGGAAAATTGGAATTGTTCAAACAAAATCATCCTAATGCCAACGTTAATGCTGACAACATTTATGAGTTTAATGAACATTTTCAAGAACTACCGCTTGATCTGAATAATGAGTCAATTACAGAAGTAATACAAGATGCTAGATTATCGTTGAGTTTTGCTTCCAAATTAGCACAAAACGCTGAACCTGACGATGAGTTAGCTCAGGAACTATATGCAGGTTCCAATGAAGTATTAGCTGAAATTGGTGGTCCCCTAAGTGATAGTGAAATGATCAAAATAAAGAAAGGTGAAGACGACGATGGAAACGAAGAGGAACAGGATCTTGAGTTCGAAGATGATGAGTAACTCTTAATTTTGTTCCTCTTTCTAAATCCCTAAAACATAATATATATATATATATATATATAATAGCACACAGTACAGACTCGTCTTTCTATATTATTCGATAGATTTGATATTTCGTATTAACCGGGTCAACTATTCGATGATGAGGATATTTTAAGTTTATCAGCAAGGTCCTCAGGAAAGTGATCGATATCTTCCCATTCCTCATTATCCTTATTACTTGAATCGTTTTGTTGAATTTTATTATTACCAATATTATCTCTATGGTGTCCTTCTTCGTTATCCAATGATTCTTCTTGATTTATATTAGAAGAAGAATTTGCATTCATATTGGATGATTGATCTTGCATACCTTGTATGATAAAATGTGTTAAATAAAATGGCCTTGCCGTATCTTGGAAATCTTCCTCATATTCATCCCAATGTTCATCATCTTCATTCACATATGTAACAAATTCTTCAGGAACTGATCCAGTTTTAGTTCTATTCTGATTTTCAGCAACTAACCACCCCTGCCCATGTCTATAGCTAATAAAAACAATATCACCTTCTTGTAATCCTAACTCATTATCGTTCTCTGGTTCAAAATCGTATAACGCCACTGCTAATCGATTTATCACGTAATCCGTTGGTAAAGCAATGCTCTGTCTTCTATCCTGATTTCCTTGATTTCTATGATCACCATCAACATCGTCTTCATTATAATCTACATCCGATGTATCAGTCTCTGGCTCTGACGCGAATCCCTGGAAATCTTCTGTATAGCCATGGTATAAAGGATCAGACGGATCGTATGCGAAATCTTTAATAGATATATATCCAGAATCCTGAGATTCTACACTCCGCTCATCCATTGAAAGGTGTGACAATCGTTGCTGTTGACGTTGTTGTTGGTGTCGTTCATCTTGCGGCACAGAATCTTCATTTGACTTTGGTTGATCATTCAATATACTATCATGATTCATTCTACTATTACTGTTATTATTATGAAGATAATTTCTGGTAGCCCTTACCATCCTTATTTAACCCTTTTTACTTACTACTTTTGAATTAAGTCAACGTTCTGGCGATCTTAATCAGTCCGTTTATTTTAATTTCAAGGCGTAAGACTCTTTTCACCACGTAGATCACCAACATAAAGGTATAGTGATCAATGACAACATCCCACAGACCCCAATTAGAGGCCAGAAGTGGTGCGAAGACTGCTTCCTATGTACCAACATCTACTCAACATGCAAGGTTGTTACCAGGCCATAAAACGTTGAAGTATCGTAAGAACAAGAATGACCAAGGGCCAATGAGGTACCAACAACTTAGGACACAAGAAAGACAGTCAGGGAAAGATGGTATTAAAGACGACGATGGCAGAAATGATAATGATGATGAAGAAGACGATGATGAAGAAGACGATGACGATGAAGAAGACGATGACGATGAAGACGACCAAGAAGCACTTTTACAAGAACTGAACAATATCAGACAAAAGAGAATGGTCGAAAAAATACGAAATGAGCAGAGACGACAAAGTGAAATGGATTTAACTCGAATACCAACACCTAAAACTACTAGTGGATGGCGTAAGACCACGTTTGGGAAGAATCGAGTTTCCAAAAGAAAGCAAGTTGACAAAGCACCAGAGTATGTTAACGATATGACAAAAACTGCATATCATGAAGAATTTATTCGCCGATTTATCAAATGAAATAAAATTGATTACAAAATATTTACACGAATTGTGAAATGTCTTTAACAAACTTTTTGAAATCATCACGATTCAAAAGTTCACCACCAATGAAATCTACTTGAGTGTGGTTTGCTCCACTGCTGCCACCTTTAATGTCAGAAAATTGAACCAAATACTTGTCCATGTATCTGAGGCGCAAGATACGATGATAAACAGCATTAACATAATCATATTGAATACGAGATCTTTCGCCATTGATATGATGTAGGTTAACATCCATAGACTCTGGTATGACCAAATTTTTTCTGCTCTGAAAAGTGAGCCTTGAATCGTGCAAAAACTTTCTGATACCAGGTTGACGTGAAAGCCAATTTTCTAAACCTTCTTCATATGTTTCGGTTAACTCTGCTACGGTATCGACATTAATCTTTAAATCTCGAGGTTGCTGTGGGATTTGTAGGAACAGACTTCTTTGTTGCAATTGTGTTATACAACGAACAGAATTGGTAACAGCAACATCATACTCATCCAATTCAAACCACAGTTCTATAGGTGGTGCATTCTCGTTAGCATTTGGGACATTTGAAAGATTGGGTATAAAATTTAATTGCACATAATAATCATGTTGATCCACAGCGTAAAGTTCATCTTTGCTATTTAAAGAGTCATATAACGGCAATTCTAACAATTTCGTCATCACTTGTGGGATTCTGGATTCGAACAACGTATCATTTCCATTGATAGTGGTCAACAACTGTCCCAAAGTCACACTAAACATTTTCTTAGGTGCTTCATCTAATTTAAGTGGCATTATATGAGCTTCTTTCTTTTGATCTATGAGAAAGTCATACCACTTATCAAGTTTCTCATCAATAGCGATAGTTTTTTTATAGTCTACTGTTGTGATATATGGTGCATTTTTTTTGCTAATAGGCTTTTGAAGCCTGTACCATTCTTTATTTCTATTAGCCCAGTCTAGGCATCCGACATCAGTGAAAGGGAATTTTTCAAACGAATTTACATCCTGTTCGTTAGACCCTAGTTGTTCTACTCTTTCCAAAAGTTGTGGATGGTACTGAGCTCCCCAAAGTAAAAGGTTTTGAGCTTTAGAAACCCTCTTATGGCCGAAAGCAGATATTCTATAAATGTCATCACCAGGTTCGGAACCCATTAATTCAAAGAAAACCGCACTTTCCCTTTGAATTAATGAAATCAATTCACTTAATTTGGTATCACTCATTATTTGATCTCTAGCGGAATGGTCAGACATGAATTTTTTTAAATTTATTGTCATGGTGTTAACATTAGCCAAAATATTAGATAAGGACACTTCAACGTATTTGATAATCGCAGATGTACCTCTAACGATCATAATATTTTCATCTAATGCTACTGCCAAGGTAGCACCGATACGCGAGAAATTGTTCAATATTTTACCATTGTTGGTTAACAAAAGCAAATACATATCTCTAATGTCGACGTTAATAATACGCTCAAGGATTAAATCTTCTGATTCATCCATAAAATCATTAGGTTCGCAGTTCCAGTAATCGATCATAATCATTTCAATTAACATATCTTTAGTAGTCTTACTATGAGCAATACCATAATATTTTTTTGTATAAGCCCTTAATTGCGGTAAGGTATATGCAGAATCCAACAAATGCTTTAATTGGTCATACCTGCGTCTTGACATCTTTGTGGTAGACGGTTTTTGGTAGTTAATAGATCGTACAGCTTGTTCTTTGGATACTGAACTCTTAAATACCAGTAGTTTCCTTCTCTGAGACTCAATTTCCTGCAGAATCTTAGTTGAATGTCTTGATCTTCTAGGATTTCTTGAATTCGAATCAGCACCTAACTCAACACCTTCTAGGATGGATAACCTTTTACCATTATTACTTCTAAAATAACTTGGAGTGTTTCTTCTCTTTAACAAGCCTGTTTGGGATGGGTCCAACACTAAAAAATTCGTTTTAGAAGGCTTCAATTTCTTACCCCTTGTGTGTGATGACTGGTCTTCATTCAATTCGTCCTTTAGTCTGGATGAACCGGTATTGTTATTAGCATGTTCTTTTGACGAATAGTATAATCTTGAAGTTCTTTTAAAGTTATTGCAAAATCTATGGCGTATCAAAGAACCATAAAACCTAGAAACTAGCATAACCAAACTTGGTCTAAAATCTCCATATAATGGATTATCCTTAAAGTATAAAGACCTAAGTTCAATGGAGCGTTATTGTTTAATTATCCTTAGAACTCATCGATTCCAAAAATTTTTCAGATTAAAGCCCTTTATGATAAATTCTTAAATAACAATAATAAAGTTATTATACACATATATACATAAAAAATTAAAGACAGTCGACTGATCAATCCGTAATTATTATAAACCTTCATGGAATGGGTACGAAGAGAGATATAGTAGCAGATTATTTCGATGTTTTCAACAACGAAGTGAAACAGTTTATGGAACCTGGGGTTGATTACGAATTAAAAGGATCACGTATTCACATTGACAGCAAAGTTAAATGTTTAGAGGAACCTGAAGAAGAAGAAGGGAGGGAAGGAGATGATGAGAGCGAATTGAGCTCTACCGAATACAATTCCGCAATTGATAGTGAAAGTGGTGACGATGATAACGACAATGACAATAACCAAGAAAGCGATAGTGAAAGCGACAGTAGGTATGTTACTGCTGAGGAGAGTGCAGATGAAAATACTATGGAGTCTAGTGAATTGCAAAACTTTATATTAGGTACTTACTGGTCAAGCCGTGAGAAGTCGATTTTTTTTCATTGTCTATCGAGATATTCCATCCACAGACTTAATGAATGGCGTACAAGATTACCGTCTAAATCTAGCTTTGATATTATGTTGTATTATAATGTATTAAAGCGCAATTTAATGGAATTACGAAGACGTAATTTGCTCGGTGGTTTGGTACCCAATGAAGATTTCCCCTTTGCTTATGAGATGGATAATTTTTATGTGGAATGGGAAGAATTTATGAGTCGCCAAGTAAGAATCGAATACGAAAGGCCCATGGATAATAAGCGAAATTATATCACTGATATTGATAATCATCAGGATGAAAATAGAGAAGAAGAAGATTTGATTTCTGTTGAAAATTGGAATAAAAGATGGCAGGCCATCTACTGTAAAACAGGTATTGAGGAATTGAAACCGCTAGGGTCAGAACCTTTACCTTATTCAAAAGAAGCGTTTGAATTTTTGAACGGCTGTGCAGAGGCATACACTAGAAAATTACTATGGTTTACAGTTCTCCAAGACATGGAAAAATTGAGTGTTTCCAAAAGCTCGCTTTTCCCTGATGCGGAGCTATTAAATGATGAAGATTTAGTGCTACATGCAGGTGACGAACAACTACCGCATGTAGTAACACATTCAAGTGTTCTTAAAGCACTTAATACTCTTAAGCAAGAAGGCTTCTATACTCCGACCATTCCAGATACAGTACTAAAAACACTAGAAAAATTCGAAATTGAACCAAATTCAAAGGGTAAATTATTCAGAAATAATAAGGTAACTATGTCCTTATTACCGTCACTCTTAAAACAGGGAACATTAGATTCAACACCCTTTGACTTAACAAGCTCTGAATCGTTGCAAAATAGTGATCCAGAACCAAATATGATTCATAAGAAACTTTACACAATCGAAAACGGGAAAAGAAGAAGAGTAGATGAATCATTTGTTGAAGATGATCCATATGATTCTATCGAAAACCCGTTGGAGATAGATCTGTGCGATTGGGAAGCTCAATTATTGGAAGAAAAAGACTTGAAATTATCAAAATTACACCAACACATGCTTTTAACATACTATAGCCCTACAAAAAATCCAACTAATATACAGCTGGAACCAGAATCACCAGATCAAGCTCAAGAACCGTGTCCTGTTGATGGGATTCCTTCGACTTTACTGAATCTCTTCATGCATTCAAATAGTTAAATGGTTTCTTGGCGATTTCGGAGTTGGCTTCCCGAAGGAAAAATTATCGGTTATGGGATTCCGCAGAGTTGAACACACAAGATGTATAGTTATCTTCTCGAGGCACTTTCGACCAGTTAGAAGAGATAGCTATCGGTCCATGGCCGTGGTTTTACTATGAAAGCTTTATTCTTCGAAATATGTATATAAAGAGGGTATATCATAGCTGTACTTATATAGTTCGATCTTCTCCTTTTGACATGCCAAAATTTGAACTATCCGCATACTACTGAATACTTTTAAAATGTCTCTTAGGACAGGTTCTGGTCATTTCAAAAACATCTATGGGTTCATAAGACCTAGCATTACGGCTGGTGTTCTCAAAGGTACACGATTTGTGTCTCAAACTTCTCCTCATAAAAACAGTGCCATGACATACGATACACTAAACCCAAGTGCTAAGATGGGTGCTAGTGTAAAAGCTCCAAGTTCAGTAGCCTATTTAAAAACTTTGTCTAAACCAGAACTCTTTTCTTTGGGTATTATCGGATGCCTTACCACAAGTAAGCACTTGTTGAACTTTGTTATCAGTTTGTTTCCTTATGTGCCTATGTTCCTTATTAAAATATTTGTTTCCAGGCTCTATTGTGGTGGTGACAACGTTCAAGAGGTAAGGCAATGCGGTGAACGTCTACAAAAGCGTGGCATTAGTAACATGATGTTATCTTTAACTATTGAGGATTCTGAGGGTACCAAGAACATTGATATCAACCACATTACTAAAGAAACTATTAGATCTGTTCATGAAGTTTTGAAACCAAACCTTCTAAATCAACTTGAAACCGCTGTTGATGTTAATGATGTCGCTCCTGGTTACCTTGCCTTAAAACCATCTGCATTAGTCGCTAACCCAAGTCAGGTTCTTCTAAACTTCAAAAACCCCAAGTGGAAAGAACAGCGCGACCAGCTGGTGAGCAACTGTGCTGCCATAACCCAGACAGTTTACGAACTTAACCAGGAATTGTTAAAGAAATACCCAACTAGAAAAGCCCCATTCTTTGTATCGACCATTGATGCTGAAAAATACGATTTACAAAATGCGGGTGTTTATGAGTTACAGAGAATACTTTTCCAAAAGTTTAACCCTGTATCCAGTCCAATTATATCCTGCATCGGTACTTGGCAATTGTATTTGACCGATTCTGCCCAAGAATTAGAAATTGAACGTCAAAGAGCTGAACGTGAAGGTTATAAATTAGGCCTGAAGTTGGTTCGTGGTGCTTATATTCACTCTGAACCTAATCGTAATATAATCATTCAACCAACAAAAGAAGCTTCAGACATTAACTATAACACTGTTATGACTCAAGTCATTCAAGATCTATCTTTAAATGGTAAAAACTCCACATATGGTCATTTAGTAGTTGCATCTCATAACTACTACTCTCAGATTTTGGCAACTGAAGAATTGAAAGGAAAAGAATACACTTATGCTAAATGTAATGTCGTCCTAGGTCAATTGCTGGGGATGGCTGACAATGTTACTTACGACTTAATAACGAACCATGGTGCAAAGAATATTATCAAGTATGTTCCTTGGGGACCACCATTGGAAACTAAAGATTATTTATTAAGAAGATTACAGGAGAACGGCGATGCGGTAAGAGCTGACAATGGTTGGCCATTAGTGAAAGCCATCGCCAGGACTGTATTCAGAGCATAAATTCGTTTGTCATTGTCTTTTTTCATTGGTATTTATATATTTTTAGGTAATTTTTATGAAGTATTATAAATGGAGGTATTCAAATAATACTTTGAATATACGTGAGAAGATCTCAAGGTACATTACCGTCGGTAGTTTTTATTACTATTTCCTTCGATAAATTAGCGAGCGTAAAGTACCACAGCGAACTTACTTATAAGGGTAGTACTTATCTTTGGACTGGGATACTAATACTGAAAATGTAAGGTCCATAACGGTTAATTCTCCAATCGAAGTGTAATGTTATTTACAAGGTGGTAGGCAGTCACAAACTTTTCTGCTAACAAGATCAAGTGCTACAACCACACCATACAAATTTCTAGCGTAATCCATATACTCAAATCTCAATCTTCAAAAGACAGGATCAATTCTAGACACGTAAAGTAATCAATTGCAGAAGCTTAGCGAAGCTAAAAATACGTTTAAGAAGCTCACCAACCTTGTTTGGAGAAGAGAGAAGAAACAGCCGGCGACCATGTGACTGAAACTGCCTTAATATCACATGATTTTATTCTTAGATACTTTTTCCTATCTTATGAGATAGTTGCTATGACTACGCTGAACCCCGAATATTCTATGAATCAAAGATAAGATATGCTGTTATAATGGATAAAACTTGAAGTACTATTTTACGACTCTTTAATGGATGTGAAGAGGTTCACCTAAATCGATGTTTTAAAGAATTACTAACATGTAATGAATATAGCGCAATAAATAGAAAAAATTTAAATTTGTGCTTGAAGCTTTCTAACTTCTTCTACCTCAAGTTTTCGGAGGCTATGGAAGCAATTTAGAATAGAAGAAGGTCAAAATGAGATGTATGGGAAACTTTGCCGCTAACATCAGTGATTTTGTTAGACAGTACAATAAAACTGACCACAGAATATAAAATAAGTGAAAAGGATTTAGAGAAATGTTTTTTTAGTTGTATGTTAAGACACTTTTTCAAAAAGGTATATTAGCATATAATATAAGACGGACGGCCATAATTCTTTGTGCCTTATCTGTTTTCGGAATAAAATGGATATTCAACATTCCTAAATCCTATCGGCACTTAACTGGTGTGAATGCCTTAAAGGAAGTTATTCCATATAGCATGATTAGTATTCTTTGCAACTGGTTTTTCGTTCGTTTTATAGCTGTTTAACCGCAGATAATATCAGTGTACAACAAGGTATTAAATCCATCAGGGCCTGAAACGCAACCTACGAAAAGAAACAACAATTTTAGACTATACAATTAATATGTGTGATATAACCAACAGCAAGGATCTTCTTCCACATGGAAGTGGGAAACAAAAACAAGTGGTTCTATAGTGTAGCGGTTATCACTTTCGGTTTTGATCCGAACGACCCCGGTTCGAATCCGGGTAGGACCTTTTTTCCACAGCACCCAGCCGGCTTTACTTTTCCTGACAACAGACACATAAGATGAACAGCTTCCTAATCGTCAAACATGAACACGACCTTCATCTCTTTTTTCCTTCAGCTATTCTGTATTTTTGAACTCTAAACGAAGGAACGGGTTTGCTCGATTCCCATTGTTTAGATTTCATATTTCAGTATTCTTCATTCTGTCGTTTCTTTCAGTCGGTTCCCCGAAGAAACTGATGTATCCACAGATGAAAACGTAGCGGCGTTAGCAGATACTGCGAACCAATGTCTGATTCCTAGTAAATAACTACGATATGTAACCAAAATCTTTAATATATGATTGTGAGGTCTCAGTTTCTCCGAGTTTTTCTTTACACCACATGTTGAGTCATCACCATACCGAAAACTTTCTGATATAACATTGTTACCTTCTAGCATATCATACATGAATCCAATGATATCTGTATGATACCTATAATGTAACAAAAGTTAATCGACATCTAATTATAGAATATATATTACTGAATTTTCTCCCTTCCTGTAGAGTTCGTATCCGTGATAGTTTAATGGTTAGAATGGGCGCTTGTCGCGTGCCAGATCGGGGTTCGATTCCCCGTCGCGGAGCTTTTTTTTCGAAGTTGTATTTTAGTTATCGGAGTTCTAAAATTTGAGATAACTAGTCAAAAGGTATGATGCTCATGTCAAACTTATTATTTCATGCAAAGCAGTACGTATGGCTCAGTAGTCCAAATATAGATAAAGGAAAAACAAAAAAAAAAAAAAGAATAAATTCCAGGTATCGTTGGGATGAAATTTGTTGCGCTTATATCTGGAGGCAAGGATTCTTGTTTTAACATCATCCATTGTTTGAAGCAAAGACATGAGCTAGTTGCGCTCGCAAATCTTCACCCAGCCGATAAATCGCAACAAGAATTGGATAGTTTTATGTTTCAAACTGTTGGTCATGATATTGTTCCATACTATGCAAAATGTACGGGATTACCTTTATTTCGTAAAGAAATCCGTCCCTTTGGATCTAAAAATGTAGAACTAAACTATACTCCGACTGTTAGTGATGAGATTGAAGATCTTTACGAGTTACTGTCGCAGGTGCTCAAAGAAATCCCAGATGTTGAAGCAGTTAGTGTAGGAGCTATTCTTTCCTCTTATCAAAGAACCAGAGTTGAAGACGTTTGTGCTAGACTGGGATTAGTTGCATTAAGCTACTTGTGGCAGAGAGATCAACTGGAATTAATGCATGAAATGTGCGAAGCTTCTCAAACAGACGCTCCCGGTAATTTTGAGGCTAGATTAATCAAAGTGGCAGCCGTAGGACTAAACCAATTGAGTCTTGGAAAAACTTTACCGGAGGTTTTTCCGACCCTAATGAAACTACACAAGATGTACGATGTCCATATTTGTGGGGAAGGCGGTGAATTTGAAACTATGGTTTTAGATGCCCCTTTCTTTTCAAAGGGTCGCTTAAAACTTTTATCGAAAGAGGATTCACCTTCGAGGGAAAATGATAGCGTTTATAACACTAGACTGAATGTGGAATTTGAACCAAGACAATTATCAAACTTGGATTTACAAACCCATATAAATATGCTACCACAGCCAAAATTGTTAAACGACCAATGGCAGGAGTTGTACAATCATCTAGAAGAAGAACCAGTTGTTGGTTTGGATCCAATTGATAGAAATTATAAAGATGAGATGTCCTATAATACCTCTGTAAGTAAGGTAGGAAAATTATTGTTCATTTCGAATCTCCGTTCAAGTGCTGAAGTGTTAGAGGAGCAAATGAAAGATATTTTTAACCAGCTGGACAACATTTTTAGCAGAAATGGATCAAAGTCTTCACAGGTTCTTCATTGTACACTGATCTTAAATGATATGTGTCTTTTCCCCCGAGTTAACGAAATTTATTCAAACTACTTTGATGTAATGAAAAATGGGCCGCTGCCACCGACAAGAGCATGTATTTCTTCAATATTGAGTAACAATTCCTTGGTTCAGCTATCGTTAATATTAGATACTTCAATGGATCATGCGAATAATAAAAATGGATTGCACGTTCAGGGCCGATCATATTGGGCGCCTAGTAATATAGGACCGTATTCTCAAGTAATTTGGCTCAACAATGATTACAATAAAATTTCGTATATCAGCGGACAAATTCCATTGGAACCAGCTACTATGAATTTAGCTACGGACAACGCAAAATTACAGAGTGTTCTTGCTCTAAAACATTTTGATACTTTGAAAACTACGACAAACACTCCAAACCAACTCTTTTTGACTTGTATGGTAAAAGAAGAAGGCCTAATTTCGACAATATCTAGTCTTTGGTCACTTTATTGCACAGAAATGGCTTACGAATCAGACTTGTGGATGAGCAAAATGGATGATCCCCAAGAAATATTAATCATAGTTCAAGTGAATCAATTACCAAAGGATGCACCTTGTGAATGGACCGGAACTACATGTAAAGACCTAGTAGTGGAAGAAGAGGAACTAGATGGATGTACTCGGGAATTGGAGAAGTTGTCACTGAACAATTCTAAAGAAATATCCGTGAAAAACCCTAAATATCAGAGAACATTCATCACTGGATTCGCAAAAGATATGAACGAACTAATTCAAACATTCGAAGCCTTACCTAAGTCCTCCAAAGTGACACTATACTCACATCCAAAAGATATAACACGTGACTTTAAAGGTAGTACTATCGAACATTTCCCAGTACACAGGGTTTACGATTACAGAGGCCGGTTCTACCGTTACGGATATCAGGCAATTGTTTGGTATGAATAACCTGCTTAATTAGTTGTTTTTTTTTTCTTCACACCTTCAAAAGCTCATCGCTTGTCTTGAAAGAGTTTTACTTCTTGCCGTGTGCAATACTGGAGCAAGATTGATCCCACCTACTTAATTGAACAACCTTTATGAGCAATTTTGATTACTCTAAAGAAGCTCATAAATTAATCGAGTTTACACAAAGATGCCTTGAGATTGTTCCCGAAAATAATGAGTCCTTTAAAAGGATGAAAGTTGAACTCAAAAATCGAAAGGAATTCCGGAAAACTCTGCGATCTCTCGATCTCTTAGAAACTGGTAGACATGATCTGATTGACAATCATATATTCAAAGAACACGTCACAGAATACCCTATGATTACTAGAGCATTTGCTAAGGTAGATCCGAATAGTTGTAAGGTAGAATATAAACCTCCTAAACTAGGGTCACAAGGAAAAAAAAATTACAAGGACCGTAGAGCTGATGCCAAGAGGGGTCATTCTGCGGCGAAGAAAAGACAGAAGTTAATGGAAGGTGCCGAAAATAACGCGAATTTGGTGAAAACGCTTCTTGGTAGTCCGTACTACATCGATTCAATGAAATCGCCCTCACCACCCCCTCCTCCACTACTGCCTACTATGGATCCACCACCAAATCCTTACGATTCACAAACTCAAATGAATTTGATCGACAGACCATCGTTATTTTATCATAATTATCCCATTAGTAGCTCGGATTTGGCTCCTACTCATGCGTACGCAGCGCCAATCTATCAACAACCTTTTTTGATGCCACAGTACTCGATTCCCACTCCTGGTCCGCATATGACCTCTACATTACCTCCAATCGATGAAGTACGACATGATAAAGTTTCGAACCAGGTATCAAAGCCGGTGAAACCATCAAGAAATCCAACTAAACAGAAAATGCCAAAATCATTAAGAAAGATGGGGAAAGTTGCTAAAAGATATGATCTCGATACATGATTTCATGAAAAATTAATACAGAATTAATGACTACAAAAATACCTTTTAATCTTTTTTTTTTTTTTCCTTTTTTTATATTTTTCTTTCCTCGTAGTCTATGGAATTTATTTCTTCTTGTCTTTAGATTTCAGGAGCTTGGAAAATTTGCTCTTCTTCTTTTCTGGTGATTTGCCGTTTCCGGCACCTGCTTCTGACTGTGGAGTCGATTGCGTAGAAGCTGGGGCTGATTGAGGTGGCGGATTTTTTGGTATGTTTATCGCATGTGAAACTGGAGGGGCTACTGGAGCGAAGGCTGCTAACATGAATTCTGGTGGCCTCTCTTTTTCTCTTGCATCATCTTTCAGTTGCAAATTTCTCCTATCATTGGTTAAATTCTCCACGCTTTTAAGGAAGGAAAGAGGTGTGATAATACCATCACTTCCAATGAAAATGTCTCTGTTCTTTAAAGCTGATTGTTCGTAAATGGCTTTGATTTCAAGATTTGTTACTCCACCGATGATGTAGTAAAAAAATCTCTGTCTAGGGGCCTTTTTCTGATTTACACTGTTTTTAGTCCATGCTGCTTTGTGTCTTGGGTTTCTTAGTGATGTAGAACTATTTATGCTTGCTGAATAACCCGAAGCTTCTACACTCTGTTCATCTAACAATTCAATCGGTTTATCCTTAACGTATGGGAAGAGTTCCTCGGATACTAATAACGGGTTCGCTATAAGCTTTGCTAAAATGTTTCCTATAGCAGGAATAAACCTGGACGTATTGTATATCGATGAGTCCTTAACAATGGTATCATGGAACCACTCTTTTTTGTAAGGTTTATTTTTGGCACTCTCTTTAATTAATTGAAATCCTAATTGGTCGAAATTTTTAAAGAGAAGCATGAAATGACTGAAAAAATCGTGATTTTCTTCAATACCGATGAATGCCAATAGCTTTATAAAATCTTGCTCAATTATACCACCACGGTAAAGGGCATAAACAATAATGTGACGGATCTTATCAATAACATTAGACTCCTTAATGCTCAAGGCCTCTAATAAGTTATAGGTGATATTTTTAACTCTTTCACCGTCAATATCTGTACCAAAACCGGCACAACATTGTTCTACATCTGAAGATTCTGCTAGTCGCCTTTCCTGATTAATTATCAAACATTTTTCAATCAAAGTCCTATGCAAAATCATTCTTCTTCTTTCCTCATCGAAATCCCTTAAGTGAGCAACTACACTCAACAGATCTGTAGTAGTTTTCACATTAGACCTATCTACCAACTTCGGGTTTTTCGCAATCATTTCTTTAATCTTGGCATTCAAATATTCATTGGCATCTACAATGTGCTGATTCTTCAACTCTACCCAGTCGGGATCTAGAAGATCTAATAACTTCGAAGTCTTTTCCTCTTGCTCGCCCTTTTCGTTCTCAGCTGTATAATTACAAACATCTGTAGCCGGATCAACATCGGGGACCAAATCATAAACCATAGACTTATAGGTAAAATCATGCAAAACTGGACTGAACAAGTCTAAACATCTGTCTGTAATAAGACAAACAGCTCTCGGTCTTTGGGATGGTGGTGGGTAATCTTGATGGTCTCGTGCATAGTTGTCTAATGTAGTTTGAAATTCGAATGCAACTCTTTTCGCCAATAAGGTTGCCGGTGTTAATTTCTCCTGGTTCGGCTGTGGTTCCGAATATCTAATAATTGGGTATTCACCGGTAACAATGCATAGGTTTAACAATGAATGGATTGTTCTCTTTACATTTTTATCGATCAAATCCATACACTGCTTGTTAAAAAAAAGTTGTAAAGACCTGTCAATATCCATTGTTAAGAAGAACTGGGTCTCTTTGGGTATGAATGAGAGTTCAACTTCTTTTATGCTAGCCAAATATTGGGGGATAAACCGTTTGGATTTAAAATAACCTACTATTTGTGGATCCGTTCCCGGTAAAAACCTTATGTGCGCCCTTCTATAACGTGGAGGACTCATTCTGAAGTCAACATCAATACAATTGATATTATACTTATTAGGTTTTAAAAGGTAAATTGCCTCAACGGACGATTGTCCTTTTCTAGAGGGGGAATCTATCCTATCCACACCTGTAACGTGTCTAAGTAATTCTCCAGGATTAGAAAACAAATATGAAAGAAACTTTTCCACTTCCGCATCAATCACCAAGAATTTAACATTATGAGGTGTTTGTACCTCGCTCAGTAGACTCAGTAAATTATTCTTCTGTAATTCAATTAGATCAGACATTTTGAATTTGAACAGCAAGAAACTCCAACAACAATGGCGCTAACTTCACCAATTCCAGGGAGAATCAGATAGCAATATATGCCAGATCCTTATAGGATAAGATAATTTCAATTCGAATCCAGTGATAAGAGGATAACTATTCGTTTATGGTGGAGAGAGGACCTGGGGTTAACAGTCCCTCTGTTTTTCCAACTTTTGACCAACATGTTGAAATGGGTTAATCATAGGATACGAATCTATAAACATATGGGGAAATCACAGAATATGTTTTGAGAATTGCTGAAAATCTATTTAGTGTCATATCCAGTCATTGGTGAAATTTTTGATCAATTTCACGTTGTTAATATTCACTCCTGGACCTTTCTTATCCGGGCAGCTACTCTGTCGAGTAACTTTACTTCTGGGTCGACAGGAAAAATGCATGTAGTAATTACATTAAATTAATCTAAAAAAGCACCTGGGTACGCTAGTGACCATGTCCAACTCTGTCCCCCATCTAACCATTTAGTAGTGAAGCTCGGTGAACTGAAAAATTTAAAAGACGTGTTTGGATCGAATAAAGCAACATTTAGCATAATAATGCCTTTCCAACCATCATCAATTGAATCTACGATTGGTCTCAGTTTTTGTTCCCATTCTTCTTGAACAAATCTAGCGCTTCTTACAAATGAAGATGCAGGCGTGATGGGGATAGCATGAATCATCTGAATATATTGCAACTGATTGCCGAAATATGTGGTATGATCAATTTTATTTTCGAATTTAATACCGCTTACCTTGTTTCCCACCAGCTCTCTGGGCATGATTTGGTTGTCATCAGTGTAAAGGAAGTAAGAATTCAATGAAGTTTTCAATACACCCAATTGAATATTTCCGATATTAATCAAATTGGTATTTTGAGTAGCAATTCCCCAAAGTTTCAAAGAATATGAAGCATTAACATCTTCAGAACTTGACTCTTGATCCTTACCATCACCACTTTCGAAAAGACCCTTTGCCCAAGAATGTCCATTGAACCAGTCAAAGGACCTAAATACGGGGAAAAATTGATCTTTTTCTGATGGATTTGCATAATCTCTAATTAAGGTTTCCACCCACTGTCTATTTTCCGGTAACCAATTCTTGTCCCCCACTTCCCTGTCGACTATTCCCAGGATAGCAGCTGTAATTATATGATAGCTGTAGTGGAAATGGTGATCATTGTAGTAAGAGTTACCAAAGTCTTGGGAACTAGTACCAGAGGATATAATACCACCCCAAGTGGTGTCATACTTAAGCGGTAAAATTTGACTGTTGGTTATGAAGCGAGCCATGGCTTGTTTGAGACGCGGCATTAAGGTACATACCAGTGCTCTATCCTTGAGAATGAAATGACAACAGTAAAGTATCCAGGCATATTTAGCTAACGCCTTCCCTGAGAAATACATTGAGTCTAGATTCGATTCATTCATTACATCACCTTCTACTTCTTGAGTAGCCGCTTTACCGATTGTTTCTAACACTTGTGAAGAATAAGTAGGTTTAGAGGGCGCATTGGGAATTGTAGTAAACGGTTCAAAGGCTAAGTTATCAGGGATTTCAACCCTCATATGAAATGAATTGGTGATGTAACCAGTCATTACACCGCATACAGTAGAATCTAACTTAGAAGCAGTTTTACAAGGCAACATAACTTCGGTGAATGATAATTCATGGTGAGGAAGTGCATACATCAAGGTACTACCACTCGATGATTCACCAGAAATAGTGTAATGGAAAGAGTATTCACCAATGTTTCCCTGTACATTGCTTTTCAATTCACAGTCCATTGGAAAGCATCCAGCCGCCGAGTCAATCTCATCTTTGAAATCAGCAACTAATTGGAAGACTGTTCCTTGGACTCTTCGATCACCAATAATAGTATTAGGATCAATTAGATTTAGCTGTACTGGTGGTCCTGTAACATAAAGAAGCCATGTTATCCCATTTTCTAAAGTAATAGCATATTTCTGTCCATTATTAGAACTTCCCATAGGTGTAAAATTCCTAAAGGCAACCGCTGACTGAATCCTTGGTATCAAATTACGGTAAATTGCAGTAACGAAGCCCATACCTTGTACTAAGGGGAAGTGAATAAATTGATTTTCACTTTTCTTTAGTTGTACTTGTGCTGACATGTGTTTTAAATGGCTAAATCCCAAAGAAGTGTTCTGCTCATTAACAAATTCTGGTGAAGAAAAGACAAAAGACTTTATACCTATTGGATTAAACAAGAATTGGGGTGATCCATTATCAGGTCCCAATACTCTTTGAGCGGTGGTACAGTGAGCAACAGCTATACCTAAGAAGGGATTTTCTTTACAGTACCACAATGAATATGGATGTGTCCAGACGGCATTCGTCTGGTTTCCAACCAGCATATTACCGTAAAATTTATTTGTTTCAATGGGTCTGCCTCGATTATTTAGTCCAGCAGGTATAGGGACTTCGTGCGTAGCTCTTTCAAAAGTATCTAACGGTTGTACTAGTGGGAAGACATTATCGAAATCTATAGATCCGTCAAGATCTAGTTGTGACATCTGTCTTGAAGTGAGGTCTATTCCCAAAGATCCGCTTGTAAATGAAGATCTTGTTGTGTTCATTGGTTTTGATGGCACCGATGTAATACTTTCTGGCCTTTCCAATAGCTTTGGAGAATTATCCAAAGGCATAGATATATCACTACCTGGTCTAGGACCCACAGGCGGTGGTCCTGCTGGTCTGGATGGAATCGGTGGAGGCACGTCAGGCCTTAAAGGCATCGGAGGGGGGCCTGCTGGTCGAGATGGCGTTGGCGGAGGGCCCTCTGGACGAGAAAATACTTCAGGATATGGACTTGAGCATCTAGAAGGACGTGGCGGTAAAACAGGAGGTCTTGATGGCATAGAAGGAGCAGTTGAATCTCCAAAATTTCTCGGTGGTATGGGAGGAGGACCCGATGAACCCCCAACGGCTTCTTCATAAGATGGAGGACTTTCTTCACCATCTACAGATGGAATTGTGAGATTAGGATTACCTGGCAGAGGCATGGGAGGTCTAGAGTACACCATTATTAACTACTCGTGTTTTTACCTACTTGAATGGTTCTAAAGGCTTTAAAACGGGTAAACGTTGAAAGAAACCGTAAAAGCGTTTGGAAGCAAATGTAAAGTATTAATTGATTGGGCCCTAGAGATTCTAAGAGCTACCAAGCTTTTTCGTCCTTTTCTTCAACGAATTTGTTTGTATTTACGTCTAAATGTTGGAGCTATTCATTATTGTGTGGAGTTCGGCTGCTTTCATTGGAAAAAATATTGAGGTTGAGTTGAGATGAGCTTTCGACAATGCATTTGCAAACAAAGGAAGCTACCTGAGATGTCAACTAATGATGATTTTCACAAGAATCTATACCTTCAATTAATGCAGGAGTCCAGAATTCTGCATTTGGTCTACCACAGGAACAAGAATCAGCATCAAAGAACACACTGGTGGAAAAGAGTCAATGTGCTCAAAAGGAACTGTCAACAGGTATCCAAATTGCTTGTTGGGAGAAAGATTCAGAAACTTGATGAACTGACACACCTATATCACCTCTTAAATGGCTTTATCAAAAAGCAGCTGAAAAGGACATATCGAGAATTCAATAGTATTATAGCTCTGGGACAGTTTGTTACACTCGGCGTGGTACTGGTTGGTATACTAGCAAGAGTGTATGCAGTTTATGGAAAACTATTGGAGATCTATGAACCACAATTTAGAGATGCCGGATTTATGAGAGTACCGAGTAAGAAACCAAGGGAGTCTAAACAATTTCTAGAATCGTTGATAGAAGAAGAATTGGGTGATCCGTTACCATCAGAGCCAGATAAAACTGTGCCGTTGGAACGTCCTGCTGCTAAGGCGCCATCTTTCGGGGACACTAGGACCAAGAAGTCTTCCAAGAAAAAAAAGAAGTCTGCCATCGATAACATTTTCGGATAAGACTTGTTATCTTCTCAAGTATATATATACAAGTATATCAAATCAGTCATTTGCATTCCTGTCATTAATCAATCTAGCAGCCCAAGTTGGCAGAATGAAAGAAGCGTGATGAATCTCAGGGTTGTAATATTTCAAGGCATCCTGTTCCCGCTTGGATGGATGCCTTTGGGGCTTCGTGATACTTAGCCGACGATCATCACTGCAGATAATGAGGCCTAATTGACCAGAAGTATAAGTGGGGACAGTAGTATAGCAGTAATCGGCTTTCTGAAATACAGAGTGGGCGATGCTCATTAGCCTTCGCAAGTAATCGATATTTAGCCACACATTCTCCGATGCTTGGGCGATTACGATACCACTTGGATTCAAAGCTGCCTTTAATAATTCAAAATATTCCTTTTGGAAGAACGCCTCGGCTGGACCTTCTGGATCCGAGGAATCTGTAATGATTACATCGTATTTCTCATCAATGGCAGCATGTGCAACATCTCTGAGGAATTGAAATCCATCACATAAGTTTATTTTTACTTTTGGATGGTCAAGAGCACACGACATACCTGGAAGGAACTTTCGAGATAAATCAATAACTGTTTTATCAATTTCTACCAGCGTAACCTTCTCCACACAATCATGCTTAACCACCTCTCTAATGACACCACCATCACCACCACCAATGACAAGCACATTTTTAGGGTCACCATGAGCAAATAAAGGAATGTGGGCGATCATCTCTTGATATGCAAACTCATCTCGCTCCGCACACTGGATTATACCATCTAGTACTAGCACATTACCATACTTGGAGCTCTCAAAAACCAGAACGTCTTGGAAATCACTGCGTGAATGATGCAAAATCCGTTCTACTTTAAGTGAAAACCCCTGGCCTGGAAAATGCTCATCGCTGAGCTCTGTAAACCAATTTTCCTTTATGCTGGGATGTTGACTACTCATCTCTCTCCACAATTGAATTTTACTAAAATAATACAGCACACCACGGCCGCCAAGTTACACTGTCAGCAGAGGCTGGTACTATCTTGGAATCAATGTTCAATTGTCAACATTCGAATCGTTCAATTTTTCACTTTCATCGCGATGAGCTTGACAACACGGGCACACCGTAAAAACGCTTAAAACCAATAACGTAGTAAAACCACAATGAAGAACTCAATTGAACTTAAACCGAATTAACATTGTTAGTTATGGTTCCCTTTCAATTTTACACTCATTCATTAGTTTCATGATCACGTGAGTGTTTTTTACAGTGTCTGGTTACCATGGTATAAAGTATCGGTGGACTGAAAAAATTTTATAAGATGTTATAATATGATTGAGATGAGATGAGATGAGCTGAGATTAAGCAGACAGGAAATAACACTGTAGAAGGGAATTTATAGCTATACACTTCATGAGTTTGATCCATCCATTTCAATCAGCAGTGTTAAATACTGCAGAAGATTTGCTCTTTGCAGTGGTAAAAAATGAAGTGGTAGTTTTTAGAAGAAGCGAAGGATCGGAAGAGTATACGCTTGCTGGGAAATGGGTCGATGAATTGGCAAAGGATCCTCCAAGATCAATATCTGAAGAAACTTCTGACTTGAAGAAATCTAAAGGTCATGATGGGACTCCTATCCCTACCAAGAGTAAGGGTCAGCCTCCAGCAGCAGTAGTTCCCACTAACTTATTAAGGGCGATGACTTTTTCTCCAGATGAATCCATGCTATTGATCTGTGCTGATTCTGATAAATCTGTATGTGTCTTACAGATCGACTCAGATAAAAAGGAATTGAATTTAATTAAAAGACAGGCCTTTCCCAAGAGACCTAATGCCATAGCCGCCTTAGAGAACGGTTCGCAAGTAGTAGTTGCAGATAAATTCGGTGACGTTTATCAAATACCTATGCTTGAAGATACACAGGGGAAAGTGGGTAAAGAATTGCAACCTCTTGTAGGACATGTTTCCATGCTTACAGATGTGTTATTTGGGAAAGATGACCAGGGAAGGAAATATTTGATCACTAGTGATAGAGATGAACATATTAGAGTGACGCATTACCCTCAGACTTTTGTGATTGATAAGTGGCTGTTCGGACATACAGAATTTGTTAGTTCTATGCATACACCATCTTGGCATTCGCAATGGCTTTTCAGTGCGGGGGGTGACGATACCATTTTTCTTTGGGATTGGGTCAAAGGCTCCAAATTATCAGTCTTCGAGTATAAGGATGTAATTAAACCATATTTGACAGATGCGCATTTAGCTGCTTCAAGGTTCCAAAACGAAAACAATGATTTGATTGAATACTCGGTAGCCAAAATAACTACTTGCAGGAAATTCCCGTTTGCTGCGTTTTTTGTGGAGGCTACTAAAGCTCTGATAATCTTGCATGTGGATCAAACGAATGCGATTTTGTCGCTAAAGCAAATCATTGATCTGCGATACAACGTCATCTCACTTTCTCAGGTATCCGATGGGTTTCTCATTACTTTGGATAACCGTGAATCTGACAATAAGGAATTCATTCACTTAATTAAATATGTCGAATCTAAAGACACTTTTGAACTGGATAGAAAGTTTGGTAAAGCTTTAGATGAGGCTATTAACAAGTCTTTAAATGAAGATTCGACAGCTAATGTTCATCCTGCTGATATTGCTCCACTCTATGGAGTTACAAACTTAAAGAAGCATGACGAACAATACTCATAACCATTACGATATAGAAATATGTGATCTTTTATAGTCTGTATGTAAGTACGTGTTTCGGAGGTTCGACTATTAATATTAATTTCATCTTTAATGATTACCTCACATGCGTTAATGAAAGCAAGATGACTGGAGGATGAGTTTACCTAATTTGAAAACATCTAAGTCATTTCCCAGTGAGGAGAACATAAATGGGGTTGCCAATCCGATCGATAATGGTGTCTTAAGAAGTATCTCAGCACCTTCACCAACGACTGTTGATCGATCTGTAAGGGAGGGGCAGAATCAAAGTAACGTTTCCGAACTATTAAAGAGTTCTTTGGAGCTTCAAAATGAAATTAGTGGCACTTTTGAAGAATTATGTGGGGTCAATCGTCAAGTAAGGGTAGACATTGACGATTTTTGCCACATTCGCGATAATTCCACTACCAACATCAATAATGTCACTGAAGTTGAGTAAGTAGTTATAAAAATGTTGTTCCTTTTTGTCTATTAGTTAATTATCGTACAACTTTTATATAGAATGGTCGGTTTTATCTAAATGCTGCAAACTGGACACTGGTTCTTGCCAAATTGGAGCCGACAATTGGTTCTGTTTCTTTAATACATCTCTGCATCCTTTCGGTGTTGTTTTGGAAACAATTCTGTAAACAAGCAGTTATCGTGACTTGAGTGTCTCTCTCTAGAAGTCTTCCTAAAACCCTCTGGAAAAATTGCAGATCCACGGTCACTTGAAGAAGACCATCAGAAGACAGATTTCCTACGTAAGGTTTGAAAGATTCAAACAAATATTTGGAAATAAAAATTTGAGTCTCTCTAAGTACCTTTTCAATGAGTTGTGGTCCTATTCTGAAGCATTCGCTGTGAATTGAGACCAACAACATAAGAACCTCAATCACATAATCATTTGCCCTGAAAGAATTAGAAGTGTACGTAGCCCAGCTAATTTCGTGATACTTCTTTTCCAAAACATCTCTTATATTAATCTTCAAGTCTGATAAGTAGTTACCAAAAATGGAGGATTCCATCTTTGCTAATAGTGAAAATAACTCTAACTTCTTTTCTCTCAAGTTCCATTCAAAGGCTTCGTCAAAATACTGTAGAATTTGAGGAAAAGTGGTCTCTCGGATGTATTGCAGGTTTGTTAGTGTTAAGATAGTATGAGAGTTTCTTGGATTGTCCTTATCTTTAGCTGCATTCTTTAAAACAGATTCCAAAACGGCCTCCATAGATATTAACTGTTGAATTTCCACTGCTGTCAATGACCTTCTAGATGGGTAATTTACAATAGAAATCCCGTTAAGGACAGGTAACTTCTCAAACGCGAAAAGGAGGTCTCTTGTAATTTGAATACTGTATTCTTGATAAATGCGTACGATTTCAGGGAAATGAGTTATACCGTATTCTAGTTCGCTGTTGTTAGTGTCGTTAACGGTTTGATAAACTTTCCAATCCTCTAATTTGTAGAAGTTAGATATATCTCTAAGCTTTGTGGAAGCAATAGCGGCAACACTCCTATCTGTAATCATCGAAACTAGTTTTCTAGAGATGTCCAACGCCCTAGAACTAATTCCCAGTTGAGCAAGCTTAGTAACAGACTTGAGTAGTGGTTCGACCATCTTGGGCAAATATCTTAAACAACTCAACCCGTTAGCTCTTGGTGGAAGGAATCCGTAATCCTGTGGTGAACCGCTTTCTTTCGTGATCGTAACTCTGTTCGACAGACTCTCTTGAGATGACATGAAGAATAGTGTGAGTTGGTCAGCCAATGTGTTTACAAAGTTTTCACCACGATTTCTCAAATGTCTTGCTTGTTCTTTTTCCAGCTGCAGAAACTGCCTATGACCATCAATTGTCTTCAAATCTCCAACCAAAATATTATCTTTTTTCTTATCATTAATTAGTGTTGTTTGGTAAACACCATCCAAAAAGTTTTGTACATGTTCCCAGAATTCGACAAACTTCATAGATATTCTTTCCAACGAATTGATATATCTCAAAAAGAGTAGCCACACTTTCACGATAACGGGAGAATCAGTCAAACCCTGAAAGGCCGTCAAAGATCGGAATGCAAGCTCATTATTAGATCTTCCATCGGTATCGTGGAAAAATTGACCAATTGATAAATAATAGGTTAAATCTACTCCCTGAATACTTGCAGTCCTATGGTCATCACTATCTATTTCCACTTTATTACGCAAAATATTTTCTTGGCCTTTGAGTATCTTATTGAACATTTGTTCGGAGGTTTCATGTAGTCGTTTCTCAAAGTTATCGAAATGAACGGTTAACCAGGCCATTATAGGATTTTTGTCCACATTTAAATCTAATAACTTAGATATCAGATTTAAAAATTCTTGTTGCGATTCTTCATCATCTGGTGATAAAAGAGTCTTCCAAGTAAGTTGTCTGTAGCTTTCCACAACACCTTCCACTTCATTCCAAACTTTATCAACAACTTTAGGTACACGGTTCACAACTTGACCCGTTTCATTCTTCTCTTTTACAGCTGAAGATAAAACCAATTGGTTATGTAATTCTTTGGCCTTTGAATATTCAATAACTAAATTGGAATAGTCCTTTTTATCTAAACATCTTTTTAATTTCGTAGTCAAGTTGAAATAATCCCTATTCTCTTCAATGAAATTTTTCGTCGCTTGATAATTCACCATCTTTCTGTTAGTTTCCAGTAATGGCTTCAATTTTAAAGTAGTAGTTCTTATTGCATCATCCACCTTGTCACCCAGTTGGCTCACATCTAATTGGTCGCCGTTAGTATCGATGGAACCGGGTGTAGGTGAAGGTGTATATCTCATAGAAAACTGTTCATAGATTTGATCCAAACGATTTTTTACTCTCACATATTTGGTGAAATTTGCTTGTACTAGATCTTTCAATTCATCTGACTGTCTCTCCAAAGTTTTATCTAATGTATCTAAGGATCTTGTTAAATCTTCGAAACTATCCTTGTTATGGATATCTTTTAGAAACATTTTGACGTTGAATCTTTTGGTATTCACCAAATACTTGAGCTTCTCCTTTTGAGGAATTTGCAGTTTATTCAATAGGGGTAGCATCATTTTGTTGTTCAACGGATCAGCAACATTACTCATTGCAGCTTCATCCATGTTTTGGGCAACTTCTTTCTCGTAAGTCTTCTGTTGTTGATTTAATAGATCCTTCAAGATGTCGTAGGAGTTATCAGCATTTGGAGATGCATTCTGCCATTTCTCTAAATTAATATCCACTGAAGAATCGTTTTTCCAGGAAGTATGGGGTTCTAATGTTTTAAGATGGTAAAATTCCATCAAACTGCCCTCCGAGGCACCAAATGGATCCATCTTATAAAGACTACTAATGAATCAGCTTGCTTTTATTGTACTTTTTCGATTGTAATGTACTGAGTGAAGTGTTAGCTTGTTTTCCGGGCTGTTTATTAACATCTTAAGAATAACAAAGAGAAGTTCTATAAGCTCTGTAATACAAGATGTAGTGTATTATGATTGTTATTAGTACATTTATTAGAGTTTCTATATAGTACAGTTTTTAGTCTACCTCTTTTTTTGGTCCACGAATTGGTGGTGATGGCCTTGATTGAGGCCCAATCTTAAATAGAGGTGCGTTCTCTAGCATATCAGGCACTACGAAAAACCTAACGTGGGATCCTCTTACAAATACATGGTCCATTCGTGTCACCTGGCTATCAGCACCTGTGACCGTGACATCTCTTAATTGTACATTCATATTATCTTCACTTTCTAATAGCTTACCTCTATAAGTTTCACCGGTGGTAAGCTCAATAGATACCACATGGCCCTGAGCTTCACTCAATAGTTTGACAGGAATATTGCTCATCGAAAATTTTGAATACGATTAATGGTCTTGGATGGGTTTATAGCTCATCTCTGTTTTTTTGCTAACTATTAAAATGTGATGAGGGAAACAGGAAGGGCCGAATAATGCAAGAAGGGCTTTGACAGAATACAAACAGATTCTGGAAATTATTGTGGGCCGAAAAGCTATGAACATTGAAATTGAGCATGTTCAGTTGGAACTTATTAAGGAGATTCAGAACAACATATGTTCTTTAAGAGTCCAGTCAAACCAACTGTGTTTTGCTCTGAAATCAGGGCAGTTGTTTCTGATAGATTTAGATGTGCCTTCTACAATTTCCAGATGCCAAATACCATTGATAAGCAGTGGCGACAATGTTGAGAAATTACTCACTACGTGGATGAGTCCGGATGGTAAATTAATTCTATTAAAGACTAATTTTGCTAGGTATTATCTTTGCAATGTAGATATCATAAGACAGCAGCAACAGCAGAATCAGAAGCAACAGAAACGAAACGCTTTTGATGGTATTTTCATTTTAAAAAGATTAGGCAAGAAGAGTTCTGACGTGAAGTATGTAGGATGGTTTGAAAATGGTAATTTGTTATGTGGGGATACTAGTGGACAAGTATTGGAGGTAGAAATTAATGATAAACACGGTAGACAACGGACTGACGCTGAAGTCCGCACTATTTTTCAATCCAATAAACCTATAGATGGTGTATGTTGGGATCCCGACAACAGGAAAATGATGATTGTATCAGGAAATAAGGTAATGTTGTGGAATAATGTTGGGAGCCTAAGGAATCTTGGTGACCCTTCAGAAGTTGAACAGTTTGAAGGTCTTCATAAAGATAATGGAAATAAATTCTCATTTTTCCAAAAAACTGGAACTTTTGCCTGGGTTACAAGACCAGGGGTTGTGTTTGGTAATTTAGGCGGTAATAAAGATATTTTGAATCGCGCTAAGGTGTTGTTGACGGTAGAACTTCCAGAGTCATCTCATGAAATCAAGGATGTAATCTTAACAGAATTCCACATGATTTTGCTCAGAGGAACAACGATTCTGATAATTAATCAGTTGAACAATGATGTAGTCTTTGAAGAATCAATTTGGACACAAAAATCTGAGAAAATGATGGGTTTCAGTGCTGATTATTCACAGAATCCCCCTACATTCTGGTGTTTTTCTAGTTCAAACGTGTATGAAATTATTTTGCATGATGAGGCAAAGGTAGTTTGGAGACTTCTGTGTGATCAAAGAGAATATGATAGAGCTCTGCAATTAAAAGGTTTAACGGGATGGGAAAAGGAAAATATTTATTATAAGAAGGGTCTTTATCTTTTAGAAGAGCAATTTAAACCGTTAAAGGCTGCAGAATCATTAGGTGAAGCAGATTGTGTCAGTCTAGGTTCGATAGCACTTCGATTTATGCAACCGCCGGGAAATATTGAGTCTTTGCAAGTGTATTTGACAATTAAGCTGGATAAACTAGACTCCAAGAATCAGATGCAGAGAATATTGTTATCTAGCTGGATTGTGTGGAATTATATGAGACAGTTGAATGACTTGGAGGAGCAGATAAACGCAGAACGTCATCTCGATGATATTAAGCAATTGAAGGACAAAAAAAAAATCTTTTGGTGAGCCAAATGCATGTTTTTTTCAGGAGTCATTTGGATTGTTTTGACAAGAAGACCATTTATCAGATAATATCTGGGCAAAATAGGGACCAAGATTTATTGTATTTTGGTAAATTGGTAAAAGATTATAAGTTTGTTCTCTCACATTGGATAATACAGGCCAATTGGTTTGAGGCTCTCAATGTTTTATTGGTTATGCAAGACCCCCAGAGTACATACACTTATGCTAGTGTACTCCTTGTCAATGCACCGGAAGAAACCATTAATTCGTGGATGAAGATGACAAATCTGAATCCCGTAGAATTAGTTCCCTCTTTATTGACTTATTTCACTAATTACCAGAGAAATTCTCAAGGGAATAAAAAGAACTATGCCTTAGTCTACCTGAAGTGGTGTGTTGATGAGTGCGAATATGAAGAACCTATTCTCTACAATACTGCACTGTACATGTTAATTACTGATAACGATGAAGATGGTGAGTCCCATGAGTTACGTGTCATTGAATTCCTGGAAAAACCATAGGGGTAAGTATGATTCTAATTTTATCCTGAGGTTAAGTATTAAGTTCCACCGAGTGAGAGTTTCGATATATCTTTACACTCAATTAAAGTTGTACAAAGATGCTATAGATTTAGCGCTGAGCCTCCAAATGCTTGATTCCGCAAAGCAGGTGGTAGAAACCTCAGAGCTGGATTCCAATATAAAACTAAAGAAGTCTCTATGGAAAGAGATTGCAAAAGCGATGCTCTATAGAGACAATGGTAAGCAGGACATCAAACACATTGTAAGGTGTATTATAAGTGAATCTCATGAGTTACTCGAAATTAAAGACTTACTGCCCCTCTTAGACGAATTTACTACTATCGCTAACCTAAAGGATGAGCTTATTAGAAGCTTGGAAAAACACGGTCAATCTATGTCTCGTATATCCTCTCAAATTCAACAGTCTTTGCAAATGAAGAAAGATATTGCTCTTGAAATTGAAACATTCAAGGAGAGATACCGTGTACTAGAACCTGGCATTTCATGTAGTAGCTGTGAGAAGCTGCTGCAAACAAGAAAGTTTCTAGTTTTCCCCTGTGGCCATTGTTTTCATACTGATTGTTTGATCAAATCAATTCTCAATTCTAACGATTACAATTTTAAGAGCTTAATTGTCAACTTCCAACGCCGTTTATCTAAGGACCGTAACTCTGTGAGGCCACAAGAGCTTGAATCCATTATCACGAGGAAATGTAGTCTTTGTAGTGACATCAACATCAATACTGTTGATGACTACTTGAACATAGATGAAAATGAAGCTGAAAAATGGGAGATATAAGAAACACAGTAAGAAATGAAAAGAAATAAAGAAAAAGAAAAATTTGAGATAGGCCCAAATGCTGTCGGTTTAGCCGCTATTGGCTGAACAATATTCGTTCTTTATCTCTCGTTGTTACCCGCACTATCATGATACTTTTTTCAAGTGAAATTTAGGGAATTTGATGCATGTTTAACTAACAAACCATTACAAGTGTTAAGAGACAAATAGTAGTAATAAAAGCCGATCCTATCGAATATTGTTCAGAATGGCTGATAGAGAAATCGAATTTCAAGACGAAAAGTTGAATGAGGATGAAGAGATGAATGAATTTGATGACAATGAAGAGGCACCCGTTAGCAATGCCGAGTTGTTTAAAGCGCAAGAGCAAGCAGGTGTTTATCAAGACAACGGTTCTAAAGATGGGGAAGGTGATGTGTTAGACGATGGTTCAGGTAAGCTGTTTGAAATTCCAGAGTTTACGAGAAAAGATAAGACTTTGAATGAAGTCTTAGGCCTCATGGAAGATAATCCACCTATAATTCCTGATGCAGTGATAGATTATTACTTAATGAAAAACGGCTTTGCATGTGGAGATGTCAGGGTCAAAAGACTACTCGCACTCGCAACTCAAAAATTTGTTAGTGATATCGCGGCAGATGCTTATGAGTATTCTAGAATACGGTCATCGGTTGCTCTCCATAATGCAAATAACGGTCAGGCTAGGGCACGTCAACTAATGCAGGGGCAACAACAACCTGGCCAACAACAGATTTCCCAGCAGCAGCAACAGCAGAATGAAAAGACTACCCAGAGCAAGGTCGTTCTAACGGTTGGTGATCTAAGTAGTGCGGTGGCAGAGTATGGGCTAAACATAAGTCGACCTGATTTCTACCGTTAATCGGTAAAGGTAAATCCAGTTGGAAGATTTGTTCAGTTGATTCACTGTGCATGATTCCATTGTCTTCTCTTTGGTTCGTTGAGTGTCGTGTATAATGAGTATCAGTTTTTGTATAAAGGGTATTGAAGGAATAAAGTTAGATATTGTTGACCGTTGATGAGGGCTGAAGATCAGTTTAAAGTGGTGAAAACGGCCGAGATAATTCTTTAACATGCCAATTGACTATTCCAAGTGGGATAAGCTCGAGTTATCAGATGACTCAGATATTGAAGTTCATCCAAATGTGGATAAAAAGTCGTTTATTAAGTGGAAACAGCAGAGTATTCACGAGGCCAGAGCAAAGAGGAATCATGATATCGCCAACCTAGAGACTCAAATTTCAATGTACTCTCATCTTAACAAACGTGTGGATAAGTTACTAAGTAGTGTTGATGATCAATCGTTGGCTGAGAAGGATAACATTACCAAGTTTTTAAATGCAAATTTTGATAAGACTGAAAAACCACAGGGTCCAAATGTTGATCCAGAAATTCCACCATTTAATGAGATGGTAGAAGATCTTTTTGAACAACTGGAAGGTGATGCAAAGAAGCAAGGATTGAACCCACGGGATGGGTCGGTTATCAGATCCTTCGTGCTTGGACACAGGTCGAGGATTGATAAGGTCACAGTTGAAGCTAAACAGAAATTACAAGAGCTTTATAAGGAAAAGGAATTGCATATAAGTAGTGATGATATTAAAACGGGATTTGACAGTGGATTTATGAATAGGAAGGCTAATGAGGAAGAAGAGAAGAAAGCTGCAGATTTGCAGAAGGTGGCAACTGCTAATGGATCCAAGACCACTTCAGATGTACCTTTGCCAGCACCACAATTGCAATTCATCGAATATGGAGATGACGTTATGAAATTGGCCCCAGATACTGAGGAATTTGGTAGTTTGTCTGTGGGAGATTTTAAGGCATCAGAACACTTTCTCCTGAAGCATATGCAAATTATTTCAGAACAACAAAAAGATGCTCTGATGATGAAAGCATTTGAATACCAAATGCAAGATGAACCAAAGCATGCTTATCAAGTGATTCACCAATCTGAACTTATGGGATATGTGCGTGAAATTTACAACACAAAAAAGATTCCATTTTTACATGTAGGACAAATGACTGAAGTGATTCAGTTGTTTTTTAAGAGAGTTATCTACAACAGTACTAATCCTGCTGGTAAGAGGTCATTCTTGGAAAGTGTGCAAAGTAAGTTCGATCATGTTAAGAAACGTGTTAAAATTATGCAAGAAGAACAGGAACAAGAAGGTGTGGAGACTATTCAGTTGAAATCTTTGGATGAATCCACAGAGTTGGAAGTCAATTTGCCTAATTTTGAGTCTCCGGACCCGGAGGATAAGAAGAAGGTAGAGGCCTTCAACAAGTTGCCAGAAAAGATGAAAGATGCTATAAAGACGAAAAATTTAGATAATGTCAATGCTGTTTTTGCTGAAATCCCTATTGAAGAGGCTGAGAGTTATTTGGATTTGATCAATGAAGCTGAAATTATTGGTGTTAAGGCTTTATTAGAAAATGAAGAAGACTTTAAACATTTACAGGATGAATACAGAAACCAAGGTAGATTTGAAGAATTGACCCTGGAGGAAAGGTCACAGGAAAAGCAACAAGCACAACCACAAGAAGCTGTTAACACAGCTGACACAGTTGATTAGTTATTAGTAAGAAAAAGCAGAAATAATTTGTACACTATATACTTTTTAACAATTTACAGCGTTAGTGCTTCTGATTCTACTTCCCCGGCACCTGCTCCGGTTACGAATAATGACTGTGTTATTCGAATCATTTGGTCAGCAGTTCAATGCTTAAAAAATATAAACAACAAATCAATTCGCACATGCCCGGTGAATATAACAAAACGCTATATTTGTATATGATATAGTAGCTCATTAAACTTTTCTTTTCATTATGCAATAAAAAAAAGAAATGAAAAAAGCATTAACAGAAGTCGTAACTCGAAAAGCTTCTTCTGGCCCATGAATTGATATTCCACTTCATGATACCGTAGTCCGTTCCGATAATTAATGAGCTTCCACTGTAATCTTCGACCCAATTAATACCGGCGATATTGTTCTCCTCGCTGAAATCTGAATCCGAATAGCTGGTACCAGAATCGACTGCATAACTACTGATGTTGGGGGTCCCAAAGGCACCTGATAAAGAATAAGTATTTCCATCACTATTAATGTCAGCGTAGGCATCGTAAATACCTTCGTCGTCAAATGTACTGTTATTATTATTAGCATTAACGTTTGAGTTGAAAGCTTCATTTCTTTGATTGCGAGAGAATATTCCAGTCCTTTCTTCTTGGTAATTATAGTTGTCCACAGAAGGTGAGGCCTCTAAGGGGTGTTCCATCTGAACTGAACCTTCATTATCGTCACTGTCACTGACGTTCGACGAAGTAGAAAACCTTCTGACACGGAAAGCTGATCTTCTCGTTTCGGGATCTCTGTTACTGGAACTTTCACCTGCACTTTCGTGGTCCAAAGAAGAATCCGGTTGTTGCTGATGTTGGGAAAAAATGAAATTCGTCAACTTATTGAGGGCATTTGGGTAAGGAACAATCTGTGGCTCCAAGAGTCTCAGTGGTAGCTTGGTAGCTAGTGTAAGCCAAGGTTCCTGGTTCCCAAAAGAGGGTGGTACCGCCATGGAATGCCTCCTGCGAGCATTGGCAGACATACTCGATACTGAGGAACCAGGAGAAATTGGAGATAACGCAGTAACTACTGGGATGTTCCCTCTTCTAGATTGGACACCAGTCGCACCACGACTACTGTCTTGCGGAATGTCCTCTACCTTTAATTTATCAGGAATTAAGATAACTTGATGGTTCATGAAATTCCTTGTATCTACAACGTGAACTCTGCCTTGATGTTCAGAAATAAATAACAGGTCATCCAGACCATAGCTGAATTTGCAAACTCTAAAGGAACCGTTGTGAGAGTGCGGCCTAGTTGACGTAATCTCTGCCAGAGGGGAATTCATATTTCTAACGTCATAGACGAGACAACAGCCATTCTGAAATAAAGTAGCAAATTGCAAGTCATTTTCAGAAAAAACAGTTGTAAAAGCCGTGATCCCCTCCCGTAGCTTCGTATATGTGATCAACGGATCCTGACCCGTCTGGTAGTGCAAACCTGGGGATTCTTTTCACTCTTGCCACCGAACTACCCCAATTTGGCTGGGAATCGTAGGCCAAACTAAATTGACCCGCCAAATCAGTTTGCCTATAGATGGCGAACTTGTTGGAATCCCCAGAAGCTACCATGGTCTTTGCATCGTGGGATATGGCTACGTTATTGAGGGCGAATTTCAGGTCTGAATATCGCCGTACCAGTTCCACACCTCTGTTATCTACATTGCATTGGTATAAATGGCCATCGTTATTACAGGAGTACAAGTCGAACTCCTTGGTTGATCTGGGGTTTATTGTAACGCAGTTATTTATAAACTGACCCAGTACAAAGGACGTGGCCACACCCGAATCCTCGCTGTAGAGTGACAAAATCCCCTTCCAAATGTCCGGATTGCTGTAGTTGCTATGGTCCGCCAAAACGCTGCTATCCGCCAACTTGACTGGCTCCGCAGGGGCCTGCATAGAGTCTGCTTGGTTTAAATCTTGATGAAGACGCCCCCAATTCGTTGGGAACCCCCCTGTCATCTGGGCCAACCAACCCACCACACGCCACTAAACCCTTTGATTCCGTAAAGCATCTAGGTTTGAAATTAAATTCCGCCACCGACTGGGAGGGCGCATGATACCTTCTCTTGCATCCCGAAGAAGAAGCTCTTCTTGGCCCACCAATACTGTTCCTCCTCGGCCTTGATTTATGGTGATGACGGTGATGCGTATGCCTGGGAGGGAATAAGTTCGGCCCGCCAGCCTGTGCTGTATCCAGAGACCTTATGGAATGATCATAGATATACAAAAGTCTTCCAGGATCCCTAGATGATGCTCTGATGCAGTCTCGGAGTTGCCAGTGATTTATAGACACTTTTGCATCGTAAAGTTCTAAGCCTGGCATCATGTAATTTTGATAAACCTTATCGGAGCCTGTATTAAGGCTCTTATCCTCTAACTCATCACTGCTGTTTTGACCACCATCGATTGTCATCCCGTAAATTTGTTTTCCTTTTCTGAGTACTACCTTTTCTGTCTTAAAGTCTAAGCAAAACTTTCAAATCTGCTTATATGCATACCCTACACTGTTGTTGTTATTAATACTGTTCTTCTGCAATATGTGCGGCTCGGCTGCTCACTCGTGTGTCACTTTCCCCCCTTGTGAATGATAATCCAAACTTCACTCAGGATCCAAAAAAAGAAACTAATACGAGGCAAAATGGAATTAAATACCGAGTCTTACTAAAGGTTCGGATCACTTTTAAGATCAGAGACAAAAGTGCTTCCCAGTACAACTATATCTCTTCCTTGTTAGATATGAAGTGTATATACGACACATGTACATCTCACTATGTAGGCTTAATAAGCCGCCGCTGATCTGCGCCCAGAGTAACTGGCCCTTTTATACCCTTTTTTTTTTTTTCGGACCCTGGAAAATGAGTCGTCCATCCCCTTTTAGGGGTGTGATTCATCCCCCCTCCCCCCTACTCTTGACGTATACAGTGATAGGAGGGTAATGTCTTAGAGCACGTGATTAAAATGTCATTGGGGAGGCGAATCAACGCGTAGACTGGTGACGTCAGTGCGGGGAGAAAACCCTGTCCCCCTTCCTAAACTCCGGAAAATCAAACTTTGTCGTAATCGTCATTAATCACTAATAGTAAGAATACCGTTAAAGATGCCGTTGTCTGTATTTCAACTCTTTAAGCTCATCAGCAAAAAAGGCAGCATTGTTATCATCTGTAGATCTTGCTGGTCTCCGCTCTTGGTCTTGTTTATCGGTACTGTCATTAGGCGTCATCTTTTCATCAATGCTCGGTATGTTGGCAGTATCACTAGCATTCGTAGGAGTAACGAAACCGTTGGGTGAAGTAGCAACTGTGTCCATTCTCGGCGGAACACTGTTGTTTCTCAAAGAGGCAGCACCGATGGAAGCCCAATCTTCTTCATCTGTATCAGAATATGCATGTTCACCAGAGTGTGGTCCTTCCCGGCGCGAGCCATGGTGCAGCTTCCTTCTCTCTTGTCTTGAATTGGACCAGAGGTAACTCTTGTGGGGCAGTAGAGTCGACCTGATGCTCGATTCCTTCGAGAAGGACACCCTACTTTCTCTCCTCGACGTGGGTTCGCTAATAGAATTGGTCAGCTGCTCTAAATCTATCATGTGGTTGCTGTTGTGACGAGACCTCGGTTGTTGTTGTGGCGGTGGGAAATCCAGGTGGAGCGACGGCTTGGAAATTGACGGATTGCGCACCTTAGAACTTGACCTGCGAGAACGGTTCTGCAAGAAAGGTCGCACACGACGTGCTAGGAGCTCGTGCTCCATACCTTCAGACATATGGTCCGTCCAGACCACGCTACTTTTCCTTCTTCTAAAGCTGAAAGGATCTGCATCGCCATCTTCCTCCTTCAAACGGTGCTTTACAAATTCACCACCGTGCTCCAGTTCGTCGTCGTCGTCGTCATCCTCTTCGTCCTCTATAGCGTTGTCTTCCTCCTCTTCATCTTCAGAGGCAAGGGCATTTTCGTCTATATAGAGAAGCCTCTGCTGTGAAGTGGTTCCAGGCACCTGCTGTGGCTCAGCTGTGGGCGTCTGTTCTGGATCTTGGTGCTGTGCACTTTCTTGCCCTTCCTGCTGTTCCTGCTTTATTTTTTCGTCCTGGGGCACCAATGCTGGTGAAGAGGAAGAAGCTGTTACCGCAGGCCCTGACAGTGCACTCGATTTCTTGGAAGGCAACTGAGGTTTCTTGGTACCGTGATTACTGCTGGACCTTCTTCTTTGACTCTCCTGTGATACGATATCCTTGACCTTGGAATTAGCAACATTGGTAGCTTCTCTTTCTTGTAGAAATGACTCTCGAGCGACAGGCCTTGCGTTCCATTGTCCCCAACCAATTTTTTTCAAACACAACTGAGTGTTCCTGGTCACCGATTTCCATCGCACTCATGATTAACCTTCTTTGTTTCGAAGAGGATAAATCTTTGAAGCTTGGGATTTCACTACTCAAAGCTTGGGTAATGTGCCGTATGGCTAGTGGACCCTTTTCTAATAAAAGACTCGATAGTTTACCTGGTGTTACCATTTGTGCTGCAGCTAGTCCTGCAGGAGAAGAAGTAGAGATTGGCTTCAAAACACCGAGCCTAGGCGAATGTTCCTTTTTAATTTCTGGCATGTTGATTAGTGTATGTATTCGCTCTTAATTGCACAAGTACACATCCACTGAGGGTGTGGAGTAGTTGTATCCGAGTTGTGCGTGTAGTGAAAGTATATATCGTGTGTGTATGTTTTTTTTGTCAAAACACACCCTCGAATACGGTAAAGTAATAGAAATTAATTACTGTGAAGTGCAAATGAAAAAAAAAAAAAAATAAATAAATAAACTATGAGTCAACGTGATAAAGCCGCGTGGTAAATTAAACCTCAAGGAAAAGGAACACACAGGAAGCATAAAGTGATGTGCCTTCCCGGTTCCTTTAGTGCACGACACATCTCGAAACGAGACACCTTTCATTCTTATCATTCTTATTATTATTGAACGTGGACAGAAGTAGCAAGAAAAGGAGGAAAACAACAGAGGAAAAAGATAAGCTCACGTGCTAAGCACGTGCCAAAGATATTTACGTATACGATGATATGTGTACTGTCACGTGCTGAGAATATTGTATCATGGCTGTTCTCAGAGTTTCGCATAACGCACATCGCGCCCGAAAACCTTTAATGGAAACAGAGGAAGAGACCGCGGTCTGAATACCGCCGAAACAGCAAGAAGATGTTGCAGTAATCGCTACGCGAATTGAGCTGCGCAGTTCATTTTCTCACAACCAGTTGCCCCATGTTCTAGCTTTCTTGGGCTTTCTTGACTTCTTCTGTGTAACTGCTTAGTTAAAAATTTTTCACCGTTTTTTTTTTCAGAAATTTTTTCCCCTTAGCAAGGGAGCTTGGGCGAGCACGACGACGACGACGACGACGACGCACACAGTGCATTGAAAAATTTCAATTGACACAAGGAAACTTCCTCTACTCTAAACAACAATTTTATAGGAATTTATTACTATCTGCCTCTTGAAGTTTCCCTTCTACTACTCTAGAAATCTCTAGCTTTTAGCAATGGCATCTACTACCAATCCATTCGATTTGCTGGGCAATGACGTTGAAGATACCAACGTTCAACCACCAAAACCACCAAAGGAAATTGTAAAGAAGAATACCTCTTCGAAGAAGCAAGATGTCCCACCACCATCTGCTGATCCATCGAGAGCCAACAAAAACAGACCAAAGCCAACTGGTAACGAAGCTGCCATCAGAGACAGAACCAGAGAGAAGAATAAGAGAAGAGATGTGCCTGCTGACACCAAACCAAAGCATCCAAAGTCCAAGGCCGGTGACCGTCACTCTAGAACTGATAGAAGCGATTCTCACAAGAAGGGTGTCCAAGGCTGGGGTGAAGGTGCCAACAGAGAAGCTGAAGCTGAATTGAAGGGTGAACAAGATGCTCAGAATGAAGAAGCTGAAGACTCTGAAGAAGCTAAGCAAGACACACCACCAAAGATGACCTTGCAAGATTACTTGAATGCTGCTGCCAACAATGATTTGAACAAGAAGCCTGAGGTCAAGAAGGCTGCTCCAATTGAGGACGCTGAGTTGATGGTTAAGCAAGACGAGGTTCTTGTGGAACCAACCAAGGTTAAGAACGTCAAGGGTAAGCAACAAAGACCAAGGAACTCTTGGACTTCGACGCCAAGTTTGTTGACACCAGCAAGCCACCAAGAGGTGGTGGCCGTGGTGGTTTCTCCGGCCGTGGTAACCGCCAAGGTGGTAACCGCGGTGGCCGTGGTGGCCGTGGTGGTCCAAGAAGAGTTAAGGACAGCAACCCAGTTCAAAAGAATGCTGACATTGATCCAAAGAACTTGCCAACTTTGTCCTGAACTGCTATATTACCCTCTTACAAAAGGATAATGTATTTTCTGTTTTATCTCCCACCCTTTGAAGTGGAATGGAACTGCATTCATTGCCATATTATCACATATATACAAAACAAAAAAAGAATATAATATAGTGCTTATCTCTGTTGTGTGTCGTATTGTATTTCATCATTTCGCTGCAGTTTTCGGTTCAGTCAGTACTTGCATGTTGTATTAGTCAGTTTGTCCATGTAGAACCGCGGTATTACGTCGCCGAATTTGTGATCACGCTTACCGCGAGACATGCCAGATTCCCATGAGCTTTTGCTCGGTTGCAATTGACCACCAAATTCTTTCAAGCCGTAAATGAGTTCTTCGTGGCCAATATCATATTTTTCATTATTATTAGTCACCATTCCTTGCGCAATACGGGCAACGTCATAGAGTATCTTCGCGGTAAGCCCCATAGATCTCTTTTACCCTCTGCTCTTTCGAATTCGTCGCATGAACTATTATCTTCGATACTGTTAAGCCAGTCGACATCATAGGGATTTCCAGCAGGGTAATAATAATGTCTTATTGGCCATCTTAACTCCCCCCATCTTGGAAAATATTCTTTATGATCGACGTATTCCTTATGGTGTCCGGAATCCTCTGGTAACAGATGGGCAATCATATCCAGTAACGGTACCGAGAAGATCGATGCAGTCTCGCCTGGATTTAACGCTGCTGTAAAACTCGACCCGTCTAGGGGTAAATTGGATTTCAGAGCCTCATGATCAGAATTACTTAGGAGACAAACCAAAGGTTTTACGCTAAGGAAGGATCTTGACAAATAACATGGCATCTCGAGACAAATGTTCTCTACGCTCATGTTGAACTTCTCACGTAAAACCTTCGGATCTTCCGGTAATCCAATTTCCTCTTCGGCTTCCCGTCTAGCAACGGTTTCAAAAGATTCGTCAGCAGAATTAGCCTTACCACCTGGTAGCGAAATGTGGCCTGAAAATGAATTCAAGCTTTTAGATCTCTTAGTAAGTAAGATTCGTAGTTCCCCATGCTGTCCCATAAACAGCACTACCAGTACCGCAGAACGCCTATATGCGGGCCATGATAAGGATAAAGGAAGTAGATTTGGATAACGAAAATGACGTAGATTATCTAGTAATCTATTGGCCTTAAACATATCGATAGCACCTTCAGTGAAGATCGAATGAGGTGCTATGAAACGGGAGCGCTTCGAAGCATGGAGATCTCGCAAACTTTACTCAGTATTATTTTTTTTTTTTGGCAACTTCTAACGATCCGGGGTAGAAAAAAAATAAACTATGACAATAATCGCATCAAAGCTAGTGGTGATAAAAACGAGGATCACCTTAATAGTAAATCAACTTAATAGTGGAGGTCTTCTTTTAAAGTGTATGTGATTACAAATGGTACTGTTATGAACAATACTGCATATTGCATCATGAAGAAGACGGAGAGACAATCCATTTGGATGTGTGAACCTTGTAAGGGTGTGTAAAACGCCGTGAAGTAGACCTGTGCAGTTGCGCTAGGCATTGACCAGGTAAGTACCATGACGAATTTACCAATTGGTGTGTCCACCCAATGTAGATCGTAAACTTTGTTTGCCCATGCGACACCAATAATCGGTATGATCACTAACCTAAAGATTGTCATGGCAATGGCGATCCTTAGGATACCTGGTGGCAATTTCTTTACTTGCAATCTTGCAAGGGTTCCCCCCAATAGCAGAAGTCCCAGGGGAACACATGCATTACCAATGTAAGAGGTAAAATCCATAAAGAAATTTAATACGGGTTCGCCATCGGGAGCGTTATGCACATGGACATATGTATGCACAAATAGAGCTTTCACCCACGGAATCATAGAAACTATGATGCCCAATGAAGCCCCCCAGAGACGCAGGCCTGATAAAATTGATCAGAAAATAGCTCAACCAACTTAATTTGTACTTTTGGATCAAACTCTGTAGTTTATTACCAGTATTGATGTCAGCGGAAGAGGTCGACGAAGCTGAGGTGCTGGTTGTCGCATTCTCCAATTCGGAATGCACGGGTATCTGACCAAGTGTCGAATTCTTATTACCTAACTCTTCAGTCAATGTTAAAGGCCTTGAGAGATCCAGCTCTCCATCTCTTATTTGATCTGCTGCACTGTACTCATTAATCACATCATTCATTGGAGATGTTCCATTCCCTTCCCCACCCATTTGTCTACTGGATTGATCCATATTACGCATTTCTACATCCTCCGTCCTAGTTTTATAGACTTTAAGTGAGGGCGATTGCTCTTTAAGATGGGCGGTTTGCAGTAACGGTAATCGACGCCCGGTCAATACAGATGAGCATCTTGAGAGAGAAGAACCATTTCGATCATCTTTAACAGAACTTATACTTGCTGTTTCATTAGCCTTATCGATTTGGATTTTCGAATCTAAATGAGTTTCATTAGATTCATTTTCTTCGCAACTCTCTTCATCCCAGTTCTGTTTAAAATCTAATCCTACAACTCTCCACATACCAAAATTCATCATACAAAAACTTTGGCTCATTAGATATATACAACAGTATGCAACGCCCTTGTCCACTGATGATGGTGCAAATAATGTACCGTTTGACATACTCTGGACATACGCAATCGGTAGATCAGAAATATTAGGGAAAAAACCTGCAAAAAGGAGACCCCATGACCACTCCCGAGGCCCTTTCAGCGTATACTTAGTTATTAGAGCACAAAATGTTCCCAACGCAAACAATATAATCGCAGATAGTACAATAGCACCAACTTCTTTAATATCCCTGTCTGAAATATTACTGACAATCTTGTTAAAAGTTAAACAAGGCAAAATAGCGTTAACCACCATATTAGAAACACCCCCTAGCAGTCTCCATTGTTACAATATTGTACTTTGCCAATAGAAATCCGACGGCTATGATGGTATATATCTTGAGAATCGGTTTCAAAGCGATGTAAATAGCGGCACCCAAGCTAATAGACATTTTGAATCTCTGAGTAAATGAGTTCGATGTCCAAGATTCTTAAACAATCAGTGTCATGGAGTTGAGAGCGATTTGTATGACCCTTTTGACGTTAACGTCGCTTTCGGGCCTATTGTTGCCAAGATCATTGTCAGCCGCATGAACCCCGCAAAACAATGTGAGGGTAAATAACACAACAATGACAGTAATGCAAGTGATAATAGTAGTGATATTGATGTGTACAGTCCCTATAAGTATGTACACCTACGGATTTTCTCAGAAAAATGACTAGATTTTTTTATCCTTTCGAACAAATGAAGTACAATAAATTATTACTTCGAAAAAAAAAAATAAAAATAAAAATAAAAAAGCAGTAACACTACTTCAAAATTTATTTCCTCTTCTTCTCAGCGAAATATTGTTCATCCACAGCGGCAATGATACCTGGAACGACTTCAGGGTTAGCCATGGTGGATAAATCACCTAGTTGATCAGCTTCGTTAGATGCAACTTTTCTTAAGACTCTTCTCATAATTTTACCAGATCTAGTCTTTGGTAAATCTTTAACTAAAATAACACACTTAGGAGCTGCAAAAGGACCAATTTCACCCCTGACTTGTAGGACCAATTGACGACGAACATCAGAGATTTCAGCACCATCACTTGGGGTGCCTTCTTTCAATGCAACGAAGGCTATGACGGTTTGACCGGTCAACTCGTCAGCAATACCTACGACAGCAGATTCAGAAACGTTATCGTGGTTAGTCAAAGAAGCTTCAATTTCAGCTGTTGATAATCTGTGACCAGAAACGTTAACCACGTCATCAACTCTACCTCTGATCCAGTAATAACCGTCATGATCTCTACCAGCACCATCACCAGTGAAGTAGTAACCAGGGTATGGCTTCAAATAAGTGTCGTGGAAACGGTTGTGATTTTGCCAGACGGATCTTGCCATTGATGGCCAGGATGATTTTACCGCTAAGACACCTTCCACATCATTACCCTGTAGTTCAACACCAGTAACTGGGTCAATAATACATGTGTCGACACCAAAAAATGGAACGGTAGCGGAACCAGGTTTTGTTGGGACAGCACCAGCTAACGGAGCGATTAGGTGAGAACCTGATTCCGTTTGCCACATGGTATCGCAGATGACACAGTTGTTGTAACCGATCTTCTCATTGTACCATTCCCACAGATCTGGAGAAATTGGCTCACCCACAGATCCAAGGACTCTTAGGGAAGAAATATCATACTTAGGGATCTCAGCTTCACCAACGCGTTTGATCAGTCTCATAGCTGTTGGTGCGACATAGAAATGAGTGGCCTTGTGGCGTTGGATGATTCTCCAGTATCTACCGTAATCAGGATAAGCTGGTGTAGATTCAAAGATAATTGATGCAGTACCAAGTGCTAATGGACCGTAAAGAGCATAAGTATGACCTGTAATCCAACCAACGTCACCTGCTGTAAACAAGACGTCCTCTGGATGAATGTCAAAAAACGTATCTGGTGGTCATCGCAGCGCCTAGCAGATAGCCACCAGTTGAGTGGACTACACCCTTTGGCGACCCAGTCGAACCGGAAGTATACAAGAGGAATAGAGGATCCTCAGCATTGCAAGGTACTGGTGGAATGTAACCTCTTTGTTTAGCGGTCTCTTCGTGCCACCAGTAATCTCTGCCAGGTGTCATTGGGATCCCTTCGGTACCTGTCCTTTGGAAGACAAGAATATGAGAAACTTGAGAGATTCCATTCAAACCTTCATTTACGATCTTCTTTGTATGCACCGTCTTTCCACCTCTTTTACCTTCATCACAAGTAATAACCACTTTACAGCCTGCATCGACAACACGGTCCTTCAAAGATCCTGCTGAAAATCCTGCGAAAACAACAGAGTGAATCGCACCTAATCTTGCAACGGCTAACATGGCAACAACTGCCTCTGGGATCATTGGCAGATAAACTGCAACGGTATCACCCTTTCTAACACCCCAACTGTGAAGCACACCGGCAACTTGGGAAACCTGTCTTAAAAGTTCACCAAATGTAATAACTCTGTTGTCTGCCTCTTCATCTGCCTCGTAAATCAATGCTGGCTTATCAGGATTGGCTAAAGCATGTCTATCCACACAGTTATAAGCAGCATTCAATTCACCGTTTAAGAACCAAGTAGCATCACCATTTTCTAACGAACCGAATTTCGTCTTTGTAAATGGTTTATCCCAGTCTAACAACTCCTGAGCTTTAGTACCGAAAAAAGTGTCTGGATCTTCGACAGATTGCTTGTACATCTCTTCATATTGCTTCATATCCTTAACATAACTTGGACCTGGTTGTGATTTGTAGAAATGCTCTGGTGCATGACGAGCCTCTACATTTTGGGCTTCATGAACGGTCTTATGCTCCTTAGCTGTCATTATTAGATTCAATTGAAGATTTTACAACGTTATCTTCACTCAATTACAACAGTAATACGTTTTCTGAACTGCTGTTGTTCTTTCTCAAAGTGTACGTTATTATATTAAGTGAGTCTTCCGCCCAACCTTTTTTCCATCAACCTCGGGTCAAATTTTTCAAACTTGAAAAACGCGACCTCTATTCGAATACACCGAGAGAACTAAAAAAAGAAAAGAAATCCTCGGAGGAAAGAAATGGGCCAATGGGAGTGTCTGTTCAGCAAAAATAGCCGCTGATGCCGATATTAGCGAAAAGTAGTAATTAGCAGAGTGTATCGGAATTGGATTTTACCGCTTGCATATTTTCTTTGTCGTAGGCGGCTCGTTTAGCAGGATAAAATTGTTGGGGTTGTTGAGTTGACGTTAAACATGATGTAGATCAGCTAGAGACGAAGCGCTTAAATCTTGGCGGCTATCCAAAGTATATAACTCTCATGACACGAGATAAACATGAAAACAGATACACACATGTATATATAGTTTACAACATTACTTAGCAAGACTCAATAATCACGAGTTTGCATTTAAATACAGTTGTCCGACTCTGGACAGGAAGATCTTGACCGCCCCACGCAAGTCGGCAGGAACACTTTTGTCTAAAATTGACATGACGAGACTGTACATTCCCGGACAGTATTGCTTGAAATCTTCGTCGTCGAATTCGTAATAACCTTGTAGAATTTCAACAATAACTGGTCTCCACGAATTGATGCTACGCTCCATAGTACGATCATCTAAAAGCACATAACCTTCCATTACTGCAGTACAAACACCGATAAGTCTTTCAGAAAGGTGTGGTTTCTTTTGCTCATCGTTCAAGTACAGTTTGAAAAGAATGTTGATTAGTACAGCAGCGGCACTCGTTTCTTGTTTCAAAAGGTTGGGTATCTTATCAACGACGCGAGCCTCTACCAATCTAGTACGCAGCTGGTAATCTTCGTTAAAATCGCGAGCAAATTCGTAGGATTTTTCTAACAGTACAGTAATTCGAATGGCTTGCTCTTGAGGAATACCGCGTGCGAATTCTTCGTTTTCGAACAACTCACTCAGTAGTTCGATCATTAGTAGGTGTAAGACACATTTCACCACAATTGAGTTTTTAATGCTAATCCTACGGCGTAAATCTTCGCTACTTTTCGTGTGGACCAATCTCCTGGAGGGTTTAGAGTTGGCGGTTGTATTCTGTACGTTACTGGGGGTAGGGACTTTATTTAATTGAGGCGAGTTTAAATTCTTAGGAGTGGGGGCAATCTCGCTACCTTCAGTTACCATTTCGTTACCTACATCTTCACTGTATTCTTCTTCGTGGGCCCTTTGTACGGTTTCTCCAATATTTCCATTATTGTCTTGACCATTAGCAGCTACCTGTGAACCATCAATAATGCTATTTCTGGTGGTGTTCTTACCATCGATATTACCATTACCGTTTACCTCACTAGCAGGTGAAGAAGGACGGTTATGAAGCGAGACTGATTTACGTCTTCCATGGTGCATAGGGTCGTACTCAAATAATTCTGTCGCTGTGGTCAACTCGAATAATCTATCAAAGACACCTCCAACGTCTTGCCAATGGTTAGCATCAAATTTATTCACATTTTGTAAAATTAGTTGTTGGAGGCATGATCTCCCAATTCTAGCGATCGTATCATTTTCTTGACAGATGCAGGAAACCAAGAGACCTAAGAAGCCATCCAACATTTTATTCAATGACTTGAAATAATGAGTGAAAAGGGCAATTAGATTTCTTAGAGCCTGGATTAACGTAGTAGACAACCAAACAGTCAAATCATCATGGCTGTTAAATTGGTTAACTTCCCAATGTTTGGAAAGAACGCCAAAAATGGGGAATAATAATTTGGTACAAATTTTTTCCCAAAATAGGTCGTCGAATTCATTACCATAAGCCACCAATGCGTCAAACATGTAGTTTAGAGCACGAGATCTTATTTCCAAATCATTAGCAGTCATGATTGTATCGTTAAAGGAGAATAACATAGGAAACCAAATGTTTTGGAAAATGTCTTTGCCCTTTAAAATTGTTTCATAATGCGCACGTTTCTGTCCATCTGATTCTTTGTAAAAACACATCTCCGCAATCTTTTGCGTCATTCTCCTCAGTCCTTCCAAGGAGTGCAATGACAATTTCTGAGATTTGTGGTTTTTCGTAATTTCCCTGAAGACAGAAACCAATTCACTGAATGCATCATCTTGGCAGAAAACGCTTTCAAAATGGTTAGCAACAATGTCATTACTCACAAGCATGTACGTCTTGTAGACAATTGCCTCCTTTGGAGATTTCGCAGTATATTGGAGTGATTCCAGAATGGGTTTCCAACCAGATTTAATCTTACTTGATTTCGTTAAAATGAAATTACGGAAACACTCAATAATCATCTCTTGTACATCAGTACTGCTAGTGTTTTGAATAATGTATTCAAATGGTTTCAGAAAATCATGCTGGAACTCAAACCCAGATAATTCTTCTAGGTTTAGGAAACGCATCGAAAGTTGGCGTAAAGAGTCTACCGCGAAGAAGACAACTGCAAGATTAGGATTAGTAGCAATCTTGTTAAACGCCGTACCCATCACAGCCCATATTGGCGTCCATTCCACCTTAATACGATCCATGTTATAGTAACAGACATCAACCATCTTTTGTAAAGAAAACATTCTGGGAGTTGAGGCGTCTTGAGAAGATTCAATTTCTTCTAAAGAGACGTCAGTCAAAGCCTTAATGAAATCAACAATTGCATTACCAGAGAGATTCGAACTACAAGTGAATACATGATCCATCAAAACGACTAACTCACTAGAGGAAATAAATTTGGAAATTTCAGGAGATAAAGTTTGATTATAGTGCTTCTCCTGTGCGAGCTCAAGAGGTGTGGCTCTTTTAGTCCATTTCTCGAGAAATGAAGTAGAGTTTGATCTTGTTGAGTCGAAAGATACCTTTTGACTAGCCACCCTTGCTTGTGTTACATCTGGAACGCTTTCCCTATCTATTCCCTTAGAGATCAATTGTAACCTTTCGACTTGAGAAATTACCAAAGAACATCTTTCCACGATTCCTTAAAGAAAGTTCCTTCGGAAAGAGCAACTTCTAACAGCACAATGATAGCATTTACATTCTTTATTTTGATTTCATTCAAGTTATGCAAGTTGCAAAATTGAACCAATGCCCCGATAAACGATTGTTTGGCATATTCAATACCAAATGAGGCAGAAATCTTAATAGAAATCTTTAATCCTTCCAAGCACTTGTTGGTGGTATCTAGATCATCATATTCCTTAAATGGAGGAGTTAGGGCAGCAAGGAATGACATCCAAAGTGTCTCAAACACAGATTTCACATGTTCCACATGAGAAGCAGCGTAAAAGATATCGGTTCCACCCTTACTTCTGGATTTGTTCAAATTTTTAAAAACAAGCTCGGTTTTAGAGGACATTTCTTTAGATACTTGCATGTATGCTTCTCTAACCAAGTCCCTACTGCTGAAAAAGCTAAAAGCAGATTGTTGCTGTTGCTGCTGGTGAATTAGGTTACCGTCATCAGCTAACATAGCTTGATGTTGCTCAGAAAGTAATTTTATTTCATTATTAGCAATTTCATTGTAAAGATTTATCATGAACTCTTTTGGTAAATCATTACCATTATCAATACCAGCATTATTTTCCAGAAACTCTTGTAAAGTCATTTTATTTTTGATCTGAGAAGAGTGAAGATCCGTATTCAACATAATGATGGAATACGATAAGACGTAGGCAGTGTCAGCTTTAGAAAAAACACCGGGATTTTGATCGACATATCTTTCTGCAAATTTTAACATGAATCTATCAATCTTTTGACCTTCACCTGGTAGTCGGAATTTTTGCAAGAAATTTCTTATGGCATCCACAATGGAAAGGCCCGTGAAATCAAATGCGTCTACAAAAGCATGCATAGTCTCAATGTTTTTTTCTTCACCTTCACCTAGAAAATCACCCACGGTAGCTAAATTCAAACCATCGGTGGATAAAAGCCATTTAGCTATAGATTCTGGAGAGTCATCTTTAATAAACTTTTTGTTAATTAGTTCCGGAATAGCTCTCTTAGGCTTATAGTTAAATAGCCTCACACAGGCGGTTAGCTCAGTCTTTTGCTGTTTTAGACTCTCAAACTGAGAAGGATCATCTATATCCTGACTTGCCATAGACTCGCTCTCCTCACCGTTCATACTACTTAGACTAACATTTGAGCCGTATAGTGATGAGTCCTTACGTTTACCAGGATGTAAAGATACGCCAGATTCGGAACGACCAGAACGAGGTATAGCGGCACCATTACTGTTTACATTGAAAGGGGGGTTTAAAGAGCGATGCGTCCAAGAACTTAGGGATCTTAAGACAGATACAATACAGCTTAAAGAGGTCATTTTTAGGGCAAATTCGACGGGAAATGACAAAGTAGACTGATTATACTCGAAGCTGGACGATAAATTGGAAGTTGATAACAACGGTACCTGGTTCACGTTATAAGTTGCCAATGGTCTGAACGCTTCCCCCGCATAATAAGCCCTCTGAGATACTGTAATGTCTACTCTCGTAAGCGCTAGTCGTGTCAAATAGTTAACCATCATTTCCATGATGTTTGGCATGCCTTGATTACAATCATAATTGAGATAAAACTCTATCAATGTTCTTGGATCGTTACAAAGTCTTTGAATGACATTTAAAAAGTATCTCTTTTGATGCGGGGTAGATGTCTTTAGATCAGAGATAGGGAAATATATCTCAGTGAGAAAAACCGGTATTTCTCTTTTAAATTCAGCTCTTAGATTTGAAATTATCAACCACATAATCTCTAAAGTGACTTCGAATACCGGAGCTATGGATGAAGCGGCATTTCTTGAAAGTGACAGACACAGATATTGTCTCATAGAATTTAATAGAGTAATGCGTTCCTTGCCCGGTATATATGCTGTTCGAGATAAAAAGATATCGATATGGTCTTTAATAATAGAATGGATGATGTGTAATGAAAGAAGTTTAGATCTAACAGCATGAGACCTCATATCTAACTCTGTCTCCAGTGGTTTAGCAGATATTTTTGACATAGCTCTGAACACTAGGAAGGCATCTTTAATCAGAAGTTCTTGTATACTTGGCCCCTCTGTCTCACCTATGATCCCTGGTCTAGAAGAATCCTCCATGACTTGTTCGTCATCTTCATTGAGAACATCCATGTTTTCTAAAGTTAATGGGACATGTTGCACCGAAGAGTCATTATCATCAGACTCTGAAGGCTCTACGATTGGAGAAGCGGGTAGTTGACTCAGATCGATTCTTTCAAAAACGGTACTCACAATCTGAGTTAATGTCGCCTGAGCAATACCTTGGTTCGATGAATTTAGAGAAAAAATGAAAATATTGTAAATGGTTCTAACAGCCTTTAATAGCGATGCGCCATGGCATAAAGATGAGGAAGAGTTTTCCGTAAGGATACAATTGGAGAGTGCTCTCACAATTTGTAGTTCTATTCTTTCGTCAGTGCCTTCACCTTGGAAACAGTCTGAAATGGTATCGATCGAAGCATCAATTAGCCTCTGCTTTGGTGGAGGTGTAATTCCAGAAGCAACAGCTTCTTCTTGTGATTGATCATTGGATGCCATAGAATCAGGTGGATTTACTAGGATCTCCTCATCTAAAGCTTTAAATGAAAAAAGCTTAGATAGACAATCCAGTGCTCTCAATTGGGTACGTGTCGAACTAGTCCTACAACAGGAGCGAAGAGCTTCAAAGATGGTGATCGAATCTAGGATATAGGATCCTTGAATGCTAATTTCCTGTAATTTTTCCGATGACCTCTCGCAAATCTTTTGGACATTTGGATATTTCTTAACATCCTTGTCCTCCAAAATTACTTTCAAAGTTTCTTTAACAAGACCAACCGTGGATTTGGCATTAGATCCACCGACAAAATTCTTCATCGGTGGACCTTCGGTCACCTCGGTATTATCATCTTTCTGTTCTGATGATCCTAATTCCTCTGGTTCCACCTCCTTTGGCTTTTCTAGTTTTTGTTCATCCTGACTGCGTTGTGCTAACTCTGGCTCACCAGCCTTTTTAGATTCTTCTTTGTTTGTTTCTGGATTTTTTTCCGATTCTAGTTCCGAGTCCTTCGTGTCTTCCTGTTCCACTTGTTCACTCGAATTCCCAGGACCTGGTTCATCTCTCGGATCTATCGAAAGTGAAACTGTCGATGCTGGAGCAATTGAAGTTACCGTTTCTTGATTTGAGTCACCAGCTGCCAGTTCGTGATTTGACATACTCGTTGCCTCAAAATTAATAGTGTAAGAGGTTATAGTTGGTAATGATGGTGTTATGTATAATTGTCACGATAAGACAAAAAACAAAAAGACAACCCTAACGTTTCTATAACACCAACTGTGGAATCTTCCAAATTCCAACTATTTCAATTTCCACACGCTCAAAATTTGGTAGATTAGCGGTAATCGTAAGTGGTCTTTGTTGATCCACGCCTACTGAGCGTATTATTCGGTCTGTTTTTTCTTGTAGGCAGGTTCATTGTTGACCCTTTTCTGCTTAGGAAAGAATTAAAGACAGGGTAATATTAAACAATCATGCGTAAATAAGATTCACGTGCATATCACGCGCGATGATCGTGTAGATAAAACTACTCGTTCGATGTAATTGATTGAGACTTGCCTAGACTTAAGTTCACATGACCGTAGTGATTAAGAGTAGTTTATTTTCTATCATGTGACTTTTAAGCTATTCTAATTTCTCTTATCGGTATGTGTTTGCCGTAAGCCTTCGACATCAACAACTAGTAACCGTTGTAATCCGACGGTCACAAATACGCATACTTGCAATGGTCATATTACCACCTGTTTGACGATGTTGCTTTTGACAGGAGCTTTCGGACTTCTATTTCTCCTCCAGGCGTGCTTCCAATTAGCCTGTACCGTCTCCCCCTTCGTTATATTTCCGTCGTTCTCCGACGGAGCTCGCACACATATAGTTTTTTCTCCTACGGGGTAACTTTAATTAGTGACACGGGTCCGTTCGAACCCCGTCGGAAGATATGGAGAAATTGATAGTAATAATAACATTATAGAATGCCTGAAGTTTCTTATATAAAAGGAGGTATCATTTCGTTGGATGGTTGTCTGTGAACTTGCCTTATTTCAACCAATATAGTCATTATTGTCAAGAACAAACCAATAAAGTTACTTAGTAAATTATTTCTTTTTTCTTTGATTTATCCCGACTTTCCCTAATTGTGTTTAACCGCCATGCATCCAGTTGATATTAATGTAGAGGCTACAACGCCAGCTTGTGGTCCAGCTGTTACTTCAGATGTTTCTATCTCTAAGGAAATTCCTGTTACCAAAGCCTCTCCCGTTGAAAGTACAGTTTTAACCACCTATCCAGAGGATTCTAAGCTAATTCCCTTGAACTGGGGTGAGTCATCTCCAGAGGTGAGAGGTCCTGTTGTTGCCTCTAGATACAAGGATGGTCTTTTTGAAACATAATGCTATTGGTGCTCACTCTGGTTCCTACTGTGTTTATCACGCTCTAGCGGTCGGTTCTCATCAATTAGATCCCAATTACCTAGCCGATTATACTAATTCTCAACCGGCCTTCACGATTCCTGAACAGAAAACCTGGTATAATAAGGAAGATATCGTTGCTATGGATGTGTTTGGGCATTTGACTCCATTCTTTTACGATGAAGTGTCGAAACAGGAAAATGTCGACGTTAGACCAACGATCGCAATCACTAAGGCACATATGCAATTGCTTGAAATGAAAGACGCTGTTGAAAATGGCCGTTTACAAGTTGATGGCAATGTCGTTATGAATAAAAATGGTGACTTAAACGTTTCTAAAGTCGCCATTGAACCTGTTTGGTATTTGCCAGGTGTCGCCAAGAGATTTGGTATCACTGAAGATGAGTTGAGAAAGGCACTTTTTGAGGACACCAATGGTATGTATCCAGAATTGGTTACCAGACCTGATATTAAGGTTTTCTTACCACCAATTGGAGGCTGTACCGCCTACATCTTTGGTGACCCAAAGAATGTTTCCGACTCAAACAAAGAATTAACAGTGAGAGTTCATGATGAGTGCAATGGCTCCGATGTTTTCGGTTCTGATATTTGTACATGTCGTCCATATCTTACCTATGGTATTGAAGAAGCTGTTAAGGGTGCACAAAATGGAGGCGCTGGCGTCGTAATCTATTTTAGAAAAGAAGGTAGAGCACTCGGTGAAGTTACCAAATATTTGGTTTACAATGCCCGTAAGAGAGGCGGTGATACTGCAGCTGAATATTTCAAAAGGACCGAATGCATTGCTGGTGTTAGGGACATGAGATTTCAACAATTGATGCCTGACGTTCTTAAATGGTTAGGAATTAGTAAAATTGACAGAATGATAAGTATGTCGAACATGAAATACGATGCCATTGTTGAGCAAGGTATCCCGATTTTGGAAAGGGTACCTATTCCTGACGAATTAATTCCACCTGATTCTCGTGTAGAAATTGACGCTAAGATCAATTCCGGCTACTTTACTAAAGGTAAGGTTATGACAACGGAAGAGCTAAAGAACGTTAAGGGCAGAGAATGGCATGATGTGGAATAAATAGCAGTGAAAATTCATGTGATGCCAAAGTGTGGAGAAAACAGAATCGACGTGTAACTTAGTTTGAATTTATTAATCGTTTGTACTGTAATTTGAAAAAAAATTATCCTTGACTAGAGAAGGTCCTACCCGGATTCGAACCGGGGTCGTTCGGATCAAAACCGAAAGTGATAACCGCTACACTATAGAACCGCTGAGAGTCCATGTTACACATGGTGTAAGATAGGAAGGTATCAAAATAGCGTTTTTGTGATCATTGACAGTTTGGGTGCTTTAGAAAATGTAGTCTTTCGTAAGGTAGATTAGGAGTACTTGAGTACTCTTTACGGAGACTCATTCCTTCAAATAATTAATATAGTATACCTTCAGAGGATTTAAAATTCATCAATTGAAAATGTGCTTTCCGTTAATTCAAAGTCACATGTGGCATAATTTCAAAACGATTCTATTTTAGTAGAGTATGATTCAAATTTTTAGATTTACTTGAATAAGTGTTTTCCCTGTGTAGTGTACAAGGATGCTGTAGTTGGTATTCCTCCGTTTAGGACTTCAATGGTAAAAATGTAATCTTTCTCTTTTTGTAGATTAACGGAGGAATAATCGTAGTACAATCCACTTTTATAGTGCTACTTGGATACCATATGAGTTCAACAGAATTGTGAATCCTCCAGAAACTGACAGGGCTTACATGGGGGAAAATCGATGAAAGCGAGATCGCGTGACATGATGTCATATGATCGCATCGTATAAAAATGTGTCATATGACAGGTGGTTGCTATGGCTACCCTAAACCCTCGAAAATGCATATTATGCATACGTCACAAAGAATATACTGCTATAATGAGGGTGCCTAACTGTTTGTTCCTGAACAGTTCCCTCTATAGACACACTTTCATTTGAAAAACACCTTGAAACTCATTAAGGAGCTGTAAATCTACGAATAGTGTTAACAACAAGCATAATTTTAATGCTAAGTCAAACAGTGTTTATTTTAAGCCTTCTCTCATATACGCGTTTGAGGTTCTCCACCAAGTTTTTTTTATGTGTGACACAAGAATTTCGTAATCTTTTACTTCGAGTTTGTATAAAATGGTTAAAGTGCCGCTGTTAATTGTTCGCCATTTCCCTAAAATAACCTCTTGAATTGACATTCACCGGGTCCAGAACATTAAATTGCAAACTGAAGAACAATATGAGTACATCCACATCCGTCCAAAATTGTCTTATTTAGTTACCATGATGAAACATAGCCCACTATCAAGTTCAGAGCAGTAAAATTAGCCGCCCAAGTTTTATGTTTTTTATTATGTCATTACCCGGCTTTCTAGAGGTTTCTGGAATTATACCGAAAGAGGCATCAATACATCAAGAGATAGGGGAGAGTACTACCAAGGGAGGAAGCAATGGTAACGCAGATATTGTATATATAGACACGAATATGAAGTTCTGGCTGCACTCCATCTTCCACTTAGGCAGAGCAATATAACTAAGGACGACACAGTTACAGTCGCACGCTGAAGATCCAGATATTATTGTAAATATTCAAACTTCCGCGAATGAGCTTTTACCAACCTTCTCTGTCCCTTTACGATGTTTTGAATGCCTTGAGCAATCAGGCAACAACTAACAGGGATCCCAGAGGACAATTGTTCAGAAATAGTGGATACGGTCCTCTGTCTTCTACTTATGGATCCTTCGGCAATGGAGTCCCTTCGAGCTTCCCTTCCGGTTTAATTTACAGGTTACCAGGCGATACTTGCTATTACAGACCTGATTATTACTACACCGGTGAAGACGAAGATGAAGATGAAGATGAGGATGAAGAATTGGAGGAGGCTGAAAGAGCCCAACGTTTTCAGCAGCAACAACAACAGGAGCAGCGTGGCTATGAACACTTACCATCATATTATCACAGTAGAGCCCCTAAAGGTGGTGTTCAGGAGGCCCTTGAAGAATCGGATCCATTGACAGAGCTCCTAGGTAATCTATTAGGTGGTAGTTCGTCTATTCCGACTTATGAGCGTCCCCCTCAAGTTCAATCTCGTAGGAATACTGCTGACGAAGACAACTTGTTCAAACAAGCGTTATTGGACAAGTTAGGTCAACAAGCCCAAGAAGATTCTTCTGCCACTAAGGTCTCTTCTACCGCTGAAAAGGGAGAGAAACAAGATCAACAGGATCCATTATCTGAAAAGGGTAATGAAATGGAGGAACAGGCTCCACCAAAACCGAAAGAAAAACTTCCATTCCCATTGAACAAGAAACCTTCTCTATTGGGAGCACAGTCAGGTTCGTCTGCTCCCGGCGGTCCATTACAGGTTTCTAAACCTGAAGCTCGTTTAGATCTACCATTTTCTCCTGAAGTTAATGTTTATGACTGTCCTGATCAATATGTTGTGGCGGTAGCCTTGCCTGGTGCTACTTCTAAAGGCTTCAAAGTTGATTATCATCCTTCGAATCATGAACTAATTCTGAAAGGTGATATTGAGGATAAGTTAGGGATCAGCGAAGAATATTTGAAAGTTACGGAGCTGAAATACGGTGCATTCCAAAGAACGATTAAGTTCCCAGTTACTCCACGTATCAGAGACGAGGAAATCAAGGCGTCTTATAAGAATGGTATTTTACAGGTTAAAGTACCTAAGATTTTAGAAAGCAATGAAAAAACCTGCCCCTAAAAAGAGAATTATTATTGAGGACGTTCCTGATGAAGAACTCGAATATGAGGAGCACCACAGCTTGCCACTGCAATCTTAATGGAATACAGTGACGAAATCTGAGCTTGTATAGTTTGTACATCACTAGTGTAATAGACATTTACGCATAATCGTAATACGTGATAAATTGAAAATTTTTTATAATAGTTGGCACTATAGAAAGTGCATTTATAGATGTCAAGGTCCTACCTACACTGCGCTGGTTAGCAGTTATCGTCTCTTTCAAGAGAGTGCAAATATCAATTATAGATGTCTGACCCAAACCAAAACGGCCAGCACGATGGCCAGCAAAATGTAGGTGGTAACTATTATCAACAATACTTCCAAAAATTGGCCCAACAGGCTCAAGCTGGTGGCGGATATCAGCCATACGGTGCATACGGCGGATATGGTGGATATGGTGGATACGGTGGATATCAACCATATGGTGGCTACCAGCAATTTTACTCAGGGGCTCAACAACCAGGTCAAGGTGGATACAACGGATATCCATATCAAGGACAAGGTGGTCAGAGTGGTTTCAACAACTATGGCAACCAATTCCAACCACAACAATCTCAAGGCATGACTCTGGATGATTTCAGTAGACAGAAGCAAACCTCGCAACCAGCTCCACCAAAACAGAAAAAAATCGTTGAAATTGGTATCCAGTTCTGGTATTAATCTAGCCAATGCAACCAGGAAACCAAAGGAAGATGAAAAGAAGGAGGAGAAGAAGGAAGAAAAGCCAAAGAAGGAAGAGCCAAAGAAGGAAGAGTCAAAGAAAGAGGGAACACCAAAACCAGCAGTTGCTAAGGGAGAAAAGAAGGAAGATTTGCCTAAAATGGAGAAGCTAAAGATCAAGGAAGAACAAGGAACTGCAAATACATCTGGGGCTGATTCTTTGATTAAGGAACAAGAAGAAGAAATTGATGAGGAGGTTGTTCGTGATATGTTCGGCGGTAAGGACCACATGTCGATTATCTTTATGGGTCACGTCGATGCCGGTAAGTCAACAATGGGTGGTAACATTCTTTATATGACCGGATCTGTAGATAAGAGAACCATCGAGAAATATGAAAGAGAAGCAAAGGATGCCGGTAAACAAGGTTGGTATCTATCCTGGGTTATGGATACTAATAGAGAAGAAAGAGATGACGGTAAGACCATCGAAGTTGGTAGAGCATATTTTGAAACTGAAAAAAGACGTTATACCATTTTAGATGCTCCTGGTCACAAGATGTATGTTTCCGAGATGATCGGTGGTGCATCACAAGCAGATATTGGTATATTAGTGATTTCTGCAAGAAAAGGTGAATACGAGACCGGTTTTGAAAAAGGTGGTCAGACTCGTGAACACGCATTGCTAGCAAAAACTCAAGGTGTTAACAAGTTGATTGTCACTATTAACAAGATGGATGATCCAACAGTGAATTGGTCTAAAGAGAGATACGACCAATGTGTAAAGAATTTGAGTAACTTCTTGAAAGCAATTGGTTACAACGTCAAGGAGGAAGTGGTGTTCATGCCAGTTTCCGGTTACAGTAGTGCAGGTTTAGGAAATAGAGTTGATCCAAAGGAGTGCCCTTGGTACGATGGCCCATCCTTATTGGAATACATGGATAACATGAGTCACGTTGATCGTAAGATGAATGCTCCATTCATATTACCCGTTGCAGCTAAAATGAGAGATATGGGTACTATCGTAGAAGGTAAGATTGAATCTGGTCACCTAAAGAAGGGACACTCTACGCTGTTGATGCCAAATAAGATTCCAGTTGAAATTCAGAACATTTACAATGAAACCGAAAGTGAAGTAGACATGGCTATCTGTGGTGAGCAAGTTAAATTGAAGATTAAGGGTGTAGAAGAAGAAGATATCGCCCCTGGTTTTGTTCTAACCTCACCAAAAAAATCCTGTGAAGAATGTGACCAAATTTGTTGCACAAATAGCCATTGTTGAACTAAAATCCATTTTATCATCAGGATTTTCATGTGTTATGCATGTCCACACTGCCATTGAAGAGGTTCGCATTACAAGACTATTGCACAAGTTGGAGAGGGGTACTAACCGTAAGTCTAAGAAGCCACCAGCGTTTGCCAAGAAGGGTATGAAGATTATCGCTGTTTTGGAAACTGAAAGACCTGTTTGTGTTGAAACTTACCAAGATTACCCACAGCTAGGTAGATTCACTTTGAGAGACCAAGGTACAACCATTGCCATCGGTAAAATCGTTAAGATCGTTGAGTGAAGGGGTTATGTGTAAAAAGAAGAAATTGTAAATTATTATTATAATCGTTATTACCTTATCTATTAGTTAGATACGTTTAGCCATTCACATAATTACTACTCTTTTGTCTTTTGTTTTTGTCAATTTGTTTGTTTTGAACTTCCATGACTTCCGTGTGCGGCAATCGTTGATCTCTATTCTATATTACACATTTAATCGCAAAGTTCCTGAAACGTCCCCATCAGGCTTTCAATAGCATCAACAACATTTTCGTCATAACCTTTACCATCGACGATTTTAGAATGTGCAAAATCGATTAACGATAAAGAACTCAATGGCGTCTTCTGAAAATCTTGCTCCATATCATCATCACTTTCCTCGTCTGAGTCCAGAAAAGTATCTCGTATCAACGCATCCTGATCGTCCAAGGCATCCCAACGACTTGCATCACCCTCATAGATAAATAAAAGACTACTAGAAATCATTCTCACCTCTTCCTCCAACAACGTGTTGTAAAGTAACTGTAATCTTTGTAAAAAAAAGTCTGCTTCAGTTGGTTAATTCTTTTGGATGAAAGGTCATCGTGGTCGAAGAACATATTAAATGCGTCCTTAACGTCATCTTTCTTCAAGCTGTAGCCAAAATCCTTATTCACCAGAATGTAATTGTCGCCCGCTGGTTCAAAATGGCCAGCTTCTAACGCCTTAGTCTGAGAGTTCTGTTGAATTTTCATCCCACAGATTCTAAAACCTAATGATCCCGACGTTGTAGTCCTACTTACCTGTCCTAACCGACTTATCTTTTCATTTGATGCATTCTCATCATGCAAAATCCTACCTAATTTCACATCAACTATGTTAGGTTTTTTGGAATCCGTGCAACAGATTTTCCAACACAATGTATCTGGATTCAGAAGGCTCCTTAGAAACCGTCATACCATTGAGATTAACATCCGAACTCCCCAAAGCACATGCGGATTCCGGCACCTCTCTTAATCCTTCATCCAGTACGCCTAGAAACGTCGGCATCCATGAGTACAGTGGTACGTCTCCATCAGTAGTCTTGCTAACATTAAAGGTTCTCTCTTGAACAGCTCTGTAAAATTCTAATTCTTGCGGCGTAGCAGGTTTAAAAACCAATAACTCATCGACATCTGTCAATGTACCTTCGTGCCCTGCAGCTTTATGCCTCAATAGCTTATGCTGAACCATGAGTCTGCCTCTGCTGCATCGAGTATTTCTGCTGTACTATAGCGTATAGCTTATCGCGTACAGTATAGTATAGAGTATAGTATAAAAAATAATATAGGCCAAAGTATGAGTATAGTGTAAATCCTATTCGACTTTCCTTCTTCAAATATATTCTATTTTTTTTTTTATTTTTTTGTCACTTAATGCAAGAGATGGTTTTTAGGGAACTCAGAGAATGAATTTACTGATTGAAGAATTAATTCCCTAAATTCACCTTTTATGTTATGTTGTAAGTTATAAAAAAACTTGAACCCTCAACCCTCGAACTGTTTCCAAAGGCCAGTGTCCAGCTGTTTACCATCGCGACGGGTTACGACGGTAATGATTTCTCATCGGTAGAAAACATCTAGAATTAAGTTCGTGTCGTCTAGGCTTGTCTAGCCAGAGTCCAAGGCAAGAGGAAAGAAAATCCCACTAGTCACAGTGGGATAACAAAACTATACAGGAATTGATAGATTTAAGCATGGAGGTATTGCTATTCATAATGCTGTTGTCCTTACAGTTGCAATATCATGTGTAACATAACATAACGTTATATAGTTTATTATGGTTTTGCATAAAAGAACTTCCTTCTTGTTGAGAACATTTCTCTCCAGAAAAAGAAACACTTCGTAGGCACACGTGTGGGTCGAGCCAATCCGTTGGTTAGTCATCTTTTTGTCTATTACAAAGAAATTAAAAAGATCTGGCTGGCTATTGCATCGCATACGATCCCATGATCTGTAAGGAACTGTAAGGAATTGTCAATTAAACGAGAGATGCATACATAACGGAAGAATAAGATTAAATTGGAAAAGCTATTACAATAGCACTTCAAAACTTCATCTCAAAGGGAGAATGGAGGTGACAATATGGAAGTTTTTAAAGCTTTCTCTAAGCTAGAGAATGCAGGTATGAATCGTGTGGTCCAAGGTTTATCGCAGCTTTGAGAATCCTCCATAATGCACTATATGTATGTACGTGATTTTCTTTTTGATCTACGCCGTGTCGTTGCGTAGGAGACGAGAATGCACAAACACCGATTAGCCATGCTATTATAAAATTAAAACGTACATAGTACAGAGAAAAAAAAAATCTATTCTTTCTATCTAATTTCAATTAGCACATTGGAGTGGTCAAACCTCTTGTCCATGAGTAAGAACCCATTATTACCACTAGTAACGAGTAGGTGACAAAAACCGAGATAAAGTAGTACACTAGCATGCTGTTAAATTTTAATTTGTATGCCTCGTTGATGAAAGTACTGATGGTACTTAGGGAGCCGCAGAACCCGCTGATTAGTGAGCTTGTCACGTGACATGAGTTCACACTATGGGCGACAGGCTTTGACTCATGGTAGTTCTTCCTGCCCCTGACAATAATTTGGAAACAGGCAATTAGAATGACGGCAAATTCATTGGCAATGAATGTACCCATTGGGAAACTTTTGATCCATCCGTTACACCAATTGGAAAGATAGTATCTTAGGTAACCACCAAAAATCCCAAATAGAGCGAACAGCGTCCACTTACCACGAGAATAGTTACCGTATACTAACGTTAAGACGAGGATTATTGCAATGAGGGGAATTGCCAGTAATACAAGTAACCACTGGAAAAGACGAACCATCTTGTGAACCCATGGTTTAGGTACTAATTCGGTAGTTTCGACCGTTGTGTCCTTGTTTTCCTCCCCATTTTGACTCTTTTGAACAACGTTCTTCTTGTTAGTTAACGGTACAATAATTGATTTGGAAAAAACCTCTGCCGAAAAGGTAGGCACCCATAGAAGTGAACAGTTGAGTTAGTAAGACAGCCAGGAACTCTTTCATACCGAATGCTCTATTGGGCAGTTTCGTGTGATTTTTGATATTCGATGGTGATAGACTCGTTGATTGTTGGAAAGTCTCTAGCATCAGGGTAGAATATGACGAATATGCACCACAGAATCCTGTAGTCAAAACCGTGAAGAAGGATTTCACATCATCAGGAGCAAACCATTTCGCAGAATTTAATTCCTGTAGCATCCCCATTACGATGCATGATGTTAAATTACTCCAAAGGACACTTCCGGATTCTACATATGATGGTGTATAAGTAGCCAGTGCAGTAGTACCTTCTCTTGCATAGTTACCTAAGATAGTAGCAGACACATAGGCTAGGTGAAAGATGACCTGAGACCATATGTTTTTCCCATTAAGCTGCATTGGCACATTGAGTCTCGAGATAGCGGGAAGCTTGCGGGCCGAACAGTTGACAAAGATGAAGATTTTGTTATTACATCTTTTGAGGGAGACTTCGCTGTACACATCGTACCACATGATTACTCGCTTAAGTATAATGATTAATAGCTAAGAGCTGTCTTAGAAAATCGGAAGCTCTCTAGCCGCCATTCAAATCCTACGCATTTGAATGTTCAATGGCCTGTACTTTGCTTGTATTCCTGTGCAGACACTCAAAATCGTTTTCTTAAGGAAAATCGCACTACCGACATATGTACGACTCTTAGGAAACTATACGCAAGCGATCTAGCTATGCTAGCTATGATGAAAGTACCCTGCGATTTCATATTCTATCATCTAATTCTTGTGAATCCGACAACTTCTCTCACCCTTCATTTTAGGTTTTTTCGTCGTCTCTCATCAAGACTGCGTTCGCGAACAAAACGTTATATAACATAAAAAGTTCATGATCAAACTACCCGACAGACCCTACTTTAAACACTCTAATCTTAATATAAAATCCGTCAAACTGGCGGAGGCAAACCTTGAGGCTTAAAAATCCTATATACTACACTCTTTATCGAATACTTACTCTTCACAACACGTCAAAGGCATAGTTCCTCCGGATATCCTTAACTTCCGGTTAATTAGTATCCCCCATATTCCTAAAGCTGTTCAAAACCGATGTTCTCGACCAAATACAAAAGTGGATCTTCATCTGCTTTCTTCGCCGCCCATTAATGAACATTTCCAATTTCTTGGCATTTTCCTGATGGCGGCGCTATCACTGTTTTGTGACTGTTCTGTTATTAAACCCATTCACCATTTTTGAAAATTTACAAAAACATTTTCGTTTTCTGCGTTGGTAACAAAAAGCGAGCATCCTTCGCGTTGTCAAACCCGCCCCAGACGATTCATTCCGCCTAGCACAGAGGGGGATTTTCTCGGCAAGTTTCCATCGCAGCCCCCCAAACGGTGTCTGACACCTAGGCAGACCTCTGCCTAAATTCGTCCTCAAACCGAGTCGCTCCTTCCAGACCCGACGCACACCGAGGAAATCCGACTCACACCAACAATTGGCAAACCGAGCTCATCAAGCTCAAGTGACAAAAAAAACCAATAATATTAGCAAGATTGAAAGGTAAAGAGATCAAAGGAGTAGACCAGTGAGCCATCATGAAGGTATGTTAAAATTGCGTAAATGAACTTTAAAACAAATATGCATTAGAAGATTGAGAATACTAACATTGAATTGTATAGTTGAACATTTCCTTCCCAACGAACGGTACTCAAAAGACCATCGAAATCGATGATGAACACCGTATCCGTGCCTTTTACGATAAGAGAATCGGCCAAGAGGTCGAAGGTGATGCCGTTGGTGATGAATTCAAGGGCTACGTTTTCAAGATCGCCGGTGGTAACGACAAACAAGGTTTCCCAATGAAACAAGGTGTTTTGTTGCCAACCAGAGTTAGATTATTGTTGTCTCAAGGTCACTCCTGTTACAGACCAAGAAGAACTGGTGAAAGAAAGAGAAAGTCCGTCAGAGGTGCCATCGTTGGTCCTGATTTGGCTGTTTTGGCTGTTGTCATTGTTAGAAAGGGTGAAGGTGAACTAGAAGGTCTAACTGACAACACTATTCCAAAGAGATTGGGTCCAAAGAGAGCTAACCACATCAGAAAGTTCTTCGGTTTGTCCAAGGATGATGATGTCCGTGACTTTGTCATCAAGAGAGAAGTTACCAAGGGTGAAAAGACTTTCACCAAGTCTCCAAAGATCCAAAGATTGGTTACTCCTCAAAGATTGCAAAGAAAGAGACACCAGAGAGCTTTGAAGGTCAAGAATGCTCAAGCTCAAAGGGAAGCTGCTGCTGAATACGCTCAGTTGTTGGCTAAGAGACTAGGTGAAAGAAAAGCTGAAAAGGCCGAGATCAGAAAGAGAAGAGCCTCTTCTTTGAAGGCTTAAGTTCGGCATAATTTTGGGTCCGCATAAAACTTTTATATATCAACTTAGTCTAATAACTACCTGTTTTTGTATGCTGTATTGTAAAACACAAGAGTAAAAAGAAGTCTTAAAAACATGAGGACCGAGAGGGCTCCCTCTTGGCCGTTGTTACGGTTGACTACATACCAATTTACCTCAAAGTTACTAATTCTTCAGCACTCGTTGGGTGAATAGCGACACAGTTGTCGAAATCTGCCTTCGTGGCACCCATCTTAACAGCGACACCGAAACCTTGCAATATTTCCGCAGATGAATCACCAACCATGTGTAATCCAACGACCTTTTCTTCAGGACCTGCACAAACTAACTTGTAACTGGTTGGCGATTTTTCTTCCAACATCGCATAATACATGGCAGTAAAACTACTCTTGTACACTTTGACATTCTTTTCGCCAAACTTATCAATGGCTTGCTTTTCAGTTAGACCAATTGTACCAGCTTCTGGATGTGAGAACACAACACTAGGAATATTATTGTAATCCAATTTATCATTGTGGAACTGTGATGGACCAAAAAGTCTGTTTGACAACTTTCTACCAGCAGCAATGGCGACTGGAGTCAATTCAACCTTACCAATGACATCACCTAGAGAATAAATACCCTTGACATTAGTGTTTTCGTATTCATCAACAACAATTTGTTCCCTTTCGTTGAGCTTTAGACCTACATTTTCAGGTGCAATACCCAACATAGACCTACGACCCATAGTCCAGATCAAGTCATCAACATCTTCTACAGCCTTTCCATTATCGAAATAGACAGTCAATTTGCCCGTCTGTTCATTCTTTTCGACCTTAGAGACTTGTGATTCCTTGTGAACATTTACACCAATTTTCACATAGTGGTTTGTAACAGTATCTTGAATCAAGTTATCAAATTTCCTCAACACTGTATCACCCTAATAACTAAATGCGTATCAGAACCCAATCCATGAAGTGCACCTGCTAATTCGACACCAATATAACCAGCACCCACGACAACAACTCTAGCGGGTTGTCTTTCCATCTTAAAGAATCCATCAGAATCGGTACCGTAGTGATAACCCGGAATTTGTTCAGGATAAACTGGTTTTCCACCGGTTGCGATTAAGATATGATCTGCTGTATAAACGTGAGTACTTCCATCGTGAGCTTTGACTTCAACTTTACCATCCTTATTGAATTTAGCCCATCCATAAATGTACTCAACACCTTCCTTCTGCAAATTTCTTTCATAGATACCATTCAACCTGTGAACGTAAGCATCTCTTTTCTGCTTAAATTCTGCCCAATCAAAGGTTATTTGGTCCTTAGTCAAAGGCAAATTCTTACATAATCCATATCCATGAGCATGGGTTAACTTGTTAGCTAAGTCAGAAGCATACCATGTAACTTTCTTTGGTACGCAACCAACATTAACACATGTACCCCCCCATGGCTTTACCCTCAATTAGCAAAGTTTTTGCACCATACGATGCAGCTCTTCTAGCAGAAGCAACTCCACCAGAACCACCACCAATTACCAAATAATTATAATGATTCACACCGGTAGTCATCGTCCTTCTAAATATCAATCTATAAAGTCCTGCAGCTTTTGGAATTAATACCATAGAAGTAGTTAACCAGACGCCTCACTTACGGTTTTACATATATATATATATATTTACATGTCTATGGTTCAGTAAACCCGAATGATTTTTGACTATTTTCTATCACAATCTGACAAATTATTGAGAATACAGGTCATTTGACCAAATCTTGAATATTCTAAACTAGGTTCGATAGATTATCATTATTCAAATTCGAATCCAAAGTATCGGATTTAGAACCTGCTTGCAATTGGTTTTCAGTAGTTGAGGAGCTACCATGATGAGAACGAATCGCTAATTTCTTTAGTTTAGGGATCACAGAATAGTAAATGGTGCCCAGCAAACACACTATGGTCCAAAATATGCAGATCACAGCATAGATCGCTCCCAGAACTCTGAAAGTCTTCATAGGCACATAATCATTATACAATACCCAAATTCTCTGGCTACCTAAAGACATGGATCCCATAGGGAAAGTCATTGCAAACCAACCTCTGTGGAAGTTCCATATTCTATGACGCTTAGTTCCGGAACCAACTTGGATTTCTGTCGATGACTTCCAGTGTGATATCAATGACGTAAACCCAACTACAGTAAAGAAATATCCAAACGATAGTAATAGAAGTCCCAAAATGAGTCCAATGATTTTAAACGTCCACGGTACTGCGAGTAATAAAATTTGTCTTTGTAGATCAGAATTCGAGCCATTAATATTCTCATGATTTCCATTATAGTATCTTACCACGTAAAGTCTAATGTCTTCAGTGAGCAAGTTAATACCATATGCTCCCTGTCCCATGGGACCCAAAAACAAAAAAAGTTGTAAAGGCTTGTCCCATAGCTGGTAATTTATTCACGTAGAAATTCCAAAAGTTAATGGAAAATAATATACCGACAAACCCTTGGGACTGCAACCAAACAAGTACCGTAATCACAAGTGTTAGTAATTGAATATTTCTGTTAAAAGTCGTAGAAAAAATATCTGTCATGGTAAATAATCCACTCGACGAACTGATCACCACCAATGGTATTACTATCAATAAAAGTGTACTGTTCAAATGCTCATACATTACTTTCTCCTTGGGTGACCTGTGTTCACCCAATGGGCCCTTTAAGTGCTTCTGCCATACGAGAAACGAAATCCCCCCACGCAGATAATAATGACAATGTTAAATCATACCACCATAATACATAGACCAGTCTCACTACATGTTTGGCCTTTACTCTACTTTCAATTCTTTGTTCTGCCAACATATTCAGGTAATTGATAATAGTAGAAAGACCCATTGGGTAGGTCCCCCAACCAGTACTTATTGAAACATTTCTAACGAATTGGTCCAGATACTCGTTAAATGATCTATCCTTCACATAGAATATAAAATGAACAATGCCCATTACTTGCAAATATAAGAAAAGTAATACTGCAACCGCAAACATGGGGTATGAGCATATCTTTAACCATCTGGCATCATAAGGGAATGCAAACAATAAGTCTGCAGAGATTCCAGAACCCATTACCATAACAAAAAGGAATGGATGAAACCAACTACCAAACACTCTTAATTTCCTTGCTAACATTTGTAAAAGATTGATTACCTTTGATACAACACAATATGCTGTTTTCAGAGGTAATAAAAATACATCAGAAATATAAATTCAGTTATAAAAACCTCTAAGTATATTTACAAGATAACTTTTCAGAGGCATGTTTGTAACTTCAAGCTCATCGCTTATTTCTTCAATGGGACTTCCGACCTAAGCGATCTACAGCGGATCGCAAGAATACTTCTGACCTCTTTCAACGCAAACTTAGAAAACAATTCCTTCAACTCCAATACTATGGTACACCATTAACATTACCGTGAATCGTGGAGTTCCACTATGAAGTAACGTCAAAATGCTTAACGAAGAAGTCCAAATAAAAGAAGTCAACTAGATAACGATTAGTAAAAAGGTTCTATTGTCAGTAATCAGTAGTAGTGTAAATATGACTAACTCAAAATCCGAGGAGTAGTCCTTTACATCGAAACCGAGGCCGAAACCTCTGAGATTAATAATAATAATGATAAGAATGATAATGATAGTAATTGTTTAGCCCTAAGAAAATTCTACATTCCATTATTTATTCTCCCTTGCCAATACCCACTGTTTTTTAAGCAAATACAGTACTCCTGCCAACGAAACTAAATTGCAAAATCCCAACCCAGTGAAGCACCAACCAATCCCCATGATATTACAAAGCTTTATTATTATCGCTGAGCTAATTGTAGCCCCTATATTACGAAACAAACTACTCACGGCGATGGCACCAGCAGTTCTTCTGGATAAAAGTTCTGTCAAGTAAGTCATGGTTGTGTTGCTACACCATGTCAATCCAAATGCTGTTAGTGCTGAAAATACTAAAATTACCGACAGGTGGTAGTGTCTGTAAACCGCCCAACCGTAACCGATACAACCTGTCATATTGATTAAGATCCCGAAAATTTGTAAAATGAGACGAAGCTCTAATGGGAATTTTTGATCTTCATGCTTCTTTACCCAGCGCTGACGCATATAGTCTGAAAGATGTCCTCCTGACTGTGATCCTATCATCATAGCTAGACCTGGGCACACGTAAGATGCTCCTACTTCCAAATTAGACATGTTGTAATCAGTCTGCAAAAAGTGAGACATGGTGACACTAAAGGCATAATAATTGGCAAATAAGAGTGCAGTACTAATGGATGAAACTGTCACTGGCATTATCTTCATCATCTTCCAGTATATGTGAAGTGAAGGCTTTGAAGGTCGGGGGTAGAGAAATTGAAACCGTGGACCTGTATTTACCGGTTTTTGAATGCCAATGTCTGAAAATAACCGCCAATCAGGCGGTTCCACATTACTCAAACTCTCTACGTCTTCCTGTGCAACAGTACCGAAGTTCCCGGATTTTTTCCAACGCTGATCCCCATTCCCCACGATACATCTCAAAGTCTCCGGGAGAATTAGAAGAACAGCTATGAATGCAATGCCACTCATTATACTCGTAAATCCAAATAACCATCTCCAAGCATCACTTTTTATTAAAATCAGACCTGATATTATGGGTGCCAAAATGGGTCCCATGTTAGGACCCATCATAAAATATCCAATGGCTTTTCCTCTATGCTTAGGAGGTGTAATATCACTCACTGTTCCAGTCCCCAAAGAGATTGCGGAACTTGATCCAAATGCTTGGAACACTCTGAGGACATAGAGTGCTCCAATGTTTGTGGGAACGGATGCCAGTAAAACGTTTACAATTATTAATAATAGTAATGAAATAATGTAGAGAAACTTCCTACCTGTCGAATCGGCAAATATCCCCCAAAATAGCGGTCCCACAGAGAAAACAGCCATGAATGCAGATACGGTGGAATTAATGGTTGTAGGGCCTACTTCAAATTTCTGTTGTAATAACGGTAATGCTGGAATATAAATGTTACCGGCCATTGGGCCCAAAAATCCAATGAAAATTACGATCACCATAATAACCAATTTTTGGTACCTTGTAAAGCAGGTATATGGTTCATTATCCAGTGTAGAATCTTTTAAACCACTTTGTGGTGTGGGAGTCAAAGATAATACTTTTTTAACACTTTCAGGTGCGGGTGCGATGACACTGGTGTCGTCCTTTTTATCACAATGCTCCAATTCAATTATACGGGAACTCTTTTTGATATTATTTTCGAGAGTTTCATCTATATTAGTTGCTGAAGTCCGAAATGTCATTGAACTCTCATTGGAGACTTCTGGGGCGTTCCCCACATTAATTATGTTCGTGTCTGATTTTTCTGACATACTTTTTATAATTGAAATTCTAGCAAATAGGATATATAAACAGGAAAGAGTACTATCCTCATAGTCGTTGTTATCATCTTGTATCTTTCGACGCTGACACAAACTAGAGCCGCGTACACACCAAAAACTTCGATATTCAAAAAGCTAGTATATAATAATGTACATAAAAAGGAAATCCCAAAGGATGCATACATATATATATATACATATATACACATATATATATCCGAGTAACAATAACAGGAAGGAATTGAAGTACGATTTCTCTAACGGTAATCTGTCTTACCCAAACCACGCTTACCGCTGAACAAGTGCTTAGGCAACGAAGCTACAGTATGTCTATCAGATTCACCTGCTCTTGCCTGTCTGTTTCTCTCTCTTCTTTGAAGCTTCGTCATTCTTTCAGCTCTTGATCTTGTGTTACCATCAGAAACACCGTCAAGAAGTCTGTCTGGTTGTCTCAATTTAATACCATTATCAGCTTCGGTGGACATTGCCTCAGTATTACCAAAGACGACATCTGCACCTGTATCTTCATATTTGTTGTTCTCGGCTGCCAATCTTTGCTTCTCTTGCAATGGAGTCAAGTCGTGACCTAACATACTCATGTGTTTCTCCATTTCACCGAACGATTTAACCTTCTTAGAACGGGGCATCACAGCTCTGTTGTTCAAAGATTTCTTGTTTCTTGCCTCTACAATCATTCGTCTCTGTCTATCTCTAATCCATGCTGCCTTCTCCTTGATATCGCTGACCTCGTCAGCATCGTGGCCATGGAATGCCAAGTCATCTTCATCTGACTCATAGAAACCATCATTTTCCAATTTTTCTTCTTCTTCCTCCAAAGCTTGCAACTTCGCAGAAATGTCAGGATCCAAAAAGTCATAAACGTTTCTACCGTTCAGAACTTCTGGCATAATATCGTTCTTCCATTCATCATCTTCCAATAGGTATTTGTCTTTCAAGTTAACGTTGAAAACACCTGCACCACCATTTTCCTCTTCAACGTCTCTAGCCAACTTCCTTCTTTCAGGATCTTCGCGATCGTATTTCTTCTGATTCTTGAAGGCCTCTGGAATGAATGGTGTCCTTTCCATATCATCTCTAGCCTGTGGTTGTGCTACATGAATCTTATTGAGAGCATTATTGACTCTAACTTGTGACTTGAGTTTATTCTCAATTCTAGTAGCTAGTAATTTTTCACACGCCTTATTTCTAACGATCATAATATTTTCTTCCAATTGACAGGAAGTTGCCATGATTTCAACACCCGGTAGATCTTTCATAGAGTTTAGCAATTGGGCGTGTTCCTCATCCAAATCTTCTGGCGCAATAATATCCGTTTTATTGACAACAACCATGACAGATTTATTAGCAAACAATGGTTTGATAGAATGGAATAACTTAACTTGAGCCTCTAGAGTAAACCCACATTGTTCTGAGATATCCATAAAATACAAAACACACGAACGCAAGTGAGCCACTGCATAGATGGACTGCATCTCAATGTTATTCATCTCTTCCGTAGGTCTATCCAGAATACCTGGCGTATCAATAGCTTGGAACCTCAAATATTTGTAATCAAAGTGACCAACATATAAAGACTTTGTGGTAAATGCATATGGCTGAACTTCAACATCTGCCTTGGTGATACACCTGAGGAAGGAAGACTTACCAACGTTTGGATACCCACAGATCAATAACGTTCTAGTGTTAGGGTCGATGGAGGGCAATCTACCCAAATGTTGACGAACTTGCTCCAAATAAACTAACGGATCTTTCAATTTCTTGACAATAGTGGCCATTCTACCCAATGCAGCCTTTTTCAACTGCTTACACTGAAACAAAGATTGACCAAATTTTAACAGACGAATATAATCTCTAGAGACCTGTTCCACCAAGGACTTAGCCTTGGAGATAGCAGCCAAGGAAATCTTGTAGTGGTTTTTCTCATAAAGAGTGTCCATAAGATCTCTATGGAATGGATGAACGTCATTAATGTTTGGAAAACCTTTTAAAACATCCTCAAATTTTTCCACAAATCCATCGCCCGTATATTTGACTTTACGCATGTAAAACGCCCTAATTCTGGTAATCTTGAAACCAGGTCTAATAACGGTAGGAGTCTTTCTCTGAGTCCTATTCAAGACAATGTCCAGTAAATCATCGCTTGTAGCGATAGGTGGGATATTTTTCCAGGTCAACTGCATCTTTCAGTTGATATAATTATTTATATGGTTTATCGAGTCGTAGAATAACTTTAAACAGTTTAAAACACCTCTAGACTATTCCTTGACCCAGCAGAGACCAAAATTTTTAAATCTTGTAGAGTTTTTCACTCTAAGATGAGATGAGATGAGATGAGATGAGCTTAAAAAAAAAAAAAAAAAATTTTGCAAAAATATCAAGCATCACAAACAACGGAACTAAAGGAAGTGAACAGCTAACTTTAAATAAGCATCTAGGATCGAATTCAGTAAACAACAAAGATCTGTCAGCGGGTAGAGTAGATCAATATGTCCGCTGTAAAGGTGGTAATCAACCCAGAGAGTGCATTGGCGATTGCTACGCTTTTGCGCCATCACAGCGAGCTAAAACAGAGAAAGGGGTCGTTCCAAACTAGGCAAGTTGATTTCTTTAGATACAAGAGATTTGTAAGAGCGTTAAAATCGCCAGAATATACCAAGAAATCAATTGCACAACCTGAACTGTACCCACCTGTTGCTGAAAAAGACAAGACTGATGAAGACGCAGATATGAAGGCACGTCTTTTATTTATTGCCATGATTAAAGCTCAGTTAGTGCTACCATGTAATAAGCTGGATAGTGCACAATCGAAACAACAAGGGTTGAAACCCAGTAAGGAATTCCCGAACTTAGTTTTGTCGACCAAGGCGGGATTACAGCCTGATGAATATTATGTCTGGAACTACAATCCGAAGACTCTAACAGATTATTTAGCCGTGATCGGAGTCATTTCTGCCATCTTGACGCTGGTCTGTTATCCGCTCTGGCCATATTTTATGAGACGTGGATCCTACTACATGTCATTGGGTGCCCTAGGTCTTCTCGCCGTTTTTTTTGTCATTGCCATCGTGAGAGTCATCATTTATCTCCTGTTACTACCATTTACCAACCAAAATGGCGGATTCTGGCTATTTCCCAACTTATTCGAAGATTGTGGTGTAATAGAGAGTTTCAAACCTCTTTATGGATTTGGTGAAACCGAATGTTACACTTACATAAAGAAAATGAAGAGAAGAAAGAGACGTCAGGCCAAGAAGATGTCACAATCCCATGCTCAACCTGCAGAGCCAGATGAGAAAAAGGATAACTGATCATTAAAAATTCATGTACCTCTACGTAACCGCCTTTATACTATGTGATGCCACTACTATCTAAGCAAGTAACGTAGGAAACGACCGCATGCTTCACAAAAGATCCTTTGAAAGCGATGATAAACTAACACAGGGATCCAGCACAAGCAGCTTCAGGTAAAACAGAATCCTCAACTAGGGCTTTCCACCCTCTAATTAGGATGTCACAGAAACATTTGCAAAAAAAGGATGTGAAGGATGGTAATATTAGTGATGACTCTTCAACTGTAGCTCCTTCGCAAGTGACTTATTCTAGATCACAAGGTTCCTTCATAGTACAAGATGATGATGATGACGACAAGGTCTTAGATGACTCGTCTACGGCGGTCTCAGGAAATATACACACCTTAAAACCTCATGCTAGTTCCCACACTAGGTCTTTGTCTGGCGACAGGATGCTATCTGCACAATTAAGTCAAATGAACTACAACAACAATCGCGTAAGTCTTAACCGGGCGATTTTACAGGTGCAAGATCTTTTACAGCAACTAGAGGTGGAGAACCATGAAAGACCCATCCACTTACCCATTAGGGTTGATGGATTGCAAGTTTTGAAAGTCCAAGTGAAGATTGACGGTAATTACTCCAAGTCAGACGAAATCAACTTGGATAAACAGGCACTAGCGAAATTGTTAAGAGCTCAGATCAGAGATGCGTTAGGCCATTTAAATTCGTTGCAAAGGCGTGTCGATGATGTATCTTCGAAGGTTTTTATCACAGGAGATGTGAATACGGGAAAATCAAACCTTTGTAACTCGTTACTAAGGCGCAAATTGCTACCAGAGGATCAATTACCCTGTACCAATGTATTTTGCGAAATTTTAGAGGCGAGAGAAAACGATAATTTGGAAGAAGTTCATGCTTTCCCCATTGAAAGGTCAAAATCGGTGAAGGAGGCAAATACTATCTATAACATTAGAGATAAATCTACTTATGAAACCTTCCCCCTAACCGAGTTAGACGAATTGGTTTTAGAAAATGATAAGTATGTTTTACTCAAAATTTACATCAAGGATGACAAGAGGCCACCCGAAAATAGTCTTCTAAGAAATGGCACCGTTGACATATCTTTGATAGATTCTCCGGGTCTTAACATGGATTCTGTACAGACTGCGGAGGTGATGACTCGTCAAGAGGAAATTGATTTAGTAATATTTGTTGTAAATGCCGAAAACCAATTGACATTATCAGCAAAGGAATTTATCTCTTTAGCTTCAAGAGAAAAAAAACTTATGTTCTTTGTAGTGAAGAAATTTGACAAGATTAGAAATAAGCAAAGGTGCAAAGATTTAATTTTAAAACAAATTAAAGATCTTTCACCGGAAACTTATAAAAGTTCCTCGCAATTTATCCATTTTCTACCAAATGAAGGTGGCGGTCCAGGTGGAGAACCCGATGACAATGATGATGATCATGACGATGATGAAAACGATTCCCTTGATAATGAGGATTCAGATCCAGATTTCGATCATTTGGAGAATTCCCTGCGAAATTTCGTTCTAAAAAAAAGATCGCTATCGAAGCTGTTACCAGCTAAGACATATTTGTGCAAACTTCTAGGCGACTTACAAAGTATTGCAGAATTTAATATTCTGAAATATCGCGAAGAAGATGAGTCATTACAAAGACAGATGGACGAGTTAAAACCCGAATTGACCAAAGTAAAAGAATGTTGTGATGTACTATCCAGTCGCGTCGATAAATTAGCTGAAGAAGTTGTAACAGATACTTATGAGTTTACGAGGCAGAAAATAATATCCTCTTCGGAGATTCCATTGACAGATTTCCCCAAGTACCAAGGTCTGTCACAACTTCATGATTTTATATTCCAGACGGAGCAGTACATCAAAGATCACATCAAGGAATGTGTTCTCTCCAGTGAAATTTACGCCAAAGGTCAGACTCAACACTCGGTAGAAAAGGTTGGTGTCTTGGGTAAAGAAGAACTAGGCGATGAGTTTATGTCAAATCGGGTTTTCAAGAGTGAATTGATGTTTACTAAAAAACGCCATTTCTTCGGTAAAAAGCTCTCTGTGCCCCTCTCAATGACTGATCTCTTTGCACCTTCATGGGAAGGATTCTTCGGATATATGACTTGGGGCCTTGGTTTACCGGTAGCCACTACTACATCTGGAGGTAAGACCATGACCTCCGATGAGACTAAAACCAATAATAGTCTCGCCACCGCATTAGGTCTTACAAGCTACTCTTTAAACCAGTATTGGTGTAAACCTTCACTGATTTTCACTTCTAAAATTCCTACCTTAGCAGTGTATTCTGTCGGTGGTGCCAAATTATTGAGAAATGTAATAATTCAAGGTGTACAGTTCTTCTCATGGAGTACTATAAAGAAAATTTCAGGTTCGCTACTCATGGTGGGTACTCTCCTGGGTGTAACCTATTTAGTACATGACGTGCCCCGTGCGTTGCCGCAGAATTTATCCCTAAAGTACAAGAAAGCTTTACGAGAAAGTGACTATGTGCATACTAATGCAGAGAGAATCTCAAAAGAGGTGCGTGAAGTGCTAAAGACACCTACTCGTGAGATATTGAGATCTTGTGAATTGGTAGTTGAAAGAAAAACCGGCGTTCAAAAAGAGCTCGAAAAAAGGCGTCAAGACAATACTTTATCAATGAAGTACCTACAGCAGATTCACGAAAGAGCAATGTCTCAATACGAGATAGTAGAGCGTATAAATTTAGAAGTGGACTAAACCAGTTATGTAATCTTGTAAATAATACGTTACGTGAGGGAGAATCATAGTTTGGTTTTTATTTTTTTTATTTAACATATATATATATATATATATTTATATGTACATGTGTATATTTATCTCTAGTTCGACTTGCTCTCGTGATCTTCAATCAGTTGCCTTCGGAGGCTCACGATTATTTATTTACCTGGACTACAAGAGTATCACTCCTAAGAAGTAAGATTAAGGAATTAGATATCTCCTATAAAAGTACTTCAGCCATTGGTGTCAATTTTAGTTTCTGTCGAACTTATATCCTAACTTTGCAATGTCTAATCTTCCTATTATTAACCCATTTCACTGGGGATTTCGTGGTACTGTTAGACACACGAGTTCACCTTCTGGTACAACTAGATTGACTTTAAATCATGATAATTCTAAAATAGATTTCCAACGTTTTGTATCTCAATATATTCCTGCCTTAAAAGATGGCTCTGAGTTCAAATTGAACAACTTTCTATTCACAGGCATTTTACAAACGATGTATTTAAGCGGTGCCGATTATACCAAATGCTTCCCAGTCTTTTACGGTCGAGAAATTTTGGAGCTCTCTGATGGTGGTGTTTGTACTGTTGATAATGTAATGGTATCTTGGGAGGAGAAGTACAATTTGCACCAACATTCCAGTTCTTTTAACAAATCTGAATTTGAGAAAGACGAACAAAGTACTCATCCAGAGAATTGGCCCCGTTTACAACCACGTACTAGATATCTAACTACAGAGGAGTTAGCTGAGGTTCACGATGACCAAAGACCTTTGGTTGTTGTACTTCACGGCTTAGCAGGAGGCTCTCATGAACCCATTATCAGATCTTTAACTGGAAAGCTATCCAAAGTCGACGGAGGGAGATTTCAAGTAGCCGTGTTAAACTGTCGTGGATGTGCTCGTTCCAAAATTACGAATAAAAAATTGTTTTCTGCCTTCCAAACAGGGGATCTGAAGGAATTTATTGCAAGAACAAAGTCTAGAAATCCAAACAGAAAAATTTATGCAGTCGGATTTTCATTTGGTTCTTCCTTACTATCCATGTACTTGGGTGAAACTGGGTCCGAATCGAACCTTACGGCTGCTGTCACTTTATGCTGCCCTTGGGATTTCTTATTATGCTCTGAAAAAATGAAGAAGGACTATTGGTCGAAGAACTTATTTTCCAAGGCAATTACCCAATTCTTAGTCAGACTTGTACAAGTTAATATGCGTGAATTAGAATCACCTGAAGGTTCTAAGCCCGAGTTCGAACCAAATGTCGAAAATCCATGCCTTTATATGTGCACGAAATCCAACTTGCAGAAAGCTAAATCTTTTACTCAAATGGAAGAGTTTGATGGTAATTTTACCGCACCCTCCATGGGATTCCACAGTGCTAAAGAATACTATAGAGCGGGCTCTGCGATCAACCAGTTACATAAGGTACAAGTTCCCACACTAATCATTAATTCTACGGATGACCCCATTATTGGCCCCGAATCAATTCCTTACAATGAAGTCAAGATGAATCCCAATTTATTGCTTTTGAGTACCGATTTGGGTGGTCACCTAGCTTATTTGGACAAAACATGGGATTCATGGATGAATGTTCAAATCACTTCTTTCCTCCACAAATTTGATGAATTCGTTGTTTAAGTAATATCAACGGGTATAATCAGTACCCTAAAGAACAAATATGACTTGCTTCAATCTCATATAAATATTTTTCCTATTCTCATATTAGTCCTGTTTTAAAATTTCATCTACCATCCTCACCTCTTTGTTGCTTCCATTCGACTGAGCCGCTTTCCCTGCCTACGCCAGAGTGACCAGGACCAGTGCGACTACTCTCCCCGTCACTCCCAAAAGGCTTAGAAGCTAGCTCCAACTTCTCCAAATTGTCTCTACAATCCAAATTGTAAATTTCGTCATCTTTTAGACTACTTCTCAATTGCTTATTCATAAAATGACAAAAGAATTGTAAATCGTTTTCCTTGATCTGATCTCTCGGTAATTGATTCTTAATGATATAGCGTTTACTAACGTCCATCAATGTATCGCTACCGAAAGCGATACAATACGACATGGATTTATTCCAATTTATGGAGTAAATATAGGGTTGCCCGAATGACTGCTCGCAAGAATCTAGGTGAACCCATCTTTTTGAGAAAGGTGAGTAGTACTCATTCCAAACGTGATCCTCACGATTCCAGACATAACGAGCCTCTAAGCCAAAGGATTTGAGAATTAATGTGAATAAGTTGGCCCATTCACCACACCTGCCTTTACGGGTTTCTAACAATTTAGCAGGATTGTTATAACGTGGAAATCTCGTTTCCGTCCCACAAGTGTCACATTTGTACAATTCCACCACATGACAATCGTATTTGGCCTCTTCCTCATTAGGACCTACAACACTCACAGATTTTTGATGCTTAGAAGAATTGGGTCCACACTTATCGCAATCAGGTTGATTACACCACTGGAAGAAATCTTTCTTGAAATAACGCAATAATTCTTTCACTAAATTATCCGTATACTCTTCCTCAGCTTCTTTAGGCATCTTCTCCACATTAGCATAGATCAATTCCAAATCCAAAGTATCCAATACTTTAGACTGATATTCAGCATCGTCGTAGATGGTACACAATTTTCGAGATAATTCATACAGTACTCTAGCAAACCCATTTGAACGGAGAAGCTCATGAAACCTGTGGGCATCATTAACTTCCCTATATTTCCCTATCACGTAATCCTTGTATTTCTTGAGAAACATCTTCGAAACATGTTCATAAATGGATTCACTTCTTGGTTGAGACATGGATTTATATCTTGTACTTATGCTGTCCTCACTTTTCAAGTTACATAAAATCGGTTATCCTGAAGGCGATATTTAATTTAATCTTAAAAACCTTTATAAAACCAAAAGGTGTTTCAACAACCCTTGAATGCAGCAAAAGGCTTTGGGCTACTGCGTTTTGGGATTCACGTATGGTACTGTAGCAGTTAGCATCTTGAGTTTCCTATATGTGAAAGATTATGAAGAAAAGGTCTATTACTGGTGTTGGATACTGTTGTGTCCAGTCATGATTTGGATATGGGTGCTAAGAACGTGGTCTGCATTTGAAATGTTTAGGAATATTAAAAGGTGATTTAATTTATAATTATTTACAGATATATGCCAATATATTTACAAAATTTCAATGACATGGCACTTTTGCTTACCGAGTCTTAATATCAATACTTTATCCTCAATTAAAAATTGACTTAATTGATCTATGTTTTCAGTCACCTTATATCTTGAAAAATGGAGCAAAACGGAACCCTGAGCCAATTTTCTCTTTGCCTCTGATTTAGAGCAATGTGTGACTTGTGTAATGATATCTACCAAACTTTGATCTCTTGGAACTTTTTGCAAAATCCCAGCTTCACTAAACAGTTTAATTAACTCATCAGCACTCATGTTTGCCTCTGACAGGTTTCCAAACAAGATTTCAGATACCTTACTCGACCTTTCACCTGAACCTACACCAAAAAGTAAATCCGTCACTTCTATTGCTAATAATCTTTGACCCTTACGTTGATGGGGTTGTGTCATATGGTCTTGCACTATTGCATCAATTGTACCAGATGGTAATAGAGTGAAGATCTTGAGAAATCTCGAAACGTCAGCATCCTTGGTATTATAAAAAAACTGGAAAATATCATAGGCGCTATTAATTTGAGGATCTAGAAAGACGGCATTACCAGCACTTTTACCGAATTTCTCACCTGTAGAAGTTGACAATAGAGGGGCTGTGATACCACCAAGCGGTAACTTTTCTGAGTCATTTGATTCCATTCTATCAATAAAATCAATTCCTGCGGTAATATTTCCCCATTGATCATTGCCACCAACTTGTAAAGATACACTATAATTCTTATGGAGGTGATAAAAGTCATAGGCCTGTAATACTTGATAAGAAAATTCGTTAAAACCCAACCCGTCTTTACCTTCAAGCCTAGTGGCAATAGAACTTCTAGAAAACATAGACTGAATCCTAATATACCTACCATATCGTGCTAAAAAATCTAAAAGCTTTATATCTTTCCACCAATGGTAATTATCAACTTTAACCAGTTTTCCTGGACCTTGAGCAGACAGCTCCGGAAACCTTGATTCATAGTATTTCCAACCGTTTTCAAAAAATCTAGTAAACTGCTGTTGAATTCTATCCACATTTTTTAACCTTGAAACATCGCTCATTGCTTGCCTTTCAGTAGTCCTCCCGCTAGGATCACCGACTCTACCAGTAGCACCGCCAACAAGCGCAAACACATCATGTCCCCTGACGTAAAAATTTAACAATATCATCAATGGCACGACATTACCCAAATGAAGTGATTTAGCTGTTGGATCTGCTCCGCAGTAAAGCTTTATCTTATGGCCCTGTAACAGCCTTTCATGTAACCATTGTTCAGGTTGTGCAACCTGGGAAATTAGTCCTCTCTGCTTCAACTCCTCCAACAATCCCAGTGAGCTTTTTCTTGAACCAGTCAGCAGTCTTCTTGGTACATGTCTCAGCATCGTTACTGGTATTTTCTTCTCAAGTGATCCCTCAAGATATTGACGTTTAAGCATTTAAAGATACCTTGAACAATTTTTTCAACACAGTCACTACTTCAACCACTAGAGGTTGTTAAAAAAGGATCAAAGCCCGTCGTACCTCACTAACAATAGCCTAAGTTCATTCACGATGCCACCAGTTCAACAAGTTTATACAGCTCAACAGCCATCTAATTGGGATAAGTTCAAGATGGGATTTATGATGGGTACAGCAGTGGGCGTTTGTACCGGTGTACTATTTGGTGGATTTGCAATTATTACACAAGGACCTGGCCCTGATGGATTTGTTAGAACATTAAGTAAATATATTGCGGGTTCAGCTGCCACTTTCGGGATGTTTATGTCTATTGGATCTGTCATTAGAAGTGATAGTGAATCTCCGCAACACTCTCTAACTGCAGGTAAGCAGTTCGAACTACAACAAAGAGCAAAATTTGAGATCTGGAAAGTACGTAACAGTTATGGATTTTTTAAACATAGTGATGATTAACAAGGCAGATGATTTATTCGCCCATTAAATATTTTATAACTTTATAATATGTACCTTGTCAATAGTTAAGTTCATCTCGGAGAGATTGAAATTTCAACTTGGTTATAGTACTTCGTAGTGGTGGAAACTAACAAGATTTTGCCATGTTGAAGGTATTACCGAGTAGTCTTAAGACTATATCAGCCAGATCAGCTTTCAGAATCTATCAAATTTCTCCTCTGACCAGTTACAGCCCGCTGAAGTCTTCACAACATGCAGATATAAAAAGCTTAGAAGATTTGACTAAATTGAAATCATTGGAGAGTGTTGACCCTGAACTGATTAGAAAACTGATCAATGAACGTACCGTCGAGTTGAATGTCCAAAATGAATTAGAAATGCTTAAAAACCTAAACAAGCAAGAGAAGATGTCCCAAGAAGTCTCATTGAAGAGGTTTATAAGGCCTTTATGGGTATTCTTTTTAATGAGTTCAACTGTTTACCTCATACTGCATTACATATGGTGGAAATTAGAGGTTATAGAAAAGGAAAAGGAGTTACGATCCTGTGTAGAGAGTTTAGAAATGGAATTAGATCAAACTTTGGAATCACAAAACCGAAATACAGTGGAATCGCAGTCTAATGGCAATAATAAAATTCATGATAAGCCCTGGTATAGAAGATGGTTTTAACACTTGTATAAAGATATAATTTATTACATTTTCTCTGTTTCCATTGTCTAAGCAAATGTGCTTGTCTTTGTGAGCACACATTCCCCTGCCGTAGACGGAAGTGTGTATACTCTGAATTTACCATCGTTGCTGGCAACATATATTTGATTGGGGAACTCTTCTGGAAATCCTAGAGAGTGACCCCATGCATCATTGATGGTGACATGCGCAAAATCACGACGCAAGTTTTGCGATGGTATCGACGAACTCAACCGCTTGGAAATGAAGTGAGCAATTTGTGTAGAAGGTTCTGAATTCCACGTGGAAGACCTGTTATTTTCTTCGTTGGCCAATAATAACTCATTTTCATTCAATTCACCGTCAGTCGATTCGCTTTCACGATTCTTTAGATCAAATATATGTATTGTATCGGTATCACCAACACACCCTAGCATTGTGGCATTTCTATCAAAAACCAACTGATATAAATTACATGGTCTTGAACCTCTTCTGAATTCATACGCTAACAGATTTCCGGCTTCATAATCGGTATCTACCCCTGTATTAAAAACTCTCACAATTGTACCCTTTTCAGACGCTGTGGCGACCAACTTCCCATCGTGACTCACAGATATGCAAGCAATGTCACCCTTATGCACGGTATTTAAGTAATTTATGGGGGAAATGTTTAAAGCGTCGTAAACTACCACATCGTGTAATAGGAAAGAATCAGGATTATTCCTCCGCGAACTATACGAAGTAAAACATAGTATACTTCGATCATCACCGCTTAATGCCAATTTAGGTTTTTTCATTTTATCACCCAAACTATTATTTCTTCGAACTCTTGATCCTAAAGATGCTGGTTCAACAGTTGCTGTATTTTTTTTAAAATGGTCTTCCCAAAGGTCAATAGTTTCTAGAAGTTTCATACACGATATGTCATAAATGAAAATTTGGTCACTGTCCAATAAAATGCACATTCTCTTACGATTCATTACAACGTCCACAATCTGGTGAGGAAATGAAATTTCACATATTGTCGATTTCCGTTTAGTGTTAACAATCTTTAATCTCTTGGCACTAGCTGCTCCTTGGCTCTTATCTGCAATAGCCACCAAGCTGGTAGAAAAGAGCATCTCTATGATAAAGTTATTTTCAATATGAGTATCATTTATATGCGAAAGTGAATTATCTTGACTACCATCTCCCCTGCTATTATCCATTTCGAAGCATTTACCGAAGGGATCACAGTTATAGATGCTCACTAGACAAGGTGAAGGGCTCACAACACAACAAGTAGCATCTTGATTAAACCTCAGAGCCTTCATAATTCGTTAACTAGGAGAATCCTTATTCAGTTCAGTTCCTATTTGTTTTAAGAGTTACAGGCGAAAGTTAATAAAGGGCCCTTTAATTATTTCGGATAGCACATCAGACTTCTTATATAGCAGGATTACGCTTATACAATAGCTAAATACAGGAAAACACCGATAAAAATCATAAGTAGCTATTGTTTTTAGAAATCCAGGTTGACGGTTGTATTACCACCTAGATTCTCTGCGGATTGGGGGTGTGCGCTTTCATTTCGCAGGCCTGATTGTGTTGATGATGAAGACGACGATGTATTTCCACCCGTATCATCCTTGTCTTCTACAGGAATTCCCCATTCTTCGATTTCAAATTTCTTCCTACCATTTTTGAACGCAAACTCTGATTTAGTTACATGCATTTCACCCCTTTCGCTGAACACTGGTAATTTTAATATGTGCAATAGACCATGTTGTACTTTATTCGGTTGTGATTTGTAGGCTCTCTCTAAGAATTTTAGCATTTCTTGATCAAACGGTTCTAAAATAAGTGCTGAATCAAAAATGTTTTCCACTTGTGATAGCATAAAGTCACTCAACATATCAGCAGATAGTGTAGCCAATAGGGCGCAACGGGATTGATGCTTCTTGACAATCCCCCTAAGTCCATGCACTAGTGACACTACTCCGGAAAGCTTAAACATGTGTGGAGGATACATTGCAGGATGTAACAATGACGGCACAAGAATTCGTATCAGTTTTCCCTTATTCTGTGTAATGATTCGATCTATCTGGCTTAAAAGGGTTTGTAGAGGTTGTATAGGTGATAGAAAAGAAATCTCTTGTGGCGTTGGTGCTGGCATCAGTCGTGTAGTGATATCAAATTGGTTGCTGTAGTTCTGATATTCCTCAACATTGTAGGTCGGATTTTCATCTTTTGAACCACCATCGGTCAATTTGTATCTCCATGCAATCCTCAAATCGTTATAACGAGAAGGCTGCCCTTGTTCCGCTAAATTCTGGACGGTGAGCTTAGATTCTTCCTCTGCAATTTTTGACCTTTTAATATCCTTTTTACTTCCTTTATAAGTACCAGGTAACTGCTTTGCAAATGACTGATCTAATGAAACCACAATTAGATGCGTATTTCCGGTCTTGTTAGAATCAACCCTATTATGTATGACACCCTGTGCAGCAAAAACTTTACAAAGCACTGCATTAAATTCTGTAGTAGTTCTCTCCTCCACTAACAATGAATTTCCCAGTGGTAATCCCATATGCCCCAACAGTCTATCCAAATCCTGACAACCAGTAGACGTAGTTTGTTGGGAAGTAGCAGGAGATGGTCTCACACCTGGATGATTACTTTCAATACTATCATTCATACTCAATTGGGTAAATTGATCTGTTGGTGGTAAAATTCTACCAACACCAACTCGAGAAGACTCTCTCTGTGGCATTCCTCTACTGGTCAACGAATTCCCTGGTAATCCACGAGGATCAGCCCTCCTAGGAACAGTACCATGAAGAACTTCACCACGTCTTCTAAACGACATTTTTGGTCCTTGTGTTCTTGTTCCTCGTCTTTATGAACTATAACTCATCTCAGAATTTTTTTTTTTTTTTTTCAACATCGCAGCTCTTTTTTTTTTTAACTTGTACTTTTCCAGATATAAAGGTCAAGTAATAGAAGTGTTCGAGATATTGGTACAATTTTGGGACTCATATGGTTTTCTGAAATCTAGGTAATCAACATAGGCATATTTTAATCATAAACTTCTTCTTATCAGGCGAAATTCTAAATTTTGAGTATAGTACTAGAATTTTAAATGATAAAAATTAATTGATCATGATAACTTTTGGCTTTCGAATACTGAGGTTGTCCTCAGCCAGAAGTTTATCCTCAAGGCCCTGTCAGTTAACATTACACAGGAGTTTTACTTCAAAGAAGTTTAATAACAAATCAAAACCGGAATCATCGCGACATTATATGCTTAGCGCTGTACTTACTTTATTAATACCTTATACCACTTATGCAATATATGTCTCCACATCTGCAGCACAAGAAATTGAAATTCGTCAAAAACTTTCGAACCTGGTTGAATGTGAAAGTCAAAACTTTGAAGGAACTTTGATCAAGTATTCGCCATTACAGGTTTTAGGACGTTATGAAAATCCTTTCTACGAGTACAGAATACAGACTATTTATGAATTCTTTTGCAATAGATTTTTTGAATTGTTTCATATTAATAGAGGTGGAATTCCAAAAGATAAGGTGCAAATGTTAGAATTGATGCCAGTTCATAAACCTGAATGGGGTCCAAATTGTCAATTCGAAGATTACTCGAGTCCCATACCTTACCGTAAATTAAAGGAAACGTCCTCAGAAGTGGTTAAAAAGAAAGCAGGCGGTGATTTTCCTGTGTATAATACCTGGTTGGGACAATCGTGTAACTATGTGGTTTACAATGGCCTCAAGGTCTTGACAGATCCTCTTTTCAGTGATTTTTTGGTACATGAGAAGTTGGGACCTAAGAGAATTACTGAAATGCCTTGTGATATATCTGAAGTACCTACACCAGATATAATTTTAGTCTCACATAACCATCCAGACCATTTAGATATGAAGAGCTTGAAGTATTGGCAGAAAGGACATCCACTTTGGATAGTACCAATGGGTATGAAGACATTTATGGAAGAACATCATGTAAAGAATGTTATAGAACTTTCATGGTGGGAAACTTTGGAACTTAATAAGGATGGACATAGTTATCACGTCTCAAGTACACCTGCGATGCATTGGTCAGGGAGGTCTCTTTTAGATGTTAACGAATCGCTTTGGTGCTCATTCTTGTTTAGTCACAACGGTAAACCTATAATGTTCCATGGTGGTGACACTGGCTATGTCAGAGATCTATTTGTGAGAATTAAGCAACGCTTCGGTGGTAATTGCAAATTGGCGATTTTGCCCTGTGGGCAGTATTGTCCTGAATGGCACCAAAAACCACGTCACATCTGCCCTGAAGAATTAGTGCAAGTAATGAAGGATTTAAATGCCAAATATGCTTTGGGTGTTCATTGGGGAACGTTCACACTAAGCGGAGAGTATTTTAGAGAACCCAAAGAAAGACTTGAATCCCTAACAACAAGACAAAATATTAAGGAGAGATGTTACTGCCCTGAGCTTGGTAAAACTGAAAAATTCGATTAGCTCTGAGATACACAGGGTTTTTATGTTGATCAATTGGGGTTATTCGCGTTATTGTTCTTATTTACATCGTCCAAGAAAGACTTCCACAGATCTTCTTTGATTTTGAACGTATGCAGTTCTTTGTTGGGGAAAGTTGATTCTTGAACTTCTTTCATATATTCTTTCAATGCATCTTGGGCATTGGAATGCAGTTGACCGTATTGTTTCACAAATCGAGGCAATGACTTCTGAGTCATACCAAGCATATCCGCAATCACAAGGACTTGACCACTACAACCGGGACCTGCACCGATACCGATTACAGGGATGGATATATTAGATGTAATATAGCTAGCAACTTTGTGAGGAACGCATTCCAATAAAATGGCCCAACATCCTGCTTCTTCTAATTTCTTGGCTGTCTCGCATAGAACCGTTATATCCTCGATTCTCTTGTTGCCTTGTACTTTAAATCCACCCAGTGAATGTGATCTTTGTGGTGTGAGTCCACAGTGACCAACTACTGGTATACCTCTTGAACAAAGCTCTTTGATAAATCCCATTGTGTAAGTATCCTTCGTATGGGGACCTGTTTCCACTTTGACAGATGCGACGTTGCTACTCAACTTCATAATATCAATAGCATTAGCGATCCCCATCTGGATACTGCTTTCGAAAGACCCAAATGGCATATCCACCATTACCATTGATGGACCTTGAGCTCTGCAGACGGATTGAATGTGATATTTAAATTCATTGAATGAAATGTCAGTGGTTGATTCGTAGCCCAACGCAGTCATAGCCAAGGAATCTCCTACAAGAATTGCATCACAATTGGAATCATGTACCCATTGAGAGGTAATATAGTCATGAGCAGTGCTAACCGTTATGGGAACTCCCTTCAAGTATTTTTCATGTAAACTTTGAATTGTATTGGTTTTGATCGGATTAGATGGCTGTACTGAATAGCATCTCCTTAATCCCAATGAGAAAAATCTTGTTGTCAATCTTAAGGGTCTAATCATTTAAAAATCCATGGAAACAATCGATTTACTAGGATTTGTTATTCCTTGGTCTTAACGTAAGCTCATCGCTCGTTAAAATTTCAACTTTTTCTTAAAACGTAAATCATCCAGGTACCATAGAAGATCATTACGAATAGTGAAACCCGTCAATCCTTCTGAGCAATACATAAAGTTCTTCTAGTAAGTCTTATACATCACAAGCAGGGAATTTTAGAGTTTCTAGTGTATACTTCTCTTTTTGTTGTCATAATGGTCTATTTGCAAGCATATCGTAAAATATTTACAAAATCGAAATTAGAAAATTTTAGCTCCTTTTGAAGACATGATATTGTTCAAGGGCCTCATTCTTGACTGTGGAGGGGCTTCCTACTACTAAATCAGAGCCTGTTACACTCTTTGGAAAAGCCATGACATCTCGAATACTTTCGGTTCCACAAAGCATAGCACACATTCTGTCGAAACCAATAGCGAATCCTGCATGTGGGGGTGTGCCCATCTTGAACGCCTCCAGTAAGTGACCGAAAACTTTGTGAGGCTCTCCGATCTTTAAAATTTCTTTAAAAATATACTCTTGCAAGTCTGGGTCATGTACTCTTGTGGATCCACCGCCCAGCTCGACACCATTAACCACGAGATCATAGTGTTCTCCCAATGCCCGGGTTGGATTGGTTTTTAAATTAGTATAATCACGAATCTGTACCATAGTAAAAGGATGATGAGACGATTCTACACGATCTTCTTCATACTCTGGGTACTCGGAATTGTTACCAGATTCTTTTTCGACAGGAGAGAAAAGGGGAAAATCTTTAATCCAGACTGCAATATCTTGGTCTACTAATTTACCTTTGTAAGTATCACTTTTCATGACCAATTGACGTAACTTACCTAACGGTGTAGGATTCTCGAATAAATTTAGTGTATCTTGTCTAGTAGATCCACATACGATATCACCAGGTTGTAGGTCCAAGGCCTTGGTCACTAATTTTGGATTTTCGAAAAAGGCAATGTCCAAGAACTTGTTAACCCATTGGTTTTTATCTTGTTCATTCAGAATGGGGATCACTTTTGGTTTTCTATAGTTGTAATGTTCAGGATTTTTTAAGAATGACCATTTTTCGTTGAAATCTTCCTTGCCATCAAATGCATTTCTTAAGATCAAAACCTCAAAAATAGGGAATTTCTTGTCTGAATTTCCTAGTGCTCTGAATTCTGAAAGATCTAGGATCTTGAGGTCTGGTGCACGCAAATCAGGTTTATCGATCCCGTATTGCGACATAGATTGCCTGTAACTCATTCGGTTAATGGGCTGAGATTCACTAACAGGAACCACACTTCCCCGTGAATCTAGAGTGTAGAGACCCCCAGATAATTTTTTCCAAACAGTGGTTACAGCCTCTTCAACCGATTGCATCACATCCTCACCATTCGAAAAAGCCATTTCCAGATCTAACTGTGTAAATTCAGGTTGTCTATCAGCTCTCAAATCCTCATCTCTAAAGCATTTTGCCATTTGAAAATAGCGGTTTATACCACTCGCCATAAGCAATTGCTTATATTGTTGGGGACTTTGAGGTAGAGCATAAAAAGTAGGTTCTTCATCAGGGGTAATTCTTCTAGTGGGAACCAAAAATTCGCGGGCACCTTCTGGTGTTGATTTGAACAAAATGGGGGTCTCAACTTCAGTAAATCCCAGTTCGTCAAACTTTTCCCTTAATGTTTTGGATAGTAGGTACCTTTTTTGCAAAAACTGTTGAAATTTCGGTAATCTCAGCTGTAGATATCTGTATTCTGGAGGGTACGTACCTCTGGTCTTAAAATCTTGTAAATCCGCAGCCTTCTTATCAGCACCATTAAGGGTAGCTACTGCTTCTAACTTTAATTCTAAATTAGTATTGGACACACTGTTTTTCTTGTCTTTCTTTAGTGCCAGTGAACCTTGCACTTGAACTACATCTTCAACGGCAGCATTCTTTAAAAAAGATTGCGAATCTACCACCTGTATTACATCTCCAGATGAATCACGAATTTCGCCAAATATCAATTGCTTTCCAACTTTTCTCGGTTTCTTATCGATCCATCCATTAATAACAACTTTATCACCAGGATTGCGTGCTAACGATTGCTTTACATTTAGAGCTTTTCTGTGAAAGTCGAATCTTGGCTTGATAATATCTAGTGCCGGAAGCTCCCTTAGCACTTTGCTAAACGTATGCAACCTGCTTTTGGCAAGAATCATTGCTAGCTTTTCGATTCAAACTATGGAATTTTCGTTTAAGTCCGTCCAACATCTTCAGAGTGATGGACATCATTATTACAACCAAAAAGAATACACAAGTCTATTTACATGTCCATTTCCATATATAACAGCTCCCGTCGAGTGATAGGGAGCACATGTTTTCACCGTGAGAGTGAATATTCATCACAGGTCTACCGTTGTGAGGTTCACCGTCAATCAACTGCAAAAGTTTCTTTGTAGCAGAGTCCCAACAGTAAATCTTACCATCCTCATATCCACTAACAACTATTGGAGCAGACCCGTCCAATGGATATAGAAAATCCATACCGCATGATCTTTGTAACTGTCTTTCTTGGGAGGGTTCAATTTTGAAAGTACGAACAACATCACCTCGAATACAATCCCAGATTTTGACGATTCCATCTAGCGATTTAACCAAAAGATATCTAGCATTTTGCGAAAATTTAACTTGAGAAATTGGCACGACACCCGTTTCACTCTGCCAATCTTTATCGTAAGTCAAAGTTTTTAAACAATGACCTGACGCCATATCGAACACTCGAATCAACCCGTCATAGGATCCTGAGCTCAATATCGTCGAGTCCAATTCAGGAATGTCTACTGAGACTACGGATTCGGAATGGGCTGCTATAGTCCTCATCAGAGACCCATTAAGGACGTCCCAAATCTTTATACTTTCATCCATAGAGGATGAACATAGCAGATTACCTTTGGAATTGAAGGCCAATGACACCACAGGAGCTGTATGACTTACTAATCGATGCAAAGGACCGTATAATAGGTGAATAATACCGATGGTAAAGTCGTCGCTAGCGGTCGCGATGCACTGACCGTCTGGAGACCAGCAAATATCAGATATGGGTTTAGAATGTTGAGTGAGTACAATTACTGGTTCCAATGATAGGTTTTCCGAACTGTATACTAATACGTGGTTTCCTGCTCCTATAGCTATATCTTTACCATTCGGTGCAAACTTTGAACAACAAAACCGATTGCCATCTTGGACGGATATGGGTATTCTACACTTGATTTCAAACATGGAATAGGCCAATAGAGCTCAATTTCATTGATTAGGGAGCTTATTGTCTCACCCTTATATCTATTTCATCTGTATTCTGTGTGCGTATCCGTCTTGTATTCCCATCTCACAAGGAACGGGCTAAGAAGTGGCAACTTGAACCTTTAATCACTACATAAAATAGAGACATCCGCGAAAGACACCAGCTTTTGCAAATCCCAAGAACTCTAATTCGTAATGAATATTGTACCACCATCTAATTTTCAGTCTCAAGTTTCTACAGATAAGGGATTGACATCAAATGCCGTTAAATCACTCCCAGACACTTTACGTCAACAAAATGGTGGTTCAGTGCCACAGTCTAGTCAGCTAAGTAATAGACATCCACTAGAGAACCGTCTGCAACATTGGGAAGAAACTCAGCATAAGAGGCAGTTGGAGCAGTACAGACAAATATTTGGTATTGCAGAGCCCATGAAAAGAGTCATGGATTTAAAGCTCGTAGAACAAACAGATTTCAATCCTTTGAACCAGTCAAATCTACACAAAGATATTCTGTTAAACAAGGAATGTAGCATTGACTGGGAGGATGTTTACGGTGAACCAGTTGTTAGTCAAAGTGGGAATTTGTTGGGTGACGATGTGCATGCTAAAATCGAGTCTCACACGGGTATTTAATGCTACATAACTATAGTATAAGATAAAGATATTGCTACACGTTGAATAGTTCTGCCATTAAGAGAAATATACAACCGTTATGGCCATCGTTATCGATACTACAGTGCTAATATACTACTACTACTACTACTACTACTACTACTACTACTGCCACCACTACCACTACTGGTACTTTCATTTTTCCCATCCAACAAGATGATTCTACGGTTCGAATCCCACAAGAAGTATCTAAACTGATTCTCCAGTTCGAATCTTGTGAGGTTCAACATTAACCACGTTCAGCGTGATTGAAAAAAAATTTTTTTTATGTCGATTTTCGGCATAGTGTGTCTACGTTTACCCATTGGCGACCCCAATTCAAACTTTTCAACCCTGTAAGAAAAGAAACCTTTAAAATTGAGCAATTAGAATAATCGATTCGTCTGTTAAGTTAATATTATTACAAGTTATCCCTTGTTCGTCACCGTATTTGTTTACTTAAGAATATAGTTGGATTGATAAGCATTGATCTTCTCTCCAATAATAATAATAATAAAACAATATAAAATACTATAATAGTAAAATAAGAGAGGAAAAAATCTAAAAAAAAAAATAAAATAAAATAAAATAAAAATAAAATAAAATAGAAAAATTACGTTTTGATTTATCCTTTCCCAATTGCTTGCTTGCATTAATCCTTTTATCAATTGTTAGATTTCACCAATTCCTAATTATTCTATTTTAGCATGGATTTTCAATCGCATTATCAAGACCCTTTGAATTCTATGAATTATCAATTTCAAAACGTTTCACTTCAAAATGGTTCTCATTTTGATCCTGCCATTGCTCGAATTGGCACACCAGTGCGTGTATCATCGGCAGCTGCTACACAACCTTTGAGCCGTCAAACTTCTATTATGGATTCTATTGGTGTCCAAAGATCGTCGTCACCTTTTGTGGATCCCTCACTAGGACTAAATGCTGTTTCTGCTCCTTCAGCTGCAGTGACCAATGGTGCCTCTGCTGCAACACCGACGAACCCTTCTGCAATTATTGCTCCTGCTGCTGGGGCAAACCCTGCATTGAGTTCAGGTCACGTGTTTAATTCTTCATCGAATCAGAATTCGGTTGCTCAAGACTCTGCTACTTCTTCGCCTTACCCATCTCAGATGGCTACACCGAACATTTTGCACGGGGGGTTGTTTGGATCAGTGCCCTCTGGAGTGGGCAATGCTGCGGCGGGTAGAGCGCCTCCCTTGCTTACTGAATCACAATGGAGATATGTTGATACTCAGGGTCAAATCCAGGGTCCGTTTGGATCGGGACCTATGTCTCAGTGGTATGCAAGTGGTTATTTTCAACCCTCTTTGCAAATTTCAAGGGTTCCAACTACTATAGAACCTTTTGGTATCAATAATAATTTTATTACTTTAGGTGAATTGATCACCAAGGTTAATAATTTTCAGGATCCATTCCATGCTTTTGATTTGGTTACTTCCAATATTTTACCCAACCTTGGATCCGCTTTGAATGTTCCTGTACCCTCTTCTTCGATGTCTACGGGTGATGGCGTTGCTGCAGTGACTTCTGGTGCCGCTACTGTTAATGCAGCAGTTCAGCCACAACAGCATATGGCAGCTTCAAGAGCTTTGCCGAGCGAAGACTATACACACGATGAAATATTAAGGATGAAAGACTTAGATGGTGGATATTACCACGATACCGCAGTGCAAATTCCTACAGGATCTAGAAGGCAGGAAAAGGTCAGTGAACGGGAGAGGTTAGATGGTATTGTGGAGAACAACCGTAGGGAAGGGGTTAAAAGAGAAGAGGAGGAGAAGAAGAAGAAGAATGAAGAAGAAATCAAGAAACGAAAGGCTGAAGAAGCAGCTAGACAGCTTTTGGAACAAGAAAATGAGACTAAGAGAAGAGAAGAATTGAAGAAGTCCAAGAAATCTCAGAAGCAAAAAGAAGTCATACCTGAGTCCACACCTACACCTGCGGAACCTTCGACTAAGGAACTGGATCTAAAGGAACAGACTGCAAAGCCTACGACAGTGCAACCGGCTACCGAAGTAAAAACTACTGTTGCCCCATGGGCTGATAAGGTTAAAAACACAGCATTGCCCAAGCTTCCATCCATTTCTGAATTGCAGAAGAAGGAGGGAATTGAGAGAGATGAGAAGTTACGTCAAGAGAAGATTGCTGCCGACAAACTGAAAGAACGAATTATAAAGGAGGATAAGGAACAACAGGAATTGAAGTCTGTCTTAACTTGGGCAGATAAGCCAAAAGCACCACCTGTAAGTGTTGACATCAAACCACAATTAAAGAAGGAAGAGAAGAAAAAGCCATCTCGAAAACAAGAAACAGTGACATTGGATGAATTCAATGATCCAAAGTTTTTAAGGGAGCAAGCTAAATTGTGGGAAGAAGCCCAGAAGTCAAAAACTAAACGTCCGACTGCATCAAATACTTCTGGTGTCGTTGGTGGTACTGGTAGCCAGAATGCATGGACTACGGTGATGTCCAGGTCTACTAAACAACCCAGTGTAGCTGTTCAACAAAAGCCTACTGTACAACCTAAATCTTATATCAGTCCTGATAGGCTTAGAGCTGCTGGCTCTAACACTACCGCAAGCAGACAAATTGGTTCCTCTACAAGTATTCCGGGTCTTAAAGTAAAGCAAACGCAGAGTACACCAGCATATCCGGGAAATGCATCTATTTCGATACGTCAAGAATTTTTAAGATGGTGTCGTTCACGTATGCAACTAAATGCTTCAGTGAGAAAGGATGCTGTTCTTGAAGTGTTATTAAGTCTGCCCGCAGGTGGTGAATCCATTAGTATTATCGCTGATACAATTAATTCGAACTCTAGCGCTATGGATGGTAAAAGGTTTGCAGAGGAATTTATTAAGAGACGTCAAGAAGTCGAGAAACAGATTAAGGATCCTCTGACTTGGGCTGAAGTTTTATCTATGCCTGAAGGCGATGATGATGATTGGGAGTTCCAAGTTGTTGGCAGGAGAAAAGGAAGAAAGCATTAAGCTTTACAATTTGTCTATGTTACATAAGCATATATATATTATAGTAGAATCATTCAATTAGTCTGCCATTGTTGTCCAATTTCAGTTCCCATTCTTCGGCGCATACCTTCTTACGCTTTAAGATAGAGTTATAACGTCTTGCTAATGCCTGATTAAAGCAAATTTCTTTGGAGACAACCACAAACATTTGTAGCCAACCCGGTTGTAGTTCTTGGGCTTCTTCTAGTGTTTGTTTAAATTCAAGTTCTATTAATTTAACCTCATTTTGATAACGTTGCCAGTAGTCTTCACCGATGGATCCATTCTTATAAAGAATATTAATCTGAGGCTCTAATTCTTTCATCTTGAATGAACGTCTAATTGATTCAGCACCTCTGTTCAACAGTGCGGCTTTCAATACTTTTTCATGTACAGGTTGTTCTTCGTTCAATTCTTTTAACGCTAAATGAATATCCCTAGCATCGTTGTCATCGAAAATGGAGGGCAATTCAGCCATCTTCGCGATCCTTCTTTTTCTGTACTGTGATCCAAAGATAATTAAGGAAAAGATCAAAATGGCACTGTATATTAGTGGTGTATAAACAGAAACGATTTTGGTCTCTACTTGTTCTTCAGATTCGAAAAAAGTACTATTACCATGAGTTTCACCTTGATAAGACGACATTTTGGAGTTTCAATTGACCTGGATGAGCGTGTTGCTTCAAAATTTAAAAGTTTTCTTAAGATGTATAGTTGTTAATTACTACAAGAATTTTTCATGTTGAAAGACATCTTTAAAGGTGAACAAAACAAACTACACACCAGGAGCAGGTGGCAAAAGAAGCAGTTGAAATAATCGTTTTATAAAACTTGGATCAGGATGATTTTAAGGATTAGATCTAAGGAAGGCATGCAAAGAGTTTCCTGTGATTCAGGGGACCTTTTTGGTACAGTGATAGAAAAAATACTGTCGCATTTGAATCCTACTGTAGATCCTGCTACTATTACGGTTGGAAGTAAAGAATCTACTGCAAATGAACCAATATCTGGTCTAGTTTATCGTAGTGTAGCAGATTTAGGATTAAGTCATGGTGCGATTGTATTTGTCAAATATCAAGAAAGGGAAAGTGAGCAACTTAAAGGAGCTGCCTCTGTTAATATGAATGCAAATGAAAGTGTTCAGGCTTCTACTAAATTACCTGCGCAAGAGTTGATATTAGATCAGGAACTGGAAAAAGAGGAAGGTTTGATACCAAGAACAAAATCATCACTTTGTAGACATGGTGACAATGGAATGTGCGAATATTGCTCATCTTTGCCACCTTGGGATAAACAATATCACGAAGATCGTAACATTAAACACATTTCGTTCCATTCACATCTGAAACAGTTGAATGAAAGCACTAATAAAGCCACTGGTGGATCATATATTTCTCCCTTGTCACAACCAGATTTTAGGATTAATAAACGTTGTATCAATGGACATGATCCATGGCCTCGTGGGATATGTTCTAAATGTCAGCCTTCTGCAATTACTCTGCAGCAACAGAATTTTAGAATGGTCGACCATGTTGAATTTCAGAAAAGTGCATTAATAAATGAATTTATCGAATCCTGGAGGTACACAGGAACTCAAAGGTTTGGGTACATGTATGGTACATATCAAAGATATGACACAACACCATTAGGTGTTAAAGCTGTTGTGGAAGCTATCTACGAACCACCTCAGCATGATGAACAGGATGGGTTGACCATGGATATGCAACAAGTAAGGGAAGAGATGTCTAAAGTAGACGAATTAGCTGAAACTTTTGGTTTATCTCCTGTAGGATTGATTTTTACAGATTTGAATGATTGTGGTGCTGGCGATGGTTCTGTTTTCTGCAAAAGACATAAGGATTCTTTTTTCCTCTCTTCTTTAGAAGTTTTAATGGCAGCTAGGCATCAGATTTCGCATCCTAATGTTTCTAAATTTAGTGAACAAGGTTATTATTCATCAAAATTTGTTACTTGTGTGATTTCAGGAAATTTGCAAAACGAAATTGATATCGCATCCTACCAAGTATCTACGAGCGCTGAAGCTCTTGTAGATGCGGATATGATTACCGGATCTACCCATCCATCGATGGCTTTTATTAATGAAACAACTTCTGAAAGATATGTGCCAGAAATTTTCTATATGAGGAAAAATGAATATGGACTAACTGTCAAGGAAAATGCCAAGCCTGCATTCCCAGTAGATTATTTGCTTCTTTCATTGACTCATGGGTTCCCCTTAGAAACGTCGGAAAGGAAACCATTGTTTGCTACAACTGCTGATTTCCCTTGGGCTAATAGACAAGCAATGGGGTTATCACAGGATCATCATGAGTTGAAAAGGTATCTCTATGGGGCCGCCACAAGTGGAGACTTCAAGTTGTTGCAGAGTAAACTTTCTAACTTTCATTTACTGCTCTATCTGCATTCATTGGAGGTATTATCGCCGTCAGAATGGCTTCTATTAGTAGATGCTGTTAAAACTGGTGAAGACGAGAAATTATTTGAATTGATTTCTACGCCGGGTTGGCAAACTTTGGTGATGATCCTTCAAGAGAGTTAACGGGTTATGTAGTGGCAATTTAGACACTCTTCGGGAATGTTATATATGCACAATAAAAGCAGTCATATTGCATCGACAAGTAGCGAAGTTAACGTTTGGTACATCAATGGCTAATTTCGGCAAGATCCTATCCGCAGCCAATTCTTGAAAACCGACTAAAACGTACTACATGACGAAGTAATATCTGCAGTATGTGCTAGGATTATTGAACGTTGAACACTCAAACTTCTATGCTGTGATCTAGTGTAAGTTTTTCATATTCCTTAAAATTTAAAGCAGATGTGTTACTTCTCGTTACTTTATAGAAACACTACTTACAAAGCAAAATTTACATAAAGCCTTAGAAGGTTTTTTGACTTATGTCAGAACGCTTAAATTTCGCAAGAGCAAGCAATTCGCGGTTTGGCGAGTACGAAAGGGCTACTTGTATTATCTTATCTACAATAATAATACTCAACAAACTACCCAACAAAAAGAGGAATAAAGAAACACTACACACCGTTGAGGGGCGGTTGGTGTAGTGGTTATCATTCCACCCTTCCAAGGTGGAGACACGGGTTCGATTCTCGTACCGCTCATTTTTTCTTGCATAAAAGTCGAATACGACGACTCCACAAAAATTAGAAAAGCGGGGCCGACATGTCGGAGAACTCCCCTTTCCACATCAGACATAACATAACTGACCTAAATACCCAATATTCTGTTTACGTATATACCATCAAAACTAGGTAATTTAAAGCTACGATCGAGTGTTTACCTCAAGCGAAGAATTGGGGACACCCTAGTCCTCCGACGATCCACTCTTCGATGTTTTCGGTTTAAGTATACGTGGAGACGTCTTATGTCCCCATGACCTTCCCAGGTCTTCCGAACCGGCACAGCCCTGGTCTCGTTGGTTTAACTTAGGAAGACCGTGTTTCTTACCATGGGAATCTTGATCTGATACTTTATCAGATAACTCTCGATGCTTTTCACGATTTTCATCCGATGATTCAGATTGATCCTCCCCTGATTGGTCCATTGATTTCAATTCTTTTGATTCTTTGGAATTTGCATCATGTTGCGGATCTTCTTTCGAATTTTCAAATTCCGGTCGTGTTTCTAACGGTTCGTTCCGCGAAGGTTTCCTACCGTTAACAATATCTTTCCATTCTTCAAGCTCTTGAACATCTTTTCCCTCACCTTTTGCCTTTTGTTCCACCTCCAAAAGTGCTGTTCTCCTCGCACCGTTACATTTCACTTGGTGCAACTTTGTCGTTACTTTGCCAGCTGTTCGCGTAAACTCCATTCCTGTTAACTCACCACCTTTCACACAACCCGTATCTAACCCCATTGTGTGTCCTCTGACATTCAAGCCTTTACTTGCATCATGACCGTAGAGAACGTAAGTTGTGGATAATTCATCTGGCAACTTAGAACCCTTCCAAAGCTTGAACCAGCTGACAAACTGTTTACTTTCTTTTTCCTTGGAAAACTTAGACCAATTAGTTTTATCCACATATTTCATTTCAGTCAATGCTTCAATACTAGGTATACTTTTGCTAAAATCCCCTGGTAACATACCTGCATGGACTCCATACACTTTCTCCTCTCCCAAATCAAAATGCAACGCTACCGAACAATGCTGGGCCAATGAGATTATTTTTTCAGGACCTAGCTGACGTGAAATATCCCAGTGCATACGATTAACCTTTGTGAAATCTCCTGGAATAAAATTTTCTTCACTTAGGGTAAATTGCAATGGTTTCACGTTCCGGTGATTCCTATACCAAGGAAACTTAGCTACACTCGGATTTAAAAATGCAAACATAACAGCCAAATCATGATTTCCAAGAACACATTTAGCCCTATCCTTGTTATCCAAGATAAAGTTTGCTACCTGGACTGAATCGGGTCCCTTTGCTAAAAAGTCTCCTAAAAATACGACCGTAGTATCATCTAATCCTGTCTTTTCAAACAATTGTACCATTTCATGTTAACGACCATGTACATCACCCACAAAAATCAACCTTATATCTTGATTCTTGTCTGCAGGCAGCGGTACCTCATCGAGAAGACTAATTTTGGGCAAGCTAACAGTGGGATCACTATCGAGCAGATTCTTTACATAGGCGCAATAGATGGCGAATACCGAAATAAAAAGGAGCGCGCTAATAAAAGATACCGTTCTCCTCATCAATGACAGCAGTCCAATGACGATATTTCAATATTCCTTCAACTTAGGTCCCTTTCACCTTCTTTGAATGCGTACGACTGTTTGTCTCAGAAAAAAAAATTTCTTGGCATTTTCAGCCTCTTTATATTCTTCGGACAACCTGCACACGTGCACTTGAAAATTTTTGTAAGTGTACCTTTAAACGTCATCAAACATAAATCATAATACACAACAACGATTGTTTAATGAAAGAGTGGGAACTAATAGTTTTGACAAGTTTAGTAGGTCCTAAGTGGTAATTAGAGGGGTTTCAATAGCATTAACAGGTATTGTATTAACACTAAGGGTGGAGATCTGAAGCCTTACTATTTTATTTTTTTTTTTTTTCACTCGAAGATGTCAGCAATCCCCAAGGAGATTATTAACTGGAATATTCTAAATGAAATCGTTTCAATGGACGAAGACGATCCTGAATTCAGTAAAGGGCTGATCATCCAGTTTATGGAACAGGCGCAGACAACCTTTGGTAAAATGCAGAATATTTTGCATACAACAAGAGATCTTGGTGAACTAGATTCTCTAGGGCACTTCTTGAAGGGATCATCAGCTGCGTTAGGTCTGCAAAGAATTGCATGGGTTTGTGAAAGGATTCAGAATTTAGGTAGGAAACATGAAAATTCTTTCCCCAGTAGTGAAGTAGTTAGGGCTTCACTATTTGGTAATGATACAGAACCAAGTAGTGCGGCAAGTGTTGAAAGTGGGAACGTATCACAATTAGACGACTCGGTCTATTTACAATTAATAGGCGAAGCCCTACAGGAGGCTAGGAATGAATTTCAGCTGGCGAACTTGGAACTGTCCAAGTACTACGGATCCCCATTGTAATAGTATCATAAAAAACAAAAACAACGACGACGACGAGAACAACAACGATCCAATTGCTGTATAAACTGCGTAAAAACAAAAAAACAAAAACAAAAAAAGAAATTTAATATTTCAAATCTGAATCCATTTTGGTTCCCAAGGGTTGACCATCCAAAAATTCTAATTCGCTTAAATCGGAACATTGTTCAAGAACTTCTTGGGGGAAATACTCTTGTCTCACTTTACCATCAACGTAATCTGGATTGTATTTGTAACCTTCACTATACCCCAATTCTTCCATTAGCCTTGTTGGAGCATTACGAATGTGTAGGGGTATACCGCTACTGGCCATTGAATACTTATTTTCACCAATCATCGACTTTAGCCTCTTCCAACCACGGTAAAGTTCAACTGACTTTGGAGCTCTGCATAGGGAGACACAACATTGAGCTAGCGCTAGATCGGCCTCTGGTAATCCTATTTTCATCACAGTTTCATAGGCTGCTACCGACAAGGGTAACTGTGAATTGTCAGCTAGCCCAATGTCCTCACTCGCAATTCTAATCATTCTCCTCGCTATATAGAGTGGGTCTTCACCTCCGTGTATCATTCGTGCCAAATAAAATAAAGAAGCATTCTCATTAGATCCTCGTATGGACTTATGAAATGCAGAAATTGTATCGTAATGGTTATCACCACTAGTATCGTAGTAAGTATTAATTTCATTTTGACCTACCATCTTTTTCACATCATTTCTATCCAACTCTTTGTCAATGCTCCTGCTGGAGATTTCTACCATCTCTAAAAGGTTTAGAGCCCTACGTGTATCTCCCACCGAAAGATCGACAATATACTCTAAAACTGATCTTGGAAGCTTCAAGGGTATGTCGACACCCCATACATTTCTTCTACACTTATTAAGAAGCGCCACTCCTCTGGAAAGAACAATGCAAGTTTCATTGGTGGACAGTTGTTCTAAAACAAACACATGGCATCTGCTAATCAGCGCATTATTCAGCTGGAAGCTAGGATTTTCAGTGGTAGCACCTATGAGTACAATATCACCATTTTCTACATATGGCAGTAATAAATCTTGTTGTCCCTTATTAAATCGATGGATCTCATCAATAAAAAGAACCGTACGTCTTTTAGTCAAATGAAAATCATTTTTGCTCTTGTCAAAAATAGATCTCAACTCTTGAGTATTGGCTTTTGTAGCACTAGTTTCTATCATAATATATTGGTATTTGCCATGCGCACTGGCGGTTTTAGTCAGTAGCCTAGCTAATGTAGTCTTACCAACACCCGGTGGCCCCCAGAGAACCATGGATGGTATGGCTCCCTGTCTAATATACTTGGAAAGTGTACCACCGTCTTGTGACAGAATATGCTGCTGACCTACATATTCTTTTATCTCTCTAGGTCGAACTTTCTCACTTAAGGGTAGATGGCTAATCTTCTGCAACCATTGATATTCTGAATCAAACTGAGGTTTTTTAGCAAATCGATTCCCAGGATCAAGGGAAGAGGAGCTAGGTGTAACAGTCGTTGTATTACTTCCATTAGGTGGTGCAGTTTGCGATTCTCTTCCCCTTTTTCTTCCCAATACACTAGTCATAGTACGTGGTTTACCATTAGATGTACATGTATCCAAATGCTCATTGATCATAGAATAACCAACCTTCTTATTGCAAACAGGACATGATATAATTTGTTCAACATTATTGCCAGTGCCCATTATGGCATCACGGTTTCGCATTAACTACTTTTCGAATTTTTCAGCGTTAAAGTATGTATATATCAATCTTATCTCATCGCATCGCGAGTCTATCACTATTACATTTATATTTATTTGTAGAGTATATATATATATATATATACAACACAAAAAAAAACAAGATAAATCATTGTAAGTTTTCATAGACATCTCCCAACTTTTCAGCGTAGTACTTTGGTCTCGGATGTTCTGCATTTTCCTCGAGTGCTCTATCTTCAGTTTCAATACCCGTGAGTACCAATAGAGTACCACCGAGGCCACCTTCAACGCCAAAACGAATATCTGTATTTAGTCTGTCACCAACCATACAACTCTTCGAAAGTTGTAAATTCTTGGAGGAAACAATAGTGTTAAGCATGTTTTGGTTTGGCTTACCACAATAGATAGGTTCTCTACCAGAAGCACATGCCAAACTATTAATTACTGAACCAGCACCTGGGAAAATGTATCCCTTCTGTGGGTATGTGGAATCGACATTAGTTCCAATGAAATGCACTTCAGGCTTTTGTAAGTATTGAAGAGTGATGGCCAATCTGTGGTAGTTAATTTTGGAATCCAAGCCTGCCACCACACAACGAACTGCTGGATCCAAACCGTTGATAAGAAATGGAGACTTCTCAGCATCAAACGGTTCATCAAGACGAGAATCCGTCCCACCAATAGATTCATAGCCCATCAGAGCTAGCTCCTCAGCAATACCAGCTTCACCACAAATCCATACCTTATCCACACCCGGCTTTAATTTGAGAAAGTCTCTCACGTAGACGGCACTTGAATAAGAGGAGCTAAAGATTTGATCTTGAGTTACATCAATACCAAATGAGGCAAACTTTTTACAGTAAGCAGCTCTTGATTTAGTAGAGTTGTTTGTAACAAAAATTGCTTGTTTACCCAATTTCTCCAATAGTGACAGCGTCTCTTTAACATAGGGCAACAAGTGCTTCCCTAGCCATAGAACACCATCGCAATCAAATAAAAAATTATCAAAACTGTCTAAGAACTCTTGAGCCGTAGATTTGTTATTTATCTTCACGGGATAATTCTCTGTCATTGTTTATTGTTCTCGAGCAACGGTGTTTTCTGACAGTTAGTTGATAAGTTACTAGAAATTACTTCCTATCCTGTTTGTAGCAGGCTGCTCCTGTGGAAACCACCACCTGACTAATTTAGTAAATAGATTAATTGACAAGATCAAGACGAAGAAGAGCGTCCATGCTTTTTTAAAGTGCTAATTAATTTTAGACACAATATATTCGATTGTGCACCTGGTTTATATAGGTGTTATTTCGCACTATACAAGCAGAAACTTTGGCCAGATATCTCCTTCGTACCATTACGAAAAGAGAAAACCGTGTTATAAACAAGTTTGATGTTGAAGTATGAATTACAAGATTGTGACATTAACGTTGGTGCTATTACTGTCGTTATCCAGGCTATGGATACAACCGGTTTTTAGTATTATTTCTGATTGTGACGAGACTTATAATTACTGGGAGCCATTGAATCTTTTGGTCAGGGGTTTTGGTAAAGAGACATGGGAGTATTCTCCAGAATACTCCATTAGATCATGGTCATTTTTATTACCATTTTCTGGCATTTTGCGTGCTTTGCAAAATATAGTTCCTGGGCTCGAGGCTTACTGGAACTTTTATATCACTAGGTTCATCCTAGGATTATTAAGTTTCGTACTAGAACTGGGATTACACCGAGAAATCAGCAAGTCAATGTCGATACGTGTTGCAAACATCTGGCTGTTCTTTCAATTATTCAATCCTGGTTGGTTCCATGCGTCTGTCGAGTTATTACCTTCATCTGTGGCCATGTTGCTGTCAATTGGGTCTATCAAATATGCACTGAAATACTTGTCTGGAGGTCAAGAGAAACCATTTGTTCTTAGTATGACTTTCACTTTTATTGCCGGTGTATTAGGTTGGCCCTTTGTATTTCTGTTAGGCCTACCTCTATGCTTCCACCATTTAATTGGACAAAAACTGATCAATACCATTCGAACAGCATTCGATGCAAGTCTGGTCTTGACCTTAATCATCATCACAGTCGTTGGATCAGATTCCCTCATCTACGGTAAATTTACCCCTGTGTCTTGGAACGCGTTCTGGTACAACGTCATAGATGCTAATGAGGCTTCGGGTCCTAATATTTTTGGTACTGAACCCTGGTTTTACTATGTTTTAAACCTTGTCTTAAATTTCCCTCTACCAGTGCTTGTCCTAGCATCATTAGGTTTGTTCCACAGACGTATTTGGCCACTATCCTTGTCATTACTAGCATGGTTGACAATTTTCACTGCTCAACCTCACAAGGAAGAGAGATTTTTGTACCCAGTCTATGGATTTATCACATTGTCAGCCGCTGTGAGTTACGAGAAATTAGTGAACTTATTTAAAGGCTCTTATTGCTTACGCAAGGCCTTCCAATGGGGAACTATAGTTACGGTAATTCTTTTGGCAACTTCCCGTATAGCTGCCTTGGTGATTCACTACAGTGCACCTTTACAAGTATATGGTGAGCTATACAACTACAATCTCAATAGCGACAAACAAAGAAATATTTGCACCGGACGTGAATGGTACCATTTCCCCAATTCCTTCATGCTTCCTGATTATCACAGATTAAAATTTGTTGCGTCGGGATTTGACGGATTGCTGCCAGGTGACTTTCTTGAAGAAGGTGGTTTATTGAACCAAATTAGGCACGTTCCATCTGGTATGAATAAAGAAAATCAATTTGATGAGAATAAATTATGGCCAAGTGATGATTGTGATTTTTACGTGGACATTTTCAAGCCGATTGATTTTTTTAAGGACGATTTTAATCCACTGTGGATGCCATCCGACTGGGATAAAATTTCTTGCCAGAAATTTATCGATGTTGCTGATTCAAAGGTTTTAGGTAGATCATTCTATGTTCCTGAATACATTTCAAACCATTTACAGAAGTTGTTCCCCCAACAATGGTCTAGAATTTACAAGGCTGGCCAAACTGATTATTGCATATATGGTAACGTTACAAGGTTTAAAGAACTATCCCAGGAGAAAGACTCCACAGCTGTCTATTGATTAAATATAAAAATAGAAAGAAAATAGAAAAGGAACAGAACAAGGAAAAAAAGAAGACTAAGTATGCTGTATCAATATACTCTTCGTATAAGTTAGTTACTTGTAAACCTTAAATTCTCTAAATCTCCTTGTGAACCATAGTATCTCTACTAGGACCAGTACCTACCCATTCAACTGGAACACCGACAAAGTCTTCAATGAATTTGATATATTTCTTCGCATTTTCTGGCAAGTCTCCATATTCGGTAATCTTAGTAATGTCCTGTTGCCAACCTGGTAAGATTTTGTATTCCACTTCGACTTTACCCAATCTAAGCAAGTCCTCAGGGAAAAGATCCAATTTTTGACCCTTATAATAGTACGCAATACCAACTGGAATCTCTTTGAAAGTATCCAAAACGTCCAATTTAGTAATGTTCAGACTGGTATAACCATTGATCAAAGTGGAATATTTCATTATAACTAAATCCAACCATCCACAACGACGCTTTCTACCTGTGGTGACACCATATTCGGCACCAATGTCTTGTAATTTCTCACCATTCTCATTTAGTTGCTCCGTAGGGAAGGGTCCTTCACCAACCCTGGTGGTATAGGCTTTTACCACACCATAACATTCATCAATCACCTTTGGCGGAATACCTAATCCACTAATAACACCTGCAATACCAGTGTTAGAGGATGTCACAAAAGGATAAGTCCCGAAATCGATATCCAGCATAAGAGCATTGGCACCTTCCACCAAAATTTTCTTCTTAGCTTCAATAGCCTTGTGCATAAATACAACCGAATCAACGACAAATGGCTTGAGCTCTTCCTTGTACTGTTTAAAGCGTTCTAACTCGCCCTCAGCATCATACTCGAAGTCACCATATCTCTTTTTTCGAGTTTCAAGCAATCTTCTGTACATCTTTTCAAAGATAGGCCATGATTCTGGGTTATCGTTGACCAAATGGTGAACTCTAATACCAGATCTTGAAGCTTTTGTAGCATAAGTAGGCCCAATCCCCTTACCAGTGGTACCAATGTTTTTACCGTCTGTGCTAGCACCAGACAGCTCAGCTTCCCTCAGTTTATCAGTACGTTGATGGAAGTCAAACACTAAATGAGCCCTTGAAGAGATAAACAATCTCTCTCTAGCATCACTTAAGCCTTTGGATTCCAATTGGCTTAGTTCGTTGAAGAAGGATGGCACATGAATCACAACACCGTTACCCAATAGATTCTGACTCTTCGGGTTAACCAATCCTGACGGTAGCATATGGAAATCATATTTAACGCCATCAACGACAATGGTATGACCGGCATTGTTACCACCAGCATATCTAGCAACCAAATCGTAGTGACCAACGAGCAAATCAACCAGTTTGCCCTTTCCTTCATCACCCCATTGGGCTCCTAATACAACGTTAACCATTCTTATTAAATAACACTGTCAACTAGACCAGGCTAATAACAAGTCTAACAGAAATCCCCTCGAGAATTCAAGAGATTCTAACAGATGTACTCCTAATCAAGACATTTTATATATAGTGAAGAAAGGTGTTAATTATTGTATATTAGAATATCGAAAAAGAAAAATAAGAGTGTAATTGCTATAACGACCAGCTGTTAAGAGGAAAAACGGTAGTTCACGGAATATGGAACGCAAATTAGAGAAATTTATCGACCTTTATATGTGATTTAATTGTACGAACCATATCACTGTCTAAACCGGACCGAGCGAGAACATTCCTATAGTGGTTGATGACTTCATTAAGAATTCAATATTTGTTTATTATAATTGGAGTTGACTCTTCCCTGTTAATCATATGAGGAAAATTGTCAAAAATAAGAAGGTTGAAAATATGCGCAATTCGTACACCTCCAGCAAGACCCGGACAACAAATCGACTAGTTGTAACACAATTTCTTGTATCTGTAAAATACCTGAAAAGTGAGCTGTGGTAACATGCCCTTCAATATGTAGGAAATTCGTAATGAGTTTACGTACTCGAGCAATTAACTAAGAGAAGCCATCATGTGATTACCTAAATGACTTGATTCATTTTTTTACATCCCGTAAATAATGATAACAATCTAATAAATATCGTATATAGTGACCAGGAGATTTCCAGATAGTTGTTACTTTCTTCCTTCAGTGCATTGATGAGATGAGAAGAGATGAGTTTAATGAGAAGGCTAATATCCAGAGTACCAAATAAGGATCAAATAGGAATTCCTTTTCTAGGTATCAAAATCTATGAGTAACTTTCAAGGTAAAAAACCCTTGAACAAAAACCAAGTTTTTAAACGAGAAAGAGTTCGCAATGCAAGAACCATTAGAGCGGAAGCTGTAAGTTCAGATAAGAGGCAGTTTGGTGATGAACCATCCAATAGAGAGTTGAGTGATTCGGGTGGAATGCTTCAATTGCCAGAGTTTATTTCTTCAAGACAATATGAAATAAAACAATTGCAATTGGCAATGCATAGTTCTAAAAGTGCGGGATGTACTAGAGTTTTCCAAGCATTACCGAGGCGTTTGCGTCGTAGGACAGCCTCTCATAACGTCAAAAGGATCCCAAAAAGAATGCGGAGCAGGGCCATTAGAGAGATGTTAAAAAATGATCAGCAGATCAGTGATAAGAGAAAGATAGATAAAAACAAGAAAAATCATGGATTATCAGCGTCCCAATTGTATAGAGCTAGGATGTCACTGCAGCTTCTTAGACTTGTTGGGAAATCAACTTCAATGAAATTGGCTTTGCCGGAGGAGATTACAGCATCTAATTGCCATTTGAGGACAAAGATAAGACGGTTAAGGAAGTTGATTAAGCATGGTAACAAGCATCAGCAATTTTACAATAATAGAATGGGAAGCTACGACAACACTGCAATTAACTCGCTTGCTCCCATGCCTCGCGGTAAAATCAAGTATATGAAAAGACAAAAATTTTTCAGCTGGTTACCTACTCATATATGGAATGCCAAGAGATCTCACATGATAAAGAGATGGGGTTATCATTTAGCATGGACGCCAACTCAAAAATGTTTTAGGGCGACTCATAGAATCGGCGGTAATGCAGCCACTTCTGATGGTGCGCTCTGTATGGATTCGAGTTTTTATGGAACCATGATATTAACTGGACCAAAGTTACAAGAAGCTGTAGAAGCATTAGCCGGCAGTCAGAGCATAAAGAAGAAATATCGCTTCTCCAAACTTTGGTATGAATGTTTTGCATATAATCCGAACGATTCGTCGATCGTGTTGGGTCCCTTAGAATTGTTGTGGGTCAATAATGATATGGTTATACTCAGGTTGCACCCAGCCATATATATTACCGTATTCCAAACTTTGAGGGAGAGATTTCCATCTGATCTAGTTATCCAAGACTGCAGGTATTCTCTTAGTAGTATTACCTTGAAAGGATCCAGATCTTTGGCAGCACTCTCGTGTGTATTAAGAAGCAGTGATCATTGCCGATCTTTTGAGCAGTTTCAAACTGTTTCTCAAATTGCTGATCCAAATACACTTCCCAGTAAAACAATTTTCGCATTCAACTGCATAGATCCCCGTCATTTGTCGACCCCGAAATCGTTACGTGGCACCAAAGCTGCCCCAACAGTGGATGATATAATAAATTTACAGGCGCAGTTCCCGAATGAAGAAGTTGATCAAGTCATCTCTCGTCTATGTGACCCTCAGCAGCGTAGTGAATCCTACAAAAACCAGCAGACATTAAAGGAATTAGCGCAGAGACGTAGTTCACTTTTGAACTCAGATCCAGCACAAGGTGATAAAAACTGTATACCACTTTCCGCCATTTTAGATCCCAGCTTTCCCGTTTTAATTGTAAGAAGACCAAAGAGCGAGGATTGGTTACTAATTTTGCCTTGGTTCTGGTTATTGCCAGTATGGTACCAACTGAACAGAATCCCTAGAGTGTACCATATGGGTTTGAGACAAATACAGCAGCTAACCTACGAAAATCGTAGGCTCTACTTCCCAGATGATTTTCCCTTCACCGCGGTAGGGAATGCTGAAAACTCTCTATATAATAGAGAAGCATCGAATGCTAAGTGGAATCGAAAACCACCCTCCAAAAGGTTAAATTTCGATAAAATCCCGAACTTACACAGTAATCAGTTACCTTCATGCGCCGGTGAAGTTGGCGATTATTTTAGCTGTGATTGGAGATTATTACAAATATTGAGGAACGGTATTCAATACTTGAAACTTCAAGGCAAAGACTTAAAAATATGTCATCCCGAAAAAACTACTCAATTTGATGAAAACGGTGCGAGATCTATTGATTTTGTTAATGACATCTGGGAATTGTACAAGGATATTTCAAAGGATGAAGAATCGGACCTACCACCACTAACGTTAACACCACCAAAGAAAAGTAATGTCAAATCTCCGCAGCAACTGATAACACAAACACCGCTCCAAGTGATCCCCATATCTTGTGAGTATTTGGAAAGAGGTCATCCAAAGGACAACGCTAGGATATACCTCATACCAACCGAACATGTTGACCATTGGAAGCAAGTTCGCAAGGGAATTTTTCGTTCAGATGGAAAGTTGGACCACAATCTAGCTCATCCATTACCCTCAGTCACAGACCTTATAGGATTTGTCACCAGCGGAACGTTCCATTTAGGTGAAGGAAGAGGTGTAGCTAATGGATTTATAGATGCAACTGCAGCGCGCAACCAATCTTCCAAATACATACTCGTGAGAAATGTAGGCACCAACGTCTACAGACTGGCAAATTGGTCCCAAATCAATCTTTAACTTTTAAATAAAGCAGATAAATACCTTATAATCACCCAAGTTTATTACCCGCACATATATGTTTTTTTTTTTTCAAAGTTTGCAGGAGTATATAAAGGGCCGTGACATCGAAAACCCTTCACTTCTCGAAACATCTTCCTTTTAGATCCCCATACTTACCTTAAGATGCCAGGGGAGATCAAGAAGTCCTGCTGGCCGGGCATGCACCTTCACAAAGAGGAATGCTATGCATTCAGGTCCCAATGGATCATATCATTGATGTAAGCTTCCTCGGCGATTGCACATACATGCGAAGGGTGTGTCTGCTGACGTCTCGTTTCCTCGTTTCGGAGTTTCCTGGTTTTCTAGGAAGCTTTGAGGCCCTTTTTTACTTCTGCCAGGAGAAGTATGGCACTGAGTACAATCAGTGCTGGGGGAGCTTAGGTTCATTCAGTGAGTTCGAATGGATTGTCGCCTTTAGAGGGCTTGCTGCGCTTATCTTGATTACTACAATTGTTGATCTTTGCAGGCCTTTTTCTCGAAAGAGGCCTGTGGAGAGGTTTAACAGCTGTTAGTGGTTGAGATGTAGTTGGTTCTTCTGGAGGTGTGTTTGACCGTCCTTTGGAAGGTTGAACGAGGCACTCCGTTAGGACGTCCTTTCGGGGGAAAAAGCTGGATGGGCACTAGTAGAGACGGGTGGGTCTTATAATTTTTGATTTATCCTTCATCCCCCCACACAAATACTGTGATGGGGATTTTATCCAGAAACTCAGCCATCAGTAGATGGATTTTGGATAGAAAATCACAATCTATTTTTAAGATATACAACTAAAAGGTTAGAAAACCGATTGGGCCAGCTCCAAATTGTCAACGTTTAGAAGGTCGACCCCAAGATGTTCTACTTGCTGGTGCCATAGCCTAGTAGCGAAATCGACAGGCCAGTTTGGGACTCCCCATATGCGGGTCCTCAAGCCGGCTTCGTGAGATCGCGTAATCATGGACTTCATGCATTTTGTCAGCGAGCCATCCATCTGTCCCTGTGATAGGACGCTCTTCTCACTGTAACCGCATTTATCCAGTAGATCGCTGAACGAGGAAGTGGATACTACAGACGCGTTGGCCTCTAGAGCCGTCGGGTCCAGAATACTAGCTTCCTGAAAAACGTATCTCCTGTCATCCTCGAAGTATCCATGTTCGCCATCATCGATAACGCCCAAATCCCTGGGGAAATCACCAGTGAGAACCACGGTGACTTGGTTCCACACTAGTTCTTTGGACTCCAGATCAAAATACGTCAAATAACCCTTGTCGGCTAACGGCTTCAAATACTTGTCCATCAACAAATTGTAGAGTAAGCGGGTTTCTTGACTCTTGAAATCAATGTAGAAGAAAAGCGTATCTTCGGGAGAATCATAAAAGACTCCTCCCTTGTGACCGTCCACACAATTGACCTGATCCAACATATCTGCGAGCGGCCCCGTGTACAGCTTGTCCAACGTTCTATGCACAGGATCCAAAAACACTTCGTTGTGACCAACGGCTAGGATATAGTCGTCTTGTGGCGCATCTGCACTTGTAGGCTTTGGATACAACCAGACATCAGCCTCAGTACTCATCGCACCATGTGCAATTCCTTTGAAAAGAGGTAAATCTCTCCAGTAATCGTTATGCGAGTGAACTGGTATCGGTTGAACGTCTCTTGTCAGCTTCGCAACGATGGATTTGTCAGGATTACATTCTAACGGCCTTGGAGGTCCATGTGGAATTTCATAAAGATACCTCTTGAAGGAATCATAATACAGAGAAATTCCAGGTTGTTCATCACCGGGCACAGGGGGAATGTCTTGGAATTCCAGTAAGTTGTCTTGAAAAAACCTTAATAATCTAGACCCCGTAATACCTAATCGCTGTAAATGCAAATGGGGTGGCTTCGGTGACGAATTAGCACGCTTGGGCAAAAAACCAAATATCGATGAGCTACCATCTAGGTTTGCAATTAGAACTGCCAAAATGAGAAAATAAAATAAAAGTGTCACCGTCCAACTCTTGACACCATTCATCTTGACGCTTTTTATCTCTGTTACTACAGATTCGATAGCAGAGAATTGGAAATACAAAGACAATGGATTGGAATAGCACTACCCCGTCTCTTCTTTCAAAGTCTTCTCTTATTTTATAGAATAAGTTTTTTTTTTTTTTTGGCAGACTAACGTCACTTGGTTCTTTGAAAAGTATAACAGTATGGATGAAGAAAACTCACGGGAAAGGCGCAGTTTTCACAGACTTTTGTGGCACCGTAAGAGATCCCTACACTGTTGAGCTACTACATAACTTCTAGACATTGTGCAATATGAAGAGAATCTAACTTGCCCGTACTATATTATATTCACTTTTTCTAAGCTAAAATTCGGCGAAAATTTTGCGATGCTACTGTGAAAACTCCGCAGTTAAGTTCGCCGAATTGAAAATAAGAACCAATAACTCAAGGAATTGCATGGGGGAGAATAGGGGCAAAGGAAAAACCATGGGAGGGTGAAAGTGTAAAACGAGAAAATATAATAGGTATTTCCTAAAGACTCATGATTCAAATCCTGCCCTTAACTCATTCTACAGAAGAAGGGGTTTTGCTGGTGCGATGTACGGTGCTATTCAACGGACAGTTCTGTAAATCGGATTCTTTTCTTTTAGGGTAAAGCCAAAAAAATCAGGGTTTCCCCCTTTCTGTGTCATATACTTCTGTACGAAATCATTGCAATTCCCTCTCGTTGGAATCGAACGCAGGAAAGGCGGGCCGCTTTTCCGAACGGAGGTCGGGTTTAACCGAACGGGATTGTCTCTTATCATATCTTTTTGTCGCTCTTCTGATAAGAGAATTGACAGTCCCGTCCCTTTTCTGTCAGGCTCGGCGGCAATCTATTGGAAAACATATAAATAATAGAACTTGTTCCAGTTTCACATCATTTACCTATTCACTTTTTTTTTTTTGTTTTTCATTTCATCAGTTCCCGCTCATTGTCTTGAAGAACTGGGCTAGCCGATTTAAATGATTTCTGTAGATAGACGTTACGCTTATAAATTTCACGTATTTTATGGGACTTTTGTCGATACGCCTGAACTGGGACAATTGAGAATAAGGTTCAATACATCAATTGGTGTTTGCACCGACGAGAACAGTGACAAGAATGGCAAAATTGAATTTATCAAGGAAAATTCGGAAAATCCTCTAGACGATGTCAAGAATTTTGATCCATCTTTGACGTATAGTGACATTGCCATTATAGACTATACGCATGCTACACATTCGTCAGTTTTTTTTCTTCCGGGATTTGTAGACACACATATCCATGCCTCTCAATATCCAAATGTTGGTATATTTGGAAATTCCACACTATTGGACTGGCTACAGACGTATACTTTTCCCCTAGAAGCATCTCTGCGAGACCTAGACATGGCACAACTCGTTTATGAAAGGATTGTTCGCAGGACGTTAGCCAATGGGACTACTACAGCTGCTTATTACACGACTATAGATGCAGCATCAACGAAATTGATGGGAAAAATTTGTTCAGAACTAGGTCAGAGAGCCTTGGTAGGCAAGGTTTGTATGGATTCATGTAGTCCTGATTATTACGTGGAATCCACAAAGGAGTCCTTGAGGTCGTGTGAAGAAGTGTTAAACTTTTTACAAGACGAATTAAATGATCCCAAGATATTGCCAGTTTTGACTCCGAGGTTTGCCCCTAGTTGCTCCAGGGAATTGATGAAAGGATTAGCAGCAGAATCTCGCTCGAGAGGTTCTTTGCATGTTCAAACACACCTATCTGAAAATGAGAGTGAAGTGGACTGGGTAAATTCTTTGTTTCCGGAGTGTAAATCCTACACGGATGTCTATGACAGTTGCGGACTACTGCACAACAAGACAATACTGGCTCACTGTATCCATTTGAGTGACGAAGAGGCTAGAACAATCCAGAAGAGGGGTTCGGGTATTTCACATTGCCCCATTTCAAACACTTCGATAACATCAGGCGAGTGTAGAGTACGTTGGTTATTAGATCAAGGGATTGATGTAGGATTGGGGACGGATGTTTCAGGGGGCCATGCTTGTAGTATCTTAGCGTGTGCTAGACAGGCCCTTTTAGTATCAAGACACTTGGCGATGAAAGAAAAGGAAGAACAAAATAAAGAACGCGTTAAGCTGACAGTGGCTGAAGCACTGTATTTAGCTACCCTTGGCGGTTCTCGTGCATTGGATATGGGTGAAAGCTTAGGAAGCTTTGAAGTCGGTAAGCAGTTTGACACGCAGCTGGTGGATGTCGAAAGCCAGGGATCAAACGTCGATGTATTTCCCTGGCAGCGTTCTAGTCTGCCCGCGATGAAGCTAACGCTATATACCCCTCCTTTGATCGCACAGGAAAACCTCTTGGCTAAATGGTTTTTTAACGGTGACGACCGTAACGTGGTAAGAGTCTGGGTGGGCGGTAAGTTATCTCATACGCTATGACAGCGCCTATGCTACTGCTACTGCTCCTGCTACTACTATCAGTACAAAAATGATATGGACAATATAATTACATATTCTTTTGTCTTTATATGCGATTAATCAATAATAGGCGGGTGAATATAATACAGGTAAGTTAGGATGCTTTTCTTGCCAGTCGGTCAAGATGTCCATCATGCAATCTTCAAACGGTACTTGGTCTATACGTGATTCGGTAACTTGTTCAGTTAGCATATCAGCCAGCTTTAGTATTGCCAGTCCACCGATTTTTGCATTTTCATTATCATCTTTAATATCAACATTGATGACGTGAACGATTTTATTCAAATTACCACCGCGTCCCATTAAATCTTCACAAACAGCGTCAAAACATCTTTCTTCACAAGTGAAGACGAAATCAAATAGTTCGTGATTATCTTGCCATTTTTCTGGTGCCTTTTTCAACTTTCTATTACGATCCAACATCTGCAAAAGTCCATTTGATTTGTACCTTTCAGCAGATTGGAATAAAAGATCATTATATATATCGTTATAAGGCGTACCAAACTGATAAACGTTTGGTTTATCAATAGAAAGTCCAGGTAATCTAACTGCCGATCCAGTACCATAAGAGCTGACATTGTACCCGGCTTCTTGGAGAACTTTGTGCGATTCCATTGACCTATTATTATTGGAAGCACATACCGTGCAAAACTTCAAGTCTGAATTGCGTGGTTGACTCATAGATCCCAACCAATATATTTACAAACACCTTTCGAGGCACGTAGATTTATGCTCTTTATAGTCTTTGCTTTGGTAGTTCACAGTTTATTAACCGTGCACCAAATAAACCGAATGCTATAATCAACATCAACATATCCGGGTAACATTTAATTACCGGTCGACGAGACGCTCAGACCATGTATGAGAGTATCAAGCATACAAAACTCTGATAACATTATTATTTATCTGCATCATTTCCTAGCGTATATCTGCTACTTCATTATTCCGTGAATCAGAAACACCTACAGTTTCATGTTCAACCAACACTTTCTCTACTTCCACATCTTGCGAAGTGGTGGAACTGCTACGATCACCAATTACAACAATGTGCTGTTTCTTGCACTGTATGTCTTGAAATCCGTCGTCCTTCTCACAACTAGAAGCACTATCATTATGCCTTAGTACTGCTCTGATATCCACATAATCACCATCTACTATGGTACTTTTATCATTAAATCCATCGTTATCTGGCATATTAAAACTATCCAAATCACCATCAAAGACTGATTCCATAGGACCCGGTTTTGTTTCTAGAATATTTATAATGTGCGAATCTCTTACCTCCTGTTTCCATTCTTCAAACTCTTCCTTACCTGATATCAGGATACCAATAAGCATAGAAGGATCTAAATCCTGAATTGCTAATTTACCATAGTTAGAAGAATGACAAGACTCGTAAAAAGAACGTTGTTGATTTGATGGTGAAACAAATGGTTGCGCAGTATGAGGGTCTAGATATAACAATTCGTCCCCTTGATATCCAACAAAATAAAGCGACGAAGAAGGCCTGCCTCCAGCTATACCTACAGAAAATTTTGAACCCAATAACTTCTTAATATCAATCCAATAAAATTCATTAACCGCATTAATACCCAATTTAACACCTAGCAAAAAAAGAATTCTATTCTCCTTAGACTTACTGAAAACTTCCATTACTTCTTCTTCGTAGACATCTCCGGAAGCTACTGAAATTTGACAATCGTCTATACCACACTGCTTGAATCCACGTATAAGACTTTGAATACTTCTCGAAGTAGCAGCAGGTCCAGACCATTCACCAGGCCTTTTGCCTGACAGTTCCATCCCCTTGGATACGAAATTGTGAATCGAAAATGGGGCATCTGGGATGTCTACAAACCAGTCAATGATCGTTATTTCCTCGGAATTAAGTTCTGGTCCTACACGATATTCACGACCCAACCGAGCAATTTGTACCGCATTTCCCAACAGGCTTTGACCAGTACGTATCATACAACCCCATCCCACATCCGTATTAAAACATGAGGGATTGTTAATCGCATTTTCGATAGCATTAATAGGATTCTCTCTGATGAGAAAATGGAAACTTAAAGGGGATGGACCTCCTGGGACCGCTAGAATAGGTGTGAATCTTGTCCTATATGTGAAATGCAATCGTGACTTCAAATCTAGTAGAAAATCTGGATTTTCATCCATATTCTTGCTGAAAAGACCACCTATTAGACGGGCAAGATAATGTTCACTAGCATTTTTATCTTCTTCACCAGCTCTATCATCGTTATTCAATAGTAAAGCCGGATAAGACTCTCCTAGCAACACATATTCTTCTTGGTTGGCTTCATTCTGATTCAAGTCCCCATTATAACCTCGACCCTCACCTTGCATCGAAATTTTGGACAAATAATCCATGGTAAGGCTCACAAATATCCGATTCTATTTTCTCCCCAGGTGATCTTTTCCTTAAAGACAGTATAGTTCATTAGTTAACTTTATCTTGTAAACCGTTTTAACTACACAAACTATGTTAAACTGAAAATCTAAAAACTTGGTTCAAAAGATAAAGGAAAATTGCACTCAGAGTGTTAGAAAAGATAGATACTGAAATGGCAAAGCGTCATAACCATTATAGAGGACGAGGTGACAGCCGTGGTGGCCATAGACATCAAGGTAGCTCAAGAGGAAGAGGCGGTGGAAAATTCTTCAAAGGTAAAGGCAGACATCAATCTAACTGGTTAAAGAAGGTATCAGCACTGGGGAATGGTGATCTAAGAAACCCAGATATGGATGATGTTTTTTTTGGTGATCATATCGATCCTAGCGGAGTAGAAGAATATTATTTTGGCCGTCACAAGGACAAATCTATGTCGATGGGTGGTTTTAGACCAGGACAACGTGAAGATAAACCAGGCAGTAAATTAGCTTTCCGTAAGAGACCTATGACTTTTGTCAAAGCAGAAGATATCTATGATCCATCCCATGATATCATTGAAGCATTAAGAAGAGAAAACAGTCATTTGATTAAACCTGATGTACAAGAAGAAGATGATGGTAAGAATGTTGATAAAAATGAAAGGGACGAAGAAGAGCAACATAAAGAAGAACAGAAGGAGGAGAAAGCAAAAGGGGATCAAGATGAAGATATGGACAAACAAGAGGAATCTGATGTTACTGCAGTTAAAGACGAAGATTTATATGTAATGGACAATGAAGGTGAAAACGACACCGAAATAAAATCTGTGCATGTGGAAGAAACAGATAACACAGTAGATAATACAGAATATGATCCTACAATTACCATTGGTAAAGTCCAACTTTCCGTGGGACAAGAACACCCTGAGAAATTAGTGGATAATCATCGTATTGGAAGTCCGCAACTTTCAGGGACAATGGGCGACCTCAAAATTTGTGAAAATGCACCACTACCCCCAAAGCAATTTCAAGATGCTCAACCTTCACAGAATACACAACGTACGCAAGATCCGCCTGCTACACAAGAGCTACCATTCGGTATGGCTCAAGAAGATTCATTAGTTGATTTGTCAGATATTTCCATAACGAATGTCAGAGTTGGGTTTGCGGATGATTCCTACTATGTTACATGTTTCCGCATGTTTGGTGACCATGAACCGAAGTGGGTAGATAAGGGCAACTTGTCAGATTTTATCCTGGAGGAGTTAAATTTCCCTGAACATCGTCTTGAGGCATATTTGCAATTTGTCAAAGAATCTATAATAAAACCAGATGAACCAGAGCCAACATACTCAGATATATCGCTCTCAGCTTCAGATTCAGAGGAATATGAAAACGAAGGGCTTTTTAGAGAGGATGAGAGTGTAAGCTCAGATATGAAAGAAGGTCTTGAAGACTTGATTGCATACACAGAAAAATACAATGTTGGACGTAACATGGAATATGAAACATCTACACTAAATTCTGTTGGTAAAGGTAAAAAGAAGAGACTACTTATCGATGAATCATTAGGTTTAGATTCAGCTACCATTTCTACGTTGGAAGACAAATTTAAAAATAGGGTAGAAACTAAGGCAAACAAAAGAAGGACTAAACAAGATTTCATAGATGAAACGAACCAATTTTCTGAAGATTTATTCAAAAAATACCCTATTGGATTGCATATACAAAATATTAAAGATGAGTGTGAATTATTTTTATTAAAAGACAGAGATAGATTGAGTTTCCCACCATTAGACCCCCACGGTAATAATGTTATCTTAAAGATGTCGCATCATTTCAATTTAAAAGGTTATAGAGAAGGTGCCGGTAAGGGTACGTATGTTATTGTGCAAAAGACACGAGGCACAGAAAGATATTCACCAGACTACAATCGTGTGCACCAGTTATTGAGACAGCGTCCAGTTTTCTACAGAGTCGACGTAAATCGTCCTGGGAAGACAAACACAGAAAGAGTTAAAACGAAGGCGAAATTTCATGCGAAGGAAGGTGAGGTCGTTGGTCAAGATGCACCCGTCATTGGCTCAGATAATATTGGTAGGAAAATGTTAGAGAAACTCGGTTGGTCCAGTGGTGAGGGTCTAGGAGCTCGTGGTAACAAAGGTATTGCAGAACCACTAATGGCCAGAGTGAAAAAGAGTAAGTCAGGACTTAAACAATCTCAAGACCAACAATAGAAATTTGTAGAGGCAGATCTAATACATTTTTTTGGTAATTATAGATATATAAATATAAATATGCATATATATATTTATATTTATATGTTTAATCATAATTTATCATGCAATAAATGAAAAATGGTCTAGCGCGTCATAACATATGCACCTTGATAAAAACAAAAACACACACAAAAGCCTGAGGTTATACAAAAAACCTATTGGATTTTGTGGTATTTAAAATCTATTACCCTAGTGAGATAAAATTGGGGGAAGAATGAGTTACCTAGAAAAGAAGATTTCTTCTAATAATGGGTTATCCGCAAGAGAGGAGCTAGAGGAAGAGCAGAAATTCGATTTTACCCGTGATCAGGATTCTGACTATAACTATTCCATGTTTGGAGCGGCTGGTAGTCCCAAACAGGGCAACCCTTGGAGTTTTATTGATGTTATTAACCCGAAGAAGCACGCACTAGCTTTTGCCAAAGAATTGGATAATAAAAGAGGCATACCGATTGATAATAGTAAAGTTACCGATGATAGTCATGGAAGTAGTAATCATAACAATACGATCACGGACACAAGTGAACTCACAGGAGATGGATCATCACAGTCAACTATAAGAAGACTCCCTTCCGGAGCCAAAGCTACTTCTAGTGGTCATACTATCCAAGCTACTACGCCTGTAAAATCAAGTGGTACTAATTCGAACCCCAATGAACAACAAAATTTAAGTGATGTAGTCGGCCAGTCTACACCATTAACCCTGGAAAAAAATCGAAAACCTGATTCTCAAAATCCGGAAGACGCTAAAGATTATGACGGGTTAATTAAAGAAACACATTGGCTTCACAAAGAGATTGCACAGTTGAAGGATAAATTGTTTCATTTAGAATCTCAGAGAGTTGAGAAAGATGCTAAAATTGTAGAATTGAACGAATTTTTACAAAAAAGTCTAAAAGAAAAGGAAAATAGTATTACCAATTTACGACAAGAAATAAAGAAACTGAAGGAGCAGTGGGCAGCTGATAGTAAGAGAAATGAGATCGAGATGGAGGAAAAAATGCGAGCAATCCGAGACATGGAGCAGCGCAGTCAAGAAGCAATTCAAGAATTAAAGGAATCTCACCAAAAGGAGCAAGATTCATTTAGTGAAAAATTGAAAAAATTAGATGCTAATTGGCATGAGAATTTGGAAAACGAAAAACAAAAGTTAACGGCTGACATAGATAGCCTGGAGATGGACTACGATAATAAGACTGCCGAATTCCAACACACTATCAATGAAAAAATACAACAGTTAGAAGTAAGTGATGAAGCACTTCTTAAGAAGACCCGTGAATTAAATTCTCTTCGAAATACTATGTGTAATAAAGACGAAGAATTGGCCAATAAATTGAATGAATTGGAAAAAATGAGGAAGAATTTAAAAGATGCAGATTCTGCATTCGCTGGAAAAAGTGAAGAACTGCAAAAACTTCAATCAAAATACGAGCAAAGAGAACATGATATACAAAATGATCTGAAATCTAAAGATAATCGAATTGCTGAACTAACTGGTCTTTTGAAAGATAGAGACCAAGTTATTGGTCAAAAAGATGAGGAAAATCGTCAAAAAGTTAGCACTTTGATGGATCTTGAAGTCGAGCTTTCCAATAAAAACGATTTATTCTTGCAGAAATCTAAGGATTTTGATCTTTTACAAGAATCGAAAAAAGAGGTCCTAGCTGCTAAGTCACAAATTGAACAACAATTAAGAAAATCTGAAAATCAAACTAAAAGAGTGGAGGATCGCTTTCATAGGGAACGCATGGATTACAATGAACAGATTAGAAAGTTGCAACAAAACTTAGAAAATGAGAAGAGCTACCATGAAAATCTAAAATCGAAGATGCAAGAAGTGGATAAATTTGCCCAATACATAGAAGATCTAGAATTGTTTGAAATAAAATTGGGAGATGTCATTGTGAATACTTTTAAAAAAAGCCATGAAACTAAACATCTCGATCCTTTCTTTGTCAATAGCTTTAAAGATGTAGTAGGTTTCCGCATGAAGCAACATGATAAGTCATTTCATGATATGCGATGTAAAATTGATACACTCGAACTAAAGAATAGAGAACTTCTAATTCAAATCGAACACCAATGGAAATCAAAAGTTGAAACTGAGCACCAAGAGTTGCTACAACATAAATACAAGTTGGAGCAATCACAGGCGAAATCCAAGTCTATGGAAGATAAGTTAGCTACTACCCAGGCCAAATTGGAAGTTTATCAAGAGGAAAAGGCAGTTCTTCTAAAGGAAAAAGAACTAGTGTGCCAGAATAATGTGGCTCTTAATGAAGAAATTGCCAATTACAAATCTGCTTCATTAGACAAGGATAAGGAAAGATTTTTAGAGCTCATAGACAAAGTCGAAGGGCAAACAAAGCTGATTAACATGTTACAAGACAATGTTAGAAAGCTCACGGAAGCAAAGAGTGAATTAGAAATTCAATTGGGAAGTTTGCACAAAGAACTCCATTCAAAATCTTTAGAATTGAACAAATTAAATGAATCAGTGAACAAATTAGGAGGTGATCCATCTAGGAGGATTACTTTTGAAGTTGCTCGTCGTTCAAGGCCTGATATCAATGCAACTACTTATGAAAATCTAATGGTTAATAAAGTGGACTCTATTGATATGGTTGAATTACAAAATATCGTTAAAAATTTAATTCTTCTATTAGATATCCCGTTTAACAAATTAACAAAGAAGAGTCCGCTGGTAGCAATATATTTGAAATACGAACGTCCAATATTTTCACATTTTGCTAATAGATTACACTACCAAATATTTAATGAACCCATAGACATGAAAAGGTTTGCAAATAATGCCTATGAGCAGTATACAGAGGATCATGACATGATGGCTATTAAGCATCCACTGCAGGGTTGTCTTGACAATTTGTACCAAAGATTGGTTTCCAAGATATGACGTGAGAAGGAAAGAAAACTATAGAATTCAAGGTTATTGGTCTTAAAGGTCATGGAGTAATTAATTTGTTTTTGTTTTCAATGGTCATTGTATCGGTAATGTATTTTATTCTATCTATTATATATATATACATTTTTTTTTTTTTTATTATTATTATTATTATTATTTTTTGGTACTGAGCGAAGTTAGACGGACTTGCTTAAGACGCTTGAATTTTTTTTTTTTTTTTCAAGTCGATTTGAGTGTAAGATTATCTAGAAAGAAAAGGAAGTACCCTTAGATCCACCAGTATTCCATTGTTGTCAGCTTGAGAGTTTTGTATCGTCACAACCGGAAATTACTATGAAGACTTGTTACTATGAACTCTTGGGTGTTTCTTCCACTGCGGATGATCTTGAATTAAAGAAGGCGTTTAGGCGGAAAGCATTACAGTATCATCCTGATAAAAATAGAGATAATGTAGAAGAAGCTACCGAAACATTTGCACAGATTAGAGCAGCCTATGAAGTACTGGCTGATCCACAGGAACGAGCATGGTATGATTCTCACAAGTCACAAATTCTAAATGACGATATCAATGGCGGTACATATGAAGATGATGTGTATGGGAGTTATGCTATGGATACTGGTGTAACGAGCGAGGAACTACTGATGTTTTTTAATTCTTCGCTATACACAAGAGTAGATGATACCCCAGCGGGTTTTTATCAAATTGCAGGTAAGGTTTTTGCCAGATTGGCTAAGGATGAGATTTTACACGGTAGAATTTCAGGTTTAAAAGAATTTAATCGTTATGATGACGATTTTTTCGAATCCAATATTTCTTCTCATGGGTATGTTAAAGCTAGTAATGATAGAATAAAAGATATGCTTAGAGATGATAGCCGCTGCCTTTTCCCGCCATTTGGAAATTCAACAACCGACTACGAAGTGCTAAAGAAATTCTATAAGAAGTGGTCTTCCTTTAATACAATCAAGAGTTTTAGATGGAAGGATGAATACATGTATTCTAGCATTTACGATAGAAGGACGAAGAGGGAGATTAACAAAAGAAATGAAAAGGTGAGACAACAGTTTAGAAATGAATATAATAAGACTGTCAAACGGTTTGTTACCTTCATCAGAAAGTTAGACAGAAGAGTGCAGGAGGGCGAAAAAAAATCCAAAGAATTGAAGCGTGAAAGAGAGCGTGCTAGTTTTCAAGAATTGAAAAAGGCTGCAGGCAGAGAACAACCCCAATTTGAAATGCAAAGCTGGCAAACAATTGACGAGAACAAATGGGATGATCTGGAAAGGTTATACAGCAATGGTGAAGAAAATTGTGACTCCGAGCACGACGGAAACAATAACAAGAATAACGCTAATACCAATGGTGCTCGTGATAATAGGCAATATGAAAGTGGAGATTCGGAGGAATATTTGGAATTGACATATGATTGCTTTGTGTGTAATAAAAGATTCAAATCAGAAAACCAACTAGAAAATCACAATAATACAAAGGCACATAGGAAAAAGATCAAACAGATACAGGCACAAATGAAAAAGGAACATTTTGCTTTAGGGCTTGAAGATCTATCCGATTTAGAAGATTATGCAAGTGCTCAAAGTAGAGAAGATCTCGAGGAAGATAAAGAGGAACAAGACCAGGAACAGAAAGAAAATGAAGATGAACCTGAAGAAGAATCTGCCGATGAGGAACTCAAGAAACTCGAAGAAGAACTAGCACATATTGAACAACAACTCAAAGGCGTAAACACTGGAAATGGAAAGGATATTTCCTTAAAAGATGAAAATGACGATTATGCCGATGTTGATGTTGATGTTGATGTTGAAGTGGAAAAGTCTGATGCTGAATCTTTACCGTCCTCAGATAAAAAAGATGAAGAATTTGAAAAGGTATTGGCTGAATTGGAAGTGGAATGAGTGGGAAAAGAATGGAAAGTGTTGCTAAAGTACTTCAGCGGTTATTTTCGACCTCAAGTTTACCCTGTCTCACACGTGACTTGTTAATACAAAGGACTTAGAAAATTTTTTTTTTTCTTTTGTCTGAAAAAAACGTTGAGAAGAAGCAAAGCGATGGGCGAGTGGAAGAGGTTACCGGTTAATGGAGAGGAGGTAAAGATCTCTAAAACCGTGAATAGTATCTGGGAGTCTATTTCCTCAGGGCTGGTGTTTTCTACAATTACATTTATAACAAGATAACCTAAGTTTGACTGACTAGTCGATCAAAAAGAAAAGAAAAAAATAAAGAATAAGGAAGAAGTCCCTGAAACATGGATAGTAGCAGCAATTCAAACCCTACTAATAGTACGGTATCAAATCTTTCCACTGCTTTGCATCAAGTAAATTTAGGTAATAGTAATACAACCACAGACCAGAGTGATATAAATTTTGATTTTCAAAGCGGTAATTGTAATAATAGTGGTGCAGCAGTGACAGACGTGGCACATAACAATGGCATACTCATAGCTGATGAACAACAACAACGACAGCGTTTTATCCAACAGCAACAAATACAGCAGCAGGTACAGCAACAGCAACAGCAACAGCAGGCGCAACAACAACAGCAAGCTCGACAAGTACAACAATTGCAATTTCAGCAGCAGGTTATGTCAAATATGGGACCTATCGATCACACAAGAATTAGGAAGTTTTTCCAAAATCAACCTTTGGAAGGTTATACTCTTTTTTCTCACAGATCAGCACCTAATGGTTTTAAGGTAGCAATAGTGTTGAGTGAACTAGGTTTGCCATATAATACTTTTTTTCTTGATTTCAATATTGGTGAGCATAGGGCACCGGAGTTTGTTTCGATTAATCCAAATGCCAGAGTGCCAGCTTTAATTGATCATGGAATGGACAATCTAGCGGTTTGGGAATCGGGTGCAATAATATTACATTTGGTTAATAAATATCATAGGGAAACTGGTGAACCATTGCTGTGGTCAGATAGTCTGGTTGATCAGTCTCAAATCAATGGATGGATATTTTTCCAGACATCGGGTCATGCTCCCATGATTGGTCAGGCATTGCATTTTAGGTATTTTCATTCACAAAAGATAACAAGTGCTGTAGAAAGGTACACGGATGAAGTGAGGAGAGTTTACGGGGTTGTAGAAATGGCACTTGCTGAAAGACGGGAGGCTTTAATTATGGAACTAGATGTCGAAAATGCAGCATCCTATTCAGCGGGTACAACACCATTGTCACAAAGTAGATTTTTCGATTACCCTGTGTGGTTAGTTGGAGAACGTATAACCATAGCCGATTTAGCATTTGTTCCCTGGAATAACGTTGTGGATAGGATTGGAATTAATATTAAGTTAGAGTTTCCTGAGGTTTACAAGTGGACTAAGCAGATGATGAGACGTCCGGCCGTAATCAAAGCTTTAAGAGGGGAGTAGCATCTCTCGAAGAACTTTGTACAGAAGATACCAAATACTAAGTAAGATTTTATTGTACGATTGAGCTGTTTAGAGTGGAAACTGTAACAAAATCTTTTTTTTTTCTTGTTTATCCTAAAGTATGACTGTTAAATTTTATGTTCTTGTGCATCTTTTACTGCGCGGGACCTGAGCCTTGCCAAGTATATAGTACAATCGTGATACAATCAGAACTTGTACAAAGAACAAAGCAGTTACTATATAATCTAGCTTTCAGTGATACTCAACAGCAATTTATATGTGGAAGATTTGTAATACGAAAAGATGAAATCACTGAGTGAACTTTGTGAGATAAGTTTGACGAGAAACTGTTCGCAATTGGAAGAGGTCAAAAATGTACCATACAGGCTGATCCAGAACATTCTATGGAAGGTTAAGATGCCACAACTTGTCAGACTGGAAAAAAGTAACGTACTATTAGTATTTGAAGATGATGAAATGTGGCTTAACTTTTTGAAGCAAGACTTCCCTACAAGTGTTCACGATTGCTTCATCACTAAAAAAGACGATATTAAGCACTATTATTTGAATTTCATTAATGATAATGAACCTGAACTATTGGAAACGGATGCTGAGCTAATCAAAATGTACTTCAGGTCAGTTCTTAAGAAAGATCTCAATAAAAATAAGTACAAAGTCCCCTATAGAATGCTGTATCAAAGATATCAAGACGATGTGATTAAGAAACAGGAAAAATGTACCGAAAGGCTGCGATTACAGATGAGACAGCTACAGCAGGAAAGAGAGAAAAACCAAACGGTCGTGGTAGATCAATCGTTTTATTTAAAAAACCAACCGAAAAGATCGAACACTCGAATGCCGTACAAAGATCGTCAGCATTCAGAACTGTTTAGGAAAAGCATCAAGGATCATGGTTCAAGGCTACGACATTTTAAAAGTGGCGGTTTTGATATCGCCAAGAGACATTCAACAAGAGTTGCATTTGGAGGTGCCGCGGGCGATACTGCCAATGATGCAAGAAATGAGGCATTTGAAGCACCGTCACAGTCGAATAGTGCTGCCATACAACCTCCAAAAAAGTCCTGTCCAAAAGAGAAGAGTGGATCCCCCTAGTATATTCCTGCAAAAGAAGAGGCCGTGTCACGTGAGAACATCACAGGACATTATACCTCAGTCCTCGCAACCCGTAACGCAAGCGCCCAATGCTAGTCGCAGAACTGGCCATAAGAAAAAATCTGCTATTTTCTCTGCTCCTGGGTTCGAGCCGCCCTCTCAACATCAACACTTACCTAGTAAGAGTAAGGATTCGCAAATGGTTTACATTTTTGACAAAACAAGACAGCAATAAATGATAGATACCGATAGACAATGGTTTCTAACGCTAGGCTGGATAAAAGAAAGGTCTGATGATGGTGGTAAGTACAATGATAAGAACTGCGGTAGTAATAGTATCCTCCAGTAGAGGTCACCTGAATTATGTTCACATGACCTAGGTGTATTATCTCCGACGGCATTTTCGCTTTTTTTTTTTTAAAAAAAAAAAAAGAATATTTTTTCGAACCGATTCGTGTCGCGTCGTCACTCCGAAAAAATTCCAAGAGAAAAATGACTTATTATTAAAAGAAATTTTATCTGTCATCAACTGTCCAAGTATTAAAGAACTCCTTCTTTTAACTAATGGACACGTTCTGTCTACAAGAAAGGAATTCCATACGCAAGTGAGCCTTTTAGGTTGTTTACATTTGGAAGCATTAAATTAATACCATCAAGTGCTTTAATAAGTTCCCCCCGTTCGAGAACTCAAGAGCTCATACGTCGTTTTAACTCATTATTATCAACATGTTTAGCAAATTGAAGAGATCAAATAACAAGAAGGAATCCAGTGTACCTCCTGAGAAACTTGTTAAGGTGGAAAAACCCATTACTGAACTACCGGATTCTATTCATCCTCCCCAGGAGCAAAAATTAAGCAGTGAACAGGAAAAAAATGTACCTAGCGGTCTTATCCCATTTTAGGAATCCTGAACTAAAGATTGCATGTGTGGAAAAGCCAAAGGGTGATGCCGAGAATGAAAAGGAGCCATTATCAGAATATGAAAAAGCCTGGTTGACTAGGGAATGTATGTTACGTTATCTCAAGGCCACTAAATGGGTGCAGAAGGAAGCTATTCAAAGAATTGAAGGTTCAATTGCCTGGAGAAGGGAATTTGGAATTAGCCACATGGGCGAAGAGAATGGTGATGAACTTAAAAGTGATGATGTTGCTGTTGAAAATGAAAGTGGTAAGCAAGTGGTACTCGGCTATGAAAATGACGCACGTCCAATTTTATATTTGAAGCCTGGCAGACAAAATACAAAGACATCCCGTAGACAGGTTCAACATTTGGTTTTCATGCTGGAAAGGGTTATTGATTTTATGCCAATGGGACAAGGCTCTTTAGCTCTTTTGATAGATTTTAAGGATTATCCTGATGTTCCTAAAGTACAAGGGAATTCTAAGATCCCTCCGATTGGTGTAGGTAAGGAGGTTTTACATATTTTGCAAACTCATTATCCTGAAAGGTTAGGTAAAGCACTTTTGACTAACATTCCTTGGCTAGCATGGACATTTTTGAAATTGATCCATCCTTTCATCGATCCGATGACTCGTGAAAAATTGGTTTTTGACCAACCTTTCCCCAATTACGTTCCCGTGGACCAATTGGATAAAACTTATGATGGACATCTAGATTTCACTTATAAACAAGAAATATATTGGCCAGCACTGATCAAAGACGCACAAGAAAAAAGAGAGCACTACTTGAAAAGGTTCCAAAAATTCGGCGGTGTTATTGGTTTAAGTGAGCTCGATCTAAGAGGCACTGGTGACGAGTTGGTCTATCCACCTCCAAAATAATTTCCGTTCTAACGCTGTATATAACAAGATGGTTTTATTTTCTCATTTTATATAGTTTATTGTAGAATTAATAGGACGCCACTTTATTCAAATGGTTGAGCACATTTTCGCCTTTCAGTAGCGCCCGTTGTTGGGTAAGTCATTGTTTGCCAATCAATGGCATACATTAATCCAGCGGCTCCATTAGCGGCCCTGGCAAACACAACACCTAATTCATTTTTAGCGGTTGTTAAATAGTAATTTGTACCATCACCAAGTGATAACACTTGAGCTCTGACGATGTCACCAGGTTTATAACTTTCAACCATCTTCACGCTGTCTCTTTCGGTGGCCCTAACGTCCTGAGATCTAATGACTCCTCTGAATGTTTCGCCTAGATCTGAAGAAGCTTGGGACACGGAAAATGTGACGGCACCAGATCCACCACCGACCGCCACTACACCAGATCCATTACTACCAATTCCGCTATCCTTTGGTACAGGACGATTTTCAACAGCTAAGATTTCAACATTGGCCCTTTGGGTCGATATCCTTGTCACCCTAGCGAGAACAATATCGTTTTCCTTCGGTAGATTGTTGGCGAAATCTTCTTTAACTTTAACATCTTGTACCAACTGTTCATTTTGTAATACAGATAATTTAATAGTTTTGGTTAATCTTTCTGACGATGCCGATTCCGTTTTTGAATTTTCTTCTGTTGGTAGCTCTTGATTCTGAGCCTTTTCGTTTGTTTCCACAATTTCGGCTTTAAGGTGACCTAACAACGTAGCTGTTAATGCCTTGATATCTCTGCCTTGGAATTTATAATCTATTATTTGAGAACCTTGACCACATCTGAATTTATAGACAACTTCGGTACCATCTTGGTGTCTTATATCGTATTCCGGACAAATTAGATATCCGGGAAACACAACATCAGGTAGATTAAACTCTTGCGTGAGATCGGACTCAACCATCACTGAGCCGCTTTTATCTTTATTCAGAGAAACGTTTCTGCTAGTAATGCTTGTATCTATTACATCGCATACTGCTACTCATCTCTAATTTTTGAAATTTTTCATTGTCATGTGATCAAGAAGTATAAGCTGTAACCATGCCAAGATGATTAGGGTTCCAAACAAGTTAAAGGTTCCAAATGAAAAAAACCGTTCCAATTACATAATTACTATTATTTAGTTACGTGAAAAATACAATTATAATCGTTAATGAAAAATTTATCTGTTTTATCCCTTCATTGTTTAAAAGAAATGAGTATAGCATCTTGATGCCTCATGAATTTCCATTTCACTTTTTAGCTCATTCAGTTCCGCCTTTATCATCTGTGCTAATTGCGGAGTCAACATATTGCAAGTTGCGAGCTCTGGTCTCCTATCGTATTGTTCCAGATTATACGTATCATAAAGCACAATTTTAGATGAAAAATTGACTCTAGTATTTGGTTGCATGGGACTACTAGAACCTAATTTTTCGGCAGTGACCACTGGAGAATCGAACAAGGAAGATTCATAAGTATCATGATTCAATGAAGGAGCATTTAATCCTTTGAATGACATCGATACAGGTCGATTGTTAGATTCCTGATCAGAGGCGAGAGCTGTGTTTGTCAAAAGATCTCTGAAACTATGTCTCTCTTTGTGAACTTTCTCACGGTCACTCAAGGGCTCAAAAAATTGGAAATTAGAATTTGGACTTGGACTTCTAATTACATTCAACAAATCATTAGGAATGTCGGTAGATGATTCTAGGGGCTGCCCCTGAGACTGCTGCTCTGGAAACACTTCTTCATTGGTAGGTGCATAGTACGATCCATCGTTTGTGATCTCGATACCTCCATTTTCGCCAGATTCAGTATCATTAGGGGTCCGTTCTTCGGATTGCTTGCTAATACTCTCGCGATTTTTGTCACTTTGGTTTACATTTTCACTCCTCTGTTCATCCGCCGTGGTGTCATTTTGCTCAGGTTCAATTCCCGCGTCTAGCAAGAATGTTGGCTTCGCGTTGGTAATGCGTCTTGGAGAGTCTTGTTTAAGGCTCGGGTCATATTCCACGTTAGTATTAGTGTCATTCTTGGGTGGAATTTCGAGGTCTAAGTTAAATCCTTCACCAAAATTAATTAGACTGGCAAATTCCATCATTTCTGTCGTAAACTCTTGATCATCCTCGGAAGCGGGAGCTTCTTGTTGTTGTTGTTGTTGTTGTCCCTCGTAAGTATTTTCTTTAGAGGGAGATCTGTGGTGCTCACTATCTACCTTAGGAGCCGGTACGATTTCACTAGATCTACTTGCATTTTTATCGATGTTATCTTCACCTTCATCCTCATCTTCATCTAAGAGTACCAATTGATTAAACTTGCCTTCAATGGACCCAATAGATTCTTCTTGAGGCGAAAGTGTGAGTTGTGGAATGCTTTCAGAGTTGTCGTTTTCGACTTGAGCAGGTTCAATTCTTTCATCAAAAGTTGAAGGTGTTATCGATTCAAATCTACCATTTCTTAAAATGCTACCGGTGGGTGACTTGCTCAGATCTGGGGTTGAAATCATGACAGGAGATGCCTCCATGACATACATGCCTTCATTTTGTGCATTCACAGATAACGTATCTGTAAGAGATCTTCTATGGGATCTGTTTGATTTAACAGATCTTGAACGTTCCAATGAAACAATTGATTCCACTTCGTGGTTGTCAAGGGATTTTGGAAATAGCGCTTCACCAGCATCATGCTTTGTAAGAAAGGGCAACATCGGTTTAGGGAAATCCCTGGCTAAAGGATCACTAAATTCGCTACCTTCTAAATGTTCGTGTCTTTCCCGTGGAACTTTTTCATTTTGAACGTTCTCATCTTCCCATAAATTATCCCTTGGTTTACTTTGCTCCTCTAGTATATTAGAATTATTTTTGGGAAGCCGGTCGTGAGTTTGAGAATGATTCATATGAGATTCATCAAAATTGAAACGTTGTGCTTGTTGCGGATCTTGAAATTGTGTTTGGGATCCACCATAATGATCTGATTGCGACCTCTCAGCATCATTTTCATTTGATGCATATGGTTCTTTCCTCCCCGATGAGAAAGAACTTGATTCCTTACTAATGGAATCAAGTTGGCTTTCCATCTTTGGTGGTGTACTTGAAGATAAGAGTGTCGAATCTTCCCTGTCTTTATGTTTCTTAAAGCTACTGAAAATTGTATTGGTGCTGTGAGATTTCTTCGTGAGTTTTTCCGGAGTAGAGGGTGAAACTGTACTAGTACCTGAATTTAAAATGGTTGAAGGCATGAAGGTAGAATGGCGCTTACTGGTCTGTTTGTTTTTCCTTGTCGTAGGTTCTTTAGAATTTTTCTTTTTGAACAAAGAAAAGATAGATCTTTTCTTCTGAGATTGAGGTTGTTCTGACGATGGCTGGTCTAAAACAGGTCCAGCCGAAACCGTTCTCTGCTGTGTGGAATTTTTTGAGATTAAAGGCGTAGCCTTTGAGCTTCGTAAATTCTTTCTTTTAGATTGTGCATCCGACGTCTCCCGGAAATTGTTCGTTTCAAGTCCGGGTCTATTCATGTTAGCATTAAACTTTGAGCTTCCTGCATTATCGATAGTATTGGATCTATAGTGACTACCTCTGAAATCGTAAGCTGGTCCTCCTAATGTTCTTGCTCTTGAACGAGTCCTGGGTTTGTCATGATTCCAGTCTGGTAAATCAGCACCTATAGTATTACTTTCAGAGGTTCCTTGTTGATTAAAAGAACTAGTGTCAGGTGGATCCCTTGTATACTTAGGTGGTGGACTTTTAGATGGTGACCGTTCTAAAAAGCTTGGTGAAGACAAATTTCTATGCTCTGTTCCTAGGGGTTGCACCGCGTGGTTGGTCTTGAACTCAGTCGACGTGTTAGATCTCGATCTTGTTTCGAAAACTGATGCGTCTAATGTACTTTGTCGTCCTTCTCTTCTTGATGGTGTGTCTATTTTCGACTCCAACTCAGGTTCTTCCTGTATGCTTGGTTGTACCTGGAAAAGCGGATCTTCTTGTCCCTTCGAAAGTTGGTAATCAGTGAGAAAAGGATTGTTACTGTGGCCATTATTTCGATTCACAGGAGTGTTCACCTTGGGAGTAGATAAAAAATCCGGCTGTTCAAAGAGAGATAAGTCTGTTGTCTGTGGGATACCCGGGTGTGTAACCGAATTTGTATCATTAATATCGATTAAATTTGGTGAATCTATTTGTAAAGCTTTATTGTGGGCATCATATTGCAAATTCCTCTCCTCCTCTTCTTCTTCCTCTAAGATTGATTCATCCATTACTCTATTCAGCCTTGCCTTTTCTTCAGCCTGTTTGGATTTTTCGTTAAGGATTCCCGCCAATGCACTTAACGAAGGTGAGTTCTTCATTTGCATTGTGCTAATTTCCTTCTCACTTTCCCCTCTTGTATCAATCCTCATACTGCCAGTCGAACTTTCATCAGCATCCAATTGAGATCCACTAAGTCCATCACTAGACTGCATAGAAGTCGCTAAACTGTAGTCCGAAGGATCTTTAACTATTAGCGAATTTCTAAAATTCTTGGCATGATCCATGGTATTCATCGAAATTGATGAGTAAAAGTTTGAATTCATCAGGCGAGCATCATCATCATAATTGCCATGACCGTTCATAGACATCTGAGCCATAGCTTTCCTTACCTTTTTTTTTTTCTTTCTTTCTTCAGGTTGAAGGTTTTTATGGAGCTCACCAAAGCGTAATGTTCATTTCACTTCCAACTTTTCAGATCACCGCTTTTGATTCCTTTTAAACTACGAACAGTGGTACTTAGCTGTGTACTAATTAAAATACTTTTCTTCTACATTAAGGAAAGGTTTCGTGTTCGTGTTCTTTCTTCCTTTCTCTCGTTATGATGTTCTTACCTACTTAACGCGACGCGTGCCTTTAACATGGGTTTCCTTGCCCGTATTCCGTAGGGTAATAGCAAGGTAGGTTTTGGCGGCTACGAGTTTAACAACGCTAGTAAATGTCATACCTGTATTACTATCATGATCACTATTTTTACGGTGAATATAACCCTATTACATTATTATACAGTCCTTATTCGAAGTAGAACCCATTGGTCTGACAAAGCTTCTTCTAGCTTCCGTCTTTTTGTTAGGAAACTTCCTGGCAGATGACAATGTAGGTTTCCTCGTAGGAGACAATGTAGCCGCCGTCCCAGTCATAGGATTTTTTTTCCAAGTTGGAGGTGGTATTGTTGAATTGTAAGTAGAACTCTTAACTGGTGTTGGCAAAGATTGTTGATGCGTGGAAGGACTCTCTGATGATGAATTTTCAAACTGCGAATTGTGAGAGTTGTGAGAAGTAGTTTCGAGGTCACCCTTCGCGCTCGACGTGCTAGCACTACCTAACGAATTCAAGTCTACCGGAGGGCCTTCTTTTAAATCTATAATGGTCCTCGGTGTGTGCTCGACTAGATTAGGAACCGGTAATTCCAATGCATCCTCGTCCAATCGCACGTGTAAAATGGGATCTATACCGAACTGCAAGATACTGTTGGCCAGATAGGAATATAATTTGGACCATGCGTCCTCCAGTTCAACAGTACAATGAACGCCGAATCTATCCTGTAGAGTTCTTAGGAAGGCAACACCCATCAGTTCAAAGTGAGGAGGCTCAATACCAAGAATCCTTGAATGCCTTTTACCTAACCCATTGAGAAAAGATTCTAGTACTTGTAAGTTTTCCAAGTTACTAATAGCAGCTGTTAGCACACCTGCAAACGCAACAGCCTGATGTTTTGTGGAAGGGAACATCTGCTCTAAAGATGGTTCTAAGGACAATAGATTTGCATAAAACTGGGAACAAAATAACGAACTGGTAAATGCGTTTGATCTGACACCAGTCTTTGATTCAACCACGTGATTACTACTCGAAGACCCTTGTCTCGAGTGTGCAGAGAACCTTCCCAGTTTTTGTGGGCTCTTCGCACCCACGTTCAATGGTGGTTTCATCAGTCCCTTATTTTGAGTTTGTTTAATCTTCGAATAAGCTGCAATATTATTGGTAGAATCATCGTTTAAAATCATTGCCCAAGAATCTCTGATCAAATTCCTCTCTCTCGGATTGAGCCTTAAAACAATCCTATATCTTACTGTTTGCAACAAACTCGACCTTGATGTGGCAGTTGACATTCTAGATAAAGTGTACACATCCGAATGTTCGCTAAATTGACTAGCGGGTCTGTTAATACTCATTTCCTCCAGCTGAGCCGAGGGTACCGGCTTCCCATAACTACCGTTCTCTAGTGCATTGACATGAGAATCTCTTTGATTTGAAGACCATGAAGAACGCGGGAATGCATCGACATCACCTGCATTGATAGACTCAACTTCACTAGGGATGAATTCAAGTTGAGATTGATCCAGCGGACTGTAAAAACCTGACTTAGCCAAACTGCCCATAATTTAATATTTCGTTAATCTAGGAACGAATCGTACCCCCAAGGAAAATACAAACTTCTTGAAAACTATTCCCCCATATCAGTTTTCTTGAGGAAAAAAAAAAGAATCTGTGGGTCTATGGAAAAAACTCTTCAATTTCAGCCATACATCTTTCGACCTAGTATCACAATGGTCGCTAGGCATACTTTGAGATCCTTTTTCTTTTTCCTTTCTGGGCTAGTTTTTTGATTCGAGGCGAAGTGATTTACATGCCGTCAATAGTTTTCTTTTTTCTGCATACATTTCTCATTCAAAAAAAAATGCAGGCGTTTTTTTTTCTCCAATGAGGTAAAATGGCAATAAGGCAATATTATCAACAGGGAAGCAGAAGAACTAATGAGCGGAAAAATTGAAGAATGCCGACAGCGGATAAGACAGCTGATTGGGCGGATTCAATGTCAACGAAGTTGGCTTTGGATGGCCTTATTAGTGTCAGTAATGGTGATGACAGTAAGATCGACGATATTCAGATCAACCTGAAAAATACTTGGGTAAACTTCATGTACGCTCATTAACAAATATTGATGCGATAAAAAGTGATTTGAAAAGTGGTATATCTGTTTCTATACTACATTTTGTTCTTTCGAAATTATGGATTGCATAAACGGTTTCCTTTTTTCTTGTGTTTCCTTTTTTTTATTATTATTATTTCATTCGCAGTCGTCGTTGTAACAAAATGTTGCTTCTTTTCAATCATTTAATTCATAGAGAAATCCCGAACATATGCAAATCCTAGTGTACATAGTTGGCCATCTTTTCGTTTGAATACCTGTGGGAACTATAGTTTTGTTTGGTGAAATGACGTAGCCAGCTCTTGTAACGCAACCGCATCTGCAGCATCTTTTTAACTTGCCATCGGATAGTTCTTCTTGGGTAAAGTGATCGAAGGAAATAGTATCATATTTTACTTGGCAAAAGGATCTAGAAGACTTGAAATCATCTGGCAAATTATCTGTATCTACAACCAACCCTTGTTCAATTGGCTGTAGCAATTTTAGCAGTTTAGGGTTGAAAAACTCACCGTGAGAAATTCTTAATTCACTGGTGTCTGTGAAATAAACAGAAGTTGCATTAACATGAGATATTACAGCATTGTTGGAATACGCTAGTAGAAAATCTCCCATTTTGTAAACATCAGAGGGGATCTCGGCTTTAACCAATAAAGAAGGTTCCCTCATAGTGGAAGGTTGTTGTTCGTTAAATGCGGAAAATTTGTTATTAACATCCACCAAGAAAGTCTCAAATTTTTCAAAATTAACTGGTGATTCTCCCAAAACCATCTTTAAGAATTTAGAAGATTCATTCAATACTGGATAAGAAGTCTCTGGAAATTTAGTTACAATCTGGGTTACTTTTTTGATTTCATTGAGAATGGAAAGTATTAAGGTCCGCGGCATTCTAGCCCCGAAGACTCCGAGAACCAGAGTATTAGATTTATCTTGAGGATCGTTGATCAATAGGATCACTTCTTGTATCAAATAAGTAACAAATTTAACAAACCATTTTGCAATTGGGATTAGAGAGTGCACCAAATCTTGCTTTGAGAATGAGGTTTGAAATGCTTTACTAGTTGACTGTTGCAGTGAGCTATTACTCAATTGCTCAACAGCGAAGTGTAAATTACGTGAAACTCCATTGAAGGCAAATAACACATTCCTTAACGACATTATCACTCTAGCCATTTGATAAATGTTACTCTGCTTGAAAGTACATCCTAATTCTAATTGTAATAGCATTGTCTTTTGAATGGGTCTACTGGAAATCATTTTATCCATGATTTCTTTGGGAGCATCTGGAGTTACGTTGAAGAAAGAGTAGATACATGATATTAGTGTTGTGATAAAGTTTCTAGCTCTTTCTTCATCGATTTGTGTTAATCTTACTACATGTGTTTTGCATGCAATTGACAAGTCCTCTGACGATAATTGTCTATGGGTACTGGCGACAAATCCAAACGCAAGAGTTGTTGCATTGGAAGCATCAGCGCCTACATCGTTGTAGTCCTTATCTTGTATCGCATAAAAGCTTGGATTACTTTTTTCGGCTAATTTGAGAATAACACCCCCCATGGATGGCGAGATTCTTAGCCATTCTATGGCGGCAGATGGTGGTAATTTGGGGAATTGTAAACCTGCACTTAAAATGGAAGTTATCATATCACGGAACTTACCTTGTCTACTTTGGTTTTGTAACCTTTCACTTTCAAGTTTCCAATCGTTTTGATTATATGTTGCTATGGATCCATTTTCGAAATAGAAAGATGCAAGTCCATCTAGCATTTCTGAAGTTACAGAAATCACCCTGTTGGGAAATGTTATCGACCCGGTCTGTAGCAGACTAAAGTGTTTAGATCGCAGTGGTTGGTTTGAAGGATTGTTACCATTGGAAGACAATGATGATGATTTTAAAATGTTAATGAAATCGGGCACAAGTGGCGATTGTACCAATCGGAACCGTTTTAAAAGAGAATTGTTGGTTCCAAGAACGTCATAGACTAATAAAATCTCAGGATATGAATTTTTCTCCATTGAGTTTTTCGATAGGACATGGAGATGAGCTAATTGAAGTACTCTACCTTCATCATTGAGGGTATCTGGTACAACATCCAAAATATGAGAAATTTGTAACGACGGATCATTTAAGATTGTTGGATTTGTGACATTGACATTCCAGTTTATGTGAAATTTGTAAAACGATAATCTTTTGAAATACTTGGAGTAAGTGGAAATTAACATACATTGGTCGTCGTTAATTGGTGTAACTTTAGCACATTTTAACCAATCCAATTCCTTGGTTCTTTGATTTTGTGAATTTTGTAGTTGTGATGTGATCTTTTTATGATCTTTAGAATTAGAAAATTGGTACCAAAAGTCTATCTGACCATTTTTTCTCACTGCCATACATGCATATTTCATGAAAGGTGGATGGAAAACACCAAACGGTGGAATTTGTTGTGCTTTGTTTCTGTGAGTATTAGAGCTTACATCAAAAACACAGAATTGAGAACAAATAACAGGTTTGGAAGAACTTAACCAACGGAAGTTTAAAATCGTCGTATGATACTCTTTTTTTGTTTGCTTTCTCTCCATCTTACCTAATGGTGATGTGAATGAAGAAGAAGGGGTAGTTGCACCTGTAGTATTAGGACGTAAAGGAACAAGCTGGTTATGAATTTTGTAAACATTATCTTGGAACAACATGGTCAATTTTTCAATCGTAGATGGTCCTTCCGGACTTTGGCCTGATACTAACATTGTCATGTTACCTAATTCATCGCATACTGCCAACATATCACCTGGTAGGCTAAACCAATTATTCCAATGTACAGATGACACGTTGTAAAAGAATCCATGGGGATGTTTATCATTGTTTCCGCTACTGGTGAATGACGGCGTTTGACCAGAACCGTTACCAGAATAGACCCCATTACCACTGTGGTGGTTGTTATTGTTATTAGGCCCATTTATCGCAGCATTTTCATGTAGTTGAGGATGAATAACGTATCTCTGTATAGGGTGAAATCTCCAATTCGTACCGTTAATACACTCAAGGAATGTAATGCAAAGGTTTCCTTCGGGAGATCTCGAATCACCATAGGCAATTAAGCCAGTCTTTGACCATGATACTAGGTCTTGCCCAATGCTATTCATTGAACCTGACTAGTTCCCTTTTAGTATCCTGTACTGTTTTTCAATGCTCTGACGGTAAATCATTGTAAGCTTTGACTTTCCGTTCGATTTTGTCAGATTTCGTTGAGCGCCAAGTTAAAAGAAAGGTGACTACAAAAGATTCTAATAAAGTACTTAGGAATTTATATTGATGTTTTTACAAGATTCGTAGCGTCTCTTCATTATATAATGTGTGAATTGGCAAAACTACTTTTATTCCAGAAGATTTGATTGAATTGTCCCTAGTCATCGCGGCGTTCAGGTTCCACAGAATCGCTCTGATGTTCTTGAATAGCATCCTCTAGTTCAAATTCTGTCTCAGGGTTTTCGTTACTTATACTTGAATATCCATAAAATAAACCTTCCTCGGAGGCATGTGCTAAGTGTAAATAAAACTCCAAACAGAGTAAAATCCATAAGTAAACCAGAAATGCACCTGAGATTAGCAGCAAACTATAGGAACTGTGTCCGGCTTTGAATCTTAACACTAGCTGTAATTGTTCTTGATTAGCTCCCATAAACAAAACACCTGAACATACGAGACAGAATGGTGGTAAATATTGAAATGATTGAATCTTATCCAATGTTCTTTTATCTCTTAGGAGGAAAGCAATTTCGACAATTCTGAGAGCTCCGCCGCTCATAAGTAGTATACCAAATAGAAAATGTACCTTAGTACTAATTACTGATGATTGTGTGTGTTGAGACATAGCCCAACCGGTAAAAACTATCATCAAACTGGGTACAAAAGTACGCTTACCACCTCTGCTCAAAAAAATACCAAGCAATCCACCACTCCACCATAGGACTCCCATCGCGGTGTGTTCGTACTCACTCATCTTCCAGTTTTTACCCCATCTATGTTCAGTGAAAGTGTTGACGATCCCCCAAATGCACATAATCCAACTGTCGATATAGTCTTGGGTATATGAGCTCTTGGAATTTCTAATCCATGGAATTACAAGTACTAGGGCATAGATGAATCCATAAAGAATAAACGATGATCCCATAACACCGTGGGCAACACACTGTCCAGTATACCCGGCACGGCAGAATCCAAACATGGCTATGGGTGATATACAGACTTTAATCCATCCTGCCAAAACACTGGTAAATGATAATGCTCGATGAACGTATGCAAGCTTTGATTCGCCAGTACGGCTCACAAATGCATTTAATTTCTTGTTTTTAACAAGTATATTAGTTCCACTTGCTAATCCACCAAAAAAAATTGCAATCCAAGTCCATAGAGCTAAAAACCATGCCGTACCTCTAGAAGTTTTATTTTCGATACCATTGTTGTCGTTAAACCTAAAAACAGCGGCTTCTAAGATGGCATAGACACCACAAGCCAATTGGAATACAACCGCAGAGTAAATCTTGCCAGCAAAAGTCAGACATGTCACTGCTGATGGTAAAAGCAGCAGAAATAAGACAGTACATAACCAGTGAAATGTTCTTGGACCTGCAGATTGAATGTCAGGTCTACTTAAATCTTCGGAATCATCCATATTCATGTCACCATGGGCTTGTACTATACATAGGAGCGCCAATGATACAAGTAAATACCGTAGTTTCCATAAAAAATTCATATGGAACAGACTTATTTGGAGAAGCTGATGAAAGGTCTGGGAATATAAAAGTGTCCAGTAAGGAAAAACAAGTGTGAACTCAAATGTTATATAAACATGATATGCTTGGACTTCTTCGCGCCTTCCTACATTCGTGCACCCGTCGCGAGGGTGTTAACAGGCAGCAAGATTTAAATGGATTCGAACAACTAAAAAAGTATCTTGAAAAATGTATAAAAGAAGTGAAAAACAATGAGTGCTGTGCTTTTCTTCACATTTTCTATGCAAAAAATCTATCAGCTTTAATGAAAGTGATTTTAATTTCCAGCTGGGGTGTTAGCCGGTGTGTCAGCTGGAGTATTAGCTGAACTACTAGCTGGTGTGCTAGCTGGAGCGTCAGTCGAAGAGTCAGTTGGGGTGTTGTGTAACTGACTCTGTTCTGTCGCTGACTGTTCATTTCTTTCTTGATCATCGGTAGCAACAACATAATCTTCATCAGAGACGTCAAAATCGAAATCCTTTACGTCGCCAGTATCTAACATACGATTGTTAGTGGCTAAACTGTTATCCATAGTAGACTCATAGTCAGAATCAGTGTCGATAATGTCGAACTCGTACGTCTCAGCCCTAGATCTTCGTATTCTTCTTCTTGATCTCAAAAATACAGTGAAATATAGGATCAAGAACACCGCGCCAGCGGCGAACAATGCAAGGAAGTAGTGCATTGCCTGTGTAGGTGGGAAAATACGAGTACGTGAACCTTCAAGGTTGGAATCTGAAGTCGGAATCACATTGTCTAAAGCCGAAGTTGTGGTGGGGGGATATGTATGACTAGCGGAAGAGCTATGAGTTGACATATGCGTGGCTGTAGGCGATGGTGTTTGGGTAGAGATTGTTGAAGCTCCAGATTCATTTGGTTCAGGTAACGGTTCTTTATCATTACCAAATTTAAAAGGAACCGCCTTTGAAGCATCAATTGATTCACCGAATAGTTTTAGACGCCAGTTGTTAAAGGTAACTAGGCGACCATCCTGTTTGGTGTTGACACGTAACTGCCAGTCACCAATAGCATTTTCACCCCAATGAGCCACAGACATGAAACTCCAATCTTTGAATCCCTCGTTGGAATTGTCATATTCGCGTACTACTCCCAATTTAGAAACCATACCTGAAGGCGAAATTAAGTCAACTGTGGTGCTCCCACGCAACTCGGCATCTATATCTACAGTTACAATAATGTGTTCAACTCTTTTAAAGTTAGCCTTTTTTAAATCCTTCTTTTTGATGGTAAAGTTGGACTTCAATTCAACAGAAGTTTTGTTGGTTTGTTGATTCACAGATTGGGTTCTAGTATAGTACCAAGCTTGTGGGTTAACATTTTTCCAGGTTTGTGCCATTTTCGCCATGGCATAGGCATCAATTTTACCATATCCGTATTTGTGGGAATATTTTCTACCAAGAGCTCCTTGTTGCCATTCGCCATCATTATCGTTGATCTGCTTCGCAGATAGAACTGATATATACTGAACATCCCTCCAGGTCAAAGTGGGGTTTGCTTCTAGGATCAATGCATATATACCAGCAGCTAAGGGAGCCGCAGCAGACGTACCCCCATGAGCATCTGAGCATTGACCATTGATATCTGTGGTATGAATAAATTCATTGCTACCCGACGAGTAGGTAGTTACCATCAAAGCAGAACAACTTTCAGAATAGGCAGGATGTAATCCCTTGTGATCTAGCGCACCCACTGTGATGGAATAAATAGAATTTGTATATCCATCGTAGTTACAATTATCACCAAATAAACCACCATTTCCACTTGCAAATACGTAGACGGCACCCTTTTTGTCCCTCCCTTCCTGGACACCTTTTACAAGAGCTTTTCTAACCAAGTCGGTTGGACCCTGTAAATGTTTACCATCATCTGCAGGACCCCAAGAACACGAGTAGATATCGTTGATATCTAGTCCATAGATTAGGGATGCAGCTTCCTGTTCAGCAGTGATTTCACCACTGAGAATTCTTATTCCTGATAATTTAGCGTTGTATGCCACACCAACACCGCAAACATCGTTAGGAGCAGCCGCAATCTCACCCGCACAACGTGTGCCATGGTAATCATCATGCAATCTTGGTTTGGGTAAGTTAGTATTGTCATTAAAATCCCATGAACCTTCCTTACAAAAATTATCTTTCAAATCTTCATTTTCATAATCTAATCCATCGTCTACAATAGCAGTCACAACACCGTGGCCAGTAATATTTTCATACCAAAGTCCAGTTGCATTAACATCATTACCTGGATAGTTGGTATTTATCAAATGCCATTGTTTTTCAAACAAAGGATCATGAATATTTAATCTTGATTCGGCTTCCTTCAAGGGAATCATACTTGAGTCTATAGGAGTTCTCTTGTACAATCGTTGCGGTAGCAGCTCTTCATAAGAGATAATCATACCGTCCATACCCAATTCCCTTTTAAAATGAGCATTACCATTATGATCACTATCATTCTTTAATGTGGAAAAAACTAGGTGTGAATCCAATCCGCGCACGGCGTGCTCAAATTTCCAGTGTGGATATCTTTTCTGTAGTTCATCTATACTTGATTCACTTTCAATGGCAAAATATTGACGTAGTTCATGGTCCTTTGCGGATACCCATTGAGCATATCCCTCACTTGCCGTATAAATTGTAGCAAGCAGCCTCGTAATTGTGCTTGCTTTCATCCTTTATGCATCAAAACACAATCACAGTTCTTAAGCTATCCCTTTTGCAATTTCAACCTAGCTGCTAATTGAATCTTACTGTAATCCTTAGCTATATTTCTTTTTGAAGGTGGACACTTGTCCCGAGTTGTGTGTTGTTTTCTCAACGGTTGTTTTCCTTTCGTTTTCCTCGACGCTCTGGGCCGAAATAAACGTTGATCTACTTCTACAATATAACGGCTATTAAATATATAAACTATTCATTTCGCCAGTGCTCCCATTGGGTCCCATAATGGCAATAAAATTGGTTTTTCTTGTTCATCATGGAATTTTTTTGCTAACTCTTGTGGTAGTTGGTCTATATCAGCGACAATTTGGAAGGAGTACTGTTCAAAATACTCGTGAGTCATAACGTATGAACCTTCTTTACCCGAATCTTTACCCCAAGAATTTTCTACGCGGTAACGAAGTGGTTTGCCTGTCGATTCGTCTACATGGACCCCAGTGATTAACATAGCATGGGTCATTAACGAGTCACCATAACGAATACGAGCTTCCTTGGATTGTTTTAAGTGGTAACCAATAGCCTCGTAGTTCCATGATTGCAAATCCATGATACCAAATTTTTTATTCATATATCGAGGTGTATGAGATCCAAAGAAAACAGCCTTGTTGTTCTTAATACGATCGACTACCAATCGTGACAAGGTCTCATTATCCAAATTCAAATACCTTACCGTTTCGCCTCCCAGAACATTACCCAAACGATCAATTTCAATGATGCGGCCATATTCATGACGTGGGTCATTAATTAGTGAAACCGGTTTCGAATCGTCCAGTTGGGCGTATTCTTTTGCAAATTTCAGAGGGGTGGTTCTAATGGTGTGCAATTTCTTGTCTTTGTCTGAGTAAGTCCAACTAAATTCCTCATCAGGTTGCACTGGTGGTAGATCCATGAAAAGAGTAAAAATTTCGAATAACTCACGTTGCATGGAAGTTAATTTATCAGCAATATCTTCATCAGAAGAAAATTCACGAAGTTCTTGAGCAAAATCACGTAATTTAGAAGTGAGCAAAGCATTCCATTTACTCGATGAAGTGCTCGAATAAGACAAATCTCCGTAGATATCCTTTGGGATTAAACCGTATTTGCGAACCAAATTAAGAAACATGCTGTACTGACCACCATCTTCAGTAGGTGACTTCAACAAGTGTTGGACCAATCTTGAATCTATGGATTCTTTGCGGGTCTGTACAATTTGATCCAGGAAATAATTGGCCTTTTCTAATTTATCATAGAAAAAGAGGTACGCCTGTGATATTTCGAATTCTTTTAAATTCAAATTTTGAATAATATTGAGTCTTAACTGATTAGTCGCTGCAAATAACCAACAACGACCTGATGATCTTTGATTGGTAACTGGTAACTGGTCTACTGTAACTTGGTGGTTGAAGGAGCGATTTTCAAATTCTTGTAGACGACTACGATTCAAAAGGGCATCATCAGCGTTGTAATTCTTGAGCACGGTGGCCGCTAAACGGTGAGCACGATCGTTTTTAAGTTCCTTATCCCAATGAACCAGGTTACGAATGCTTAGGCTTGACATTCTTCGTGCTAATGGTGTCATAATATTCAAACCTCTTTCCTATAGTATTAGTAATGTATACATTTGGCTGTATATATATATGCGTAAGATTTACGGCCTTCGCCTTTTCATTTACGTTTCACGGTGTTTGCAACCAAAAATCATTCTACCAATAGAATCGAAGGAATGAGTGCCAAGCTTTCCGAGGATGACTTAAACGATTATATTGCTCCTGGGCCAGTGTGTGTTAACCCTGCTGGGAGTTCTTCCAATAAGGCTTCTTCTGCAGCAAACGGGACATCATCTGGTGAACTAGAAGTAGGACAAGAATCAAGTGAGCCTGAAAAAGTCTCTATATCATTGCAAGACTGTCTGGCATGTTCGGGGTGTATTACGTCGAGTGAAGAAGTTTTATTGAGTAAACAGAGCCACACGGTTTTCCTTGATGCATGGAAGAAGCTCCCATCATCTTCCAAAATTTTAGTGATTAGCGTTGCTCCTCAGTGTAGATTGTCTTTTGCCCAGTATTTTGGAATACCTTTATTTCAGATGGATACAGCACTCTTAAATATATTTGCTAACGTCTTACATTGTCGGTATGCGGTGGGTACGGAATTAGGTAGAGCTATTGCCATTCAACATACAAATGAAGAGTTGCTTAAATTGAAAAAGCAGAATAATAATGCAGCAGGTAGCGTGAAGAAGAGTCTGCCACGTCTGTGTAGTGTGTGTCCTGGGTTCGTTCTCTATGCGGAAAAGACAAGGCCTGAGTTGGTACCGCTATTACTTAATGTCAAATCTCCTCAACAGGTGACAGGTTCACTGTTGAAACAGACTTTACCACCAGAACAAGAAATTTATCACTTATCGATCATGCCTTGCTTTGATAAAAAATTGGAAGCTTCGAGACCTGACGCCATAGAGGAAGGAGTTGATTGTGTTTTGACACCAAGAGAATTTTTAGCTATTATGCAAGAATTGGAAATTGATCTGAATGATCATTTAAATGTAGATTTGAAGGTGTCAGCATATGAGTTATCACCACCGGGTTGGGATCCACAGTTACACTGGGCTTCTAATGCTGGTAGCGGTTCAGGGGGCTACGCATTCCAATATGCTAGGTATCTACATGCATTGACTCCTGGTTCCCAAATAAACATTTTAAATGGTCGTAATGGTGATGTTCGTGAATATCGTGTAACGGCTATTGATGACCAACAAAAGGTTTTTGGATCAACAAGTGAATTATACGGGTTTCGTAACATTCAAAACATGGTGAGGAAACTTAAAGGAACCCAAAGGGCTGGACGCGTAGTTGTTCGCAAGCGTGGTGCTAACAAGAGTGATTCGGCTGAAAATGGTGGTGGCATGCAAGCCGATCCCTACGAAACGGAGTTTATCGAAGTAATGGCCTGTCCTGGAGGTTGTATTAATGGTGGTGGTCTGTTGAGCGGTGAGAGTAGTGTTAAGCGTAGAGCCACTGCTCAAATCCTGGATGAAAGGTATGAGAAGGAATTGGAAGAGTTAGACCCCTTGAAGCTGTCTTTGGGAGCCATTTCCGAGAAATCTTACGAATATGAATTCCATGCAATTGAAAAGACTACGGACATGGTATCCATGAGCAGTGCTTGGTGATTGGGATTATTTAGTACTATAGTAGATGGTATTTATTGGAGTTTGTATTTTATGTTTTGTTAATAGTGACAAGTTTTGGAAATCCTGAATTTTATTGTTACACGGCGACATGAGAAAGCTATGAGCGAGCTACGAGCTTCTACAACTATCTTATGGCCGTACAAGACATATCAATCTAGTGCACTACTTGCCATTAAACTACAAATTTTTGACTGTGTTAACAGTCCTATGAAATTCATCACAAGATGTGATATTCGTTCAAGTACCAGTAAAATAAAAGAAAAGGACCCTGTCAAGAAGATACTGAAGCCAAGAAGTATCAAAGCTAGCTATCATACATATACATGCCTACATATATGCCTATGTATATATATATATATAACGGCTATACCTAGCCTTAGATGATAGCCGCTCAAGTGGGCAGAAAACATGAAATTAGGGATACTTCGGTAGGGTAACACTAAATTAGTCACTATATAAGAACAATTTACCGCTGATGTCCACTTGAGCTTATATACGCTACCTTATATTTACAAAGGTTCTGAAATGAATTGAAGAGAGAGTGGAAAGGCTACGATTTTACCGAGATATCTCTGGGGTATGGAGCATATCAATGGGAAGACCTTAGCATAAACAAACATAGATTATTCTTCTGCGCCGATAACCTCGTATCGACATATTGGTTACAACTAATGTATGAGTGCAAAAGAAATTTCCATGTGCTAACGTCTCTAAGCGTCAGATAAGATTAAGCTTCCAAATTGTTTTCAGACATTTATGCGATGCTTTGGTATCACTAATAGCATAGTCCTGCACATGCATAGTACTATGTTTTCCTCTTGTGAGAGACTAGGCAGCGGTATAATGGATGGAGGTTTTGGTAGTGCATCACGTGATATTCAGAGTTATTAATCGAAATATCCTTGAAGAAAGCCTAAACAGGCCCTACTCAACTCGGTGACTCTGTTCGAGAACAATATCACTCCCTACACTTCACATGAAAGGGGGGACAAGGGAGCTACGCATTGATCCACTTGACGATAGCTCTTTGCCACCCATGACCCGAAAAAAAAAAAAAGCCCGCCTTTGTATATTACCACTCAAATCCCCTGCGATAATAGATAGGGTGCGTCAAGGTATTACAAAAAACGTTCATGGGGCAGATCACTATCCACAGTAGGTCCGGTTTAGGGCATTCGTATTTGTGGATTTGGTAAATTTCCAACAGTCTGCGATACGGTTGCTGTCTTGTTCTCGCTTACAAATTATAGGGGGGGTTTCTACGCGAGCGCAGAGTGGATTTCCTAGGGGAGTTGTAGATATAAAAGCTGAGTGCTCAGCCAAAAATTCTCCGAGCTCTTCCCGAGAATCCTTAAAGCAGAACAAGGATACCTAACATGTCCATTGAGTACGCTAAAGACACTTCGGTCGTTGTGTTTGGTGCCTCTGGTGACCTTGCAAAAAAGAAGACTTTCCCAGCTCTTTTTGGTCTTTTCAGAGAGGGCCATTTAGATCCATCTACCAGAATTTACGGTTATGCCCGTTCTAAGTTAACCAAAGAAGAATTGAAAGAGAGAATTCTACCTAACTTGAAGAGGCCATCTGGTGCCGAGGGTGATGCCAAGGTGCACAAGTTTTTCACCATGTTGCATTACGTTCATGGTCCTTATGATACACCTGAGGGTTACGTCAAGCTGAGAGAGGTTATTGAGGAGCATGAAAAAGAAGTCGGAGTCAAGGAGCCCCATCGTTTGTTCTACTTTGCTCTTCCACCAGGTGTCTTCTTGAACGTTGCAACCGAAATCAGAAACAACCTATACGTCCCTAATGGTGGTACTAGGCTGATTGTGGAGAAGCCATTTGGCCATGATTTGAAGAGTGCCAGAGAGTTACAGGAAAACTTGGCACCTCTATTCTCTGAGGAAGAAATATACAGAATCGACCACTATTTGGGGAAGGAACTTGTAAAAAACCTGTTGGTGCTTAGATTCGGAAATACTGTCCTAAACGCCGCTTGGAATAAAGAGAATATTCAAAGCATCGTCATCTCATTCAAGGAACCATTTGGTACCGAGGGTCGTGGTGGTTATTTTGATTCCATCGGTATAATTAGAGATATTATGCAAAACCATCTGTTGCAAGTGCTTACTCTGGTCACCATGGAACGTCCTGTTTCGTTCGACCCAGAATCTATTCGTGACGAGAAAGTTAAAGTATTGAAGGCATTTGCTCCGGTTGACCACAAGGACATGTTGGTTGGTCAGTATACCAAGTCTGCAGATGGTTCTAAACCAGGTTACAAGGACGATGAGACTGTGGACCCCAAGTCCAAGCAGCTAACCTTCGCAGCTGTGCCATTCAGAATTAATAACGAACGTTGGGATGGTGTCCCAATCATCATGAGAGCCGGTAAGGCTTTGAATGAAGGTAAGGTTGAAATCAGATTGCAATACAAGGACGTTGCATCCGGTGTATTCCAAGACATTCCTCAGAATGAATTGGTTATCAGAATTCAGCCAAACCCAGCGGTTTACATGAAGTTTAATGCCAAGACTCCAGGTTTGTCCAATGTCGCTCAGGTTACAGACTTGGACTTAACTTACTCTAGCAGATACAAAGACTTCTGGATCCCCGAAGCTTATGAGGTCTTGATTAAAGATGCTTTGGAGGGAGACCATTCTAACTTTGTCAGAGATGATGAGTTAGATGTTAGCTGGAAATTGTTCACTCCATTGCTGGAATATTTGGAAGGTCCTGAAGCACCACCCCCAGTTGAATACCCTTATGGTTCTAGGGGTCCACGTGGTTTGAGGGAATACCTAGAAAAGCATGGTTACCACATTTCCGAGCAACACAATCATCCTTACACTTGGCCAGTTACTTCTCCTGACTCTAAGGAACGCATTAGAAGGGCAAGTCGTGCAGGTGAGCTGTGAGCTCTATATATGATCATATCCCACTCAAAGGAGTCTTATAAATTGTATACATAAGTCAATCATACATGTAGGACAGTCAGTTAATGTTCTTTTCAAGACTAATGCAGAAAAGTTTCATGTTTAGTGTACACATTAATTAATATTACAAATGTATGCGAGGAGATAGTCTGGTTAGGTCTATTCGATTTAGGAGCAAAAATTAATTATTAGTACCACCTCGCGTCACCACAGATGTGGAATGTTTCATTTTAACAGTTCTATCAACTTCAAAATCAGAAAAATCTACAGCTCTGGACTTTACTTTTTCATGAATATACTTTTGAATTGACTCGTATTCGTCTAATTTCTTATCTTGCACATCCCTCATTAACGACATCAAAAATTTCGGAACTATCCCCATGTCTTCATTGCGCGTAATAAGGAAATCCACAACTTCGATGGCCAAAAAGTAGTGTCCACCCTCATTCTGAGCAAAAGTATCATAAACAGGATCAGGAACTTCAGGAGATGGTCCTCTAGGAGCACCATCATCAGGTAACCCGAGAATATTTGGAGTTATCACCGTAGAAAGATTGTGAATATCCATCTTGGATCCCACTTCATTTTCCATGTGAGAGAATGAACCAGTCCAACATAAAAATGAAAGTAAGACTTCTAGTACGTTTCTATTGTTTTCAGGAAGGACGCTGTAAATCAAATAGATAACTCTTTGTCTTTCATGTTCTTCTTCTAATTTGGCAGCATTAATCCACAAATTGTACAAAGAAGTAGTCAACAATGGATCTGGAAGCTCTCTGATGAATTTTTTCAGTAAGGCTGACAGCTGAATTGCATTTTCTTTAGATAAGTCAGGAGTCTCGCCAGGATTACTATCAATAAATAAGGCCAATTCTTTCAAACGCCTAATATTACCATTTTTCCTAAAAATACCTTCCACTGACATATCCATCTGTCTAAGCGATGATATTAGTTCATCCACGATAATCGGTATTCTAATCTTAGAAGGACCTACGCCGAGATCTGACTCAACTCCAAATTTTTCAGACAAGATATCTAATGAAGTACCAAACACTTTTAGGGGTTGATCCTGTCTTCTTGGCTCTTTATTCATCTTATTTTTCATTCTCCACCAAAAACTACTAGAAGGACTTGGCTTTTCAGCTTTCAAAAGGAAAGGGCCCAATTGCGACGGATCGAAGTCTTCAGTAACTATCCTCCTATCCAACACCAAAAGAGACAAACTTATTACTCTTAACAAATTCAATTCCACAGTGTTCAATTCAGAATAATAGACACCACTTTTTTTAGCTAACACACCAACATCTTCATCATCACTTTGTTTCAATTTTTTGAAATATGTAAATGCATTTGGTCTCAATTCTCTTGCCTGTTCAGCGGCCACAATTCTGGAAATATCATCTAAAGTTAAAGTCTTTGTATTGCTGAAAACATTCCCTGAATTACTATCAAGAGAACTAGCTGGTTCTGTTTTTATTACTAATTCTTTGTTTTTATCTGTGGGTTTGAAATTAACGTCAGATTCAGTGGTCTCTAAAATGACCGACTTCCTAGCCTCGGACTTGTTGCGTTCCAATTGAACGTATTCTCGCCTTGACTTCAACCTCTTAATGTCATTAAGGGTCCTAATATATATTTGCTGCATTAACATCGATTGATTGACATCATTTCCATCCTTTTTTACAGCTTTCGTTTTCAGTTGGACTTCAAGAACGGCCTTAGACCGAACTAAGGCAATCTTGAGAAGGAAAATTAACTGTGCCAACTTAGTCACATATTTGAAACCAGGTAATGACATAGGATCCTCTACTGAACAATTTGAACACAAAATATGATCCAAATCCCTATTATAGGTGGCATCTCCTTTATCTTGTGGCTTAATCCTCTCTTGACAAAGAGAGCAGTAAAAGCAATGCAGGTGCCATCTGTTTTGGTGATACTGAATACAATCTTCCTGAATATATTTCCTACAAGACGCACAATTATCAGTTGCATTAATCGAAACATCAATAAATGAAAATGGATCACCCTCGAAGATTTCATTTCTTTCTACTTCACGTAAAAACTTTACCAACGAATTTGGAGAATGCATCTGTCGATTCCTCTCAAGAGCATTATAAAGGCCATAACGTGTCAAAAGTTTCAAAAAATGAGTTAATCCGGTGATTACAGACATAAAGGATGAGACAGTAATTTTGGTATCACGAGGTTCCGAACCCATCTTTCTCAATAGTTGCAAATAAATCATAATTTTAGTAGAAAGGTTACGAGGAAATTTGCTGTATTTCAGGTTCATATTTTCGTTGTTATTATTAGTCTCAGGAGCAGTTAATGAAAGCCTATGATGACTCAAAACTGGTGATACTTCAAAATTCGAACTCTCAACGGAGCCCAATGCTTTGAAAAGACATTCTACTTTCAAGACAAACAATGCAGTAGACTCAATGCCTTTTAATTGATTAGAATTTGCCAAATACTGGAACATATCCGATATACAAGCGGCTGTTTCTTCTTCATATTTGTAAAGTACAGACCAAGTCTTCGATAGAATGGAATTGAAAGCCTGCATCTGTTTTTCCAATTCAGTCGGCAGTGGGTTCAAATCTGAATCTTCTGGATTATCCTTTTTAAACTTGACAGTGGGGAAAGATGGTAATCCCAACGTTTCTGCTGATAAATTAACATGCCAATATTTGTGAATACCATAACATTCCGGATGCCAAGTATAAATCTCTTCGCCCTTAGGAAATTCAATATACTGGTCAGAAATAGGATAATGGCACCCATTACAACGTTTAGAAAAATATTTGAGAAAGTGGTATTTGCAATACAATTGATCTTGAAACATAAAGCATTTTTTTACACCACAGGGTGTCCCACAAATCGTACATGAAAAATGTTCTTCATCATACCTCTCACCAAAGGCCGTATAATACAACCCACGAAGTGGCTTATCACAAACATGGCATAATAAGTTATGTCTTTTGAAATAATCGTATTGGCATAACAGTATGGTATCTTTACCCTTTTCCACCTCATAGGGGAAATATTTAGGCTTTAAAAAACGTCCCACAATCAGCACATGTAAAACAATCTTCATGGTAGTATTTACCAAGGGCTTTTAAAGTGGTTTTTCCTTGACGACTACCTTGCATAATAGGATTACCACACCGAGAACATATTTTCTTCGAACCTCGGGATCCATGATGCGGCAGTTTATTAGGACCTGATCTCGGATTATTTGAATTAATGGGACGACGGTTGCGGGAATGATGAGGATTTGGACGCTGAGGTGGATGTTGAGGGATATGCTGTTTGGCTTGCGTCGGCTGAGCATCAGGCATGGCCTGCATTTTTTATTAAAAGATACCAATTTATTAAGTCTCAGAAAACAATGAAATACTAAAATGTAAAGGAAAAAAAAAAAAACAAAAAACAAACAATAACAAAAGGGTGAAGACTCGAAAATCAAACTAAAACAACTTATTTTTCTTGAGTTAATGAAATCTTAAGACTCTAATTAGGGAATTTAGTCGGAATAGTCCCCAACACTTCGCGTTCTACTCTGCAACTAGTTAGTGTAAATCACTCTTGTAGACTGTTGATCGAAACTTCTCTCCAAACTTTAAAGCTTGCAGTGCTCCCAATTTCTCCTCTTTAGAATTCCATCTAATATTTCTGGAATGGACTCACTCACGTACCTTGTAAGTTTTGTGGAATATCCACCTACTGTTGAAGAGAATGTCATAATCGATGCGTTTGTTTACATATCCATTTCGTTACAAGTGATCAAAGAGATCCATCACCTTCTCTCTTCCTAACATAAAACCACGTGAGAGGTGTGAAGTTACAAGCTGAGACAAATATACGACAAAAATACTTTATATTTATTCATTAATTTAATGAGCTACGTCTTGGCATTTATATTTCTCATTAATACTGTTAATTTGATCCTTATCGAACTGATTCGATACGCCCTGCAATGCTCTTACTACAGCCTCCGTAGCACCTATTAATGGACGTATGATAGCTACCGGAGCTACCTTTGCAACAGTTACCGCAGCTGCCGCTGTTCCAGCTCGTGTATTTTTTAATTTCTCCCTTAGTTTTCCAAACTACGTCGTAGACAAGGTGCATGTGTTTCTCTAAAGAAAAGTAAGCTTCTTCAAGACCCTTGTGCAGATCTAGTGGTTGATCAGCATAAAGACTAACAATCTTGGGTTGTCCACCGTCTCTTTTGGATGCATCAATTACCAATGCAGCAGGGCTCTGTCCCCTAATTTTTGGGTTGCTACCGCCGACTAATTGATCCTCTTGCAATAAAGTTTCCATATCTACCACCTGATCATTTGTATGCGGTTTTCTACCATCGACACCAGAACCTCCAAATATTTCCTCTGTATTTTCCAATAATGTTTGCGTACCAGACGCTAGTTTCACACCAATTTTGACAAAATGTCCGGTAGTCGTCTTCAGAAAGACGTTACAACCATTTTTAAGACTCTTACCAAATCTACGATCTTGTCTATACTCTGAAATCGGTACCGTAATCAGAGCTTTGGCACCTGATCCCAAAGCTGCAATTGATTTTACAGGTGCAAAACCTTCTAAAACCCCCGGAAGTTGTTTAGAAGCGATATCAGGAGCCCATACAGCTTTTAGATTCGACATCAATTCTGGTCCCCCATTAACACCGTAAAGTACGACGCCCTTCAAAGTTATTTTAGCACCCTCTAAAATAAAAAAATTCATGAGTTCACTGGTGTGACCGGAACGTAACCCAGCGTAATCCACCTTTTTGGGCTTATAATCTAACTTCAACTTCACAGAGTTGGTATTGAATTTTGGAAAAAAAATCGTGTCTGGATACTCATCCACCAACTCGAACCTCCTATCCCTAAATTCTCCAAATTTAACGAGAAAATCAAGGGCATCCTGATCTACATGTAACCTCAAGGGTGCAATATCCAAATTTACAATTAATTCTGTAGCCATCAAAAAATCAGTTGGACGTACCGTTGATAATTGAATATTGAACATCGATCTATCACGAGGCCATTGCTCATGACGAGATAATGTCAAAAATTTATTCCATGTAGAAGAAGGTACATTATCAATAACTTCAAATTTCTGAGCTGATATATCACATTTGTTTAGCAAATCAGCTGACCAATCCGATTCTTCTTTAGAAGGATTATCTACTTTGTAACTACTAAAGCTAAGCTTTAATTTTTCCAACAACACCAAGGCCTTATAAAAACTTGAAGGACGCAAATTAGCTTTCCTAGAAAAATTAGTAGACTTTTGTTCACCTTGGACCTCCTCACTTACCCTTTTCCTTAGATTGACATGATCGGCGGTATTTGCCGATACATAAATAGAATCAAACACTGCTGATTCCACACGACCTTCTCCCTGATTTCCACTTTCTACTGCCTTTATTTCACTATCAACTTGGTCAATCGCACGTGATATGGACTTCCTAGTGTATTTCCAATCATATCCATCAAACAGTTTCAATATTATTTTACCTACTTCTAAATCAAGTGTTACCTCAATATCATTTGTATCTCCATCAATATCCGTCGAGTCTTCTCTTTGTGTGCTATCTAAATAATCCTCATGAAAATTAATTGTCTGATTAGTAAAATCTGATGAAGAGTCATTTGTGGTATTATCCAATGATTCCCCTTGATCTATGCTATTTCCAACATCATGCGTATTTCCTGCATCGATGAAGCTATTCTCTATGACTATCAAATCGTCTCTGCTCCCCACGCCCTCCTCATTCTCATGTTTGATATGGGAGGAATTAAAAAATTCTACATCCACGTCTTTGAAAACATCCACTAATTCTTTATTATTATAATTATATTTTTGTTCGTCGGGAAAAGTCATAGGGAGCTTCAAATCAATACAGAGTTGTATCATGGTATGTGCAGAATCCGCACATAACGAGAGTGATAAACCATGTAACTTAATCGCCAAAGATACAAGATCTTTGCAAAATTGAACACTTAACGATATGGTTTCAAGCTTCCCAATCGCCGAGAATCCCTGGTGAACATAATAGGAAACTACAGATGGTCGCTCCTTATTTTCTTGTTGTTTAACATTAGAAAAATCGTCGATCAACAGCAAAGTTCCATTGTTCAATAAACCCTTGGACTGGGTTGTTTGTGTCTTCCCGCTCATAGTAAACCGGTCAATTACGACTACCAGGGCCGCAGTTAATCTATAAGGAATTAAAAAAAATGAGGAATCTAGCAATTTGAGTTCCCAAGAATGTGAAACATAGGTAGATTCTTCAGAATTTCCTGTTCGTTGACTTTCTTGTCTTGAATTTCTTAAAAGATCCAACCATTTAGCATAATAATAAAGTGCTACATTGCACAAAGTAATTTTCATTCTTCCACTACTTTTACATTGAAGGAACAATATTGGCTTATCACTTTTCCTTTGCATTATGGGTTCCAAGAAAACTTGGGATTTCTTTGAAGACAGCCTTTCCAGAAAAATATTCTTAGAAAATAAAATCAGATTTCCTTCCTCTGTAACAGCAATGGCAATATTAGAAAGAACACCATACAAGGTACCAAAATGGGGTCTTAAAAAGTTCTTTACCTTAAAGTTGATCGAATCTATAACCAACGCAAACGATGCTGTAGCCATATTCTTATAAATAATGTTAGAAGAGTGTAATATCCGAACACTCCTTTTCAGGTAAGAGTTTTTTCTCTCTTTGTTCTTTGTTTTATCCGAAATGTGTAAAGAAGGTACCAATTCTTTGAGATCTTTTATCAAATCCTTCAAAGTTGAAAAGTCATCCTCTATAATTACTTCTTTAATCCCACAGAAAGTTTTACTTGTTAATAAAGATTCTTCTAAGTTTTCATCAAAAAAGTTTAATTGTATTCGAGACTTAGATATAGCGGCAGAAACACCTAAAAGGTTTAATAACAAATCAAAAGAATCTCCCCTCTTTCTTAAAACTTTAATAGAATTAGTCTTAAAAACATTGGATGCAGTATTAGAACCCACATCATCTACCTTTAAAAGTAATTCGTAACCATCCATACGTAAAGCAATAGTTAGCGATCGAGTACCTGTAAGAATACGCCGTTCTTGTGTCGGTAATTTAGGTTTCGAAGAACCCACTATAGCGATTTTACTTTCTAATAATGATACAAATTCACCCAAACGTTGTGAAAATGCAAAAAGCTCGGAAAAAGCTTGAACAGTCAACGAAATGCTGATATCATGCAATAACGAAAAACGTGACTCATTAAGTTTGATTAAACCACGAATTATAGGCGTATCAGTACAACTAGAATTTAATCCTCCACCTTTGAACTCAAAAGAATCGATAGTTATGACATATTCCTTACTACCCAAACTGTCTAAATTTATAGTCTGAAAACAGAGACTGAAATCCTGGGCGAAATCTATCCTAACCAAATTGACCTTAATGGCTAAAAATGCAATACTTTCTAAAATATCCTGTTCCCTTTGAAACCTTCTATACCCCGATAATGTACTTGGTTGTGGGGTTTTCCCTGATGACTCCTTAAATATTAGTCGTATCAATAAATCCAAAATGGATTCATCTAATTCTAACAGAGAATCCATCGAGATGCGTACGTTGTCAATATCCACAAGCAAATCCCTCAGACTTAGGTCATCGATCGATGACAACCCTTCAAAGGATATATCAACAGAATTGACAAATACGAGTTCCATTCCATCTTCAGATTGTTCATCTGAGGCTTCTGAACCCATAGTATTATTGCTGGTAGTATCGTTCCACTTTTCCTGGTTTTCCAAGGCACTCATATAAAGCGATGCAGGCTCTGCTTGCGAATAATAAAGAGTATTCGCCATCTTGGGTGAACTCGGTACATCTGGAACCTTTTTTCTTTTATGCACAGTTATATTATGAAATTTAATCCTTCTTACATTATTTTCCACTGTGTCTAACAACACTTTCTCTAATTTTACTTCTATTATCTCTTCGTTTCCACATAGAATTTTCAATCTTATATCTTCTAGGGTAATCATCAACTTTGATAAGGCCACATTGAGTATCCGGTTTCTTACATTCTCTAATGTACTTACTGCTGGTACCGCTTCAACTTCTTCTCTACTACTAACACTACTGCTACTACTCGTTGTAGTCGGGCTATTTAAAATTTCTGAAGCAATATCTTCACCAGCGCCAGCTCCATTACTACCATTATTTCCATTGGTTCCAGATTGATTGGAATCTGTAAATTGGATAATGGAATTAGTCAAATCATGCATACTTTTTGCTAGAGAAAAGGTTCTTGAGGTACTTTCTTCTTTTGAAGCTTTAGATTTTACCACAAACTCTAGACTCTTACCATTAATACCAACACCTCCGGAAACATTCAATTTTAAATCTAAGTGTCCAATCTTACCGCTCTCAACTTCCAGTCCCGGTATTTTAATTTCACTTACAGCTAAATCTAAGTCATCAAATGAAAACTGTGAACTTGAGCCAAGCGACACATGCAGATGGGATAAATCCACATTAGAGAAAATCGACACTTGCTTTAGTACATGAAACAAGAGTCTCTTTTGAATAGTTTGGGGCAACCAAAAAGCCATGTCAATGTGCAAAAATATGCTGGTTTAAAGGCAAAACACTGCCCGTAATAATAATAATGATAAAAAAAAAAAATAACTAAAAAAGGAAACAACAAAACTTAATGATCCCAATTTCTTGGGAACTTAAAGTGGTTCCTTGTAATGCTTCTGTCTTTACCGTTAATTCGTTAATTTTCTAAGTCTCCATGTATTGCTAATTAGTATTTGACATCGCCCCTTCTTCATATTATATCCCTTGTATCTTCGATCGATACGAATGTGAAAACAATCACGTGATCAATCAGAGAAATATTATCATGAATTAGCATTTCTATCAGTAGAAGGAAGACTGGATTACTGAGATCCTCTCCATCTCTCGATCTTCTTCTTCTTTTTTTTTTTTTTTACACCTGCGTTAAAATATTAAAATCTTTTTCTACATTTGTGCCTTTGTTATGGGTTTCAAGCATTGTAGATTTAAACTTAGACCAATACAATCATGGGAAAAGACCAAAGTATTGAGAAATTTCCAGATGTATGGGGAAGCGCATAGTGAAATCCAATTGACTTGTGCCTTCTTCTAATGTTGATATTTCGGGATGTTGTGGCCTCTATCAATCTTTAACATTTTTCATAATTACTCAATTCGCTCTATCTAAGAACAGAAAAAAAAAGCGTTATACAGTTTTAAAGTGAAGGCGCAACAATCGAGCTCACCCATACTGAATCATTAACTGAATTGTTTAGAATCGAGTCACTAGGTTGTATTTCACCCCTTTGATCGTGTGCTCCTGTAAGCTGTAATCAATGAAGGTATATCCTGTGATTACTGTTCCAAAAGGTCAATTTATTGTCATCGATGGGTTTCTGGTTAAACTAGGAGCAGATGAAAGGGAATCAGGTGAAATGTTTCTGAGGGATGCTAGAAACTTACTTACCTTCGAAGGATGGAATATTCTTAGAAACTCTTACTATCCTAATGCACTGATTAAGTTAAAAGAAATAAGATCTAACTTTTACTTAACTGATAATCTGTCATTTTTTAATTTAATGAGAAATAAGATATCAGTAATTTTCATAAAGAATCAAGGTCGATTTTATTGTCGGCGTGTAGATTCCAATAAATCGACACATGAAGCACTCAGTATAAAAGTTGGAGACAAGGGTCAAAGGGTAAAGTACGTTGTTTATGACAAACCCATCAACAAACTGGACTATTCAGCGGATGAGTTATATGTACAACAAAACCAAGATCTGGACGAGGTTAAACCAATTCTATTGAAGAATACACCTCCAATGGTAAAAGTGGATAAAGAGAACCCTATTTTGGACAACATATTGTTTGTACCAGAAAACAAACTGAGTAAATTAAAGCACTATCCTATAAGGAAAACACATCTACGTAAGATTGAAAGAGAGGAAAATGAAAAAAGATTAGCAACTCTATGGGAATTAAAAGAAAAACTTTTGAAAATTTGTTTTGAAAGTTGCTTTTGGCAGTTGGAAAGGCTGAGGTCAAAGTGTCATCGTAAAGACTTACTGGGTAAATTTGAAGATTGTAAAGATCAGATAAAAATTAATCTGTTAGACATTAATAACGCCTATTTTCCCTTACTTATACAAGAGTGGTTTGGAGCTTTCCCTGCTTTGACGAAAATTAATGATAATTATGGTATTGTGGATAAATTTGTAATTGATTTACCTGCCAAACGCATAGTTGATCCAGAAACTATAGAATTGTCTTTAAAGGAAAGAGTATTTTTACAAGAAAAAAATATTATAGATTGGAGTGCTCTTAAGCTGTTAAGAGGACCAATTCCAATCCATAATACTGTGCTATTTGACCACGTTAATTGGGAATTAAAGAAATTTTCAAAAGATCATCAAGGCCATATATCTATATTAGACGGTAGTAATGAAAATTTCGCAGACTCAAACTCAATGGTGTGCCGATGCATAGCTGTTAATCTCAAGGAATTTGGGATCATTTACTTATATGAAAGTGTAAACGATAAAGGTGCCTTCTACAGACCTCAACTCCCCCCTCAGAGTTTCAAGCCTCCGAAAGATGTTGGTGACAAAAAACACAATAAGCTTATGAGAAATTTAAGCTTTTTTGTAAGCTACGGTGGTTTAAGAACATTGTACATCAAAACTTTTGAACAGTTTAAGTCTATACACAGCAAGACTCATTGAGAGAACACAAAAAGGCTGTTTATTAGTCAGCTGGTATTTCATAATATAGAATATGAGCAAATAATAACACAGCGGGCGTTTTAAGGGAGGATATTATCTTCAGATACATACACACGCTAGAAAAACTGTCTTAAAAGTATCTGTGTAACAACTGTGGTTGTTAAAATTTTTTTTGACGAATTAACATTTTGTCGAGCAAACTTCATTTTTGGCTTAAGTAGGTCGGAAAATCTTTTCACGATGTGACCCTCGAATATGACAATATTACATTTAAGACTCCAAACGTAGAGTAGTAGTAATAAAAATAAGCAGAAATAGTTCGAATATTCTACATTGAATATTAGCGAAAATTTCTGTTGTTATTTCGAAAACTAAATAAACTTGGAAAATGTAAAATATCACATTCAAAGGTAAGGACGTCTTTTTTTAAAATACTTTATTTTAATTAACGTTTAGTTTTGAAACTGTGTCTTTCTGTTTAATATAACCAGGTACTGGCCGAAAAAAAAATCAAACAAAGTCACATGGTTTAGTAGAATTTAAGGATTACTTGGCAGCTCTCAAAATTCCGAAAAAAGGCGCCACCCCCCAAAAAAAAAAGAAATAGAAAAGAGTGTCTGGTGATTTCTAGAGCTAGCGTCCGAATTTCCTAATAAACATCTTCAACTGGATACTCAGACTAAATAATTCCTTAAAACGAATTTATTTTTAACAATCTAGTGTTCCTGAAAAGGAAAAGATAGAACAGAAGACAGTAGACGGACCAACAATCGGCTTTTCCTGTATATGATAATATGCTAGAATTACATTAGTAACATCAATAAAAAAGGAAAAAATAGTTTAAAGTTCCAAATTACAACCTTTTTCAACAAACGTTTCACTTTACTTTAGTAAAATATAACACGTACACCACAGCAATTTCTTAATTGGGAATAATAAGCAGGTAATGTATTTGAACATTAATTACTGAATAAAGTCATCAGTAAAGGATAAACTCTTACTGAGAAAACCAAAGGAAATAAATTAAAAGCTTAAATTCAAGACATGACATTCGTAAAGGACTTTAAAATCTTAGTCAGCAAAATGTAGATCATATGTAAACAAACTAAAAGTAAACATAAACACGTGTAAATCATATGTAAACAACCATAGGTAAACAAAACGCCGGTAAACAAAAGCTTTAATACCAATATTACAGTCACAAAAATCAAATTTTCATACAATTTATTAGATTTGCAAAACGGCTCAATATAGCTCTTAATTTTTGACTTCGGATAATATTATGGGGACTTTCAAACTCCATACACCACAGATCCCAAGCCTAATACAATTAACCCATCAGATCAATACACTACTACAACACAATCCATCGCCAGTGCTGGCACAAGCTTCTCAACTCTACTTCCAAGCACTACTTTCCCCCTCCCAACAAGACATCATCAATGCAAATACAAATCTACAACAACTCTTAACAAACTAAATACAACTCTCCCGCTCATATCTTTGATCCACCCACTCCACAAACCCACACTTCGGCTTGACAAAATTAAACTGCTGCGCAAATGTGTCCAATCAATTCTATAATGCTAAAGATAATCCAAAGAATAATGAATTTAAATATCACATAATACGAATGTTTACTAAAAGTTACTTAGATCTCATACGCTTGTTATTGAACTAAATAATAGTTAGTACCACAATACTCTTCTTAAAGTTTTGACCAAGAAAATTACATACCCATCTTCTAACTTGAATTGATGTCAGGCCACACGTAGCACCGACAACATCTCTTTCTCTAGGGGTTAAAGTCTTCTTCTTTTCATATACACTTTCTAGAAATCTGCGACACTCTTTAGAAAATGGCTTTTTTTTAATAACTTCCCCCGATACCCCTTTTAAAGCTGGATCCTTAACAGAGTTTCCATCTATGAGCTGTGCGTATCCACTGTACTCAATGGCAAGAGTACTTAGTGTAATATGAAGGTTTTTACTATAGTTCTGTGAAATGCAACGGATTAATATACTTTTTTCGCTGGTAGAAAGTGATGTATTACTTATAGTCTACCTAGTGTTAGTACTGCTGATGCCGTTCGGATTAGTTCTCATGCATACCTTAAAGATTTTTTGAAAGCTACTTAAATACTGTTGCTGAAGCTTATTTAGCGCGACAAAAGATTCATTGGACATAGTTGACCGCTTTCTATGATGTTCTAGAGGAAGAATAGAATGAACGGTACGCTATTTATCTTGGAGTTCTTTTTTTTTTATTCTTGTACTTTTTGATAACCGGTAATTTTAAGGATACATTTTGAGGCTTCTATAATGAATTACCTTTTATTGTAACATAATTTTTGACAGTAATATATAATGAGTCCGAAATATTAGATATATTCTATGGGGATATGTAATTAAAAACTGATCAACTGAAACTGGGTTTGTCATTCGAACATAAAAAAAAAACAACACAGGTATGGAGTTTGTTTCAGAGTGTATATTACCAAGATCTAATGTCAAAACAGATAAACACAAAGATTTCTTGTTCTTCAAAAATAAAAGGAAATCACAATGCAACTCTCTCAGATATAAATTTGTTGGTCAGAAAGTTAACGAAACTAATAGAGTTGCAGAAATAAACTTATCTAGTGACACAAGTAAAAGTAGCCCCAAGGAAACTAATCAAATTATTACGAGACCAAGAAACTGCTTTATTATTATGAGATCAATCTTCCACAATGTAATTATCCGGTCACTTCAGGAGTATGAAATATCGTCATTGCAACATGTGTCTGCGATCACTTCACAACTATGGGGGAAGAATGATGGAATATTTCAGCTATACTTTGAGCTTCTTTCACAATTTGAAGAGCACTGGCATCTAAACATTTATCCTGAGTATCGTTACCATAAGGTCAATAAAATAAGTCGGCAACTCGAAAATAAGCTCGTCTATCAGAATATGTTAGATCGAATGCGCTATTTCACCGCTTCTTCGCTCATCGCCAATTTGGAAGATATCCTAATACTCCCCCCGGCGCACCCTCCCCCATCCTCCTCCACCTACACATACCCGGCCCTGCGGCGTCCTGCCGCCGCCGCCGCCGCCGCCAAAGCGCAAGCACAAGCACAAGCCGCCAACCCTGCCGCCCCAGCCCCACCTGCAACCAACGCTGAGAGAAATGCAAAAACAAAACCCGCCCCCGGCGGCAAAGTCTCCAAGCAGCGAATCCACCCCAAGAAAAAACCATCGCCCCCGCCCCGCCTACGCCGCCCCGCCTCCGCCGTCCAGCAAATCGCTTCCCTAAAAACTTCACAGAATCACAGTTTATTATTATTACTTTTACTAATTACCGGTTTAAAAATAAAGGTCTTTTTGTACCACGTCCTAAGTAACATATTTATACAATAATACAAATACTTTTGAATTTCTTTTTTAATATCACCTTTAAAACCTCGATATTAACCGCCAATAATTCATCAAGATATTCACCTTTAAAAATTAGCATACATATTTCTGGAAAATTTGTTCGTTAACAACTATTATCTTAACTGTTTACTTACGATTTACGAAAAAATACATTTCTGTGTATGGGTGTATAAATTGATTACTTTTTTTAACAGTTATCGAAACAGAATGCATTATGTAAACAATGCAAAAAATAGATAAGTAAACGGCTATGATATTTTTACAGGGTTTATTATCGGAATAAGGTAAATTCAAAAAAAACCGGAGTAGTAAGTTGTTCTTGGATGTCATTTTTCACGGGAAGCGTTAGTTAATGGAAGTGGTATTTAATGTCCACCATCAGGAAAAAGGTGGAATTTAAACTCCACTGACCTATTCTCGGCGGGACATCAATATCCGCTCTGATAAAATAATAATGTATATAAATGAGAATCAATGAATGAAGGTTTGAAGATTTTTTTTTCTTTCCATTTATTTTATTAATATAGCTTATTCAATTCCGTCAAACACCATAATATTACTTCCAAAGTAGTGCGCGAGCCGATTTGAGTCATTGTTTAAGATATGAATTCCCTCTATAATAAAACGCCTTTGCTTAAACAAATCTTCGCCAACAAAATTTCTCCGCAAATATTTGTTAAATATGAGTGTTTACAACCAAGTGGTAGCTTTAAAAGTAGAGGAATTGGTCATCTTATCTTGCAAAGAGCGAAAGATATAAAAGTTAAAAGTAAAAAGTCACCTCATGTTTTTTCTAGTTCTGGAGGAAACGCAGGGTACGCGGCTGCTGTAGCAGCCCAAATTTTAAATTTACCTTGCACTGTGGTGATCCCTACGTCAACGAAAAAGAAAATGTCTGATAAGATAAGGGAATGCGGCGCTAACGTAGTTGTTCAAGGGTCACATTGGAAAGAGGCAGATTCCCATCTGAAAAATGTTTTAGAAACCCAGGTGAACACTTCAATATCTGAACCTATTTATGTCCATCCTTTCGATAATCCTATCATATGGGAAGGACATTCATCTATTGTCGAAGAAATAATCCATACACTAAGAAATGACAACATAGCACTAAACAAGGTAAAAGGAATTGTTTGTAGCGTAGGTGGTGGTGGCTTGTATAATGGAATTATTCAAGGGTTGGAAAGATATAATTTGGCTACTAAAATTCCTCTTTTAGCAGTGGAGACAAAAGGGTGTCACGTGTTGAATGCTTCTTTGCGTTTAGGTCAATGCGTCGAATTCAACAAGATGGAAAGTATAGCCACCTCTTTATGCACTAGTCAAATATCGTCGCAGACACTTGGTTACGTGGAAAAATATGGTTCGAAATCGATCGTTCTAGAGGATAAGGAAGTTTTACATACTTGCTTAAAGTACGCTGATAATTTCAATATTATCACCGAACCAGCTTGTGGTGCCAGTCTCCACTTGGCATACCACCCTCAGATCATTGAAAAAGCTTTGGGTAAAAGCCTAGGAAAAGACGAAGTAATCATTATCATTGCCTGTGGTGGTTCTTCCAACACGATGCATGATCTGGAAGAATCCCTTTCCAACTTAGGTTAGTTCTCCACAAAAAAAAAATACTTCTCCACTACAACAATATAAAAACATTATTTGAAGGAGGATATTCAAATGCCAGTTTCGTAACATGTTATATAACTACTTCGACGCATTATATTATGCCATAGCGTCCATTGAATTTTGTTTCATATTCTCATTATTTATTTACTTATTTTTCTCCAAAACAAAACAAGACAAAACAAAAACAAAAACAAAAACTAAAATATGAATCTATTTAACATAAAATTATTTTATGCAGGAACTGGTCTTACTTTCGGGACAGTGATCAACCCTTTTTCTTCCTTTAATTTAAGTTGAAGAATTTTTAGAAGTTCATAGATAAGAGAAAGGTTGGAAACTTCAACGCCATTTTCCTTCGCAATTCTCACGGGGTTCCCACAGATAACCTCAATTTCCATAAAATTTTTCTTTTCCACATCGACCAGCATCGAGGGCTTAAAGTACATAGGATCATCACTTCTAATCATAAATTCAATAACATCTTCTGGAAGCGCAACACCATCCGATTTAGCTATTTTTATGATTTCCCCCATAGAAGCTCTAATGATACTATCGACTCCACCAAATATTTCTAATCTACCAGTATCAACACCAGTTAATGCACATACGGGATTGAGACAGGCATTGTAGACCAATTTTCTCCACCTAGAAAACTTCACATCGCTATCATATTCACAATCGACCTTTTCATTGTTGTACAATCCAACGAACTTCCTACAAATACTTTCCTGTAGCTCTTTACTTAAAGATGGATTGTCAAAATATCCAAGTTTCAAAATATCCTGCGTAGTGTGTTCCACATATCCATTCCTGTTAATAGATTGGATCAAGCTTACACCGCTAAGAACAACATTCTTCGGAAATTTTTGGAAAAAGTCGCGTTCAATACCAATACCGTTCTGAATTAAAACGATAGTTGAATCAGATGTCACTACGGGCGCTATAACTTCCGTGATGTCCGTAATATCCGGAAGGTTTTTCGTAGTGACCACGATATACCCGAATGGTCCAAACAATTTGGCCTTTTCTACACTGTTAACTACATGAGTAGTTCTGAAACCTTCAACATGTCCGTAATCACAGGAATCAATAGTAAAACCTTTATCAACAACCCTAGCATAATCTGATCTTAAAACACTTGTGACGCAAGCTTTACCAGAATACTCAAGTGCATATGCTGCCATCGTACCAACACCACCAGAACCTACCAACAGAATATTTTCTTTTGTCATTTCGATACTGAGCTATAAACTGATATCACTATGTTATCCTAACTGTTACAGTGTCTTAGCTTAATACTTCATATCAAGAAACCAAGATCGACCTTCATCTTAGCTACAACCCCTTCTTATATCCACTTCTTGCTTGACATTAAACCCAAGAAAGCTAATTTCTTTTTTGATCTTCCACCTCAGTCCTGTCACAGTTCTTGCATTATCAACAAGTTTTTCGGATAAACAAAACCCGCCCTTTCTGGTGTTATCAGTTATCTCATTATCGACGGAAATGGGTCGGTATTTCAAACAACGACTTATCCAAGATAAACAAAACAGTAAGAACAAACAGAAGATAAGCAAGGTCGACATCAACAGAAATGCTTAACGATAATTGTCGTGCAGTAATTTTTCTATCAATTTGTTGCATGTATTTTTTAGACATTAAAGAAGTGTGATGCAACCAATGGAAATTTCTACCGGCATCTAGACTCAAGAATGGATAGATTTGGTAAAGGTGTGCTATTACATTCCCAAGGGGACCAGTTTTTTGTGCAAATAGTTATTCATTTAACTTAATACGTTATCGATGATTTAACATAAGGTTATTTTAAAAGGGCAAGTCAAATTGGTCTAGTTGGAAGACGATGGTGATTCTCGCAGAAAACAAGAGAGATAGGTAGACGGAACTAGTATCCTAATTTGGTACTACAAATCAAATCAAAATATAATATCAAAAAATTCGAAAGGTTTTTGTTCTGCTTGTCTTCGAAACCAGTTACGGTGTAATAGAGGTAAACCTAAATGTGATAAGTGTAATGAGAGAGGTACCAAATGTAATTATTCATTTGAATTAAAATGGGGTGGTAGACAGTATAAGGATATGAGCAGATCGACTGGGATACCAAACACAAAATTTTGTAAGGACGCACTTTTAGTTAAGGATAAACGCCTAATAGCAAGCAAGGGAACTCGAAAGGTTAGACAATTCCTACAATTTGGACAGGAAAAGGGTAGCCTACTTTCATCTTTTGAGAAAAGATATAAAGGGATAGAAGAGAAAAATGTTGAACAAGAGGAAAAGCAACAATTGAAAGAATCTGCTATCTTTGATAACAAAACGGCAACACCATTTACTTCAGCTGAAGATGATATTGTTCCACTAATGCAATCCATTCCTACATGCATAGCGCCAGAGCTGATAGACTTAGAGTTTGATAAAAGCTCTTGGGAAGTATCCACTTTTTTCAATCTCTTCATTAATGAAACTTCTAAATTTTTTGTTGCCTTTAATTCGCAAGCTTTTCCCAATCCCTATCGCACAGTTCTACCCCAAATGGCACTGCTTTGTCCCACATTAATGAAATTAATTATTGCATTTGGGGCCAAACACAGGAAAATGATAGCAATGGTTGATGAGGAGGCGAACTATCCTTCTCTGGAGGAAAATGGATGGCCTTCCAAAGATTTTGAGTCAATGGGTGAGAATTTATTGAACCAAGCTTTAAATGAACTCGTAGAAAAATTAAGGACATCTAAGGGAAGAGCAGATATTTCTACGATAGCTATCATCCTTTTACTTTCAAGCCTTGGAATTTTTTTTAACGATGATAGGGGTAATTGGAGAACTCACTACAATGGAGCTAAAAGAATTGTATTCAACGAACTGGAGATTGATGAAAGACCTAAGAAATCTTCAATATACGATAAAAAGTATTCGCAGCCACATTTGTTTGTCTTAAGATGGTTTATATACCTTGATATTGTTGGTCCAATTTCATCTGGTTTTTTCCGTTCCAAATCAGAAGAAGTGCCAAGGCCACACTTCAATTTCAATTGCCTCTATGAAAACAATTTGGGGCAAAGTTCGATGGAATCATTAGAGGATATAAGCCCATTGAATGGGATGGACATGAAATTACTTTCGTATTTGACTCGTGTATCGCAATTGATATTACGAAAAAAGACTTCTTCAATTAATCAAGGGGATCATTTTCAAACTGCTAGCGAAGCAATTTGTCTAGATTACAAAATTTCGAATCATTTACAGAAAAGTGAAGAACAAAGAGATATGATAGTAAAAAGATTAAAGGCTTTATCGGATCCTTCGATAGAGAATCGTCTGGAATGTTACGAGATTCTGAGAACCTCTAATTTGATTGTTGGTTTTACTGGCATCTTACAATTACGACGTAGGATAGTGGAAATGGCACAAGACAGTGAATTAGTAACCCAAATACTCCGAAAGATTACTGATCTCATTCGCACAAAAATTACTATCAATTCACCTGCCCTTTCTTGCATGTCCTTTTGTTTCTTCACTGTTGGGTGTGAATTAGTCGATGATTCCATGTCTACTCATCGGAATGTTTATCGTGACCGTCTCATGTCATTATGGAAAAAAGGTGTTCCAAGTGTTCTTCAAGCAGTTAAAGTTATGGAAGAATGTTGGCGTCTAAGAAAACCATGGTGGATCATTCTTGAAGAAAGAGATTTAGACCTATGTCTTGCATTTTAGAATCACAATCATCCTGTAATTAATATGGATTTATTATTATTATTACTATTATAATAATTTGTTTCTACAGAAAATTTGTGGTTGATCAGAAGGTTTCAGCAATACACTCTAATTCTATTTTCAATTTTGGATCAGGAAAGCTAACAACTATACAGCTCCTAGCTGGAGAACTAGGAAAATATTCCTGGTAAATTTTATTAACTGAGGCTGCGAATGAACCATCTGCAACAAATAATAGGACTTTTAAGACGTTACCGATTGAAGAACCACTTGCTTTTAATACATTTTTTAAATTTTCCAACGAATTACGTACTTGCTGATCTAATTCCTCAGGTAACGTACCACTTTCAGGATTAGTACCGACACAACCAGAAGTAAACACTAATTTTTTTGCTTCCGTCGTGACATAAGCAGGAGATAAAAGGTTGCTTCCAGCAAGGGGTCCCACTTGCTTCCAGGTGATTTGAGTCGGCATTTTAATGAAACTATTTATATTAGGATTAGCCTCCTAGAAGCGGTCTTGAATGTTGAAATAAGAGGTTGGAGAATTAAGCCTCCTTATATATCCTAACTTTCTAATTATTTACAAGTTCTCCTTTGCGAATTAGATTGCCATTATTGTGTATTATCAATGGGTGCGTTGGATGTTACTCGAACCAACTTGACTAATTAGGAGGTCAACTAACTTCCGCTGATTACCGCTAATGAACCTTCCCATATAGTAAAAACGAAATCCAAAAAGCAACCAATCAAAAGGCGTATGTTAAACTCTTTTCAATAACAAGATATAACTTCAGTAAGCACAACATCCATATCGAAAGAACTCGATCGTTTTATGAAACCAACAGAGACGGACTAGTAACCTCTATTTCCCTCATTTACACAGCAGTGAAATAAATTTCAAAACCATTTCTATTGGAAGCAAAGAAAGTGTATGATCATCAACATTTTAAGATCTATAAGCAAACAGTTTCGAATTTTGGGAGGTCAAAATTTTCTTTTAGAAGTTTAATTCAAGACAGGATTCTGTTCCTATCAATAGAATTACTACCGGATACAACTGACGGTGGTAATGCCATATACTACAATTTATGGGGAATGATATTTTTTTATGGACAAATTGACTCTTCCAGCCGATAATGGTACTTCTACCCACTGTATTCGGACATTACCATGGTACATATACCCTTATACAATTCGTCATCATAACGAACACTATCTATCTATGTTTTTATTGCGTTTTCCCCATCCAATTACATATGAAAAAACATGTACAATTCATCATTTTAAGCAAGTAAGTACCGAAAATCATCAGAAGAATCACGAAGACAGATTCATCTGGCTAAAGACATCCTTTATGTGCTTCAACATCTAGTTTCTTAAATACACCTCTAACCCTATGGTCAGAAATAAGGCCAGAAAATCCTTTTCTGGATGTGCCAACATAATAAGTTTTTTCATATTTTGGCAGTTAAAGAAATGTAAAAAAGACGAACGTAATCACTGCTATCTCACTACGTCTTACAGTAACAATTGCGAAAATTTCTTAAGACTCAAACGTACCTATCTCGTATCATTGGTGACATGATTCAAAGAACTTCGTATTGCAGGAAAAGTTTTCTTAAAGGCTAACTACCTATTCTCCGTATCTTCATAGCTCTCACCTTGTGTTTCTACAATAGTGAAGATATATATCTGATCATTTGATACAGCCGTACCATTTTTAATCGGCCTTTGAATCATCATCTATTTTCACCGAAATTAACCTATAAGGAAGGTGTTAAAAAAGTTGCAGAAACTTAAATAGGAATCTTAAAATAACCCTTCATTCGATAAAGATATCAGTTACCTCTAATCTTACTTAATCGCTTTTAAGTAACTACATCGATCACCATCAATCTGTTGAAGTTCCCTTACAGTAACAGATGAGCAAGCATTCACTAATCTCCCACCACATAAATGGAAGGTCCTTACAACCTTGATGAACTATATAAGGTCCAGTAAAATAGGAAAACTTAGAAATGCTGTTCGGATCTGCTCCTGTCTAAAAGGACAACCAACTTGAAAAAGAATAATCACAAAACTAGATTACTTTTTTCCTTTCCCTTTTTAATGACTGTTTCTGTTGAAAAATCTGCCGCTCCAAACGAACCATCCTACTGCTTTCAAGCTACCATTAATCATGTTGGTCCCCAAGTAGTTGGTGGTAGGGGGTTGCATATAGATATTGAAAAAGATGGTAAAGTTTACAAAGATATTTTGGATGGTGTTACTGGTGCAGCTGTCGGTGCCTTGGGCTGGGGGGACGATGAAATTCTTGAAATCATTAACAGGGCAGCCAAAGAATCTACTTATTCCTATGCACCAACAATTTCTAATAAAAGTTCAGAGGCACTGGCTAAGTTTTACATTGATCATTCACCTCCTGGTGTTTTTTCATCTGCCTTGTGGGTAACTTCAGGCTCTGAAAGTAACGAAAATGCTCTGAGAATTATTAGACAATACTATTTGGAACGTGGATTACCAAATAAGCTCAAGTTAATTTCTAGAGAAAGTTCATACCATGGATTTACTTTGGGTGCTCAAGGTATTTCTTGGAATCCAAGAATTGCCCCATATGAACCATATTTGATGGACCAGAAGAATATAACCCTAAAGATGCCAGTTGCTTATTCGTATCGTTTTAAAAAGGATTCTGAAAATGAGGAGCAGTATTCGAAAAGATTGCTTGACATTTTAGAAAGGATGATCTTGGACAATGGACCGGAAACTATTGCTGCGGTAATCGTGGAAACTTTGCCAGGTTCTTCATTGGGTACTACGCCACCACCCAAGGGTTATCTGAAAGGGATTAGAAGCCTGTGCAACAGATATGATATTATATTCTACCTGGATGAAGTTATGTGTGGCACTGGTAGATCCAATCCAAATGGTAAATTGAACTGCTGGGAGAATTTTTTGGACCCCTCTGAAGGGCCTGACATCCAAACTGTTGGAAAAACGCTCGGTTCGGGTTACGTTACCATTGCTGGTGTTCTAGTCGGTCCAAAGATTAAAGAAGCTTTTGTGAATGGGTCTAACACCGTGTTTGGCGGTCATACGTACTCTTCTCATGATTTTAACTGTGCCGTGGCTCTGGGAGTCCAACAGAAAATTGCTAGAGAGAATCTTACTGCCAATATCTTCAAAATGGGAAATTTACTTAATGAAAGATTAAACGAAAAGCTTTTATCTACTGATAATATTGCTGGTGATGTGAGAGGAATTGGCGGTTTCCAGTCGGTGGAAATTGTTAAGAATAGAGAAACTAAAGAAGTTTTTAATTCTAAAGACAATGTCATTGGACGTCTCAGGCAACTTTGCTTTGAAAATGGATTAAGTATCATGGGTATGCCAGGAAACCCTGACGGTACTTGCGGTGATCGTGCCATTTTTGCACCAGCATTTATTGTCACAGAAGTTGATATTGAGAAAATGGTCGAAATATTTGTCAAATGTGTCAATAGCTTTAGCAAAACATTAAAACAGGAAGGTATCTGGTAAAAGTAAGTGAGTAACCGTCACTTAATCTACTATATATGTGTTGAAATAGTTTTCTTTCTTTTAGTATAATTAACTGGGTACCTAAGATATTGACCTTATATTTGTTTAGGTTACTTTCCCCAGAAAATCGATAACATAGCTTATGGCAGAAGCCGCTGAAAAACTGCTTTCGGAAAACCATTAATAGAGTGAAATTGAAATCCATTTCAGCTGAGTTGATCATCATTTCTCAAAATGCGCCCAATAAATATTATTCTATTTACAAAATTGACTTTACCTAGATAAGTATGTTACCCAATTTACCATACCAAGTTGTGGGTTCAATGACAATTTCATTTTTTTCTTCCTCATCGGCCATGTCTATTTTTGAGATTAGTTCCTGACGAATTTCCTCCATACATTTGAACTTCCATTCCCTATAATACACTGTTCCTATAGTAAAGAGGACAGCAACAAACCCAATTGTAATATAGTTGGCGAAAAAGTCACTCACAGACCAATTACCCTTAGTGAAAACTACGTACCCGTTTGTTAAACTTAAGATAAGGAAAAATCCTCCTGAAATATAAGCACAAATTTTTTGAAACGGTTTTCTAAACCGTATCCTATCATTTAGATGCAAATAATCAATAATCTTTCTAAATCTGATATAAGTCAATGACACGAAGATCCAACTGATAAATCCCGAAATAGTTGAAATATTTGATAACCAAGCAAACACTTGTGAGGTCGAGTTGGAACAGTTCAAGTAAGCCAAAAAGCAGAAGCATGAGGGCACAAGGATGCTGTAATAGGGCACACCATATCTGTTTACTTTCGCAAATATTTTTGGAGCAGTACCTTTAACAGCCATAGAATGTAGCATCCGAGAAGCACCATACATTTCTGCTGTACCAGCTGAATATGCACCAGTAAGAATAGCAGCATTGATAATATGTGGGAGGACTTTAATACCAACATCTTTGATCCCAATCACAAACGGTGAAGCTGCAGCGTTGGATTTTCCTGAGGATATAGCGCTCAATAAACGTTGGTTATCATAGCCAACTGTGACACCTACAACCAAAGCACCCCCAACGTAAAACAGCATTAGTCTCCAAACAAACCTATTAGCGGCTCTTGGCATATTTCTACGAGGTCGATCAGCTTCTGCAGAGCACGAGGTAAGTGTTTCTGGTGCCAAGACAAAGGCAAAACCACTTTTAACAATAGCAGTCCAAACCGCACAGAAATTTCCAGTGTCACCCGTAGAGATATATGGTTTAAAAGCCCCCGGGTGTTTCCAGTAGTGGAATCCTAGAACGTGATGTTGATCAGGACCGCCTCCAAAAAAAATGACAATACCCAAAATAATCAATCCCGTAATAGTAGTCAATTTAATCATTGAAACCCAAAATTCACTTTCACCAAAGAACTTAACAGGCAGAGCAGTGACCAGAATAGTTACCACGATGAAAATAGAAACAAAAATGGCAGAATTAGCGTCTGTCCAGTACTGAATCAGCAAAGTAGAGGCAGTAATTTCACTTGGTGCAATCATTGCTTGGGCATAGAATAAATTCCAACCACACACAAATGACAATGGCCTATTAAGATACGCTCTAGCCAATGCATACATCGAAGACTCACCAGGAATTGGTGTCAAAACAACCATTTCTGTCAGTTGATTCATGATAGTCCAGACAAAAAACGACATGATAATATATGAAATGAGTAGAGGTGCTGGACCACATGTACTAAGTGCCCCTCCAGTACCAATAAAAAGGCCTGTTCCAATGGCAGATCCAAGAGCAATCAACTGCATATGTCTCGATTTGAGACCTCTTTGCATTTGATGCGACGATCTCTCATATGAAAGAACATCGATAGATCCCTTTTCCAAATCATCTTCTTTGATTGACTCAGTAACAACGGTCTCTTTGAGTTTTTTATCATCAGCAGTTTGTACAATCGGTGTGGTCGACGACGAACATCCTGCTATATTTTGCATTTCAAAGTTCATGTTTGATAATTGATAAAGGTATGGTTCCCATAAACGATTCAAAGAATTATTTCTTCGATTCGAAAATTCATCTTTGTCATACACTTTAATACTGCTTATGTCGAAGAAATTGTTACTGGAAGAAATCTTATTAGCTGAACAATATTGCTACTAATAACCATCTTCTACGCAAAGTGTTCAGAAGTGAAGAAATCATTTTTACTGATTTCCGGAGATCTCTATCCTATAGTAGATTGTACTTGAGATATACCATCTGTCATGATAACTATCGTTATCGCGATTCATATCAACTATTTAATTGAAAAAGGCGTGGCACTGGAATTCCGACTGATTGTAAATTCTTCTTGATAGTTAATGAACACGTATCAACCAGAAAAAGAAAAGAGAAGAAGCAACAACAACAACAACAAAAAAAAAAAATAGGATTAGAAAATGCAATTGATGATGAATTTGATTGAATTCTTTACCTTTTACTAAATCATTATAATTCTTTTCTCATTATCTGATAAAAACGCTTTTCATCAATAGATGAATTTACCTTCTCAAAATGGAACATCAGAACCTTCTACTCTAGTTACTTAAAAGGAAAGTGTAACCATAGGCAACTATCTTTTCAAAGTACTAGCAGTTAAAGGCTAAGAGATTTAATCATTTTAGGGCGGAATTCCAACTTCAGCTTCCTAAGCTTTTAAAAATCTATGTAGACCCTAATATCAGTAGTGCGTCGGATTTTCAAACACCGTTAAATTAAAGAGCATCGCTACAGCCAGTAAATGTGAGACGGTATATAAGACTTCTATGAGTGACTTGATGAACATGAATGTGCACCGTTCTGTTTTTGAAAGAAGTGGTCAGAGTGTTATACAGTGACAGTTGAGAGCAAACATGTTTTGTAAGAGCAGTTTACGTGGCAGAAGAATACAAGACGTTTTGCATGCAGTAAAGTACAGAAATGTTTCTTTACTTCAATTAAGAAATATTTCTGTGATCAGCAAACCTGGTATCCAAAAGAGATCGAGAACCATTCTTAAAAGCTCTTCCCTTTTGACAGGTGGGTCTGTGTTAGCAGCAATTTTAAGTTTATCTGCTCTAGATTTCTCTGGTGGTGAGATTCCAGTTAAAGAGGTTATGTCGCACAATAAAATCAATGATTGTTGGATTGTTCTCAACGGAGAAGTTTACGATATATCATCTTTCATTGAGAAACATCCTGGTGGTGCAGATAGACTATTGGAAGTTGCTGGTAAAGATGCTACTACCAAATTTTTACAGGTGCATTCCACAGAAGTCTTAAACAAAATGAAAAGTCATCTGTTGTACATTGGGAAATTGAAGGGCAGTTTCGAATATACCACTTCTGAGGAGGAATCGAAAATCAAAGAAATGAAATCTAAAATTCCTCCAATAGAAAGGATTTTTAGTCTTTCAGATTTTGAAGTTGTCGCCAAACAAGTTCTTCCTAAAAGTACTTTCGCCTTTTATGCTACTGGATCTTCTGATGAATTCACGCTGAGAGAAAACCATTATGCTTACAGTGAAGTCTTCTTCAAACCGAGGATTTTGCAGGACATTGATCCCGCTGAAGTCGACTGCAGCACCACTTTATTAGGCACAAAGGTGGATGCTCCTTTTTACATTAGTGGTTTTGCCGGTTCTAAATTAGCTCATCCTTTGGGTGAAAGAAATCTGCAAATCGCTGCATATGATGCCAACATAATGGAGATGGTTCCCAAACAAAGTTCTTACAGCCCAGAGGAATTTTACTCTACTGTTCCCGATGACCAAAGTCAATGGATGCAATATCATTTTTCAACCCCTGAAGAAATTTTACACTTTAGAGATATTATCAAAGAGGCAGAAACTCGTCCTAGCGTCAAAGGTATCTTCTTTAACGTCGATCTTGCTGATATCGGTAACAGAGAGAAGGACTCGAGGCGTAGGGCTGTTGACGTTAATAATGTATCTGAATTAAATGCCATTGTTACTAATAGAATGGGTCATCATCCGAAATTTAGCTGGAATGACGTGGAAACAATCGTTTCCAGCACAGATTTACCGGTAGCTCTCAAAGGAGTTCAACGAGGTGAAGATGTCGTTTTGGCTGCGCAAAAGGGCGTGAAGGCTGTTGTTTTATCTAACCATGGTGGTAGGCAACTTGATTTCTCAAGACCACCCTTGGAAGTATTAGCGGAAGCCAGGGAAATGTTGAAAGAGCAAAATTTAGAAAACGATATTGAACTTTATCTCGATGGTGGTGTCCGTAGAGGCTCTGATATAGTTAAGGCCCTATGTTTGGGTGCAAAGGGCGTGGGATTAGGTAGACCATTTCTTTATGCCATGGCGGGTTATGGCGAAGAAGGTGTTGAACATCTAATCACTATTTTAAAAGAAGAAATTAAAAACAACATGAGGCTATTAGGTGTAAGCAAGATAGAAGAACTAAATGAAAGTTTCATAGACTATAGCAACCTAAAGTTCCGCATACCAAGAGCTAATGATTCGCTGTATGATGCTGCGTATGTACCACTAAGCTTCCCTGAATTTAGATAATTTTATATTTTAATTTTTTCGAAAAAACAACAACAACAAACAAACAGAGAACCGTTATCAAGATAGTCTAGTGGTTAAAAAATAATATCAGAATCACAGCTTTTTATCTAGCTGTCCAATAAATGCTATCATCTTTATAGCACGTGATTCTTGAAATCATATGTTGACATAACACGTCAAGACAGTAAATAAACACTCAAGTAATGTAAATAAATTATACAAATATAACGTACATAGATATATTTACTTTAAATATGGTTATCGTTATTTTCATAAAAATAATCTTAATATACAAGCTTTCACGTGGTATTCAGGGTTCTTTCAAAATTGCGAAACATTCTGGAAATTAAAGAATGTTAGAAATGCTGCTCCAATAAACTCCCTATTTTTCCCCCTTATCATGCCCAATCTGTATCGAACACTTCACCATAAAAGTATACACGAAGTGAACGAGGCAATTTCTGTGTACAGAAGGATTTGGTGCATAAGGCGAAATTCGAACCCGGAAAGTTTGCATTTTCTCACAATACACGAAGAACGGATTTTCCAACCTTTCACAATATATATGCTAAAATCTAGAGAATTCTATAACAGCAAATACGGGGCTAAATCTTAGAAAGGATGGTGGTTCGTCCATATTTAGATTTATCTGATTGATAAGGAGTCGCAGAAGAACAAGTCAAAAATGGACATCAGCTAAAACTGAGAAATATAAGAGTGGAACTAGTATGCGTGAGCTGACCCTAAGCTAATAACCAGCAAACACAAGACCAAACACAATCAACATGGCAGTTTTAGTGACAAGCGCTACAGGTTTTATCGCTCAGTGGATAGTACATTACTTGCTAGAGGAAAATTACCAAGTCATCGGTACTGTTAGATCTCCAGAGAAGGGTGAAAAATTACACAGGCAGTTTGGAAGCCCTTCAAATTTGAGTTTTGAAATAGTAAAAGACATATCTGATTCGGAAGCTTTCAAAGCATTCTTCAAGAAGAGGGGTAAGGAAATTGATATTGTCTTACACACAGCATCACCATTTCATTTTAATACTAGCAACTATGAGAAAGATCTGCTTATCCCCGCAGTAAACGGTACGAAAGGTATTCTTAATGCAATCAAGCAGTATGGTGACGTAAAAAAGGTTGTCGTCACGTCATCTTATGCTGCTATCGCAGAATTTGCTAAAACAACCGATGGGAGTGCTGTTTTTACTGAAAAGGATTGGAATTCCGCTACCTGGGAAGGATGTCAAACTGATCCTATAAATGCTTACTGTGCATCAAAGAAATTTGCAGAAGAGGCAGCGTGAGCATTCGCAAGAGAGAATAAAACATCGTTAACCACCATCAATCCTGTATTTGTATTTGGTCCTCAGAAATTTGATGAGGATGTTACACCTCAATTAAATACTTCCAATGAGATCATTAAAGGGTTACTTCACAGCAAACCCCGGCGATAAAATTGAGCCAGATTACCACTCTGTCTACGTTGATGTCTGCGATGTCGCAAAGGCTCACTTAATCGCATTTCAAAAGGAACTCTCTGGCGAAAGACTGGGTCTTTCTGAAGGCAGGTTTAGTTCCCAACAGATCCTTGATATATTAAATGAGAAATTTCCTCAACTGAACATATCCAAGGGGCCTGACCCCGGTAAGGAAGATACCAGACCTGGTGCCCTGTTCGACAATAGTCGCTCAAAGAAATTACTAGGGTTTCGTTTCACTGGCCTTGGACAGTCAGTGTGCGATTCAGTTGCACAAGTTTTGAAAAAAGAGGACAACTGTAGGGATTAGAAGAGATCGGGGCTTTGGCCCAAGTAATAAGAGTCTTTTTTTTTCCTTGTACCCTGATTAGTAGGTAAATCATATATGTCTATAATATTGGAATTATCACTGAAGGGCTTGTTTGTCAGCATAGTAATTCATGAGAGACAGAGGTTCGAAGAGCAGTCATCATATAGAAGTGGAAGTAAGATTGAGCTTTAAGGACATAAAAAGTATGAACTCGCGCATTTCCAGAATGGCAGCGCAAACGACCAGTATGCCAATTGTTAAATTGCGAGTTCCGAAGAATTCCAAGGGAATAAAAGACCTTAAGAGTATTTTTAAAAAGGCCAACTTAACATCAATGGTGATATACTAATTGTAACGCTAATTTTTGGCTAAATTTCTAAATAAAGGTAAGGTAAGAATATTAATATGGTAATATTGCAGCCCGAGATTCCAATACCAGTATTAATCCGTTTCATTTTCCAAGTTAGATTTAAAAGCAAAAATGTTAATGCAAAAGATATTGATCTCGGAGGTATCGCTTGCGATATCGTCCGAAGTATTACTGGGAATCATTGACGTACGAATCCATTTTGAAGAACAACTGTAAAATTATGGAGACAGCTGCCCTTTGACATCGTTCCTACTAAATACGGAACATTCTACGCTTTATGAGAACGTCGTTGGCTAGTGAAAAGGAGACATCGCTGACATAAAAATGTTAAGTTAAATCTTCAGGTGAAGACCATAACATCTAAAATCAGCAATGGCTTCGAAGAAATGTCCTCATATTAGATGGGCTTGGATGACCTTTAACAAAAGGGCTTTCAAGAGAATGAAATCGCAAAGGCGAACAAAAGGTTTTCTTAGAAGACGCAGAATTTGAGCACATCATATAACTATATTCTCGACATTTAACAATCGTAGCTGACTTGTAGCACTTTAAAAAGTGCGCTACTGAACCTATTCACTAGGAAATATCATATTTTTAAGCGAAACTTGGTTACGTCTGAAGAGGCTGTCTTAATGCTTAGAAATCGAACCACGTAGCACGTCAAAACAAGGAAACATGGTAATATCCATCAGGTAAGAAAGTGTTATGCGCTTCCAAGAACTAGGGAACCTGTCGGAGTCCATTCCAAAGGAATAGGAATTCAAGTAAGTAGTGCGGCGTGAAATAGTTAGTTCAATAGAACCCACCACAAGGAAAAAAATGCTGTGGGAAACTGTAAGTAAACATCAACGTATGAACTAGAAGAGCTTCCTTGTGTTGATTACGCAGCTTGAAAAGGGTGCAGTATACGGCCTAATGAAAAAAAAAAAATAGCTAATTTTAACCGAAAACGTGTAAAATACTTGAAGAAAGGGGTGGATAAAACGTCCTAGCAACGATAATGAGGTGCGACACCGAAGGGAAACATTATGAAATAGTGAACCTTAAATGGAAGAAGTCCGGGTGGTTTCTAGGTTGTCGAAAATTAATGACAATCTCTCGAGGACGGTAATAGTAGAGCGTGACCGGCGTCGGAGCGAGTAGCGCCAGATGATTAAAAATATGTGCAAAAAGAAAAGAAACAGAAGCAATCGGTGTAGTAGAAAATGATATTGTAAAACTGTTCATATTCAGCGTGCATGTAAATTGAACTCTTGGCCAATTCCGGGGTGCAGTTATGCCAAGATTGAGAACTTGATGGTTGCCAGATAAACAGGAGGTGAAAAAATTCTTCGGCAACACGATCGTCGATCAGAAATGTGCATATATCAGACAGAAGGAATATAGCAATTGTACTGTTAGAATATTACATTTGTTTCTGAAGGCCTGTAGTCAAGAAGTGGATAAAAGCAAAAACTAAAATAAGACCAAACGAACATGAGTTGGAAGAGACATCTTCCTGGGACGAAAGCGTATGAAAATGAACATCCTCCAGAAACTCTTGACATAGACACCGGGTCTAAATCAAGCATCGAACAAACCACTCCAACCGATTATAAAGTATCAGAGAACGATCCTGTGTGTGAAAGTGTTTCTGATAGTCCAAATGACGAAGGTTATCGTAAATCTACCGAGAGTAAGGGGCAGTATAAGACATCTATCGAAAAAGTTGGCGAAGAAGACCCATACGGAAGCAGTACCCTCGGTGATTCAAGTTCTAGCTTAGCTGCGGTAGATGTTCTCGACATTACTAGAGGTGATATCCATCATATTGTAGATTTTAAAGAGACAGAAGACGATCCTCCCGCAAACACCCTAAGAATGTGGCTATTAGGTATTATCCTTTCAATGGTCATTGGTGCCATTGATACTTTCTTCGCGTTTAGGTTCCCGTCTATTTCAATAAGTCCTATTGTAGGGCAATTAGTTTCATATCCTATTGGTGTGTTGTGGTACCGCACAATGCCTAATTGGAAGTTCTCTATTGGTAGCAGATATACTTTTGAACTTAACCCGGGCAGATTCTCACCTCAAGAACAAGCTCTGGTGTATTTGTTCTGTAATACTGTTTACGGGACTGGTATATTAAAAAACACCCAAGTAGAGCAAACCAGATTTTTTGGTGTGGACGTAGGTATTGGTAGATTCATCTTATTCAATATCGTTGGTTATTTGATAGCATGGGGTATGGCGGGTTTAGCCATCCCGATGCTAGTAGATCGTGAAGAATTAATTTGGCCATCCGTGTTAGCCCCTTCTGCTCTGATTAATGCATTTCACTCTGATTCTAAAGGGACGTTTTCCGATCTAAAACAACCCAAATTCAGCTTTTTCCTTGTTGCTTTCATAGGAAGTTTCATCTGGTACTGGTTTTCTGATCTCATCCTCCCTTTTATCGCTAGTTTGGGAGCATTTCCATCTTGGATCAGACCAGATAATAAGGTTCTGGGTCAAGTTTTCGGCGTTAAAAATGGGTTAGGACTACTGCCGATTTCTTTCGATTGGCCAACAGTTTCAAGTATTAGTAACCCACTGACCACGCCTGTCTGGGCGGGTATTATGATTTTTTTTTGCTTTTTTTTCTGGGCTTGGGTGGTTATACCAGGTCTTTATTATCAGGACCACTGGCAAACCGCACATATGCCTCTAATGTCAAACAAAATTTTTGATAAACATGGCGAAAACTATCAGGCAAAAAAAGTTGTCAACAAAAACTGGGAATTGGATATGGAGAAATATAAAAAGTATTCCCCGGTATTCCTACCGATTGGGTTCCTAATTCAATTGGCGTTAGGTCTCGGGGGGTTTAGTTCTGTGATGACTTTCTTCTTCTGGAAATTCAAGTCTGATGTTTGGGATCCATTGAAGAACCATGCAACCAAGAAAACTGCTCATTACAAACAAGCCTACACCAAGCCATTTTTGGCTATTTATATCCTATCCATGGTGTTAGGTCTAGGTCTTGGTTTTGTATTCGTTGAAGCTTGGGATAGGGACATTCAAATAGATTCAGGCGGATTTGTGGTCTCAATCATTATTGGTATGGTTCTTTTTTTACCTCTCGCTCTATTGGAATCCAGATCATCATTTCTACTAAACATGAATGGGATCCTTAACGTGATTGGCGCCTTTTGGTATAGGGGAAAACCAATGGCAACATTATACTTTTTAAATTTCGCGTTTTCGCTTTATCAGCATGGTATGCATTTCACCCAAGGTGCTAAACTGGGCTACTATATGAAGACACCTCCAAGACTGACTGTCTTCGTCCTTTTAGTTTCTGGAATTTGGACATCACTGATCATTCCAAGTGTTACTGGTTACGTACTGTACCATGTTAGCAATGTTTGTAGTGCTAATGCGCATAATAACATGACCTGTAAGAGTCAACAAACAGCTTTTAACACTCAGCTTGTTTGGGGACTATTCGGATCTCATCTCTTCAGCAACGGTGGTCGTTACCAATTTATCATGTATTTTTTCCTTGTTGGTGCTGGTGTTTCTCTAATTGTTATTTTTATGCAGTGGTGGAAACCGAAATCTAATTTCTGGTCAAAGGTCAGTCCTACATTGCTGCTTTCAGGTGCAGAAAACATGCCAACGTCTACCGGCCTTCATTATGGTACCTGGTTCTTCCTAGTTCTAGTGTTCAATGGGTTTGTTCACAAGAAACGCCCCCATTGGTGGAGAAAATATGACTTAATTCTTGCCACTGCCCTCGATTGCGGTGTTGCAATTGCAGCTATTATTGTGTATTTTGGGGTTTCATACTCAGGTGGTAGCTCACATTACAAATGGTGGGGAACAGAAGTGGTATCTTCAAGTTGTGACAATAAGGGTTGTCCATATAAATCTAGTAAAACTATAAAGCAACCCCACGGACTGTGGTAGACTGCGAACATCCGCTTTCGACCCAAATAGCGATTTTATTTTGTTATTTTTTGCATGTACTTTGACATTCCAATCTGACTCTTCTTTCTTCAATGATAATATTTTGAAATTTAAAAATTCATGTATCGTTTTTTTCTATTCATATGTGTATATATACATATTTGCGTATACGGGTGAAATAATTTGTCTTAAGTAGACAACGGCTAGAAGACCCTTAACTTCACCCCAAGTTTTTTTTTTCGGGTGCATAAACCTGCGAGGATTTGGGTGCAACTTTGAAATAAGGAAAAGAAACTTTAGGCTAGTTCCCAATTTTTTCTGCCTTTGTTTTATTCACCCTTTACTCAAGTAAGGCATTGGTTAACAGAAGATTTGTTACTATGTCGTCAGGTAAACTTCAATATTACAACGGCACAACTGAGCAAACTGGGTTAAAAAAATGACCTTACTTGTTGCTAAAGTTACAATATGGAAACTCAACATCAACAATACCACGAGCTGAAAGAGGTATGAAGGTGAAATGTGTCAAAAGTTTGAGATACTTACCGCCAGGTAAAGAAGTTTTCCGCAAAAAAAAGGCATAATTTGTAAGGGAAAGTGACTCGAGATAACGGATAGTATAACAAGATTGTGGGATCCAACCTAACCTTTTTATTGTTGCAACCTCCAATGCGGATATTAAGATGTCAAATGTAAGCATAAAATCTCAGGATACATAATTAATAAAAATAGAATTTCCCAGATTACAGATTACAAAAGGTACACTATTAACTTAATTCATAGATGTGGATGGAATTATCTTTCGCAGTAGAGCAATATTTGGTTGGCCTCTCAGGTGCAACCGGTCTCTTACCTGGCTTTTGATCATGAATCTAGGGTTCGAATCTCGTGCGCCGTATTTTAAATCTGGTGGTTCACTAAAATTTTGACAGTCACATGAGGATGATTATAGAAAATATAAGATCGAAGGTTTTGAAAAATGACGAATGACTCACAAAGCGGATCTCGGTATTTTCTTCATCAAGATCTATTTCTAGACCACCCGAAAGAACTGAAGGGTCACCGTTCATGTAAACTTTTTCTAGAGTGTTGATTAGCCCGGCAACTAATGGCAACCAAAATATGCGTATACTTTTGTTGCTTGTGTTGTACTTCCTACTGCCTACTGTGGGATTCACAGATGAGTTTGTACCTAGAATCACGAAGTCCCGTGTAAATTCCAATTTACGGACCGATGGTCGCTTTATGTCTTTTTCCATTGGTAAGTTTTATCATTTCAAGGATTCTGAAACGTTGATGCTTCAATTGAAGAATAGCTTATAAATACATTCGACAATGGAGAGCATTGGAAAAGCATCGATTCCCTTGCAAATGATGTAGAACGGATCATGTTTGATAAATTTCACCAAGGAAGAGCTTTTGTAATGGGCGATTCTGGGAAGGTATATGTCACAGAAGATCAAGGTAAATCCTGGGATCAAATTTTTCTTCCAATAGAAAGAGAAAAAAAAAAATTAATAAAGACAGTTCATGTTACTTTAAAGCACATCCGTCTGATAAGAACTTGGTCCTTTTGCATTGCAATATCATACATGAAGAATTCCGATGGAGACTTTACCCGAGCATGGGTAAATATTCACATGTTTTTACAGAAGCAATTGTTTACGTATCAGATAATAGTGGGAAATCTTTCAAACGTATCAGCGCTCCAGTTAAGAAGTTAAAGGTTACTCCTGATTTGGTATACTATGGTAGTACGTGTGAATTTGCAACTTCAACAGAGGATTCCTCTTTTTCGAAGAATGATATTCATTGTATTCATGAGGTTCGAAAATTGTCAGATAGTCAGAAGTGGTTTTCACGACCAATGGGAATAGACCATGCAACGGCTATTTTTGAAGAGGCTACATTTTTGAAACCTACAACATGTGTCTTAGGCACTCTATTCTATACCTCTGATTTTGGTCAAAGTACAAAAACTTTTGATGAATCAAAAAATATTTCAGTAAAAGCGATATGGATTTTACCCTCCAAAATTTTAGTCGCTACTTCAAGAAGTAGGGATGCTGATTGTTCTTCAGGTGATCTTTGGTTTTCTACAGGCGAATCGTTTAAGCTTACTCACTTCCCTGAAGGAGTAACTCTCTCATTATCAAAACCGCAGAATTTATTCAAAGTGGACTCCAACAGGCTATTGCTTTATGCTAATATGATGAGAAATAGTGAAGGTAGAGAATCTGAATGCTTACTCATATCAGATCTGTCAGGTTTGAATTATTCCCTCATTGGTCCAACTATAGATCGGCAAGATCATAGCATGCTCTTTGATATACTAGAGAACCGTGAAAAAAGTATATGGGGAGGCTTTCTTTTGAGAGAGGAGGTTAATAAAAGAACTTTGGATACAACTGCGAATCCACCCTCTACGCTGAATGAATATAAGTTATACGCAATGACGAAAGTGAGCTTTGACAGTGGAAAAACGTTACAAAATCGAGAGTTATGGATCCTTCTGGAAAACATAAGCATCTTTTTGAGTGTGATATTGATGATATAGAACACTGTTCTTTTCAAGAAGCTTTCTATTATTATTCGAAGTCTGGATGTGAGTAAACAGCGGGTATACTTATTAAGACAGGTATTGTAGGAGAGAGCACTTTAATTTTTGGAGACAAGAATCTTATGACATTCATATCACGAGATGCCGGAGCATCTTGGGAAGTAATTTTTGAATATCCAGTTCGTGGAACGCTTTTAGATTTTGGAAACATCATAGTTTGCGTACCAGAGGAAGAAGAAGATTTATATACTATGTTCTTCTTTTCTTTAGACCAGGGAAGAAGTTGGAAAGAATATTACTTCAATAAGCCTATTAGCGCGTGTGATGTTGTAATAGAGAGTTCTGGATTAAAGGCTATAATAGGATTCCATCACATAGATTCAGAAGTAGCAGAGTACCTTTTTTATTCAATAGATTTTTCGGAAGCTTATAGTGGTAAAGCATGTATTTATGATGATTAGTAAACTTAAGATTTATTCAACGAAAATTGTATTAATGGCATTAGACACAGTTTTAACGGAAGGAAACCGGAGGTACAATATCTGATGAGGAAAAAAAATGATAATTTTTCATTTGAATGAGGGGAATTATGAACCTTAATGTGTTGATAATGGTATCTAGAATTTTATGAGGGAATTTCGCCGCCAAGTTTCGGTTGCTTGTAATTTTCTAATCATCAATATATATTTTAAAAGGTCGATATACTGACAGAATAATGTTACGGTAGGAGCAGATATTTGAAGGATTTTTCATAAACAAAATTCATCGATATACTAGTCTTCTGAATCTTCTTGTTTGAAAGGGGAAATATATAAGAAAGAGTTATTCCAGGGAAAATTTCACGTTGCAAAACAAGAGCTGGTATATGTTCCTGAGATCAAAAAGCTTTCTTGCAATTCCTCAATGCCTCCCCGGGACACTAGCTTAATGAGAAATAGCTCATATCCTACCGCACTGAGAGCCCTCTACACAGTTACTATGTCAACTGAACCATTGTTGAAAGCTTGATGTCGTTTCTACTTGACATCGGAAGCTCCGACAGCTTCCTGCCCTTGCGTTCTTCAAGCAATTCTGTCCTATTCGCGCAAACCTTCCGATTGTAAGAGTAAGACATTGCCTCTTTAAACCTATGTACGTTGCTGAGCTAACGTCGTGAACACTTCTATTGGTACCTCATGGATTTATTCAACTGGATGTTTACATATAATCTATTTACTGACAACTGACTAGCTTTTACACCCGAACATGACCCTCGGATAATAAACCGGAGGTACCGTACGCTCCATTCCGTCGTCCATTCGCATGCTTATGTGATTATGATTTTATGGAAAGTTGTGAATTTGAGATTCATGTCAAATCATTAGCCACCGATTCTGGCCTTTTCTTTCTTCCCAAGATCAGGAAAATGTTTCCTAGGAGATAACAAATAAAGCCGGCAATCCCGCAGATAAAAATCCAACGTGTTTGTCTACCCTTCACGCATTGGTAAATGAATCCAGCAATTTCAAAAACAGTCAAGAGGAGCTCTCTGATTCCCGGGTCTGCAAAATATGTGAGCAAGCTCTTCTCTCCGATCTCAAATGTGCTTAAAAGCAATGTATCAACATCATCCAAGTATTTTATGCAATAGGGGATAGCAGTAAATAGTGGATTGGCATACACAAAAACATGTATACTATTATTTTTGTCCCCAAATAATAAACCGTCGATACTATATCCTGTTAAAAACCAAGGGTAAAAAAGGAGACAGAAGCTGCCTGCACGCCTTAATCCGCTTTTTGAGTCACCTGAACTCTCGCTTTTTAGTCCCTCTCTTACTTGTTTGAGCCCTCTTTTGGTGAACAATGGATTGCGGAACAAGCGAACGGCTACTTGGATTCCATTTGTTCTAGAGCCAGTACCACCGTTGTCGCGTCGTTGTTGATCAGTAATACTATTGTCTTTTAATGATGACGAAGAGTTGGGCTGTCCGCGAGTACTGTTCTCTCTTCCACCACGATTGTGGCCCTTGATGGCCTTATTCTTACTCTTCTTTTTGTTGGACATGCCACTTTTCTGTGGCCGTCTTTCTTCATGCGGTTAATCTCATGTTTTTGATTTCCTCTGACAATTTATAACAGTTATAACATTTTATGCCACAAAGTAATTTTCCAAAACTTAATTAAAGATTAAATTGACCTTTAAACTACCTTTCCACCTCTTGTTGTATTTTATCATTTTGACACTTTCGAATTTCTTGTGGATGAAATTATCGCGCGGGGAGAAATCAATCAAGGGCAGGAGCAATCCGGGGTGAAAAATATATAAAAGGCGGCAATTCAGACACAAACTGACATTTGTAACAGTAATGGAGTCTTTAACCAACGCAGTAAGATGAGTGTGATAAGTGACAAAAGTAAATTGGATTTAGAAAAGTGTGAGCAGACATGTGAAGGAGATGAAATAGAATTATCAGAGGACAGTACTAGTGGAAAGTTGACATATTTCCTTGCGCCATATTTCTTCGAGAAAACATGGATATCCGACATTGGATTCTCTATTTTAAACGCATATTTGGCGTCGTTGGTGCGGTTGCCTTACTTTGGTCTGCGCGACTTTTATGATGATCAACTTGAAACAAAGCTTTCAGACATATTTTCTCCCCCATGGATAATTATTCATTACTTCCTATGCTTTAGCATGTTTTCCGTGAATTTCATCTACTATAGAAAAAACGTTAACATTGAGACCGAAGTGCTCCGACAGTTATTGAAAGAAGTGACTGAAATGGACTTGACCGGGGATCCGGCGGCTTGGCGAAGAATTGCATCTAGAATTAATCACTTTTCTAAAGAGACGGGATGTCGTTATTCCCTGTTTTACAGTGGGGAGCATTGTAGGCGTTTTTTTGTGAGAGAAATCGTAAAACAAATAGAGTGTCAGACGTACGACATTAGGTGTTATCTCGAAGGAGAAATATGCAGGGATTTTTGGAAAAATCCATCAAATAAGATGCTAGTGGAGAGAGCAATCGCAAATTATGACAAGAGCGTTGAAAACTTTGGCGAGCTATTACATATCGCAGACGAAGATGGATGTAGAGATGATATTTTTGAGAATTTTTGTATTATTATCAATAACTCAATTTTTTATTTGGTTATAATAGAATTAGCATCCTGTGTGGTTATGATGATAGCCTTCATTATCTCGATGATTTCTCGTGCCATTTTTAACTCATTCGCTGCTCCTTAATAGTACGTTTTTTCGGAAGAAATAAAAAGCACATGAAGAGCTAGTCCCTTCTTCGATGTCTATTGTGGGTTTCAGTGGTGTGATAGTAAAAGAACCGCGTTCTGAACAATGGCTCTATTTTTTGTTTAGAAAAGTTTTAGCAATGATGTCTGTGAATACCCACGGCCGAAGCAGACTTTATTGTCAGATAATTGAGAGGTCGTCGTTAGCCGGTAACTTTTTAAAGTTATAAGGCCGCATCGATTCACTCAGAAGGAGGTTCTCACACTCCGAGCACATCCACAGCAATACAATCCAGGTTATGGTGAAGTAACAATTGGCCAGAAAAAAAGCGGCTCGAGTAACCTTTTTTTTTAAAAAAAAAGAAAAATAAACCACATCCTTATTGGAAACAAGAGGTTTATACTCTTTCAAAAAAGTGAAAGCATTGGTTTTCATAGAAAAACTATCGCAGTTACCCCCGTCGCTGGCGTCTCTATTTTGTAAATGCCGATTCATTTTCATGGCTATTTGGTCCCGTTGTTTCAAGTCCATACCTAGAATGGTAATTATTACAATAGACAAAAATTTTATTCTGTCAATGACATCTACCTTGTAGTGCCTGGTATTGTAAAATGACAATACAGTAGTATAATTATGGCAGATGGTTGCCATCAGCAAAAATTTAGATCTGATGTATCCTTGGAATGTTACCCACGGGATAAAAAGTCGCGGAACAGTAAAAGCTCTGGAAGCTTCACCAGAATGATAGAACCTCTCGAGGGAAATAAAGTAATCTCTGTATATGTTCCTAGGCAGACATTGGAATTCTAAAGGAGGATTTGCAGCGACTGTCTGTAGAAATTCTTTCAAGGTCGCATGTACTCCTGCTAAGTTACTGTCAACGGCAGAAATAAGTACATCACTTTCTGCTTCTCCAGGATATATTTTTCCTTGTAGAAAGGGTTTCAAAATATGTGTTTTAAAATTCGATTGACACTGCTGGCCGTTGAAAAAAGAATCTGATGACAACGAGGGGTTCTTGGAAATTACTGCCAGTAGTGAAACCCAGGATGTATGTATTCATATGGGTTCACAGCTTCTATATTCCTTGGTTAATAGCACTATGTAGGTGTATTTCATGTTTGGTATAGGAAAACGCGAATTCGGCATTTCACCAAGACACAACGAATCCTTTATAGCAGAATAGTCAAGGATAAATACGCGTTCCACGGAAAGCGAGATGTTGGAATATCTAAGCGTGCAGTTGACATATTATGGGTAGTGTAACTTTCATATCTTCTGGTGCGGAAACAGTTTAGGCATGTGTTATTGTTAGGACATTCACGTAAATGAAGTGCGGCTCGTAAGATGAACATATTGTAAAGTTAGGAGTGTGGTAGCAGAGTGGGGATTATAGAAACGTAGGGATGTGGATTTCGATTCTTCCGCTACAGAACAATGTGCTGGTATTACGACGCTATGATCCAACTAACATTGTTCGACAGAATGGTGATCATATTTCGACATATCCTAACTTTTGAGTCTCGGAGGTGGTAGATGCGCTTGAAATGTAGTTGATAATTAATCTATTATTTAGGTATGAATACTATATAGTGGCAGAGATGGGTTCTTGGAAGAGGCGTAATGTACAGTAGCCAAAGCTTGGATATTGTAGATGAGAAGTGTTCACAAATATATAGTGATACAGCGCGAATCTCAGAAACAGACGAAGCTTAAATCAAATCATCTTGAAACGTTAGAATATATCCTGTACATAGACTTTATCGATATAAAGGATGTTCATCTAAATTTTGCTCATAGATGTGGAGATGAGCTTTCTTCATCGGAAACTAAGTGCTAACAAACCTTGCTGAGGCAATTGATAGCTCGTGTGATTTTTGATCACAAGGTTAGGGATTGGAGCCCCTTGCAGGGTTTTAAAGTTTCCCCTTTGTAATACATGATGAGGCACAAGAATACTATTCTGAAGAGGTAGCTTAATATTGTATGTATCATAGCATCTTCGAGAGTTTGACGTATGTTCTCAAGAGAGTTCTAGAGTGCTAATTGTACAATGACTGTTACGATATATACCTTTTCACCACCAATTCACTGTATAACCATTCTCACAGCTGTAAATCATAAATTATACGTAGAACGTACTTTGTATTATTCGAAACCAGCGAAATGTATTTATTTGTAAGATTTTACGAAGGATAATGTATGCCAAATGCGCACTTCGTGTTATACCTTTTTCATGTTTAGTTGAAAGCGGAAAGCCTTCAGCAGAGCGAGCGAGAACAAGGGACAAAATAAAAAGCTGACCGTAAAGCGGTAACCAAGAATACAAAAAAGACAGAATAAATGGAATTTTAAGCGGTGTGCGTTTTGAGTGAAGAGCCAAAATACTTTTATTTGAAAAGATAAAGAAAGGAAGTGACTCAGAAAACGTAAAGATGAGTGGATGGGATATGGTAAAAGTGGATTACAGTCATTTAGCAGCTAACTGTAAAAATTATTGATGAACATATGTTGAGATCTGGAGCAGTCTAAAACTGGATTACGAAAAGGCGACTTGAAACGAGGAATAACACAACGAAAATAAGGATTGTGCGGTAAAAAGAAAAAGATGGAATAGAGAAGAAGAACATATGGTGAGAACAGGAAGGAGAAGGCTAAGTAAACAGATAAGTACAGGAAAGAGATGATACATCAAGAAGATGAAACCAAAAGTTGTATAGCAAGTAAAGTAGATGGATGGATGTAGTGAATAACCGAGTAAAACTGAGAACTAACCAAGAGATGTATTAATGAGTACTTTTCGATGGTTAGAAAAGATTAAAGGAAAATCGAACACTTGCGAATGCAATAGTTTAGTTGCCGAGACAATAGATAAACAAGCTTGGTTAATGCCAGAGGACGAGATGTGAGATACCAGAACGGGTAGCGAAAGGAGTGTATGGGTGTGTGAAGTTGCGGCGGATGTGGATGTATAGAAAAATAATGAGACAAATAAAGATGAATAAGAAGAAGGATGGAAATATATGAGGACAGGTAAGAGGTGAAGTGCAAATGAAAGTATATATGAATTTAAAAAAGAGATAAATAGGTGGAATTGGTAGTTGTTTGAGAGTAGGATTCTTGATAAAGAATATACAACGGAGAGATGATAAGAGTGGTGTTGATGGATATTTAAATTTAATGTTGAGAAGAATAGATATAATTGAATGTAAAATGTATTTATTGGTTCTTTAATAAATTTTAAGTTAAGTTAGAGTGAGTTTATAGCAGTAGGGCAGAAGAGGACCAGACAGGGAAAGGATCAGATAGGTTAGGATCAAATTTTCAGAGTTAGACGGAGCGAGGGGAGGACGGAGAGTGAAGAAAAAATTATGTAAAAGTAATGTTGTACGAAAGAATAAGAAGTGTTTGGTCTACGTACATGTGCTTTCTGCGGAGGGACAGGCCAAGCAAGAAGTAGGGACGTGTTTAGGAATTGTAGCGGTTTCTTAGAGGAACAGGGGACTGCCCAATGAAAACAACAGTCAAGAATTCGTTGAAGCGAACAAAATAGGGTGGAAGTGTGTACAGCACGCCTAATAGTAGGAACGGTGAGTGCAGTAGACGGCAAGCAGAGGGATAGGCAATGAACGTAGAAAATGACTGGAGGTGGGACAAGTAGTGGATGGCATGGAAGGCAGCAGGAAGCCGGGAAACACGTACCACATGATTAATGGTGGATAGCAGCAAAGGTCAGTGACAGTAGCATGTACTAGGCAGATATACGTAGAAGATGATGGATAAGAGAGTAAGTAGTAGATGAGATTAGCAGAATATGACGGGTACAGGATAAGGTGTCTTGTAACATAAAACACACGTATTACGTGATTGCAGTCAATGAGTAACCAAATAAAGGCGCATAGGAAGAGGTGCATTGAGGGTACTGTACACCGCATAAGCAGTAAATAGAACGAAGCAAAGCGCAGTAAGATCTACGTACAGCGTGATTAACACAGAACAAGAATGAAATTTCATCAGCAGAACAAAGCAGCGAACGTAAAACGTGATTAGTGATAGAACAAAGAGTAGGAGCACAAGAGGTCAGTGAGGCAAGG